>JAPDNY010000011.1:36437620-37704120 GCA_029375565.1 Gekko gecko
ATCACATTTTGAAATGTCTGTCAGTGGTAAAAATGCAAACCAGCATTCAAAGGCTAGCTGGAATCCACCAGCAGCCATTCACATCAGTATCATCCATTCCACCACCTCAGCGTTCTACCATGACGCCCTCTTGCATGTGTCAACCAGGGATTATCAATTCAGACTGCAGAACCTGTCTCAGTGAAAAGTTTTACATGCCAGCTGCAACAAGTTGCTAGTGAGCTGTTGTGCGTATGGATCAATTAGGATTTTCAGAGCCAATCTGGGTGTGTCAGGACACAAGGAATGGAGTACTGTGCAATAAGTTTGAACCATCACTTCATGCAGTGCACACAACACTGGCTGGGGAAGTACTGGACTGGGTGAAAAAATGGAAAGTGATCTGGCCAGGGCCTGCGGGACTCCAAAGGAGGACTCTTCAGGAAGGTGATGATGAAGTTGTGCGTCTCAATGCTGTTTTTGTTTCAGTCTCTGAACACATGGGCCATATATCAGAAGAATGTGAGAAATACTATTGCTGTGTGCTACCATTTCAGCTCAAAGATAATGCCAGGAGGAGTAGACCTCATGTTTCCCTGACCCCTGCTAAGCAGGTAGCTGAAATATAGCTATCTAGCCATCTACAGTGATGGCTCTCAAGCACAGCAGAGAGCAAAGAAGAGAGACTGGATTTATATCCCACCCTTCACTACCTGAAGGCATCTCAGAGCGGCTTACAATCTCCTTTCCCTTCCCCTCCCCACAACAGACACTGTGTGAGGTAGGTGGGGCTGAGAGAGCTGTTTCAAGAACTGCCCTTTCAAGGACAGCTCTTGTCAGAACTATGCCTTGCCCAAGGTCATCCAGCAGCTGCAAGTGGAGGGCTGGGGAATCAAACCCGGTTCTCCCAGATTAGAGTCCGCACATTTAACCACTACACCAAACTGGCACTAAACATTGGTTCTTGCAGATCTCCCTGAAACACCCTCTCTGGCTGGAGTTCTATGGCAGTGCGCGGGCTGAATCTCTTCTATTTAATAACCCCTCCGTTCAGTACCCCTTATGAAGCCTCAGTCATGGCACTCATCCTTTGACTGAATGGCAGAAGGCTCTGAGAAGAGGAAGTCCTCTGGGGAAGGAAACCTGCAGAACAGCTGCCTTTCCCGGTCCCGGTGGGGTTTCAGGTGCATCTTTCCTTTCCCAAACCTGCCTCTGAAACTGCAGAGGAGGGCAAGCAGCTGCTGGTTTGGGGCAGAATGGCAGGGAGAAGGGGAAGCATCCTCTTCTTCACCACTCTGCTGCTAAAAAAACACACCCTCTGCACCCTGCCCAAAGTTGCTTCTCAATTAAAAATCAGCTGATAAGGCTGTCTGACGCATCCCTCAAGGTAAGGCATGTTTTTCAGCAGGACTTAAGACGTTAATCACATCCAGTCCAAAGACATCGCGCCAGTGGAAATTTCCGCAGGTCAGCATCTTTCACAAGTATATTAATCTTTTGCTTGCACCCTTAGATACAAGGAGCAAGAAACAAATGAGGGAGGTCCTACAAATGAATATATATATGCCCTAGGCAGTAGCCTTTTTATTTATTTATTAATTAGATTTTTACCCCGCCCTCCCAGCAAGGCCAGCTCACCTTTTAACACCTGGCAGGGGCAGATGGGCCCTTAAAGCAACTGGGAAGAGTCCCCAGTGGGTCCTGGACGTCCACCTCCCTGGGCCACCCTGGCACCTTGAGCATGGGGAAAGGGTGCCTGTCCCAGGCTAGTTCCTGTGGCATGGGAAAGGAGGCACCCAGCCCCGCCCAGCCCCATGCACGGCAGGAACGGAGGTGCCTGGCCTAGGCCCACATGGCACAGTGAAGGAAATGCCTGGCTCGGCTGAGCCCTGTGTAGTCTGGGGAAGGAGGTGCCACCTGTGAGGCTGGTGGGGCTGAGAGAGCTCTCTCAAGAACTGCCCTTGAGAGAACAGCTCTGAAAAATAATTTGTGACTGACCCAAAGTCACACCAGTAGCTGCATGTGGAGGAGTGGGAAAACAAACCCAGTTCTCCCAGATTAGAGTCCTAACCAGTATACCAAACTGACTCTACAGTAGAACAAAGGCTTGGTCACAATTGTCACAGGTCCTGATTCCAGAGCCTGGCTCTTTAAATCTAAATTGACTTGTGCTTTCTCATTGCCTGTGTACTCATTAACAACTTTTGCAGATATAAACATTTGTTTAACTTAGGCACACTGTAGAAAACTGTAACTGACCCCTGTTTTTGGAAGTGTTTTCACATTATGCAGATGATTAATACCCTCAAGACTGTCTCTAGGGTTGCCAAGGACTTCTCTGTGAAGCCAGCAGCGCTTACCTTGATCAAACTGCTCACTTCACGCACAAATTGAGCCCTCTCACCAGATTGCCTCAGGCTCAGAGATGCTGTTCAGTGTCCGACTCAAATGCCAGTTTGAGAAGCTTTGTGTTTGCTTCAGCTCTCCCCTCCATTAACCCCCAAACCCTGATGGCTTTTTTTAAAAAATGGCAACTGATACATTGAAGAAGAAGAGGAGGAGGAGGAGGAGGAGGAGGAGGAGATTGGATTTATACCCCACCCTTCACTATCCAAAGGAATCTCAGAGCAGCTTACAATCTCCTTTCCCTTTCCCTGCCCACAACAGACACCCTGTAAGGTAGGTGAGTCGGAGAGAGTCTTTCGAGAACTGCTCTGAAAGAACTTATGATTGACCCGGGGTCACACCAGCAGCTGCATGTGGAGGATTGGTGAATCAAACCCAGTTTTCCCAGATTAGAGTCCATACTCCTAACCACTAAGCCAAACTGGAATTATGGCATTATAATGATCTATCTACTAGCTACTCTGAATTCCCAGATTTCATTTTTGTCAAAAGTAAGTCTCTAGGCCTTTTCATTGCAGATATATGTAATAAAGCCCCCCAAAGCCTTCTAGTGGTGGTGGTGTGCAATGACAGCTGTGGGGATGAGACAAGGAAAGTGCAGGGGAAACAGTGGATCCGTTCCCTCTAAGCTGTGGAGTCTTGTGAGCAAAAATTCTACTTTGTGAGCTCCCGGCCTTAAAGTTGTGAGTGAGCGATTTGGCTATGGCATAAATTAGTTTCCTCTGGAGCTATCCTTCCTGAGCCAAGACAAAAATGTGTGAGCCGGAGGCTAAAAAACTGTGAGCTAGCTCACACTAACTCAACTTAGAGGGAACACTGGGGAATACCTCTGCAATGGCACTGAAAGCCTCAGAGAGAATTGTTGCCCTGTGGATGCAGCCGTCGACATCACCGTAGGAGTAAATCTCAAATTGGTAATATATTCATTTTTTTCTTTTTTTAGAAATGTGCCTTTTGAGTTGAAGGTGGTGGTGTTTCCTGCTGTGATGAGTGGAGGGTGGCAGCTAAGGGAAAGCACCCTGTAATCATGTGAGTAGTTGTCTTTTTCCTGCAATACATTTTATCTGTTTGGATGCAGGCAAAACAGTCCATTGAACGCTTGGCATCCTGCAAGCAGGATATAAGCCAAACAGTTGGATAACTGAGCATCTCGGACTGTCAGTCTTTGGATAAACGTACTCAGTTGTGTGCCATAGTAACTGGTAATCAGGAATGTGCACTAAATAAAGACATCTGCATTATTACAGCAAATATGATAGGCTTTGTGGTTCAGTGGTTAGTATGTTATGTGGTCATATGGTAAATCTGAGCTCGGAGCTTAGATGTCATCTACTGAGAACCCTGTCTGTAAAGCTCAAATAATATTAAACTTGTTTAATTTTAAGATCAAGATAGTGCCTTTTTTCAGCATTGTAAGTTTAGAAAGTGATATAATTAAGAGCAATTTCAGTTTTAAGGGGAAAGTAATAAAAGCAAACAGAGGAAATTAAACCAGAAGGGTAGAGAGATAAGAGAAAATAAGAGGAGCCCTGCTGAATCGGATCAGTGGTCCATCCAGTCCAGCATCCTGTTTCACATGGTTGTCAGCCAGATGTCCCAAAGGGGCTTATAAGCAGGGCATGCAGCAGTGGCATTCCGAGCTGATTGCTTCTGAATATAGAGGCTCCATTTAGTCATTGTAGACAGTAGCTATTGAAGGACTTTTCCTCCATGAATGTGTCTAATCCTGTGTTGCTGTTTTTTTGTTGTTTTTTTTAAACACCAACAGCATTAGTGGCCTGTCATATCCTGTGAAAGTGGACCCCACAGATTAATAACTCACCATGTGAAATACTTCCTTTCATCTGTCCTGATTCAGCTTCATTGGATGGACTTCAATGGATGCCCCTTTATTATGCAGTAGGACTAAACATTCTTTCTGTCCCATTTCTTCCCTGTATCATCTTAAGAATCTTTTACATTTTTTTTAATGATGTTTCCCTTTAGTCATCTTTTCTGTACACTGAAAAGTCACTGGGCTGGATCAGAACAACTTTTTTAAACGGTGAGAAAGTAAGGAGGTTAAACTATCCCAAAAGGCTTTGCTGAGAGTCATGGGATCCTCATGTGCAAAAGTCACGTGGGGTGGGGACTATCGTGTGGAGGAGAACTGGGTGAAATTGTTTGAAAAACCTGGCTGGGTCCAGCCCATTATTTCTCAGCCTTACCTCATAGGATTGTCGTGAAGATGAAATTAGATAGCCCCCAATATTCTCTCGGCTCCTGAGAGAAGGCGAAGAATAAATACACAAATGAATGAAGTCATTAAATAATGTGAAGTTAATTCACAGCGCTGATTCCCACCACAGTGTCTGTTGGCCCCCTCCTGCTGCCTAGTGATGTCTTTCCTGGCAACCGCTTGCTTCTTCCTTGAAGCAAAGAACTAATCCTGGTTTTCCTCTACTTCACAGGCGTAGGACATCCCTCACGAGAGCCCAAGAGGCCTCACCACTGTATTTGTAGGGAGCATCCATTTGGGAAGAGCCGTCACCGGCACAGTAGGATGCTTGGGCTGGAACCTGGTAACATTTTTGTGGAGCCTCCCAACATTTTGTGATTGGTCTCACTCCCCCATGGCAGCCATTTTATTGTATTGCCTACTACCTGTTCTTAAAAACTCCAAAAATACCCACAGGTTGGGGATCCCTAATTTACAGATATTGGGTTGGATCCAGATTCCTGGGTCAGAGCCGACTGTTAGGATTCACCCTATTAACGGCAAAACCCCCCCCCAACCATCTGTCCTTAAAAACGAAAAAAGCCCCAATCGCTATTTTGTACTGGATGTACTTTCAGCTGTTTCACGGTTGCTGAGTAGTGCACTGTGAACAGATCGAGAAGAGTAGCTGAGTTAGTCTGCCTGTAGCAGTAGAAAAGAGCAAGAGTCCCGTAGCACCTTAAAGACCAACAAAATTAGTGGCAGGATATGAACTTTCACAAGTCACCGCTCACTTTTTCAGATACATCAAGAATCTGAAGCAGTGAGCAGTGACTCACGAAAGCTCCTCCCCTGCCACAAATCTCGTTAGTCTTTAAGATGCTACTGGACTCTGGCTCTTTTCTGCCACCTTAAGGCTCGAACGTTCCAAACCCATTGATTTCAGTGGAATGTGGTAGAAAAGAGCGAGTCCAGTAGCACCTTATGGCAGGGTAGGAGCTTTTGTGAGTCACCGCTTACTTCTTCAGATACCTGAAGGATCTGAAGAAGTGAGCAGTGACTCACAAAAGCTCCTCCCCTGCCACAAATTTTGTTAGTCTTTAAGGTGCTGCTGGACTTGCTCTTTTTTACTGCATTGTGAACAGTTGATTTATTGCCTTTTGATTAAACTAAATGCCTTTGATTAATAATGTGCTCCCAATTAATCAGACAGCAGATTTAACAATTTTTCACATGAGACTCTTACAAAAAGTTATAGGCACTATACAAGAAGAGAGATCACATGAAAACAAAGAATGTGCTTTTTGTCTCTGGACCTTTGTTTTTACTGTGACATAAATGTATACTAATATACAGCACACTTTTAAGGGAGTTCGAACTTTCCAAGTCCTTTGATTTCAGTGGAATCAGAAGGGTGTAACTCTACTCTACTTTGGACTGCAGTAATTCGTTCAAATCAATCATATCAAATTAATTAAAAAAGGTTTTCTTTAATGGGTGATACTCCTATAATTTCTTTCAAATTGTCTCTTCAAGACAAACCAGGGTTACAAGAAAAAGCCCCAACCTGTATAAAGATGGATATAGGAACAAGGTAAACATTTTCCATATGAGTCAGTTTCAAAGGAATAGAAGAAGTCAAGACAATGCAAAACCACTGAAAATAGATAAGGACAAATTTCAGTATGACTCAGTTTCAAAGGAACCAAGGAGATGACAAGAAATAAACCACACAACCACCGTTCTTTCACGAGTTGCAGGAACATTAAAATAGAAACGTTGATTTGCTCTTTAAAAAAAGATTGAGAAGCCATCGCACTGTAATAACATCCCGTATGAAACCAGTGCGCTTTCTTTGTTACAGATCGCCACAAATGTCCAGCTACAGCCTTCTCCTGTTGAGGCCCGGAAGACTTCATAAGTGACCTCAAGGACACCTATCGAATGCAATGGAAACTGGAATGTGGAACATCGTAATAAAAGCTAGAAGCGTCATTGGCAATCTGGTTGACTATTGAACCCTTATGAGGGACAAAAATGCAAATTGAGAAAAAGGCTACAAAAGAGAAAGAACCACAAATGTTTGGTTGAAACAAAATCTTCAGAACACTTCACAGGAAGCTAAAAGCCAAAACCACTTGCAAAGAGGCGAAGGAAGGGGGCTCTCGATTAGGTGCCACAAGAACGAGCCTGCTGCAGGGAAGAGACTTTTATCTCAGTAGCTCCCTCTGCTGTTCCTATGGGGCTACTACCATGTGATGCCTGAAAAAAGGAATCTTCTGCCACCCTAAAGACTGACGGGTGTTGGATTAAAGTCCATCTCATCAGGTGCACTTTTGGCAGACATATATAGAAGGGGGAGATGTTAGCTGCGGGTTCCAAAGGAATGAAATGCCAGAAATACAGTCTGTGACATCAAGGCTTAATCACATTGTAACATAAGAAAAACAATCATTCCACAACAGCAGCAATCTTTTTGGATTTTAATCAATTTATTTAATTTATACCCTGCCTTTCTCCCCAATGGGGGCCCAAAGCAGCTTACATCCTCCTCCTCTCCTCCAGTTTTACCCTCACAACAACCCTGTGAAGGAGGTTAGGCTGAGAGTGTGTGACTGGCCCAACGTCACCCAACCAGCTTCTGTGGCACGAGTGGATATTCGAACCTGGTTCTCCCATATACTTGTCCGACACTCTTAACCACTACACCACACTGGCTCTTCTCAGATGTGCTAAGCCAATTTAATACCTGTAATGGAAAATGACAGCATTGTTTTTAATTGAGGTCTAATGAGATAGTGCCAGACTTCCTGATTAATTCTAATTTGGCAGTTGCATGCTGGAATCTCCCTTTTGTTAAAGAACAGAATGTGCTGATAGATCAAAATATTCTCCTATCAGTTTCTGAATGTTGACATTTAATTTTTTGTATCAGATTTGGGTCCATTTTTGTTCTTTTGCACAGGGACAGCCCAGTGCTCTATGTCGAAAGAGATGGGTATGTTGTTGACAAACAGATGCATATGTCATGTGGGTGGATGAGCCATGCCTGCACATCTTTCAACACAATAAAAGGCTAATGTATCCCAGACGGAATGGCTGATGCTATTAGGTCCTGTAATTGCATTGCCTGCCCTGACCTGGATGGCCCAAGCTGGTTCGACCTCAGAAGCTAAGCAGGGTTGGCCCCAGTTAGTACTTGGACTGGATCTCAGTTAGTACGTGGATCTCAGAAGCTAAGCAGGATTGTCCCTGGTTAGGACTTCATTAGTATTTGGATGGTCTGGCTGACCTGTATAGCCCCAGCTAGCTTGATCTCAGAAGCTAAACAGGGTTGGCCCCAGTTAGTACTTGGCTGGGAGGCCACCAAGGAAGACCAGGATTGCTACACAGAGGCAGGCAGACCACCTCTGAACATCTTTTGCCTTGAAAACCCTATGGGGTCACCATGAATCAGCCTGCAACCTGATGGTACTTTCCACCAACAATATTGCCTGATTGGATATGTGGAAACAGCTTGCACCTGAGTTTATCATTGGGTCAAACTTCTGGGCTGGTAGTTTCTGTTAGGTGTAGGGTTGCCAAATACCTACCGTAATTCAGCATGGGACACACAGTCCCCAGCCGGAACATTCCTCCTTGTAACACCCATGCCACATGATGCTGTCGCCAGGAAATGACACTGGGTGACGCTCTGGCAATGGGGCTGGAAACTCGATGGTACCATCGAGTTTCCAGCCCCATTGCCAGAGTGTCACCCAGCATCACTTCCTGGTGATGGCATTATGCGCCACGTCTCCCCACCCGGGAATGGTTCTGCCAAGAAGTATGCATCCCCCGCCGCATTACGGTAAGTCCTTGGGAAGCCTGATTAGGTGGCTCATTGTTGATGGTGAGTATCTTTTAGATTAGGGGGCTGTGAGGAATGGCCTTTTAGCTAAAATGAGGGAAATGTTACTGTTTAGGATATATTGTAGATTTCTGATATGTTTTGGAGTGGGTTTTGTCGGATATTGTAACTCTGCATGCAAGAAAATCTGGGAGGGAAAGGGTTAAGAGAATTCTCTCACTCAGGTACACTTGGCAGTTGGCCCCACCCTCTCATCAGTTAGATGCTGAGCCTCTTTGGCTGTTGCTTGCCTTCTATGTTTCATCTTATATAGGGCCTCTCTCTTACCTGGGCATGGAGCTGCAGCAAGTTAACTTTTTGAAGTCAATCTGTTCACAATAAGTTAAATGTACCAACATGAATTTGTCATGTAAGATGTGCTATTTTTGTAAGTAAAATGTCTTGCTCTTGTTACCATTGGAGTCAGATTATCTTTGTAAATTATTTGAACAGCATTTTCCTCTTACCTAGGAAACAAAGAGAATCAGGGATGCTGCATAAAGCTTCTGTACTTCCATGGCAAATGATTTTCTTTTTACATTTAACCCAATAGGTTATGTGCCCAGGGTCAATCAGAAGTGTAATGTTTTAAAAGCATTTAAATTTTTTGATTAACAGATCCCCTTGTTTGTTTTTTGATCTTTAAAAATTCTCCATTGTTCTTCTCCACGTTGCTGTGATAAGGGTGGCTGAATCAAGCAGATATTTGGAGATCCCAAAACTTACTGTTGAAAACTATAGAAGCTGGTATATATTCCTTGAAGCAAAAGAAGCTGCTGGAATCCTAGAGGAAGAAGAACCGACATAGAAAGCCAAGGAATTGGACTCTTGGACAATCAAAAATGGGATTGCCAAGAACATTATTATGAGGTCATTGGATGATGGTGAGACTTTCTTGTTCGAAAACTCCCAAACAACAAAATAAATGCTTACGAGTTAGCCATGATCATTTTTCTGCCATGCCATGAAATGCACTATACATGCTGCAAGTGCAAGCTTATAAGAATGCTAGAGGAGAAGGTGGGAGAACTCGAGGCACAAATCTGTACACTGAGGAACATCAGGGAGGCAGAAAGCTTTTTAGACGTGAAGAAAGAGGGGCTCCTGAGAGAACAGCAAGAGCTAGCAAATCCTAAGCAAGAGGAAGGACATAACAAGGAACAGGTGGGTGAGTGGAAGAATGTGACCTTGAGGAGGAAGTTAATCAGGAAACACTCACAGCCAGTGGAGCTGCAAAATCAATACCAGCCGCTTCTGATGATGGAAGATCAGAATAGTACACACCGGGATCAAAAGGATGTGACTGACACACAGGCACATAAGCAGAGAAGGAACCAAGCTATCCCACAGAGGAAGAGACAAGTAGTGGTGGTGACTCCCTACTGAGAGGAACGGAAGAAGGTGTATGCAGACTGGACAGGGAATCTCGAGAGGTTTGTTATCTTCCTGGAGTTTGTATCCGGGATGTGACTGAGAGAATTCCAAGACTGGTCAAGACCTCTGATCACTACCTGCTCCTGCTGATCCATGTGGGAACAAATGATACGGCCCGAAGAAATGGATCTCCAAAGACTACGAGGCTCTGGGCAAGAGAATGAAAGAACTGGGGGCACAGGTGGTGTTCTCCTCCACTTTACTTGTCGAGGGCCATGGAGCTGGAAGGGAGAACAGGATACTGGAGGTGAATGGCTGGTTATGTAGATGGTGCCATCGAGAGGGATTTGGCTTCCTGGACCATGGTATGTACCTCCAAGATGAAGGACTGTTGGCGACAGATGGGGTGCACCTTATGAAGAATGGGAGAAATGTCTTTGCTGCAAGACTTGTGAACCTGATCAGGACTGAAGACATCGGGGGTGGAAAGAAGAAGCCTGATGTGCAACATCCCCAACACCAAGTTTAAGAAGGGAAGTGACCAGAGAATAAATGAATGAAAGAGAGGTGAGTTCAGTAATTTTCAGGTAAAATCGAAGGGACCTACTGTAGGAAAGGATGTCTGTAATCTGAAATGTCTTTATACTAATGCACAGAGTATGGGAAATAAACAGGAGGGACTTGAACTTCAAATATTGGAAAGTAATTATGATCTGATAGGTATCACTGAGACTTGGTGGGATGAGTCTCATATATGGAGCACAACAATTGAAGGATATACCTTGTTCAAATGGAACAGAATAAACAAAAAAGGCAGTGGGGTGGCACTATATGTCAAGAATAAATAAGCTTGCACTGAAATTCAGGATTCTGAGAGTTGTCCTGGTGAAAGTGTGTGGGTAAGGATAGAGCAGGGGGGGAAAGAAGGGAATATTGTTGTGGGGGTATACTACAGACATCCGAACCAACCGGAGGAACAGGATGATGCATTTGTACAACAGCTTGCTAAACTTTCACAGAGACAGGATGTAGTGGTTATGGGAGAGTTCAGCTATCCAGATATTTGCTGGAAATCGAACTCTGTTAGACATGGGGCATCCCGCAGATTCTTGAATAGTCTTGTGGACTATTGCGAGGGATGCTAAAAATAACAAGAAAAATTTCTATGCCTATGTTTGGAGCAAAAAGAAGAACAGGGATGGGGTAAGCTCATTGCTAGGGGAAGATGGTCAGGTCTTAACAAGGGATGAAGACAAAGCAGAATTACTCAACTCTCACTTTGCATCAGTCTTTAACCATAAGGCGAGCTGTATACAAACTGAAGAATGCAGGGCATATGAAGGAAGGAGGAACTGCCAGTCCAGAGTAAGTAAGGAAATGGTTAGAGAGCATCTGGCTGCCTTAAATACTTTCAAATCTCCAGGGCCAGATGGCTTGCATCCCAGGGCGCTAAAAGAAATTGCAGATGTTATTTCAGAGCCTCTGTCTCTAATCTTTGAGATGTCCTGGAGTACTGGTGTTGTGCTGGAAGACTGGAGAAGAGTGAATGTTGTCCCAATCTTCAAGAAGGGAAAAAAGACAGATCCAGGAAGTTACAGGCCTGTCATCTTGACATCAATACTTGGAAAAATTCTGGAGCAGATTATCAAATGCTCTGTCTGTGAGCACCTTGAACGGAATGAATTAATTGATAGTAGCCAGCAAGGGTTTATCAAGAATAAATCATGCCAGACCAACCTTATATCCTTTTTTGACAGAGTTACTAAAATGGTTGACTCTGGCAATGCTGTGGATATAGCGTATCTAGATTTCAGTAAAGCATTTGACAGAGTTTCTCATGATATCCTTGAGGATAGGCTGGTTAAGTGTGGGCTGGATGGAGCAACCGTTGGATGGATTCATGGTTGGTTGAAAAATTGTACCCAATGAGTGCTCGTAAATGGCTCTGCATCTACATGGAGGGAAGTCTTGAGTAGAGTGCCATGGGCTTGGTCCTGGGCCCGGTGCTGTTCAATGTTTTTATAAATGACCTGGAGGAAGACATAGAGGGGATGCTTATCAAATTTGCAGATGACACAAAGTTGGGTGGGATTGCTAATTCCGAAGAAGACAGAGTCACGATTCAAAATGATCTAGATAGGCTTGAACAGTGGGCTGAGGCAAATAAAATGAATTTCAATAGAAATAAGTGCAAAGTCCTACACCTGGGCACAAAAAATTAAAGGCACAGATATAGAATGGGAGGGACTTGGCTTGACAGCAGCTCATGTGAAAGGGATCTAGGTGTTCTGTTTGATCACAAGCTCAACATGAGCCTGCAGTGCGATGTGGCTGTGAAGAAAGCTAATGCAATCTTAGGATGCATTAACAGAAGCATTGTGTCCAGATCATGGGAGTTGGTAGTTCCACTCTATTCTGCTATGGTCAGGCCTTACCTGGAGTACAGTGTCCAGTTTTGGGCACCACACTTTAGGAAGGATGTTGAAAAGCTCAAGCGTGTCCAGAGGAGGGCAATCAGGATGGTGAGAGGGTTGGAATCCAAGTCTTATGAGGAAAGGCTGAAAGAGTTGGGTATGTTTAACCTGGGAAAGAGGACTTAGAGGGGACATGGTGGCAATCTTCAAGTATTTGAAGGGCTGTCATGTAAAAGACAGAGCAGATCTATTCTCTCTTGCTCCGGATTGCAAGACTAGACCTAATGCATGGAAATTACAAGAGAGTCATTACTGGCTAGATATCAGGAGAAACTTCCTAACTAAGAGTGGTTGAGCAGTGGAACAGTCTGCCTTGGGAGGTGGTGGATGCTCCTTCCCTGGATGTTTTCAAGAGGAGGATGGATGACCATCTTTTGGGTATGTTGTAGGTATGTAGGGCTATCTTTTGACTATGCTCCTGCAAAGTGCAGGGGGTTGGATTAGATGACCTACAAGGTCCCTTCCAACTCTTAACATTCTATGATTCTATGAGTCTTTTGGGTTTACTAATATTCAGTTCAGTTCAGTTTATTAGTTCAGTTTATTAGTACGGTCAAGCGACCAGCCAATATAAAACATTTCCAAAAGGAAGATTGAGGTAAAATACACAGTAAATACATTAAAATTAAATAAATATATAAGATGGCATTAAGAGCAGAAGCGGGAGCAACGCAGTGTATCATTAAGGTGGAAACAGGAACAATACTAATTTATCATTAACTTGCAATGTAAGGTACGAGGTTCCTCTTTTTAAGTGCCAGGAAGCAAAATTTTGCCACAGCTAAAGATATCCTCTCTTTCCGATCTTCCAACAAGAAGGTTAGAATCCTTGGTTCCGCAGATTCCAAATGGACACCCAGAGGTTTAAATTTAGACAACAATGGGAAAATTAACAGCTGCCTCTCCATAGCATAAAAGTTACAATGTAACAGAATATGTGAGACCGACTGTATCTCAAGACCTGTACAAGGACAACATCTTTGGGAGATAGACCAACGCAAGAACCTTCCTTGTAATAAATTAGAGGGTAGGGCATCAAAACGTGCTCTGGAAAAGCCCATCTATAGCCATCATATATAATGTTAGTAAGGTATGGAACAGGTACAAAACCTGTCCAAGATTTTAAAACTCCATATCTTGAGGATAGAAGCGCTTCTTCTGTCTGCGCCTCTATATCCATTAGACGTTGGGATACTATAGATTTAGCTTTGGTCAATCCTAAATCGAAAAGATTTGCAGGGTGAAGCCCAATTGAACCAAGTTTAACCAATATTTTGGAGGACCATTCAGGATATGGAGTGGCAGCTAAAAGGGATGGAATTAGGCCTGTAGGTTCAGATGCATTCCCAACCAGTAAAAAATCGAAGCAATCCAAATTTTCGTTTCCACTCTTGGCACCCCAATCTCCTGCCTAAGAACTACATTTGCTGTACATTTAGGCACATTAAATAATGCTCTAATAAATTTGGATTGAACTTTTTCCAGGTCCTTAAAGTCATTTTATCACTTAAAGTAATTACTTGCATACCATATGTGAGTTGGGTTAAAATCTTTGCATCATATAATTTTAAGTCTGCTTGAATTACACCTTGGCCTTCCATCCTGAAGAATCTGATGACAGCATTAGCATTTCTCTCAGCTGAACAAATTGTGGAACTTATATGCACTGAGGAACTGCCATTATAACTGAAGGTTATCCCCAGATACTTATATGTTTTAACTTGCTCTATAGGGTGTCCGTTTATTCTCCAAGTATCTTTCTTATAAATCCTATTAAAATGAATAATCTTGGTTTTAGAGTAATTAATCATTAATAATTCCTCATTACATTTCTTGCTAAAAATTCTTAAGGCCCGATTAAGACCAACTCTAGTTTGGGACAATAGGATAGCATCATCCGCGTACATCAGTATTGGGACCCCCTCTCCTCCTGAGAAGTTAGGGGCGTGCACATCTGCCCCGTGTAGAGACTGAATAAGGGAGATGACATAAATATTAAACAAGGAGGGGGCAAGTAAACAACCCTGTCTTACTCCCTTCCGGGAGGGAATAAGTTTAGATAGCATTCCTTCCCTGTTACATCTGATTTGTAGTTGCGTGTTCTCATACACTTTAATCATCAGATGTAGGAGTCTTTTATCTATAGTTGAAGAATTCAACTTTGCCCAAAGTCTTGCCCGAGATACAGAATCAAAGGCCACCTTCACACCCACAAAGGCGACAAAAAGAGATTTCTTAGCTACTCTAACATATTTTTGAATAAAATAATCTAGAACAAGACAATGATCGAGAGTTGAACGACCCTGGGTAAAGCCCGCCTGTTCTTTACTTAGATAATTATCGTGTTCGAGCCAATTATGTAGTTTAATTCGCAGATGTCTAGAGTACAATTTGCCGATGGTATTTAAAAGACTAATCGGACGATAATTATTAGGGTCAGACCTGATACCTTTCTTATATATAGGATTAATAATTGCAATGCCCCAGTCTGATGGAATCTGAGCAGTATGATCAATATGGGTAAAAAGTCTGGTCAGTATCGGTGACCACCAGTCAACATTACTCTTAAGAAGATCTGGGGGAATGAAATCACTCCCAGGAGCCTTCCCATTTTTTAACTGCTTAATCATTAAGGTGACCTCTTCTAATGTAACCGGGGGCCAAATAGGCAAGGTCTCTGAAGGGACTACCATGGGAGGGGTCGGCTATGGATCACTAATATTAAATCACAAGGCATATGGATAAGAAAACTTTCCAAAACAAGATTATGCAACAGGGGAAATTGTAAAATATATATATCTGAACGGAGGCAGGTGTTTGAAAATCTAATAATCTGTGGTTTTAATCTAACTGATGAACAAAAGGCAAAGGTTAGGCTTGGGACTTTGGGGGAAGATTCTTCTGCATTTGTGAGTGTGCAGAGTCAAAGCCAAAAGAAAGACACAAGAACTTTCTTTTTTTTAAAAAATAGTTTTTATTATTTAAGACAAGACATACAAACACACACATAACAAACACACATAAGAGTAAAAATAACAACTTTATATCTCTTAAACTACCTCATACATATATATCTAAATATCAGTCTTTCTATCATAATATGTTTACAAACCTATATTTAACACTACTTATAACTCTATTTTTATTATTTAAACAATGTCTAAACATTCCACTACTATTTTTCTATAAATCTAGCTATAAATTCTTGCAACTCAATAGGTTAACATTTTTTCTACTGGTTACACATTTGCCTGAGCTTTCTACGATAACTTTCTATAAAATACATTTGAATACCATCCCCCAAATTCGTAATTAAATTCTTTTTTCATTCCATTTGTTCTCTGAGCTACCTCTTATATCACATTAGAATCTTAATATCACCCTTACATATGCATTTAAAATAATCTTTCATTTGATGAGATTTTCTTTTAGCATATATAAATTCCGTAAACAATCTTTCTCAATTACATAAACTCCAGGAAACATTAAGGCAAAGTTATTTGTATTACATCAACTTAAATCTTCAATACTTCTATAAATTTACAATCTATACATTTATTTATTATTGGCCTTGTCTAAATCTCTAGACAGTCTTGTTCAAATAATCATTCATAGGTATTTTTTAGATCAGTCTTTTATATACAATGTATTCTCTTTTAGTAAGACTATCTAAGATATTTAAAATTCATCTTTCCTTAAGTATTTTTAATGCGGGCTATAATTTGTAAATGTATAGAAACATATTTCTGCAGCCCAACTTAAACAGTTAAACATGAACTAGGTTTCTCTGAATCAGTCTTATCAAAGGTTCCATAAGCCAGACTCAATTTGTTTTCATATAATAAAACATTTAAAATTGATCTTCCCTTAGATATTATTAGTATGGGCTATAGTTTTATAAATGTGTAGAAACTTATTCTCTAGCCCGTCTTAGCCAGTTAAACATAAGCTGGGGTTCTCTAAACCAGTCTTATCAAAAGATCTCTAAACCAGTCTTATTAACCAGTCTTAAAAAGAAGAAATCACAAAGACACAAGAACTTTCAATCAGCCAGGGCTGGTGCATCCATACACCTGGGTTAGGCAGCTGCCTAGGGCGTCAAGTACAAGAGAGCGCCGGCCGCCGGCCGATGCACCCTGCCCTGCCCCTCCCTTGCCAGCCTAACTTTCCCTTGAGGCCAGCCAAGAAGCTGCCCAGCAAAGGGGACCTGGAGGGGGGAAGGAAGAGTGGCCCCTGCACCAGGCAGCCAGGGCCAGCAAGCCACCTGGGAACTCCCTACCTATGCCTGGCCAAGAGGGCACGGCTGTGCTGTGGAGCGGCCACCTGAGGGCCATGCACAAGGGAGTGGATGCCGTGCCAACCAGACCAGGATGCAGAAGCTGCAGCCGAGCAGCCCACGCCCAAACAGCCTCTTTTGCCGCCAACGCCTCCTGCTGCTGCACCTTAACTGCCTGCTGCTGCTGTTTGGGGTGCGCTCGGGCACTGAGGGGCTCTGCTTCTGCAGCAGGCCCAGGGGGAAAGAGGAAGGGGCCAGGGGTGCCTCACCAGCAGAAGCCCTTTTTATGTCACCTGGCTCCCTTTGGAGTGAAGCTCTTCCTCCTCCTCAACTGCAACTTTTGGCTGATGGCCACACGGCCCCTTCTCCCCCACCTGTGCCTGGAGTCTCTCTCCTGCCTTCCCCCACCTGCTTCCCCCCTACACCTCCCCTTCATGGACCCACATGTCCCCGTTCAAGTGTCGCTGCAGCCCCAGCATCAGGAGGGGTGCGTGGGGGGCTGAGGCATCCCTCCTGTTCGCCTCAGGGAAACAGGATCAGGCAGGCTCCTCCACAGGAGGAAAGGAGGGAGGGGCTGGATCCCTCCTGGGATCACAAACGGAGTCTGGGGGCAGCACAGGGGCCCGATCACTTATACTCCCTCTGAGCTGCAGAGTCCTTTGAGGCTGTGAGCAAAAATTCTACTTTGTGAGCTACTGGCCTTAAAGTTGTGAGCGAGCAATTTGGCTGCTGCATAAATGAGTTTGCTCTGGAGCCATCCTTCCTGAGTGAAGACAAAAATGTGTCAGCCAGAGGCTAAAAAAACTCCCCCCTCCCCATGTTGGCTGGTATGTTTGCCTTCTGCCTGCTGCGCGGCATCTGCGCATGTGCCTGGCGTGACAGGACTTTCCGAGATGGAGGCGCTCCTGGGGGAAGCTGCCCCTCTGCACTTTTCCTGGCTGCCCACATTCCCCTTCTTCAACTGGGTGCACTACATGGCCTTGGCGATGTCTCTGAAGGAGCAGCGAAGTGAGTATCTTGGTGGAGGGATGTTCGCTTTCTGCCAGGGTCTAGGGCATGTGCAGAGTGATTTCCCTCAATATGGGAGAAGGGACCTAAATTTTCTGTTTCTTCCATCCTAGAAACTATATTAGGCCTCAGTTACTATAGCAACTCTGACCATGTGCAGAATGGGGTTCTGTCAATACTGAATAACCTGAACTGATCCTTTGTACAAGAGGGTGGGCAGCCCCAACTTTTTGAATGTGTCTGTGAATGTGGATAACAGGAATAACTTTTGATCATGGGAAATGATTACAGAGGGTGCTTCTGACCATGGGCAGAGTGGATTTTTGCTCAGTAGTGGGTGGTCAACACACCAACTTTGCACATTGACAGGTTGGAGGAGGGGGGAGGGCTTTTAATACAAATTATGAAGTATTGGAGTGTTTGAATTCCAGGGTTACACTGTCCTTTGAAATTTAAGGTGGCATCCTTGAGCATTTTGGGGGCAGCTGTGCTTGCTCTTTAAGCATCTCTCCATGTGCCCCCAACTGCATCCTTTGCCTGTAATTTCTGTGGTCATACACTAGGCTTCTTCTTTACCTTTATGCTCCCATTAACAGAACAAATTTAGAGACCAGTGGCATGCACACGAAAACTCATACCTTGAATAAATCTTCGTTGGTCTTAAAGGTGCCACTGGACTCTGAATTTGTTTGACAGCTTCAAGACCAACATGGCTCACCTCCTGGAACTATCTCCCATTAATAGTTCATTTTCTGACTTTGGGAGTTGCTCCAGCAGTGTTGGGATTTGTTCCTCTTCCCTGGAATCACTTACCCTGGAACCTTAATGCCAGGCCAAAGGAAACGTTTCTCCATGCAGAGCAGACTTTACTTATTTTGCCCCAGCTGACTGCCTGTACCTTTGATGGTTCCAAGCAACAATCAGGCACCCCTTACAGGCACCGTTTGGTTGCAGCGCTTAAATGGAACTGCTTTCTTCAGAAGCAGTGCACTCTGAGGGGAAAACCTGTACTGCAGTTCCATTCATGCTTTCCTTGTATGCTTCCAGAGGAACTTAACTGAATGCTGTTGGAAACAAGATTTCCTTGTGGGGTTTATGCTGCTTGGGCTGTCTGGGTGGTGGTGAATTGTTTATTTTTTAAATAAAACAGCGGGATGCGGAATGGGCGCTTTTGCTTCTTTCCACTGAATTACACATGATGAGTTTTCTCCAATTCCCAAAGTGAACTTTTCTGGAGATGATTTTTCTTAGAATGTATTGAAGAACAGGAGCAATTTAGCCCTTATATGAGAAAGTGCCACACATCTGCCTACCCAAAACATGTGCTGCCTGTGGGAGTAGGAAAGAGTCTGTGGCTGAGTGTTAGTGTGTCAGCTGCCAGCACTTAGGCAATGACAAGGGGTGCTTATCTCAGTGATCCTATCTTCCTTTGAAAAGCACCATTGCCTCACTTAAAATTGCACATCGCGCTTATGTTTCTTGCTGATCTTCTCTTGTGCCACCCACGCACACCTGTCAGTAGAAGTCTGTACCTTTAGTGACCCTCTGTTTGCTGTCATGATGGGCTGGAGCCCAAACGCAGCTATCAGATGAGGCCAGGAGTATGGGGGGAACTAGAAGTTCTGCCCCATCCACCCTGTTGGCACCAGAAAAGCCTGGTAACCTGGACTGGAAACTGTTGAAAGGGTCTGTGGTGGTGGCAGGGAATATGACGGCCTGGAAAAAAGTCCACAGGACTTCCCCCCCCCCCAACTTTTATGATGGAAAAATTAGAAATTTGGGGAGGCACTGGAAAAAAACGCATATGGAATCTCTTATTCTGATATGAGTGAAATTACTTTTTAAGGCAAGGTTTTAGTCATGTGGAATGTTCAATAAGGTTTTTTATCTAAGATTATCTTCAGCTTTAAACATTGATATTTCTCTGTATACTGTATTCATACAACGTATTTTCAGGTGCATATTTATTGCTTAAATATGATTAATCCTGTTCACCATTGGTGACTGTATCCAAATAGTCAGTATTCTCAATGCTATAAAGTCTAATCCAGTATTCAAATATGCAGCGAACCCTATTATAATTGTACTTTTCTGGGTGGATAACACACTACTACAAAAATTGTTTCTTCTACTTTTTTCCTAACTATCATGTGGCAAAAAGCAACATACATGTATAAAATGCTAGATTTGACCCTTAAAGTCTGTATGGCTTGGGGGTGCACCGGGGGGGGGGTGCCAGAAGGTAGCCTCGCCTAGTGTGCAAAAAAACCTGGCACCGGCCCTGCAATCAGGCACTAAAAGAATCACGGGAGGAATGCTCAAAATGGCTTGTTGAATTTCAGTCACTGAATGGCTCAAGTTACATTTCTAGAAAGAACGTGAAAGAGCAAGTCCCACTCTGAGAAAGAGCGAAAAACCAATTGCCACATTGCTTTACTTGTAAATAAAGGGCGCCACTTTGCAAAAAGACTGTAGATAGTCACCAGCTAACAGTAGTTTTTCTAAGATGCACAGGAAAAGCACACAAGCCACAAACAAGCGGAGAGGCAATTTTAAAAATCAAGAGCATGATGATCCTACTGCAGCATACAAAGGAAAAAGTTTTTTACTAATTAACCAGGAAAAGCCTTATTTATGATGATGCTGAATCAGAATCAAGAGAGAACATGAATAAGTGGCTAATAGACAGTGGAGCATCTAGTTACAGCACACACTACAAAGATTTCTTTGATGAACTTAAATGAAAAGGAGAAAGGAGAAATAAAAAATGCCAATCTAATCTTACATATAATTTTAGCCTACTGATTTATGACTGAATTTCTTGTTTGTGGAGAAGGATGCTGACACAGAATTCTGCTTTCTGCTCAGTTGATTATTCAGGTTGATGTTTCTCTGTCCTGAAATTTTAAAAAGTACACTTGTTATCTTCTATGTGGTGGAGAATAAATGAAATATGACACACTCCATTCTAGGTAACATCAAATGAAAGACCAAGAGAGAGATCTTGGAGTCGTAGTGGATAACTCGCTGAAAATGTCTACACAATGTGTAGCTGCAATAAAGAAGGCCAACGCTATGCTGGGGATTATTAGGAAGGGAATTGATAACAAATCAGCCAGTATCATCATGCCCCTGTATAAATCATTGGTACGACCTCATTTGGAATACTGTGTACAGTTCTGGTCACCACATCTCAAAAAGGATATTATAGCATTGGAAAAAGTGCAGAGAAGGGCAACTAGAATGATAAAAGGGTTGGAACACCTTCCCTATGAAGAAAGGTTAAAATGCTTGGGGCTCTTTAGCTTGGAGAAACGACGGCTGAGGGGTGACATGATCGAGGTTTATAAGATTATGAATGGGATTGAGCAGGTTGAGAAAGAAGTACTTTTCTCCCTTTCTCACAATACAAGAACTCGTGGGCACTCTATGAAATTGCTGAGCAATCGGGTTAGAACAGATAAAAGGAAATACTTCTTCACCCAAAGAGTGATTAACATATGGAATTCACTGCCACAGGAGGTCGTGGCAGCTGCAAGCATGGACAGTTTCAAGAGGAAATTAGATAAACATATGGAGCAGAAGTCCACCAGTGGCTATTAGCCACGGGGTATAGAATGAGAACTCTCAGTCTGGGGCAGGTGATGCACTCTATTCTTGGTGCTGGAGGGGGCAGCAGTGGGAGGGCTTCTGGTGCCCTGGCCCCACTGCTGGACCTCCTGATGGCACCTGGTATATTTTGGCCGCTGTGTGACAGAGTGTTGGACTAGATGGGCCATTGGCCTGATTCAACATTGGCTTCTCTTATGTTCTTATGTTCTTATGAAAACTGATCGTCAAATAATGAGGTGCTTTTCATGCATTTTCTAAAGGTGTACAGCTGTGGTTCTTAGACTGTTCACCTAAAAATTATAAAATGTGAGCATGGCAAACAGGTGTTTAAAAACATATCCCCCCTACAGGCACACTCGCCAAAGACCTGGCTGCAGTTTCCTGTTGAATGTTCACACTTCAGGGTGCAAAGCAGCCCTCAGCTGCAAATAAATCCAAGTTTAAAAAGGATCTGGAGAAACTGTTCTTGATTCTGGGAAACACAAAGGAGTCCAAAGTGATGCCACATATAATTGAAACATGTCACAGGAACGTGAATGAGCTGGGGTGTAAACGCAAGTACAGAGCTGGCATTGCTTTGAATGAGGAAAGCCCTGATTTGCATGGCAGCTCTGCAAATAGAACTTTTTTGCATGTACACAGAGCCTCTTCTCTGCAGAAGGCTGGGGATTCTGTTCCTACATTAAAACGTCCCTTTCCTCCAGAGGAACTGATCTCTGTCCTTCAGGGATCGGTGGTCATTCTGGGAGAACTCCAGCCTCCCTCCTGGAACTGGGCAACCTTACTGGAGATCCAGTCATGTCTCCCCAATGAAAAATGTATTATTGCCCTCAGTAGACATATTCAGTATACAGATGCACAGCTCAGCTTGTGATTCCACCGTCTGAGCAGACAGATACAAATCATAGCCAAGCAGTAGGGTGACAATTCTACCACTTCCTCGGATTTCTGCATTTCTCAAGAAATCCCAAAGGCGGTGAGCTGTAATCTCACCCCTCAACTGTAATGTTTTAGCACATCCATGCTGCTATCACTAAGGGTGTGCACAAAACCAGTTCATTTTAGTGTTATATATGTTCATATTTTTTTCTTTATCATTGTCATTACTATCATGTGTTCATTTTCTTTATCATTATACAATCCTGTTCATTATTTCTAACCTGCCATCCTTCCCATCCAAACGGTATTAAATCTTCTGGGACTGATTGTACCCCACACCCAAGGGATACCTTCTGTACCTCATTTAGAGACAATTACACTTCTCAGTTAAGCAGGCAGGCATTTGGCAACCCACCCACTCCAAGCCAATGGACAAAATTAATATATATAATAACAAACAGGAGGAGTCTCATCTACAAGTCTACCCATTCCCATTTAAATTTTTTTGGGGGGAGAATAGATTTTTAAACTAAAATGGAGAATGCTTGAATATATGCAATGAGAGAGTTGTCTTTACATTGGGTTGCCTCCCGCAGTGTAGTATTGGGGGTTGCTTATCTGTTGGGCAACATTTTCACACACACTTCTCCACTGAGTTTTGCAACAGCATGGCATTCTTATGCAATACTGGAAGAGAATTATTAGAACATCACACACACCCCTTCCAAGAATTCTACCATCACTACAAGCTCAAGGAGCCTCAGGCACATGTGGAGGCTCATGAGCAAGCTCAAAGAGATCAGACACACACTAGTGTGGACAGTTATATTAATGGGGGCCCCCCTCTGGTGTGCCAGATGATGCTCCAACTCTAATGCACCCAGCAGGGAAGCTCACCCAGAGCTTCTCCTATAAAAGGGGGCTTTGAGTTGCAGTCCAAAGCAAAGTACAACAGTGAAGAGAGGTTATTGTGTTGTGAGAATAGCACAACAGTGGGAACCTGTGCTTTACATATGTATTAACTAAAGAAACAACCTACAAAATCCAGGCATGATGTAGAATATGTAAAGAAAAAGATGACATTTATGTCTTGATCCAGGACATACTACATTTATTTATTTGTAAGATTTATGTCACACAATCTCCAGATTCTTCTCATGTTCACCAACACGATAAGGTGTGGCGAAGAAATAAGAAGAGGAGCGAGGGGGCCCAGGAGAAATATTGTCCATCACTTGGCTCATCTCTGCATTCCACAGTTTGACCAGGGCTTCAGCAGAAATGCCAACCTTGCTAACTGTATCCAGATCAGGAAACCCTCCAGATCCATCACCTACCAATGGAAAGCCATCCAAATTGGCCCTTCACCCTTGTGGAGTTTCCATGTGGCCATGTCTTTAAGCCTTATTTCATAATGGTCAGTTCTTGACAAGGGCAAAGCAAAAAATCCATCCACCTTGTTGCCAAAGAACATCAAATCTAGGGTATGTTTCACTAGGGTATGGCAGCTCTTGTCAGAACTATGGCTTGCCCAAGGTTATCCAGCAGCTGCAAGTGGAGGATTGGGGAATCAAACCCGGTTCTCCTAGATTAGAGTCCGCACATTTAACCACTACACTAAACTGGCACTAAACATTGGTTCTTGCAGATCTCCCTGAAACACCCTCTCTGGCTGGAGTTCTATGGCAGTGCGCGGGCTGAATCTCGTCTATTTAATAACCCCTCCGTTCAGTACCCCTTATGAAGCCTCAGTCATGGCACTCATCCTTTGACTGAATGGCAGAAGGCTCTGAGAAGAGGAAGTCCTTTGGGGAAGGAAACCTGCAGAACAGCTGCCTTCCCGGTCCCGGTGGGGTTTCAGGTGCATCTTTCCTTTCCTAAACCTGCCTCTGAAACTGCAGAGGAGGGCAAGCAGCTGCTGGTTTGGGGCAGAATGGCAGGGAAAAGGGGAAGCATCCTCTTCTTCACCACTCTGCTGCTAAAAAAACACACCCTCTGCACCCTGCCCAAAGTTGCTTCTCAATTAAAAATCAGCTGATAAGGCTGTCTGACACATCTCTCAAGGTAACGCATGCTTTTCAGCAGGAGTGATAAGATTAGTTAAGACTTGAATCACATCCAGTCCAAAGACATCTCGCCAGTGGAAATTTCCACATATCAGCATCTTTCACAAGTATATTAATCTTTTGCTTGCACCCTTAGATACAAGGAGCAGGAAACAAATGAGGGAGGTCCTACAAATGAATATATACATGCCCTAGGCAGTAGCCTTTTTATTTATGAAGGGCGGGGTATAAATCCAAACTCTTCTTCTTCTCTTCTTATTTATTTATTAGATTTTTACCCCGCCCTCCCAGCAAGGCCAGCTCACCTTTTGACATCTGGCGGGGGCAGATGGGCCCTTAAAGCAACTGGGAAGAGTCCCCAGTGGGTCCTGGACGTCCACCTCCCTGGGCCACCCTGGGCCCAATTGTGGGTGGCCCTCACCCTCTGTAGGGTGGGCATGTGCCATTACTGACACCTTGAGCATGGGGAAAGGGTGCCTGTCCCAGGCTAGTTCCTGTGGCATGGGGAAGGAGGCACCCAGCCCCGCCGAGCCCCATGCACTGCAGGAACAGAGGTGCCCAGCCTAGGCCCACATGGCACAGTGAAGGAAAAGCCTGGCTCGGCTGAGCCCCGTGTAGTCTGGGGAAGGAGGTGCCACCTGTGCCACTCTGAAATTCCAACATAACTGAAAGTCTTTGAAAGCCCAATAGGTGTTTACAAATTGATTTGCCGAGATTCCTTTACTTGCGCTGAACACTGAAACAATTTGCAAGACTGTATGGAGATGCTGTATGGATTTCCATAAAGCTTTTCTATAATGTCAGCAAGTTTGAAAGAGCATATAATGCTTAATAGTTGTAAATACGGCTACTGATAGTACCATTAGTGCTTACACAGCACTTTATTTTGCTTATAGTCGTGAAGAGCCTCAACCGCAAAGCTTCCATCACGTACATTCTTCCCTTTTATACAAAAGAGGTCTGAAACTCCACTCTCTAATTTTGCAAGAGCCAAACTCAGAAAGAAGAAGAAAGACATGCCCAACATGTTCCAAGGATTTCGCAATTTTTGCGGAGAGACCACATGAAGAGTTAATCCAGTCTATGCCCACTAAAATCAATGGGTTTAGACTGGAGTAACTCTGCATAAAATTACAATGTATTAGCTGTTATTTGGATCATACATAGGGACTGAGATGCTGAAACTGGGGAAGAAGGGAAGCTGTTAGCCAGTTTGTGTTTGATTTTTGTTGTTGTTGTTGTTAAAGCCCAGTTATATCCTGGAGTGCGAAGAGCACAGGAGCAAAGGGGGGCAAATTGCTCCAGGGTCCCAGAGGGCTGGGAGGAAGAGGAGGAGGAGGAGGAGGAGGAGAATGGGAAGGAGATTGATCCAGGTGGTCAGCAGTGTTGGTCTTTAAGGTGCCACTGGACTCTAAAGGAGAAGAAAAAGAAGAAGAGTTAGTTTTATACATATATTGTATAATATATTGGTCCATCTTGCCTAAGGTTAGTGGGCAAACAAGAATGCATATATCTAAGTGTCTTGCTACAAAAGCCCGATGGTCAAGATGAAAACCCCAAGGATCAATATGAAAAATGCTGGGAAAGCTGCTGTCATTCTGACACCATGAAACCCTTTCTGGTACAACCCAAGAAATGAAACCATCTCATCAGGATGGCTGTTCTAGTAGGTTTGCCAGGAGTCTTGCTATAATCTTCAATCTTCAGTTACTTACTGCTGCTCCAACATCATTTCTGGGTACAACCCAGAAGTGACAAAAGGTAGCTCTAGGAATCACTATAAACTCTGTGGTTTTATGCTCTAGGATTTCATTGAAACATTAAGGGTAGTTTGGAGATCAGTTGTAGTTCTGGGAGAATCCTAGTCTTCCACTTGAGGCTGGTAACTCTACTTAGAAAACAATTCTAAACATGTATTTTCAGAATCCTAATGCAGAATATGCAGTTGGGATTACTCCCATGAAAGTATTCTAAGGAGGATACTGTTATTCTGGTTTCTTTCTAGAGTCCACAACCTCATTTCTGGATAGGATTCAAAGACCTTGTGAATACAGTCGAAGGCCTGCTGGGCTGTTCAGCACTGTTTAGTACTCTAGATAGTTTTTATCACGGCATAGACCAGTTTAAGGAACTTTAGGCTGATCATGAATATCAGTACCCAGCAAAAAATATGGTTTGATGCTGAAGATCCTCTGACTTCCAAGATGTAAAGTAGGACAATCCCACTTCTTTGGTGCAATGTTCAGCATAAAGATATAATGTTGGTCTGACTGTTTTCCCTGGGATTCTGAGGATTCCAGCCCAGTGTGTGGATGGGAGGCGAAGCAAGCACATGGCCATCTTCCTTTTTGAGGTGAGCGGTAATACCTTCCCTTGTCTGGAAATGGCTTTGCTGGCCATCCAGAAAGTTACATCACCGAATAAAGGAGTTTAGCTGAAGTCTGTCTTCTCTGCACTTTGCTGTTGTTGTAGTAGTAGTAGTATCTGTTTTATTCTACTGCTGATTCTGAAAATTAAACATGGATTTTAATTTTGCTGATCGATGCTGGTGTTAAGAGTTCTTAAGTGCTTGTCATTTTTATTTTTTGGATTTTTAAAAAAAATATCCTTGTGACTATAATTTCATTTTAAGAAACATATCGTCAGCCACCTGGGAACCAGTTTTCTTGTTGAGGATCAAGGTGAAAAAGTCCAAAACAAAGACACAGATACCCATTGGGAATAAATAAATGTGTGACTGCATTGTGATGGAGCTCAACTTCATTGGACGAATGAACTTCATTGGACGAATGCCATTTTTTTAAAGTACAGAACTCCTCTTGGAAGACAGGAAGGTCTGTTAGCCTGTAAGTCAGTCACAGCTAACATCTTACCATTGTTGTCTGATTTAAACATCACACACCCTCCCCTGTAAGATTTTGCATCCTCAGTAAACTGGACAACTATCAGTGCTACTCTCTCCTCGTAACTCACTGGAGGTCCGTAGCCAGGGTGGGTGTCATAGAATGCCACACTTTATATTGTTTGCAAATGAGGATATCAATAAATAGTAATTCTAGTTTTCCTTTTACTCCTTGCAAAATATTTAGCGAGGCTGTGTGACTGTAACTATGCAGGAAGTGCTGGCAGTTCCTTGTCCGATAACACATGCATAGAACTGAGCATCTGACTCAGTCACAAAACCAGTGTCTTTATTTTCTCGTCTATGTGAAGCTTTCTAAGTTGGTGAGTTTTTCTTCCTTGTATTATTTCCATTTTCACGGGTTAAGGATAATATTGCATTATGAATACACTGCTCAGAAGTAGTCATTCCGGTACTAGCATGCAAGGGAGGTAGCTCTTAGAAAGATTCAGAAGGAAACTTATTTTTGAATAAGGAATTAGGATCTGTAAGCAAAACAAGGGTGTTTTATTTCAAAATAAAACAAAACAGTTATGTTTTACATGGCTAGGAGGGGGAAAAAAGTAAATGTAATTTTCATAGTTTCCCCCAAACTTCCTAACTTTAAAAACATCTAGTTAAGTACAATAGGATCGATACAATTAATACAGAATCTACAAAACGTTAATTCTTTTGCCCTCTTGCTTCCAGTGAGTAAGTATATTGATAGTCACAGCTCACGCTACCTTTATTTCAATCTAATACAGTTCCACTGGGGTAAGCTGATTTGAATGTGTTGTTATTTACAGCTGTGCAACAGATTTAAATGAGGTCTGGATTGCAAAAGTCTTTTCGAGCCGGCATCCCAGCCTTGAACAGAGCCACTATTAATTTCAGTGGGAATTCCCTTCATGTAAGTATCGCCTTAAAGTGAATGAAAAATCTTCTGTAATAAAATCCCGGTTCCCCACATTCTATCGCTTTGCTGTATACGGAGAGTGCTCATATTCAGACCGTGTCGGAGTGATCGCCCCCTGGGGACGGGTCATTTGGAATGCTAAAAGTCCATCCCCATTGTGGTGCTGAAGAACGTTCATGAGCTTCACCATTCCTAAGTCTATTCCTTTGCTCACCAGGATAGAGACACTGGAGAGTGGGATCAGTAGTGTGGTTGTGGAAGAGGTGAAAGTGCAGAATTAAGGAGCAGAAATTGGCAAGAAGTAGAATACAGTGATCTCTTCGGGGAGAAAGAAAAGGCTGAGGGACTCTCCCTCCCCACCACTGTTTTCTTCTGAAAAAGGCAGGGCTTTTCTTGTAGAAAAAGCCCAGCAGGAACTCACTAGCATAATAGGCCATACCCAACAGCAGAAACTAATTAGCGTATTAGGCCACACCCCCATGCCTTCCCTTGGCTTGCTCGGGCGCCCCGCGGCAGCAGGGGGCCAGGGCAAGCTGGCCCTTGGACAGGCTGGGGAAGGCACAGGGAGGCATTTAAATGCCTCCCCGATCCTTCCACCCCCCCCCCAGCCAGCCCGCCTCAGAGTCGCCGGGGTGTGTGTGTCGCCTCCAGCCCTTCCCTCTGTAGCCACACTTGCAAAGGTTTGGACTGTAGTGGGCATGGCCAACTCTGAAGCCAGCTGGAACTCCGTTCCTGTGTGTTCCTGCCCAAAAATAGCCCTGGAAAAAGGTAACTAACGGAACAAGGACCCAACCCCTCCAGTTCAACCAGCTAGAGAACACAGGGTCAAATAAAGGACAGTGGGAAGGAAATGGGCTGGGAGATTCTTTACCAAAATCTTTGGGTGGTGTTTCATGTTCACCAACATTTCCTTTGTGAAAAAGCACCAAAAGGAAACAAAAAATAGTCTGAGATACCTGTTTAGAAGTTTCCACTGCCTTTATTTAGAAGCATGGCCAACTTAGTCAAGATTCTTTTCGTTATATAGGTTTGCCAGCTCTGGGTTGAAAAATACCTGAAGATTTGGGGGGTGGAGCCTGAGGAGGGCGGGGTTTGGGAAGGGGAGGGACTTCAGTGGGGTCTGATGCTACAGCGTCCACCTTCCAAAGTGGCCACTTTCTCCAAATGAACTGATCTCTTGTCACCTGGAGATCAGTTGTAATCCCAGATCTCCAGCCACCACCTGGAGCTTGGCAACCCTGGACCATGGTCATCAGAGTCCAGTTCTATCTCTTAATCCATTAACTGATTAAATATAGCTGTATAATTTCAAAGTCATACTATGGAGGGAGAAGGTAGGACCTTGCTTTCCTTAAATGTGATTAAAATTTCATAAACATGGGGCTTTTTTGTGGCAGTACTCACCAGTACTGAGAATTGGCGCCTGGGGGGGATGCTCTCATAAGAAAATAAGAACGTAAGAGAATCCATGTTGAATCAGGCCAATGGCCCATCCAATCCAACACTGTGTCACACAGTGGCCATAACCCAGGTGCCATCAGGAGGTCTACCAGCAGGGCCAGAACTCCAGAAACCCTCCTACTGTTGTCCCCCCCCCAAGCACCAAGATTACCCTGCACCAGACATAGTGTTCCATCTATACACTGTGGATAATAGCCACTAATGGATCTCTGCTGCATGTGTTTATCCAGTCCTTTCTTGAAGCTGTCTATGCTTGTAGCTGCCACCACTTCTTGCAGCAGTGAATTCCATGCATTAATTACCCTTTGGGTGAAGAAGTACTTCCTCTTCTCTGTTCCAAGTTTACTGCTCATTAATTTCATTGAGTGCCCATGAGCTCTTGATTTGTGAGAAAGAGAGAAAAGTACTTCTTTCTCTACCCTCTCTGTCTCATGTATAATTTTGTAAACCTCTATTATGTCACCCCTCAGTCATCATTTCTCCAAGCTAAAAAGGCCTAACCTCTTTAACTTGACTTCACAGGGAAGGTGTTCCATCCCCTTAATAATTTTAGTTGCCCTTTTCTGCACTCTTCCAAGTCCTGACCCTTGTGTGCTACCCCCCCTCCTGTTCAGCCTACGAGTGAATGGACCTTCAGGAACAGCCTGGTGAGATCAGGAGAAGGGGGGGGAACTGGTGGAAATCAGCAGAACATTATACTGGCACCTTTTTAAAAAAAGCAGTGAATAAGTATAAGCTCATTGATAAGAGGAAAATCTACATCTTTAGTAGTTTTCTTTCTAGGAATCTGGAGCAGTGCTCCCTCTAAGCTGAGTTAGTGTGAGCTAGCTCACATTTTTTTAGCCTCCAGCTCACACATTTTTGTCTTATCTCAGGAAGGATGGCTCCAGAGCAAACTCATTTTATGCAGGAGCCAAATTGCTTGCTCACAGCTTTAATGCCAGTAGCTCACAAAGTAGAATTTTTGCTCACAAGACTTCACAGCTTTGTATGTAAAATATACACAGCCAGATGGGTGACCAATGATGACAGTCTTGCTCCTCAAGACGCTTCTTTCTTTTGTGATGTTTGTTTCCAAATGCTCCACTATGATGCAGACAGCAACAAGTTAGGAGAGTTTCTCTCTTACCCTTATGTTGATCCAGGGATTTTCAACTGGGAGTTTGTCAAAGAGCAAGACAACAAAACTGTTTTATAATCTGCTTCAGTAGCTGCTGGAATGTGAAATGTCAAGCAACAGCCTTTTTCAGCACATCGTTTCCTCTGTACATTTGATATTTTAAATTTGGCAAGCCATTCAAAAGGTGATGCCCCCAAAATCCAGACCACATTAACTACAAAAACTCATGTAGTTGTGTGCTCACGTGTGTTCTTTAGTGTGATCATGACCAAAGCGTGAGTGTGTGCGTGATCTGGAGTATAAAATATTTTACATTCACAGCCCAAATGTCAAAGCATGTTGAAATCTCACCAGTTTAAATCCAGATTTAAAAGACAAACTGACATTAATTTCTGCTAAGTAGTGACAGCTTCAGTTCGCTTGTGATTCTTATTGCTAGAAGGAAAGCCAGAACTGATTCCTCCAAAACCTTAAGCACTTTTTAGTAAGAAACAGGAAGAGAAATTTATCTCTTAGGTATTTGTGCAGCAGCTTTTGAAGAGGAACTAGGCACATCTGTGTGGTCTGACTGACTGTGTGCCCTTCGACCTCAACTGCATTCACTGGGGAAGGAGCCAACGGTAGTCAGCAAGAAAGGCTCTGGGTGATTGAAGTGCCATCCTTTACTCTCTTACATTCAGACCACATCAAAGCAATATTTAGAGTGGCCAACCTCCAGGTGAGACCTGGAGAAGTCCCAGAATTACAACTGATTTTTAGACAATCAAGATCAGTTCTCCTGGAGGAAAATGGCTGTTTTGGAGGGTGGACTCTATGGCATTATACCCCACTGAGGTCCCTCCATTCCTCACCCCCTCCAGGCTCCACCCCCAAATATCCAGGAATTTCTCAGTCCAGAGTTGACAACCCCTATCACTGTTGATCTACCAACTAATGTGATCAACATTTGCAGCCTTATAATTGTCAAACCCTTGAACAAAGTTACTCACAATAATGCTCTCTTTCAGCAGAGACAGGTTTATTGAGTAGTAAAGATGATCCAAGCTAAGACTTCTTCGTGTCAGAACTAAAGGTTTGGCACCAGTGCCCAAAGGTATACAGAGTTCAAACCAGGCCCCTTCCAGTGTCCCATCCAATCAGACCAAACATTCGGCCTGCCAAGCTTTTGTGCTCTTCTGCTTCCCCTCCACATCTGTGAGGCACCCGTTAGATAACCGTTAGGTTATCTATATGTTAGAGGAGCAAGCAGAGACAGCATCCAATGTCATTTGTGCTGTTTTCCCAGAGACAGGGAGGCATCTTGAAAAAGAGTTATGCAGCTGCATAGCAAAGCATGCCCAGCCAGCCAGCCACACACACACACATGCAGAAGCCCCCCCCTTCCCAGTCATCTACAGCAATACATTTTCCTTTTTTTTTAAAAAAAGTACCCTAAGAGTACACTTTTATTATTTTTCAATATACACTACAGACATACAAACATACACATACCTAACATACACTAAACTACTACATATAACACATATTCCAAGAGACTTATTTCTTATTCCTTCTTCAGTTAACTATTTTTTTTCTTCCAGTTTTCTATATTCAAACCAGGTTTGCCCTTTCTGTGTTCTCAAATCACATCGTTCAATGTCCATTTGCGCTTACATTATACCATTCATAAAATCTCTTCCATGTTTTTTGAAATGTCCACTTTGTACCGGCTCTCATCTCTAGAGTCAGTTTGTCATTCTCTGCCGTTTCAAAAAGTTTATTCACATACATTTTCCCATAGCAAGCGAAGTGCCGAGTTTGACAATAATATGCTCATATTTATGCCCCTCATTTTTATAGCGCCCCAGAGATCAGAGGAATTAATGCTAGATCTGGATACAGGAGGCCTGGGTTCAAAGCTCCTGAAAACCATTAACCCCACGTCTTGGGTAATTTGCTGTCAACTATTAATTTGGGGACATTTATGATTAGAGAAGAAACAAGGGGAGGGAGGGAAGATGCCCTCTCTATTTCTTCTTTATAAGGCTTTATAAAGCCCATTATGCACTCTTCCTCTACAGCCACTTTCTCCTCTTTTTCACATCAGCTGAGCTTCCTTGGTGTCCCATAGTCTGACTTGGGGGGGGAGGTGGCTTTAGTTTATATGTATGTGTACATGCTGCTTCACAGCAAAACTACATAGGGAGGGGGCAGTTTAGACCAGGCCATTGGAACTCTGCTGGGGAAAGTGGCTTTGGAACATAGTCTGGAGCACAGAAAAATTGGTGGACGAGGAAGGGGTTAGGCACCTCCTCTCTGCTGTTCTCCACTACAAATCACCCCTTCCCCGCTTCTGCAAAGAAGCAGACCTTTGGATGGTCATGAGATGTATTTGCACATAACATGATGTTGGGCTTTCAGTGCCACCTGAAAATGCCCTAACGCTTAGAATATGCCTACATAAGAACCTCTTCAGGCACTGTTTGTCCACCGAGAAAGTTGTCATTGATTCTAGTGTAATTACTTTGCCTGGGAAAAGGATGTAGCAGCAGCAGAACGAGATTTATGCACAAGGGAAGCTACAGTTTAGGGCAGTGATACTTACTTAGTGGCTTGGAAACCGCATTCAGCTCTTTAACATGCCATCTGTGGCTCTTCAGTAAGGTTGCCAGCTCTGGGTTGCGAAATACCTGAAGATTGGGGGGTTGGAGCCTGAGGAGGGTGGGGTTTGGGGAGAGGAGGCACATGGGAGCCGCATTAGAGCGCCGAATGCCTAAAGAGGGCCGCATCTTAAATCAAAATTTAACAAAATTATTAACCTACCTATTTAGATCAAAGGTCAAAAGAAATGTTAATTTGGGTCGAATCTGCATTTGGATTTTTAAAACAGTTGCATGCTGTTGTGACGCCGTCTTTCTCTATGCTTGTTTGAATGCTGTTTGGAGAAGATTCTTTTAAAGCAGTGTGGAGGTGCAATGACAGTGGAGCCACCCTGAAAGGACGCTAAACATATGTGGACGTGCGAAAGTATGCTAGCACTGTCAGGGTGTGAAAATGACACCAAATATGGACAGCTTTTTTGAAGACAGAGTCAAAAGACTGGGACACTGGTGGGAAAGACAAATGCAGATTTGGCCTTGAACACAATCCATTTTGGAACAATATTTTACTTTGGATTCTTTTTATCTAGCTATACATGCTTATCTAGTCAATGTGATTTTTGTGGCTGTTTTCTGTTAGCGAAGGCATTAATGTCCAAGTCACAGTTTGTGACAGACACCCTTAAAATGTTGTGTAGGGATATGCATTGATGTGAGTGACTTGTGGCCTCTCTGTTTGCAGAATTAATGCGCTCAAATGCCATCAGTGGTTACAGTTTGGCTTCTGAGGAAACTAAACCTGCTCCAGAGTCTTCAAAGTCTTAAAACCAACTGATCTGGCGAATATTTGAATTGCAACAGCCTTTGATGCTGCCAGTTTCTGATACCAAAGTCCCTGAATTTTTGACCTCCTGCTCTTGATTTTTACTAAATACAAGGTAAGTGGCTGTAAGAAAATACACCACAGTCTTCAAGGGGCCACAAGGCTTTGTTATTTTAGTTGCAGCAGACCTAGAGAAGATACTGTTCAGTCATTTTAATGAAATCAGTCTCCCAGAATTTGCCTTCCTTTTTCCTTTTAAATTGCTTTAAAAACAAAACCATAGCAAAGATGAATAAAGGAGAGAAAACACAATACTTCTGTACCACCCTTTCCTCAAGGAGATCAAAGAGGCGTAAATGGATCTTCATTCTTCTTTTTCATCCTCACAACAATCCTGTAAGATACATCAGACTAGGAGCATGTGACTGGTGATAGTTGCCAGCCTCCAGGTAGTACTTGGAGATCTCCAGCTGTTACAACTGAACTCCAGACTGCAGAAGTCAGGTCCCCTGGAGAAAATGGCTGCTTTGGAGGATGGACTCTATGGCATTTGTGAAGTATGAGATGTCAGTCAGCTCTTAACAAGTGATTCAGCTTTATTTGAACATGACAGAAACCAACACAAAACACGGGAGAGCAACAGACTCTCTTTTAAACTTTCCGAGCTAGTATAACCACGCCCCTAAGCGAGTTAACAACCAATTAAACTGCTTCGATAAAGGCCAATGAAATCAGTTCCCTCCAGAACCTCTCTTATGTTCTGATTGGTCTACTGCACAGAGTAGCCAATCAGAACATGCTTTACACAATACCAGCTTTTAGTTGAAGCTCAGGCATACAATACATAATAATACATAATAACATTATACCATGCTGAGGTTCCCCCAAACCCTCCCCTCCCCAGGCTCCACCCCCAAAATCTCCAGGTCTTTGCCAACTCGGGGTTGGGAAATACCTGGAGATTTTGGGGGTGGAACCTGAAGAGGGGAGGGGTTTGAGGAGAAGAGGGATTCCAATGGGATATAAGGCCATAGAATCCATCTTCCAAAGCTATTTCCTGTCACCTGGAGGTCAGTTCTAATACCGGTAGATCTCCAGCCAGCATCTAGATTTTCCCGCTAGTAACCAAAGTGAAATTGGACACCTTCTTCATTGTTCAATCCACCTTAATGGATAATGAAGAGCCTTTGACGTGGGCCCCTTTATTAAAACCAAAAACTTTTTGGAAGTCTAAGTACATTATGTATTCCAGGTCTCTTCCAGCTATTTGTTTGCTCTCTTTGTAGAAAGCTGATGTTAACAATATAGCACGTATTTGTAATTAACATGTGCTACATCATGGGAATCAGTGTCCTTTCTAGAAAACTGGGTGGAGGGTTTACTTGGCACACCTAAGCATTCTTAAAGCGGCTGAGAAATGCCATTCAGGCCCAGGAAATTATCAATCTGTCAATTTGCTCTACTCTACCTTCCCCCCAGCCCACATCTAGCCACAGCTGATTTATGGCAACTTATAGGTTGTTCAAGGCAAGAGACAGACTGAGTGGTTTGTCACTGCTTGCCTCAGCGTAGTAACCTTGATATTCCCATCCAAATACTAACCGGGGCCAATCCTGCTTAGCTGCTGAGATCTGATGAGAGCTCTAGCTCTGGGTTGGGAAATACCTGAAGATTTTGAGGTGGAGCCTGAGGAGGGCAGGGGTTAGAAAGGGGAGGGATTTCAAGAAGGTAGAATGCCATGGAGTCCACCTTCCACAGCAGCCATTTTCTCCAGGTGAACCAACCTCTATTGCCTGGAGATCAGTTGGAATAGCAGGAGATCTCCAGCCACCACTTGGAGGTTGGCAACCCTAGATCTGGCTCGCCTGGGCTATCCAGGCCAGGGCCTACTCTACCTTGGGGGCCCTAGCAAAGAAGAAATTTGAGAAGCAAATTGCTAAGAACCTAAAAACAAAGATTTCTTTAAATATACTGTGAACAGGGAGAAACCAGCCAGGGCGGCAGTGAGTAGAGCTTTTAGAATATAAAGGCGTGAAAGTAGTGGTGAAGGAGAACAGAGTGTTTGTAGACAGCCTTTCATTGTGGAAGATACTGAAGAAAGACTCATTTGTGAAACACTAATTTTTGGTGAGCACATCTGAGGATCTTGTGCAACTGAGTATTTTTACTCCAAGATGAAGTTGGGGACCCTATTTTGGGTGAAAAGGTGGCATGTAAGGGGACCCTATTTTGGGTGAAAAGGTGGCATGTAAGTGTTTAAAAGTAAAATAAACATACTCAATTCGACACAATCCTCGACACAATGCTGTGCCCACCAAAAATGTCCTTCTCTCTGTTCATCATTATATGAGCACCACGCTTCTGATGCATATATTCTAATTTGGTTCTTTTTTTTTACTGTGATAATCTATATCCTGTAAATACATTCTTCCTTCACAGGAAACGGGAAGATGGACAGTTCCATAAATACAACAGTGTCTGACTATGATGATGCACCATCTATCACTATGATGACAACGTTTGACTATGGTGATTTACCATCACCAGTTGAAGATCTGGCTTCCCAAGAATTCAATTCCCATGTGGTGCCAACACTCTATTCTTTGGTGTTCATATTTGGCCTCCTGGGCAATGCACTAGTTGTGCTCATCCTCATCCTATTCAAGAAACTCAAAAGCATGACTGATATCTATCTGCTCAATTTAGCCGTTTCAGACTTACTTTTCATAGTCTCACTCCCATTTTGGGCTTATGCTGCTGGAAACGAATGGGTGTTCGGAAAAACGATGTGCAAGATTCTCTCAGCTGTTTACGATACTGGTTTCTACAGCGGAAGCTTCTTTATAATCCTTTTGACCATCGACAGATACTTGGCCATTGTTCATGCGGTGTTTGCAATGAAAGCTAGAACAGCAGTCTATGGCATGTTCTCAAGTGGCTTCATATGGCTGCTGGCCTTGTTTGCCTCTGTGCCAACATTAATGTTTTCCATAGACCAGAAAAGAAAGGAGGGCCAGAGATGCAGCTTTCATATAGAAGAGGGAAGTAAATTGAAAGAATTCTTAGTTTTGATGAGGGTCATATTGGGCCTAGTCATTCCATTCCTCATTATGCTCTTCTGCTATGTGCAGATTCTCATGATTTTGATGAAGAACAGGAATGATAAAAAGCTGAAGGCTATCAGGCTTATTTTTGTGATCATGGTGATTTACTTCATCTTCTGGGTGCCATACAATGTCACTTTGTTGCTGGTCACCTTTTCCTTATGTACCACGGACTGTGCTGACAACTTTGGTTTAGTAATTCAAGTGACTGAAACAATTGCTATGACCCACTGTTGCATCAACCCAGTGATTTATGCCTTTGTAGGGGAAAAATTCAGGAAATATCTCTCTGTCTTGTTCCGAAAGTGCACAAAGATTTGCCGTTGTAGGCTCTGCGCAGGTGTTGCCCTCCCTAGTTTAGAACGATCTTTTTCCTCCATGAGTACTTCAGAGCATGACATTTCTACTGGTTTGTGAAAAACTGTCGAATTGTGTGTAAATATATACCATTCACAATGGTCAGACTACTTGTAGGCTGCACTTTGCGCACTGATCAATCTCAGCATAGTATGGTACTCTCTTCAAGTAAGGATTAGCTAATGGATGTTATCAGTGCAATAAGGAATCGCTTAATGAGAAGGAACAAGAAATATGCCTCTTAATTTTCCCACACAAAAATAACTTTCTGAAAGTAATCATGTGTCAGAGATTTACAAAACAATAAAACCAAAATTATCTTTATAATGTTTAATGTGTCAACGTGTGCCCTCACTGCACAGCTGTGTTGTTGCGGCTGGAAGAAACCACTTAGAGCCAAACTGGCTGCTACTTCTGAGATAAGGTGGGACATGGGTGCTCAACAGTTTGGTGTAGTGGCTAAGAGCGGCGGACTCTAATCTGGAAAACCAGGTTTGATGCCCCACTTCTCCACATGAAGCCAGCTGGGTGACCTTGGATCAGTCACAGTTCTCTCCAGAACAGGGTCGACTTTGCACAAGGAGCTGCACCACCGTCACACCTCCCTTTGCCCTGTTTCCATTGGTCAATTTCCCACTCGAAGCCGCGTGGCCGCATTTTGATCTGTGGCTTTGCCTGATTTTCCCCGCAGTTTCGTGATCCTCAAAAAACAGGATCACAAAAATGCAGGGGAAACTGGGCAAAGCCGCAGGTCAAAATGCGGTTGTGCGGCTTTGAGTGGGAAATTGACCAATGGAAACGGGGCAAAGGGAGACGTGATGGTGGTGCAGCTCCTTGTGCGAAATCAGCCCAGTTCTCTCAGAGCTCTCTAAGCCCCACCTACCTCATAGGGTGTCTGTTGTGGGGAGGGGAAGGGAAGGAGATTGTAAGCCACTCTGAGACTCTGCACATAAATTCAATCTATTCTTCTTCTTGACCCCACCTACCATTTTTGCCAGCAGAAATGGCTGCTGCTGTTTGTGTGGCTTTCTGTGGCTTCATGATGAGCCAGGGCCTGCCAGAAGATCCTGGGAGTGGGGACAGTTGTGCTGACATCAGCACGACACATTGCATCACTTCCAGTGAGAAACTGGGGAAATGTCATTACGTTGCAACGATGTGCTAGAGTTTGCCCAAAACTATAAGTTTTGGATATCACTTCAGGTTTTTTTAGTGGAAGTGTCATAGCACATTGCACTTGCAAGCCCTCCCAATGTTTTCCCTGATGGCCTGAGAAACTATAGTAGAAGACCTGCTCCCCCCCATATAATGTGTTAGTGACCATATTGTAACGTAGGTAGTGATGAATAAATACGCTTTTGCTGTTTAACTGCAAGAAAGACTAATTTTGTGCAGATCTTAGCTGCACAGAACTCAATTTCACTTACTAGGGTGGGTCACATTATTGGAATATTTGGTTAATACAGCAGAGTTTTGCCAAGTCATAGAAGAGTTATACTGAGTGCCATAAATAAATCTCTCAAGAAGTATATTTAAAAAAAAACCAGAAGGTAAACTTGCATGTATTCAAGTAGATCCAGTTCACATTCAGGTTGCAGTCAAAAGGAGAGAGAGAAGCCTAATCTAAAGAGTCTTTTCTACCACAAATGGCCAGCTTGTCTGGCATCGTGTGTGTGTGAGACCTGTAAAGACATGTGTCTCCATGGAAGGCCATGTGCAGTGAATGAGAGGACAAAGGGAGAGAGAGAGAGGAGGTGTCAGAGGGCAGCTCCCAGGTTAAGACAAAGAGAGGCATCCCATTTAAGACAATAACACCTATACACCCTTAGTACAATGTAATGCCTTCCCACCCAATGTCCAGGCATGCTGAGTCGCTCACTCCAACACTCCTTCTTGATTCTGTGTGCCGTCGAGATTCACAATGTTCAAGTTGTCCTGCAGGCCTTAGTATTTGTCTCTTGGTAGCAGTTTGGAAAATATGTCCACTGTCATTTTTTCAGTGGGAAAGTAGTGTAGCTTGACAACTCCTTGCCCCTGCAGGACCCTTACATACTGGTTCCTGATTCCAATGTGCTTTGTCCGCGCACTGTTGAGGGCTATACACAGGGCTTTTTCCCCCCTGGAGAAATGCACTTCTTCGACAAAATTCTTTTTAAAATGTTTAAAAGTTCATGAGTTTTCAATATACAGATTGAAAACTTCATTTCCCTCTTGAGAGTTCCAGCACTTCTTTTTCCAGGAAAAAAGCCCTGGCTATACAACTCTGGTTATGCTCTAGCAGCTGAACTGGCCTTAAAGGTTCTTTAATACCAAAATCCTCCAGTAACATTATAAACCACTCTAATTCTTTGCATGCTTTGGAAGCAGGTACAAATTCTGCTTCAGTAGATGAGTAGGCAACAATTTCCTGTTTACAACTTGCCCACAGCAAAATACATAGCCGCTATTGGATCTTAGGTCTGATCTTTCTCCAGCCCAGTGCATCAGCATATCCCAGCAGTGTGGGATTATTAGTTGTTGACAGTTTCTGTTAAAAGTGCAGTCCAGTTAACTGCAGTCCGTTTTTTTGCAGTGGGTGTGCTACCCCTTCTGACTAATATACTTACAGCTGTTGCTATGTCAGGTTTTGTTGTCATCACTAAATATAGAAGGTTGTCCATGACAGTTCTGTAGTTATTGTTGTCTGGCAGTGGTTCATCAAGTACCTTTTCTTTTATAAAAGCCTGATTCCATTGGTGTGGGTGTTGGATTAACACTTTCCAAGCCCAGGCTTTCCAATATATCCAATATCTTCTGCTTTTTGACTAAGAAGATAACTGTCTGGTTTCCGTTCAATCCGAATTCCCAAGTAAAAGTTAGCATTGCCTAGGTGTTTGACTTCTACTTCCTTGTCTAGTTGGGATATAATCTCAGCACAGCCATCTTGATTTTCGTGGCAAATGATCAGATCATCAGTACAGGTCAGAATAAATGTCCATCTTCCATATTTGTATCTACTGTAAAGATGGGTCAGCTTTGCCTTGTCTGAAACCCTGATTGAGTAGCATCTTGGTTAGTTTATCCAACCACACTTTTGTACTTTAAGCCCATAAAGGCCCTTCTGAAATTTACAGACTAAATGTTTATTCTTTTCATCTGTAAACCCTGGTGACTGTTTCATGTCTAATTCTTCCTCTATTTCACCATGTAAAAAGGCAGTCTTAAGTGTTCTGTTTCCATGCTTCTGGAAGCTGCAATACTTGGGAGCATCCTAAATACAACAGGTGCAAAAGTTTGGTCATAATCTGCTCCATAAATCTGAGAGAATCACTTTGCCACTAACCTGGCTTTGCTTAGTCTTAAAGTCCCACTTACACCCAATGACATCCTTACCCTTGGCTAGTTCAGTGAGAGTCCACGTGCTGTTCTTATGCAGTGCTTCCATTTAGTCTTGTGCTGCTTTCCTCCACTTGCTCATTTCTGGTTCAGCCCATGATGCTGATTTGTGTGGCAACGGCGTCCTCGTGAGTGGGGTTAGTTTCCCAGCTGGAACTCCCTTGTTGACCCATGGTGAGTGTCTGAGGTCCAGGGTCTCATCTGCCTCTGCAGCGGTCTCCAGCTCCTTTGGCTCACCTGCTGGTTCAGGAATTTTTGCCTTCCCCTCCTTTTCTGGTTGAGCAGCTGGTTGTGTCTGCCTAGTGACTGCTTCCATTGGCTTTGGGCAATACACCAGCAGCTGGTTGTTGTTGCCATCTCCCTCTGGACAGTCATCTGAAGCAGCAGTCCAGTTGTTTCTTGGTCGCTTATCGAACTGCACCACTCTGCTTGTAGTAATTTGGTTAGTGCTTGGGCCTAGAATTCTGTATCCCTTGCTCTCTGAAAAGTAGCTTACAAAATGCCTTCTTCAGTTCTGAGTTCTAGTTTGGATCTCTTTTCTTTTGGTATATGAATATAGGCCTTTGTTCCAAATACTCTAACGCAGGGGTGTCAAACTCATTTGTTATATGGGCCAGATCTGACATAAATGAAACCTTGTTGGACCAGGACATGTGTGTCATAAATTGTAATGCCAGGTAGTAGAGATATGAACTTTATAAAGGACACGGACAAACACAATAAAGATTTTTAAAATTTTAAATATGCTTAAAACTAGCACTCTTGCAATATTTTGTCTGTTTAACTGTCTCTGATAACTGACACCTCTTGCTCTGAATTACTGCATCAAAATGTCTGTGCTGTAGCAATCTTGAGTATGCTGATCAGGTATGTACCTGTAAACTGCAAACCTACTTTTGATTTATTGACATTGATTACAGAAATCTCATGCTCAGTGTTCTGAGCCTAGGACCCAGAGGAAAACATGAAATGGCTGGGCATTGCAACCTTTTATACATAAGTTGCTTCACGTGCTGGTCAAGAACAAGAGAAGGCATCCACTGCTTACTGGCCCCTACTCTATTCAACATGATATGGTGCCTTATATTAAAAAACACGCCTATCATGCACCTATTTTAGCAGGCCAAGAAGTTCCTGTATTATTGTATGCAGATGATGCAGCCTTGCTATCCAGATCTGAAGTAGGCCTTCGAACAACAATTAATGCTTTCTCTGAGTATTGCAGACAAGAGGGTAAATTACAAAATATCAAAAATTATAGTTTTTACTAAGAAGTTAAACCATAAATGTAAAGTATGGAAAACTAAAGATGGAAAAATAGAATTGACAACCCATTTTAAATATTTTGAAGTGGTCTTCTCCAAGAATTTATCTTGGAAACATCATTTTAATTTAGCCCAAGATACTGTCAACACACTTTTGAGATATTATTACTCAACAGGGGGCCAATATATCCCTATAGCTGTCAAAGCATTTAACGCAAAAATAATACCTCAGTTCCTATTTGGGGCAGACATTTGGATTTGTGCAGCTTCCGAATGCTTAGACAAATTACTAACTCAATTCCTGTGTCAAATTTTGGGAGTTCCAAGGTGCATGGTGGGAGCTGTTCTTCGGTGGGAGCTAGCACAAAGTTCCCTTGAACTTAGAGCTTGGTTGGCTTGCTTTCAGACTACGGCTGAAGGTTTGTTTTCCTAGTCCATCGTCAGGGAGCTTGATATATAGACTGAAAGAGGATAATTATAGAAATACTTGGTCAAATCAAATAGATGAGAAATTCAACCTCCTCGGCCTCCCGATATCAACGATCAAGAATATACCCCAGCAAGAAGCATGGAGACAGATCAGATTGAAGGCAGGAAATTGGGATAGGGCCAGTACCGCCGCACATGCCAGGCATGTATGTTCTCCACTAGCTTTGAGGATCCCTCCTTCATTGACCCTTCCAGTATATCTAAACCATCTTACCACCCCCTCTCATCGATTTGCTTTTACTCTTGCAAGATTAAATGCTGTACCATTTGCAGAATCAACAGGATGTTTTTTCACAAACTCCATATTCAGATAGACTTTGTACCTGTGCATCTGGCGAGACCAAGATGCTGACACATCTTCTTTTGTTTTGCTCTCATTGGTTAGCTCTTAGGTCATATTGGACATATCCACTTTTATCCAAATACCACCTTCCACTGGAGCCATGGGTGACTTCTTATCTGCTGTCAGATATCGAGTCGATAATTACCACTTCAGTAGCAAAATATTTAGCTATTATAATAGCATTGAAGCATAAATAATTGCTGCTAGGACTAGGTCTGCATTGTTGGTTTTATTTTATATTTTAAATCTTTTATATTGCTTATATTTTAAGTGGATTTGAATGTATAGTTTTAAAATCTTGGTTTGGTATTTTATACGTATGTTGTATGTTGTGGATGTGCTTGAGACCATTGGTCATATGAGCTGAAATAAACGAACGGAGAAGGCATCCTGACACAGACTGAGGGCCATGTGTTTACCTACAAAACTATAGTCTTCTCCAGAAAAATAACTACAACTTCCTACAAAAGAAAAGTGCTGGGTGAACTTGGTCTGGACACACACTTTCAGCCTAATCCACCTCACTGGCTTGTTATTCCTCCTCTAAAATAGTTCACATTGTTTTCTTACTGAGAAAGACTGGATCATGAGAGCATGGATACATTGAAAGGGGGAGATAACCCTGTTGTACCTAGGAAAGCCCTGGCATAAACAGCCCAACAAAACACATATACTGTAGCAAGGTATGCAAAAGCTCCTACCTTGAACTAAACTTTCTCTTGTGCAATTGAGGCAGACCAGCAAAGCAAGCTCTCCCTCATTCCCTCCCTCCTTTCAGGGAGGAGCCTCAACTAGTGGAAGGAAAGAAAAGCTTCCCTTTGTGTAATGTATCCATCACAGAAAGTGTGCTCAGGACAGCCATGTGCACCCTTCCAATCGGGGAGCCAGAATCCTAGGAAATAACTCAATCACTGTAAATAGCCCAATCACGGGGTGTTGGGGTATGGGTTCTTTTGGGAATAAAAGCCGACCAGCGAGCCAGTTTGTCTCGTTCTTGAACTAATAAAGTATGTGAGAGCTGAAATCACTCGTCAGTCTCAGTACTTTTCACTGGCGATGAGGATGGAACTCTAATGCCCTCCATGAACAACGACCACGAGGACGAGCATTGCATCGAGCACCACCACTCATCGCACCGCTCCTGAGCATCGCATCGCTGACCCCGAGAGCAGCACCGCACCGCTCACCACAACCGCAGCAACTCCAGAGCCTCGCACTGTTGACTCCAAGCGCAGCACCACCCGCTCACCGCGTCTGCGACCACCGCCCCCAAGCAGCCTCCACGTGGAACGATGGTGGCTCCCCAAGGTAACATCCAGGCCTTCGATATCTCCTAGCCCCAGTAATGGGACACCTGATTGAAGACCTTGGAAAACCACTTTACCTACCACGATGTTGTGGAAGCCGGGAAAAAGAAGTCCTTGTTCCTCAGCTCCTGAGGCATGGACACCTCCCTGCTCTTGGAGGATCTCATCAACCTGAAGACTACCAAAGAGGAGACGTACGAGGTATTGGTGAAGTCCCTCTCTGATCACTTTTCACCTAAGCCTACCAAGTTCGTGGAGTGCTTGGACTTCTTCGCTCGAGTCCAGGGCCCAGACGAGACGATGTCGGACTTCCTGGCTGGCCTCCGGCAGGCAGTCACCAGGTGCACTTTCCCAAGCCTTACTGACACGCTGTTGAACCAATTCCTTGTGGGCCTCCGTGAACCCAAGCTATGGCAGAAACTGGCCAGCAAAAATGACCTCGATGAGGCCATCTAGGAGTCCGCTGCCTACAATAAGGCACACCAAGACCGTCCCAGCAAGGTGGTCCACCACACCCGAGCAATGCGGGGTTCCGACGTCTCTGAGGACGAGGAAGTGCTCCAGGTACACTGACGGCCGTCCCAGCATACTCAACGGGGCTAAGAGTCCAAAGCATAGCACCCTACAGCCTGTGCTAGTTGTGGCGACGCCCACGAGTGACGGACTTGCCAGTTCCGCACCGCCATCTGCCGGATGTGCAACAAGGTGGGGCACATAACTAATTAAAGTATGTGAGAGCTGAAATCACTTGTCAGTCTCAGTACTTTTCACTTTGTCTCCTGCAGCCTAGACCGGAAGCAAGCTCTGGATGTTCCCTGCCTCCCCCTCGGGGGAGTAGCCTCAGTCAGTTCTTTACCAGACTCTCTCAATCACACAGGCTTGGCTATCTATCTCTCCTGTGCAATTGAGAGAGACTGGTAAAGCAAGCTGTGATGTGGCAGCAGCAGCAGAACTGGGAAAAGAAGCAGGAAACAGCCAGGTCTTTGCGGGCTGTATTGGGGCCCTCCAAGGGTCTGATCTGGCCCATGGCCCACATGTTTGACACCCCTGTTCCAATGTGTTCTACACTTGGCTTTCTGTTATGCCATAACTCATAAGGAGTTTTCTCTGTGGCTCTGGTTGGCAATCCGTTCTGCAAGTAAACTGCAGTAATTGCAGCTTCTCCCAGTGCCTGTAGGAAAGGCCTGAGTCAATTAGCAAGATCTGACCATGTCCATTATAAAGTGATCCTTGCACTTAGCAACCCCATTCTGTTCTGGTGTGTGGGGTACAGTAAGTCTGTGTTTGATACCATGCTCTTTTAAGAATGCCTGCACTGATTTAGACATGCCTTCACCACCATGGTCAGATTGGATGGCTTGGGGTTTCCTGTTGAACTTGTTAGAAACCATGGCAACATAGTCTCTCAGTTTCTGTTCAGTTGCAATTTTTCCTTCAGCAAATAACACACAGTATGTTTTGAAAAAAAACCAATAAAATTATTATTTCTGGTTGATGCTGGTTTGATAGGCCCACACAAGTCAGTGTGAATTAGCTCAAGTGGTTGCTTAGAGCATCTCTGATTTTGTTAGGAGACAGAAGGCCAAGTTGTGTTTCCCTTTATATAAATTACACACAATTGATTATCATTGGTATACTTACTTTATACCTGTTTGTCCTTTGTTTGTAATTTCAAGATGGCTTCTGGGTCACGATGAGCAAATCTCCTGTACCAAAGCACCTGTGGAATATAGCTCACCTTGGCACAAGACAGTATATATGTTATTCTCAAAGTGTATGGCAAATCCTTTTTGTGAGAGTGTGGGTATGCTTACCAAATTTGCCTTTAAATCAGGAATCTATAAAGCATCATCTGCAGTAATTTCAATTCCACCATCATCAGTTCCACTACTTGGCAATTTAGTGTAACTTTTCCTTTTCCTTGTATGTCTACTTGATCTCCAATGTCCAGGTGCACATTTCTTGAAGCATTTGTGTGCAGTACATCATCTGATGGCATATGTATGCAAGCACCACTATCAATTAGCCAAGGCTTGTGATTTTCATTTGTTTGTGCTAAATGAGATACTCAATAATTAAATTTCTCTCTGTGGGAGAAATCCTTCCATTTCTGTGTTTGAGTGTGGGGTTTCTTGCTGGTGCTGGCATTTGCATTCCATTGAGCACTCCCTCTAGATATGACCTGGCTTGTTACAACTGAAGTAGTGAGGAACATTTATTTGTCATTGGGGTTGGGCTTTCTGTGGTCAATTGGCTTAGTTTCTGCCCCCTAGACCTGGCCTCTCAGACCATGTAACCAGGCCCATAGCCAGGACACTGTGGCTTGTGGAATAAATTTTTTCTGGTGGGACTGAAGTTCTCAGTGCAGAAAGAAAAGCCAGAATTCTGAGGATTATGACTCAGCTACTGTGGAACCAAGCCTTTTTAAATCAAAGCATAGAGGCTTCTGCAAATCTTAGCCCCAGAGTGTTAACAATAACAGGCTGAGAAGGGGGGAAGAATAAATTTTCTAGTAGATGGTAGACCTGACACTGGAAATGCTTATCTAGGTTTGGCCAGTAAACTCCAATTTGTATAAAAAACACATAACACTTTATTTATAAAAGCAAAGGACAAACAACACACAGATAGGGGAAAGAATGTATGCAGTTCAGCAAGGAATGCAAACCAAATAAAAAAATCTAGTTGGCTATTCTACTCACTACATAGCAGCAGGGTGGAAGTTGAAGAGAGCTTCAAGGCAGTCTCTTCACTCTCTCTGAGCCTTCTCAAGCTGTCTGTTCTACATAGGTGTTTGTAACCATTTAGCCAATAGAAAGCTGTTACCAGGATAGATCTCTAAACTACAAGCTGTCAACCACTTTAGATAACAGTTCTTAGCTGCTGGAAATTAATAACTTCTGCCAGCCTAAGCAGCAATTCTGATAACAAGCTGGCAGGTGAGAGTGATGATTTCTATAGTCAAGAAAGCTAACACTTAGGCAGAAAAACTCTCTTAAAGGAGACCAGTTTCTTGACACAGAGTTAGAAGGGATCCTAGAAGTCACCTACTCCAACCCTCTTGCTCAGGGCAGGAACTAGTCAACTACAACACCCCACTCTGCTTAAAGGAGTGCCCCAAAGCCCCACAGTAGCTACGGGCCTGCATGTAACTTGAGTCATTCTTGCTTTTGTGCTGCTAATGATGGCCCTTTTGCTTACTGTATTTAGCACTAATTCACAGAATGTCTTTCAGCTTAGAATGTTTCCCCATAAATGTTTAAATTAACACAGAATAAGATTCAAGTAAGGAACTCAGAAACAGTCCAATTATTAAATCCTTATCTAGCACTTTACCAGCAGTTGCAAGCTCATCAATTAGATTTAATAACATTTCTATATGGGTCTCTATGTTTCAACTTTCTTGTAGCCTAATTGAGAAAAGTTCTCTTAACAAAGAAATCTTGCTAGCCTGGTATTGCACTCCATAGACCTTTCTTAATGCTTCAATCAGCTCTTACAATCTACTCTTGCAGTTTCTTGTCCTTTTATGTATACCAACTGGGAATTAGCCAGTGTAGTAATAATCAAATTTTGTGCTTTACCATCTGCATTCTCCCATCATGTGATCACATTTTCAGACCCCGAAGGTCATGTAGCAGTTAATGAAAAATTAGCTTTTTCCTCCTGGAGCTGATGCTCAATTCTAAAAAGCCATGCATTGAAATTTTCCCCACTAAGTTTCTCTAGAATTTCATATTATTGTGTCATATTAGCAATTCAAAAGGAAGTGAGGGGGGAAATGTTTCTTTCTGCACTCAGAGCTCAGGACCAGCTGTTAAGCAAATTCCCAGTGTATTTCGTTCTTGCCAGCAGGCAGCAAAGCCTTGTAATTGTTCAAGAAAGAGAAAAAAAAACATGAAAAATTCCTTTTAAACACTAAAATTCACTCTGGGCGCCTATAACCTTATTGAAATATTTGGTTAATATAGCAGAGTTTTGCCCAGTCATAGAACTGTGATAGTGAATAAATAAATCTCCCAAGTATATTGCAAAAAAAGAGAGAGAGGTAAACTTACATTTATTCAAGTAAACTACTTCACATTCAAGTTGCAGTCAAAAGAAGAGAGAGAAGCCTAATCTAAAGAGTCCTTTCCCTTCCACAAATGAACAGCTTGTCCAGCATCATGTATGTGGGAGTATGATGGCATTATCTCTACAGGATAGACATGCAGAGACATGAGTCTCCACAGGAGGCCATGTGAAGTGAGTGAGAGGACAAAGAGCGTGAGAGAGGAGGGATCAGAGGGCAGCTCCCAGGTTAAGATAAAGATAGGCATCCCATTCAAGTAGATGACACCTATACACACCTAGAGTGATGTAGTGCCCCCCCTCCCAATATCCAGGTATGCTGAGTCACTCACTTCAACACACATAAGCCCCAAGGATCTGATACATAGTTGACAGTCTATCGAGGTCTCAGCCAGGGAGGAGGCGGACAATGGAAACCTGCATCCATACTTGGCAGCCCATCTCAGGGAAGTTTCCCCAAAGGTTCTAGTCCACTTCTGGTGCATACTGCCTAGGAGACTTTTGCAATCTACCTTCTTACAGCCTGTTCCTAGTTCTGCATTTGTGTCCTCCAAACGCTGAGTGCAGATCTCATATTATCTTGAGGAACAGTTTATTGGTCTTGACCTTTTTGGAGAGAACACTTGTGCACAGCCTTCCACTTACAGATTTGGTCAAAAACAATCTCCCTCCTTTCTGCTGAACCCCCACTAGCAAGAAGGGCCTTCTGTCACCTTGGAACAGTTTGTAGAAGACTGTTGTGTAGAAGACCGGAAAACCTTGTCAGATTGGAATGAGCTACGTAATGTGATTTTGTTTTGTTGTCTAAGTTTTGCATTTCCCTCCTCTGATTCCTCTCATTTGTCTGTCTTTGTTGTGTCTGGAATAAAAATTGGATCCCAGCCTTGAGAGACTTCTTTTCAACTTCTCCCACCGCCCGCCGTTCAGCTCACATTACTTAATGTATGGGAAAATTTGAAGAGAGCGAGGCACATGCCTTTTTGGAGACAAGGAACTTGCCTAGGGAACTTCCTCTGTCACACACACTCTGACCTCTGAGGCTCCAGACTGTTCTGGGGCAGCTGGTCAGGGGCCACAAAAGGCTAAACCCTTCATTTGGTGGCAGTTCTATCCCAGCAAATCTGAAAAGACCATAAGAACATAAGAACATAAGAAGATATCAGAGCCCTTCCAGTTGAGGGAAAGACACAGGAGTATGTGGGAGCTGGGAATTTGGAATGGAGAAAAGGGCAGACAGGGTTGAGGATCTGATTGACAGTGAGGCACCCTGGAGTGCAGAATCCCCCCCCCCCATGATCTGATGTGGAACAAATGGTTTGCTGCATCCACTTACACTCTACTTGTATATTTGTAAATAAAGCACATATTACAAGACCTCATGTCACCTAATCCAAAGGATCCCAAACCTGGGTACCTTTACCCCTGAAATGTTGCACCATTCAGAGAGGTGAGCAGTGCACTGTAAAAAGCATAGGATCTTGGGGTTTGGTGAGGCTCCAAATGGCGGAAACGGTTAAACAAACGGAGCAGACGATTGCAGAAGTGAAGGAGATGCACTCCGAACACAGAAAGTTGAAGAAAAGAGTGAATCAAGTGGTGAATAAGCAAAACCATCAAGAACATAGGCTTTTGTCCTTGCAAATGGAAAAAGCTAATATGATCCTCAGATTTCAAGGGGTGCCAGAGTCTTTGAAGGAAGATTTAAAGAAGCTCCTTAGTGATCTTCTCGCACCAGTTGTAGGCTTAAAAGCAGAAGAAATTATGCACAACATTGAAACAGCGTATAGGGTGTATTCAAATTACACCAAAAAGAATAGCCTACCTGGTGAAATATCAGTCAGATTTTCAAGAAGACAAACTAGGGATGCAATTTTACGAGCAACCTCGGCAGCTCCATTGAAAATGGGGAACGACAGTATCAAGGTTTTAAAGGACATACCATTTGAGATTCGTCAGAAGCGGAAAAGTTACAAGGACTTGATACTCTTTCTCCAAACCAACCAAATCGGATACAAATGGGTAGTCCTAGAAGGAGTGGTCTTTAAGATGAATTATAAGAGAAAGAAGATTGACTCTGTGTTTAAAGCCAAGGAATTTCTCAAACGTCACCTGGGGACTAAAGAAGACGGTGAAACTGGTTCGAGTGGCTCTGTTCCCTCCAAGACGGACGAGGACCTGGCGGCAGAAGAAGGCGTTGATGCCCGAAAACCAGCTTATGCACTTAGGGACAGGAAACTTAAGTAAAGGCAGAAGGACTCTGAAATTGGCCTTTATGAAAAGAGTTTGAGAGATGCTCTGGAATACTCTCATAACAACTAATCAGCTAATTCTGAAATAGGGAAAGTTAGACAGGAACTCGCAGTATTCATGTATGCTAACTTTGTAGTACTAACATAGATGCTAACGGGGTGGAAAGATCTCCTACTCTTGGGTTTTTAGTTTAGTGTGGGTTTGCTTTTCTTTCTCCCTTAGTGTTAGTTCCCACTCCTTTTTTCTTTAGTTTGTAGTCTATATAAAATGCAAATAAATAAAAAATCCCCTTCAGGGGGCCAAAAAAAAATAAATTAACAACTCCCCTGCACAACAACTTCCCATTCACCGGCACCAGGGCAGGACTGGCGGCTGTTTGAGGAGCAGCCTCTGCCACCCCCTGCTAAAAAAATGGGCTCAGAGGCCAGAGTTGCCCCGACGAGAAGGGAGGGCCTGGCGTGGCAAGCCCACCCTCGAGACCATGGGGCCCACAGTGGTGCCAGGGCAGAGGTTTCGCTTGCCCCTGTAGGGCATGAGCCATGGGCTGTAGAAGGGGAGCTGGTGGGGGGACCTCAAGCCAGCTGACACTGGAGCTGCGGCCCACCCAAAGGCTGACAAGGCCCTGACGCAGCCACACCTGAGATGCTGGGAGAACATCTGAGTATATCAAGGGGAGGCACGGCTTGGGCAGAGGGAAGGACCTGGGTCAGGAGGGGCAGTGCTAGGAGTGGGGCTGGACTATAAAGGAAGCAGAGGGGAAGGAGTCGAGGAGGAGCAGCAACAGCAAGAACGACCTAAAGAAGCAGAGATTGGATTTATACCCCACCCTTCACTATCCAGAGGAGTCTCAGAGCAGCTTACAAATGCCTTTCCCTTCCCCTCCCCACAACAGACACCCTGTGAGGTAGGTGGGGCTGAGTGACAGAAACTGCTATTTTTCAAGGATAGCTGTGCCAGAACTATGACTTGCCCAAGGTCATCCAACAGGTGCAAGTGGAGGAGTGGGGAATCAAACCCGGTTCTCCCAGATTAGAGTCCGCGCACTTAGCCACTACACCAAACTGGCTCTCAGAGGCGTGGAGATGAGTGAGAGGGCGAGCAAGCCAAGGAAGCTCTGGGCACCAGATGTGACAGAGGGATGATAAGGGTGCCACTAACCCCGTCCCCTGTCAATCTGAGGCTCCTCCTCCCCCCTTTCCGGAACTGTCCTGGCTTCCAGGTCCGCTGCCAGTCGCAGCAATCAGCATGGCTACCAGGGGAGGGGGGGGCCTTCAGGCGCGGAGGTGGCACCTGACAATGATGACCACAAAGTAACTGGTTCTAAAAGATTTCTTGCACATTCTTTCTAGTACATTCTTATCCTGTCTTTCCTCCAAGGACCTTAAGGTGGACCCTATTTATGGACCGGGGGTTTGGCAACCCTATTCAGTTTATATCCCACCCTACCCCGCAAGCAAGCTCAGGGTGGCTCACAGCATATAAAACAATAAATCATAATTCATTAAAAAATTCATTTCATCTAAACAAATTACTTAAAATAATACCTGATGGTGGCTTAACAATTCCTAACTACAGTGCACACTGCAACAATTGCAGAGAGGGCACATTTCTATCAGAGCCGCCAGGGTCGGCTGGTCCTGGTGCCAAGTTGGTGTAAGCGGTGCCTTAAAGCAAGTGAGGCAGATTGAACAGAATGACTCAGGTCGAATCTGCATTTGCATTTTAAATCAGTTGCGTGCTGCTGTGACGCCGTCTTTCTCTATGCTTGTTTGAATGCTGTTTGGAGAAGGTTCTTTTAAAGCAGTGCAGAGGTGCAATGACAGTGGAGCCGCCCCGAAAGGATGATAAACATATGTGGACGTCTGAAAGGATGCTAGCATAGTTGAGGTGTGAAAATAACACCAAATGTGGACAGCTTTTTTGAAGACGGAGTCAAAAGGCTGGGACGCTGGTGGGAAAGACAAATGCAGGTTCGGTCTGACTGAGTTGAGCAGGGAAGGCTGGAGTCATTTGGACATCCGCTGTCTCAACCAAAAGACTGTGGAACTGTAATAAATCCTGCAAGGCCCTGATCTCAATTGGGAGCATGTTTCCTCAGGCTGAAAAGGCCCTGGCCCTGGCCAAGGCAAGATGGATATCCTTCAGGCCAGGGATTACTAGGTGATGCTGTTCAGAAGAGTGCAAGGCTTTTGGGGGCACAAATGGGCACTATCACTAGCACAGATACCGGTAAATGTATGATAAGTGTATGGACTACAGGGATCAGTTCCCCTAGAGGGTGGACTCTCTGGCATTGTACCCCACTGAGGTCCCTGTCCCCCCCCAGGCTCCATCCCCAGATCTTCAGGAGTTTCTAAACCTGGATGTGGCAACCCTGCCCCCCATTCCCCCTGGGTGGCCAGGGGGGACCTGGCAACCCTATCAGGGCTAGATAGTAAAGGTAAATGTAAAAGTTCCCTTGCTCAAAAGCCAGTCGAATCTGACTCTAGGGTTGTGGAGCTCATCTCTGTTTCCAAGCTGAAAAGCCAGTGCTGACCGAAGACGTTTCTGTGGTCATGTGGTCAGCATGACTAAACACCAAGGCACACAGAACGCTGTTACCTTCCCACCAAAGCGGTACCTATTTATCTACTTGCAGTTTCTTGCTTTCGAACTGCTAGGTTGGCAGGAGCTGGAACCAGAGACGGGAGCTCACTCTGTCATGCAGCACTCGGGTCTCGAACTGCTGAACTACCGACCTTCCAGCCTGCAGTTCAGCGTCTTAACCACTTGAGCCACTGCAGCTCTTCAGGGCTAGATACTGACCACTAAAAGGGAAAATTCATTTGTTGTATACTAAGCAGAGACCGCACACATGATCAGGGAACCACGTGGTCGGGAAAAGGAGCAAGCTTCACCTTCAGAGACAATAGCCCGAACAGATCCTAGCTCATACCTATTGGACGGCTAGGATCCTAGGAGAAACCAATGGGGAATAGGGTGCACTGTAAATAACCTATCATGTGTGTGTGTGTGTTGAGGGAGTGGGAAACACGGGAATATAAACTGGCCTGCGAGCCAGGTAGCCATCTCAAGTCTTATGTACACCTAATAAAGTATGAGCTGTTATCACGCATCTACGCATCAGTATCAGTACTTTATATCATTTATGAAAACTTCTTGAAGCCAGAAACAAGTCCAAACCCTGGCAACTGGGTCTATATTTCTATATGTGAGTGGGGGCTTCAGTTTGCTCACCGGGCTCCTATTTTGAGGCCAGTTGCTGTACAGCTAGGAAGTGATATATTGATGTAGGAGGCGAGTGCCACACCCTGTTGAAATGAAGGCTTCCAAAGCAACACTAAGCAGAACCCCAGATGCAGGTCTACAGCTGGAATGAAGGGACCTGCCTTTGTGGTATCATGCGAGCAGCTCTGTGAGCTAGCTGGAAGATAAGTGAACTAAATAGCCAGATGTTAATTTCTGATATTGTTATCTCTGCTCCACAGATATGGGAAGACACGTAGAGAAACACATTTTCCATATAGATTCTTACTGGGTTCATTACAGACCTTGAACAACAAAATGTGCAGATGAAAGATCTAAAACAAAATACCCTATGCTTCTTTGATAATTTGAACTCTCACCCAAGATCGTGTGATTAAAAAGTCCTCAGAGTAGCAAGACAGTCGGCCGTTTTCAGGGTGTTCTGCAGAGGCACGGAAACAGATTTTTGACGTGCTTGTCAGGCAAAGGGTTATTATTGGAAGGGAACTTTTCTTGTGCTTTTTTTTTTTTTTAAGAGAAAGATTTGTCTGTCACAAATTTGCAGAACTTGAACAGTTCTTTCCTCACACAGGAAAAGGTTCTTATTTCTGCTAAGTATCTATTCTGGTTTTGAGAACGTGTCTGGTCCAAAGAGTCAAGCCTTCTGCATCCACCTGTTAAAAGTCTGTTAATTGGTAAGTCAATTTCGTTTTTGCTTTTTTGTGTTTTCATTTATAAGTGCAAATAGCAACAATTTATGTATACAAAAATTTAGAAATACTACTTGAATTTCTAAGTCTCCCACCTTACCTCCTAGAAAGTAAAAATTAAAATTATTATATAGCATGAATCCCGAGCATCTGAAAGTGATGAGACACTGACCACATTTCCCTTATGTGTTCATATCAACAACATTGATATCAAATCTAGGGAATCTAAATAATTGAATTTTAGTGAATTTAAGTGAATTTAAATGAAGCAGTAAAGCGAATACAACACAATCATTATAAAGCTATGAACACTCCACCCACAGACTAGACTCTTTCTGTTTTTATGTTATTAGAAAGGTGCTTTATATAATGTTTTTGAATCCCTATTTCAAGAAGCACAGAGAACAAATATGATTACTATGTACTCAGTTTTGCAAATTAATACTGAAAATACTGCCTTTACATCAGCCCTGGTTATTTTACAATGCCTGAAAACAAATGCAAAGTCTTGAAGTAGGTGTACGCAACTGTCCTGCAGAAATTTAAAGGAAGCATGGTAGCATTTACCTGAGGTCCCAGGATGTGGCTAGAGTGTATGTGATGAAGCAACCTTGTGGAAGTTAAGCAGATGTGGGGCTGGTCAGCAACATATCTGGATAGGAGACCTCCTGGAAAATCCTATGTAAACTGTGTTGCTTTCCAGGGTGGAAGACAAGGGGATAAATTTATAATGAATTAATTAGCCTCTGAGTACAAACATTCTTTTTTTCCCTTGCTAAACAGTTATTGCACACTTTGACCAAGGACTACTGCATCTTCTATTCCCAGAAATTCTGGCATCTTCACAGAACGGGAGAGCTTCTTCACATAGAAAGCATCTCAGTGTACGTAACTAGCAAGCGTGTGTGTGTGGGTGGTGAGTGTGTGGGGAAGGGTGGCAGTCTGCGTGCATGCGTTGGAACCACAACTGGCTGTAGACATAAACAGTATGCTTTGCAATCTACATTACACATATTTTCTATCTGTATATCGTGGTTATATTTTTATGCCTTACAATAATTGCAACAATGCCCTCAACTCATATTAAATCTCTCTCTCTCTTTTTAAAGCAAAGAGGTTGTGAAAGACATCAATCACTATGTGACATTTAGTTTCCCCAGTTGTGGTGTGTGTATGTCTGTGTATAAGCAACAAGACTGATCCAGTTCTCTTTTTTTAATGTACTACAGGAGGGTTCAGAATTTCGGAGGAAGGGGGATAAAGGAGATTTTGATTTGAACCAGAAAAATCTCCATCATTGTGAAGGTGGAGCGTGCAGGTGGAAGGCATCTGGGGAGAATAGGTCATCTGCCATCGCTCTATTGTGCTAAGCACAAAAATCCTTACTCCTTACACTGAGGGTGCCATCCTAAGCAGAATCACACCCTTGGAAGCCCGTTGACTTCCATAGACTTACATCTTTCTAACTCTGCTTAGGATCACCTGGTAAAAAACTTGCTGTCACTGGCCGGTAGAGATCCTGCAGAGAAGTGTGGTGTGTGTCTCTCAGTCCTCCATGCAGGACACGTTTCCTTGTAGGGTTTCTTCTCTGCCGGTAACAGGAGGCCAGTGCTAGTAGGAGCAGGACATTCGGTGTCAGGGTGGAGAGCAGACTTTTACTCTTCCTTTCTCCCCAATGAGGACCTTAGCAGTGCGATACTAAGGATACTTTCCTGGGAGTCAGCCCCACTGTGTCCATTCCTATAGCATTCTGAGTGGACTGGATTAGGATTGCATTGGAAGTAGCTTACGTTGTTCTCCTCTCCTCCCATTTTAGCCTTACAACAATGCTGTGAGGTCAATTAGGCTGTGAGTGTGTGACTGGCCCAAAGTTTCTGTCACAGAGTGGGGATTCAAACCTGGGTCTCCCAGATCCTATTCCATCACTTTAACCACTGTACCACTGCTTCTTTGGTTTCTGTGTCCCTAGAAGTATGCCCTAAGAATCCTAAGGAATGCCCATAGGAAAAGAAATGGGGTGGGGCTAATTCTACCCTGTCCTGATCATGTTAGAATTGTGATGGGAGTGTGGAAAGCAAGGAACAGGCTTTTTTTAAATATATAGATTTCTAGTGCCGTTGAGTGACTAAGAGCCAGGAAGTCCCTGGTAAAAAGGGTGACAGTAAAAAGATGTCATTTAGAGAAACTGGTTGTCTCCCTCAGTGGTTTTTCAGACTTCATGTGATTTTCTTCAGGAGTACCTTTATTTCTAATCTCTAACTGGCTCTGTGCAACAATAGCTGCAATTCTGTGCACATTCGCTTAGGAGTAAGCTAAGTTAATAGGACAGAGTGGGTTGCATGTGGTAATTATTATAATTGGCACATTTAGTAGGTATGCATAACAAAGCCACAAACCCCTTTGTTTTTTAAAAAATAGGAATGACTGTTTGTTGCTGTAATTATGTTGCTGTAATTATTATAGGGCATAAAACAAAATATCAACAAATGTTCCTGAAATGCATTGCTTATTTACATTTAATCTGAAATATATTGAAAAGAAAGACCCTTTCTGCACTGTGTTATTCCTCTCACACTCACAGCTGTTCTGCCTTGCATATATTTTGTATTCTGCATGAGCTCCCACTTTCAACTTGCTGTATATTTTAAATTCTGCATTGCCTATAAGTTTCGCTTTGCATTTCTGCTGGGTTATTTTAAAATTCTGCACGGTTCAGCTCTCAGTTGAGTTTCCCTCTGCTGGTTCCTTGGGGTTTTCTGAATGTTTTGCTGTGGATTCCCCACCCCTCCTTCCCAATGTAGCAATCCAAATGCAGAAACATTTCCTTGGATTTCCTCCCCCCGCCCCTTTTCTGCCCCCCTCAGAGGCTCCTCCTCTGCCCACCCCCTTCTGTGTCCTCCCCGGGAGTCCTTTGCTTGCAACTGAAGGAAAAGTATTGCATGGATGTGGCATGTGCTTTGAACAGGGAAGAAACTTCAGGGGAGAATAGGGCGAATCTGCATTTGTCTTTCCCACCAGTGTCCCAGCCTCCTGACACCATCTTTAAAAAAGCTACATTTGGTGTCATTTTCATACTTCAACAGTGCTAGCATAATTTTGCACGTCCGCATATGTTTATTGCCCTTTCATGGCGGCTCCACTGTCATTGCACCTCTGCACTGCTTTAAAAGAATCTTCTCCAAACAACATTCAAACTAGCATAATAGAGAAAGATGGCATCACAGCAGCATGAAACTGATTTAAAAATGCAAACACAGATTTTCTCAAGAGCTTCCCCAAAGGCTTTCATGTTTGCAAGCACTGGGTTGTTCTTATTGTTCAGTCACACAGTCGAGTCTGACTCTTTGCGACCCCATGGACCACATCACGCCAGACCCTTCTGTCCTCCGTCATTTGCTCAACTTCATGTTTGTTGCATTGATGATGACACTGTCTAACTATCTCATCCTTTGCCTTCTTTGTCTAACTATCTCATCCCCTTCTTCTTTGACCTTCAATCTTTCCCAGCATCAGGGTCTTCTCCAGTGAGTGCTCCCTTCTCCTTTGGTGGCCAAAGTATTTGAGCTTCAGCTTCAATATCTCATCTTCCAGGGAACAGTCAGGGTTGATTTATTTTAGGACTGACTGATTTGATATCCTTGCAGTCCAAGGGACTCTCAAGAGTCTTCTCCAGCACCATAATTCAAAAGAATCTATTCTTCAGTGGTCGGCCTTCCTTATGGTCCAACTCTCACAGCCATACATTACTACTGGGAATACCATTGCTTTGCTCATATGGACTTTTGTTGGCAGGGTGATGTCTCTACTTCTTATTATGCTGTCTAGGTTTGCCATCGCTTTCCTCCCAAGGAGCAGGCGTCTTTTAATTTGATGGCTGCAATCACCATCTGCAGTGATCTTGGATCCCAGGAACGTGAAGTCTGTCACTGCTTCCATGACTTCCCCTTCTATTTGCCAAGGAGTGATGGGGCTGGATGCCATGATCTTAGTTTTTTTTGATGTTGAGTTTCAAGCCAATGTTTGAGCTCTCCTCTTCCACCCTTAGCAAGAGGCTCTTTAGGTCCTTTTCATTTTCTGCCATTAAGCCAAAAAGTTCTCTGCATTCTGTAAAATGGCCAAGGCAAGGAGGCAATCAGCAGTGTGGTTGGGCTTAAATCTGTCTTTCTTTTTTCTTTTTTTGATTCACTTTGATTCATTTTGGGGGGAAAGCAAGGTAAGATTTCTCGGGGGGCAGCTTTGCAAAGACAGGGTCTCCATACCAGCAGTGCTGGTTCCAGTTGCTGTCTCCCCCCCCCCCCACACGCATATGGTTCAATATGAGGATGGAGGCAGAAGGACGGAGGGAGCGAAACATCTACTTTTTACTGGACTTCTTTTTGCAAGTTGAAAAACTGCTCTCTGGAAGTGTTTCCACTGGAAAGATTTCTCCCTCCTCCACCCATCAGAGGAACCACGCCCCCACCAGCTCTGGCCGTGACTCTACAACCATCGCCATGGTGGCTGCTGCTGCCACCGAAGCACAAACTGACCGACATACCAGCCAACCTCCAAACTTGCGTCCTTCTATGGGTCACCTATGCCCAGAGTAGCCCAGCGGTGCTGAGCCATAGAGTGGGGTGGGGGAATGAGGACGAGAGAAAGGTGAGGCTGTGGTGTGCCCCATTGCTTGTGTGTCGGCTCGGCCAAGTTGTTGGCCACTTCCTTGTGTCAGTTTCATTCACAGAACTGAACAGGGAGGATTTAAATGGAAGGCGCTTACTGGAGGCTAGTGCGCAGCTGCAACAGGGCAATTAGACATCCCCGCACATCTTAAGTCTCCACCCCAATTAAGCAAAAAATGCAGGTTTTGTTGGAGATGCAGAATGCGTACACAGGACACACAATAAATAAACTGGAGAAAAAGACTGGTGCAGAAGGGCGGGCACAAAAAATCCGGTCAGCCTTAATGGTTCAACTGCTTGGATTCTCCAGAGTAAACACAGTGAGCTGTGCATGTGGAAAGGGACTCTTTTCTTAGAATTTCAACCCCCACCCCACCCTGTTGTGTGTGTGTGTGTAAAATGCTGTCAGTTCACTTATGGTAGTTGAAGGTGGCCCCAGCAAGGGGCTTTCAAGGCAAGTGAGAAGCAGAAGTGGTTTGCCATTGCTTTCCTCTGCTGAGACTTCCTTGGAGGTCTCCCTTCCAAGTACTGGCCCTGCTTAGCTTCTGAGGTCTGATGAGATCGGGCCATACCATGCTGCTAGTGCTCCCCTCCATCTTCATTCGGGAAACAGTAGTTAGCCTCTTATATAGTGTTGTTCTCTGTGCCAGTGGGAATATCTCTACACTCACAACGACCTGAAACATAGTGGTTTGAGTATGTTACCATGACTGTGGGGTCCTTGCAACATGATCTCTTTGTTGGGTCATCGGGCAGGGAACACTTTGCTTCTTCACAGTTTTTACACCTCATGGTACTTGATCACTATCCTGTGTCTACTTTTGTGTCATCAAGCCATTACAGAGAGAGAAATGATGGTGTGTGGTTATGGTTTTAACAACCTCATTCAAATAATTGAACCAAAAGTGGGATTCTGAAGTGGGATTCAAAGATGCTGACAAGCACCCAGGGGAACTTGCATCTCCAGTGATCTTCCTCCTTGGCACCCAATAGAAATCTAAGTATCAGTTTGAACTCAGAGACAACTGCTATTCACAGCCATTCATGAACTGCTTTTCCTGTGGGTATCTAGAGATGAAGACTGAATAGACAAATGGCAAATGCCAGCCCCCCAAATTAAGTAATGCAACCAGACACTTGGCTAACTTACAATGTGCACTAAACACCCATGGACAGAAATAGTGCATTGTTTGGACACATTTGCATTCACATTGGCCTGGAGATCTCCTGGAACTATGATTGATATCTGAACTACAGAGATCAGTTCCCCTGGAGAAAATGGCACTTTTGGTGGGTGGACTCTATGGCGCTATGTCCTGCTAAGGCCCTTCTCCTCAAAACCTGACCTCTGCAGGCTCTACCCTCAAATCTCCAGGAATTTCCCAGCCCTGAGTGGGCAACTATATTTACATTCTTATAGGGTTTGTGTAAATGACATCTTCAGTTTTTCAAAGGCACGATGCTGAACGTGATTGAAATCATAGGGATGGGCACAAACCAGTTCCCGAGCTAAAATTCAGCACAAACTTGGCCCTTTTCATAGCCCCTGAACCAATGTTCGGGGAAGGCACCTTCCCTGAACATTTACTGGATTTTGCCTGGTTTGGCTGTTCAGCCATTTCAGTTTAACAGCAGACGGGTGCCCCCGCCCCCCGGTTAGGCTGAAATGGCCGCCTGCCATTTCAGTGAGCCATTTCACGTCTACCCGCTTCCAAGCTGAAATGGTTGCCAGCCATTTAAACCTAACAGGGGCAGGTCTGCCTGTCAGCTGTTTGGTTGAAATGGCTGTGAGCCATTAAACCTGTCCATTTTGCTCTTCCCTGCTTTGAATGGGGGGGAAGTGAAATGGATGGGTTAAATGGGTGGTCCACAAACTGGCTGGTTTATTTGAGGCATTTTTGGCTTCATGCCCATCCCTAGTACAGAGTGTGAGGTGCAAGGAGCTGCTGCTGGGCCCAACTTGAGCTGTACTGCCCTCCAGAATATAAAAGCAATCAATTGCACAATCACTTTCAGATTGACACTGTGCCAAGTATGCATTTAACAGCAGAAGCAGAGCTCTGTGTGTGCACTGTCCTTCTCTGGAACCCTTCTGTCTGTTTCCTTTCAGTCACATATGACTCTTCCTTCCCTTGCCTTAAATGCTGCAATTGTATCTCCCAATTGTGATCATCATTTCTGTTGTGGGAGGAACCCTCACCAGAGATGTTGGGGGTGTCATTAATGCTTGCAAAAATAGTAATACTGATAGTGATGGAGCAGCCTGCACCATGGACAGAGACTGATAGAGAGCTGAGGCTGACTCTCTGTCCAAAGCCCCCCACTACCTCTTTCTCCTTTGATGGTTTAGGGAAGGGCACAATGGATAGTGATTTTCTTTCTTTTGCCCAGTGGAGGGAATGAGGAGCTGCATACACAGGCAGAACGCTGACTCAACCCTCCCCCTGTTAATAGTAGCAGTGGTCATTAAGAATAGTTACAATGCTATCTCTCACCCTTTCTCCAATATGGATGCAGTGTTTAAATGTGGAAAGCTTGAGGATAAGCCCTATGGAACTTGTCCAGGCTCCCTTCTATGTTGGCATGTAGAAGATCTCTCACAGGAATACTTACAAAAACTCAATAGGGTCCCTAATCAGCCAGAAGGATGGGAAGGGAAGCATTGATCGGTGATAGCTAAGAAAATGGGGCAGGATTAAGGTTGTCAGGTCTTTGGTGCAGACCCAGACAACCCAGCATTTTCACTGACAGTCGGGGGGGGGGGCGGACTGAAAAAATACCAGGCATTTAAAAGTCCAGTATTTTTTCAGCATTTCCCCCGCACAGTTGGTGAGAATACTGGACTGTCCGGGTCAACTGGCAACCTTACCAAGCCCCAAAAGTGAAACAAACTGTTTGGGCTCAGAGGAGGCAGTGCCAAGGCAGCTCAAGCATGGAGAAGCAGCCGCTGTTGCTTTGCACAGGGGGTGGGTGCTTCTGCCAGGGCAAACAACTGGGAGGAGCAGGTGGGGGCTCAGTTTGTCTGGTATTCTTTTTTTAAATATCTGGCAACCCTAGGCTGGATTTTCAGCAGACCACGTTCAAAGGGCTCCTTGAGAGGAAGGAGGACAATGGAAGGGAAGAGGGTCCATCTTTCACATGTGAAAGGTGGGGGAGTGGGGCATGGAGCAATCTGCTTTTTTATCTTTCTATCCCTTTCCCTCCCCCTTCCTTGGAAATCCATTGTAGTGAAGGCTTTGTGTACTGGGGGGGGGGGGGGCGGGAATCTGTTGACAGAGAGGGGAAAGTACAACCTGTTGTGCAGGGTTGTTATAAGGACTGCTAAGGGTCTGACTGTGGGGGATCTGTGGTCAGATCGCTCAATGTATTTTGAATGCAAACCGGCTGTGGCAGGGTGCCCAGTTTGACTTGAAGATGGGTGCAAAGGCAGAAAGTGAAATTTCTACCCCAAGCCCTTTCTGTAATATAAATTGTCCACACACGCCCCACAAGCTTTCATTAACCTTGGTAGGTGGGGTGGTACTAATTGTGAGGTATCTGGGCAGTTGGCCCAGGCCCCACAATAGCGGGGTACACTCTTGGGGGATTCCCCCTCCCTGCAGCCACCTGCCACTCAGCCCCTGCCCTGAAGCCTCCATGGAGTCCCCCACTGATTCCCCTGCGCTGCCTGTGACTCGGGCGGGGGGGGGATCAGCTGGAGGGGGGTGAAGCACTTTTAATGCCTCAGATGGCTAAATCATAAATATGCTACTGACTGATTATTACTAGTTGGCTTTGCTAAATATTGGGAGCTCATAAAAGTGTTCTCGCATAAGGTGCTTGCAAGTTTTATGCCTATTTGTGGTTGGGGCAGTTTAGATGAGGAAAATGACTCAGGGAGGAAATGTAAACCCAGCCCTTCCTCAGCTCCATGGCTCAATTACCAGTGGCCGATTTTAACTCTTTAAAAAAGTGGAGATGATCCTGTTACAGTTCTCCCACCATTTTATCTCTATTCTTTGGGGGGGTATTTGCTGGTACGTGTGTGTGCGTGCGTGTCTGCACCTGGAAGTCACATTGATCTCTGGTGACTGACCCTTACTGGGGGCCTGGAAGATATTCAGAGAGGAGGTACCATTTCATCTCTATTGACCCACACTTGTTGCATGAATCATTCTGGAATCTGTGACTTGTGCATGCCCCTTGCAGGGCATGTGCTTTCTCTTGGTGGCACACTGTGGTCTGATTGCATAGACTGATCACTTGAGAACTGATGGGTGGATGGCCTTGACCTGGCCTCTGGAGAGGGAGGAGATGGGCATCTTGACATTTGCAGACTGGCAATGCCTGGGAACCTTGAAACCTGCAGTTTGGGGGTGGAGGGAGCTGGAGATCTCTAGCAAAGAGAGTGCTCTTGGCACTCTCGTCAGACTGCAGTTTCTAGCAATCCTTGTGAGGTGACGTGACAGACGAACTGCTGAATACCGATTTAAATTAGTAGAATAAATATGCTTGACAATTTTCAGGGACTTCAGTCTTTGTCATCTGAGTTTCAGAAATGGTAATTACACTAATTTCTGTACAGTCTTTTTCTGAGGTATTTTCTTAATTAGTCCCTCTAGGAAACTGCATACGCATTCATGCAAGAACCTGAGGCCATTCTGGGGGGGGGGGGGGAATGACTTTCTTCTCATATAGAAACTCATGAAAGATGACTGGTGTAATTGCAGGGCCTTGAATTCTACCATACCTCTTCACTTGATGAAAGTCAGATATTGTGTCACTGTCTTCATTCTGCATGTGTCATTTGGGCCCTGCAGCTTTGCCGTGTGTTCCTTTGACAGTCATTCATTAGTCATGTCCATGACTGAATGCACTCAGAGAACCGTTTGAAGTTACTGTAATATTAAAGAGGAAACATTCAAGTTAGGGCTTGTGTGTACTAGAGGTGCATGCCCTGATATGACTATATGCTGCAGTGGTCAAATGGGGTACCGAGTACCTGTAAGAACACATGCTTACAAATGCATGTTAAGAGAGTATACATCATGGCTGAGATCCAATGAAATGAGCTCCATTAGTCCAAGAAGGCCTCAGACTTGATTTTCCCACAGCAGCCACCCATGGTATGTGGGAAATAGCTGTTAAAACTGAGACCCAAACAAGACATGAGACAAAGCTGCATGTACCTCTCAGCCATGTTCTTGGGGGAGGCCAGCCTCCAGCTTTCCTCCCATGCAAAATCGCTTCCCAAATGTGTGCTCAACCCTTTTCCCCATGAGCAATTTCCCTAATGCAACTTGCACTGCCCAGCAGCTTTTCTCCCCAGGTAGAGAATATGGGGGACTGTTTCCTGGGAAGGGGTTGTTTGGCTCCCATGGTATAGCATCTCTTTTGCATGGAGAAGGTCCCGGATTCGAGCTCCAGCAGCTTTAGTTAAAGCATCAGGTGGGAGGTGATGTGGGAAATCTCTGCCTGAAATTTTGGATTGCTCCTGCCAGTCTGAGTAGACAATACTGACCTTGATGGACCAAGGGTCTGGTTCATTATAATGTGGTTTCCTGTGTGCGTTTTCTGCATAGTGTCAAATTCAACAGCAAAATGAGAGTGTGCATGTTCTGACCAACAAACTTTTCATTTTTGTTCTCCTGTTCTCAAAAGGGGGCATTTCCTTGCATATCTGAGTCCCATTAGGTATGCAGAAACCACATATAATAAGATCCCCCCCAAAAAACCTATGGGTGCCAGTGGGTTTGCAGAAATCTGTGCCCTATACTATGGGCACACACCCACCATGGTGCAGATTTTTTTTTAAAAAAAAATCTGTATCTGAAGTGTTAAGTTCGTCATTCTTATGTAATCTTTCAGTAAGAGAGATTTTCACAGCTTGTTGAAATTAAACACTGTGGCCAGAGTTCAATAACTTAGATCACAAATTCTAAAACACCTATTCCAAAAGTCAGTCAAATTCAGGTTAAAGTGTTACCATTGTGCCACCAAGTGGCAAAGAATAAGTTACAACTTACAACACTGAATTCTGTTCCAAAAAATAAAAACATTAATGTTCAACTGAATTACTTCATACATACACACATGTACACATATGCACACACTGGGGGACGACGACTCATCAGAACAGCATCTCATGATGTCACAGTGTCATTTCTGGCTGTGTGAATGCAAGTGATGTCACTGTGTCACAGGACACTCTAGAATTCCACAAAACTCTGTGGTTTTTACTTGTTCTTCTGGCAATAGTTGTTTCAAGGTGAGGTTGAACCACCTGCAAGTACAAGCCCCACTGGGCAAAGGACCTTGCCCAATTTTCTGAAACATGGGGAGGTGCAGTATTAGGGAACAGTGCTCAGAAGAGCCACATGTGGCTCCTGAACCACTGAGGTATCACTGCTCTAGAACATCTATGCTGTTTTGGTGTATTTGAAGAAGTTTGCTTGTACACGAAAGCTTATACCTTGAATAAAACTTTGTTGGTCTTAAAAGTGCCACTGGACTTTGTTCATCTATGTGAATGAACATTGTTCTGTTTGTATCTGTTTGCTCCAGTGTTGAAAGGTCAGTATGTTCTGTTATGGATTAGCATTACACTATTACTGAACTTCCAGTGCAGATGGCTCTCATATAAGCCTATCTTCTTCAGTTTCAGGGAACCGCAAGATGGACATTCCTACGGACATTCCAGATGAGGGATTGGAAACCACAACTTATGACTATGATGATGTCCATACACCTTGTCCAGATGCCAGTGTACAACAGTTTGGTTCCAGTTTTCTGCCACCATTTTATTATTTGGTGTTCGCATTTGGCCTCGTGGGCAATGCCCTAGTTGTGATGATTCTCATGAGATACAAAAAAATCAAAAGCATGACTGATGTGTATCTGCTAAATTTAGCAATTTCAGACTTGCTCTTCATTTTCTCACTCCCATTTTGGGCATATAATGCAGCAGACCAGTGGGTATTTGGGAAAGTAATGTGCAAGATTCTCTCTGGAATTTATCTTGTAGGCTTCTACAGTGGAAGTTTTTTTATAATCCTTTTGACTGCTGACAGGTACTTGGCAATAGTCCATGCAGTGTATGCATTAAAAGCCAGGACAGTTGTCTATGGCATCCTCACAAGTGTTATCATGTGGGGTGTGGCACTTTCTGCCTCTGTGCCAGAGATTATATTCAACACATGTAAAATGATGGGGGGCCGCTGGAGATGCACTTCTGATTACTCATTTACATCCCAAATCAACTGGAATCAGTTCAACACTTTAAAAACAAACCTCATTGGCCTGGTCTTACCAATAATTGTTATGGCCTTCTGCTACACAATGATCATAATGAACCTGCTGAGATGCAGGAATGCAAAAAAGAACAAAGCAGTCAGGCTTATTTTTATCATCATGGTCATTTATTTCATCTTCTGGGCTCCATATAATATTGCTATTCTTCTCCATACGTTCCCAGATTTATTTTCTCTTAGCAATTGCAGCAGCAACAGCAAATTGGTTATAGCCATAGAAGTTACTGAAGCAATAGCAATGTCCCATTGTTGCATCAACCCTATGATCTATGCCTTTGCTGGCGAGAAGTTTAGAAAATATATTTGCAGCTTTTACCGAAAGGACATTGCTCTCAGACTCTCAAAGTATATCCCAGTGTTGTATTCAGAGACTCCAGAACGAGCAAGTTCCACATATACTCCATCTACTGCAGAGCATGAGATCTCAGCTGTGTTGTAAAGGATGCCCATGAAGAATAAATATCACTGACTTTGGGGTGGCAACATTACAGATCTGTTTCCATACAGGGCTTTGGGGAGGCTATAAAAGAGTCACCTTATTCATCTCTCCCACTTTCAATAAAGCATTTTTTCTCTGCCTGAGTCAGAGAGAAGATATGGATTGGATAGATCTTTTCCTATGTCAGTTCACAAGCTGTGTAATAAATGTTACATTATAGAGGACTGAAGTACGCCACATGTTCATGCTGGAAGGATGAAATATACCTGGATGTACAGTCCCATGGAAATTTCTTCCAGTTCTTACTATAGTAGTCCAGTGAGTCTTGCCAAGGAAAATCTACTGGATGCTGTCCAGAAACAACAGGGGAGAAACACTCCAATTTTTAATTTTTTATTCTCCAGAATCCCTGCTTTGATTTATTTCAGAGAGTTTATTCTGTTTTAGTCGTGACTCATTGGGTCATATGCTAAACATGATGAGCGACAGCACAGGAATCACAAAAACATCCTTCATAAATGTATTCAGTTTTTTCTTGAGACCTGTGAGGGTCTTCGCTCTCACAATTTTTTTTGCCAGAGAGAATATTTAGAATGCTGTTAACTGTTATGTATGGTAAGCATTTAATTTTTTCTTATGAAAAAGCACATTTTGTAAACTACCTTTTGTTTGCTTGAGCAGAGAAATGCAGCATAGAATATATGAATGAATAAATAATTAAATAATGTGTGATCAATCTGTGAGACCTGAAATACCTCTGAACCAAAAATGTAAAACACCCAACATTTCAAATCCTGGTATTTAGACCACTGTTCTTTTCTTGAGAGGGGTTATTTTAGAAGGCATATATAGCTTAATTTCTAGAAATTGATCACTTAGTGTTTCTTTTCCCATGAGACAAAGTTTGTGACTAAACTCTCTATTCTGACATACAGAGTGGGCATTTCCCCCCTGTAGTCTGCACATGATCAGGGCACCTCTTGACTATTACATGCATGTTTGAAGGCAATGCTCAGACCTCAAATGGGTCCCCCAGAACCTCACTTAAGTATAACATATTTAAATTGTTAAACATGCAATTGATGGACTCTTCTTTCTCAAATTTTACCTAGAAGTGGATATGTTTAATAGCTCGGTGTTAGCTTCTAAAAGAGAAGTACTCAATAAACGATAATATTTAAGCAATGTCCTTTTGCATATGCAAGTATGACGAGCATGAATGCACATGTCTGTTTACATTTACCGACGGGTTCATGAAGGGGGGGGCACATGCCCAGAGCACTTTTCTCTACTATGCCACATGTTGAAGGGCATCTGTCCGTCCATCCCCTATTAACTGCAAAATCAAGAGCTCAGCATAAATATAACACTCCAGGGTAGGGTTACCAGATGTCCACTTTTTTTGGTGTCCGTCCTTTTTTGGGGCTTTAAAAAAACAACAACTGATGAGAATGTCCTCTTTTTGGATTGTAAGGTTAGGAATATTACAAGTTAGTAGCACTTATCGCAACTTAAAAAGTAGAAGTACTTAAATTGAAGCAGTCAGTCGGGAAATATGTCTTCCTTTTTTTGCTTTTCAAAATGCTCCGAGGAGAGCTCTCAGACTGTCTTACATTTTCACGAAGACAGGGACTTCCAGACAATCGAGTCAGAGCACCTAACAGTCCCCTACACAGCGCCCGAGAAATGGGTTCTCTCTGCGTGATCCTTGCCTTTTGCCCAGGTGGCATCATAAAAACTTCCCTTAAGCGCTTAAGACGCTATTTGAAAGCAGCCGCCTCTGTCGCGCTTCCTTTCGACGCCCGGCAAACCACATCATGATTTCTCCTCAACGAAGCCCTGCTTAAAAGGGCTACACGCGCCAGAGGGCCCACTTTCTTTCCCCCAGAAACTTCTCCCCACCTTCCTCACCAGGTTCCTGTGCAGCGCCTCTTTAAGGAGAAACGTCGGCAAGATGGGCGGCCGCCAGGAGAGACTACGAGCCGGGTTTACGCATGCGTGCTTGGACTCGGTGGGCTTTCCCGCCTGCTTTCGGAAGATCGGCTGGGCTGGCGGAGAACGAACTGTCAAGGAGGTAAGAGAAAGGAAGAGAGAGAGAAAAAAGAGAACGCCGCTTCGTTATGACTCCGGTCCTCGCGCCGCTCCCGCTTCTCCCCCCCCCCCAGCTACGCTGACTCCGCCCCCTGGCCATTACCTGTCCAAGGGCCGCCACCTTTTCACGCGGGGAGGGGGCGGACTCCCTCCTTCCCTCAGGTATCCTGTAGCGCTTCGGTACTCGCGTCCGCTCCCGCGAGATATTCGATGAGCGCTTGTGGTTTGGGTTAGGTGGGCTTGGATCATGGCAAGCGAGTAGCACAGGGTATCGAGGGGAAATGGGGGCGGTGATGGCGCTGCACAGAGACCCTTTCTTGTCCCATGTTAGGTAACATTCTTTTAAGGGGGAGAGAACATAAATGTTCCTGTCCTCTTCGACTGAATCCACTTTCATATCCATGAAGTTTCTATGCGCTGTCATGCTGTACAAAATGAGGCCGTTCTGTTGTCAGGTACGGCCCAAGATACTTTGGTACCTGAGGCAGAAAATTCAAATGGTAAACGTATAAATAATAAACTGTTTACTGCCCATCTGTGGAGGTGCCTCCTTTGTCTATTGCTGGATCTCTGACTTTCTTGGTAAGTGAAGAACAATCACATGGTGAAAGTGGGTACCCTGCCCTTTTTCTGAGGAGTTCAGAGTGGTGTGCCTGAAATTCATAATAACTGTCCATGATAGTTTGAATTGAGATCTTGTCCATTAAGTTACTGGTGAGCTTCATGGATGAGAGGGATTTAAACCTATGCCCCCTGTCAGTCAATTTAGCACTATGTAGTGCATCACAACATCTCTCTCTCTCTCCCCCTCTCCCATGACTGAATAAAGTTTCAACAATTTAAACACTTTTATCCTCAGGGGTACCAATCCCTGCCAACTATTTTAGATTCTGTTTTATTTTAATTTTTTTGGTTTTGTTTATATTCAGTCATTTGTATACTGACTTTCCTTATCCCACTACATTGGACAGACAGGCCAGTCCCTTTGACAAAGATTGAGTGGACGTAAGCCTGGCATTAGCAACCACAGCATTCAAAAACCAGTGGGGGAACATTTTAACCTTCCAGGACATTCAGTTGTTGACCTAAGAGCAGCCGTTCTCTTATGGAGGAATTCCAAAGGGAGATTAGAAAGCGAGACTGCTGAACTTGAACTGATAATGAAGCTCAAGACAATGCATCCATATGTACTGAATTGAGATCTAGGTATCCTGTCTCATTACCAATACTGATTTCTCCATGCCCATTACCCCTCTGCATATCACACCTAATTAAATCACGCCTGCTATTGTCATTCACCAGCTATTGTCATTTGCCTGCTAATGTCATTTGGCATCTGAAACCTTCCAATATTTAGGACAGATGGACTCATATTCTAGCTGTATCTGACAAAGAAAGCTCATACCCTGCCATAAATTTTGTTTTTAAGGTGCTCCTGCACTCTTGCTCTTTTCTACTGCTACAGACAGACTAACATGGCTATCCATATTGATCTGATCACTAAAAGTGGTTTCTATAAACAAACCCTGCAAAGCAGAGAGACTTAACACCAATGCCTCCTCAAAGAAACTATCTACATGTTAACTACTCTACAAACAAGCAGGCTCTACTAGTTTATCCATCAACTGTGCTGTGGAATACTCTACAAGATCCAGATTTCTAGTTGTGGAAGAACAAAAGGCTGAGAAAACATCCATGTTTTATAAAGGAATATGATTTGAACTCTTTGTGTCTTTGGCACTTCCCCTACACAAATGAGAACCTTATTAGATGTTGGCTTGATTGGGTTGTAAGGACCATATTGCTCCAGTCTTGGTTCATCTACAGTGACTCTCAGTTTGTTTCTAGGCCCAATTCAAGAGCATTGATCTCTAAAGCCCTATGCAGTTATGCAGCTAGGGACCAACAAACTTTCAGAAAGGCTTTGACAAATTTTCTTCTGTATTATGAGCCACCCCCCAAAAAAATTTAGGAGCCAGGGTTATTTTTCAAGGTTTTATATTTTAACTTTCAGTCCTAAGCTCTTCACAGTTGTTGTCATTTTTTAAAGCTCTAACAAAAGTGTTGTAGCATCTAAATAAATATGATTTAACCCTGGCTGTTATCGCAACAAAACTAATCTCTGTCCCTCACCTAAATAAGCTTTGTGCATCTATTGAGAATCACCAAGAGACACTTATCATAAATGACTGCTGGAAATGCTAGGCACCACAGTGAAATTTCTAGGTGCCATGGCACCCCGGTGTCTGGGATTAGTTGAGCCCTGGCTGCCTTAAGGACTGCCTACTACTGTATGAGCCTACCAAACCATAACATTGTCTGAGCCCCTCCTTCAGATTCCTCTGTTTCCCTTAGCTATAGGATGGCAACCCAAGGAAGGACCTTCTTGGTTGTGGTGCCCAAATTATGGAATATTTGCTTGGCCCCCTTCTGTCACTGTCTTCCACTAGCAGATGAAGACTTTTTTGTGTTGTCTGGCATTCTCTTAATGATCCCTCCTTCTTGCCTTGTATTTTAATCGCTGTCCTCTGTTTTATGTATGCATTTTAACATTTTTTAAAAAATGGTTTTATGTTATACTTTATTATGCTGTTTTAATTGTTAGCTGCCTTGGTGGCACTTTTTGGGCAGAAAAGTGGAATATAAATGTGTACTAAATAAATAAATAAATTCTGTGCCTTATAGTTTGCGGTATGGCTACATATATATTTTTTATTTGAAAACAGTGGATGTTTAGAGTTCCACATTTTCTAAAACGAATGCCTCTTTGTCCATACTCACCAAGAATTCCTAGCAAATTGATAATCCTTAATGGTTTGTAGTATTCTTAGCCAGATCACTAAGAGTCTGAGTATGAAACTCTAAAATTGTCAGTTTCTCATGAAATTGACAATGGTATCTTTGGGAGAGACATTAATTCCTTCAAAATCCTATCTTGGATGATGATTAGAACTGAAGGAAGTGTAAACTGGGAAAGATTGCCAGAAGGTAGGACTAGCTGCTAATAAAGGGTATTTTCAAGATTTTGTTGCATATGCAAAAAAAGCTGTAGTCTTATATATGAATAACTGGATTTTATCTTGTTTGGTAAAACTGTACCTATACCTTGGTATTTCTTGGACAGGCCTCCGTTAGCGGGTGATTATTCCTTTGACCGCTTGTTAATAATTCATTTCTCTAAAGAATTCTAAAGAATTAGAGAATTCATTTCTCTAAAGAATTTGCTTTCTTCTCTCCTTAATCAGTTAATGATGAATAGTAACAAGGAACCATATTTTGTGAAGTTTATAAAATCTGCGAAAAATTCAGAATTTTTCCTTCAGGCCCTTGAGGTAAGTTTACTTGATACCTGTTTGAGATTGGTTGCATGCTTAGTAAATGTAATGTGCACACTGACTCTTGGTGGTGGAAAGTGCCGTCAAGTCACAGTTGACTTATGGTGACCACGTAGGCAAGAGATGTTCAGAGGTGCTTTGCCATTGCCTGTCTCTGTGTCAGGACCCTGGTATTCCTTGGAGATCTCCCATCCAAATACTAGCCAGGGCTAACCTGCTTAGCTTCCAAGATCTGATGAGATCAGGCTAGCCTGGGCTACCTACTCTTAGTTCGATGTTATTAGACAAATTAATTCTGAACTTGGCATCAGAGTGTGTACCTGTGCAAAGGAGCCAGGCACAGAAATGGATTTCTACAACATCCCAAATGTAGGGAAAAAAGAAATTAGAGGTGCTTAACCACCCCTCATGGAAAAGTGATGTGCGTAACCCTTTGACAGCTTAAAAAATGCTAGCTGTTGTCTTGTAAGATCATGGCTGGCAGGCAACCCCATACAGCCAGGCATTTTTTTAAAGACGTAGTGGGATGGAGAGAATGTAGCAGTGATGGTACACTTGCTTTTTTCTGTACTGTAAGTTGAATTAAATGTAGCTCCAGCTATTTATGGCTTTGCGTTTATAGTGCAGCCACAGTTTAAATAACGATAGATGGGAAGGAACAGTGCTTACAAATTCACATTAATGATAATACTTTTGTGTGTTTTTCAGTCGATAAAAGAATTTCAATCAGATGAATATCTCCAGATTCTTGAAAATGAAGCCGTACTGAAAATACAAGAGAACGACAAATCCCTTTATATATGTGATCAGTTCAGTGGTATTGTTTTTAATCACCTTCAAAAGGTTTGTTCCTTACCTGCTAACCCTTAAATGTTTTGTACCAAAAAGAAAGTTAATGTAAGCATTTTCTCTCTTTTCATTCAGTGACTAGATACTGAAAATGCACAGGACACAGTTCATATGCAGTGACAAATTATGATTGTTTGTTACAGGAGTGAGTCTTGAAAATCCTTGGATTCACATGATCATTCCTCCCTGTTTTTGTATGTGACTTGGAAATTAATCATGTTAATTATGATTTAATACTGATCTGCAAGCTTGGGTAAGATGCAAAGGGAAGCAGTGCGTGAGCCTGAGGATTTCCAAAGGTGTGGTCCCATAATCATGGCTTATTGTGATGTGTGACTTGTTCCTGTAATGACAATATTTTCTCACTGAGCACTTCAAGTAGAAAGCCCCACAAGACAATGGGCATTCTTGGTACTTGTGCAAATGGGGTGTGTGAATAGATATTTGTTCCACAGCTGCTGTAAGCTGTTCCAAAGACAGCAAATGTATCTGTAAAGGATACATGTCCTGCCCTTCCTGTAAGAAACTCAGGGTAGTGAGCATGTTTCTGTTTTTCTAAAGAACATGTTTCTGTTTATCCTTGCAACAACCCTGTAAGGTAGGTCATGGCAGTGGAGGGATTTGAACCCAGGGCTTTCATATTGCAGTCCAGCACTCTTAACTGCTACACCACACTGTCTCTTTGGTGTAGTAGTTAAGTGCGCGGACTCTAATCTGGGATAACTGGGTTTGATTCCACATCCCTCCAATTGCAGCTGCTGGATGACCTTGTGCAAGCCATAGTTCTGTCAGAGCTATTCTCTCAAGGACAATTCTTGAAAGAGCTCTCTCAGCCCCACCTACCTCACAGGGTGTTTGTTGTGGGGAAGGGAAAGGAAAGGAATTTTTTGCTGCTCTGAGACTTCAAGTGAAGGGCGGGGTATAAATCCAATCTCTTCTTCTTCTTCTTCTCTTCTTAATGCATATGTGACTACTTTCTTGGGTTTTAATATAGTAGTCAATTACAGGCTGTCACAAGCTTTTTCTGTGTTATTTGGAAATTGAGCCATCCTTCTCACTTTCAGAAAGAATCAAAACTAACCAGATAACAGCTTTCCAGATGGATTTTGAGAATAGGTCAAAGCTCAGATTTCTCTAGTTTATTATTTGATGTTTGTTGAATGGGTAGAGGGCTGGTGGCAGAGCGATTCTTGATGGGAAAGTATCCTATTGATTGACTTTGGTTTACTTTGTCTCTTGTTTCAGCTTGGCTGTAGAATTGTTGGACCACAGGTAGTCATTTACTGCATGCAAAACCAGCGATGTGTTCCGAGGGCTGATTACCCAGTTTATAACATGACGATGGCTGATGTAACAGTGTCTTGTACAAATCTCCCCAAGGAAGCACGAGTAATGCATTGTGTTCTGGCTTTTTTCAATCACTGTGTGAGGTTTATCTTCTAGATAAATTTTAGAGGATTGAGACTGGTTTATTATTCTGAAATGCCTGTCCCTGGGAATTAGAGGCCAAACAGTGTAGTCCTGACCATAGCTATACCCTTTCAAATCCATTTACTTCAGTGGTCTTAGAAGGTGACATCCTGGTTAGGACAGCACTCAAACTCACTTTCAAATTGTCACTTAAAGACAACAAGATGTAAGTTTTCTCTTAGAAAGGTAGCATCCAAAGTGATGGGGGGTGTCATTTCTAGAACAAACTTCTGTAATGTGAGAAGGGTCTGATGTCTGGTTTCTTTTAAACACTTAGTTTTAAGAGTGTCCACAGTTTTCTTAGGCAAGTCTATTCCATTGTTCTGTTCTTTCCTTGTAGTAATATATACAAATCTATGGCTGAGTTCAGACTGGCAGTTTGCTCCGGTAGCCAGTCGTGGCAAAAAAGCCCCGGAATAAACTGTTCCGGGTTTTCCTATTCACACAGCCCGGGCTGCTGCCGGAAGATACAGGGCGGAGGTGCACGGGAGTGTTCAGACTGCCGTGCTGGGGGCGTGCCGTATTTGGCATTTCCCTGTTAATTCGGCTGTGGGTGTGTGGGTGTATGTGCGCATGAGCGCTTATGCGCTCATGTGCATAAGCGCATTTTGCCGATTGGGGGAGGACCCCGTAGCGCCAGCACCGCAATGGGCAGTAGAGCAGAGCATGGGCAATCATACCACTGCTGCCCAATGCAGGTTGCTGCAACCTCAAGCCAATTTTACCACTTTCAGCATCTCCTTGCACTATTTATATTTTCGGCACGCCATAATTTGTTCCTTTTCTTTGAATCATTCCATTGTGCCATTTCTGCTTGTAAACTGTACTGGCAAAAGGGGGACACTGTGCTTTAGCTGTGCTTCTACTAGTATTATGGTAGCATAATACCTTTAGTATTCAGAATACTTTGCAGATTCTCAGGATTTGTTTGACCCATTCTTAGCTACCATATAATTTCTTTCCTTCCATAGGAGGAGGTCCACCAATACATACAGATGATGGGTGGTCGTATTTACAGAGATCTTAATATTTCAGTGACACATCTTGTAGCTGGAGAAGTTGGAAGCAAGAAATATTTAGTTGCTGCTAATTTAAAGAAACCCATTTTACTTCCCTCTTGGGTGAAAACATTGTGGGACAAATCACAAAACAGGTGAGGTTTCAATATATATATATTTAGGAAACTGAAACACTTGAAAAATCTGAGTTATGATCTTTACTGAAGAGTTTAATCCTGTATATAATCCTGCTGTACTTGCAGAATGTAAGGTTCAGAACTGTAATGAAAGATGTCGCTACTAGGAATCATATTCCAACTGTCTCTTCTTGCCTGAAACTAAACATGTTGGGCTGGATCCCATTAAAAAAAATTCCACCCATGCACGTGTGTGTGGGGTGGTAATTTTCACCTAATCTCCCCCTATCACAGCACCTGTCCAGATTTCCCCTTATTCTGCTCCTGGGGGTATCCCCCCCCCAAGCACATTTCAGGGACATTTCAGGTTGCAGCGAGAAGGGGGACATGGGGAAGTCAGACTTCTGTGTATGGAGTTTACATGGGACCCAACGTGTCATTCTTCATTGTTCCAAAGCTGTACAGTTCTGTACCATTTTAGTTACTCATGCAGTACCCCTAGTACTTTTAGTTTTTCCTCTGGCAAAAGATAGATGGCAGATGTGTTTTGTGGATTTTGTCTCCTACAGCATGATTAGATACACAGACATAAACATGGGAGACTTCTTATGTCCCTTGTTTCGTGGTTGCACAGTCTGTGTAACGGGCTTGAGCAGTCTGGACCGAAAAGAAGTCCAGCGCCTCACAATCGAGAACGGTGGCCAGTACTCAGGGCAGCTCAAGATGAACGAATGTACCCATCTTATTGTTCAAGAACCCAAAGGTAAAAAGTCCTTTGAAATGCATACCTTTTATTTAGTTTGAGATTGAGAGACTTCTTGTAAATATTGGCAGAATTGTAACTATCAGCCTCGTAGAAATCAGTTCTGGATGCAGGAGATAACCTTAGTATGTCTTTTTTCAATTTGTTAATTTGCAAAATGTGTTTGTCTAGTTATTCATACTTCTGTTTTCAGTGTGCTGTACTGCTTATGGACAGATTCTTCATAGCAGCTTAATGTTTTCTAATAACAAGTTGTTCAGATCATACTTTCCATCATCATTCCCCCATCCAGTGTCGAGGACTGCACCTCTTGTTCTTTTCTCTTGTGTTTTATTTAACAGTTTATATTTTGTGCCTTTAAGGATTTCCTGAACAGCTTCCCATATAAACATAAAAACAATATTTAAAAATAGATAAAACTCATTACAACAGTGTCATAACCCAACAACCATAAAATGAGATGGGAGAGCAGCTAAAAACAAAAACAGAAAGATCTGAAATCAGCATACGATTTAAAAAAAACCACACATCCCTTACCTGGCTGTTTGAATGATACTCTGTATAGTTAGTCTTCTGCACAATTGCATTAAATGCAATTATTTGAATGAAGCCTAGAGAATACATTTTTCTCCATGTTATAATTATGACCTCAATGCAATTATATGGCATGCATTTAAGACTTTATTGTGTCCACATCCTGTTCACAACAGCAAGCATAAATCTCTCCATGTGTCAGTGTAGTTATTTAAAAGGAATAAGCTGAGTATTGCTGCAGTCATGTCCAAAGTGAGTGAGAAGTTGGGTATTCACGTGTCACTGAAGAAGTATCCTATAATGTTGGCCATCTATGTGTTTCTCAGACAAATTGCTTGTAATCTTACTGTGTGTGCTTTGGGGTGTTTTTTGTACATGGGACAGGCCCAAAATATGAGTGTGCAAGAAGATGGAATGTCCACTGTGTATCTATCCAGTGGTTCTTTGACAGTATTGAGAAGGGATTTTGTCAGGATGAGTCGATGTATGCGGTAGAACCTGGGTCAAAGCAAGAGAGTGCCCCAAGCACATCAACTCCTACCAATGAGGCCAGCAAGCCTGATAGTAAGTAATAAGGTGGCCGAACATCTGTAATTAGAATGGTTCTTGACTGCATTATGACCGCATTATGGTTTATGGCCTCAGTCTTGAAAATGCTTCATTCTGTGGTATCTTTTATAGCATTACTGGCCATAAATATTTGAAGGACCTGTACAGTAATCAGGCCCTGACCTGGGTGGTCCAGGCTAGACCAATCTTGTCAGATAATCGAAGCTAAGTAGGGTCAATTCTGGTTAGTACTTGAATGGGAGACCAGTAAGGAAGTCTTGGGTTGCTACACAGAGGCTGGCAATGGCAAGCCACCTCTTTTTGACTCTTGCCTCGAAAACCTTACAGGGTCACCATAAGTTGACTGTGACCTGATGGCACTTTGCACATACACAATAACCAGACTTGGGTGTGTGTGTGACTGAAGGCCAGACGGGTGACCAACTTCCTGTGGTAAAATCTTTGTGTAAGTAGATAGCTACTGTGGGTTGTATCTTGTGGATTTGTTCTGCTTTCTCTGGTGCAAAGAGTCTGGAAGAGGAAAGTGCCACTGATAATAGAACAGATCTGTAGAAGCCAACCCAATGGCTTGGCTCCACCGGGGAAATTTCACACTGGCGGGAATTTCTCTCCAGTTTCACCTTCATCTTGTTCCTAGCTGCCTCCTGTCCAACAAGAACAGAATTTCAGGAGATGTTTTGGACTGCAGTGGGAGAGGGGAGGCAGGAAAGCTGAGTGTTGCAGATAGAAATTCCTTCCATCCATGGAAACCTTCTGGTAGATCCAAGTCCACACCTATCCTATCCCAAATACTTATACCTCTGATACACTTGAAAAATAAGATGTTTTTAGTCAGTAGTTCTTGTTGAATTTCTTGCCATCGCTTTCTTTTGTTATACCAGTGTAAGATCATAGATTGCATAATTATACACTTCACTAAAGTCTGTCTAACTTTCTTCTTTATTTGAATTTTATTCTAAGCTCGGACCCTCTCAGATGTCAGCCATATTTCAAATATCAACTTCAGTGGTGTTAATGAAACAGGATGTAGCTCGGTTGTGAATAGCAAACTGGATCTGCCTTTTGTTGATCTGATCAACTTGGATATTAGTTCTTTGCAGGCTCCTGAAGATTTACTGGATGGCTGTCGAGTATGTCTAACAGTATGCATGCACTTATGAAATTACTCAGCTAGTTATGTTGACCTACAGAACTATACAGTCTCCAAGTTTTGCAGGGCAGCATTGTACCTTGCTGTCATGAATGAATGTGTGACAGTGAATGGCTGTCATTTCTGTTTGTCTCTTCCTCCAGAAAAAGGCAGCAAATGGCCTTCTCCCAGCAGCCAGGCCAGGCAGCCAAAGGCATCGAGGTTCTCTGTTAGGGTACCACTTGTACATTGTACCTGTTCCATTATTAGTTTGCATGTTATTCCATTCTAAGGAAATCCAGATTAACTGCATTTCCAATATCCAGAAAGAAATTTAAGTAGGAGATTAAACAACAACGCTCTGCTAGAGAGTAAGAAGTTTAAGCTACAGTCCAAGTAAGAGATTTATACTCTGCAGTAGCTTTCCTCCTCATCAGTGGGAAGTGCTGCAGAGAAGACTTTACAGGAATGTTTAGCTGTTCATGGGGTTGTCTTTAATCACCTGTGATTTACTGCTTTGGATCAGGTTTGTTCTGTACTTTTCCTTTGTAGATTTACCTCTCTGGTTTCAGTGGCAGGAAGTTAGATAAGATGAGAAGGCTTATTAATTCTGGAGGTGGTGTTCGTTTTAATCAGCTCAATGAAGATGTGACACATATCATTGTTGGTGACTGTGATGATGAACTGAAACAATTTTTGAAGAAGACATCCCAGAGGTACTAGTAACTAAAGGTCTTTGTCTGCAAGCACATTCCTTCTAGAAGCATTTTGATAGTTTTAAAAAATGAATGTTTTCTTCATATGTCACATTCTTTGGTATACAACTTAATTAAGTTGTAATTATTTTAATTTAATGAGGAATGTTGAGAGAGAAAAGTGATCTGTAACCCCCGTTATCTGTAACCGTGATCTTGTCCAGAGTTATGTATGTGTTGTGTTTTGCTGAATGTGAAGGATATGGCAATTAAAATCATACATGGGAGATTGTTTGCTACCTGTGTATGCTATCTAGTAAATCTCCCATTGGCAGGAATTTTCTTTCAGTTCTATAAAAAACAAATGCTGAGTTGTGAACATTCATTTCAGATCTGCATGTCACTTTTTGACATTCAAAAACTTGATCTGGCCTTTGAGGTAGGGATGTAAAATATATACGGCCTGAAAAGGAAGGGTAGATTCTCCCCACCCCATCATCTGTAATTCATGTTTTCGTTTTATAGACCATATGTTGTGACAGCAAAATGGCTTCTGGAATGCTTTGGAAAGGGCTATTTAGTAGCTGAGGAACAATATATCCCTGCAACCTACCAAACCATGGACACTTCCATTTTGGAGCACCATGTAGCGAAGCCAGTCCTTCCTCAAAAAAATAGCTTTTCAAAGAAAGAAACTGTGAACGTTACACCAGCTCATGAAGCGGATGAAGACCTTCTATCTCAGTATGTCACCAATAATTCTACTGCAGGTAAGATCCATCCATCCTACTCTCAACTTAAGGTGTTTCTGTGTTCCCCATCCTGCTGATAGTGCACAGTGCCTCCTTTCCTTGAGATCGCCTGAAATTATTCTTGGGGAAGTGATTTGCCATTTGCCTCACAGAAGCTGCAGTGTTTGTCACTATTCTATGATGTAACATTCTTCAACAGTTAGAGTTTGAACATTCCTGTGACTGGAAAGTGCATCAGAGCGACTTTACCAATGCATGATATGTGGCAGGAGGCAATCTGTTTGTGTATTGTGTGTGGTGTATGAATAGATGAACAAAATACATCATAAATCGCATATGTTATAAATCTTTTAGTGCCCTATATGCCTATTCTCTTCCAGTTTGTTTTGTTTGGGCTGTGCACAGGATTACACATACAACACTGCCTTAGAGCATTGGTCTGTCTGGCTCCTACTGCCTATTCTTTCCATTGCTGTCCGGTAGAGAATGGGTATGACTTGACAGAACTTTCCACCAACAATGTTAGAAGTATGTAGAAGAGACTGGACTCTGTTTTTACATCTCGGCCTAATGACCAGCTTGGCAAACATTTTCTCTTTCGCCTTACATATATAGAAAGATATGTCTAGCTTGTTTTTTGACACAGTCTTGTCCAATTCCCCTCCTTATTGCACCCATCTCACATGGCTTTTGGCCACGTATGTTCCATGATCCTCAGCGCAGTGATCAAAGGATTAACCTGGTTGGATCCAACCCATGCATTTTTTCTATTGTAGGATTGTAGCATTTTTAATTTTCCTTGCAGTTGATGTTGGTGACTGCAGTGATACTAATCACCCCGCCATGCAAGGAAAAGAGCTCCCTGCCAGTATCGGTTCCGTGACAGAGGCTTCTACAGTTGTTGAAGGAGCCTTATTCATTGGCAAGAAGTTTATTCTTCTGGGCTTCGGCAAAGAGGATGAATCCTGCATAAGAGGCCTGATTGAAGAGTATGCGGGAAATGTTCTGCCTCAACATAGTAAAGCAATTGGTGACTATGCTGTGGTTCCACTATTAGGGTGCAAAGTGAAGTCAACTGTTGGAGAAGTGGTTACAAATACATGGCTGGTAAGTGCAGATCCTAGGAGAGTATCTAGAATACATAATAAGGAATAAGGAAAATGATAAATGATACTGATCATTCATTTTCTGGTCTCATTGCATTTTACTCTTATAATCACTAACTTCTTCTGCCACAGATAACATGATCAAGAACTTGTACACATTCATATGGAGCCAGCTCAGAGTCTCATCAGGTTACTGTTAACAAATGTCATCCTTGTGTTGCTGTTGGTACTTGCTAACTTAGCCTGAATATAGCAGCTGCAGATAGGATTTACTGTTCTGAACGTTTTCCCCCAGTTACGATACTGTTGATGATTACTAGAAGAGAAAAGTAATTTTAAGTATTTAAACAATTGCTAATTTTTCAAACTGCATTTTTCAAACCTATCCCAAGTGTCAGAAATATGTGCAAACATGCATAAACGCTCATAGAATTTTGGATTAGGCCTTGATCACTCGAAATAATTCATTTGGCGTGTTGTGGTTTTTTGCCCCAGAATCTCAGTATTACTGAAAGATTTTAGTTATTGGTTATATAAGTATTGGTTAATTTGCATTATTTATTTCACCATTGTTAGGTGATGTGTGCTGAACAGCAGGTCCTTCTAGATCCAAAGTCAAGTCCACTTTTCACACCAGTGTCTGTGAAGGAAGGAAGCACCCCCTTGGAAAAATGCGTTTTATCGTTCAGCCAGTTTAGTGGAGCAGAGAGAGACTCTTTAATATACCTGGCAAAGCTGCTTGGGGCAAGGTATGCGATATGTCATCATCTGTGACTTTTCTGTTATGTAGGACTCTTCTAGAACTCTGAAATAGTGAAAGGGAGGAGAGACCATTTGCAGGTTCATTGATGCAAAGGAAGTTGTTGCTGAACTATTTAAATGCATTCATTGTGGTCTTAAAGATTTGTCACTTTTTATTTTTAGAACATCTTAAAGTGTTTCTTCAAAGGTGGTGAGCGACACATAAGGCTAGCATTTGAATGTCTAATACCCAGGGGGCTGGCTTCCATCCAGATGAAAAAATCTACATAAAAGGGTCAGGCCAGGGCTACAATTAAGGGTTCTCAAATAATGGGAAACCTCCATTTGCAGAAAAATACATTTTGTTTAAAATATGAATACGGGGGAGGGGGGCAAGAGCAATATTTGCTCATGCAGAGATATTGGAGAGGGGGGAACTAGCAGTCCACACTCGTGCCCAACAATGAGGGAGTGGTGCTGACCCCCATCACCATGAGGGGGAGAGGGGCAGCAGTGATGGGAAGGGAGAAAATGGAGCAAGTGGCGGGAGATGGTGGGAATGGAGCCCTCCCCTCCCACATCCTGGCAGGTCCACCTGAGTATTTAAAATTCCACTACAGATTTTGTTTTATGAGCCTGGAATGGTTTCATTTTCAGAGTTCAAGAATTCTTTGTGAGAAAGGCCAACCCAAGGAAAGGCATGCTTGTCAGCACCCATCTGGTAGTGAAAGAACCAGATGGTTCTAAGTACGAGGCTGCAAAGAAGTGGAATCTCCCAGCTGTTACTATGGCTTGGCTGCTGGAGTCTGCCAGGACAGGGGAAAAGGCCGAGGAAAACCAGTTCTCGATTGACAATGTAGTTGCTGAAGGTAGGCTGACACAAAGTTTTTGTTGGTGTGCCCATGATATATAATCCAGAAAAAGAAAAGCTTTAAATTTACCCTGTTTTTTTTCTTTTCTCAAACATAGTTCTTTTAAACTTTTTTTCTGCCAGCATATCCTATGCACTATATAAGTATTGTCTTGGATCCAGGCTTGCCTTTGCATGAGCAGAAAGGGGTGTGTGTGTGTGTGCATGTGATTTCCTTTGATTCCAGAACATATCACTTAGCAGAAGGCAAGCATTGGCTTCAAGTCAGTGACATCAGTATTTTTAGCACTCTGATAATGCCATGTCCCCTCTTACAGCTGGCTTCTTCTTCATGCTTTTCAGTGCATGCAGGAAATGGGAGAGGAAGAGGAGAGTTGTTTTTATTTATCCTAAGGAGCAGCTAAGCTGTATGAAGTGCAAATTCTAGAGGAGAAGATGGACTTTAGATCAGTCTGTAATTTGAAGGAAAATCATAGCATAATTTTTACAACAAAATTCTGTTCAAAAGAAAAAATATACGAATGATGACGTTTAATTTTTTTTTAACACATAGAAGAGACCTTCAACAATGAGCCGTTTAAAACAGGAATAGATGCAGCATCTTCAAATACACCTGACCGACCTCACAGCATCTTTGAAACTGGGAAGGGAACAGCTGTGACTCCTCTTGATATGAACCGGTTCCAGAGTAAAGCTTTCCGGACCGTTATTTCACACCATATTAGTAAAAGGCCAAGCCCCCCACCAGAAGGGAAACCAGTACAGAAAGAACCATCTCTGCATTTGGATACCCCATCCAAATTCTTGTCAAAAGACAAGCTCTTCAAGCCTTCTTTTGATGTCAAGGTAAATGTCTTGGAAATCTTGTTCCAGTATTTAGTGTTAGGGAGTGGGGAGCACTAGCATGTTAACAGTTGCTGGTCACTCCCAGCAGGTTGATAACAACTGGTACCATCTTGAGTGATGGTTTTGTTGTTTTAAAAGGAAGTGTGGGTTATGCCCAGTCATTACAGCGGGATGTTACTATTAAAATATGGTAAGCTCCAATAAGAAATAAACCAAAAACACTTTGAATAATGCTTTGTAAAAAGTCAGTCCTCTCAGTGGGTCAGATTCAGTCATCTGTAAGTGCATGGATCACGGATCCTTCCTGCATTACCTCCCCCCTCCCTGCCTCATCAGTCCTTTCTAACCCCAGGAAAGTTGATTTCCAAGGTCATGCCACCAGCATGTGCTGACAAGGAGGAAGGGGAGCAAAATCACCCCCTTCTCTTTTCGTCAGTTGTGTCATGCTGATGGAAGAGGCATACAGTTCCCCCTCCGTGTTGCAGGCCCCCAAGCTCTAACCCTTGGAATCAGCTTTCCTGAAATCAAAGATCCAATCCATCTCTTGGAGTAGGGATGTTACAGTCTACAGGGAATGTAATGATGCTATTGTTTCTCCCTTGTAAAACTATTTCAAGTCTTCTGGCAATCTCAAGAGTTGGCTCGCACTTGCTGGGATTTCTGACTTTTCATTTAACCTGTTGGTTTTGAAACTGCACAAAATGGCCTGGGCAATGGGTGCTGTTCACAAAGGGTGAAACAAACTTTCAAGAGAACAAAGGAGAATGTTTGGCAGTGGCAGGATGAACCGTGATAACTCATCTTCATAATTAATCTGATCTGAGGAAAAAGTCCCATCAGAAATTTGTTTCACTGAAAACATTGCAGGGTTCTACTGGCTTTTGTCTTGTATTTGATTTCATATAAAAGCTGATGCAATCTGTTATTGTCTCAAGTAAATTTGCACTTGTCTGTGTTACATTTAAAAAAAAAAAATTCAGTAACACAGAGTACTCATTGGCAGTATAGTGGTGTTAGGCCTGGATGCTCTGTCTGAGTGCACAGCATCAGGCCTAAGGGTCTTAGTGATTCTCTTTACCTCTCTTTGGTATTCCAGCACACCACCGGCAAGACTAGTGCCATTCTTAGTCAAGAGGACTATCAAAATGCCCCTGTAATTATTTAATCAATCTTAGCCAAAAGGCTGAGAAGCGATGTAATTATTTCATCAATGACAAGAAAAGAGTTGAACTACTCCACTAATAAGTAAATCATTCTCAGCTTGCAGAGAGCTTCAAACTAAGAAGTTTTGTAAATCGAGTGTATATCTTTTACCCCCTTTTCAGGATGCTTTAGCAGCTTTGGAAACCCCAGAGGGCTCTAACCGGCGCAACAGAAAACTGAGCACTCCTCTTTCTGAAGTCATCAGCAGGAACTTAAAGCTGGCTTTGGCAAATAGCACGTGGCAAACGGCTGCTCTGAGTGCCAGTCCTCAGTTGAAGGCTGCACCCCCACAAGTGGTAGTTTTGAGATTTTCATTTTCCTTGTAGGCTTGAGGAGACACACGTATGCAGTGGTGTCTGTTAGCTGAGTTTTTGAATACTGCTTATTTGCACACAAGGAATTGTTAATCTCCATGGCAGTTTGCTATTATAAACATTACATGGCTCAGTGGGGTGAATCATTACATGGATGCTGTGGTGCATTAACTGGAAGGGAGAAACGACACATTTCAGCTCCATCCCACTGATACTTCCAAGCCACTTTGGGCTGTGTGCACACTCATTGAGCAGGAACCTGGTCAGTCTTGCTAGCTTTCAGAGTGCCAGTCACCTGTGGGGAGGTTGGTGGTTGGGAGACTTGGTCTCTCCCATTCCGAAACAGTCATCAGTGGTGTAAATGACAATGCTAACTGTGTGTTTGGAGATGCATTCATAAACTTGGTGCTGCTGAAAGGAAATAACGACTGTTATCTTGCTTCAAAATTCATTTGCTTTTAATTAAATGTGGCATAGTGTCAGACTAGGATCTGGGTGACTTAGGTTCAAGTCCTCACTCTGACCTGACGTTTCTGTATGACTTTGGGCCTATTACTCCCTCTCAGCCAAACCCACCCCACAGGGTGGTTATGAGTATAAAATAGACAGCCATGCATGCCATTCTGGTGTCCTGGGAGGAAGGGCGAGATAAAATGGGTGTGGATGGATAGAAGAGTGATTCAGATAAATGAATTTTCCTTGGAAGTATTCAAAACATGCCTGCCTGTTCCCCCCCCCCTTCTAAAACCATTTGTGTAGGAGGTAGACTCAACAGATCCTCTGGCTCCTCTAACTGGTGTTGTCATATGTGTGAGTAAAAAGCTCAGTAAAAGGCAGAGTGAGCTGAATGCAGTGACTGCTTCCCTTGGAGGAGATTACAGGTACATGTGCAGACGAGAAGAGTAAGAACTGAATTCTTTGCTTATTTGCCTTTGCTTCCCTTTAGTTGACTTATGGTAACCTCGGGGGTTTTCAAGACAACAGGTGTTCAGAGGTGGTTTGCCATTGCCTGCCTCCACGTCATGACCCTGGTATTCCTTGGACGAACCCCGTCTGTTTACTAGGCTAGACTGTCCAGGTTAAGGCTTGCTTCCCTTAAGACAGCAGTTTTCCTTTTTATGAATGTTGTAATACACTTTCAAAAATGTTATTAAATCAATTCAGTTGAAAATCCTGACCTCTGAGCTAAAATAATTTTTTTTAAGTAATAAACACAATGTTCTTATTCTTGGGTTGTTCCATTAAGTTAAATGCAACATGAAATCTCAAGAACTATTGTTTTCAGCCAGGGCTATTTTTGGGCAGGAATGCACAGGAACGGCGTTCCGGCTGGCTCCTGAGTTGGCCATGCCCAGCAGGAGCTCATTAGCATAATAGGACACACACAATAGCAGAAAGTCATTAGGACTGGCCACATTAGGGCTGTGTTGCCTAACATGCAAAGGAGTTCCTGCTACAAAAAAAGTCCTGGTTTTTGACAACAAACAAGGTAAACAGAATAAAAGCAAAAGGTGGATGTGGCTGGATGACCACACTTTTGGTAACATGGGGGTATGGCCTAATAGGCTAATGAGCTGTGTTGTCGGGGGTGTGGCCTAAGAGGCTAATGAGTTTCTGCTGTTGGGTGTGGCCTATTATGCTAAAGAGTTCCTGCTGGGCTTTTTCTACAAAAAAAGCCCTGTTTTCAGCTGTAATTGGGTGCCAGATGTTTTCTCTTTTGAATATTTTCTAGGTACTGGGAGAATGTCAAGACTAACCATTTTAGCTGTTTTATTGATGAACCTTATGGTTTTTGTTGTACTTTTAAAAATACTGTGAGGTACTCTGACCCCTGCATTGCGGGAGATAAATCTCAAAGTAAATGAGAAAAATAATAATGTCCTTAGAAATGTGGTTGTCAGATGTGAATGAGTGGATGAATATTCATTCCTGTATACCTGAGAACAGGTAATCTTAAAGTGTGTGTGGGTGGGTGAGTTCCAATCATTGGTGTGTACCATCAGAATCATTATAATCCAGGGTCTTCATATGGAGTGTGTTAGATTATTGCACTGGAACATGGCAGATGCAGTATATCTAAGGACTGTTCCAGATGGGATTGTTTTAAATTAAAATATATGGAATCAGGATTTTTAAGAACTTAAAATTATTGAATCGGCATTCTGATAACAACAAGTAGGTCTCCTCTCCTCCCAGAAAATGGCAATTATTTAACATGTCGTTGGTATCCTACATCTGTTCTAGGTGGAGTTTTGATGAAACTGTCACTCATTTCATCTACCAGGGAAAGCAAAATGATAGCAACCGGGAATACAGATCTGTGAAAGAAAGAGGCATACACATAGTATCAGATCTTTGGCTTTTGGAGGTATGGAGAAATAGCACCACCCCACACACTAAAACATTAAATGATAAGTTAATGCGTGTTGACTTTATTCTTATTTTAAAAAATACGTGAATCAGGATCAAATTGGACATACATAATGAGTATCCTGTACAGTTGCAAGCTTCAAGTTTAATGTTCAAAGCCATGATTGTGTGTTAGTAGAAGCAAACCATATACTTTGCTGCTTGTCTGTTAGTGAGTGTAACTACGAAAAGGAACTGCGCTTCAGAAAGAGAAAGACATACAGCTGTCTCCTAGAAAATGAATACCAGTGATTCTCAAAAATTGATAAAGAGGCCCCATTTGTTGTGGCAACAGTGAGACACAGTGACTGATCTGGGCATGGAAGGGGCAAAGTCTAGACAGCCGACCCTCTGTGTACTGTGACAAAGTTGAGGGTTAAAGTTACATGAATTGTAGAAAGCAGTTCTTATATCTCCCCTGGTTAAGATCATAGTTCTAAAAGTCTAATCCAAAACTAAAAAGTCTAATCCAAAAATAAATGCTTTATTTGCCCTTTTGGGTTTTGGTCACAAACATTTTGTGTGTATATGTGTATGTGTAGACAGTACACTCAAAACACATACACCTGCATGTGCCGATGGAGGATAACATTTAACACTCCTGGCAAAATGGATTCTAGTTCACAATATCTAATGCTGTAACAAAACTCTTAGTCTTTAAAGTTCCACAAGATTCTTCATTGAGTAGTGTCAACCTTTGAGAAACAATCACAGTGGACAAAACAAGAAATGCCTTTCCAGTGATTCCAAAACTTATTTGCCCATATCGCTGTCTGCAACATTAATCCCTCTCTTTCTTAACTGTGTTTCTGTTCATTCCCCCCCCCCCCAGTGTGCGAAAGCATGTAAACGACTACCTGAGTCTCTCTATCCGCATACATACAATCCCAAAATGAGCCTGGACATTAGTGGCGTACAAGATGACAGAATCTCAACTAGGCTTGCTTCGGCCAGAAAATCTGGAAAGGAACATGAGGTATAGAAGGTCTCACTGCGGTGTTTTTGTGGGTTTTTTAATTCGGCTTGGTCATTCAGCTGGAATGTACAAATACCAAAGCAGCTACTGGCTCCTATCCTACCATTCTGCTCAGCCAAACCTGAAGCCTGCCACAGCCCGGAGAGCCTTTTCTGTTGGAGGCAAGCTCCTACGGACTGGAAGCAGGCTTCAGGGCTTGCTGAGCAGTCACCGGCTTAATGAATTGTTTTCACATAATGTTCTAAAATCTAGACATTTATGTAGCTTTTGAGGGTTGGGGAGGTTTTATATATATAAAATTTCATGTTTGAGGCAATGAACATGAAATAAAGCAAACTCCAGAGCACGATGGGGTCACAAAGAGTCAGACTCGACTGTGTGACTGAACAACAGTGTAGCATTTACAGTGTAACAAAAACTAGGAGGGTGCTGTGATGGACAGATAGTATAAAAGCCTAAACATTTGTTGGGTACACAGCATCCTTAGAGCTCATCATAGTGGAAATTCAGGACAGATTTGCCATTGTGTAGTTGTGTGAGTAAATATATTTAGTACTCTAGATAAATTGATGAACAATACTTCTCTTCCCAAGTTGCGATCATTTTTAAAATGTAAGGCTAAGACACAAATCACTTTGCCTGTTTCAGAGTATTTCATTGGACAGTAGCAAATTAGAAGATGCTACTGTGGACCAAGTGAGTGAGGCAATTGCTATTACAAAAGAGGAAAAAGAATCAAAAGGAGGTAACTTCTGTATATCTATGTGTCTATGTCTGCATGTATGCACATGTGTTATTGTGTGTTGCTTGGCACCTGCCATCAATATTCCAGATTTCCTCAATGACTTTTTCAAATGAATGCAATGTGAAAAGAGAATGTTTGCACATCTAATAAACCTTGGCTTTAACCACATGGCATTTGGTATAACTGATATAACCTTTTATTTATTTATTTACTTTTTTTCTTTTTGATTCCAAGTTTTAACACAGACTTTGGAAATGAGGGAGAACTTCCAAAAGCAGCTACAAGAAATTATGACTGCTACATCTTTAGAGAAACTACAAGGACAAAGGACCCCTTTGTCCAGAAATGGTTTTGACAACTCTCCGACAACTCCAGATGGTCCTCGTTCTCTGCGTAACGGCCGCAGTAGAGTCTTGGAAGCATTAAGGTATTGTGGATGTCTGAACATAGTTTGGATTTCTGGGCTTTAGTCCTAGAGGACTTTGATAGAGACTTTGAAGTTTCTAGTACAGCTGTCTGCGTGGCTGAATGGTCAGTGGCTGAAAAGTGGCCCACTTCTTAGGCCATGTGAGTGGCTCTAGTTGAAGCATTAATCACCACAGTTGACCAGGTTATTTGTTTATTTATCTATTTCATTGGACTTATATCCCGCCCTCCCCACATTGTAGGCTCAGGGCGGGTACCAAATATCTGCAATTAATGCAGATTTACAAATTAAAACATATCACAGTAATCAATTAAAATCCTTAAAATCATCAGCCTTAATTCAATAAAATCATCAGCATTTAAAACAACAATGCACCTCAATGGCAGATAGTGTGGTCTCAGTCTGGCTTTTAGGATCTGCAGTCACCGGTGGGGAGACCTAATCGAAATGGATGCCCGCTGCCTCAACTAAAGGCCTGGTGGAAGAGCTCCACCTTGCAGGCCCTGTGGAACTGTAATAGGTTCTGCATGGCTCTGATCTCATAAGGTAGCTCATTCCAGCAGGCAGGGGCCAGGGCTGAAAAGGCCCTGGACCTAGTTGAGGCAAGTCAGACATCCCTAGGGCCAGGGACTACCCGGAGGCGCTGGTTGGCAGAACACAGTGTTCTACGGTGCTCATATGGGGAGTGAACATAGCTTTCAGGGACCAAAGTCTTGGTTTTTCCCCAACATTTTGGCAGTCCTGAGAATGACAGGAAATAACTTATTAAAATAATTCTAATTGCTGGTCTGTATCTTTAGGTGTAATGGGTTGTAAGCAATGATTTCCTTATGCTGATAGCGGGACTTTCCTCAGGGAAATGGAGCTTCCTGCTCTGCTGTCAGAGAGGGCTTTTTCCTGTTGTGTCTATATTTTGTGCACTGGCAGTTGTAATTTATATTCTTGTCATGGCCTGAGCTGTTGTTGACATTATTGTAATGTGAATTTTCTGATGATATTTTATGGTTCTTATCTAAGCTACCTTGGACTGTTAAGGAGAAGTAGGGTATCAGTGTTTTAAAATAAATAAAATGCTGTTGGAACAGGGATAGTGGGTACAGGCTTAAATAAATATATTTTAAGAAATGAATAATGTATGTCGGTGGATGCTTCAGGTATCTGAAGGAGTGAACTCTGAGTTATGAAAGCTTACACTGAAATAAATTTTGTTAGTCTTTAAGGCAGATTCTTGAATTCGGGGTCAACGTGCTTCAAGTGTCTCTCTCTTGTCCTAACTGGTAATTACTGAGACATTCATCAAAAAGTTTAAATGGAGCACCTGGCATGTTCTTTCCTGCACATTTATCTTTCTTTGCCTGAGACCCTGGAGAGCTGCTTCCATTCAGAGCAGACAATACTGAGCCAGATGGACTAATGGTCTCACTTGATATGAGGTAGCTTTATGTTCCCATCAGAACCTTGTTGCTGAAGCTACAATCAGTTTGTCGTTGGTTCTAAGACCAAAAATGAAAAGAGTTGCCAGTTAGATTTGCAGCCCAGTCCTATATGTTTATTTGGAAGTAAGTCCCACTAAGTTCAATAAGACTTACTCCCAAGTAAGTTTGTTTGTTTGTTTATGCCTTCAACTTCTAGCCCGCCCTTCCCCACACAGTGGGGCTCAGGGCGGGTTACATCATAATACATAGTTAAAATTTAACTTTATAATATTAAGATAATAATCAGTCAGTACTGGCACACAGTATAAATCAGTGCATTACAAATGGTAACAATCAGGAAGGAATGTGTGAGGGGAAGCAGAAGCCACAGGAATGGAGGTTGATGATCTTAAAACCAAAACTGTCACTGTCCCCGGCTGTATGCCTGGTGGAACATCTCTGTCTTACAGGCCCTGCAAAACTTTCCCACAGGGCATGGGTCTCACTGGACAGAGAGTTCCACCAGGCGGGGGCAGGGCCAAGCAGGCCCTGTCCCTGATCAAGGACAGCTGGATGGCTTTTGGGCTGGGAATCACCAGCTGAGACCTACTGGGAGAGGTGGTTCTGCAGAGATGCTGGTCCCAGACCATGTAGGGCTTTGAAGGTCAACACCAAAACTTTAAACCTGATCTGGTACTCAATTTGGAGCCTGTGCCGCTGGCGGAGCACTGGAGCAAGTGTGCACATAATCACAGCTTTACTAGGAGAAATCCTTTTTTCTATCTGGACTTTGTTTTGGTGGTTTGTTTTGTTTACAAATTGAACCTAAATGAATGATTGCTGTGGGTTAGATGCAAGAAAGCAGGTACACCTGGCACACCCAAGACATGTCCAGAACGTTAGGAGATCAGTCTCTTACCCGAAAATGTATAGTAAGACAATGACTGTAATAAAGGGAGGAATATTTGTGCAGCAGAACTCTTTGAAATCTACCCTGCAGCAGTTGTGCAAAGAGCTGCCCGCAGATTTCTAGTACATGATAAGAATCCTGGGGGGAAATATCCCCACCAAAATAGCATCTAGCCTGCACCATTGTATAGAAACAAATTGACAGGATTTTTTTTTAAAATTCTGGAGATACTGTATAACCCAATCCAGCCATGTGATCTACAGGCAGAAAGAGGGTTCTGTATCCCTGGGAGCACAGCCATGCTGCTTCGGGTGGGAGGATCTCCATCTAATCTCTAGAACGTAAGCATGGTGTTTCTTCACTATGTGCACACTTCCCGACAGTTTCATGGGGTAGCCGACTGGAGTCCAGTAGCACCTTAGAGACCAATAAGGTTTTCAGGGTGTAAGCTTTCGAGAGCCAAAACTCTGATTCTCGAAAGCTTATGCCCTGAAAATCTTGTTGGTCTCTAAAGGGCTACTAGGCTTGACTCTAACTTCCCAATGGGTAATCTGTGCTAAGTTAAATGCCTTTTTGGTAGGGAGAAGGAAGCGCTTGGCTTCAGTCTATGTGCCTGTTCTCTTTTTAACAAGGTCGCTAGTGCTGTTTTGCGACAACCTGATCACATCTTGAGGAGAACTTGTAATTGCAAGCAGGAGATCTGTAGCTTTTAGCCATGTTCGTTCCCTAGAACCTTGGCCAGAGAAACAGTGATCTGGATGTTTTGCCAAGGGACAGTTTCTTCCCCCTAGCAGTCAATCAGATCCTCTTCAGTGGTTACCTTGACCATGTTTTCTCCCCAATTGCTTGCCAAAGCAATATATTTACTTGTGGACACCTGTTAAAGGCTTGAGAGGGATCAATATTGCACATTCTTCAGGAGTTATTTTTAAAAAGATAAAATCTGCAACCTGGCAAAGTATGCAGATTAAGTCTGTTTTTACAATTTTGCACTAACTGCGTAATTTTTGTTTCAGAGCTTCAGCGCCTCAGTAAGTGGCAGCTTTACTATTATGCACAGCTGAAAGTATATAATTGTGCCTGCTATTTTCTGTCATGTAGATTTTAAAAAAATCTATTCTGGTTCTATTTTTATGTAGAAGTGTATCATTTTTAGCTGTGGTAATCAGTGGTCACTTGCAGAAGTGCTAACTTCATGGGCAGAGCATCAATACTGTGCTCATCTCCATTGTTTATTTTGTTCCTTAGACAGTCCCGTCAAGTGGCAATGGATGTGAACACAGAGCCATCCCAGAATGAACAAATTATTTGGGACGATCCCACTGCAAGAGAAGAGAGGGCAAGACTTGCCAGCCACCTACAGTGGCCCAGTAGTCCATCACAGTATTCTGAACAAACAGGCGACCCCGCACTCAGGAAATCCCTGACTGATACCGAAATTGTGGAAATGGGTATGGAGAGAGTGCAAGAGTGGATGGATGTGACTGAAGTCTTTGATTCCCTGTTATCACTATAAAAAAGGAACTGAGGCCAAGTTCAGACGGGCAGTTTGGCCCGAGATAGGCACGTTTCAGAAACATTTTACAAATGGATTAAAGGGGCCGGTTCACACAGGCACAGCTGTCCGGCATTCCCCAGCCACACTCAACCCGTCTTGTAACGCTTCCCTCCTGTGTTTAAAAAATACCAGGTGAAAGTGGTAGCAAACCCTGGAGTGCGCATTGATCCCACTTCCTGGACGTATGGATGTGAACAAGCTGATCCGGTAGGGATGCGCTTTTGTGCATGAGTGCATATAACCGGATTACAAAAAAAAACCCTGCTTACAGCCGCGCTTCTGTCAGGGGCGAGCCAACAGCACGAACGCTCCCTTGCACCTCCTCCCTAGTATGCTCCCACATCAGTCAGTGCAGTGTGACTGGGAAAACCCAGAACACTTTGTTCTGGGTCTTTTTGCCACAACTCACTCACGCTTCAAACTGCCAGTCTGACCTCAGCCTGAATGTGCTACATTTTATACTAGTGGTGTTAGTTACTACCTTTTTATTTATCTGAGGAATTAGTCTGGTAAATACCTCTACAGTTTCCTTGGCTGAAGTAGGTTCAGATTTGGAGTGTTTGTCAGTATTGAACACATATCTAGCTTCAGACTGCCAGTGGGCATTTGTCTTTTTGAATGTTCCTGATTAGTTTTTTGTTTCTTAAAATCCCTACACACAGATGCCACCCTGTTGGTGGAGGGATAAGCAAGAATTAATTCTAATATTGTATATGCCAGGAGGTGTTTTTTTAAAATAATAATAATAATGATGGCATATTCTGTCATGTGTCCCTCCACCAGGCCAAGTATGCTTTAACCACATTTTTGACTGTATACCAAGTCTAAAGACAAGCTATTTTGGTGATACAAGGAGGACGGTTTACCAGCTTAGTTTATCACCCTTTCTATATTGATGTGTCACAGGTTTGTTGTTAGATAAACATCTGCTTGGATTTTTTTTTTGTCAGCGGGTATTGATATTTAATTTAGGAAAACATTCTTTGTTTGATTCAAACACACCCTAGTTGTATTTGAAATCCTGTTTATATACTGCAGATCTCATTAGTGTGGAACTGTGAAATTTGCCCTAAGGATGTGTTTGGAATGGAAACTGGGTTGTGGGGTGAAAGAAATAAAGCAGCATAATACAGCTGAGAGCCTAAGGCGTGTTTGTTTAACTGAAGAATCACATTTGATAGTTATGGATAAAGATTTTTGCATATGTGTGTTTTGTTTAACTTGAAAAACACTGAAGCAGTCAAAGAACTGACCTGCTCATTTCTGCAGACAATGAATGCTTAGGCAGCAATCCTGAATGTAATTACTTGGAAAGAAATCCCATTTAAAATCAATAAGTTTTCTTTCTAACTAAATGCTGGTGCTGAGAACAGTTCAAGTCTTCTTCTCTAGTCAAACAAAATTATTCTTTTTTGTGGGGTTTTTTTTGTTTGTTTGCTTTGTAGACGTTAACAATCCTGGAGTAATAAATCTACTTGAGGTCCCAGAACCTGCAGTATTTAGAGATCCAGAAACCCCTGTCAAAGAAGACAACCCGATCCCGACACCACAGGCTCCCATCATCGCCTTTCCACTTGCGAATCCCCCGGTGGCTCCACCGCCCAAAGAAAAGGTATGCCATTTAGAGGAGGGACTGGCAGAGAATCTACGTGGCATGCAAAAGGTCCCAGGTTCCACCCCTGGCATCTCTAGCAACCGGATTGGAAAGAAGTAGCTGAAAGACATTTAGCTGGGACCCTGGAGAACCATTACCACATAGAGTGGGTCATGCATTGCTGATCTTGATAGGCCACTAGCAGCTCAGACTCAGTATCAGGCGGCTTTGAGTGTTCATCAAGCAGGTGCTTGAACTGATGAAATTTTATTCCTGCACGTTAATGTTTTTTAACTGTCAATTCAGGCGATCTACAATTAAACTTAAGTTACAGATAATCAATTACAAGAAGCGGTCAGCAATTGATTTCACTAGCTTCCTAGCGATTGCTTTAAATCCTTCCTGTAATCTTATTTGATCTGCTGGCTAGACGGTCATGGAGCAGTTGGAGAAGGAAAAGAAGAGCAAGAGTTAATGAATCATTTTTCTTGTGACTGAAAAGTCTGTTGGATTGGCTGAAATATACGCGGCTCTGTCAAGCTGTAGTATTGAAATTCTAATCTCGTGGAACACTCCGGCTCTTCCCCACCAAGTCTCATGCTTCGCCGTATTTCCCATATTTCATATGGATAAGGCTTTCCCTCTGGCCTGTTAGCTGGCAGCAGTTGCTCAGAGTAAAAGGATTTTTATTGTAAGCTCCTCTTTACAATTTAGACTTGAGCACAAACATCTGGGGGGGGGGGTTTGGAGACGACAAAATTTGCCCAGAGGCTCTCTCGAGTGGCTTACACATATGATTGAGTTATATTGTATGTGAGAGCATGGATGATTTGCAAATAAATCACTAGACATCAGATTTGTTGGTTTATCTCTCTCCTGCATGTGCCCCAAATTTTGTCTTGCAGGTCATTAAAACAGACCAGAAGTCTGATGATGAACCAGAAAAACAGCGCAGATTCCAACTGTCTTCCCTTAACCCCCAAGAGCGCATTGATTATTCCCACTTGATTGAAGAGCTGGGTAAGGCATTTGCAACGCTGCTGGGGTTCTCTGCTTAGATGCTAATTCTGCATTGCAAAGCGTATACAGAACTTGCTATGTGGTTTATAAAACAGGCTTTCTTTCATCTCTTAAATATCACCCTTTTAGTGTTGCTTCTTCAGTGAACCAGAGCTAGAATCCATTCTCCTCCTCTTTTCTCCTTCAGGTGGGGTGGTGCTTGAGAAACAGTGCTTTGACCCTCGCTGCACACACACAGTTGTGGGAAACCCTCTTCGCAATGAGAAATTCTTGGCATCCATGGCAGCTGGGAAGTGGGTGCTCCATCGTTCCTACCTGGAGGCATGCAGGGCAGCGCGGTGCTTTGTAGAGGTATTTAATGCTGTTATTGGCACTCCCTTACTGTTTTAACTTAATGTTCATAACTTCTGAAAATAGGTCTTGGGAAAATGTCTCCCTTTAGTGGGATGTCTTTATTTAGAGAGCCATGGGTTTATGGCATGCACCAACCTGCTTTACTTAAACAACAGTGCATCCTTGATTTCCAGGGACACCTGATCTCCGTTACCAAAGCAAACTATCTGAGGAGTGAGAGGGTGGGGCTCAGTGTCTGTCTCATTTTTATTCTGCCCTTTTCCCCAATGGTGACATTCATAGTTCTCCTATCCCTTAGTTATCCTTGTAACAATCCCATGAAGCAAGTTAAGATGAGAGTGAACACCTGACCCTGTTCACCCAGTGCTATTCAAGGGGAAGAGGAGATTTGAACCAGGCCTCCAAGATGCTAGTCCCGGGCCCTCATCACTCCCTTTCCCCAGTTGCCTGTGGGCCCGGATGCACCACTCTCCATCCATCAAGTTAAATCCTGCTGCTGCTCCTTTGCCTCTGACTGCTCTGTCTGCCATTCTTTTTCCCCATGGTATTTTTCTTTTGTGACGTTAGATCTGTTTCTGGTGGAAGCCCTGCATGTGTTTTTACTCTATCCTGTTTTGATATATAACAAGACAACATTTTTAAAAAATGCATGCCGCTTTGCAAAGAACCCAGGGTTGGATCTTACAAACCACAAATACAACTAGCAAAGGTGGATCTTTTCCACCTTCCTCTTCTATCACCTTTGAGCACCAAACCAAAGAGGTGGGGGGGGGGGTTTGAGGCCACCTGCATGTTCAAACCACAGTGCAGCAAAAGTGACTGTAATGAGGAAGAAATGGGTGAAATTAACCCTGTCTTCCTCTTACACTAGCAAAAATGCCACTGACAGAAGACAGGAGAACTGGTTTTACCTGCTTCCATCCTCACTGCAACCGCCTGTGTTGCCTTTGGTCCATATGCCCCCCCCCCCCCAAATCCTCCTTACCTTTTTTGTGATCACAAGGCACTGCTGGGAGGCAGAACAGATCTTTATTTGCCAAGATGTCATGCCAATGGTGTTCAGGATCCAACCCATTCTTTCTAGCCCCTTTGGAAGAAGAGATCAGTTTGTCTTTAGAGAATACAGGGGCACAAAATTAAAGTTTCAATTAAAACTAACAACTAATGAAAATGCTTTCCATATCAAAATGTGTTCCTTGCATTGACTGTCACTGGGGATCCTAATATATTTTTTTTTTTGTAAAACTCTCTTAAAAAAGAGAGAATTTTATTCTTTTTATAAGAAACAGGAAGGGTAGACAGATGGAGAAAGAAAAAGATGGAGTGAAATTTTTCCTGTTAGTGAGGGTTAGTTTAGGTTAGTAACCAATACCAGTTTTGGCATCTATCGTGGTTAGAAGATCTTCTTTTTAACTATTGCAAAGTCCAAAATCACTCTGTTAATGCAGTTAGTAAAGTCCATTGGGGTTAGTAATTAGACAGCTCCTTCCAGATGTTACACGAACAGTCCTCAAAACATCTTCTTTTTAAATCTCTTCCAGTTATGGATTGAGTCCATTTTAACTTTGAAGTCTTCCGTTCCATCACCACTTTCCCCTGGGCTGCTGTCTTCTTCGCTTGTCCCAGTTTGGAATACTGCATCTTCCTCCCTGCTGGCGTGTCTCTTCAGAAGTTTCCGTACTTTAAAGATGAAATCCTTCTTCTTTCTTTTCTCTTTTTCCTTAAACTTCTGGCTTTCAGGCTTCCTGGGCTCCACAAACTCTTCGAATGAAATTAGATCTCCAGTTTGTCGCTTGCTATGCTCAACATCCCCTTCTACTGGCAGAGTATTCTCTTTTATAAAAGCGGAATAGGCTTTGGGAGCCTCATCCACCTCTTCTTTTAATTTTATCGCTTCACTGCCAGTTAGGGGTGCCAAGACATTTGTCAAAGTAAATCCGAGATCTTCTTTCTCTTCTTCTTTAACGCCCTGGAAACCTAGAATCAAATTCGATTTCTGTTCAATCTCCATCATCTTTCTAGTTGTTTCCGATATCTGTTTCTGTCGACTGATGAGAACACTATCCATTTTAGACAGAGTTTCGTTGATTTTCTGCAATTGTTCCAGCAGGGGGCACAGCATCTCCTTTTCCTGTTGATTGACAGCAAGCTCTTGGGGGGGGCTGTCTGGACCGGAAGTCCCTCCTCTCTTCTCTTCCGGTATCTGCAGGACTTTTTCCCGTATCGACATTTTGTTTTTTTGTTTACTTTTAAAAAGTTCGTGCCGCATCCCCCAGGAAGCTAAGATGATCAAAATCTTCCATGCAACCCCAACGGTACTTTCACCAACACTTTTTCTTCTCTCAGCCCCCCTTCGCGCTCCCTTTGTGGATCTTGCTTCTCAAAGGGGGTGGGAACTCCTCCCTCCTCCCAACGCTTATACGCATGCAGGGGGGCTCCGATTTACGCTTCAAAATAGATCTCCAACTCACGATTCGATGCTACTTCTTCTTTTTATTTTAAGCCATAGCGCTGTCTTCACTCCTGGAATTCGGTGGTGCCGCTAAGTCCCATTACGGGCACGCCGCAGCGGGGCCGATTGGGGCGGGGAGAAAGCCTCAATTTCCCGGCTGTCTGCCGGCAAAGAGGCTACTCCCCAAGCGCCCCCGGTTCGGAGCCTTTACCTAAGGCTCACTAGGGTCTTTCGCACATGCGAAGACCCCCCCTAACTGCGCGTGGGCTAACCGCCTCCGGGAGCGTCCCGAGAAGCGGCCGCCATTCGCGACGCCGAAACCGGGGATCCTAATATTTTAAAGCCTTTGGGCTGGATGTGATCATCACGGTTGTGTGATGTATAATTAGATGTGCATTGTGCATTTGTTGCTATGTTAAAGTGCCAAGACAAATCCTTGTATTAATTTGCATAATTGTATGTCTAGTACTTATAGTTTCCCTGGTCTGAGTGGGTTGTTACATCACCTTTGATGTTACCTAAAAATGCAACTAAAATATAAACAGGAGAGTGAGAACATGAAGGTTGTGAAATTAAGTAGTGTGTTGTGTGTGTGTCCTTAAAAAATGAGCTACCTAGTTGCAGTTTGCAAGTTATTTTCAGAACGTTTCTAAATAGGATTGTTTAACTGGCATTTAGGTGACAGTAATAATTTGACCTGCCCTTGAGTGCTCTGGATTATGGTGTTAATATGTGAATGATGAGAAAGATAAAAGTTTTAGCTGTCCCTGCCCTTAGGTCTAATTGTTCTTATATTTGTCTGAAAGAGATAAGTGTTTTGGAATGAGTAATTTAATCTCTTTTTCTGGAGACCATCTGAGTGCCATTGCCTGTAAAAAAGAAGCGCACCTTGGTAGGTTTGCTCTTAAGATAGAGCAAGATGGGTAGCTGTGTTAGTCCGTCTGTAGCAGTAGAAAAGAGCAAGAGTCCGGTAGCACCTTCAAGACTAACAACATTTGTGGCAGGGAAGGAGCTTTTGTGAGTCACTGCTCACTTCTTCAGATACAGCTGGAATGGGAGTCCATCTCTCCTATATATTGGGAAGTGGAGTGATTTCAGATGCCGAATGAGATTAGCAGGCAGATGACAATAGAAAATGTGATTAGATTAATGGCATTTGGCATCTGAAAACACTCCACTTCCCAATAAATAGGAGAGATGGACTCCCATTCCAGCTGTATCAGAAGAAGTGAGCAGTGACTCAGGAAAGCTCCTCCCCTGCCACAAATGTTGTTAGTCTTTAAGGTGCTCTGGACTCTGGCTCTTTTCTATTGTTCTTGAGACTTTTTATTTGAAATTTCCTGTTAAACTTGGAAGGATTTTTATGAATAAGAGCCTGTTCTCATTCTAGGAGGAAGATTATGAATGGGGAAGTAACAGCATACTCAGTGTTTTTCCTGGGATGAGCATAATCCAGAAGAAATTAGCAGTTGCAGCCATGAGATGGAGAAAAGCAATACAAAGGAGGAGAAAGGAAACTGGCATTACTGAGGTACTTAAATGTTCTGCTTTGGCTTTACCGGAGGAGGGTGGGCTGCTGACATTTAATGTTACTTGGAAATCAGTCACCCATAACAAAGGAGACAATTTCAATAGTCCTGGGCATTATTAATGCCTGTGGGTACAAGCATGCAATAATCCTGTTATTAAGAGTAGCCCAAAGCCTAGCATAACTGCTTTGATTTTCAATGGCTTAGGCACCACAGATCCAATCAAACCTAGGAGAGTGTATTGGCAGGGGTCTCCAACAGATAGCTTGTCAGCTGATTGAAAGTAGCTCATGCAACCTCTAGAAGACCTAGGAAAATAGTGCAGAAAGATCCTCTAGGGTTTTTTTTTCTTTTAAAAGCTCTTATTCCATAGGATTATTATTTTTTTGGTGTGGTGCTGAGCTAATAGCTTCATTTCTGATGTTCTTCCTGGTTAATATTATGTTTCTAGGACAGAGCAAAACTTGGTAACATGCCAGTAATTCTAATTAAAGAAAAGGTTAGCCTGTGTTATGGATTCCCTCATCTCTCTTTCTCTGTCTTGTACTCTCCCTTTTCCTCATCTTAAGTTTTTCTAACCATTGTGATATTTGCATGGCCAGGGTCTTGGTTCCAAATGGTGGGTTTGAAGCAGGCCCACAAAGTATGATTGGGAGGGACTGCACATGATTAGGACAGCGTGGCAGACAGTGGTTAGAGGAAACAAGGATATGAAAGAAAGAATTGAGGAAGAGAGAAGGAAATTCATATATGAGCCTGTGGCTTGTCTGAGATACTCCCAGGCCATGGTGTCTCAACTGGCCCTGAAGAACTACTATTTGAAGTAAAGACAGGTATACTTTTACACTTTGCACATGCCCATCAGAGGGCACCTCAACGAATGAATAGAGTTCAACCCCTGTCAATTTCTAGATGTGGACAGTGCCCAGGGAAACTAAAGTGCACTGAAGCCAGCTTTTTAAATTACTCTTCCCACTATTTTGTGCTTATACACCTCTCATGGGATTGCAGTCCTAAGAACGCTTATCTGGGAGTAAGCCCCATTGAATAAAGTGGGATTTACTTTTGAGAGTAGCACTGGCAAGGACTGTTCCCTGTATTTGTTTGGAGATTCTACATTCATATTGAGATGCAGGTATTCAACTCTTGAAGTAAGCATTGCACAAACCTAAGAAGCACCTGTAGCTATATACCGACTCACAGTGAGTGTGGGATTTTTTAGAAAAATATATGCTCTTTCTTTGAGAGCAGATAAGATATCTGTGCAGAGACAAGTTCTCCCAAAGAAAAAAAACAAACATGAATTAGGGGGATTAAATTTTTCACAGTATTGTATCATCTTTTTTCAAAATGATTTATTTTGTAGGGAGCATTTAGTGGCTGGAAGATTGTTTTGAATGTTGACCCAGCTAAGGAAGCAGGCTTCAAGCGTCTCTTGGAATCGGGAGGAGCAAAGGTGCGTGTGTGCTGCTGGACTGTTCTAGTTATCAGTATTGTTGGTGCTCACAGAGAGGGTGGATGGCTGCTGCTTGTGCAAACTCCACCTTAGGCTACAGGGAAGGATTTCTACCATGCCAGGAACATCTCTTTTCACTTGAATCTTTTAATCTTGAGGATTAACCTCAGTCAATTGAACCTCTTTGAGAGCCAGTTTGGTGTAGTGGTTAGGAGCGTGGACTCTAATCTGGGAGAACTGTTTTTGAGTCCCCATTCCTCCACATGTAGCTGCTGGTGTGACCTTGGGTCAGTCATGGCTGTCTCAGAGCTATTCTGTCAAGAGCCGTTCTCAAAAGAGTTCTCTCATCTCCACCCACCTCACAGGGTGTCTGTTGTAAGGAGGGGAAGGGAGATCGTAAGCTGCCCTTAGACTCCTTTGCCTGGTGAAGGAAGAGGTATAAATTTTCCTTGTCAGTTTCCACTGATAAGACTTCACAGTACCCATTACTGGTGCAATTCCATTTACAAAAGGGGACTTGGAAGAAAACAATTAAGTTTTCACAAATAAGTACTTACGTAAAAAGGAAAGTTCACAGAGTCTGGAGCTGAAGCCACATTTTAAAAATAAAAGTATTTTGCTTTTATGGTATAATTCAGACTTTGCTGTTTGCAATGATGTCCGTGGCCAGTAAGCGAACCTTCCACCAGATAAAGTTCCACTCGTTCTTTCAGATTAAATGACAAGATAGCCTGGTTCACAGCCTCCAGAATGCTTTTGGAGTCTGCAGAGAAATACAGAGCAGTTTTAATGGCACCAGCCCATCCGTGCTCACTCCTGTCTTCTGGGAGCTTCCAAGGAGGGTGGGAACGATGGCATTGCTGGAAAATGGACAGAAGTGCTGTGGGTGCCAGAGGAACACAGGGATTAGGGACTCCGGCAAAGAGAGCCTGGATGGAACAGCAACCATTGGCAGTAGGTCGTATTTCTACAACACAAGGCTAAAGTCAGCTGTGATTTCCCTCCCATGCAGTCTCTGGGGGCTATGCACCAGACTGCCTCTTGCTTCCCTTCCCACACTTTTATATGAAATGCTGTCTTAAATAGGGTGCATTTACTATCATTACATGAAAGGAAGACAACCCTTAATGTAAAACTGCCCCATTAACAATGTTATGTCCAGTTTTTTGGGAGGGGGGGTTGGAAGGTATACCTGGGGAAAAACCTAGTCTTGCTTTTCAGTAAATAAATCAGTATTGTGTTCAACATATGCTAGCTACAGATGTGAATTTTAATTCCTCTTTTATATTTTAAATCTACAGGTGTTATCTGGTTATTCTTCTACTCTCTTTAGAGAAGTTACTCACTTTTTTGCTGATTTTAATAAACTGAAGCCAGAAGATATAAGAGTCAATGTTGGCGAGGCTGTAGCTCAAGGAGTGAACTGCCTGAAACCTGAATATATTGCTGACTACCTTATAGAGGTTTGCATTCCTGTAACATAATATGGGACAGTTTCAGACATAATTTCCAGAACATCATAGCTATGATCCAACAGCAGTGGATTCCAGAAGGGCTTTTGCATCCTAGGAATAGGAAGGCACTGCATGCATAATAGAAAAAACTACAAGCTTAGGGCTGTCCCTTGTGTCCCAGTTGTGACGGTTATGTCCCTCTTGGCTCATTTGCTCAGATTAAAGCAACAGTTCTTGAAACAGGTGGACATTGTGGCCTTTCCAAGGGATAATTTGTCCTCTCCATCATTGTTCTCTTGTGCTGGAAGTGAGTTTGCATAGTGCAGCCATGAAGAGAGACTCAATAGGTCCTCCCTTTCATCCTTGGAAGCATTGTTGAGGTAGAGACCTTGCCACAGAATGCCTTTTCCTGTCCCTAAAATGCAGTCTCCTGATTGGCCACCATCTGTGGCGTTAGCTAAAATGCCAGAAAGGGCAGCATGCTAGTGGAGAGATTGGGGCAGAAATTGTGGAAATTCTTAGAGAAAAAACTTGGGGATGCGAGAAATGCTTTTGAAAGCCATAAGTGGGTATCTCACTCATGTGCGCGCGTCCATATGAGTGATGTACACTTAGTGGGGATTTTGGCACTAAGATTAATGGATGGCTCCTACGGGAAGTCATCTTATTTCTTTAAAAACCCAAACTTTTTGTGTTTTGAAGGAACCACCACCGCCGATGGATTGCTACTGTTTGCCTGAAGCCACTGCCTATCTTCAGAATGGCAAAGAACGAGGAAGTGGGTTATCTCAAAAACGCAAAGCTCCTGAAGAAGCACATACAGTCAAGAGATCCAGAATATACTGAGACTGCTTTTCCTTCCAATCCAATGAAATTTCCATTTCTATTTATACTTGTTTTCTTTCAACGTGAAAGGACATTAAATGCTTTTGTAGTATTTTGTGTCAGCTGGGTGTTGTTCTTAACCATCAAAAGTAGAGCAAAATTTGAGCCTAAATTTATAATGGCTCCATGAACATTTCTTAATTCGGTGGTATTCAACCTTTCACATCTTATTTCCTACCAGTTGCTGTATCAAGGAAACTGGATCTCACCATTACAGGAACAAAAATCTCACTTTTTCTAAAGATATCTGTGTTCATAAATATTGTTTTTATATTTATCAATTATGGTAAGTTTTAAGGACATAAAATATGCTGCAGTACAATGGATAATCCCTGGGACGTAGGAATGGCAGGATGTGGCACATCAGAGATACCTGCCGGTGGGCAGGGGAGAAGAGGGTATCAGCAGAAACATCATGCCAAAAGGTCAGTGTTGAATAGGGGGTAGGAATGGTCAGTAAGAGATGCCATGTCACACTTGGAGGTGGAGATTAAGGGCGAGTGAATTCTTAGAAACTGATGAAAACCCCGCCTTCGTCCCAGGCTACTTCTACATAAGCTGTATATTTTTCTTGCCCAGAATGTGGAGGCAGGGGCTATGCTTCAGTTTTCAGTTGTGAAGTTATTATAACTAATAAAATAATGCTAAACATCAGTGGTGCATGCCAAAATCTCAGGATAGCTAACAATTCAGATTACTTTTCTGTTGCTTTGGAACTCTGCTCCATATTGATGTGAAAACATGCAACCTTTTGCCCAGACATGCACACAGGAATCCTCTGCTCTGTTCAGTTGAGTGCACACAAAGGAATGCTTTTGACTTTGGCTGAAAACCTATATACTATTGTAATGAGACTCTGCCATGAAGATTCATCAGCTTACGAGCACCCTGACATGATTCAGCTCAGGAAGCTCTTTGGGTGGGTGCTTTGGCAAAAATAAGCACTGCAATTCTCCAAATAAAATATATGAAAAGAGCTTCCAACATGTTGGCTTTAAGACACCATTATAACTCTTGGAGCTTCTGGCCTCCACTGTGCGGAATCTACAACCAACACTGGCACTGCATTGTGACAGCCAAGGTACGTTTCCCCTTGAACCTCCTGGTGAGTGTGCTGCAGGAATATTTACCTTGCAAAACAGGCATTGTAGCTATCCAAAATAAGTTATTCCCCCTGCCACATTCAAATTCCTGCCTCCAGCACTGGAGGGAAGTAGACACCGATCAAAGGATGCCCTTTCTTGCTTCTCTTGCCTAATCAATGCAGTCTACACCTTCAGTTCAGGAAAAACATGCATATTAAAAATATATGCAAAATATAGATACATTGATACATTTGTATACTTTTCAGAACTTAAGTGTTTTCTTGTATTTATGCAATTAACTTCTACCTATCATTGTAATGGATCTCAAGACTGATCATGAGCAAAAATTTATGCACTGGTTTATAAAACACTTTAAAATCTATTTCTATTATAACAATTTATTAATCTCCAGGATAGGTTTATTGCTCATTATAATTCTAAGTCTACATATGTTAATAGCTGTTATGGAGCACTCAATGTGGCCTTTTTCTGTTGAGGGGGGAGAAACCTCTGATTCTAGAGGTGTCTCTCTTAAGGATTTAAACTGTCTTGATTTTCTTCAGACTACTAAGAAGTGCACAGAACTTAGTGGCAACCTTTTACTGGTCAGCTGCTTTATGGGAAAGGGGGAGCAGAATAATGAATCAAGGCACTCCTACTCACTAGAATTTTAGTTTTTGGAAATCTCTCTAAATCAGTCTCGGCTATTGTACATTCAATATCATGGATGTTATATCCCTGTCTGCCTGGCACACTTAAGTTTCATAGAATAAAGTCTAATAATTCAACAGTATAAGGCTGGTACATGAATTATCAAATTTAGTACCCTACCCCCTATTTTCTTTAAAACACACACCAGTCACATTGAAACATAAATGGCAAATCTCATCTCCTTCTGTTAAGGTGCCCATAGTTGGTATAGTGCCTAAGGAGACAAGTAATGAAGGGCTTGTTACTTTTATGAACAGCAGATTTATGAGAAAGTGATATTAAACAATGTGAATGCAAGTTTATTTTATTCAGGGAGTTTACAAAAAATAACAATTGATCTTAAGTAATTTCCATGCAAAACCCAAGAACCTTGTTAATACAATTAGATCTGCACAGTTAATCACGTAAAACCAGAAAGGATGCATAAAGATTGAAAAAACTCAACCATGCCTTCTTGCAAATTCATTGTTACATGATCTATATATGTTTTGTAGAGGAGCCTCGTATTGTAGCAAAATACTGTAATGAAAACAAAAGTTGAATGTTTGCTTATTGTGACAAGCAGCTACCAGACCTCTGCTGATTAGCTAGGCTTTGTACTTCTGTAGCACCTTCCATCAGGGAAACTCAAAAACATTCTACAATTAAGATACCCTCACAACACCCCTGTGAGGTAGGGAAGTGTTCTCTTTACAACTTAAAATAAAAACTGAGGCACCATGAAACTTCCACCCATTCCTATCCCATACAGGCTGCTTTCAACCTTTTGGACCACTTTTCTTCATCCGTGTTCATGATCTTGCCATTTGTGGGTATTAATAGCTTAACAGGCCTGAGTGAATGTATTATTTAGCAGCATGAAGTTTGTCATATTTAATTTGCTTCATTAAAATGAAGCAATTTATGCCTCTTAAAAATGACTGCATCTGATTTTACAGTTGAAAGACATCCCCGTTCACATAGTTATCACACATAAAAGCAGACTTCTGACAGAATCCCTAGTCCTGAAGTATTTCTTCATATTATGCCTTCCTGATTCATCATCATTCCATACTGCAGAGAAGGAAGTGGCAGGATTGGACTGTTCCAACTTCTAAATTAGATGTGGAATATTTTGTTTCTCCTGTAAGATGCTGTCTTTGTGAAGCAAGCTATTCCACAGGAGCCAAGCTGCAGTAAACCTCCCTGTTTCCTACAGATAGTGGGGATCATCCAAAAGTAATCTCTCCTGAAAAACTTGCAGTGGTGCCATCTAGAGTTCTACCACCTCATTTTATGCATTGTGTGACAGCTGCATCCCCTGAACTCTCCCCATCTACATGGAACTTACAGAAGTACTTTTCTTCATATTTCTCCATTTCTGAGAGCTGTCTTGGACAGAATGTTAAACAATGCAGTGTTACAGCTGCACAGCAGGCAAGGGAAAAAATAATTATTTGAACATATTTTCTTATACAGGTATCCACTAGTCCAGGCTGGAGTTGTTTGCAGGCTTGGCACTTTTACTCCACTTGCTTCCTTGTGTGGGTTTCACTGAGTGCTTATTAACAGCCATTATATTTGCTTTGTAACTTTCAGCTACTGTAGTTGTTCACAATTAAGTCTGTTCAATACAGTGTATATACTTTTGCAGTAGAAATTTGCTCCTACCTTTTCTGAAACTTTCTGAAAGCAAACAGTGCAGCTATTGCTACAGCCAGCTACAGTTAGGCACAATTCATCCAACATAATGCCGATTTCCTTTGACTATTACTATGCAGACAGAGCTATGGTAACATCATTTTCAGCAGTGATATGATATTAGGAATCTTTACAGCAGTCTAAGGCCTCAGTGCTAAACATTGCTATATACAGGTGCGATTCAAGTCAAACGAATAGAAAGAAGCTATTTATGTAGGCAGACTTGGCTCTGTGCAGAGCATTTAAGGTGGTCAACTGGGTTCAGGACTGATCTCACCTGACCTAGCAGTTAGCTACAGAGTGGATGTCAGATAAAATTCAAGTGCCAGGGATGGAGGAGCCTATGCAGAGGCAAGCCTACCATAAACCCTCTGTATTCCAGCATGACACCCAACAATGAACAAACAAACTAGCAATGTGGTATGATACGAATCACCATAGTGTGTATGCTCTATAGCTAGATGCACATCTGCAGACAGCTTGTAGTAGGTTCAATCAATACAACAGTGTAGAGTTTATGCAGAAGCCCCTGAAAATGTGAAGGCCCAGCAGGCACTCATACTGCTTTCATAGAATGAACACTCTCTCCCTGAGAGCCCTTTACCACCAATTAAGAATAGAAATTTTTTTTTTAATAAATCTCCACCACATTCTTCAGGTTATCAGATAGTTAAGTAAAATACAGATTGACCATACTCACCTTGAACAAAACTGACATTGCACTAATGTAATTTTTAATGCACCTCCAATTGCACACTTTTTAATGACCACTTACAAATTTTGACTGGGTTCTGTCTGCGGTTTATTGGCTAATGTTCACTCATGGAAGGATAGCTAACTTTAAACAAACTCAGAATGAACCCTAGCAGGTTAGCTTTGATTTTTATAGCCTAATTAGGGCTATTCTGAATGGCTTGAAAGATCTTACCTATGTTTTCTGCTGGTGGAAGGCACGGTCAGTTAAAAAAGGAAAGGTAATTTCCAGCAAATTCACCCACCAGTTGCAGCTACCCCACCACCTCTCCAAAGGTCCACAGAATCCTGGGAGCACAGCAAGCTGCAGTGCAAATGGGAGATCAAACAGTTCACTTTTTCAAGTGATGCTCCACTAGCATTAAACAGGATCCAACAGTTAAACATTCTCTTTTGCCACCAGCCAAAACTTAAATGTATTTAGTGAAACTAATGCAGCCAGATATCCAGAATGAAGCATCACTCATTTGTATTCCAGATGAACTTAAGTAACTTTCTTTACAGGCCCATTTTAGTAAAACAATTATACAGCAGAACTTATTATGGGGAAAGCTGCTAGGTATTAAGATGCAGAAACTTCAGTCATGAAGTAAAACATTTCATACAAATTATTTACTGACCCCCCTTAAGTACACACAAGTCTGCCAAGCCAGTAGGACAATACTGACTCCTAAATGAACCATTAAGTTTTAACTGTTACAGAATTCTGTGGTGTAAAAGGCATCATATGCCGTATCAAGATTTGGCATTGTACTTTGTTTTCTGAAGCTATTGGGTGACTTAAGACAAAAGAATTGTTTCAATGTCTATGCTCTTCAGTGTGAAAAAAATCTTACATTTGCAAAAGCCCCAAAATCTAAGGTTACAAGAAATTTAATATGGACCAACAAGCAAGCTGTCTGCTTAAGTATTAATAACTGACTGCCAACCTCAACAGAGCTGCTTCCTTACCAAGAACAGGAAATCACTTCCAATTTAACTTTAATCTGTGGTGTTTGCTAGTGGCAATATTTGCAGGGTGAGGTAGACAGTGATCAGATTTACCAAGCTAGTCAAAGGAATGGACATCCATCACGATCAATAGTGCACAGCTGATGGTTTACAGTCCAAGTCTATGCACATGTACTCGGGAGATCAGAGGAACTTGGGAGTAAGTAACCTGCATAGGATTACAGCTTCAAGTTTCAACTTCATGATCATACATCAGTTTTATCATGATTAATGATGCACAGCATCATAACTACATGTAAAGATTCATTAGACTCCAGAATTCATGTACATTTCCATTTATTATATTTATTAATGTTACAATGTTTTTTTGCTCTGCCAACCATGCCCGAGAACTCAAGTGAAGATACAAAGGACAGCTTCATCTACCCTATCATAGTATATTAAAACTTGATTTCTGTGTAATAACAACCTCATAAAATGTCAAAGCTGGAATTTAAAATTTTATGTTTTCACTATGCCATTACATGACATACAAATCCACATAATCTTAGTTCTTCAGCTTTAATATCCTGCTATTGTTTTGTTGGCAAATACATTTCAGGAAATATATTCAGTTCAACGGTGTCAGCTGTAGGTTTACGTTCAGTGATCTGAGCACCCAGAAGCCTGGCTTTGTTACCTTATATCTATATAAAAATGCAACTGTTTAGTGGCCATTTGGGTTATGGAGAGCAATTCCTTACAGGGATAAGGCCAATGCCATTCTAAGCAATGAGACAGGGCAAACAGTTGGTTCTTCTATAAACCAATGATTTGACATCATTGCCAATAATCAGTTCTTAAGAGACAATATCGATATCAGTCACACCAAATTTTGGATGCGAGAAAAAATTAAATAGGATTACTTTCCTTTATGCAGGAACATCTTTAGGCATTGAGTAGAGTTTTAACCACTGTCAATATCACACAGTACAATATAGCACGAATCTTAGCACAAAGTACTATTATACTAGCTTCTCTTCAAATAAATGGACATAGCTGGTCAGAAGACTGACCTATAACTGAAGTCATCACTAAATCTTTGGGCAGCAGAGGAAAAGATGCTGTAAAAGCAACATCTTATTTCCAAAATATTTCCAAATTTCAACCAGTAAGAAGCCACGACGAAGGACATTTTCCACTTGACATGTAGCTACTTCCATTATGCAAACACAATAGTGTGCGATCAACAGCTGTTACTTGCCATAATACAAAGTTATGGCGTATTTTTTTTTTCAAAATAAGCTCCAGATGCTAAGGGAGCACAGACATTTCTGGCCACTGAATGCAAACCTACAGAAATCCTCATCCCTTGAACCCGAGAAGGAAAAAAAAATTAAGTATGGATAGTCTGCATATTCCATGCTGCTACTTGACTATACTGCAATTTCTCAAGCCAGAAAAGGCATATTTTTAAAATGAATAAGAGTTTACATAGTTGAAAAAGTTAATATATGCAGACTAGTCTCCCTACATTTTCTATCTGGTTGTGTATTTTCTGATAACTTTAATCAAATTAAGGTAAACAAACTACAGCTCAACAGTACACTGCATATTTCTGAAAGTGGTACATACTAGAGATTTCTAGTCAGTTATGGCTACATATGAGAGGATGTCGTAAGTGGGGGCACAGGACAAGTTGCTCATTTAAGGTCACTTCAATTTGTTATTTATAGTAAATCAGAACCCAGATGGCTGACTTCTGCAGGATTTCTGAGAGGAATCCAGTAGAGCTGGTTTCGAGTTTCAGATGGCCACTAAAGAGTTGTAACCTTTTCCAGAAGTTGTGATCCACATGGTGTCCACAATGAGTGCAGCAAGTCTGAGGTAGTCAACCCTTACGAAGGCTCAGTATCTGAACATAAAAAGATTTGAAATAACCACTGGCTGCCGATAGTTTTGCAGAGTAATCAAAATACTTGGGACTCTTGTTCGACCACTTACATTAATATCTCTTACATCCAAGGAAGAAATCAGGTGTACCATATTAAGCATACTTCCACAGTGCAGAAGAGCCAATCACTTACGTCAAAGTAGTCTGCACTTGTTGCAGTAGATCCAGTAGAAATGAGACGGCATGTTCATAATAGCTGTAGTTTAGTTACCTTAGAGTGGAAAGGTATCAAATACCATTCCTTAATTGTAATGTGTGTGCAGCTTTACTGATCCCCAAGCACAGCATATTGGTTGTCTAGCTGAAGTTTAGTTGCCTGGGTTTTTGAAACCTCATCCCTACCTCTATTTTTGTGTTTTACTACTTCAAAGCTCTTCTCCATTTCTTTATCCCTAAGGGAAAATAAATGTAATCAGTAAGGGTCTTAAATGCACCTGCCCCTCAGAAATATTAATTCAATGACACTAAGCTTTAGTTGCAAAGTTCCATGGCTAGGGCCACTGACACGATGAAGCCGTGGCCTACAATCCAGGGAACTCAGAAGCATGGCTATGGTCCTGAGCATGACTACTGGGATTACTACAACAGACTACAATCCTATTATACAAACTGCTTTTGAAACACAATGGCAGAGCTGGCAATTTGCTGTCTTTAAAAAGAAGAAATCCAGCTGGGATACTGGCATAGTTCTCTGGATTTGGGATATTACAGACTCCACAGTAAAATATACAACTTTAAACAGTTCTGAATATTTATGTCCAATTCAGTATTACATCAATAGATGATTGAAAGTACAGACTTCATTCCAGAGAACTACAAGACGAAGAGAGGTCTGAAGATTTGTTAACAGCCTTACCCCAAATGCCACATGGCATACTGAGATGAGTCTTAAGCTGCTTGTGACATGGTGTGGAAGTCTGTGGTTCAAACTCAAGGATTCTATCAAGCACGCTCAAGATCTGGATGTACATACAGTACTGTACTAAACTCAACTCCAGACCTAGTGAGATTGTGACAGAGGTAAGACCAGTATCCTTGAGAACATTTGACTCCAGACAGATAAGAATGTAATCTTAAACCAAGGTTTAAGTCTTAGTTTAACTAACCAAGCCACCCAAGGGAGGCACAAATTAAAGCAAAGCCTTATTTCTTCTGTCAAGCTATTAAAGTTTTGAAATCTCACAAATGGCCAATAAATTTAAGATCTAAAGGGAGCTGTCATTTGACACCTGGAACAAGCACAGATCATCCCATCCCTCTAACTGATGTCTGAATATCAAATTACTGTTTAAGAAAGCCTCCTGTCTGGACATGCATGAATACAATCCACATGTATATTTACATATTCAAAGCCTGTTTGCTTCTCTGGGTGTCTATCATGTCACATACTGATTTCTCTACGATTTCTGTGGACGGGATTAGAAAGCTCTGAAGAATTAGGAAAAAAGCAATGTTAAAAGGCAATTGTGCAGAATGCTATTACCATACTTACTTTCTGGAATCTACATGCTTGGCAGTGGACTGCAATGATGGAAATTGTGTATCGCTATAGATTTCTGGGGGTCCTTGTGGTGCTTTCCGTGTCCTGGTTTCTCTAGCACCAGGTGGCCTATATACCCCACTGGATTGGACAGGCTCTGGGCTTTCTGTAAATGTTAGAAGATTTACAAATAACCAATATAAATGAATGCATGTACCAGTTTGGAACATAGTGGCATAACTTAATTTTCATAACACTGTATATTGTCTAGCATTCTGAAGATACCTGGTCTCCATTGACTGTTAACAGTCACCTACTTCTTTGTTCTAATAGGCACCCTATTATCAAAACTATTTTATTTATTTATTTATTATCAAATTTATACCCCACCCTCCCCGCAAAGCAGGCTCAGGGTGGCTTCAACATAAATACAGCTTAAAAACACAATTATTTAAAAACACAGCAAGTAAAACCAATACCGACATAAAGTACTGGCGGCAATTAAAGATTCACTTAGATGACACACTTTCAGAGGACTTCCATTACCCAAATGTTCTTAGATGGGTACATAAGGGCTACAAAACATCATAACAATGGAACAGCTCCTTAGTACCCAGTGTTCAAATTCTTTAGTTCAGCATGCAACTGAAACTTTTTTCTGTTTCTGCACTCTGTTCCTCCAGTAAATAATGTAACAAGTTTCACATACAGAATAGTTAAAGGAAGGCCTTGCTCATCATTCTTGAGCAAAGGCAGGTATCATCGTCTGCTGCCAGGCAATTATAACAAATGTGACCTAACCAGAGGGAAAGTCTTGCTTTAATCAGCTCCTGACTATCAGGAAAAAGGTGATTATATAAATTGCCTAAATAAAAATGTAATAAAATTTTCCACAACATTCCAAGTTACATGCCCACAATATTCACATGTTAAGCCATAACTTTTATAACTGATAGAGCTAATTCCTAAACTAAGCTACCTGGCACCTAGCAAAACAGTGTCCCAGTTATAATATGAATTTAAAAACCACTGCATCTATTGACAGTTAGCTGTTCTACAGTTACCATGAGACAGGCTGACATCTTAAATGTTTATCAGCATAGTCGTTTCATTTTAAGAACTGATATGGGACCATCCATTACATTATTCTTGAAGTTACAAAGAAGCTAACTCTCTATTTTGATCATCAGCGGTATAGTAATGGAAGGTCCTGTTTTATAGTCAGTTAAAACTAATATAGGCAAAAACCCCTTACCAACTATTTCAACAACAGGGTTTTGTGTAGTAGCAGACTTATTCCATGGGCCGGACGATCTATCCACACCACCACCAGGTTCTTCGTTGTAATCCCTTGGTTCTTCTCTCTTTTCACCTTCATCATCATCTTTTTCACTAAGGAAAAAGGAAAAAAGCAAAATGTATTGTCCATGTCTACCACTTACATACTATGAACATATACAACACACTATCCATTTCTCATTTTCTGATATTAAGCCCATAAAGCATCAGTGCTGCTTATACCATGTTGCCATCTAGAATAAAACGAAGATTTCTAAGCATTTTGCTATGCTCTCCATATAAGCACTGTGATAGCTTGCAAATAAAAAGGGATGGCAAGTGCAGCCAACACAAAAACGAAGAGCTAGCAGCCACTGCAGATAAGCATCACAAGACTACAGGCCAATAGTCAGTGAGGTATAGAGTACAATGACTTAAGGCAGCATGAATTATACAACTTAAGGGGAAGGACAAGCTAAGAATTCCAATACATTTGCTGTTCATGTGTTTTAACAATGATAATTAAAAATAAGATTAAGTGGAGTGGATGCAAGGCTCTGATAACCTCACTGGCTCTTTTTAAGTCAAAACATCTATAAACAAGTTAAGCAGTCAAGTCTGCTTCTAATTTAGCTGACACATGATGTAAGATTTGTTACAGTACTACATGGTTAAGATTTGCACACAGCAGGGATTGCTTTGAAGCAATACAAGCTATCACGTGGTAAATAATTTTAAGGATGACTTGATCAGTGGCATTTCTTCAACCATTAAAGTGAAGCCAGTCTCACTGAGCTAAATTAAGCCCTTTTCAGAGAATCTGCTTCAATCAGGTAAACACAGAATGTTGATTTGTTAAGAGTTCTTTTAACAAACTTGTATTCTGAAGACAGTAGTACCTTATTTGCATGGACTGAACTCGGAGACCACTATAGTCAACTTCTTCCTGCTCAAACTCCTTCCAGTCATCCTCTTCCTGAAAGAGGCAAGTATTATACCAACTCATTATCAGGCACTTCACACTGAAACTTATGAAACAAGCACAGAAGAACAAAAAGGCCCCCCCCACAGGCCTGTGGCAGAAAATCCAGTTCTGAAATCAAAACTGGTATCATAGGAAGGCACAGAATGACGACATCGCTATTTTTGAATTACATATTCAAATATGAACTTCGGAAGCTTTTGACAGATGTGACCTGATCAGGCATAAGATGCTCAACATTTTAGCACTGTTTGTACCTTTTGCTTATGTTACATAACACATGTATTTTATTAGTTTGCCCTTGAAAGAGCAGACCATAAAACATACTGTTAGTGTAATACTTCCCAATATTTTTTGTAAAATATGTATTTCCCAAAATCTCCTTATGACAAGCACAAAGGCAATATGTAATTTGTTTCTGCATTTCACTTTTCGCCATTTTTCCTGTTATGCCCTTCATTCCTCAGTTGATGGACCATAGCTTAAAGCAAAAGACCCCTCAGTTCAGAGTACATGATCTATAAAAATGCACATTTAAATCCCTCTGCTCCCACAACCCTCCTGAACAACTCAAAGATCTCCTTGTCTGTCTTTTTCATTCCACTCTTACCTAAAAGAGTTCAGGGCAACTTACATTTTCCTGTCTTCCATTTTATCCAGACAACCACTCTGTAAAGTAGGTTAGGCCAAGACAGGGAGTGACTGGCTTGAAGTTACTCACCAAGTTTCATGGCTGAGTCAAGAATTTGAACCCAGGCATCAGCAGTCCTAGTCCAGCACTAGTCACTTTACCCTACTGGGTTCCTGACTTTCTATAGCCAGTTACATATGGGATTAGAGTGGGAGGAAAGTCAGCAAATTGTAAGCTAAAGTGTCTTCTGCTTCAGAAACATACATGCACAAAGGCTCCATCCTTATCTTTATTCTGTAAGGAAGAAATTTCAGTTTGGAAACCACCATCTGTGGCACACACTAACCCTGTATTTCCCAGCATGATTTAAGCAGCTAAGCAAAAAACAAAACAACCCCCCCCCACATACCGTGCTATAACAAAAAGCATTTGTTAATAGAGTTCTTCTCTGGGTATCCAAAATTTTATTTTCAAAGAAAAACACACAGATAAAACAGTTACCCAGAATGGTAACTCACACTCTAGGGAAAACAAATTTTAGGCAGGTCATAAAACTCCCCAGTCATTTTACTTCATAATCTCCCTACTGATTGGTCCAAACTCTGCAATTTACCATGTAATTGTATGCAAGTTACTCTAGTTCAAGCCCATTTCAATAAGAAACGGAGTGCATAGGATTGCTAGAGACATCAGATTAGGAAATCAACGTGCAAAGATAGCAAATTTCATCTGACCAAAAAATTCTTGAATAAGAATGCTTTCAAGTTTTGCTCAAGTTTTCATAGAATACCATGGAAAGCCATTAATAACTAAGGAATTTAAACAGCAAGAGACTCATGCTTTTCTACTATAATATGTGGTCTCATAGGCCTGGCATCAAAACATACTAGTTAAACAGTTGCTTTGCCTTGCCTTAGCAATGATGCGCACAAGCAAGTGATTGTATAGCAACTGTTTTAATCCATTTACTCTTCAAAACCACCTGTAGGCATTCAGCTGTTCAACAGACAGGCAGTGTCTTTCCAGGCAAGTGAATAAATTACATGACTAGCTCTGTACATGAATGGCTCGGGCTGGAGCCACTGGGAACAACCTTAAGTAGTCTTCAATGGTTCACACTCAACAGGGTCGGCTAACAAAAATAATGCCTTCTTTAAGCTCATGAACTTAAAGCCCCAATTGTTTAAACTCAAAACCTTGAAATTTAATCTCCAGCACTGAACACTGTCTCATATAATAAGCGCATCTGCTTAAAATGCATTATATGGACAATTTTCCAGGACTCAGCCCTAGTTTTACATTTTCTAGAATTCAGCTTTGGAAGCCATTTTTCACTGGGAAGACGCCGGACTGCCATGTTGCCGTCACTGCCACAATTTCTTTTTCTTTTTTCCCAAAGCAAGCAGAAAACGCCCTTTTCTTCCAATGTTGAAATAACGGTCATGAGCTACTACAGCCTGAGAAAAAGTGCAGCCTAGCTTGCTACTGCCATGCCTGCCCTCCTCAAAGTATTAAGTTTGGATAAATTCCCTGGCGCATGGACTCCGGGAAAAGACAGCGGAATTCCAGCGGCAAAGCCAGGGGTGGCGAAACTGGACACGAGGCGTGGAAGTGGAGCTCCCTCGCCCGACCAAACTTCTGGTTTCTCTGTCGCGGGAGCCCCCACCACCCACCTGTCCCCGAAGGGAAGGGGCGCCTCCAGCCGCCCCCACCCCCGGGGGGCCAAAGATGGGTGGCGGGTGCGAGTTCCCGGTGCCCCAGAACCAGGCCAGAGGGGCCCGCCTGACCCCGCGGCTGCGCCCTCTGCCGGCAGGAAGCTACCAACGCCCACAGGAAGCAGTCAGGGATAGGGCTCCTCTCCCTCCCCCCACAGCTACCCCCCCTTAAGCCCCCTAGTACGCCCGGCTCCCCCCCATACCTTGTTCGCCGTCTTCGCAGCGACGGTGTTGGGGCCGGCAACCGCCACAGAGCCGCCTTCGGTTTGCCGGCTTCCCCCCACCCCTCCGGCTGCGGCGTTGGAGGAGGCTGCCAAAGAAGCCGTCGCGGCGGCGGCGCCTCCCCGGCTGCTTTTCTCTTTCCGTTTCTTTTTGTCTCGCTTGGCGAAGAAGTCGTCCAAGCTCCTCTCCTCAGTCTCGGCCATGGCGGCGGCAACTCCTTCGCCTCGCGCTCCGGTTCAAACCGGTTGCGGCCGACTGACTGGACGCGTCGCCCTCGCGCCGGGCGGTTGGGCTGCTCCAACGCCCCGGCGGCGGGAGGCGAGCGGCGGCCCCCCTCACAGGTGAGGTCCCGGCACCACCCAGAGCAGCCTCACGTGCGCCTTCTCTCCGCTCGGTCCGTCAGCCGCTCCTCCTCCTCCTCCGGATGGCCGGCAGGTGGTACAGCCCGCAACAGTCGCCGCCCGCGCGCTGACTTTTTCCTCCTCCCTCTCTCACGCGGCGGCAGCAACGGCGGCGGCGCCCGTTTGAAGGCGGACGGGCGGTTTCCGCTCTCCACGCTGGTGGCCGCCACTTGACACAGCCCAAGGAAAAGGGGGGGGAGGCGGTGGGGGAGAGGGGGAGAGAGAAGGGCGGAGCCGAAAGAGGCGAGCGCTTGGCCGACGTAGGCCTCCAAGAGACACCTTATTGGGCAGGAGAGCGGGAGGAAGAGAGAGCGCATGCGCCCTGCTGCCTGCCCACTAATGCCAACGAAAGGAAGGCTTCTCCCGGCCAATAGGAACAGGCGGCGAACGTCAGGCTCGTGCGTGTCGTCAGGGGAGGACGCAGGATCCGAAAGTAATGATTGGTCCGTTAGGGGCGAAGGGCGGGGTGTACTGTGAGAGCTCAAGGTTCGTTGGCTTGGGAGGATGAGGCGCGCTTGCGCGTAAGTAACAAGTCACTCGTGGTGCTCGGAGGGAATGAATTGGTTAGTGCGGGGCGGAGAAAAGACTCAGAGCTTCCCAGTCTGATCGAAAGTTTCCTTCCTATAGTTCCTTGCTGCTTTTTGTATGAGGAGTCGGGAGTCTTCTTGCCTCTAAACATACTGCGTTTGTATCCTACTTTGCTGTCTTTTAGGTGCCAGACCAAAACATTTTCGTTTTAACCAGCTTTTTAAGTGTTTTTTATCTGTTTTTTCAACTGCTTTATGGTCTCCTGCGGGCCTGAGGTCAGCTTTATGGATAGTTATGGTGTGATATAAACATTTCCTCAATAAATAGTAGTTATCAATTGTGATAGGAATCTGGCAATTTCCCGTACCCTTTTCTATATGCTTTTTAGCATTTGAATGCTAGGCAGGAATTTAGCTGGGTTAGATTCCTCTGTCCCTGGTAAGAAAAGGATTCTGCCTGCCATATTGCTTTCTGAGATTTAGTGATTGGAATGTTGGAGTTCTCATTATGCCCTGAAGATCTCTGGGTGACCTTCGGCAGCCTAGCCTACCTCACAGGGTATAAAATGGATAAGGATGAAGAACCATCTATGCTGCTCATGAACTCCTAAGTAGAAGTGTGGGATAGAAAATGGGATGCATAAGAGTCTTTGTATCTTGTAGTATCCCAGTCCTTTCTGTAGTAATGCTTGTACTGGATTTCTTAGTAGCAACAGTAAGCAATTTGTCCCTGCCTTTTTCATGAGCTAAAAATGTCATTATAAAAAAAGCTGGGACAATTATAGAAATCAAGCCAAGTTTTACAGTTTCTGCATAATAGTAAAATGTTTTCATTTTAGTTATAATCTCTTTTCCGAGGATTAGGGATCAAGTTAAGATATGTTTACTTCTCAGAACTCTTCAGCCAATTTAAAGAAAAAATCCTGGAACAAAATACATGTAGAGATATTGCCAGTAATCATGGTTTTGCAAGCAATATATATACAGGAAGCTACTTTCTACTGTGCTTGATTGAGAAGCACTGGCATATCAAGGTCAATATTGTCTACTCTGATTGGCAGTAATTCTCCAGGGTGTCAGGTAGAGTCTTTTTCATTGCCTATTGCCTGATCCTTTTTACTAAAGAAACCAGGGATTGAACCTGGGACCTTTTGCAAGCAGAGCACTGAGCCACCATTCCACCCTGCATAAATACCGAATGAAGCATCACTGTTGGGCTGGGAAGGGGTGAAGGATTCAGTATCTGCACCCAAAATTCAGCATAATTCAGATTTCAGTCTCAGTTCATTTTGGTGCAAATTCATTGTCTCAGGTAGTTTCTGGGTCAGAGATGAAGGAAGAACCCTGGGCATAGGCTACACGGAACATCATCCATGTCAGACTTTCTGCTTGAAATGGCAAACAGTTGTGCCAACTTGGAATAAATGTGCTATGTAAAGTAGTAGATTGGAGGGCCAACTGTGAGTACATGCTACTGCAGGTGCCACATTTGTCTATGTTAATGCCCTTTCCCTTTCCTTGTGTTATCAACATAGAAACGAGATAAAAAATAAGGCCAAGGCTAATGGTGCAAAATCAGGTAAAATTATATTTTATTACTCAGTTAAAATTCCCTATGCATTTTGCCAAGACACTACATAAGAACATAAGAGAAGCCAATGCTGAATCAGGCCAATAGCCCATCTAGTCCAACACTCTGTCACACAGTGGCCAAAAATACAGGTGCCATCAGGAGGTCCAGCAGTGGGGCCAGGACACTAGAAGCCCTCCCACTGCCCCCCCCCGCAGCACCAAGAATAGAGTGCATCACCTGCCCCAGTTCCTATTTATACCTTGTGGCTAACAGCCACTGGTGGACTTCTGCTCCATATGTTTATCTAATTCCATCTTGAAACTGTCCATGCTTGTAGCTGCCACCACCTCCTGTGACAGTGAATTCCATGTGTTAATCACTCTTTGGGTGAAGAAGGACTTCCCTTTATCTGTTCTAACCTGACTGCTCAGCAATTTCATTGAGTGCCTACGAATTCTTGTATTGTGAGAAAGGGAGAAAAGTACTACTTTCTCAACCTGCTCTATCCCATGCATAATCTTATAAACCTCAATCATGTCACTCCTCAGCCATTGTTTCTCCAAGCTAAAGAGCCCCAAGCATCTTAACCTTTCTTCATGGGGAAAGTGTTCCAACCCTTTTATCATTCTAGTTGCCCTTCTCTGCATTTTTTCTAATGCTATGATATCCTTTTCATCCTATCCTATCCTATTCATCAGGGGAATCTGTTCATCTTGCACTAAGAGTATATGATCTTATACTCTTTTTTGAAGAACTTTTACAAGACAGAGTGTGTTGGCAAAATGCATAGAGAATTTTAACTGAGTAATAAAATATAATTTCAGCTGATTTTGCACCATCGGCCTTATTTTTTATCTCCTGTGACTGCTGCAGCCCTTTTATTGTCATCCTACTAACATAGAAACAACCTGGGATTACAAGGGATTATTTATGATGCAGTAAGCAATAGGGGCGATGGTGTATCCCTAGTGGAAATGGATTTCCTTTGCCTAGATATAAAACAGAAAAAGTTCAAAGTTAAAATAATAAATTGCATAGAATAGAAAAAGACATTGATGTGTGATGTCCAGTCCTTCTTCCCCCTTCTCATGGATTGATGCTGCAGAACCAGATGTTATTTTCCCTGAGAAGGAGAGCCTTTATACCAGAAAAGGCAGACAACTCAGAAGCAGCCTATTTTTTTTGGTTGTTTTGAAGCAATACGTGAAGTTCATCTTTCCTTTACTCTTTTTACCCATGTATGATCAAGAACAATCTTCTGTGCTTCTTTCTGCCTATGTTCCTGTAAACTTGCTCCTCTCTGAACATGCTTTTGATCTCTTGGTACTACTGTATCTTGCCTACCATCTACCGGAAGCATACAGCCAGTGGTCTTTTTACCACCAGCTGTTACAGTCTTGAACATTATGTGTCATTACAGTTGCTTTCAATGCTTGGGCACTGTCAGGTAATAAGCCAGATTTTATCATATACAGTATAGGTTTGTATGGAAGAAGATAAAAGGAAAAAAGAAACAGCGCCTCATCAGGACAATCTTCATGTATTAGATCCAGTGTTCCACTCCACTAATGGGGAAGCATTAATGCAAGCAATGTAATGTCTTTTTCCACAGGCAGAAGGCTCCTTGCCCCAGCATTGCTATGACATAAACTGAAGGGAATATCCTCCCATTGGCCCTGTTGCAAGCAGCTCCTTCAAAGAAGCCAGCAGGATTTAACCTTGCATTAAATCTCTGTCTGGTCTGCAATCTTCTGCAGATACAGAATGGTGAGGGAAGGGCAAACCAGAAAAGACACTGATAGATTACCAGGCTATTATAATGGATCCAAACTCTTACACAACTTTGAAAAACAACAAGAGTTGTATGGAGATCCAAACTGAAGAGGAGTTGGCAGAGAACATATATTTATGCCAGTGTGCCCAAAGCTGCATTGCCTTCTGCCAATATTTCTGTCTCTGTACCTAGTGAATTCTATTCCCAATCTTTTCCAGGTGACAGGTCCTAATCAAAGCATGCTGGATTCAATGCTTCTACTGAAAGTACAAAAAATAACTTGTATTGTAGTTGAACAACAGTGTACTGAGGTAGCACAAGCACATGGTTGCTTACCATATTCTAGAACAGGATCCAAAACACTGCGTGTCACATTCAGTATGTGAACTTTTCAGCTTCCATCTTCCAGTGGCACCCATGTGCAGTCTGTCCCACACATTCCCTGCAGGTCTGGGCTCTTTGGAGGAGCATTCTAAGAAGCAGTAGGATTACCACTGTAGGATCGCCCTCCTATGGATGCAGATGTGGCTGGTGTATACAATGGGCCCCTCTATGCTGGTCAGTGATTTTGAAATTTGCATCCAAAATGGACTTGCATGCTGCAGAGGGTCCTGGATCATGTTCTAGAACACAAGTTTGTTTTGGCAGGTCTGACTCTGTGTTCGCCATTGGTCCATGTAAACAAAGAGCGTGGCATACAAAACAGCCAGCCTTCTGAATCCATTAGTTATAAGGCAAGGTCCAGTAGTACTTTAGAAACCAGCAAGATGGGGGGGGATGAACTTTCAAGAGTCAAAGCTCCCTTTGTCAGGTTGACAGCAGCTAGCAAGGTGGTTTTCAAAGATCACTCACTGTTTTCATTGAGGAACCTCCAACTAAACTTTCAAGGCATCTCATAGATTCCTTGGAACTGTACTAGAAGCATGGAACACTTGGATGATAGTATCCTTGCAGCCTTATACTTACATGTGTTTAACTGGACACAGCTCCTGCTGAGGTTAAAAAGTGTGTGTGAGATCGCGGTACAGTTCTCAGTACCATCTCTTTTTTTAAAAAATGGAGTCTGCTAATTGAAATTGATACTTTATTCTATAATTACGATAGATGTACTGAGCTCTGTAAGCAAAAGCAATCGTATACAGGGATGCCTAGTGAAACAGGTCAAGCTAAGGCCTACGTAGATTGTTGAATCAAACTGAAGCGAAGTGTGTTGGCTGTCATAGTTTCCACTTTTGCCAGTGACGACATCTATTTTTTTCTGATTGACAATATTGTCTTCTGAAGACAATGAATGGGAAAATCAGCTGAAAGTTGAACAAAAAAAGAACAGAATCAGTATTTCCACAGAGAAAAGCAAACTTAATGGAACAGTGGGCTTTGGTGCAATTCTGGCAGTATAAACAGCAAAATGAATACATATTTGGTTAGGTCCAGCCAGCTTTGGCACTCAGTCTCACCCAGTTCCCCTCTATCCTGTAGCTTCCATCCCACATGGTTTTCGTACATGCAGGAGTAGCCTAAGAGGTTGACTTCTTCCTTTTTCAGCAGGTGTACGGCTGGTTGGATTCAACCCATTTTGTATAGATCAATTCTGTGTTTGCAGTCTATCAGTTACATTAAAATGATTAACAGCCACGCCCTGAGGCCTGGAGGTGAAAGTGCTGAGGGAGCAGGCTATGTATTATACTGGCATTTTGGAGTTCAGTCAGTGCAACAACAGCATAGTGTGGTGGTTGGCTGCTGGCAGGTTGCTGATGTACCCCTTCAGATACCAGCTGGCAGTGCCAGCATTTCACCAATGTCCTGCTACTGTGGCCAGTGCCAGCTGAGAGATTGTGGTATAAATGGATCGATCTCATCTTGGGATCTGGAAACATATGTCATGTTTAGTCAAGATGTTAAAGTTGATAGGAAATATTTATACTCAGTTGTGACAAAAGAAATCAGATTTTCCAGTGAAGACGGCAGCTTTTAGTGAAGTGTTAATGGAAAATAATTCCATTTATGGTCAACCACAGGCATACAGTTTTTCTCTTTTTACGTTTGTCTTCCATGGAAAATAGTCTCTTTTCAGTAGCAGAAAACCTTCCTCTTTTAGATTTGTTTTCAAAACACTTGTGCACCAAGAGATATGCATTTTTATTCATCAGCCAGTTTGTAACCAAATCCTTGTATGGTGGCTTTGGCATTTGGCTCCATTCAGTATGCTGGCACTTTTAGTCAAAAGCTTCGGCTGCACAGAATGTACTAAGCAAGTGTGAAGTGATGTTTTCAGCCATGGCTTCTGTTGTTATGGTATCTTGTTCAAGGTTACAGTGTAACAACAGCCTTCAGCTGAAATGGAATTTGGATTCTTTTTTTAATACGGAAGATGATAAATGATGTAACTGTGAGCTGATACAAACAAGTGTGTGTGTCTTAATAAATGTTATGTGCTTTGCTAGACTGTAGAAGGGTGCTTTTCTATGAAAAAGACAACCCAGGGCCCATCTGTGATATTTTTAATGCAGTCCTTCCCACTAGTGGAGTAAACATTGTTCTCACCTCCTCTATTTTATCACCACAAAAACCTTCTGTGGTAGGTCAGGGTGAGAGTGTGGCTGACCCCAGGTGAGCCGGTGAACCTCCTGAGTGGTAATTTGAATCCAGATCTTCCTGATCATAGTCCAACACTGATGACCACAATGTAATACTAGCTCTTGTTGCCACATGTTTCATTTTTCCCCCCAGTTAGCTTTTACAGCTAAAAATCCTGAGTGGGTGCCAGTTTACATGTTGGATGAATGTACAGTTCGTCCGACTTAGGTGGCTTCTACACGGGAGTGGGGTTTTGTGGTTTCTCTGTTGCTGGTGTGGCTTGAGATTAAGCATAACATCAGTGGGGCTTCCATATAGCAGGTTCCCCCTGTCGTGTCTACCCCTCTCCTGGGCTACCAAGGTATTTCTGTTTTTTTTTAAATCAGAACTAGAATATAGTTGTATTGCTATACTATTGTAGCAATAGGTGTAGTAGGTTCTCTAAATTCCCAGCTTTCATTTTAAAAAGAGTAGGTCCCTAGCCCTTTCCCTTGCGAAGCTATGCCTTTTTCCTTCTATCCCCCAGAAAGGAAAGAGTGAGAGTTACTTTTCTTAAAATGAAAGCTGGAAATTCAAAGAACCTGCAACTCCTACTGTTAAAATGGTATATTGAATATAGAACTATAGTGCCATTTAAAAGGACAAGGGAAAATGGCTGCCATGCAGGCCAGATAAATCCAAATTTTCTCATCCACACGGCAGCTATCCAGACTTTATTGTGAGTTCCCCCAAAACTTCAGAACAAAAGCGGGTGTGAGAAAGATCAGAGAAAAGCCAGGGGAGCCCAAAGAGGTGCACAAATGCACCACAATGTTGTGGGGAAGCAGGAAAAAAACTACTTCCCAAGAGCACTGAACTAGGGGGGGTAACCTGTGCAAAAATAGTCTTAGTGTACTTACTTGTTATTGGTGGCAGCATCTCAAGGTTCTGAGAATGCTGATGTTGGTACCAGGCTTGATGACATCTGTTTTTCCCCATAACAACCTTGTGAGGTAGGTTAGGATGGGAAAGAGTGATGGGCCAAGGTGATATTTTGAGGTTTGTAATAACTTTATTTGAAATCAACTGATTGTTTTGAAACGGTGTACACAACGTTTGGTCAAAAAGAGGCATTATATCTTTACCTGACATAATAGTAGCTGCAGGTAGCCAGAGCCCCAAATCAGAAGCAGGCATGACTTCCAGTTTTTGGCAGCTTGCGAGCGGGTGCACTTCATCAAGCTCTGATGTGAGCGACCCTGCAAATTGTGCCGATGGGGAGTTGATCTTGGGCCCTCTCGACTCCTTGTAGGGGAGTCATAGCCTGGGGCACGTGGGAGACCTCTCCCAAGGCAACAGCCAAGGGATTGAGGCTCCTTTTTGCCCCGATAGGTTCCTGCAGCACCGAGCTAGCTATGGCACCAAGAGACGCACACTGGACAGAGCACGCAAGAGATCTAAAGAAAAATTATCTTCCCTACCTTTTGAAGCAGCACAAGTAAAAATGTGAGTTGATTCATGTACTAGCGAACAACCGCTTAAACGATAGCAGTGAAGCCACACCAAAGCCCCAAACAAGCGGAAGGGGGAGGGGAATACCCGATCCTGAAAAGACTGAGTTTAAAGCAGGGTCTGAGAAGATGGCTTGAAGTGAGCAAATATTTGACTGAGTCTGGCATAATCAGCAAGAAAGCGATAAATCTGCAGGCTTTCAGAGACTTTAAAAAACTTTTCTGTTAACCTAAACAATGACACAGCGAGCAGAAAAAATGGCAGCTAAAGGGAAACTTGCAGCAGGAACTGCCAGCGCATTATCTCCAGCTACTAAACCGAAAGCAACCACAGACTTTTCCTAAAATGATTGCTGCTACTTTGCACCCTCTTCTGGACCAGATGACTAACCTCAACAACAGGTTTGACATGTTGCAAAAAGAGCTTAAAGAAAATTCAACAAGAATGGGGAAGATAGTAAAGAAGCTGAAAAATGTTGACGTTAAATCCAAAGAATTTGGACAAAGATTGGAGGTAGTGGAAAAAGAAAAAAAATCTCTGGACAACAACAATTGCTTCTTCTCCAAATGGAAAAATAAATATATGTCTTGAGACTTCAAGGTATCCCGGAGCAGAAAGGAGAGAATTTAAAAGAGGTTTTAAGCAAGGAACTTGCCCCCGTGGTGGGCTTAACAGTGGAAGCTCTACAAAATGATATCAACCTGGTTTACCGTACGTATCCAGAATTTATATAAAAAAAGACAAGCTACCCGGGGAAGTATATGTGAAACTCTCAAAAAGATCAACAAGTGATATAACTTTGAAAGTGACAAATAGAATAACCCTGAAAATTAAAGGAGAACAAATTAAAGTACTAAAAGACATTCCATTTGAGATTAGGAAAAGGAGGAGACAATAGAGAGACTTGGCACTGCTTTTACAGCATACAGATGGATAATGCCTGAAGGGCTCATCTTCAACTTCAATGGAAAAAAAGAAAAGATTGACTCTGTTTTCAAAGCGAAAAGGTTCTTAGAACAACAACAGAAAGTGATGGAGGGATCTGAGACAGTGGAGGATAACAAGGATACAAAAGCTGAAGAAGAGAAAGAGGAGGAAAGTTCTGACAACACCTTGACAAGCTTGACAGAATCATCTGACTTGGAAGCAGAATTAGGGGCTGCTGCCCCTAAACCTTTAAAAATTAAACTGGATTTTGACAAAAAGAAACTTAGAGGATAGAAAAAAGCAAAATAGATTAATTTTGATAGCCTGATGTTTATCTTTAGTACATAAACTTAAAGCTAAGATGTACACACTACAGTAGAATAAGATTGTGATTGTTTGCTTTATGGTTTTTTAGAATTAATTTTCACTTTTTACTATGTGGGCAAAAGGGAAGTATCAAAATTTTAAAAAATAATTGTATTATGATCCTTGCTACTCTTATTTTTAGTTTGTATCCATTCCCCTGACCCTGTTGGTTTGTAGTTTAGAAAAGCAAAATAAAAAATTTAAAAAAGAAGAAGCAGGCATCATTTTTGGCAAGTTTACCCCACTGTGCCGTGGTGATGTTGGGCCAGTCACACACACTCAGCCGAATCTACCTAAGGGTTGATGAGACGATAAAATGGAGGAGAGGAGAATGATGTCCATGGCTTCAAGTACGCATTGCGGAGAATGGCAGGATATAAATGAAGTAAATAAATATTAGTATGGCTGCTGGCTATTCTTTTGTTAAGCTAACAGTCCAGAATAGTTAGTGAGGTTTCATCAGTGGGATCTAAAGACAGGAAATGATCTGATTGCTAGAGATGTCTCTCTAAAGTGTATTGAAGGAGATGGCTAAGAGCAGGGAGAACTTGAACTTCCTGCAGCTGAGATGACTGGGCAAATTTGTATGAAAAACAGCATTTGGAAAACAGAAGGAGAGAGCTGTGAGTTGGCTGATGGGGACGCAATTTTGGGAGCAAATTTTCTTTCCTGGGATCTAATGCGTTTGTGAGCGCGCTTGCAGGAGTTCTCATTTGCTTCCACAGTTCTTTGTAAATATACAATATACAAAATATACAAACAGAAATTTTTGTATATTTTGTATATTCCGCATTTATACATTTATTCATTTTTATTATTTTAGTGCCTAGTTAACCCATCTCTTTTGACTTGCTGTGATTTGGTCTTTAGCCTTCTGACAACCGTACTGTGGAGGAGAGGCAGGTAGGCATGTGGGCTCAAGTCAAAGTTATAGCCTAATCCATGGACTCTCTTGCCCAGACATGCAGCCCCCCGCTGCTTGTTGCCACTTGTGGCACCCATGCTGCTGGTTGGCCACCCTCCCCCCCAAATAACTAGATAATAGGAAGCTTGGGCTGCATCCACTCCAGTTGATTTCTCACCCCAGTGAAAGGGGAGGCCAATCCTAAATTTAACCTTTCAATTGTTTGTGAGGCAGCAAGTTCCAGTGCTATGCTTTGAACGTAGAAAGCCCAGGAATGTCCCACTGTGAGGCTTGCTGGGGAGCAGAACTGCTGATGGGATGTGAAAACAAAGTGGCAGGTTTCCCTGCCAGCAACTTTCTGGTGGGGAGGAAGGAGGAAAATTCCCATCTACTTCATGGCTGCAGCCCTCTTCCTGGGTGGTAGACATGCTTGTGAATAGTGTTCCACTGCAATGTCTGTGCAGGAGCCATAAGGAGCTTTATTGGGGACAGTGAGCTCACTTTTTCAAAATGAAGAAGAGCCCCAATGAGACACATCAGAGAGATGGACTGTGGATTCTCCTGTTTAATCCCTGGGGAGGGAGGGAATATGGTGCTGACAGATAAAGAGGATTTGTTTACTTTGGGTTGTACTGATTTTGGCGTGACATGCAGAGTGTACAGTAAATTCAGGTAGCTAGGGTTTTGAGGTTTTTTTGGTATGTGTGTGTGTCTTTATAAACTTCCAGAATTATAATGGTGTCACCCAGGCCCATAGCCATGGGGGGGACACCTTGGGCAACACTCGTTCCTGAATTTACCCTGCCCCCTCATCTCCTGATCCCTCTCCCCTCCCCCAGGAGGTAGAGGGAACCTGGGGCTGCTGATTGGGAGGGAAGCGGTGAGCGTGGCTGGCTGGTGCACAGCTGGTGGAGCAAGAGTGGGTGGGAAAGGAGCACACGCGGGGTACCAGCACAGTCAGCTGCACCCCCAGCCCCAGACAGGGAGAGCCAACCAGCCGACCTCTGAGCATGTGGGACATGTTGAATTAGCTCTGTTAATTAGCTCAGGTAGTTGAATTAATTAATTAGCTAGACTGCCCCCATGAAAAAAATTCTAGCAACAGAGCTCCAGTACAGATTGGAATGGTTGATAAAGTTTTGTCAGGTTCTAACAACAAAGTTATTTCAGCAATGCTAAACTTTGCTGGATCCAACTTGATCTGAAGTTGATCAGACTGATTCCCTCCCCAGCCTATGGGGCACAGAGAGGATGTTCTGTAGATTCAGGACCCAATGCACCATAAATCCAAGTAATACCTTTGTTCTTCTTTGTCTAGAAGGCAATGATATGCAGCAATGTCTTTCTCCAGCTGCGTCTTAAGCGACAGAAGAGTTTCACGATCCCTCTGCTGCTGCTCGGTCTCTGCCCGGATTTCTCCTACTTCTGCCTCCAGTTTGGTAATGACAGAGCCTAAATTCTGAAGCTCTATGTCATGCCAGTGCTTAGTGTCAAAAAGGGAGTTCTCCAGGCCTCTCTTCTGCAAGGACAAGAAAATGACAAAACTCTAAAGAGGCTCATTGCTGGCTGTTTTTGCACAAGTGTTTTTGGATATATGTACTTTTTAAAGAAGGCGCTGCGGTGGCTCAAGTGGTTAAGACACTGAACTGCAGGCTGTGGAAGGTCAGTAGTTCAGCAGTTCGAGACCCGGGTGCCGCAAGACGGAGTGAGCTCTCGTCTCTAGTTCCAGCTCCTGCCAACCTAGCAGTTCGAAAGCAAGAAATTGCAAGTAGATAAATAGGTACCACTTTGGTGGGAAGGTAACACCGTTCCGTGCGCCTTGGTGTTTAGTCATGCCGGCCACATGACCACGGAAACGTCTTCGGACAGCGCTAGCTCTTCGGCTTGGAAACGGAGATGAGCACCGCAACCCTAGAGTCGGATTCGACTGGCTTTCGAGCAAGGGAACCTTTACCTTTACTTTTTAAAGATTCTTTTATGTTCTGTGTGAAAGAAGGTTTTTATCCCAAGCAAGGGGTCTGCCTGGCACATAACTGATGTATTACAGAAACATGAGAAGACCATATGCACTAAAAGGTATTCTAAACTTACTAATTTTGTTTTCCACCAAGGTGAACTCTGTGCATCAATTATGGTAGACTGAAAAGGGCTCCTTAAATCACAGGTCACCAGCTTTTTTAAAAGAATGAGAGCTACTTCTAGTAATACAAGTATCCTGAGCACTATATGATAAAATATATTAAGTTTGCTTCCTCCTGCCCACCCCCCAGCAAAAGTCAGGACTGGTTCCAGTTCCATTTGCACAGAGAGAGGCAGCAGATCAAATGATTGTGCCTTCCCCAATCTTTGAGTCTTGTGAGTAGGGATGGGCACAAACCAGCCCACGAGCCAAAATTTGGGCCAGTTTGGAGCACAGGAACTGATGTTTGAGGAGGGTGCCTTCCCTGAACATTTACTGGATTTTCGCCTGGTTTGGCTGTTCAGGGCCAGCCATTTAAACCTAACAGCTGAGAGGTCTGCCACTCAGCTGTTAGGTTTAAGTGGTTGGCAGCCATTTAACTCTTCCTGGGCAATCCCCGCCCTCTTTCTCCTGGCCGCAGCAAGCCGTGGTCAGGAGAAAAAGGTAAAGAAAGTCCTTTCTCGGGTGATTCCCCCGCCTTTCTCCTGACCCCAGCAAGCTGCCACTGGGAGAATGGTGGAAGGGAAGTCCCTTCCAGGGTGGTCCCCACACCTTTTCTCTCAGCTGCGGCTTGCTGTGGCCAGGAGAAAGATGGAAGCAAACTTGCTGGACCAGTTCAGTTTTGGTGGGGCCTTTTTGAGAAGGTTCGGTTTGGAGTTCGGTTCATGGGCTGCCCCAAACCACTCTTTTTAGGTTTGTGCCCATCCCTCCTTGTGAGAGCATTCTCTCATAGTCTCTTCCTGCATCTCCTAGGGACTGCGCAAGCTGCTTTTCAGCAGCCAGCAACCTATCTGTTGCAGACCTCTGCCATAAGTGTATTGCATTTCCTTACTACACCTGCAAAATTTGTGTGTGTTCTTACACCAGCTCATCATCCTGGTTGAAGCATTTCACCTGGGAGTTTTAGAAGTGGTAATGAATGCTCTGAGAAGCATGTGTGCAGATCCTTGCATCCATGCCAACAGGCTGTGGATTGTGGCCTGAGCATGGGAAGGAGCCAAAAGGGCATCTCATTTATTTCAGTGGAAGAAATTTAAGCACTTGCTCTTACGGAAATCACTGGGACTCAAAAGAGCTTAGTTTTTCCTAGATCTCTGCCTTTATAAATACTATCTTCAGTGTAGGAAAGCTGGATGAGTCTTTGTATCCAGAATTATAACAGACACACTGAAATCATCAGACACTTTACTCTCTCAACACTGAGTCTCACAGACATGTACATCCAGGTAGGAATTTGGCCAAGCAATCTGCCTTGAAAACTATACCGGCTCTCATTACTTACCAGCGTTCTCAGGGATTCGGTCTCAGCTTGCAGGCTTTGTATTTTGCAAGCTGTTTCGTGAAACTCTCCCCTCAGGGACTCAATCAGTTCTTCCTCTTGGGTTCGCACAGCTGGAGCTGCTTCTGTGGGTTGCTGACAACATACAACAGTGTCACACACAATTTTTTTTTTCCATTTGCCATTCAGTTGTACAACAGAGGAGTGGAAAGTTAAAAGTCAGTCAGGTTTTACATCCTCAAATTTCTCATGGTTAATGTTAGGAAATTTGATCCTGGAATGGAAATGATGCTTGCAGAAAATTGAACAAAAAGTTTCCTCATGAGGTCACAGTACAAAAAACATAATCCTAGAAGCAAGAATTTGTGTAATATCTTTCAATAGGAACAACCAAAATACCACAGAATGGGTAGTGGGTGTTTAGTATTAAAACAATCACAAAAAAGGAGAGAGAGAAAGGATGTTTCAGGGCACGGCAGAGAAGCTCTTAATCTGTAGTTTAGAGGGTATCAAAATGCAATACATGATGTAGGGAGGGGCTGTGGCCAGTGGGCATCTGCTTGGCATGTGGAAGGTTCCAGGTTCAGTCCCTGGCATCACCAGTTAAAAGGACCAGGTGATGTGAAAGACCTCTGCCTGAGACCCTGGAAAGCTGCTGCCAGTCTGAGTAGACAGTACTGACCTTGATGGACCAGTGGTCTGATTCATTATAAACAGCTTCATGTGTTCATATGTCACAGACCTAATTGGATTAGGACAGGTGAGCATGTTCCACCAGCACTACTTAGCAGTCCCTGGCCCGAAAGATGACTGTCTTGCCTTGGCCAGGGCCTTTTCCACCCTGGCCCGGTGGAACATACTCCCGACTGAGATCAGGGACCTGTGGGATTTATTGCAATTCTGCCTGGCCTGCAAAACGGAGCTGTTCAGCCAGTCCTTTAGTGGAGGCGGCGTATGCCAAAGAACATTGGCCTCCCCTGCCTCAATTACTCCATGGTACTATTCATACTTGTTGGTGCCAGGAGTGGTTGAGTTATCCCATTGGAATGATCCACTGCCTTTCCCTGACATGAACTCAGTGTATGCTGAAATGTAACTAACTGCTGAGCTGCCAGTTAGGTATTTAAATTAGTCATTTAAATTTTAACTTTGTTGGAATTAATGTTTTAATTGCTTTTATGTATTAGGGAATTGTCTAATTGTTTGACATGATGTAAGGCAGCCTGAGCCCGTTCACGAGGTAGGGCAGGATATTAATCTCAATAAATAAACAAATAAAATCTTGTGGGACAAAGGAGGAAAAAAAGTAGTATATGGAGTGGGCAGTCACAGCTTCTTTCAGATAGTTTTAGTTGCGCCTACCTTGCTGTGGAGCAAAGCTCCAGTCTCAGCACGGTTCCGTTCAATATCTTTCTCCCAATGAATCCGAATTTTCTCCAGTATATTATCAAGGCCAGGTCCAATGGGAGCATCAAGTTCTTCCACTGGTGACACAGCAAGCTGATTGTACAGCATCTTGACATCCTGAAAAACCCATGCGGGCAAAAAGTGCGGCACTCAATGAAATTCTATGGTGACTGGCTGCCCCCCTTTTTGTTTTTCATGCATGCTTTATAGCACTATAATGGTTCTATTAAAATTTGAAATAAGCGTCAATAGATCAGTGTACTGCTATAATGCTGTAGCAATTACCAATAAAAACAACAACTCATGAAGCCCTCTGATGGTTCAACAGGGAAAAAATGCTGGGAGAAAAGGGGCCACAAAAGGATGACAGCAGGAAAATGGCACCACTGTGGGTGGGACCTTTTCAAGGTGGGACCATGCATGTACTTTTTCTACCAGACAATGTGCTAACATTCTTGGACTGTGTTATTTCCAAAAAGATTGGAGTAAAGCAAGGTTGGGAAAGATTGAGGAAGGGGAAAACCTGGAAACCCTGTTACAACACTCAGGACAATGGAACTCCCAGAGCTTAACAGAGATATTAGCTTCTTATCTCAAAGCACATGCTAAGTCACTTAGTTCTCACATCTGTTGTTAACTCTTATCATCTGTATGCCAGTTTGCTGCTATGCACAAGTCTTACAAAATGTATTATTCCAATCTTTAGCTGTATTTATTGCTTAGTTATCTTTAATTAGCCCTTTCTGTAAAAGAACCCCTCCTCTACCTATATGTAACATTTGAGGAAATCTGTTTCAGTATATCTAAGAAGACTGCATCTACACATGCTAAGCATCTCAGTTCTCACATCTGTTTGTTAACTCTTCTATTGGTACAATAATTTATAGCTATTCACAGATCTTACCAACTGCTTTATTCCAACATCAGCTATAATCACCCAGTTATTTATGCATCTTGACTCTAACTAGCCCTTCTTGGCAACTACTTATATGTAATGGTTGAGGACATCTTGTTTCACTGTATCTGAAGAAGTGTGCATGCACACGAAAGCTTATACCTTGAATAAAACTTTGTTGGTCTTAAAGGTGCCATTGAATTCAGACAGCTCATGTTTCTGTAACTTATTTCCTACCTTCCATTTTTTTCATTTTAAGGGCCAATTGACATGACTGTTTAATTGAATCAACCCAGATTGATTATGCTGGCGATGCCACAGTTGTTGAATCGCTCAGCCATAGGCTCAGAATGTGAGTTAGTACGTGACTTCAAGTAGTCTGCTGAACTTGGAGGATTCTGCTTTCTGCTTGGAGGATTGGCTTATGTGAAGTTAGTGGGTTTTTCAGTTCCTAAAATTCTGTGAAAAAGGCAGCTTTGCATGCATAAAAAGGTTTGAATTTCCTCTGGAAAAAAACTAAACACAGTTTCCAACGCAGCTTTGGAAGATCGGAATTAAAGAGACACAGCGTATGGTGCCTTTGGAAAATGGACCTAGCTATGGTGCCCTTGGAAAATGCAGAGCTTCATAATATTGAACTAATGCATTTTTCAGATGATTGAAGTCCATACACTTGGACTCTATACATGCAAAATTGCAATTGATTGCACAAACGTTTGAAAAGGAGAGCAAAGCTTAACTAGTGCAATGTTACTTTTGAAGACTACCTACTGTTATGTCAAGATCTTTCCAATGTTATACTTATCAAATGGAAAATAATAAACTTGAACCAAAACAGTCTGAAAAATAAAGGAAGAAAGCTTCTTGAAACAGTTTGCTTTTGTACAGAAAGCTGAATCATTGGAGTGCCTAAAGAGTCTAGCTAGAGGTTGTTCCTCAGCTTGGCTTTACCTCTTCATGATTCTGTGACAGTGAAGTTAGTTCTTCTTTCATGTTTTCAATCTGATTCTCCAGGTCCATTTTAGTCAAATTAGCATCATCAATCACTTTATAGAGGGAGTTAATTTCATCTTCCATTGCCTTCCTAAATGGTTGTTCATTTTCATACCTGCAAAGGAAATGGACAACACGTCTTCTGGCAGAGACATTTATCACCCATTGAAGTTATAGCCTTACATCACAGATGGGTGTTCCATGAGTCAGTCCCCTTCACTAGCACTAGCCCCTTTTTCTATTCCCAGGTAAGACTCTCACTGTTCTCTTCCATGTCAGTGTGGAAGTAAACTAAGAGTTACCTGTCTTTTTTTAGCCAGCAACAATTTATTTTATTTCCCAATTAATATGATGCAATCAGCAATACAATTATACAATACCCACCAAACAATGCAAGAGTCCATATAGTTCCTCTTTCTTATACAGTGCTCCTTTTTATCAATTTTCCCATTTTCCAAATCCAAGCTTACCCCTTCAGTATTTCCTCTTTTTTTTAACCATTTCCTAAGGAAAGTTCTTATTCCAAAAATAAATAAAAACAATACAATGTTGAGCAAAAAGTCTCTGTGCATTATTATCTTCTTTCAGCATTGATATTTTGTTGATAATCATAACAAACCATATTTTACTATTTATCTAGACTTGGTAGAGTACACTGCTTCCAGTTTTTAGCAGTTAGCTTTCTAGCTGCTACCAACAGATCTAAAGCAAAATACCATAAATTTTGAGGTAACGGCTAAGTATTATAACCCAAAAGACAAGTCAAAGGCATAAAAATGGTGATCTTCCCTGTGATATCACTTTCTGTGTCACATTCCACATATGGAGATAAGAGTTACCTCTCTTTAATGTCTTCAGCACAGGCTTGAACGTTTTCTGTCTGTAACATGAGCCGAGCATTTTCAAGGACTGCATCCCCAACCTAGAACAGTTCAAGATCAAATACAAAAAACACATACAACCTCATTCTAGAACTGGACCAGGCAGTGGATCTGAACAACTTTGGGTCAGCTGGGTGCATTCCATGGCAGTTAATATACATTAACCAAAGGCTGCACGGAGGCCATTTTAAATCGCTCCCCATTGGTAGCATGGAGGAAATAACAAGTGTGGTAAGCCACAGCATACAAATGATCGTGTGAGGAGCTGCTGCCTTAGGGAACAAGAGGAAGGTATCCTTCATGCATTCTTTTGTCTTATTTATTGACCATGGAACACAAGGGCACGATCTCCTATTCCGGCAGCAACCAGACTCATATCAGTTTAGCTACAGCAAAGTTGCTGTGTCATGTACATTTCAAGCACGATCTGGGCCTTCAGCATCAGTCCTTGTAAGCATGCTTACTGCTTTGTATAATTTGGATTGTGTGCATGTGGATATTATGGACAGAGATGCCCCTCCCCTTATACTGTAACACCCAAGGAAGCTGATTTATGGTTATTTTTAAACTGACAAGATAGAAAACTTTCACACTATACACAATCAGCTTGAGGCTTTCATTCCCCCAAAGAGGTGGCAGTAACTTTAAACATGGTTAGCTAACTGATGGAGGCCTGTCACAGATTGTTAATCATGAATGTTGGGACTTCTGTGTACAGAAGCTCTATACAACTTAAGACCAGATGCTGGTGACTAGGCTATTGTTGTTTCCTGTCCCATTTTATAGTTCTACAAATAGTCGCAGATGTGGGAGGCATTGCATTCTGGATCCAGTTCTGTCTGCACTCCATCACTGTCAGCAGCATCTGGAGGCTCTGCTGGTGATCGCTTCTGAAGCCAGAGAACTCCAGTTAATTAGCAAGAATTTCCAGGATTTTTGATCAATGGCATACTAGCTTCAGTGGAATCATGTAGATCATGTAGATTTTCGTACCATTTGCATTTTCTTGGAGCCATAATTAAAGCAGTGGGTTCACAAACTCTGTAACTCTGGCAAAAGAAATACATTTGACAAAAAAAACCCAAACACTGCACACACAGAAAAATGGTACACTTGCACAACATTTCACAAATGATGGTGTTTACAATGAGATTCTTTCTTGAAGTCTCTTTATGTGATGCTTCTGAATCTCTGGGTCTGGATCAGAGAGTATTTCAGAATCTCATTATTAAACAAATTGTCATTAAAAAATGCACTGTCTGCATGCTCAGCTGTGGGGAATATTTAAAAAAACAAAAGAGCTGCAAAAATGGGAAAATAATTCCTTGCTAGGGCTTTTTTGGCAAGGGAAACCAGCATGGGGGGTGGCATGAGCCCTTCCTCCCTATGAGGTGGTGTTCAGAGCCCCAATGGGCTCTTTTATTTTTTTTAAAAAGCCATTTCATGGCAGCTGTTGTGTGGCTGCAGGGAACAAAGAAGTACATCTTGATTGGCCCTTAGAAGGCTGTACCTCTGTTTAAGGTGACACTGCGCGAGCCATTCTCTCTCTCAGCCTAATCTATCTCTCGGTTCTTTTAAGGAAAGGGAACATAAAATGTGGATAGATTGGAAGAGAAGCAGGAAGGTGGACAAGTCGTAAGAACATAAAAGCCTGCTGGATCTGACCAGTGGTCTATCTAGTCCAGCATACTGTTTCACACAGGAGCCGACCAGTTGCCCTGGGGAACCGAACAAACAGGACATAGAGGCAGAGGCTCTCCCCTGCTGCTGTCTTCCAGCCCTGGGTATACAGAGGTTCGCTGCCTCTGTAGATGGAGGCTCCCTTTAGTCACCAGGACTAGTAGCCATTGGTTGACCCTCTCCTCCATGAATCTGTCTAAATCATCTCCTTTAAAGCTCTTTATACTTGTGGCCGTCACTACCTCCACTGGCACTGAAATTAATTACGGAGTAAAAGAAGTATTTCCTTTTGTCTGCCCTGAACTTGTTTCCCAACAATTTTATTGGGTTCTCATATTATGGGAGAGGAAGAAAAAGCACTCTTTTATATACTTTCTCCACCCCGTGCATAATCATCTTTGTTGCCCTCCTTTCAGGGCTGGCTCGCCCACTAGGCGAGATAGGCACTCGCCTAGAGCGCGCCGGCCCCCTGCAAAAAGCCCCCCCCGCATCTTCCCAGCCTTGCTTGGGTGCCCCACAGAGCGCCCAAGCAAGCCGGCGCTGGGAGGGAAGGGGCAGCGGTTTAAACCTCCGCCCCTTCCCGGCTTTCCTGGGGCCCCACAGCTGCGGACCCCCCAGGAAAGCCAGTGCTCCACCACCGCCCCCGCTCTCCAGGCTGTCCTGCCTAGGGCGCCCAGACACCTTTGTTGTTTTCCAGCTCTGCAATGCCATTTTTGAAATATGGTGACCCGGACTGCACACTGTAATCCAAATAAAGTCACAACATTGCTTTATATTGTCCGTTATGTTTTCAATCCCTTTCCTAATAATTCCTAGCATGGAGTTTGTCTTTTTCACTGCTGCCACTCACTGGGTCGACATTTTCATGAGATTTCCAGTACAACCCCAAGATCTTGCATCTCTGTCTCAGCCAGATAAGACCACATCGGCACATATTTAAAATTAGGATTTTTTTTGTTCCAATGTGCATCACCTTACACTTACCCACATTCAACTCCATTTGCCACGTAGTTGCCTGCTCACCCAGTTTAGAAAGAAAGATCCTCCTGTAGCTCTTCATAATCCGTGTTGGTTTTCACCACCCTGAATAATTTGTTGTCGTCTCCAAACTTGGCCACTGCATTGCTCACCTCCAATTCAAAATCATTTATAAACAAATAGCACTGGTCCCAAAACCAATCCTGCTGGGACTCTATTGCTCATCTCCCTTCATTGGAAGAACTATCCATTTATTCCTACTTGCCACTTCCTACCATTTAACCAACTTTTAATCCATAAGAGGACAGTTAAGCTTACTCAGGAATCTTTGGTGAAGAACTTTGTCAAAAGCCTTTCAGAAGTCTCTGCATAAGAAGTCTACTAGATCACTATTATTCATATAATTGTTAAACCTGCACAAAGAACTCAAAAGAGGCTGATGATGATGTGACGGAACTTCTGTTTGCAGTAGCCTTGCTGATTTTCCGTTGACAGACTTTGTTCCTTGATGCGTTTAATAATTCTCTCTCTAATAACAGTTTCTGCTAATTTACATGGAATGTTAGGCTAACTAAGCTGTAATTTCCTGGCTGTCCTCTGGGCCCCTTTTAAAACATTAGGGTGACATTTGGGTTGACATTTGCTGTTTTCCAGTCATCCTGCACAGAGACCAAAATTAGCAACTAGTTAAATACACTTGTTATTACACTGACAATTTACAGTTGAGTTCTTTGAGAACTCTTGAGTATATTGCCGTCTGGATCTGCAGATTTACTGGTTTTCAGTTTGCCTAGTAGTCCTAGGACTTCATCTCTCATCACCTCAGTTTGACTCAGTTCTTTAGTCACTATTTAGTAGAAAACTAAGCACATTTTATTTTGGATTGTGATCACAGTTGTTACATGTTTCATTTATCCTGACTTTTCCTCAACAAGGTTTTGTAGTAAATTCTATCGGGATTTTTTTTTTTTTGGAGGGGGAGTATTAAATTTATGATCCATCTGAGAACTTTTTTTCACTTTTCTGCAAACCCAAATAATGATCTCTGTTCAATATTACCTGCTTCAGCGGCGCAACTACTTCAAATATTGGAAGGATTAAGTATTTATATTAATAAATTCTCTCATCTTGCTCTTAAACTGGAAGGAGGGCTTCTGTTCCTATTTCTTACACCTTGTTCTCAGGTTTTTAAATACATGCCATGTTTCAATTTGTTGTTCTAGATGCATGGAGCAGTCCAGTTTAGAGATGTACAATTTCTAGAAATTTTGAAGCCATGGCACATTTCATTCATTCTAAAAGAAGAAAATTTTTTTTGGAGGAGTGTTTTTTTTCCCCAGAGCTCCTCCAAATTTTCCAATTTTTTCCAGTGAAACACAGGGGGGGGGGGGAGTCTTCAGACTTTTCACACTGTACATTTTGAGTGAATAAAACCTTGACATTAAAAGTACCTCACTTATTCCAAAAGGGGGAAAAGAGTCTTCAGACTTTCTTGCTGTACATTTTGAATGTGTGAAAGTTAATTTTTAAAGCATTTCACTCATTTCACAGAAACATATTTCATAGGAGTTTTTGTCTGGGCTCCCCCAAATCTTCCAGTTGTTCCAGTGGAAAAATGGGGTAAGTCCTCAGGAAAAAATGGGGGAAATTCCAAATTGTGTTTTTCCCCCAGGCCACATGTCTAGTCCTGTTAACTGTAAGAGGTTTTCAAAGCTTATCTCTTTGGGCTCCTTTGTGTAGGTCACATTTCCTATACCAAAGTCAAATCTCACACGCAAACATTTATGTTTCACTGCAGTCCATTTGTTTTGCCCATTTTCCCTACTCAATGTGTTTCTTTTACACTATTTTAATAGCAATTTTATGCTATCTACCAGTGATCTATGACATTGTGCCCGTGGCCTCCAATGTGTTTCCTGGTTCACACTTATTCTTCCCCAAAGCAAACAGACAATCCTGTTAGAGTAGAAGGTTCTTCAGAGAGCCAGCGAGGTGTAGTGGTTAAGAGCGGCAGACTCTAATCTGGAGAACTGGGTTTGATTCCCCACTCCTCCACCCTGCTGGGTGACCTTGGGCCAGTCACAGTTCTCTCAGAACGCCTTCAGCCTCATCTACCTAACAAGGTACCTCTTGTGGGGAGAGGAAGGGAAGGAGACTGTAAACCACTTTGAGACTCTTTAAGGTAGAGAAAAGTGGGGTATAAAAACCAACTCTTCTTCAGAAGAGCCCAGGAAACATCATCTTACTGTACCATTTGGACGCAACTGTCCTCCTCATCATAGGAGGTCATTTGGCTTGGAACTGCTAGTATTTTGTGATTAGCCCCGGCAAACCATGGCAGCCATTTTGTGGCAGTGCTCAAAATTCCTACCTGTTCTCAGTATTCCAGAAAGGCTCAACAAGATGGGAAAACCATTTTATATATCATGCCTAATTTTATATGCAGTTGACGCAAAAAAATAACATTAGAAGTTAAAGGAATTTAATGGGAAACATTTAGAATGAGGGCATAATAATGGTGTGTGAATAATCTCACAGTTTTGATTCATGCAAGCAGAACTGAAAATGAAATTATGGTTTCTGAGTTGTGATGGGGGCTGCAGAATGTGCTACATCACTCTATAGCATTTTCAGCTCTTGTCCACACAACAGCTGTGTACAAATGAAAATGTAATATAGACCATATTGGGTTACTGAAAGAAATCAAAATGTGTATGTGTATATATTATATATATAGTATATATAAGCCCGATATAGTACGTATAAGCCTAAACAGCATCTCTTAAGATTTCTGTCACTGAGGGCCCCCCCACTGCATTTGAAGACACACTTCTCACACACCTCCAATGGTGTGTGTAAGCAGTTCCTAGCATGTGTAAGAGGGCCCACTCTCTCTCTTTCTGCATGACTCACTGATGTGGGCTTGCCTCTTCACACAGCAAGCTCAAAGCAATGACTCTTGCAGAGATGTAACAGGCAGCCTTCACTGAAGCCAGGCAATTCTGTTGTGTCTCTGCATCTGAAGGTGAGACAGAGTATGCCTCGGCCAGGAACACGTACTTCTGCTGTGTCTTTGTACCAGGAGTGAAATTACAATTGAAACATAACACTGATTCACAATTTTCTCAGTGTAAGTGCATGCTCAATGAACACACAAAGTCGCCTTATACTAAGTCAGACCATTGGTCTTGCATGGTCAGTAATGTCTTAAGGTTGCCAGCCCAGTGCTAGACATGATGGTGCTGTGTTGCACAGTGCTTTAAGATTCACCTAAAACTTTGTGGTAAAACTATATAGAGAGTTTTGGGTGAATGTCCTGAAGTCACTTCCAGGCTTGCACCAGAAGTATGGTTTCCAGGACCCTCCTGTCCACCATTGGGGGATGGGGGCATAGAGTTGCCAGATACAGATTGGGAAAGTCCTACAGACTTGGGGATGGAGTCTGGAGAGGATGGGGACCTCAGTGGGATACAACGCCATAGAGTCCACCCCCCACAGTATCCATTTTCTCCAGGGGAACTGATCTCTTGACGCCTGGAGATTTGGTTCCCCAGGTCCCACCTGAAGGCTGGCATCCCTAACAGAAGTGATGTTGCCAGTTCCCTCTCCCACCCATTTTGCTCCCACTGCTCTACCAAGTAGCAGTGGGAGCAGCGAAGGCCAGGACAAGAAGTGTCCCACTATACTGAAGGTTGCCAGGCAACCAGTGGGAGATGGGAGAGCCAAGTACTTATCATGAGGGGGTGTGATTGTTGCTGCAAGGGCAACACTCTAGTGCAATCCCAAAAGCTCTACAGAAGCCATTGAGTTTTTGAGTCCAGTGCTAGAGAATCTCCCTGGCATGATGCCAGCACTTCTGGGTCATGCCAAAAGTGACAATGGGGACAATGATTGCTGAAACCCCCTATCCGGCCAGCCTGTTTCTGCCTGCTAACCAACTGAACATCAGCAGGAGCAGCCAAAATTGCCAGGAATTTGCCCATCATAAGTGGGCACCTGGCAAGCCTATTATACCCCACTGAGGTCCCTCTCATCCCTAAACCCTGCCCCCCCATTCCACTCCCTAATCTCCCCCAATTTCCCTCCCCCAATTTAGATTACTTTTATCAATATTTTCTACAGCACTATGAAACTGGATTCTAAGACCTGTTCTGCACATGCATCAAAATGAGGTGGCACTAAGGTGGCAGGGTATTCTGCACTAGAGTTAACTGTTCCACTTCAGTCAGTAGGTGACAGATTACACTGTTCAAAGTGCCTCAGTATAAATAATTTCCTGTAAATTGAAAGCTAGCACAGCATGTGAAGGGCTGGGCTTGAACCTTTCTCCATTATGTGCTAATATTGTATCTGCAGGATTTTTTTTCACAAGGGGGAACATTAAATAACAGCTCTCCCCCCTTACATTCTAAAGTCGAATACCCTATTTTATCACTTCACAATTCTACCCCCTTCTGCTGCATCTGTAGACCAGGCCAAACTGTGAACAGTATTTTTAATAATAATTCCCTTACATATTGGCAATTCCAGCTCTTCCATTGGTTGTGCTGTGTGCTCCATCAGCCATTCGCCCATCAACCGCCACTCAAGAGTAATAGCATGCCATTGGTTGGGTGCTGGGTCTGCTCCTCTTCCCCACCCACAGACACCTTAGCCATTGTTCCCTCTCAGAATAACTGCCAAAAGGCTGTCTCTCCTGATAAAGAAACTTCTGCTTGGCTCCTGTGGGACTAATTTTTCCCTCAGTGGCTGTTGCTAGGCAACCAAGCTGGATTTTGTCAGTAAAAAGACAAAGGAATGAAGCCATTTCCAAGCCTTTGTGGGGAACTCATTGGGGCCAGTCCTGACTAGGGTTCCCAGCTCCAGGTTGGGAAATTCCTGGAGATTTGAGGGCTGGAGCCTTGAGAGGGTGAGGTTTGAGGAGGGGTGGGACCTCAGACAGGTACAATGTCATAAACACTACTCACCAAACCAGCCATTTCCTCCTGGAGAAGCATTGTTGCCAATCTCCAGGTGGGGGCTGGAGATCACTCAGAATTACAACTGTTCTTCAGGTAGCAGAGATCAGTTCCTCTGGAGAAAATGGTGGACTCTGTGTCATTATACTCTGCTAAGGTTGCCACAGCAAATTGACGCTGAGTGCCCAAGGCTGGGGCACTCTCCCAGAGCCTCTTTATAGAGCTCGTTGTATTTATTTCCACAATGGGTCTTATTCCTAGTAATATAATAAATGTAAGGTAATATAATAAAATAAATTAATAAAAAGGCACATGGTTTCAAGCTGCTGCTCTGGAGATCTTAAGGCTTGTAACCTTTTTATTGATAGTGCTGTTAAAGAGCTGAAGAAGAGGAGAAAATCAACTAGTGATGCTTTCCCTATCACTGAATTACCATATTAAAGATCTGTTGATTTCTTCACATTATTACTGAAGGACAGGGCACAAATCTCCATAAAAACAGATGGTCTCTCAAATGTAGTTTGTCCCTCTTGCCTTCTATTGCTCTTCTACATGACTCTTATTAAAATAATATAAAACGCATGAAGTCAAATGTATGTTCTATCAAACAATTCACAGGATTGACCAGTAAGCTCCAAAGTACTGAAAATAAAATGTCAACTAATAGGCGCTCCATTACATGAAATATCGACACATGAGGTCTCCTAGAGCTCTGTTGGGAAACAGGTTTTACAATGATTTAGGATGTTTTAAATAAACCACATTAATCCACTTCAAATTATCTTGCAAATGCACCTACAGATTGAGTGGCTATTTTGAATTGTGCTTGCAAGCAAAAGAGTGTTTTTTATTCTGCCTGAATTGATCTAAAATAATCAAGGAATACCTTGTATGAATGCTCAGGGATTTACCTTGGTATAATTGCCTCTTTTAAATAATCCCAGATAATGCAACAGAGGAAGACAATAGAGTGAGAACTAAGTAATTGGATTAGTCAGTTAATGAAAACAGACATCCTGTTCTTGGATATAATACTGAACGTGGACACGTTCCATAGCCTTTCTGAACTGAGCCCTATTTTCTAAAGGTGATGTTGGGTTTAGTTTATTGGTACTTGTATGTATGCTGTGGTTCTTGCATGGATTGGAGTTTGTTCACAAAACAAACAAACATTTGAGATGGATGTGACTTTTGCATGGGAAATCAAGTGCACTCCAACACCATCCCTATGAGTACACATGCACATTTTTTTCCATGTGGCCACCAGCCAGGGCTTCACCTATGGATACACATGGTGAAATGTGAGTACGATGTCATCAGGCATAGGCAGGTTCCAGGAAATTGCCTTCCCAGAAATAACTCTCATGTAAGAAATCTATCTTGCGTAAAGCTGTCCTTGCTTCTTTGTGTGAGGAATCAACAACACTGACACATTGGCCGCCTAATCTTTTGAACCAGTATCTGAGCACTGGGAGATGGACCCAAATCACAGTCTCTGTACTTTTTACTTGCTGGTGAGCCTGGTGCACAGTTTTTGTAATATAAACCATCTAATCCAATGCTCCACCATGAGACAGGGCTATTCAGCCCCAGTTTCCATAGACCTGCCTAGAGAAGCTACATTGGGGCTGTCAAACAAGTGACCTGGGGGCCACATCCGGCCCTGGGGGGCTCCTATCCAGCCCGCCAAGAACTGGCTGTCTGCTGCTTCCTCCTTCCTGTTTCTGGCTGCTACCTAATACAGGAGAAGGCCAGAAAAGAAAAGAACTGAAAAGAAAAAAAGAAGAAGTCTAGTCTGACTAAGGAGGGGTGAAGGTAGGAGTCCCTTCCCAATTCTAACCATAGCAATTAGTTGGAGCCAATTGTTGAATCCCAGTCTTCCACCCCAGTAACCTGACAGCACAGGTCCCAGCACTGCTACTCTGTACTGAAGGTTAGGCTGACCCACGGCAGTCTGTACATTTGAGCATCATAGTTAAATGGAGATTTGAACCCACGTTTCCATCACCCCACCCCAGGCTTCATCAATACTGTGTGGGATACTGTGCTGTCATAGCGCTGAAGCAATCATGCATCTCCTGGACTGTCTTCTCCATAGAGGAAAATCCAGTTTCAAGTGAGTGCTGCAGGGTGATGGTAGTGCAATATATGATGATGTGAGAATACAGCTATTCTCTATTATACTACAATGCATTCAGTCAGATATTCCAAGGAACTTATATTAGGATGAGCAGGGACCTGTGAGACTTGGGGGGGGGGGAATCCCAGTGGCAGTGGTGCTCTGCTGCTGCACCATTCAGTCCATCTCCCACCCACCCACCCCCTGCTGCTCCGCGTGTCTGCCTGCTCAATTGCCCCCAGCACCATTTCTGCAGCCCTGGCTGATGCAGTGGCTTAGTCTCCTACCCACCCAGGCAAACTCATGAGGAGGGGGGAATCTCACTTGCTTGTCCCCTCCCCACTCTGCCCAACCACTGCCCAAGCCCACCCAGCAGCAGTTCCTCCCCCCCCCATGTGGCTCCAGTGGCTGCTTCCTTTCCTCCACTGGCTCCCAATATGGTTAGGAGGGTGGATGCTGCCAGGCTGGTGGAGACAAGCATAGACAGTGTTCTTTCGTTTGAAGGAAAATTTTCGCCTGTTTTTTAAAAATTTTCTGTATTCTTCTGCAAACCTGGGGAATTTGCAGAAATATTTCCTTTCTCTGTTCATGGCCCCAGCCTGTGGATTTAAGTATTCACCCTGACCTGGATAGCCCAGGCTAACCCGTTCTCATCAGATCTTGGAAGCTAAGCAGAGTTGACCCTGGCAAGTATTTGAATGGGAGACCTCCAAGAAACATCAGGGTTGTGACGCAGAGGCAAACCACCTCTGAAACGCCTCTCGCCTTGAAAACCCGAAGGGGTCATCATAAGTCAGCTGTAACTTGGTGGCACTTTCCATCACCACAACTGCGGCCATGTTGAGAACTGGATATAGTTATGATGTAAGGATCCATGACTTCAGGGGGCCTACAAGACCCAAAAAGAGCTAGTGCGAGGTCGCGGTTAAAGTGTCAGACTAAGATCTGGGAGACCTGGTTCAAATCCGCCATTCTATCGTGGAAACTCACTTTGGTGACCTTGGGCCTGTCACGCACACTTTTATTGCGAGGATAAAGTGTAGGAGGGGGGAACAATATTGTAAGCCAGCTTGAGTCCCCATTGTGGAGAAAAGTGGAGTATAAATATCTAAATAAAGTGTGAGGTAAGCAATCACGCATCCAGTATCTCATCCGCAAGTGGATCAGTGTTGGGATGTTAGTGTCCTCATCCTGTAAATTAACAGCCCTTCCTAGTGGGACATAGGATTGCATCATAAGCATTTATTTTTGCACTGTCATTTCACCTCTTGTGCATGGATAAAAGTTGCATATAGTATTGTGCTGGGCTTTCACAAATTTATGTTTTAGTTTTGTAAATGGGCCACAGTGTTCCCAGCCGTTCAGCAGGAGATGCGCCAACCCTTCTGTTTCTGTAGAAATGTGATCCAAAAGTGTACATTTACCTTGATTTTTAAAGCTGGGTTGTGTGCAGGGGACATAGTAGAAATGTATCTTCGTTATAGCTTACTCTTGAAAAATAAACAGGGCTTTTCGAAAATGCGATTCACAGAAAGACAACTCAAATCTCACTCCCCTCGTTACAAACACTATCAAGCTGGTAATGAGATAATGCTAGTGGATAAACGCACTCCATTTCTGGCAGCATTCCTCTGAATAATTTCGCTCCTAATCATAACAACTGCTCCAAGGAGAAATAACTGATTATGATCGGGCCAAACATGGGAGAGCTTCTTCCTCTCCTGCCCATAAACCTCCTAAGGCAAATCTCATCTATAATACAATTTTTTCCACTGCACACACTGTGAAATGATAATGCTAATTATCATGAAGATTAAATGTAAAATACGCCATGCAGGGTAGCCATACATTAGCATCAGGCTGTGTTTAATTGTCAGTATCGGAAAACTCTTTCTTTGGTTAATGATTCATTCGTTTTCATCATAAAAAAGGGGGGGGTCTCATACTCACTTGGTGGTAGATGCTTTCCCAGCTCTCTCTCAGGGCTCCCCAGTTACTGGCGCTGGAGGACTTCTTGTTCAGGTAAACGCGGATGCGTTCCTCAAGTTCCTGGTTCACCTGCTCTAAAGCTCTCACCTTTTCAATGTAATCTACCAGGCACCCATTCAGGCTCTCGTGAGATAGGCCTCGTCCCCTTTCCAGCCCTTGGGGTAATGGCACCGTTGTACAGGAGCTACGGAGGCCTTGTAGGAAGACACTGCTTATGCCCAGAGCTCTGCGGGACACCCGGGTGCCTAAACTGCTCACGCCTCCCGTAGGCACGATGCCCACATAGACCCCTGGGGGTCTCGACAAGCTCCCTCCTCCGCCAATGCTAACTCTACGGCTGGTGGCCCCTGAGCTTTCTGCTGTGGAAGTAGAGGGCTGTTGTCCCAAAAAGGAAGCTCTACGCCTTGGTAAGGGCATGCTGCCGCTCAAACCGTCAACCTCCAATGTGTCGCTTCTCCCCTCACTGCCCCTCAGCCGGCTGAGATCTGCAGAGCCAAGCAGGATTGGGGAAGGGAGGGGTTTTATTTGCACTCCGTCCCAAGAGCTTCTGGGACATTTCTCATTGTCTTTGGGCGGCCACCATCGGCGTGTTTGTCGGAATGATTGTGTGGGGGCTTTTCCCTGGCTCAGCAATCTATTTCATGAGAAATCTGTCTGCTGCAAGTGCAGCACATGGAAAGGTCAATGTAGTACGCAGGCACAATAGGAGGGGAAAAAAGAATTCCTTACATATTTAAATGCTGGTATTCTCTAGACTTCCACATGCAAGGGCTTACTTGTATTAGCAGGAGCCCAATTAATTGAGACACACCTTATCCTCAGAAGGAGCTTGCTTAACTGAGTAAAACTGCTTACACCACTCAGTGTGAACCTTAATGCCAAAAAGCTCTTGACACATTAATGCACAGTTTGGAAAGGAAGAATAACAGCTGGAAGCACACTGTATTGTGAGCCGCTCAGAAACTAGCATCTATTTCTTTGAGTGCCTACAGACATACCATTATTTGAATGATGGGGCTGCTCTGGAAACATACTTATCGTTGTGTTCAGAACTAACCAGCCATTTTATCTCCAGGGATTCTCTTAGGGAAAAGTGGTTCAGCAAGGCTGCAGCAGAAGCCAGCTGTGGACAGTGCTGATTGTCTAATGCTTGTGACATTGGCAAACCACCTCTCCTTCTTTGCAGCAATTTGTAAATTCTCTGTGCTTTTCTTTTTTTTAATTAAGGTGGCAAATGAACACTTAAATGCTGAGTAGTCAGGTTAGAACAGATAAAAGGAAGTACCTCTTCACTCAAAGAGTGATTAACACATGGAATTCACTGATACAGGAGGTGGTGGCAGCTACAAGTATGGACGGCTTCAAGAGGGAATTAGATAAACATATGGAGCAGAGGTCCATCAGTGGCTATTAGCCACAAGATATAGATAGGAAGGGATGGGGCAAGGGATGCTCGGTATTCTTGGTGCTTGGGGGGGGCAACAGTGGGAGGGCTTCTAATGTCCTGGCCCCACTGATGGACCTCCTGATGGCACCTGGTATTTTTGACCACTGTGTGACAGAGTGTTGGACTGGATGGGCCATTGGCCTGATCCAACATTGGCTTCTCTTATGTTCTTATACCTGCACACTCGAGAGACTGTCCCCTACAAGACGGAATGTACTGGTGCCTGGTCCAAATACTGGTTCTGGCCGAAGAGCTTCTATTTGGCTTGCTTCCAAGAAGCTGGTATCAGGAAGATCTGAATAAGGAACTAGCACAGCTGCATGCCCTCTGCCCCCCCAATAAGTTTTGGGCCACCACATATCATACACCCCCACATTCAAGGAGCTCTGCCCTCCAAGTGGAGCTATGTTGTTTCTGGGTCCAAAGCCTAGTTCTAGTGCTAACTGCTCCAAAGTGGGACTCCCCATGAAAAATATACATGCATACCATGGTGGGGAAACTGGAGCAGTTAGCACCAGAACTGGGCTTTGGACCAGGAAACAGCATAGGTCCACTTGGAGGGCAGAGTCCCCTGTATGCAGGGGAGTATAATATAGGTTGGTGGTCCAAACTTTATTTTGGGATGCACAGCTTGTGCAAAACTTTTAAATTATCCTCAATATTTGTGGTTGCATTCACAAATGAGGAACTAGGAAATGTGAATAAGGAACTGGGAACAAACTTCAGCCTTGTACACCCATCAGCTGTGACCCCAGCTTTACATTTCTTCTGTAGGTAGCTGCAGGCAAGTCACTGTTCTCGTATCAGCCCATCTGTAAAAAAGGGGATAGGAACACTAGTCTTTATGGATCTGAGGCTACATTCCTGGCAAGATCCACAGGATCAGTTCTAAGAGAATTGCTTAGGTGGTCTGAACATCTGAAACACATTCAACTGTACCAAATCATTTCCTAAAGCTATCTGGTCGGTGCAAGGCTGTTAAAAAATGAATTGGCCCTGTGGCATCTTAAATAACTGCAAGGGCTATTTTCTAATGTATGTACCTACTATGGATGCTGCAGCATGGAATGCTAGACACATATCAAACATCTTAAGAACCACAAAAGTGGAATACTAACAAGCGGGGGGGAGGGCAGAATCTTGGGTTTCTTTGTCAGCAAACCAGACATGAAAGGGCTTCTGTTTCTCATTACATTCTGAAGTAGAGACAATTTTGCTGCTGTAAGTGCTTCACACTTTCCTAGTGATAATTGCTGCTATGTTCATCCCAGAGGACAAGAATAACAAAACTTGGCGGTTCGTCAGAGGGTCTCTTGTGACCTACTTTGAGGTTCCAAACCACCACTTAAGAATCAATGCACTGAAGAAACTGTGGGCCACGTGCAATATGAGCTGTTTCTTATTTTTGCTAGGGACAGATGTTGCAAGCCCTGCTGTCTGTTTCCCCACCTACTGAGACATAATAGGAATGTGTGCTGAAGCAGACAGAAGGGCTTGCATTTCAGTTGAACCACGGGACATATAGTGTGGGTGATTTACTCCTTCTCTGCTCCATTCCCATCTGTAAAATGGGGATAATAATATTTTTTTATTTCAGGAGGTTATTACAAAGTAAATATAATGAGCAAGGCAAAGCTCTTACCTTTTTAAGCGCTTCTGTTGCATTTGCTAATAGAAATTATCAACAGAATCAGGAACATCATAGCTCCCTGTCCCTGTTTGACTTGACGAAGCTAACTGCACAAGTAATCCAAATTATCAAAAGAATGTAATTGGTTTTGCTGTGTCCGGGACTGGCAGAAAGGAGTTCAAGGAGCACTACGAAAAAAATCAGCTTAATATTCATAATAACTCAAACAACTGGGAAGTTCTTTTGGAATTAGGACTATTGTACAAAGCAGGCAAATCAGAAATTTGAGAATCTTTGGGAAGGTCAGCATCACAGTCGCATCATGCCTTGCTGACAGATGCTTGCAAACTGGAGCGCCTCAAATAGTCCCCGGGTCCGACTGCCTATTTCCACATTCGACAGGGAAGTGGATTCCTGCCCGGCTGCCAGGCCGAGCTCTTAATACGCAAAGAATGCTCAGTCAGCAACCAGTTTAGCCACAGCACATTGTGTGAGGGGAAGGGGGATAGCTGTTTTGTTTCATGGCTCAGCCCAAAAGAATGCTAGGCCGTAGCCTAGGATATCAGCAGGGGTTTCTGCGCTTGCTCAGTCTTGCGAAATAGGCTTGTGGTATGGTGGGGAGTGGGGGGGAATGCACTGCTGCTTTTTTTAAAAAAAATCTGGCTCGGTTACATGGAATAAGCACTTGGGACAGGTGACAGAAGACATTTGTTTCGGCAGGAGTTTTTCCTTAGAAATAGCCTTTATTTTATAAAGCTGACATTTGGTCTGTAAAGTTTTTAACCACACTTATAAAAAAGAGGTTCATAATTCTTAAGCAAAAAAAAAAAAAAAGAGCTGAAAATGTTTTTTCCATAATTCAGGGTTACGCAAAGGTTATATTTATAATATATAGATTTATATTTATAATTTGAATACAATAAAGATGGGGCTGCTAGTACAGGGACAGGGTCATATTTCAGACACTTGCTCATGTCCTACAAATAGCGTTTCTTGACAGAAGGGGTTAACAAGGACCATGCCGGTGTCTCTGTAATCGCCATTGGCTGGGGAGCGTGGCTCAGACAGGTGGTCCTAAGAGAAGCAGGGGAGGGGGAGAAACAGAAAGAGAGAGAGAGGGAGAGAGAGAGAGATTAAGCTGGAGACATTCTGTCACATCATACTCAGTACTGGGGGGGTTGTGTATATGCACCTGGGCTGTACAAAGAGATTATAGGGTTGTTGAATTAGAAACGGGCTGGGATTTGGGTGCATCCTCCTAATCACAGCACCTTCGCAGGACCTGATCCTTTCAGTGGTGCTTAGATGGAAATCAGGCTCAGTGATTTGTCCCTAATATGGATTACAACTGGTGTTCGGGCTGCAGCATGGCCTCCTTCTGAATATGTAGCAAGAGGGTAGGGCAAAACAACTTACTTTTATGCTTTTTATTATTATTATGCTTATGTAATTTGTACAGTGCTAAATGTTGGTGTGATTGAAACAAGGACAATAGTAGTCCCTCCCCACCTCCAACAATGATCAAATGCATAGAGGCAAATGTCAATCACGCTAGATCAACTTAAAGCCAGCACACAGAGCCTTGGCCTAAATGTCTTTTCTAAGTGAAAAGCAACAGGACAATATACTGAATTATCTTACCAGTTTAACTAATTAAATACAGAGGCATCACTGATATATTTTAAGTACCAAACTGAATTTATCCACAATATTTGACAAGAATGTTCCTTTTAATAACTGCAACAATGACATGGACGATTCTATCTCACTCTGTTACTCAGACTAAAGACGACTTACCATTGTGAACTGTACTCTTGCTTTGATTAAATTGTGCTGTTTGTTGACAGTGAAGGATTGTGCAGTCAACACCATATTCTGCCGGGTTACTACTCCCCAGAAGAATGGTAGCCCCCTTTGTACTTTATTGGAAGGGTTAATTTGAATTTTATTGTATGAAAATACTGTGGCAAAGGGAAAAACTTTAACTGAACCTCTACTCTGTGGTGATGCCACAGAGTATTCATGAATATTCTAGCTACCAAGGGATTTTTCAACAACAGGATGTTCATAAACAGGCCAGCTTCTGTGAAGACAGTAAAAACTCAGTGTGGCTGGAGAAACACAGTGCCTGGGGCAGGAAGGGGAGGCTCAGTGAGAGTTTTTCTCATCTTGTCTTTTGCATCACTGAATTACTAAAATAAAAAGTTTTCGGAAAAGGCCCAGGAGGTGGATTAGTTATGTGGCTGGGAACCACCTGAAATAGGGTAGATGAGAAAAAGGGAGAATAAATTGTGGAGTGAGAAGCAAACTCTGAGAAAGGTTTAGGTACAGAAAATAGCTATACCTTGGGGGGAAAAGATGAGTGACCACACAATATTGCAGAAGAAAAGCCAAGGTGAAAGTGGAGCTGGGGCACAGCCTCATGTTGGCTCTAGGGAGACAAAGCTGCCCCAGGAGGGATTTGCAGTCATTACCGACCAAACTAAAAAAACGAGACAGCCCCATTTTTATTTACTTGCTTGTACTGCTGTGCTTGTTGATTTGATATGTGGTGGAAGTTTTATCATTTTAGATATCTGTTTGAGATTCTCTGATTTGCTTTGTGTGTATGTGGGTGTTTTTGCTTTGAATGTTATATATTTTAATCTTGGAAGTCACCGTTGGCATTTTGATTAAAAAAATGCAGTAGAAATAGACATTGTGGAGAAATGCCCTTCCCACTAAAATTCATCCCCATAATTGAATCTGTGAGATGGAACCCAGCTGCACGCTCACAGCTAGGGAAAAACTACAAGAGATTAGCAAATTCTTTCCCAAACACAGAGTATAGTTATGCAAATGGCTCTGGCTGAAACAGAACAAAAATGTTACTTTCTCACACCTTGCTGGAATATCACGCTTAATGGGACAGAGACTGGGGCAGTGAGAAGGCTAGGTAGTAATTCTTCCTCTTGGGGCAAGCAGATCAGGACTAACCCCAAAAGTGAATGGATTCTCAGAGAGGAGATTATGAATTCTGAGGACACACGGAAGAAGCTATTTTCTCTTTCGACTTTTGGCCAGAGAAGTACAATCTGTGAAAGACTAAACTGTTACAAAGGAATCCATCTTAACTATGTGTCAAAAGACAATGGAAGAAGCCCCATCTCTGAGAACTCAGGTTAATAATGGGCTTTTTAATGTTGCAATATCAAAGTTTCCTAGCCTATCCTAGCAACAATACTATTACGATGAATATAGAGTTTAGGATAAGAGGAGTGCATGTTTTCACCTTTTCTTTGTATCCTTGCTCAGCTTGATGCTTGAACAGACCATGTATATTCGATCTTTGTTTATTAAACTTTCTTATATTTTGAAGGTTCAAAGCCTAATCTTTACAACTATTTAGTCTTTTTTCCAAAAGAGCAATAACAGGAAGGGGCAGCAGTTAAGCTCACCATTTCTAAAGCATGGTACATTGTCCCTGTACTAGCGAGTATGAACAAAGAAGAAGATTCGGCAACTAGGCAGAGTCTCTAAATGGTGACACAGAAACAGAGTGCTAGATGTACAAATCTATTTAGCAGGAAGTATTTTTGTTAGGGCTGTGGTTACTATCCAGAGAGAAGTTGGTCCCTCCCAGGAGTAAGGGAAAGAAGTCCAACCCCTTGGACCTGAGGGAACAGGGATTGCAAGTCTGTTTCTTCACAAGAGTAAATCAGTAAATACCAGCCAATGCATTTGGAGGGGAAGCTGGGGGATAGATGATAATTTGGTGGTCATTGGTGGCCCTTATAAGGGCAGAAAGGCAAGGCATAAATTTTGTAAAATAAATAAATAAAATGTGCATCCATTCAATGGGAATGGAAACTAGTGAAATAAAAATGAATATGTGTAATAAAGAAAGACAGTGAAAACACATGATTTTTTTGAAACAAGAAAAAGTAAACCTTTCAGTTCCTTATGCTGGTGGCAGAAAGGAACTAGATGGGAAGGGAGCTTTAAAGGCTCAGGGTCAGATAATGAAGGGAAGCATATTTGCAAGGCATATAACTGGAAAAGATTTCTGTACTTTTGCCTCTCCCGTCATGATACCACTCTGGGCTGGCTAAGAGAAGTGAAGGTCAAGAGGAAAATGGCTGAAATTCACATTTAAGCTAACCAGACCATTTTTTTACCAGCAGGTTTTTCATATTACCTCTGACGTTTCAAGGGACTGGATCTCTCTTGGCAACTCTACTGCATGCCTGTTGAAGTAGTCCATGGTGATGGCATTGTTCCAGTAGCTCAGGTTAGTTTCTGGGTTGGATGTCTTCTTCTTCCTCCGCATGCAACAGACAGTTAGCAGAACAGCTGTTAATGCAAACATATTGATAATCTGGTTATGGACCAATGAGAAATTAACCCATGACATGGGTATTTGCATGTGTCATCCAGTTGCTGTCTGCTCTGTAGGCAATGCTCTGATGAGGTACACTTTGTTCAATCCAGCCCACCTTTTGTGGTGCACGGCAACCATAGGCATAGTGTCGAGTGCATGTCAACACCCTTAAACTGCCAGTTTTATAGCATGCAACATTAATCACAACCAGTCCCACCCACCATATTATGCCACTGGGAGCATGGCTGGCCCCACCCAACAGACTGATCAGACAGAGGTCAATGGATTTCCCAAATCAAACTATGCTCAGGTTACTCAAGGATGTCTATGCTCATTCTCTATGCTATACATCCAAACTCCACCTTTATGTATCTCTCACTGCCATGTTTTGTTGGAAGTGGCCAAATCAGTAAGCTACTACATATCCCATTTTTTGGAGCCACAGTGCAGCAGAGAGCTTTCTCATATACCATCAAAGAACATAAGAAACTGAACCAGTGGTCCATCTAATCTAGCATCCTGGCTCATACAATGGCCAAACAGTTGCCCTCTAGGGCCAACAGACAGGGCCTTCTCTTCTAGCACGGGCATTCAGAGGTATGTGGAGATTCTCTTTAGTCATCATGCTAGTGTCCACTTAAGGACATATCCTCCATAAATCTGTGTAATCTCCTTTTAAAGCCAGGTGCCAACTTAAACAGTCACCTGATTAGGAACTTGATGATTATATGGGTTAATTGGAGGGATGCCGAGGATGTATTTTCCCCCGCGGCTAGAAAAGCAGCTTGGAGTAGGGGTGTGGAATTTGTGATCCCCTGCTCAAACTCAGCTGCATCTTTTAAAAACTAAAGCCCCATCAGGAAAATGTTAGGCCACGTGCTGTGCAATATTTTGTCTGGCCTAAATACTGTTCTGATTGTTACACGTATCAGACACTGCAAATTCCACTGAAAAGTCAAAAGCACCTACAGTTCTTTGAATAATACAATCTTCGAAAGGTTAAGCTCAGACTGCTGCTATCAACATAATCAGCTTTCATGGCACATTGCCTTCTTAACACAAAATAACAGAGACAGACTTCTAATATAATCGCATCTGTTTTGATTTGGATCAAAGGGTGCCTTATCTTCTTCTTATCCCTGAAAAAGCTTCAGAATCTGGGCAATTTCATCAAAGTCAGTCATAATCGCTTTGATAGGCATATTCTTTTGAATGGTAGAACTATGAAAATTGCACAGGTAGGAATTTCTTCAATGAAAAACAAAAAAAACCTCCCTAGCCTACCCTCTTAACTACAAACTTGTGGGAATAGTATCATAGGATATCTGGTCATATGTGTGCACAGCATGTCATGAACTCTATTTTTTAAATACAATATTTATTATTTTCCAAACGAAAAACGAAGGGACAAACATTCCCAAAAGACAAGATAAACAAACAAGCATACATAAAGTGAACCATACAAAAAAGAAAAAATATATATAGTTGCTTGGTGTATATAATAGCCGTATAGTAACTAATGGGTATATAGACTGAATTCACATCGTTTTAGAGATTTTTCTCTATCCAGTCATAAACACACAGCCAAGTATTTTGAAAGGTCATTTCTTCTCTTCCTTGTAATTTCAATGTTAAATTATCTAATTCTGCTACCTCCATGAGTTTTTAATTAAATCACATTTAGATGGTACATCTTTTTTCCAAATTTCTGCAAATATAATTCTTGTGGCAGTTATTACGTGTATGATCAGGTATGAACTCTAAAAGGACCTTATTGATGGGGACATTCCTTTCCCTATTGTTGGTGAGGAATGTTTCTTTAAAGGCTTATTCTGTACATGCAACAATTTCTTCTTTTGTCCTTTTCTTTTTGTTGTTGACATATGCACTGGAAATGGAGGCACCAGTTTGCTTGAATGAACTTTTTCTTTGAGTTCCAGATTCAACAAGGCTCCATTTTCTCATGAAAGACATGGATGCACAGGGGACCCTGGGTTAATATGCATGAAACACGTGGAATTGGTCCAATCATGTTTTTGGCTCGTAAAAAAGGAAAAAGCCATCTTCTCTGACCCACCAAAAAAAATTATCTGAGAGCAATGGGAACTGCATACATAAAAAGCCATCTGGGATGGACGCTATAGTATGGAGGGGAACTGGGTGAGATTGAGTTTAAAAAGCTGGGTGGATCTAACCCATTAGTCACTGCCTGTATCAATTAGATCTTCTTTCTGGTCTCTATGCATCACACCTATGGGATTAAGTGCCTGCACTGATCCAAATTGGTGATATATAAAGCTCACAATGGGATTTTCGCGCCTCCATCAAGCACGCGCAGGAACCCCACTGCGCATGCCCAAGGGGGTGGGGCGCAGACATCCCGCCAGTTTGCTTCTGACCACTGCGCTGTTAACAGCTTGTTTCTGCCAGTCGGTGAAGAAGTATTTTTTTTCTCTCACGAGGGATTGTTGAATCTGTTTCTTTTTTCTGGACCATTTATTTTCTTTGTTTTTGTTTCTACTCAAAAGTTTTTAAAAAATTGTTTTTGAGGGTCGCCGCTGCCTCTGGCGGCCTCCCCCTCGGAGGTAAATCTCTTTTCGCCTCACACGAGGGCTCTTTTTCTTTTTGTGTCAAATTTTTGTTTTATGGCCAAAAAGTGGGCATGTTTTAAGATGTGTGTCAGCTCTGGCAGTAAACTTGCCCCCCATGACGGCCACACAGTCTGTATTCTCTGCCTTGGGGAAACCCATTGCTCAGAGACTTGCCACCACTTCTTGAAGTTCTCCAACCAGACATGGAAGAATAGAGTTGCGAGACTCCGAGTGGCACTTTGGGAGTCCACGTTGGCCCCTTTGTCTGAGCATAGAGGCCTGTGAGACCCCTCCAGACTCTCAACTCACGGCACCTCCATCAACATCAGTCAGCGCCCTGGCATTGGTCCCAACTCACCATCCAAAGTTGGCATCGGACATGGAATCACCTTCTTCAAAACAGTCAGTGCCGAATGAGGCTTCCTCCGCCTCTACACCAGTTAAGAAGAAGAAGAGGGATAAGCACAAAAAAGAGAAGTCCCTGAAGTCTTCTCTTTAAAAAACTGTACATAAGTCTCACAAGCTGAGGGGCGTTGGTGTGGAAAAGGGCTCTGCATTGCCCCCTTCTCAGCGGGCGCAACCTGATATCAATCACCCTCCTGCACCGGAGCTGCCTGTGATACAACCCTTACCTCCCATTGAGTTACTGGGCTCACCCATTCGGCAGCTGAACCCCCCAGTATCGGAGGTCTCCATGGACACTAGACCCATTTCGGTCTCGTACTCAGAGGTTGAGGAGGTCATTCCACACAGATCTCCTCAGAGAGATCGTTCACCTTCGCCCTCCTCTTGGACTAGCAATCGATCTGGACCGGACTCTTGTTACCTCGTCCTCGATCCAGATCCCCCCTGCATGGGGGGGCCTCGATATCGAGGAGAGGAGTGCCCTGAGTACCGTCATTTCAAGCCCAGGCCTTCCTATTCACCCAGGCGGGAGTTAGGACCACACTCCCCGACCTATTTTGAGCCACTGTTGCCGCCTCCATGGGACCATCGGCACCACATGCCGTATTGGTTCGGCTGCTACCCTATGTCGACATCGATGCCATGGCTGACATCGATGTGACAGTTGGACTGGGACTGTGGTTCACGCTCTCCCCAACGTAAATCCAAACCTTCTGCATCTATCACCAAACCTCCGGAGGAACCTTGCCGCCCGTCCTCTACTCTCCGTCCCACCCCCGCTTTACCATCGCAGACCACTCTGATATTGGACACCCTTACCTGAACGGCTGATGTAGCCTTGGTACCAGAACAGGAGTCGCCTTCCAGATCCTCTGACTCCGACACGAAGATTCAGAAGCGGCCAGTTCACCAGAGCACCCTTCCCCCAAAACCTACGGTGTCTGATGACCTTCCAATTTCTCCCTCAGAAGATCTCTCTTCATACGGAGAATTGATCAAGAGAATGGCACACTCCCTGGGGCTCTTGATCGTCCAGCTTCAACCTTCAGTATGGGACGCTGTCTTCGACATCGTGCAACTCAACGCCTCCATGGCAGTCGCCCTCCCGATGTTGACTGTCCTTCTCCAGGCAGCGAAAGCCCCGTGGGATAAACCATCTTCTGCCCCAGTGTCATCCAGGCACCTGGATCATATGTATAAGGTCCAAGATCCAGAGGCTGAATTCCTCCATATCCATCCTAAACCTAACTCCATGGTCATGTCCTCCTCATCCAAAAATAAACGCACCCTGGCTACACCTTCTGATAAGGAGAGCAGGAAGTTGGATTTGTTTGGTCGACGTTTTTATTCAGCTGGAGCTTTAGGAATTAAAACATCAAATTATATAACTTGCATGGGTTGTTATCAGTACTCGCTCTGGGAGCACTTTACTGATTTTTTGACCTCGGTGTCTGATGACAAACGTCAAGAGGCCAGAAAGTTGCAGAAGCAAGGGCTACCGCTGTCTAAGCAGATCATCAATTCTTCCAAACATGCCTTGGACACATTCTCCTAGATGATGGCTTCCACAGTCGCCCTCCGTAGGCACTTCTGGCTTAGGACCACTTCCCTTCCTAATGACATTAGAGTGTACATAGAGGATTTACCTTTCGATGGCCAAGGTCTCTTCCATGCCTCAACGGACTCTGCCCTTCAAGACATGGACAAGAGTATTATAACTTCTAGGTCGCTGGGGGTCTCTGCCCTATCTAAGGCTTTTAGACCTCGCTCTTGGTCATGCTACAGCTCTAGACGCCAGTATACTAAACCGTCACCAGAGGGAAGCTGGAGGCCACGTCAGTCCCTTTTGGGGAGTAGGCAACAATATCAGGCCGGGCAGAAATACGGCTCTGGACAACGACACACCAGACTGAAACAACCCAAAGCCGCCAAGCAGGGCCTTTGACTCCCTTTCTGACCCTACTGTTGTGATTCACTGGTTTAGGTAAGGCTGGCCTAGATGAGTTTGATCTAGTGTCAAAGGGAATGACAGCTAGTGCCAGCATGTGACTGCAAAGAGGCTGGCTATAACCGGTCTGAGGCAGTTCAGCCTGACATTGAGTATTGCATCTGGATTGCATCAGCTGTGTGTTGATTGGCCAGAGGCTGTATAAATGTACAGAGTGTACAGTGGTTTTATGTTCTTCACTTGGATTGATTGCAGCGGAGCACTTTGACACTGAGAACTGTATATAGATGGTGGCAGAGTGTAAATAAAATTCACTTTGAATTTGCACCTAAGTTCTGGACTCCAGTCTTCTTTGGGTACTCTAACTCCCTTTGGGCACTAACGTGCCAGCCAGCATTGCACGCGCCACGAAACCTACCCACCTCTCGCCTTACCTACAAGCCTGGACCAACATTACATCGGACCAATGGGTCCTTTCCATCTTGACCCATGGCTATACTCCCACAGTCTCTGCCACCTTGCACTGGACCTTTGGGCCTGGTGCATACCTCTGCAGATTTTTCCCATTGCTTCGCACATCACTGGCAGTGCCAATGTGCATGCAGACCTGCTCAGCAGGGGTCTCTCTCAGTGCCACGACTGGGAGCTGAATTGGACCTACCTACACCCCATATTTCAAAAGTGGGGTACGCCTCACATCGATGTGTTTGCAACTCGACACAATGTGAAGTGCAGCCTGTTCTGCTGCAGAGGGGGCACGAGATCCTGAGGCCTTGGGAGACAGGCTCATTTACCCTTGGGACAACAACTTCCTCTGCATTTCCCCTCCTCTACTGCTTTTGCTAAAGACGGTCCAAAGGCTGATGAGGGTTCACACGCGATGCATACTGATTGCCCCTTGGTAGCCAAGGCAACCTTGGTTCACCAACCTCCTATCATTGACCAAAGGTCACCATCTCCTCCCACTGGTCCCAGATCTGCTCCTAGCAGAGGGCGGAGCTCTGCTGTTCCACGAGGTTCACAAGCTCAAGCTAACAGCCTATCTCGCGGACAACTAATGCTTTTGGCTAGAGTTACTACAGTGTTACTCAGTGCCCGGAAGGACTCTACATGTCATTCCTAGAGTAGGAAGTGGTCTCATTTCTCAGCCTTCTTACAGCCCTCCAACATGTCTCTGGTTTCGGTGACCCTGGATCAGATTCTAGATGTTTTGCTTTTGCTGGCCAAGAAGGGCCTCTCCCACTCCTCAATCAGAGTCTACTTGTCAGCCATTTCTGCCTACCATTCTGGTTTCGAGGGCTTCTCTGTTTTCTCTCACCCGATCTCAAAGAGATTCCTGAAAGGTCTCCTCCACTTATATCTGCCGATCCGTTCACGGTACCTTTGTGGGACTTGCCACTGGTGCTGCGCCACCTGATGGGAAAACCCTTTGAGCATATGGCAACTTGTGAACTGAAATATGCCGCATGGAAGACTGCCTTTCTCGTTGCCATTACCTCAGCCAGGAGGGTGGGTGAACTTGTGGCCCTTTGTCATGACCCATCCTTCTTTCTCTTTCTACTGGATGGTGTGAGACTGGTGCCTGACTTCTCTTTCCTCTCTAAAGTGGTCTCCAAGTTCCACCTCAGCTTGGAGACTTTCTTACCAAACTTCTTTCCTAACCCGAAAGATGAACAACAACATCTCCTCCATGCACTAGATGTTAAGAGAGCGCTGCTTTTTTACCTTCACAGAGTACATTCAAGTAGGAGGGACAATACATTATTTGTCTCCTATACTAGTCACTCCGCAGGGCACAAGATCTCAGCACAACGCCTTTCCAAATGGATCGTTGAGATTATTAAACTGTGCTACCTGTTGGCTAAATGCCCATTGCCTGTGCTGCTTTGAGCACATTCCGCAAGATCCATGGCTATGTCTACAGCCTTCATGAAGGGTGCTTTCCTGTTGGCAATTTGCAAGGCTGCGACTTGGTCTACTCTAAACACTTTTATCAAGCACTACGCTGTTGATGTTCGTGGATGCCACAAAGTGGACCTTGGTCATCTAGTCCTTTCGTTGGTAGAGCACTAAATATATGACAGCACCGACCTCCAGGTAAGCCACTGCTTTTCAATCTTCCATAGGTGTGATGCACAGAGCCTACAAAGAAAATAAACGGGTTGCTTACCTGTAACTGATGATCTTTGAGTGGTCATCTGTGCAGTCACACCACCCTTCCTTCCTTCCCCACTGCTGTCGCTTCAGTACTTTTCTTCCTGTTATTGACATGGCAGCGGTCAGAAGGAACTGGTGGGATGTCCGTGCCCCACCCCCTTGGGCATGCGCAATGGGGTTCCCGCTCGTGCCTGGGATGGAGGTGCGAAAATCCCATTGTGAGCTTTGTATATCACCGATTTGGATCAGCGCAGGCACATGATCCCATTGGTATGACTGCACAGATGACCACTCGAAGATCATCAGTTACAGGTAAGCAACCTGTTTTTGCTGTAGATTTTTCAGGCTGTATGGCCCTGGCCTTGTAGTACCTGATGTTTCGCCAGCAGCTGTGACTGGCATCCTCAGAGGTATAACACATAAAGATGGAATACTCTCTGTGTCAATGTGAGAAGAAAAATGGTAGGCAGGTGATTTATATCTACTCAGGAAGGTAGGGTAGGGCTGAGTCATTGTCTTGTAGGAGTTTCCCAGACTGTGACATGCTAATGGAGGAGCTTTCCTGAGGAGGTTCTTTTACATATGGATTAGCTGTTGAAATTCTTAAAACCATCTCAACAACATCCACCCGAACATACAATTCACTATGGAAAAAGAAATCGAGGGTAAACTCCCATTTCTAGATATCATGGTCATCCACAGAACTAACCCTCAATTAGGTCACATGGTCTACAGAAAACCAACTCACACGGATCATTATTTACACAAAAACTCCAATCACCACCCTCAGAAAAAAGAGACATAATCAAAACATTAGTAGACTGCGCACGACGGATATGTGAACCGCACTTTCTCAATGATGAACTAAATCATCTAAACCACGCACTTCAAGCAAATGGCTACTCCAAGAATGAAATCAGAAGAGCGATTAAACCAAAGGTAAAACAAACAGCTGAGGAAAAACGGTCTCCCACAGGAAAAGTGTTTTTGCCATATATCAAAGGAATCCCTGATCAGATGGGAAAACTTATGAAAACACACAACCTGCAAACAGTATTCAGACCCACCATATTGCCTGTATCAAGTCTGAAGAATAACTACTTCTAGTTTTATGAAACTGACAAGGTCCTACTTTGCCTTGAGAATGGATAATCGTTCCCTATTGCCTACCTTTCTTGTTCTTGATGCCATTTGCCCTTGATTCTTAAGAGATTTGCGAGATTATATCCCAGGCAGCACTCCAAATGGCAATGTCCTTGCTAGTTTGCAAAGTAACTGCATTTTCTCAGCAACAATACAATGCAGTTTTAATGTTGGGATAATGCAATAGCCCCTAAACCAGCATTCTTCAACCCATGGGTGAGCTGCAGATAGTAATCACTTGAGCAAGGGAGGTCATATCACTGGCTCCTTCTGTCACATGACTCGGATGTGATGCAGACCCATGCTCAGTGGGTCTCAAATCTGGAAAGGCTGAAGGCCTCTGCCCTAAAAAGAAATGTATAGTTCAAGGAAATCAGCAAATAGGCAACAATTGGGCATTGTTGCACTATAAACAGGAAAGGTCCTCTAAAGAAAGGGTCAGAGGACAGCTCTGAATGCCTCACTTTAAGTGAAGTCCACAGCAAACAAGGCAAGTCTCTTCCTGCTACAATAAACTTGTTCAATATCACAATTATGGCTTGACCATCAGTTGCAAGGACTGATACATTAGGCTGTGCCCAAGACAGATGTATTTTGATCTCCAAAAATGCGATAAATGCTCCATATTTTAAAAATATCTAGCCTGAGAACAGTGTTCAAGGACTACTCAAAACTATACTTTTATCTAAAATCTGAGAAGTGTCAGGCCAGCGAAAGAAAAATACTACTAGATCAGAGATGCTTGAAATATTTTGATGAATACCCCAAGTGCAGTCATCACAGATTAAAACTGACAATTCCCATCTTGGCTTATAAATCATGACCATGTCAGTGTGTAGAATCAGAGCCCTGCAACATAAAATAGGAGAACGCTGCTATGGTAAAACAGTTAATCAGATGGATTCAGCCCTCTTCTGCCTTATTCAATGTGAAAAGGTGTGATTGCACTATAAATCTCTCTGCTGAATTAATAGAAAGATTGTTATTACCCCTGTCAAATTCCAGATTGCAGCCTATTATGACGGTACCTGTAATCCTCACACAGACCCACCCCTCCACCTTGCTTCCATTCATCCAGAGCCATTCATTTAATTCATACTGCACAAATCTACTTAGGTCCTAATCAAACCATCAGCTCTGTAGCAAAGCAGTCCCAGGGTGATCATTAGAACAGTTCTGTGCATAAGTGCCTGTGAAAGAAGAAGAGTTCTCTTTTTCAGGACTTGCTGGATTTGTGAGCTGAGATTCCCAGGAAATTTTCACCACATTCACTTACTCACTGATGCTGTGTGTGGCAGTGACTCCTGAACTCTGCTCGCTCAGAGAAGATCCCTTCAGTAAAGATTTTGTTATTTCCACAGCCATTCATCTCAAGGTTGAACAGAAGAGTCAAAATCTTTTAAAAAATCTTTTACTTGTGTTCAGGTTATGGCAGCTGGTACTTGACCCTTCTGTCATCTGAAGATAGTAGAGATTGAGGCGTGTGCAGCTGTGCAACTGTCATAGGCACCTATTGGACAGTGCCTGTAACTTCAAAGGTGATCACGAACAAATTCCAGTTCTTCCATATGCAGTTTTAGACTTTTTTTAAAAAAAACTAGCAAAGGGCAAGTGGTTATTTTTTGCAACAGATTTCCTCTAATGTTGCCCTTTTAGAAACTTTTACCCACTCTCACCAGAATGCCTCTTCATTTTAATATCGCCTTCATTTTAATATCGCCTTATTTCATATCCCTTCCAGTACGAAGACATATCACTGATCCCCTCTTCATCCAGCTGTCTTCAAGTGGAAGAGTTGGGAATCAAACCCAGTTCTCCAGATTAGAGTCCACCGTGCTTAACCACTACACCGAAAGTCAAACAAGTCACTAAAGCTCATTCCACTTCTATTCTTTTTGTACAGTTATCAAGTGATGGATATAGGACTGACATTGAAAGCAAAAGCAGCATGGTAAGTCCAATGCAGCTGAATCAGATCAAGGGTCCATCCAGGACTGACCAATCTATGAGGAGGTCATGAAGGTCATTTTTGGCTTCTGCCCCAGCAACTTGCATTCTGAAGCAGACTCCTGAACCTGGAGATCCCAATTAACTACCATGGCTAATACCAATAGATAGGCTTATCCACCATGAATTTCCTTTTAAGACTGTTTAACTCAGTGGCCAGTATCTGGCTGTTGTGGCAGCAAATTCTATAAGTTAACTTACATTTATTTGTAATTGTATTCCTGACAATTTCACTAGATGACCTGTTGGACCAAATTACATTAGACATTCCATGACTGGAACTCCAGATATATAATATAACCCCAAAAAGCAGCTGTTGGGAAAGGGCACCTAGATTGGGGCCGTTGGGGAAGGCTTTATTGCTCCCTCTTACTGTTTTTCCTGATTGAAAAGCCCCTCCATGCACTAGAAAATGAGAGGCCCTGCAAGGATACCTGTCCTTTCCCCCTGCAACAGTGTAAAGCGGCCCGGAGGAACTCCACTTGGAAATGCCAAGGGGGAAAGAGCTAACCAACCCCACCCCCATCTCTTGTCTCTCCTCCCAGCAGCTGTGCTCTAAGGCCCAAATAACAATGGAATTCTAACATCATGGGTAGTTTGGGTCTCAATTCTAGAATTACGAGAAAAGGTGAAAATTTTTCTCTCTCTCCATTTCCCCCACATCAGCCATCATTCATTCATTCATTTCAGTGATATTGAGAAAGTTATTTTCCCATTCCTTTCTAGAGTGAAGAACTAGAGGAAAGTGGCTCACTTTACGAGGCACAAAGTCAGTTCCTCCGAGGGTTAACGTGGATTATAGTCTATTTGTCTTCTTTCTGTTTTCATACCCAAAGAATCTCTGTGCTGGGCTGACATCTGAAAATACTTTTACCTAGCCAGAACTTTCTAAGTGGCCTGGATACTTAATTACAGGGCTTCTGTTAAAGCGAACAGGAGTTCTCTAGTTGAATCTCTGTGCAAGCCTTAGGAAAGTATTAGGCTTGCTGTTTTTAAAATTATAGGTATGTTGCTAGCAAAACATCACATTTGTCCCTGGTGGATTGGAAAGGGAGATTCACTGTATAAACCACAGTAATCACTATTTTTATCTCCAGTGGAATGGCACCAAATGTTAAATTTAATGTATTTATTTAGGAGGTTTATGACTATAAACAGGCAATTCTCAATGCTGAGTTTCAGTATAGAATATTTAAAAGTTTTGTTATTGTTACATTTATTTATATACTGATGTTCACCCCACAGGGACCCAAAATGGCTTCAAATATTCTCCCCTCCTGTATCAGATCTAATCATTTGAAGGACAGAGTGAACAGAAAAACCTTCAAAGTCCTTTCCAAAATTTAGTAGGCAACTAGTTCCATAACCTGTTCTTCCCCCCCCCCAAAAAAAAAAAAAGCCTGGTTATAAGTAAAGTTGCCAACAGACCTGGAGAAAAACACCATATCTCTTTACCAGAGGCTTAGTGAGATGTTATTTATCTTCATGCCCAGAAAAACTTCAAATGCCCATTTCCACATGCTCAGCCTCAATTAAAGAGACAGGACATTTTTCTCCAGGCCTGTTGGCAATCCCAGATAAGTGGCTACCAGTCTAATGCTGTGTGAGTCCAGTAACAGTTGTGTCTTTTGGACCTTGAAGAGCAGGAAAGAACTTATGGAAGAAGGTGCTGTCTTTGGTATTTTGTAAAGGGTTTGATAAGAAATTACTGGCACCTAGCATTTAGTTTAGAAGCTACCTGGCCACCAGTGCCACTCATAGAGAACAGGTGTAATAATATGGCTTATGCCATAAACTACCCAGCTAACACATTCAGAACAAACTGTAGCTTCTGAACTGAATTTCAGAGCACAACCACAGAGAACGCTTCCAGCAGTCAGCTGGTCTAGAAGGATCCCATAAACTGATGGAATCAAAAACTGCTTAGAGATCCAGGAGAACTAAGAGGCACAGGTTGTCTGTCCACCACCTGACAAAGATAGTCCATCAGGTTGATCGGTGCCAAACTCCAGACTGAAGCCAAACTGAAATTAATCCAGATAATCCAGTTCAACCAAGGGTATCTGGAGTGACTTGGCCACAGCTTATAAAGTGAGTGAGACTGATCCCCAGATCATGGGGAACAAGAGTGTATTTCTCCCCAAAAAGCACAATCATGTCACCACGTCTTTTAATCCAGTGGGCACTTCTCCATTCTCCTTGGAGACATATGTATAATATGATGGATTCAGTCCATCAACTTCTTCCAGCTTGCTAACACTAGTCATAGTGCAACATGGTTGAGAAAGGACGTGATGGCATCCAGAGATCCTCCTATTCTACCCACATTCTTGGATGTCAGCAATTGAAACTAAGCTGGACAAAGAGGGGACCTGGACATATTCCTGCTAGACAATGAATCAACAGCAGGCCAGAACAGATATGACTGACATTATCCAAAAAAGGAACCTACTAAAAATGTCATAGAGGGTGTTAATTCTTGCATTGCAGAAAGGATAGGATTCAGTAAGACCATTACCATGTAGGGGGAAAAAAACTTTGCTGGAAAAGACTGAGTGATGATGAAAAACAGGTACGAAATTTTCACCTCCATGGAGAAAGCCTTCAAATAGATGTTACACTGTTATTTGGTTCGATTTGTTTGGTGTTTTTCCTCCACGTCCTCAAGCCGGACCTATTACGGTATGCTCCCTGGACAGAATTAAAAACCTGCATATAGAGGGTGAATACTGGTCCTTAGAGGATCAATAATCCCATGTGCCATCTGGTTAGAAAACCTCACATAGGAAAGCACTACGGTTTTAAAAATGAATACAGACCACAGCTCTTCAAAGACAATACTTAATAGCAATGGCAATATGTTTCATTGTGTTGAGTAGAGGATGCAAGTTGGAGAGTTCTGCTATGAAGTCTAAGTGCACAATTGTGCCATGACTTACACCAGTGTAGTTGCACGGAAGTCACTGGGGTGGCACCTATATAAGCAGGAACTGATTCTCACCAGAACAGCCTGGTTATGCTGTGGGTTTTTTAAAAAAACGTATAAGAAAGTTATTATAAATAACAAGAACTATTTTTCATCAACATTTGATGTGGGTTTTTATGTGCTTCTATACTCTGAATTTTTATGGGTTTGTTAACTGTAATTATTTTATCTTCTTGTATGTTGCAAACCACCTTGAGCAGTCTCCAAAGAGATGACATGCAAATTTTCGAGTGTGGGAGAGAGGGAGAGCGCCAACTGAAAGTCTTCCTACTCCAGTGCCAGTGGTTAAGCTAAAGTGCTCTGTATGGCAACACTGCAAAAGCAGCAGCAGCAGCTGTGTACCCTTACCTCCTCCACTGCTGTGGATCACACTGACTGGTATGGAAGAGTTCTATGTCAGTTGTTTCCACAGGGAAGCACTGACTGATTAGGTGTAGAGGAGAAGATAAAGGGAAGTGCCTGTTTCCAGGCCCTGCTTTGACACGCTGCAATCTGAGCCAGCCTGAACTCCATTGCAGTTTTCAAGCATACCTAAGCCTGTTCTCATTATCCTCGAGGACAAAAAAAACCCCAAACTCTGCTGCCCTGAATGCTGAACCCACAAACACTCTTAATAGGGACACTGAGGGGGTCAAACATGGCTGGCATTAGGGACAAGGAGTGGAGGAGCCAGCATGTCCGAGTGGCCCAGGCCACCGCCACGGCCACGCAAATGATGCCACTCAAACGATGACAGAATGTCGCCATTTTGTATTATAGTTAAGTGCTGTGCAACTATAATTTTATATCGTATTCTTAAACTGATGTTTTGTACATATTGGTGTTTTTAATATTCATATTTATATGTATGTTGTAAGCTGCCCTGAGCCCGCCTCGGCAGGGAGGGCAGGGTATAAATTTGATAAAATAAATAAATAAATAAATAAATAAATATGCCTTTTTCCACCTGAGGCGGATCAGGCAGTTGATCCCATATCTTAGCTCCCATGACCTAGCTACAATGACCCATGCAATGGTCACTTACAGGCTGGATTACTGCGGATGTTGCCCTTGACCCTGCTCTGGAAACTGTAGCTCGTGCCGAACACAGCAGCATGGGTGTTGTTGAATGTGTAAACACGTATCCATCTGGTACTGTGGGAACTGCACTGGCTGCCTATTGTGTACTGGATCTGGTTCAAAGTGCTGGTACTTAAAGCCCTATATGGCCAGGTGCCAGCATACCTTCGGGACCACCTCTCCCCATATAAGCCCCACAGGAACTTACAATTTACTAATCATCACCTCCTGGCAGTTCCCAGCCCCAGGGACGTCTGACTTGCCTCAACGAGGGCCAGGGCTTTTTTGGCCCTGGCCCCTACCTGGTGGAATGAGTTCCCATTAGAAACCAGGGCCCTGTGGGACCTATTACAGTTCCATAGGGCCTGCAAGACAGAGCTCTTCCGCCAGGCTTTCAGCTGAGGCAGCGGGCGCCCACCTGCTAATGGCCTCCCCTCCAGTGACCTCAAATCCGAATGGCCACCTGGGAACAAACTGCTTCTTGTGGAAATCTGCTGAGGTACCTGTCTTTTAATGAATATTGATTTTAGATAGGTTTTTAGATATATTTTAACGGTCCATTTGTTGTATTGTAAATTTTACGATGGAGCCTACCCTGAGCCCACTTGCAGGGAGGGAGGGCTACAAATATCAATCAATCAATCAATAAAAATAAATACAGAGAGGAAGCAGCCGCAGGCCATGGTGAGTGGCAGTCCGTGCAAAGAGACTGTACTGAAGTTATACTGCAGTAGCAATCCTTAGCTGGTCCTGATCAAGAGTCAGTTCTAAGGAAAGAAACCTGGATTCTGATCATGAAAGAAGCTCAGTAAGGAGGAAAAGGAGGAGGGAGAAGCCTGAAATTAAAGACATAATCCACCTACAGCTTGCTCATATTGGGTTAATAAAAGCAGGAGGAGTTCTCCAAGCACTGAGGACATGAAAGACGAACTGGGACAGGATCCAAAGGAATATGTCATGCATCCTTTGGGTTCTGCTGAGTTTTCCACACTGCAAGCCAAGCGCTCTCTCTCTCACACACACACATTTTGTGACTTCAGCAGAAGCGGATGAATGAATCCACAGTCATGAATCATAGACATCGCTACCTTCCCTCCATCTGACACACTTGAATTGCAGAAATGGGTTTGGATTTTCTTCTGCTCAAAGGATTTGAATACAGTAAGTGAAGCATTTGCTCTGCCACTTGAGCCACAGCGCCCCCTCCCCAAATATATAAAGCAGCCTTATGTCAGGTGGCACCGTTGGTCCTGCTAGTTAGTACTGTCTACTCAGACTGGCAGCAACTCTCCAGGGTCTCAGGCACAGAAAGGTCTTTCTTAGTTCTGCTACCTTAGTTCCTTAAACTGGAGATGCCAAGAACCGAACCTGAGACCTTCTGCATTGTTAGGCTAGGATCTCAAAGCGTGATAGAAATCTTTTTAAAGTGATTTTGCAACACTGATGAAAGTCACCATAAAACCAGCCGGAATTATGACAGGACATTTTTTTTAAAAAATTTATGGTTAACAACCAAATACCACATCACACGTAACTTCTTTCTGAAGAGCACTACTAAGTAAGCCATAGGATCCCTTGGTACTTCACAGTGCACTGGTCAAAAAAATTAATCACACACGTTTTGGAACAATTCTCTTATTTCTTGCATGACCAAACTAACTGGGTCAAACTGCCAACACTGACCAAAACTAGGCTCTCTCATGATGTGGCTGGGATGTTGGAGAAACTTCGGAGCCTCTGAAAACAGACTGCTGTGGGCAGTGCTACATGGGGAATGCAGGGCTAGAGTCCTTCCCCTTTCTAATCTGCACACGCTGTATTCCTTCCTCTGCCTTTAAATCTCACAGGGGCAGACATACAGACTTCCTTTTCTCAGTTTTCCCCACACTTGATTTCTACCTTTTCATAAAGACCACAGTCCCCACTGACCCCATTTTTTGTAATGGAAAGAATGACCTGTATTCTATATTTCCCTTCATGTAGGAATAGGACCACTGTGTTACTGTGATTAGGGAATGGCTGCTATTAGTCTCACTGTGAGCTTTAAGGAAGACATTAGGACCGGGAACAGAATCTAGACAGACACCCCCAGACTATGTCTGACTCTACAGCATAATTCAAATAATGGTACGGGTGGACCTGATTTCTGAGATTCTGAGAGTCTCCAGCAGATAAAACTACTAGTTACCACATCTTGGGGGGGAATCTCAGTATTTTCTGGGAACATTCTACCTTGCAGTCTCACTGTTTGTGTGTGTGTGTGGGGGGGGAAGAGGCTTTCACAAGACAATTTTACAGTGAAGCATTTGTATCACTGCAGAACCTAACCTTCTTTTCATAGCTGCTATCAAGACGAGTATTTATTCCTTTGAAAAACAAGCTAACTCTTTAGTTATTGAGGTACACCCACAGATTGTGCAACACCCACTGATGGGTTTCACCTGCTTTATTTTACCAACTCAGTTGTCTGTCTTTGTTGTAACATTTTGATTGGTACCAATCTGATTCCAAAAATTAGGGTCACTGATAAACCTGGAGCAAAGGTAAGGCAAGAACTGTGGTCATGGTTTGCTTTGTGTCCTGAAGGTGGCAGCAATCTCCTTGCTACTCTGCATTTCTGCGAGGTGATTTTTGCTACTGAGGTGCATATGGTACCAGCAGTTCAGCTATGCCAAACATGAAACTGTACATTTCTGTGAGAATGAATTTTCAGGAAAACATAGCATTCCTGAGTGGCAAAGCAGGGACAAGGAGCTGCAACTGGTCTGTCAAGGAAAAGCCAGTTATTTATTTCACATTCTGATGACAAGAAGAGTGTTGAGTCAGTGAAGATGCTTGTAATAAAGCAAGCCTAGTCCGTAATGCTTTCCTTTCAGTTTCCAAGATGAAGGGAGTGCAGTTTGCAGGGTAAGCAGAGCCAATGAATGATTAGGGTGTGATTATCATCATTATATTATAATCCTGACAAAATACCAGACAAGCCACCTGTCTTGCACAATCTTCAGTTCTGAAGAAAGAGTGGGAAGGAAAGGTGTAGCTTGTGAGAAAAGGCCACCTGAGCCTTTGGAGGGACTGAAAGTAAACACAGCAATTCAATTGCTGACTTGGCAAACATGGATCACAACAAAATACCCCCTCTTCTTCCCACCTGCTCACATACAAGAATGCTTTTTATAGGCTGCAGACACCAAATAGCATCTAAGAAAGCTGGAGACATTACAATGGAAGCATTGCTACCTACGGTATACTCATTCCCTAGTTTGGCCTACTATTTGTAATAAAAAGTGTTGCAGGTTTTCATGTCTTTGAAGCACTACAGAAACCCTGCAAAACCTATGGAGAGAAGCTGGATCCACAGAGAGCATCTTAGACTTACACAAGAGGATTGTATGCTACCCCAATGGCATGCTTGCCGTGTTGCATCTTTGAACACCTGACTCATGTGTCATGTGACAAACTGCTGTGCCCCCCCCCCAAATTCCAGAAGCCATGTACTATGATGCACAAAAGGCTGCTGGTAACAAAAAAAAGTCCTCTTGCAGGGTTATATATAACTCTTGAAATAAAAAATCCTGCTTTCTGGACAGGTCAAGGGGGGGGAATCCAGTGACAGAACCAAGGAGCAGTAGATTTCTGATGGCATGATGTTATTAGCAGGTCTAGAGATGGAGACATGCAGAGTTTGGTAGGGTGAGGGGGCAGAAAAAGCAAAAAACGGAGGGGCAATAGCTCAGTAGTAGAGCACATACTTCGCATGCAGAATATTTCAGGTTCCCTCCCTAGCATCTCCTGTCAAAAGATCTCGGGTGGGAGGCACTGAGGATGAGTTTTCTGAGCCTGAGTTTGTGGCCAGCTGCTGTCAGTCAGAATAGACACTGCTGGGGTAGCTGAACCGATGATCTGCATCTTTGATCTGCGTGCTATTTTTATCTTGCTAATGGACTGTTATGTTCGGTCTGCGTCCTTGAAACTTGTTTCTGTTGTTGACCACCTGGATCTAAGGAGAAAAGTTGGGATACGAATGATTTAAATAAATAAGTCGAACTCATTGTGTGGAAGCTTCATATGTTCAAAAATGGTTTATTCACATCAGCTAAAGAAAATGGCAGATGGGGGGAAATGCCTTGCTCCTTCAACAAAGGCTTAATGGGATGGTATTTAGTAGGGGATGTTATGTGCCATGGAAAGCTCTAGCTGCCCATTTCCACGCATGAAGTCACTGTTGAAGGGGCATTTTCTTCTCCAGGTTGCTGGCAATTCTTGTTTTGGCCCTTAATTTTCTGACTATGGGCATGAAAGCAAAATCCCCCCCCCATCAAGTAGGGTTTTTTTTCAGGTTAGCTGGAAACTCCAGCATAGAATTTGTTTCATGGTGCTTAGTATCCTAGCCAGGCACAGTCATGAGATGTACTTCCCCCAGGCAACAATGATTTCTATCAAACCACCTACAACACTCTGAGAAAAACTCCATCTCCCACCAGAGCTTCAATAAATCTAGGATGTCTGGCCTTTTCATCTGTCATAAGAACATAAGAGAAGCCAATGTTGGATCAGGCCAACGGCCCATCCAGTCCAACACTCTGTCACAGTGGCCGAAAATACCAGGTGCCATCAGGAGGTTCACCACTGGGGCCAGGACACTAGAAGCCCTCCCACTGTTGCCCCCCCCCAGGCACCAAGAATACAGTGCATCACTTGCCCCAGCCTGAGAGTTCTTATCTGTACCTTGTGGCTAACAGCCACTGATGGACCTCTGCTCCATATGTTTATCTAATTTCCTCTTGAAGCTGTCCATGCATGTAGCCACCACCACCTCCTGTGGCAGTGAATTCCATGTGTTAATCACTCTGTCGGCTGACTCCTCACTACAGAATTTAAACCCTTTTTGTTGTCTAGATGTAATTACTCAGATGAAGCCCACTCTAGAGAGACTCAGCCACCAGAGTTATGTCTTCTTGACCACCATTCAACTTTTGATATTGAAGAAGAAAAGAAGAAGAGTTTGGATTTATACCCTGCCCTTCACTACGCAGAGGAGTCTCAGAGCAGCTTACAAACTCCTTCCCCTCCTCACAACAGACACCCTGTGAGGTAGGTGGGGCTGAGAGAGCTCTGACAGAAACTGCTCTTTTTCAAGAACAGCTGAGCCAGAACTATGGCTTGCCCAAGGTCATCTAGCAGGTGCAAATGGAGGAGAGGGGAATCAAACCCAGTTCTCCCAGATTAGAGTCCGTGCACTTAACCACTACACCAAACTGGCTCACCATATTGGGTTTATGATTTCACCATATTGGGTTTATGATCTGGCAAAGCTCCCTGCTGACTGGGAAGTGAACTGAAAAGCCAGTGTTCCACCAAGACTACCACCTGTTTGCAGCGTCCTATCACTAATAATTCCTGTAACTACACACACACACACACACACAAAGTTAGATGTGGCTGCTGTGTCAATCACAGAATGACAAAGGTAGATTAACAATTTCTTGTGGGTGACTACAGAGTTTTGATATGGAAAAAAATGGAGCTCTGGACCAGTGTTCCCTCTAAGTTGAGTTAGTGTGAACTAGCTCAGTTATTTTAGCCTCCAGGTCACACATTTTTTGTCTTAGCTCAGGAAGGATGGCTCCAGAGCAAATTAATTTATGCAGTAGCCAAATCACTCACTCACAACTTTAATGCCAGTAGCTGACAAAGTAGAATTTTTGCTCACAAGAATCCACAGTTTAGAGGGAGCATTGCTCTCGGCCAGTCAACACTTTTATTTAGTTATTGCTTCTGGCTTAAGCAATCATGTTCTCCTACATTCAGGTCTGGTGGATGGTCATGTGAATTCTCGGAGGACAACAGAGATGTTCCATCAGGTTGTGTTAATTGTGTAAGAATATGAACTGATTTACACACAGTGTTCTTTTATCTGTAAGGTAGCTCCTGGAAAATATATGCTTGGAAACATTTAACCTGAAATTCACACAGTGGTTTCTAGATCATCACATGAGTAGATGATAGCTGCAGCAGATTGTGATCTGCGGGATCATCTACAACAGTGGTCTTAAAAAGTTTCCAGCCCCAAGACCCATCTTTAACCTCTTATAGCAGCATAGGATCCAGTGAGCTGTAAGCATGTGACAAGAACTGGCCCCTAATTTCATTTCAGTCCCTGTATATCTCATGTTCCACCACAAGGAGGCTTAAGAAGTGTATTCTCATATTCTCTAGGAGGAGCTCTTTTAAATACACACCCCCCCCCGGACTAACAGTCATGTTTGGTATAATTTGCCCTTTCTTTCTCACGTTGTTCTGAATAATTACCTATCCCCCCTTCATCATAGCCTCTGTGCATTTCTGCACGGCCTGGGAATGCTGCCATATTTCTTGTCACACTGTATATGAACATTAATGCTCAGTTTCATATGGAAGCATGATGGCTGGTCCGAAGTCATTTATTATGGATAAGGTGGATGGGACTGGTGGTTCCTTCTGGGATGGCAGGCTGGAAAGTAGGCTGGCCCAATTTGTAATTTAATTGTTTTGCTTCATATGGGTAAACTTTTCCTCAATACAGCTTTTGCAACGTTTTTGGACATACTGGCCATCCACGTTTGTGTTATGGACTGTTGTTCTGAAATGGTCAGACCAGGATCTCAATCCTAAAAGCTTCCTTTATTGACCATCCTGCCTGCCTCCCATGATGGCATTACACTGCTTTGCAAAAAAAGGGAAAAAAGAAAAGAAATCAAGTTATCAGATCTGCAGACCAAGCATAATCCATTTGGTGCCCCAGTTTTTTCCTGATCACACACTATAACTTTGCGGCTTGACATATCTGATTGCTGTTCTCCTAGAGGAGGTACATCGCCTGTGGATTTAGAAATTCCAGTAGTGTCTTTGAGAACTGCACAGTATGCTAATGTTAGTGCGGGAGAGTTGAGATTTCAATGCTCCAAGTATCTCTACCACCAAATCCTTTAATCTCCCCTGGTGGACTACCACTGGCAGTAATGAACTTCAATGAAGTAATTTCCATCAGTAAAAGAGAAAATTAACTACACCTGATAGTGTTTGCATGATCATCAGGAAAAAATAACTAGTTGCTTGCAGTACAAAAAGCAGGACAGATTCCATGTGTGATAAGGGGTATACGTGTGAGTGACTTCAGCTGAATCCCTCCCTCTAGCTATAACTGTCACTTGTGCCATGTCCCACAGTGTTCCTGAGGTCCCCCAACTTTCAGGACCAGTGTTCCCTCTAAGTTGAGTTAGTGTGAGCTACCTCACAGTTTCTTAGCCTCCAGCTCACATATTTTTGTCTTAGCTCAGGAAGGATGGCTCCAGAACAAACTTACTTATGCAGTAGCCAAATTGCTTGCTCACAACTTTAATGCCAGTAGCTCACAAGGTAGAATTTTTGCTCACAAGACTCCACAGCTTAGAGGGAGTATTGCTCAGGACTGGCTATCTGGAGGATGAAACAGCTTGCAGAAAAATAGGGGAAGCAAGACAGTCCCATTCCAGAGCCAGAACTCTGAGAACAGTTCACCGGATCCAATTCATGATGTCACATGGGCAGCCACTCATAAACAATACCAATAACTGCAAATACAATGTAGAAATCCCCTTGAACAAGTGTTACCAGGGCTAGAGAAAAGACCATTGACAAAAAGCCCTGTATCCAACCCTCAGCATCACGTTTCCAGGAGCCCAGTGTCCCATTCTGATCCCTGCATCATGTACAGCCAAACTAACATGTCTCAGGAAGGTGAGAGAGAGAAAGAGAGACAGAAGGTTAACTTACAGCACGACGATATGGGGACACTGATGGCCAAAATGATCCACGCTATATCCACTTTGCTGAGACAAATTGTTGCCCTGTGTTGGGGCTTGTCCCCTTCTGTGACATGAGAAATGTTTCCTGGCATGCCAGGTTTCCAGGTTCCAGCAGGTACCAGTCTGTTTAGGAAATTTCCCGTTGCTGTCGAAGTGGAAGTCGGCAGCCACGTGGAGGGCTCTGTAGAGAGTGCACTGCTTGGGAAGCTGGTATTATCCCAAGAGGGGAGCATTGTCATGGATGTTCCATTAGGACTTCCCGTTGTATGCAATGAAACGTTAGCATCAATGCCCGTTGGACCAGCATGACCAGATGCTGATGCTACTGTTGCAGTCCCAGGGCTGGTAAAAAAGGGTACCTGGTTTATAGTCTGGTTTGAGATTACCCAAGAGTTATTTTTACCTAAAATATCCCATATGCCATAACGTGGGGGTTTAAAAGGCACCGTCACCATTTCAGGAGTAGTTGAAGGGCCAGTTGCTGGTGTCGTGAGATCTGTCTCCTGCAGAACTGTTTCCGTTGAATTCCCCTTCTCTGCTTTTTTAAGGCCTTCCAAGATATCACTGTAGAAAGAAGCATTTGAGTCTGTTGTAGTTACCAGCACAGAGCTATTTCTGCTTCTGTGAGTTGTAGGAGGAGTCTGAAATGGGTGATTTGGAGACTGGCTCCTTGTGTTAGGGGGAGGAGTATACAGTCCTGTCTTTAGGTAAGGCTCTGTAAATTCTGTGAAGTTGCCTTTGACAATCTGAAATATTTTCCCCTTAGGCTGAGTCTTTCCAGAAGATAGAGCACTCTGGTTGTATAAGTGATATGGTTCCTTGTTGCCAGCAGGGCTGCTGGTTGACTTCTTCTGGCTAATGGAAGAAACCGTGGTACTCATTGAGCTAGTGGAATGGAAGCTTGCAGGAGCAGCTGTGGGTGAAGGCTCAGTCGTGTGGTGGCCTCTCTGCTGAGGAGTCATCCCCATAGCTGAGGTGCTGATATTGTGTGTCAGGAAGTCTTGAGATGATGCTAAGCTGGGAGACAGTCCCTGAACAGTAAATAATAGCTCTTCTGTCAGTGCCAAGATCAGTAGAACACCTGGAGAAAGAGAGAGAGAGGAGAGATGGGCATGAAAAATGGGTTTCTTGCTTGTGTTTGTAGTTTTTAAAAATTCAAGACGCGAAGCCTGACCTTTTATGTATGTTTGTGCAATAGTAATTCCAACATTTTATCTGGAGACCATTGTAAGAGACCATTAAATGAATCTCTCATGCACCGATGCTGAGAGTATTGTGCACAGTTGTGGTCACTCCTTTCAGAGACACTGTCTAGTGGGAAAGGGGGCAACTAGACATGTTCAGTGGTTTGCAAAAAGGCTAAAGATCACCTGTTCTTAGTTTAGGAAAACTGCTTTTATGAAACAGGAATTCTGCGACCAGAACTCCAGGTGTGTTCCATGGTCCTGAACACCTGCGATGACAGAACACATGGATCAGGCGGCAGTGGTACAGAATGAGGGGTTGGCCTCCTTCCCCCATCTCATTTCCCTGATAGAAGATGGCTCCCTTGGGCTCTTCATGCCCAAGGGAGGGGGGGCAGGGAAATCCAGTCACCATATGAGTACCTACCCCCCTCCAAGGTCTAAAGCAGCCTGGAAGAGTTTATAATTGGGGAGAAAGTACAGAAGGGAAGAGTTGCACCCTTCTCTAGCTCTGTGATGCACACTGATAGCAGACTGCCCTTTTTAGGGACAAATAATACATCAGAATTCACTCATTAGAACACCAGACAAAAGAGAAAATCAGAAACATTGTGATGACAGATGGAGATGGGTAGCCATATTAGCCTGACTGTAGCAGTAGAAAAGAGCAAGAGTCCAGTAGCACCTTAAAGACTAACAAAATTTATGGCAGGATATGAGCTTTCATCTCCTGCCAACCTAGCAGTTCGAAAGCAAGAAATTGCAAGTAGATAAATAGGTACCACTTTGGTGGGAAGGTAACAGCGTTCCGTGCACCTTGGTGTTTAGTCATGCCGGCCACATGACCACAGAAATGTCTTCGGACAGCACTGGCTCTTCAGCTTGGAAACGGAGATGAGCACCGCAACCCTAGAGTCGGATTTGACTGGCTTTTGAACAAGGGGGAATGAGCTTTCATGAGTCACTGCTCACTTCTTCAGAAGTGGACTGTTTGGAACTGGACTCTTGCTCTTTTCTACTGCTACAGACAGACTAACACGGCTACCCGTATTGATCCTTCTCCATGGAGGGCACCACATACAGAATGGGTATCTGAAGAAGTGAGCAGTGACTCACAAAAGCTCCTGCCCTGCCACAAATGTTCCTAGTCTTTAGGGTGCTCCTGGACGCTCACTTTTTTCTACAGTGTGAGGACGGGTAAGAGAAAAATCTCTCCCCTGTCCTCCACACTTCCCTCTTACAATACTAACAAACAAAAGGAGATAATTAAGCTTCAGTTTAGTTTATTATTAGCCAGATGGCATCACTTTCTTAGTAACTTATTAACAGCTAATTAAGCATTGTGAAAAGAAATAATGTACTACAAGATGTGGTCAGTAGTCCCTGATCTGGTCAGATCTTGGAAAGCTAAGCAGGGCCAACCCTGGCAAGTATTTGGATGGGAGACCTCCAAAGAATACCAGGGCCGGGAGGCAGAGGCAGGCTATCAAGCCACTTCTCTGAACGTCCTCTATGTCCTAGTAGGAGTTGCCAGAGGTCGTCATGACTTCCAGGCGTGGGCATGCACACACACAAAATACAAAAAAAGAAAAAAGATGTGGTCAGTGGTTACTAGGTTCGTGGTGGAAAGTACTGTCAAACTGCAGCCAATTTACGGTGACCCTCATAGAGTTTTCAAGGAAAGAGACAAACACAGGTGCTTTGCTATTTCCTGCCTCTGCATATCAACCCTCAACTTCCTTGGTGGTCTCTCATCCAAGTACTAACCAGGACCAACCCCAGCTTAGCTTCTGAGATATGACATCCACGTCAGGCTGGTCACTGGCTAAGCTGAGTCTAAAAAAGGATTCGACACATTTGTGGAGAATGACTCATGAAAGCCATGGGGCCGATTGTTGTCATGCCCAGTTGGTGTGCTTCTCAGAAACATCTGGAGGGCCCAGCTGGAAGTGAAATGCTGGTCACATTCTTTGCTGGATCATCAGACCAGAATGAGATCATGAATCACTCTGACATTATTCTTTCTTTTTTTAAAAAAAGTATTTGGTCTTTTTATAGGCTGTTTTGCAGTCTTTGACCTCAGCCCATAAAGAGAGTGATTGTCATTGCATGAAACGGTCATCTCGCTCTTCATACTCCACAAAGTACCACCTTGTTGGTGTAGAGCACAGGAAGAGGCAGCCATTAAGCACTGCTAGGTTATTTCACCTTCACAATGTTGGTCCTCAGAATTCATGCCTACCTCTAATCACTTCTTGGACGACATTTAACATTGTTAATTGGTCACAGATCCAACTCAAAACACAAACACTGGTCACTGGAATATTTACAAATCATGGCCCAGGATGGAACACAAGAAGAAGACAGCCAATTCCAGTAGGAGGCAAACTTTCTCTTCTGTCATCCTGTTATAATCTGAATAACTGCCTGGAAAGTACACAAATGTTAAGAACTGGGAATTTTAAAAAGGCACAGAAATGCTGGCTTGGGAAAGGGGTGAAAGCAACACAGACCACCTCCTGTCCTGCACTGAGGTAGGATTACTTGCACATCAGCTGTGTGTGTACCCTATGTGTCTGTATGTTAACATGTAAGCAAAGATTCTGATATCCAGCGCAGAAAATGGCATATAGAGATTCTAAATTTCTATTAAAAATTCAATAGATTTATAGTCCTCATAGCTGTAGAGATGCTTGCCTTGATCCTACTGGTAATCTAACTAGAATGTCAATACCCTTTCAGAACACCATTTCTTAAAAACCTGAATTTTGGTGGTCATAATGGAAGTGGGGCAAAACATGCCCTGTATAACCTAAAATATCAGGTTGTATTATGCAAACCAGGAACGGCCAACTGATGCCCTGGAGGCTGGAATCAGCCGTAAAACAATTTCATCTGGCATCAAGTTTTAATCCAAGTCTGTTAAAGGTTTGCTAAAGGGGAAAAAACGAGATCTGCACTTTGTAAGAAACAGACATCCCACACCTGAATGTTACATCTCTCTTTTGGATTTTGTAATTACCATCTTAGCTATACCTATGTACATGTGCTCAGTAACTGTGAAACGCTTACTGCTAGGTGGCGCCAGTGTTATTATGGAACCTGATCACTTTACAAGGAGGGCAGAAAAGTATATGGGCTGGTGCCTGGACCACTACGTGGAAAAGAGGAGTCCCTGGGAATACAGAAGCTTCTGCTTCACATTCCGGCATCCAACAGACGGAGAAGAGAAGCTAGAGGTAAATATAGGGCAAGGCATACCTTTACTTAAAGCATATCCAGATGGCTCCAGTAAATGAGATGTGTCATGCATGACAGTGGAAAGCAAAAGGGGGACGGACCATATGGCAAAGCTAGAGGGAAAATTCCTTCCCAGTGTGGCATTCGGTTACAATCTAAGCATGAAAGCAAAACACATCTGCCAAACCTCCTCCAAATGGAAGTTTTCCTAGCTCTGAATCCATGCAAACCAAAAATTACATTGAGACTTCACAGAGAGAGAGAGAGAAAGAAGTCCTTGCAAACTTGACCTCAGTGGGCCACCCCACAATGTGGTATCCGTGTGCAACTGAGAATGCTGAATGCTTGTAGCAGCTTTCTGCCCAGCTATTTAGCTTTCCATTGCAAGGTCCTTTTAGGACACATCTCTCTTCAGATCATTGGTTTAATACAATACAGCAGCTCCTCCGCAGTCAGAAGGGCTAACCATGGCAGCTGTCCAACGTTATCTCCCAGAAGCTTTAGACTTAATGCTATTCAGGGACAAGGAGATTTTGGCCCAGTACAGAAAACAATACAGGGGAACTTCAAATCTGGAATAACCAATTATCCTGTTCATCAAGTGCATTTACTTCTTATGATCTTATCCCTCCTAAATTCAAACTTCCAAAACCTCTTGAACGGCCTTGGAGATGTAGGAGCTCCTAGCCTAGAAGGCAGGCTGCTGAGGTAACAGCAAGAGGCAGGAATCTTGACGGTTACTTCTAGGGAGTGCAACTACAGCGGGGACTGGGAAGGAGAAAACTTCCATGGTTATCATTTCTTGGATGTGACTGATGACCTTGTCAGCCAATGACATTTCCACCTCATTTTGGACATGGTGCCCAAGCCACTGACAAGAAAGAAGGTTGGGGATTGCACACTGCCATCTGGATTTCTCACACCTTATTCCCCTGTGGCCCTTTACCTCAGGCGCTTCCTTCACAGCCCTCATATGTGTATTGGGAGCTGAGCTGAGGGAAGACAGAGTGCTGGGCAGCAGAGTGTCGGGCAGGAGGAAAGTGTGGGAAGAGGGTTCCGTTCCCTCAGTGCCCCATGTATGAACAGGGCAGCAACATAAAACACAAACATGGCGTCTGTCCTCATGTCTAGACAGGTCCCTCAGTTCCAATTCAGAGGTGATGCTGCTGGCTGTATTATTATTAATGAAACACCCCTTCTAGAGTAGGACATGATATTTAATGTGCCAGTACAATGTTTTACATGCCAGACCACATCTGTGCACATTATCATTCAACGTCCCAAGTGACAGCTGTCCTGATACACAAACACCAACCATAGGTTTATTGGAACATAAGGAAACTTACAAAACAGCCCTGGCAGGATGGGACTCCTCTGCTCAATTCATAAGGCTGGCTTTCCCTACAGAGAACTTTAGGCAGAATCTCAAAGCGCCTGATCTAAATTTCATGGAAAGAAAGGGTGCCTTTTCCCCCAATTCTGGGAAGCTTTGGACTGAGGCCCTAGTCAAACAAGCCCCAGTGGAAAGTTTTTGCAGCTTATATTACCATTTTGTCATGGTGAATAATTAAGCACAAAGAGTTCAGTCTGGCACTCCAAAGCCCAGAGTCCCATCTCCCCCCCCCCCCCAATCTCAGACACTGGCAGAACAAACACAGCCTCCTTGCTCAGTGGGGCTTGAAAAACATTACTGCTGTGGGAAGTCAGAAGCAGACTTCTGTGCTCAGACCCACTATTGTCTTGGACTAGTTGCGCTGGGGGGGGACCTAACTAGTGTTAGGAGCCCCAGTAGATGACAAAACGCAGATGTTAATGGCGCATAGGAAGAGGAGAAACTGAGTGTGCTTGAGCCTGTAACATTTCTGTGGGAAAAAAGATCTGTTCACAACTGACAGGGACCTCCTACATAAAATGAAAGTCTCCAGTTCTTATTTTATACTACCCCCCCTTTTCATTTGAAAGGGTTTAGCGATCAGAATGTGATAGACTTTAGTACTTAGGGGAAATGCCATTGACTAGGACCATTTACATGCTTATTTTTTAAGGTGCTCAAGTCCACACCACACAGCAATCACCCCTTTACATTCACATGGAATCCTTTGTTTGAATGAGACCACATGAAAAAAAAATCCCTATTACCTCACCAGAGGAAAAGCGATGTGGTAATTCATTATATGCCAATTTGGGGGTGGGGTCTCTCTCAAAGAAACACACAATAGTGATGTGGTGAAGAAATTCCATTCTGCCTCCTCAAAAGTAAGACCAGTGAGGAATACCAGTCTTTGAAATGTCAAAAGTCTCAATGTTGTGAATTTTCCCTCCCCCTTTCCATACCACCAGAGTGCCCCATGTAAAGCACAAAGATAGAATTCTGGGCAAACAACAGATATCAACATTTTCATGGAGGATCAAAGCATATTCCTTGCCAGCGAACACACCAACACTATGCAATCCTAAACAGAATTACTCTGTCCTAAATCCACTGAAATCAATGAATGTAGAACAGTGCAACTCTACTTTTGATTGCACTCAAAAACAGGTTGCTTTGCAAGCTATTCCTCTTTACAATCCCTTAAACCAGAGGTTATTCATACAATAACATACATTTTATTGAAATGCACATAACATGTCTAAATGTGTGTGTGACTGAGGGTGAGCATATCTAGCTACTGTTTCATGGATATCAGGTTAGGAACCCAAGCTTCATGATTCAGAATCTGAAACCCCATGCACACTTATTTGGGATGAAACCCTACTGAACTCAATTCACTTCAGTAAACAGTCATAGGATCAGGAGGCACATCTGATAAAGCCCAACCGACCTCCCAGAAAGAAGCACTCTGGGGTGTATTGGGGGGGGGTGGCAAAAGAAAGCCCCTCACTCACTAGCAAGCACAAAATCTGCCTTTAGCAGAAGTCTTACAAAGCTATGTTCAAAATCCACACCAATAAAGAACCAGAGGGTTATGCCAACATTAAGAGCGCGACAAAGCAGCCTAAAGGCTCTGACAACCAAAAGCTTTGTAGAAGCCACCGGCCCCTGTTGCTAAGAAGATTCATTCCCACCCACCCAAGGGCTCCACACAAAACCAGCCCACCAATTCAGAAATTCCGCTCAGATTCTCTTGTCCTAAGGCACAATAGAGGTTGCAAAGAGAACATCAGTCCGAAGAGAGGGCACAGAAGCGGGTTCCCCCATTCATTCTCCCCACGGTGAGCTAAAAGGAAGCCAGATTCCAGGGTGACGGAACCCCGTCCAGATAGCGGACCCTTCTGAAAATGACGGGGGGGGGGGGGGGCGGGAACAGCCCTCAAATATAACCGAAAGAGAGGGAAGAGAGAAAAGGAGGGGGGAAGTGAGGTGCCCGGGACCGGATCGCAGGCGATCATTACTCACCTGAAAATATCATTTGGACTTGTCAGCGGACATTCTCACCTGCTCACATCACGGAGACCCAGAGGCCTCATGTTTGAAGGCAAAGAAAAGAGGGCGAGCAAACCGAATCGTGGCGCGACAACCCGGCGAAGAGAGAGCGCGCGTTTACACAGCTCGCTCCGGCGCAAAGACCACGGGCGCCGAGTACGCAGGCGTGCCTGGCGCAAGACGGAGCCTGCTCTTTTGTGCGACCGTTTCTTGCCAAGACGAGAGGCGGCGTGTGAGTGATCGAGACTCTTTGCGGCTCCCCCTCGGAGCTGCTTTGTATTCTGGCTGGAGTCGTCCCCCGTCCCCCCCCGCGCACGCTGGGTCTAACGCAGTGGGTCTAATTCAGATGCTACAGAGAGGATCATCCCCGGGTGCTCCACTTTGCTCGAACGGAAGCATCAGCTGCACAGTAGCCAATCCTTGTGCGCCTTTGCCTGATTTCTTTCTCTTTCTTTCTCTCTCTCTTTCCTTCCTTCCTTGCACTGTGTTCATGATCCGACGAGTATTTGGGCTACACGCAGCTATGTCTTACAAACCGGAAGCTTGTTTCTGCCCCTGCTCTTCAGTTACTTGAATACTGGAAAAAAAATTAAGGCAAAATATCCAGGGTGCTTCACCGCCCCACACACCCTGTGCACTCTTTCTCTCCAGTTCCATTTTCCCCAAATGGTTTCAAAGGTCTACAGCACATTTCACCCCACCCCACAGAAGCAACACAATGTTTTGAGGACTGCACAGAATCAAACCATTGCCATAGAGACAGTAATTCTCACAGATGATTTCCCCCCCTTTACTCCTATAGTGTTCTTGAGCTTATAGCAACCTCATTCCTCCAAATGGTTTCTTTCTTTTCTTTCCCGGCAAAAGCAAGCAGACCAAAGTCCTGGGACAGAGGGAGCCTTTGGGTATGTTCAGGTGATGGGCACAGAGAAGGGGGAAATGGAAGCTAGGCAGTTATTCACTATAAGCAGCTCATGTTTTTAATGCTTTTGATAGTTTCCATGGGATATAGAGGGGGCTGGAGGGAATATCTAATGTGCCCCCTCAGCTACAGGCATTTGTCTCACAGTGTGGGCACCACGCCACGCCTTTGTGTTCCATCCTCATGGCTGGGACCACTGCTTCCCAGTCACAGGAATGGAACATGCATGTGAATAGTCACGTTATGGTGGGGCCAGCACACTAGGGCCCTGCTCCCACCCCGTGTGCATGGCCCTGTACCCACAATGCCATGTGTACAGAGCTGGGACTGCAGTGCAAGGGTCACATTATTTATTTACTTTGGTTATGCCCAGACTTTTTCTCCAGTGGAGACTGAAAGGGGCTCACATGGTTTTCCTTTCCTCCATGTTACCCTCCAAACAGCCCTGTGAGGTAGGTCAGGCTGAGAGTGTGTCACTGCCCCAAAGACATCCAGCAAGCTTTCATGGTGAGAGTGGGGAGTCAAAACTGGATCTTCCAGCTCTGAATCTGACACTCTAACCATGACACCACTCTGGCTTTCTCACTCTATTGGAAGTGGATCTTTACAGAATCATCATGGCCCAAGGAAATCAGGATAATCAGGGTTCTGTACAATAACATCACCAATAGGGTGTGTGTGTGTGTGTGTGAGAGAGAGAGAGAGAGAGAGAGAGAGAGAGAGAGAGAGAGAGAGAGAGAGAGGTGTCAAATCACTTCCAACTTTTGGTGACGCTATGAATAAAGAACCTCCCAAATGCCCTGTTGTTAACAGCCTTGCTTGAGTCTTATTTATTTATTAAATTTATACCCCGCCCTACCCCAAGAAATCGGCTCAGGGCGGCTCACAACATAAAATCAACAAACAGTAAAGCAATAAATAGCTATAGCACATACAACTGAAAAGTCATGCCTTATAAAGTAATTACCCTAAGAAATTCCAGTGCCCAGGTAGTATCCGGGACAGTAGGGCACTGGAAAAGGTCATAAGCGTGGACGGGACAGGGGGGCCATAATGGATTGGATGCCTGCCGCCTCAACCAAATGCCTGGCAAAACAGCTTTCCCTTCTGTTTTATGCTTCCCCTTCTTTGTTAAATTGAGGGCAGCAAAAAAATTTCTCCTTCTACTTCCACTTCCAACTGTGGGAGGAGGGAAGGCTTGCAAACGGGCCCCCCGTGGCTTCCTCGACTGAGTCCATCCATCTCTTGTTGGTTCTTCCTCTTTTCCTGCTGCCTTCGACTTTTCCTAAGATGATCGTCTGTTCCAGTGACTCTTGTCTTCTCATCATGTGACCAAAGTACCATAGCTTCAGTTTAGATGTTTTAGCTTCTAGGGAGAATTCAGGCTTGATTTGGCCACAATACCAGCACTGATTGCAAGTGGTTTAAGTACCCATAACTGTCCTGGTCTGGGACCCAAGTCTACTTCTTTGTAAGCGGTCCGTTGCTTGCAGTGGCTGTCAGGTATGTTGCTTACCCTTCCATTTTTTAAAATTTAGGGCAGCAGCAAATGTTTTTCTCCTTCCACTTTCCCTTCCACTTCAAACTGTGGGAGGGGGGAAGGCGAAAAAGCTAACAAAAACAATGGGTGACAATTGTGGCAGGGGAGAGAAGTTGCGAAATGTCACAAGAAAGCCCTGACCAATTATCCTGGTGAAGTTGAGAGCCTCCCTCGGTTCTCATTAGACTAATGACATCAGAGCCGTCTTTTCCACCCACCTTCTTAGAAAATTAAGTCATCTGGAATGTGGTAGGGCTAAGGAAAAAAGAGAGTGAAGTGTAATGAGGGGAACAATGTCGCCTACGGGAATTTTCTGCGTATGCATTTTGGTTGCAATGGACAGTTTGAGACAACAACATCAGCCCTTTTCAGGTGACAAGATCACCTGCAGGAGGATAGGGTGGTTGTGAAAGTGAGCTCTGTCCTGATTTAGCATGCATTCATTGAACATTATGCATGTGTACAAGTGTGTGTGTACTTATATGCACGTGCATGTGCATTGCCAGATCTCTGCATGCTGGAAACCATGGTGGGGGAGAGCTAGGTTCCCAACTGAGATGAGAGGCAGCTGTACACATAAAGGACCTGACTGCATTTTCCAGTGAGTGCACATAGGCTAGACTTGCTGCTTGCTACTGCAGTGCTGTATCTTCCCATGGGCATTCATTCGCCATCATTCTCTGTTAAAATGTTGCCAAAAAGCCTTACTGTTTAAATGAGGTGTGTACTGGGAAAGAGGGAGAGGTGTGACTTGTTGTATCTTGTATATACAAATGTCTTGCATTATGACCAACTAAAAATATTTTAAAACAGTGAGCAAATTTCTGAGTCCTCTAGGATTCTTCATCACATTGGATGTTTGATACCGAGAAAAGGAGATGGGGAAGAGAAAATAAGTTGTTTTAGGGCTGCCAGCCTCCTAGTGGGAGTGAGGGAAACCCCGCTTTCACAGGCTCTTGCCCACCACTGGCCAGCTGGCTGGCAGGGGAAAATCTTGCCCCCAACTGACCTTTTTAGGCCTACTTCTGGTTGGGGGTGATGCTCTGGTTTTGGGGGCAAAACACTATGATTTGAAGCCAAACCAGAGTGTCACCCCCTCGTCTCCCAGAAGGATGTCGAGAGACCCCTGCTGGCCAAGTAAGTCGACCTGGCAACCCTAAGTTGTTTCAAGACAAGACGGAAAAGACCTGAGTCTGAATTGCGTAGTCTTAAAATGGAATATGGGATGTTAGGCTACAAAAAGATTGCGGATCTCTGACTGCCTGTAAAAGGCAAATTTAATGGAAAGGACTGATTTGGAATAGGGCCATATGGTAGGAGGAGGTGGCGATTTAACCAATCCTTGTTCAGTTTTGCTAACTGAAATCTGAGCTCCCCATTGTTCTCAGCGTTTTCAAGTTATACCAAGACTGCTGGTGCAAAGCCAGTGAGAAAAAAGCAGTCTTCTCCCTTTGTGATTGTAAAAGGAAGTGCTTACCCAAATCTCTCCAGTGCTAAGTGGAACACACTGGTCTCTCGTAAAGGGAACTCAATGGGAGGCCTTAGGCAAGACACGCTCCTTCAGCAGCAGGCCCCATCCGCCCTCCCATCTACATCATGACGTTCCTGGTGCCTGCCTTGCAATGTTGCTAAGGCAGTGCATGTCCCTTAAACACGCTAACAGGGCCATCATAAGCAGAGTTACCTTTCTCCTAAGTCCATTAAAGTCAACAGGCCTAGAAGTGTGTAATGTTGCTTAGGATTACACTGTAAAAGTGCTCTAGAAATGCTTATGATGATGATGATGCTCTTCAAATATTAGAAATGGGACAAAGCCAGAAATTGTGGCTGCCAGATCTACCGCAGCAGTCTACAGAAAAGAGCTGTGCTTGCTAGAGAGATGAAGACAAAGTGAGAGACCTCGAACGATGAACCTGTAATGTGGGAATCAGCCTGAAATCTTTGATCAAATCACACCTGCCCTTTCGAGCTTCCTGCTCTGCATCCCATCCCATTACTTGGCAGTGTTTCTGTTAGGAGGATGCTGTTGCCAAGGGAGATTGAACGGATGTGCCACTGTTTTTTTCTTTCACCAGCACTTAGACTTGCCATTGGTATTTACCTGACTGTGTGACCTTTGGCTACTGAGAATTTTGCTGTTTATGTCATCAAGCACTTTGGAAGAATTGGGACAACGGGATAAATGGCTTTCTGGCATCCAGTGTGGCTAAAACAAGACCTGGTTGGATCAGGATTTTCTCTTCTGTAATAAAAGGCAAGTCAGTCAGAGTATCGATTTGTAGTAATCACAACATAGGGTGGAGGGAAGAGCAAATTAAATGGGCCTTTGTTGCAGGATCTTTCCAGTTTCTAAGAACTAGACACAACATTGGTATCTAGAAGGTAAGAATGGGAAATGAAAAGCATTTGAGAAAGTGATGTATGAGAGGGGCATGCTCTGGTAAGGAACTGAAGCTAACAAAGCTTTATATTTGTATCCCACCTTTCCTTCAAATTATTTAAGGTGACTCAGGAAAAAAATAACCTATGGTATCCATTGCAACAATAAAAACACAACACACACGCACAAAAGTAATAACACTAATATCTTAATTTGCCCTAAAAGATGAAGACCCACCTCATACCCCGTACTCCCATTCTCCAGGCATCTGATCCACCCAAAACCAAGTCACAGTACCTTTTCTAAAGGTCAGCAGCAAAGCAGCCCTTCTTACCACTTCCAGCAGACGATTCTACAACAGTGAGGCTACAACCCAAAAGGCTTCCCAGGGTGTGTGTGTGTATCTCTGGTCTTAACAAGGGCAAGGGGACCACAGGCAGCATCCAGTTGGAGGAATGTAATTGGTGCATAGGTTTATATGGCCCCCAGGTCCAGGTGTATGCCCCCCAAGAGCGTTTAAGATAAAAACCAGCACACTAAATTAAGTTAGGAAACCATGAAGTTACTTCAACACAGCTGTACTGTGTGCTTTATGGCTAACTCCAGATGTCATCTGCCCTGAGTCTCAATGAGAAAGGCAGACTGTAAATAATATACATGGATAAATAAGTAACAACCGAGAAGCCACATTTTGCACGAGTTGAGGTTTCTGGGTTGTCTTTAAGGGGAGCTCAATAAAGTACCAGTGCTCTGACTTCCCATATTTTAGGCGTGCATGTCCTCATATCTGTCTATTAGGTTTTTATCCTGCTCTTCCAACAAGCTTGTGAGATAGATTCAGCTGATAAGAGATTGACTGGCCCACGGTCATCCTAAATTTTATGAGTGAGAGACAGAGGAACCCAAATCTCCTAGTCCTAGTCTGACACTTTAGCTTGGAGGGTCCCCAACTTTGAGAATATGGAGTGGGTGTCACCACAAAATGGCTGCCAGGGGGCTCACAAAGAGTTGGGAAGTTGCAAGCAAAGCATCCTCCTGCAATGGAGGAGCTGCTCTGAATGGGTGTTTCCCCCTCATTGGTTCTTCCAAAGCACCTCCTACTCTCGCAAGGTGAAGGAAAGCCAGGACTGGCTATTTATTTTGAGGAAGAGATGCTTCAGGGAGAAAGCAAATGGGTGCCACAAAACCCATTGGTAGGTGCCACATGCCCAAAAGTGCCACACTGGAATCACTGTTCTAATTACTATAACGTACCAGCTCTCCATATGAATCCTTGCAGCCAATAAAATAATCAAAAGAGGCCCTGCTGCATGTGCCAATCTCCTATGAACATTATTGTTAAATAATGCTAGCAAGAAACATGGCCACTTAACTTGTTCATAAGGTATGTTACAATAAAAATATGAGTTAAATTGCCTTTTGTCACAATTTGTCACTGAGAGCCAATTAGATAGAGGTTAAGGTATCTGAACAGAACCAGGAAAATCTGGCTTCAAATACTACTCAGCCATGAAGCTCACTGCGTAACATTGGGCCAGCCACTCTCTTTCAGCCTAACCTACCTCCAGGGTTGTCATAACCTCTCATGGAGGTGGGGGTCCCCTGCTTCCAGGTCCCATTGCCCAGCCATCAATCAGCTGGCCAGTGGGGGAAATTTACCCTGAAAAAGAGGGAGGCTCTGCCGATGTGCAGTGATGTGTCTACGTGACCCAGAAGTGATGTTGTCACCTCAGGGGCTCTGGTATTTGGGCAAAAACTCTATGGTAGAAGCCAAATTTACCATATTTTACCCAAATACCAGAATGTTATCCTGACATGACGATGTCACTTTGAGGTCATGTGGGCAGTGACATGGGCATGTCACTGCATGTTGGCAGAGCCTCCCTCCTGCCTCTGCTGGTTGCCACGAAGGGCCTGGCGATCCTACCAACTTGCAGGACAAAATGGAAGAGGGAAGGGCCACAAAGCTCTTCTGAGCTCCTTGGAGGATGGGCACTATACAAATACGATCAGCAGTACAGACTACAGCCAAAAGTATGAATGTGTGCCTTGTATAGCTGCATCTAAAGTCTAATGCTTAGCAGAAGATACCCCTAAACAATTTGCTGCTGTTAACAATGTTGACCTATCTTCAGTGTGCCCACGTGTTTGTGCATTTAGGGGTAGGCAATGTAAGGAAGTTCAGACAACAGTGGTAAATGACAAAGCAGAGACAATAATCAGGATGTGGGGAGAGTAGGACCAGCATCAGGCAATGAATAAGTCACTACTGTGAACAGAAGGAGAACCAAGGGAAACAGTCCCCAGTGGCAGGGGAAAATGATGCATGAAATGGCTGTGTTGGAGAAGCAAACGCATGAGCATGACACCTGAGGGGTGATCTCTCTACTAGAACATACATGAACAACCCAAACCAGAGAATATGGAGCAGGGGGAAGACTAGCAGTATGGTTGTAACCATAGCATAGATTCGCCTTAGGTCTGGCTGCATAGGGCTCCTCCACATCTTACCTTTCCTCCAAAAATCTCAGAGTAATTTATAATTCCCTCTCTTATCCTCATAGCAACCCTGTAAACAATATGATGTTGAGAGAGAATGATTGACTCAAGGTCACTCAGTAAGCTTTGGTTTGAATCTCTCTCTCCCCGAATCTGGACTAAACTGGATGACATGCTGGGAGTTTTATGTATGGAGTCCCCAGAGTTTCCAGGCCCCTGTTGGGACTAGGACTAGAATAGGGAAGGGATTTCTAAACTTCTCCCTACCTCTTTTTTGACTCAAAAGATTTCTGCAGGCCTGTTATTATCCCTGTTAGAGAAAACATTCCCCACCTGTGTCAGGACTTGTATGTTTGTCCAGTGGGGAAAATGGTAGCCTGTGGAGGTGTTTCAGACTATAAAAACAGCATGGAGACTTGCCCTTCTATCCATTCCATGGTCCTAGTTTGGCGTAGTGGTTAAGTGCGCGGACTCTTACCTGGGAGAACCGGGTTTGATTCCCCACTCCTCCACTTGCACCAGCTGATGTGACCTTGGGTCAGTCACAAGCTCTGGCACAGCTGTTCTCTCAAGGACAGTTTCTGTCAGAAGTTCTCTCAGCCCCACCCACCTCACAGGGTGTCTGTTGTGGGGAGGGGAAGGGAAAGGAGTTTGTAAGCCGCTCTGAGATGCCTTTGGGCAGTGAAGGGCGGGGCATAAATCCAAACTCTTCTTCTTCTTCTTCTTCTTCTAATCTGACTAAGGGCAGTGTATACCACCTATTTCAAAGAGAGTAAATGCTGGGAGTGCCACAAACAGAAATCCTAGTGTCTCCTCAAGGTTTGCAAATGCCACACTGGCTCTGTTGTGATCTTATGTTCATGTACCCAGCCAAAAGTTTAGGGTGATATACTGTTAATCCCTGATTTTGGTGGTTTCCACATGGGGATGTGCTTGTTTTGTTTCTCCATTGCTGGGGCAGCTGCAGATAAAGCTCAGAGGCAATTTAGTTTCCACATGGCAGGTTTCCCTACACCTTCTTTGACCCAGTCCCCAACAATGGCCACCCTCCTTCCCCTGGGCCACTGGGGACCTGGGGACATCAGCATATTGGGATGACCTGGCAATAGCTCTGATATTTGGGCAAAAACTCCACTGGTAAAAATGGCTTTCTACCATAGAGTTTTTGTTCAAATACCAGTGTGTAGCCTGGATGACATGATGACATCACTTCTGGTACACACTGGAAGTAGTGTCACCATGTTGCCAGCGATGTAGCTGGGGCCTCTCTCCTGCTCCTGGTAAGTCCCCTCACCGGCCAGCTGATTGGTGGTGGGAAGCAAGGCCTGGAAAAGGTTCCCCTGCCTCCAGCGGGGGGCTGGCAACCCTAGGCTGAAGAATTCCTTTTTTAAAAATGAAAGCTGAGAATTAAGAGAACCTGTTTGTTATTGTTAAAAGGTGTATTGATATAATGATATTCTAGCACTGATTTTAAAAACCAAACCGTGAATGGGGGAAGAAATGGCCACAGGAACAGTGTCAGGGGAAATGCATGTTTACATGCATGTTCCAATTTCCCCCACCCACGAAACAGCCATCTAGGCTTTCCTGCAGTCTTTTCTAAAGTCTTGGAGCAGAGCAGGTTTGAGAAGGACAGGAGAAAAGCTGGGGAAACTCCAGGACAATGCACCACAATGTGATACTATGGGGATTGGAAGCAGGGAAAAGAAACACACTTCCCAACAGCACTGAGCCTGGGACAGATAACCCACGTGGAAATGGCCCTTCTCTGAGACTCGGGGTCAAAGCTGTTCTAACTCAGGGTTGGGAGATACCTGGAGATTTTGGAGGTGAAGCCTGAGGAAGGCAGGGTTCAGGGAGGGAAGGGACTTCAATGGGGGTATAACGCCATACAGTCCACCTTCCAAAGCGGCCATTTTCCTGAGGTGATCTCTATTGCCTGGAGATCAGTTGTAATCCCAGAGGATCTCCAGCTACCACCTGGAGGTTGGCAACCCTACCCAATGTGGATGCTCAGGCCATTCAGTTTAGATAAACTTTTAAAATTCGTGAAGAGTAGGTTTATCCACGTCAAGGCAGGGCCTGTCATTTTCTTGGATTTACAACTGATCCCCAGTCAGCGATCAGTTCCTCTCAAGGAAATGGCAACTCCAGAGAGCAGACTCTATGGCATCATATCCCCATTGAACTCCTTCCCCTCCCCTCCCCAAAATCCACCCTCCCCAGGCACTGCGCCCAAATATCCAGGAATTTCCCAGGCCCATGTTGGCAACCCTGCTAAAGAAATATATGTTGGCTAGAAGTGAGTGGGACTGCAGAAAAGCTGAGTGAGCTTCTTCAGGCTTTCCCTGGGTTTCAGTAATACCTTTCAAAGGCATTCTCCCAATGGGAGAAATTCATTGCTGTCACATTCATAGCAGAGAGAAATTGGAAAAGGGAAATGGTACAACAGGATTTGAAAATGGGCTGGATAATGTTGCCTCCAGTAGCATGAGTTATTTCAGGTATCATTAATGCTGGATTGATCAAATCTTGTTATTCTGCTTGCACCCTGGAGGGAACATTAGTTATTTTCCTTCCCCTTGATAAAGAAGGGGAAAAGCCAGCAAGGTGCAAATACAGTTCAGAAATCAGACAGCGAACTAAAATTACTTCTTTCTGTCGGCTTTTACCTTGAGTTACATCATAGAGAACACTGGGCTCTGGCTCTGTTAACGAGGGCTTAAGTCCTTAGCATTTTAATAAAGAACCTTTATGATCCATTACCTGATTAATTAGATTTGGTAGCTGAGGGGTGATCTGGGAATACTGGAAAAGTCTGAAGTACCTGTACAATATCTGCTCTGCTGATTTCATATGGCTGATAATCTAGAAATCCTTAATTCACTGTGCAATAGATCTCTACTAAACCAAAGGTTGTGATTTATTTGACCATGTATTCTGTTTGACTGGCAGTTTGTGTTTCCAAAGAGAAACAAGTTCTCTTTTTGTAACCCATTTAACCATTCTTCACTAACATGGTACATTTCCTTGAGACACCAGAGTGGCTTTTTGTGAAAGTTATGGAGTGTGCACTGCACATGCTTAAGGGGCTCCAGCCAAAATTAAAGTACTTTTAAGTCTAATGGATTTCACTAGGAGATTTAAGCACATACTTAATTCATTTGAAATAAAGTGTATTTAAAAGTGTTTAACAGTAGGTGGATCAGGCCTCAATTTTTAAAAGATGTTTTATATTTTATGAGACACTTTTTCACATTACATTTTACAACTCTCAATCGCTCGTTCGCTCTGAAACATCCTTCGATTACACAGAAATATTGCAGGCCAGAAATCAGTCAAGTTTACAGAATACACATAAATTCAATTAATAATTGTTTAATGAAATTAAACCCTGAGAAGACCCCCCTCCCAAGGAAAAATGTAATAAACTTACAAGAAGTAAGCATTGGAAACATCATTTTTTCTTCTATTGGAAACTGTAACTTTTGAAGGAGCCCTAAGCATATCTCCACATCGATCGACAGAGAGGGACTAGATAGGACAAGGTTCTTCTGTGTATATTCTCTGTTTGGTCTGTGTACTGAAGCTCTTCTCTAAATTATTGCAGATCATTGCTGTGTTCTAGGTCTAGGATGCAAAGGTGATTATGGTATTCCAGGTAAACATTTATCAGAGTTAACCCTGAACCTGAACCAGAAACTGCTTGCATAGACCTCAGTGTAGCCACAGAACTGCCAGCCCTGCAGGTGCACTTTTATCTTTTAAATGCCTGAGTTCACAGGTACTCTGATCCCAACTAGCTGTTCCTAACAGAGCAGTCTATAAGAAATGTTACACCTTTCTATGCCTGTTGACTTCAATAGACTTGGATGGGTGTAACTCCACTTAGGAATGCACTGCAAACTATCTAACACCATGGCCAATAATCAAGAAATCCTAGGAAGCAATCCAAAAAGCCTGCTGCCAACCCAGAACTGTACTGATTGGCTTTCTAGGTCTGGGGTGAGGAGGTAGAGAGACCGTGGCTAAAATCAGCCAGAAGGTTATGGAAGATGAAGTGACTGACAAGGAAAAGTAATTAAGATGCATATAAACACAGAGACTAGGAGGGTGACAGAAATCAAGCTATGGCAAAACTCAGTAGTGGCAAGTCCAGAATCATCCGACATATTTAGCTTCAGGATGTCTTAGTAATTTGGGAGCATTGAAAGGGTGTGGAAACCCAGCAAATATAAAGGTGCCGTATACGCTACTGAAAAACCAACAGAAGAACCTTATAACATAACAAGTGTAAGCTTTGGCCTGACACTACGGAGAAAATTCATCCAATGGTTTTGGGAAGAGAATTAGTGGGAAATGCCTCTTATTGTTATGCTAACCCTAAAACTCAAAGAAGGCATTCCGGTTTTATCAAGAAACTGAGCTAGATCCTCACAGAAGAAACCTTTTGTTTCCCTAATGACCATTTACAGCCAGGAGCTGTGAATTTATCATTCTTTATATACAGCTGTACTCTATACAACTATAAAGCCATCCAACACCTCATTTGGTAATTACTTTAGTATTTATTCAAAGGGAAAGGAACAAGAAACAAATTAGCACACAGTTTACTGCTGCTTCCTATCACGGACCACTCTGTGAACAAAATGTCAGGGTGTACCCAAACTTTGCCACTTTGCTCACTGCCTTTCATTTTTACCCACGCCTTGTGGCACACTAATGATTTCCCACCAAAACCCTGAAAACATCAGCCATATACTTGGAAAATGCCACTGATGGTAGTTTCAAAAGGCTGCCTTGGTGGATCAGAAATAAAATAAGTACAACCGAGTGGGTAACTAGAGAACTGATTCACAAAGAAGAGTGTAGGGCTCAGCTATATTTGCAGAAGGAGGGAATAGTGCACTCTGTTGGAACGGTGTCCTCGTAGGATACAAGTGAGAGATTGAATGAGGATACAGGTGAGGGACTGTGCCAAAAATTTCCTGTTGTGGAATGTTGTGTGTCAGCAAGAATAGTTCTAGCTTAGCTTTTTCTGTGACATGTTAGATTTCTGTGTTCAAGGAATGGTTTTTTGATTGTTTTTATATGAAGTGGAGAAGTATATGATCTCCTACCTCGTTTCTGAAGATGTTCACTCCCAGGAAGAGGGTAGGATTCTTTTGGAAGATCTAACTTGACTCTGAGATCCCTTCCTTTAAACAACATTCTCTTTGTTTTTTTATTTGTTTTTTTTACATCAAGGGCTCTTCAAAGCCATTATTCGTTTAAGTGAATGGATACTAATGTCTCCATTTGCAAATAAGGTTTCATCTGTCAATCAGTTCTTCTTTTTCTATTACATCTAGCTCATAACCTGGCCTCTCACCAAGATCCTGCCAACCTGCCTATGCTGATCCATGCAAGATGCTACCATAACCTCCAGTTTGGACTACTGTCGTGTGCTTGATGGCTGCCTTTGAAAACGTCTCAGAATCTCGAACTGCTACAAAATGCAGCATCAAGGCTCCTCTCTGGGGCCAGCCACATGGAACACATGACTCCAGTGCTATGTCAACTGCACTGGCTACCTATTTGCTTCCAGGCCGAGTTCAAAGCACTAATTATTACCACTAAAGTGCTTCATGGCCTAGGGCCCTCATACTGATTCAACCACATCTCCTAGTATATTTCCCTGCACCCTTTTTTGCTCTTCAGACACCCGCTTCCTGAAGCTGCCCTCCCTTAGGCCTGTCCATACAGCTGCAGCAAGATCACGGGCCTTTTCCATGGTGGGCCCAGTCCTTTGGAATGGCCTGCCAGAGGGGGTGAAGAGGGCACCTTCACTCAGTATTGATTAAGAAGACATGTAAGGCAGTCTTATTCCAGACAGCATTTGGTGGAAGCTAAATTATTTCAGCAGATTTGGCCGTGATCATTCCCACTCCTCTGTTTGTTGAGCCTGTGTATTTTAATTCTTCTGTGTTTGAAATCTGGAGTGCTTTTAAATTTGGAATTTGTGTGTTATAACTTGGACTTTTATAAGGTATGTCCTTACAAGTTGTTTGCTACATTGTTTGTTGCCTTGAGACTGAGGCGATTAGGTGGGATAGAAATACTTGAAATTAATAAATGAGTACATAAATAAAACAAAAATGACTTTATTTCTATATTGACCTGCTGCTACTGTTATAGACCGAATGAAAGGGAACCTGTGCAGAATACAATGTTCAACAGATTAAGTGCGTATATATTGTGATATAATAAAGATGTATTAATCCCAAATTTATTATATCACAATATATACACACTTAGTCTATTGAACATTATATTCTGCACAGTTTCTCTTTCATTTGGTGCAGTGACCTTCTTTTTATTGTACTATCTGTTATAGGTCTGCCTGAACTATCAGTATGCAAAGATGCAATTAGAGTGCAGCTAATGTCAATGATGAAGTCTGTATTGAAGCAGTTTTAAAGCGATTTGCAATTAACACTGCTCTCTTTATCTTTATCGCACAGAAATCTATGATTGTTTGTTCACAAGACAGTGCACCCCTAAAACACTTGTATGCAGGTTTCCCTTATTACTTGCAGCAAAAAAAGATATGTTGAGTGTACTTTTTGTATGTACAAACCTGAAATAAACAGAGAAGCCATTGCAGGCAAGGAACTTCGTTTAATCATATGTGCTCCTTTGTCCAGAATGGATCAGCGCAAGCCAAAAAAGGGCTGTGTGCTTTAGTCTCACTGAGATCAGCAGAGCCGCATTGACTTAGCCCACTGCTTTCAGTTGCACTGAAGTCTCAGTTCATGCAACTGGGTGAAAGAGTTGTCATCGCAGATGAAGCACAACAGATGGAGCTTTCATAGCATCTCCATCACCTGTACAGTAATTCTTCCAGTGGAGAGAAATCTCACTCTCAGCAACAAGTCATCAAAACTCAGGAGATGAATCAGTTTACACACTCATATATGATTCACCCCTAACTGTGCTTAACTTTTTCTGAATTGTGCCATATGTACAAAAAAGTTATGGTATGGCCTTCTTTGGCCGGGGGGGGGAGGCTAGGGATGCGGTTTGGAGGCTCTGATGTGACTTTCGTAACTATTTCCTTGTTGAGTCCCAACCCCAGAGAGATTATTTAACTGTGCAGAACACTCTTCTCTGTGCAGAAATTGCAGTGCTATCTGTTTCCTAACATGCCCCTGGGGCTGCAGGCTATTTACTGTACCTTTATTCAAAAACGTCCCTGCCGGGGAGCTGTCCCTATGCATTTGCTCACTGCCAATTACGCTGCCAGGGAAGCACACAGAAGGGCCTTATGACTATTTCCCTTAAGGTGACCTTGGCCGTGAGATATTTATCAGGAAGGATAATAAAACGTAAAGCAGAAAGTTAAAGAAACAGCCACACGCAGCCTGTTTTCCAACTCCGCAGCATACGTGTGTAAATCATCATTCAGTTGCTGGGCTTGCTTGGACCACCCAAACCATTGCTTGATGAAAGTGCCCTGGTAACCGTTTATTCATTTGAAGAATTTATGTGCCACTTTCGCAGAGACCTGTTCAAGGTGACTCACAAGATAAAATCATTACAACATGAAATCACTAGAGTTAACAACCGTTAAAAACCCAGCCAATTAAAACAAAGAGCATCAAGCAGAATAAAAATCCAGACATAAGACAGCATACAAAATTATGCATTATCACAAACGATTTTCTAGCAAGGAGAAATGGGAAGAAAAATACACAAGCATCAAATTAGGGATATGAAAGTGTCCAGCATCAGTCTGCCCCCCATTCATCAGTCAACACCTCTCCACTGATTAAATGGATGGCATATTTTTGTGGGCAGGAGTTGCAAGGAAAAATTAGTCTCCAAGGGAAGGATGAGTGGCTCCCCTTTCTGCTGGCCAATTTCGCCCTTCAAAATGCCCTCCTCTGACACCCATTTTGGAAAGGTGAAGAGGGAGATGAATTTGGAGGACACAAGATGGATTTGAACTGTGTTGTTCTCCAAAGTTGTACAAGACTGGGGACATGAGCTCTCATTCCAGGCTGAATTGCTTTCCCTTTTTGCAACCAGAAGCTACTATTTTACCTCTTTAAAACCAGATTAAATTCTGCTGTTGAGCTCACTGACTTACAAACCTGGAGTAGAACCTCAACATTCTTTTAATGGCACTATTTTTTTAAAAAAGAAATCAGCACAAAAAGGAAAGACAAACTGGGGCTTCTGGTTTTTGGCAGCTTGCAGGCAGGTGTGCTCCATCATAGCTCTGATGTGAGCACCCTGAAAATCATGCCGATGGGGAGGGGTCCAAGTTGATCTTGGACCCTCTTGACTCCTTGTAGGGGGGTCATAGCCTGGAGCACGTGAGGTCCCTCTCCTGAGATGTAAGCCAAGGGATTGAGGCTCCTTTTGCCCCAATAGGTCCTCACAGCATGGAGCCAGCTATGGCACCAAGAGGCGCACACCGGGCAGAGCGTGCAAGTGATCCAAAGAAAACGATCTTCCCTACCTTCTGAAGAAGCACAACTAAAAATGTGAGTTCATCCATGTTTTAACCATCACCTAATGACAGTAGTAAAGCTGAGCCAAAGCCCCAACAAGCATAAGGGGGAGCGGAATACCCAATCCCGATAAGACTGACTTTAAAGCAGGGACCGAGAGGGCAGCTTGAAGGGAGTGAAAATCCGACAGAGTGTGGCACAGACTAGCAAGAAAGTGATGAATTACCAGGCTTTCAGAGACACAGCAAGCAGAAAAAATGGTGGCTAAGGTGAAACTTACAGCAGGAACTGCCAGCTCATCATCTCCGGCTACTAAACCGGAAGTAACCACAGACTTTCCTAAAATGATTGCTGCTGCTTTGGCACCCTCTGCTAGATCAGATGACTAATCTCAATGACAAGTTTGACACGTTGCAAAAAGAACTCAAAGAAACGTCAGCAAGAACAGAGATAGTTAAGAAGCTGAAAAAAGTTGACATTAAGTCAAAAGAATTTGGACAAAGACTGGAGGTAGTGGAAAAAGAAAAAATCTCTGAGAAACAGCAATGGTTACTTCTTCAAATGGAGAAATCAGCATACGTACTGAGATTTCAAGGTATCCCAGAGCAGAAAGGAGAGAACCTAAAAGAGATTTTAAGCGAAGAACTGGCTCCTGTGGTGGGCTTAACAGCGGAAACTCTACAAAGTTATGTTGATCTGGTTTATCGTATATATCCAGAATTTATCAAAAAAACCCAAGCTACCCGGGGAAGTATATGCGAGATTCTCAAAAAGGTCAATAAGAGACATTACCTTGAAAGTGACGAACAGAATAACCCTGAAAATTAAAGGAGAACCAATCAAAGTTTTAAAAGATGTTCCATTTGAGATCAGGAAAAGGAGAAGACAATACAGAGACTTGGCACTGTTCTTACAGGAAAATACCACTCCATACAGATGGATAGTACCTGAAGGTCTTATCTTCAACTTCAACGGCAAAAAAGAAAAGATTGACTCTGTGCTTAAAGCAAAAAAGTTCTTAGAGCCACAACAGAAAGATGGATCTAAGAAAGTGGAAGATAACTAAGATGCAGAAGACGAAGAAGATAAAGATGGGGAAAGTTCTGACACCACCTCGAACAGCTCGACAGAATCATTTGACTTTGAAGCAGAATTAGGGGCTACTGCCCCTAAACCTCTAAAAATTAAACTGGATTTTAATAAAAAGAAGCTTAGAGGAAAGAAAAAAGCAAAATAGATTAATCTTGATAGCCTAATGTTTATCTTTAATTCATAACTTTAAAGCTAGAATGTACACACTACAGAGGAGTATGATTGTGACTGTTTGCTTTATACTTTTATATAACTAATTCTCACTTTTTACTATGTGGTTCGAGCAAGGGAAACCTTTACCTTAATAGGGAAGTATCAACAATTTTAAACTTTTGTATTAATGATCCTTGCTACTCTTATTTTTTAGGTTATATCCATTCCCCAGACCCTTTAGGTTTGTAGTTTAGGAAAGGAAAATAAAAACAAAATTAAAAAGGAAAGACACACTGATTTTTATGCTCACATAGCTCAACAAAACAAAGCAAAACTGCACTGATTTTGTGGGGGGTGAATTATCAGATTGTATTCCAACAACAAGAGATAGTCCTGTCTTACAAAATGCCTTGTAACAAGAGTTACAGCTATCACAATTGTATCTTAGGCTTCTTTCAGGGAGCTCAGGGCATATATGTGGTCATTCCATTTTATTTTCACACAACGATCTTGTGAGGTGGGTCAGGCTGAGAGACAGTGACAGTTCAAGGCTGTGATGAGCTTTGTAGCTGAATACACATTTGAATCCGGGTCTTCCGGGGCGTAGGTCAGCATTATATCCGCAGTCTATGATGATCCCTTTGGTCTCTCTTAATTTTATTGTTCTCTGATTATTTCTTATAGTGCAAACTGTTCCCCCCTCCCCATTCTTTGTAGGAACACATTTATCAGGATCCATCTATCTTTGGCTGGATTTTTTTTTAAATACCTTGTTTTCTCCATTTTTCAGAAGCTCTTACTGCATTAGCTTTGTCAGCTTTCCCTGTCACTTCTTTGCCCAGGACTGCATCTCTGGCAAAGTATCCCGCGAAGCCAGTGCCAAGCGAACAAACCCCATTGCCAGCTCTGCAGCTTTATCTGACATAGTCAGTCTCACAGTCCAGACTGCAGCTGAAAATGTGACAGGAAAACTCTTGGCCCGGACTAACAAAAATACTCTCATTTGCTGTAAGAATTATGTAAGTTGAATTTTGCAGCAGTTCACAGGCGCCTTAGCCAATCAAAATCTCACAAGGCCGGGCAACCCTGCAGAAAGAAGTCACAGCACTCTTCCTGAATGCCGGACTGGAACAAATGTGTGTTCCTTTGCACAGGAAACAACATGTACTGTATTTTTTTATTTTATAAAAACTTTTTGGTTTGCTCTGCTTTGAGGGCCTAGTGTCAGTAGTAATCTCTTCAGAACATATTTTAAATGGACAATTAAAATGAATAGAATAGACTAAACCGCTCTAAAAGCAAAGTCTCACCACTCAGAGAGATAACCAAGCTAAGAACTAAGATGGTATAATGGTATAGCAGGGGACTCTGGGGCTTCATCTACATTTGCCCTAAGCTCAGTGGGTAACCTTGGAAAAGTTACATTCTTGGCCCGCCTAACCATCCTCAGAATTATTGTGGGGATAACTTTGGGGGAGATGAAAGAGCCCTTTTGTGGTCTTACTGTTTGAGTGTGGTACAGTCACATCTCTGCTCCCTGCATATGGATGTCAGGTTCCTGCTGGTGGCGGAGGGTATCTCCTTAGGGTTGCCAGCCTCCAGGTGGGGCCTGGAGATCTCCCGCTCTTGCAACTGATCTCCAGCTGACAGAGATCAGCTCCCCTGGAGAAAATGACTGCTTTAAAGGGTGGACTCATGGCATTGTACCATGCTGAGGTTCCTCCCCAAACCCCACCCTCTTCTGGATCCACCCCCAAAGTCTCCAGGTATTTTCCTACCCAGAACTGGCAACCCTGTATCTCCTTGCTACTGCTCCCATTGCCTGCTGCTGCTCAAGTAGATGGTAAGAGGAAAAAAAATAAAAGTGCCACTGTCAAGACAGTGTTACAACACTTTGAGAGGCAGGAAATAATGTCCCTCTGTTCTTGGAATTTCTGGAAATTCTATGGTTTTACCCATATCCCTGTAACAGCTGGTTTCCCGTTTCCCTCCTTATGGAAACTGGGGCCAAAGGGGGGCATGATCATCCCGTGGAGAAAAATTAAAAAGAAAAATAAGGCCTCATCTGTTTATTGGAAGTTCTGGTCACAAAGTTCCTGACTATTGCCAGAACTACCCTTGTCACTTCCGGGTAGCTCTAGGAATTGCCAAGAGATATATGGTCAGAACTCCCGGTAAGCTGACAAAGCTTTATTTTTCTTTTCAATTTTTCTCTTGGGACTTTATCCCCCACCTGACAACCCTCCTAGCAGTTGCCAGGCATTGGCAACTCTAGCAACAGTGCTGTGGTTTCTTAGATAACACTGAGGCCTGCCTGGTCTATACATGAAGCTGAATAAGGTGGTTGAATTCTGAGGTGGTGGAAAGTGCTGTACTATGTTTGGCTGTGGATGAGTAGGGCACACTTCTTAACATTCCCTTACATTTAAAAAACTTGTCTGCAAAGAAAAACTGGGAGGAAGGGTTGTAATCTAGCCCTTCATATGCTATGCTAGTTTCCCACTTACAGGAAAGTATTCATTTAAGGGGGAAATGTAATCCCTGCCCTGCAGCTACAGGCAGCCTTAGCCAATGGGCAACAGGATTGGCCCAGGCCCCAATCAGCCCCCCCCCAAACCGTCCCTGACTGCCCAAATGGAATATTAAAAAGAAGAAAAAGAGCAGGTCCCCATTGCCACCACTTGAACCTGTCCCATCTTGAGCCTGGGCCACCCACTTGCAGGGACAGCCACTTGTGCCCAGCCCATCCCAGACTTGGGCATCTGGCTTCCGGAAACAGCTCCCACCTACCTTATATGGACTGATCCTGATGGGGGGATGTCAGTAGGGGTGTGTACAGCAGTGATTCTGGGGCCCCATCCCAAACATTTGCCCCGGGCCCCAGAATCATTACGACCAAACCCACCTAAAGAGTTACATCTCATTCTGACACCTCAGTACACTTTGTTACCGCCTCATTCTGCTGTATGTCTAGAACAAGCCTGAGTCTATGTTATGATCGCTTTCCTAGCACAGAAGAAACAACATCTTAAACTGCTTTGAGAAGAAAGCAGAAAGGTACTGCGGAAGTTCACATTCTGCCTTCCTACTCAAAATGGGCTGCCCATTTGTACATCAACCGAAACACCTGAGTAGTCATCAAGGGCAGTCCCAGGGAGAGGACTAGCACTGGCAGCCATAACAAGGTCCTTTCATTTTAGGCAGGGGTTGACTGCATGCATATTTATGGCATTTTGCTCCCTGAGGTTCCGCACAGCAGCTCTCATTTAAGATAATGGGACTTGCGCACAATAATGACAGGTAGGCAGACAAATTAATAAAGGAGATTTAGGACTGCAGGCTCTTAGTGAGTGCGCGGCGCTTTCATTTAAAAAACAATATAATAATGTTATTTATAAAGCACACAGCACCACAACCCTCGGGGCGAAGCTGAATAATTCCATTACAAAAAACATTAAAAATGCAGAATTCCAAAGGAAAAAGGAACAAAGGGGGTCCAAGTCCAGGGCAAGGTCACTATGAAAGGCGGTAACACAAAATACCTTTTTCTAAAGACCGTGAAGGCTATTTTATTAAAAGAGCAGAATGAATTTTTTAAAAAACAAACAAAAAACAACAACAACCCAGAAAGGAATGGACTTCTCTGCATTCATGAAGGATTATTTTGTTGGGGATTGAAGTCTGAATAGCAAAGCTGTTCCTGTGAAAAAGACGCAACCACCACCGAAGAAGAGTGGTTGCAGAATGAGGGGGCACAGGACTCTTCTGGAGCACATTTAACCTCTCAAAAGTTCAGTCTTAGGGTTTAATTGCAAAACATCCCACAAGAACACTGGTAAACATGCAGATCTTTTCTTGAATCAAAATATGAGCACCAAGCAATAGTGTTGCCAGCATGTGGTTGGCAACTGACGGAAGACTCATCAGTCAGGTGGGGGCCCCCTCCAGTGACACAGTGGCATTGCAGGCCAACGTGATGATGCCTCTTCTAGTGCAACTGGAAGTGATGTCATCATATCACCAGTGCAACTCTAGCATTTGACCAAAACTGGACAGTTTAACCACAGAGTTTTGGTTGAATGTTAGAGCATCAGCAGTGACACAATGATTGCACCAGAACTGACATTATTGCATTGCCCATGATACTGATCAGCCCCCATTCCTCCTCCATTTTCTTCCCACCACTCAGCTGAACAGTGGAAAAGGCCAGCTGGGGGCAAGAGAGGTCTTCCACTGAAGAGAGAGACCTGGCACACCTACAGAGGGACGAGGCACATTATCTGGGCGTGCAATCTTGTGTCAACTTGAAAATGCACCAGAAGACCTCTTTTAGGATTCTTTTATGTGTCAAGTAGTTTATGAACCAAGATGACACAGGATTGCATTCATTTCAACAAATTTAATCAGCCATTATCAATTTCCATGCTATAAATGGAAAATTGGTTGCAATGGGATATGGGACTGTAGTCAGAGATATTCACTAGTATGGGCTTGTGTCATAATAATAATGAAAAAGAGAAAATGGTGCAGTAGAAAAAGAAAGTTTATTTCATTCAGGGATCCCCATGCATTTTGCACATAGCTTCATCACAGGATCTACAGGAACATATAAAAAAAAATGGGGGGGGGATTTAATACCAAGCAGAAATATTACAGAAGATTAAAAACTAAAAAAAAAAATTCTGTAAAAATACAAACTGAGCATGATAAAACTATTTTACAGGAGCCAGACAAATACTTTGTCTCATCCAGAAGTGAAGTAGTTGAAATTCTTCTACAGAACAGACCTACATATATTCAGACTGAGCTGTTTATTCTGTACATGCTTACAAGGTCACAGACCACACAGAACTGACATAACTTCCAGGCTGAAATAACTTAGGGAACTAAGTTAAAGAAGTTAGAAGTCTGACCAACATGACTCCAAGGTGTCACTTTTTTTGTGGGAACTGCATATACTGTAAGCTTACATGCAGCATTAAGAAATTTAAAAGTCCAGGAGATGGAGATCAATGTGTGTCCAAAGTTTTCACCATGTGTAATTCCAAACAGGTTGTTTACATCATTAAGTGTCGTTGCAATAAGACACATGTGGCAAAACCATCCGGAAATTTTATAGTACATATTTCTGAACACAAAAGCAATATTTCCCACAACCCCCCCACCCCGCAGGTTCTCCTTTAATTTAATTCAGCATTTCCTCAAACACAGTCATGGTCCCATTATCATCACCTTCTAAGCTACTAAAAAAGTGATAAGTCATCATGACAGGGTGCTACTAAGGAAAGAAGTGGAATGAATTCTCAGACTTCAGACCATTGCTCCACAGGGGTTAAACAAGAGTCTTGGTTTTTTACAAGTGGTGCAACTATAAAATCTCATGGTACACTGGCCATCTGTTCAACTCTAAGGTTAGTCATACTTTCAAGAAATGTATGTAAATTTTGTCTGGTTTGTGACTTTTCAAGTACATCTAGACAGTTCAATCTGAATATATGTTCTTGTTGTTCAGTCACACAGTCGAATCTGACTTTTCCCGACCCCATGGACCACATCACACCAGGGCCTCCTGTCTTCCGTCGTGCTCTGGAGTTTGCTTAATTTCATGTCCGTTGCCTTGATAACACCATCTAATCATCTCATCCTTTGCTGTCCCCTTCTTCTTTGACCTTCAATCTTTCCCAGCATCAGGGTCTTCTCCAGTGAGTGCTCCCTTCTCATTTGGTGGCCAAAGTATTTGAGCTTCAGCTTCAGTATCTGGCCTTCCAGGGAACAGTCAGGGTTGATTTCTTTTAGGATTGACTGGTTTGATCTCCTTGCAGTCCAGGGGACTCTCAAGAGTCTTCTCCAGCACCATAATTCAAAAGAATCTATTCTTCGGCACTCGGCCATCCTTATAGGCCTGTTATATAAAAGAACCTCAGGTACTTCACCTCTAGATAAAGCAATGTATTTGTATGGCTCCTGTAAAATAGTTTTATCATGCTTGGTTTGTATTTTTAATAGAAATTGTCTATTTGGTTTTTAATTTTTTAACAAATTTGTTTTTGTATATGTTGTTCTAGATTGCCTGACGAAGCTGCATCCAATACGCGTGGGGATCCTTAAGAGAAGTAAAATTTGTTTTCCTGCCGTGCCATTTTTTGTCTTCTCTTCCTTCATTCTACATTGGTGTGACCCTCTTTTCTGCATTCATGTAATAAGCCAGCCTTGGCTGGGAGGGTGGGGTAGAAATTCAATAAATAAATAAATAAATAAATAAAATAATCAAACATGTAAGTAAGCATATTGGGTTCGATCTGAAGTGGCTGTTCTGCCAGCATAACAGCAGTGCAACAGCACTTCCACTGGCAGAGAAAAAGGAGACAATTTCTGCCTATTTCCCCATCCCCTTGCAGCCCTCTACTTGGTCCACATGATGCTCCTCAGAGTCTCTTGGCCTCCTGTGCAGAATATGGGAGGCGGGGGTTGAGGCCTCAAGGAGGAGTGAGAAGGAAGAAAAGCCAGACTCCATGGACTTCATACCACTGGGAGTAGTTTAGATTCAATCTACTGAGCTTTAAACGAAGTGTTAATGAATACTGAAGTTGAGTTTATCTTTGTACATGTTTCCATGTGGAAGGCAGGTTGTCTGGCAGGGTTGCCAACTCTGTGTTGGGAAATTCATAGGGATTTGGGGTTGGAGCCTAGAGAGGGAAGGGATCTCAGTGAGATATATAACTGTAGAGTCCACCCTCCAAAACAGCTATTTTTTCCAGGGGAATTCAGTGCTGTAATCTGGAGATCAGTTGTAATTTCAGGAGTTTCCCATTCCCCCGATGGGGGTGGGGTTTTACCTGCTTTTTGTGGCCCCCGATCTGCTGGTCCCGATCTGGCTGGCAGGGGGAACCCCACCCCCCAAAGTGCCTTGTTTGCGCCAATGTGCCCGGTGTGGTGATGTCACTTCCAGGTGATGTCATCATGATGCGTGCATAGACATCCAGGACAATGGAGGGACCCCCCTCCCGCCGGCAGCCAGGTAAGACCTGGCAAACCTACTCCAGGCCCTACCTGGAGGTTGTGTCTTCTTACACACTGATGAGTTACTGATACTTTTAATGGTCTGTGGAGGAGTAAAGATGACCAAGGGGTAGCTTATTGTGGTGTGCATGAATTTTATCACACAGCTGCACCTGATCAGAAGTGCAAGGAAGCAAGGGAAGTTTAACACACTCACCACAGGGGGCAGGATGTTAAAAATGAGCAGTTTAGCAAGTGTGCAGCATGCATATTGAGATTGCATTAGAGGGTAGACTATAAAACCTAACTGCATATTTAATAACCAATAACGTTAATAATAAATTACCATTTATATAGGGTACATTCTGTTGGCTATTATGCTATACCAGCTTGTATTTTCTCTTCATCAGTTCAAAAGTTCATTTTAATATGAAATTTTCACGACACATTATTAAACATTGATTGTTGCTGTTTGTCGGAGGTGCTGAGTGATAGAGATGTCCGGAAAAGGACCAACTTTAGGGCTTCCTGGTGCTTCCTTTGACAGTGAGACTGGGGGATATAGTAGCATCAGTACCTGATTTATCCTTACAAACCTCCTTGAACCAAAAGGGAAAGGCAGGGTACAAACATTTTAACAAACAACCTTTTCAAGTAAACAGCTAAGAATTCCTGTTTCTGAGCTACAGTGATTTTTTTTTTAGGCACTGCTATGCAGTTAATCCAGTAAACCTCAAGCCAAAAACTCTCTTATTTGCCCTCCCCCCCTGCTCTTATTACCATCCAATGCTCAGGTGTTTTCCCTTTTCTTGTTCCATTTTGAAGTCAGCTTCAAATGAAACACCAGTATTGGTGTGCATGCGTGTGTGTGGGGGAACCCCGCTCACAAGAGTGGTCTAATTGCATAAACAGACCTAAGAACTCAAGTGGGATTGTGTCTTCCTTTTCCTTGTACTGGGAGATTTCACAGGCCAGTCTTACCCCATTAGAACTCTCTGCCCCACAGTTGGCTGCCAAGCAAAAAGTGTCAAATGCATTGAAGGCCAAACAACATGTTGTGTCACGAGATCTCTGAACGATCTCCTGACATATTTTTAGACAAAATTCAAATGAGGTGGGGATGGCAGGAACGAATTTAATCAGGGAATGACTTCCAGGCTTAGTGGAAAGGTCATTTGACCCTTTCCTGACCTAAATTGCCCCCTGCCATGCTGGTATTTGCTTTACAGCAGCAGTCCCCAACCTTCTGGCACATGGGGGCCGCATTAGAGTGCCCAATGACTAAAGGGGGCCATATCTTAAATCATAATGTAACAAAATTATTAACCTACCTATTTAGATCAAAAGTAAACATTCAGAGATCAATAAAGAAATGTTAACTTAAACACAATCCATTTTGGAACAATATTTTACTATGAGATCCTTTTATCTAGCTATATGTGTTTACCTAGTGAATATGTGGTTTTTATGGCTGTTTTCTGTTAGCCAAGGCATTAATGTCCGAGTCAAGGTTTGGGACAGACACCCTTAGAATGTTGTGTAAATATTCATCTGTAAGTCTTGACCTACACTTGGATTTCACAATTTTCGTCTTGGAAACAGTTTGTTCACAGATTTATGTGGTGCCAAAGACTGTGAACATGCCTGCAGCAAATTTCTTTAGGCTGATAGATATATCAGGTAGACCAGAATTTTAGTCCATTGCATCATGAGAAGTTTGAAACGTTACTTTTTAGTTTAGCTCCAAAAGCTTTCAGTTCAGAATACATGTCAAACACAAGCTATCCTTTCCCCTGCAATCTTAGATTCAATAAGTTCACATACAGATGGGTATGAACCAGTTTACGAGTCAAAATTAAGCACGAACTTGGCCCAGTTAGGAGCCCCTGAACCAAAGTTTGGGGAGGACACCTTCCACAAACATTTATCAGACTTTTGTCTGGTTCAGCTGTTTAGACCATTTAAACCTAACAGCTGAGCAGTGTGGGCCCACAGCCAACCTGTTAGGTTTAAATGGCTACCAGCTGTTTCACCAGTCGGTTTTGCTTTCCCCACTTCGAAGCAGGGGGAAGTGAAATGTACTAGTAAAATGACTGCCATCCATTTCAGCCTAACAACTGATGGGCACACCTGCCCTGCTGTTAGGCTGAAATGGCTAAGATCCATTTTACCAGTCGGTTTCGCTTTCCCTGCTTCCAAGGTGGGGAAAGTGAAAGTGACCGGGTGAAATGGCTCCTGGCCATTACAGCCTAACAGCTGATGGGTGCACCTGCCCCACTGTTAGGCTGAAATTGCTGTGAGCCATTTCATCAGTCAGTCTCATTTTCCCTACTTGGAAGCAGGTGAAGCAAAACCGACCAGTGAAATGGCTGTCAGCCTTTTAAAACTAACAGCAGGGCAGGTCTGTCCGTCAGCTGTTAGGTTTAAATGGCTGTGAGTCCTTAAACCTGTCAGTTTTGCTCCCCTCCCTTCGAAGCAGGGTAAGCGAAATGGACGGGTTAAATAGCTGCCAGCCACTTAACCCAGGATGCAAACTGGCTGGTTCAGGGCATTTTGTCCCCTCCCCCCTCCTGATTTCCTTTTAGTTTCAGTTTGTTAATTAAAGGATGTGGCCATTAAATTCAGTAGCCTGCTGCAAGTAACTAGGGATGCCAGCTTCCAGGTGGGACCTGGGATCCTCTGAAATTACAGCTCATCTTCAGACTACAAGGATCAGATCCCTTCGATAAAATGGATGCTTTGGAGGGTGGACTATATGCTACTGTACCCTTTTGAGTTTCCTGTCCTTCTCAGGCTCCATCCCCAAATCTCCAGCAACCCTTCAAGTAACCGATAAACCCAAATGGAATGTGCGAGCATATGTGCATGAGGGTTGGAGTCTGAGACCTAGGAGTTTTCACAGAATAGTAATTTCAGCATCACTCGTCTTCATCTTTACTAAACATTCACTGTATTTTTGTGTCTCTCCCGTCTATTAAGTCTACATTTCCGGATCAGAACGTGTGATTTAGCATCTGGCATGTAATGGATGATGTATTATCCCATGGATTAGTTAGTTGAACTGTACTTGCCTTTGATGTAGAAAATGACAGTCGTTTCACTAATACACGTTTTCCCCCTTAACCGCTCCAGCTGCCTGCTAAAAGTCAGGGCAAAAGTGGTCCCATAACACAAAGAAAAAAAACAAACAAGCAAGAGCATAAAACGTGAACCATCAACTGACTCTAATGTAATGTGTCACAAGAAGTAAGTAGATTTTGGCTTTGAAAAGAGGCTGATAGGCAGCACAGAAGGCTATTTTACACATGACAGAGGTGATAAATCTATAGTTGCCTTCAGGCTTTAGATCCAGATAAAAATATATTACTTGATATAGATGTTTTTTTTTTAAAAAAAAAATCCTGTTCGGTCTTAGGTGTCAGAGTGGAAGGATTTGTGTCTTTGTTGGTAGTATTCCAGCTTTATTATGCATTTAGATGATTTTATTAATCAGTTTTCAATCTGTAACAGCTAATGCGAATAGATTGCTTCAGTAGCATTACTTGTGACTCCTCAATTAGATCTGACCGGCGGGGGGAACCCTGTCCCCAAAGTGCCCTGATTGGGTTGACGTGTCCCAGAGGTGACATCATTGCGCTGGGCACGTCGCCGGAGGGACGCTCTAGCATTCGGTTTGAAAACTCTACGCCAATTGCTAGAGTGCCCACCAGCGATGTGCCTAGTGTGATGACATCACTTTCTGGTGACATCATTGTGGCACTCATGCGTGAATGTCCTGGACTGGGAGCATCTCCCCCCCTGCCCCGCAGCAATCGGTAAGAGACCTGGCAACCCTATTTTTTCGGGGGGGAGGGAGGAAGTCTTCCACTGACTTTCTTTTCTCATCTTTGGAAAATGACATGCCATGTTTGGGGGGCTGACTTCAGTGGGTATTTTACAATGTTAAGGACTACGAAAAAATGGCTGGTTTGGTTTAGTTTAATTTAGTATTTTTCCCCTCTTGATACATTTGGCTCAAGTGTCTTTACCAATTTATACTTAGAAAATATGCAAAACACATAACACACAGTCACTGAAATCACATACTTAGCAAACCAAAATGATCCTAACATATAACACCAGCAGTTTCCATCGACTGGCTTGTGCAGACACAGAATCTGGAGTGGAGAAATCCACATGCCTTTGCCACCCAGTCCCTAACAGATTTCATTACAGATTCTTTGTTTAATACCACTTGCCATGTATTGGGGTTTTTCCTCTCTCATTTTTTCTTCTATGTAGAAAACGATGGGGTAATTCGGATAAAATAGGGTGCTATGGTCTCACCTCTGCTGGCAGGGCACAGAGAACAGGGCCTGGTGGTGGTGGAAAGTGCTGTCAAGTCACAGCTGACTTTTGGCAACCCCTGTAGGTGTTTCCAAAGCAAGAGAGGTTCAAAGGTGGTTTGCCATTGCCTGCCTCCGCACCATCATGACCCTGGTATTCCGTAGAGGTCTTCCATTCAAATACTGACCGGGGCCAACCCTACCTGGGCTATCCAGATCAGGGTGAGCAGGCCTTGGGAACAAGGAAGAAGCAGTACCTTCATGACACAGCTTTATTAAAGGCAGTATGTCTAGATGTTTTGCAATGCATGAATAACAATGGTACATTTGGTCCTTTCATGGTAAGGTCCTTAAACAGAGAAAGTGAACAGCTGGAAGGTGAAAGAACTTCTCTGAATGCCACTGTCCAAGCCTCTGAAATTGAACAAAATGTTTCACACAAATGGTTTCAAATGATGTTTTTTTATTCCATATATTTGTTAATAGAGTCTCATGCCTGGATAGGTGATTTTAGATCATTATTGTGACTGGTATCCATACGAGGTGCTCTTGAACACATTGTAAGCCTGGCATATGTACTTCTATTTACTGTTTTTCATGTCATGTGTGTGTGAATATAATTGTTCTTTGAGAAAATGTGGTGACACGTTTCCGTCTGTGATTGGCATTCACATACACAAGCCAAGAACTAATAAACACAAATAGTTAACAGTGTTCTCTAAAAACCATCTATATCAAAGAATTTTTGTAGCAAAATAATGTCTTTTTTCTTTTACCAAGGAATATTCACTTTGAGGCCGCATTAATTTAATTGAAGCCTGTCAGGAGGCCCACTATAAGCATCATTATTAACACTATTATTCCCTAGCCTTCCAAAAAAGGTTCTTATTTGGTCAAGAGCTTTCAACATTGTATAGGAACAAGCAGGGCTTTTTTTCTGGGGGAACGCGCTGGAATGGAGTTCTGGAACGTCTGACAAAATTCTTTTTAAAATGTTTAAAAGTTCATGAGTTTTCAGTATACAGATTGAAAACCTCATTTCCCTCTTGAAAGTTCCAGCACCTCTTTAAAAAAAAAAAAAGCCCTGGAAACAAGTATCACATTTTGAAAACTCTACAGTAGCTCTTTCCCAATTTTCAGTTCTGATCTGTGCATAAAGTTGGTGTTGCTGTTTTAAAACACTAATTTTACAGGGAAGCAAATACCATGAGTTGAAGTACAGTAAAACTAGATGTTTATTTATCCTTAAAAACCCTACACTATCAAGAAGTCTTCAAAAACATAAATATGAATACAATAGCTTAATCTTTGGGACAGTACTTGCGGCTTTTACCTCAAAAACATAGGAGGGGGACCATATCCTCCCCTAAGTATAAATTCCTCTGTGACCGGGTCTTCCTGTGTCAGTACATATTCCAGATTGTTTTTAAGATTATTTTTGACATGTTTCTGATGCCATTTTGCGCTTGTAGGAAAAAAACAGCAAGAATGTGAAATGTGGAACTTTGCAAGGCAAACTGACCTTTACATCTGAGCTGATGCCCTTTCCTCTCCTTGAACCCCCCTGCTACACCTAAGTGGAACTAAGAAGCAGAACAATTAAAGAATTTGCAAGGCCAAGGAAAGGTACAGAAAGCTAATGGATTCATAAATAACGGGAGAGATGCACTACAGAAGGTAAAGAGACTGCATCATATTTCAGCTCAGATTGATAGAGTTAGTGATGGGCTCTATAATGCTCCAAGAGCATAGGGGGAAAATAGTCAGACTACAGTGCTTTTCATTTATTCACCTTTAATCTGCCCATATGCTGTTTGAGAGGCTAATGAAATGATACACTAAAGGACTTTCTCTTAGGGTAAACCAGTTCATAGCACATATTCCTGTGAACAGCTGAGGTGGCAACTAGCGATGAGTGGAGTCCCAAAACTACTGAATGCATTCCCCATGTGGGAAGAGTAAACAACGAACAAAAATTAATCACAATTCAAAGGCTCATATTCCATTATTTGTTTGTTCATTTGTTTGGAAAATGTGTGTATGCAACCCCTCTAGACCTGCTTGAGGCAGTTCTTAACCATAAAACCAAACCAAACATATACAATAAAAATAAATTTGTAACAGAAAAAACAACCTAAGTAAATAAACACATCAGTAAAAAGCATTCATAAAACCAAGAAGCCAAAAGCACATAAAACAGAGGTCTAAAATGATATTGATATGACTAATCTAATGACTAATTCCCTTCCCTTCCACTCCAATCCTTAACAATGGGCATATCCATAGCTAACATGGTGTAGTTGGATTTAGATTGTTGGACTTCAAAAGTGAACAGCTGTATTCAGTTCTCCAGTCAGCCACAGAACTCAGTGAGTGACCTCGGGCAACTCTTTCTCAGCTTACTGTTGTTACAATAATAAAATGGAAAATAGGTGAACATCTACTCTACCATGAGCTTAGAATAAAGGGTAGCTGCAATGTAACAAAATAAATAAAACATCCCATGGTGCCTTCACCACTTGAACACAAGAGCACATGAAGCTGCTTTATAATGAGCTACACCAGTGGCCAGTCTTAGCTATTCTGACTGGCAGCAGGTCTCCAAGGTCTTTTACATCAACTACTACCCGATCCTTTCAATTGGAGATGACAGCAATTGAACCTGGGACTTTCTGCCTGCAAAGCAAATGCTTCATCGAGCCATTGCTCCTCCCCACAGCACCTTCACCTGTTAATCTGAATCCACTAATTTTCACCAAAACAGTACAACCTATGCTGTAAAAAACTATGAATAATTACAGGCCTTAAAAGACCACTTGTTTGACCTACTTATGTGTCTCCCTTAAGACAGAACTCTTGAATGGCTGCCACGTTTTCTGAACAAACAGGGTTGCCAGGTCCACTCACTATTGCAGTGTGTGGGGGGGATTTGGGGGAGACATTCCGGGGGTGACATCATTGCATTGGTGATGTCACACATGACTCTATGGTTTTTTTACTTTGAAGCAAAAACTAGTGCAGCGCTGCTGCGATGCTGTCACTTCCAGGTGACATCATCGTGTTGGGGGCGTCGCCCAGTGATGTCCCTGTTTGGAGGTGGGATTTCCCTAAAAACCTGAAAGTGATATCATACCTCTCTAGGAATTGCCCGAAACTCTATGGTAAAATCTAGATTCCTAGAGCAGCCTAACAGCATGCTGGTGCTTATGGCTATTTTTTAACATTATTTTTCTCCCAATGGCCACAGGAGCATTGGTGGGAAACAGGAGCTGGGGATGGGGATTCCCTGCCTCCAGCAGGCACCCAAGAATGTGGTAGTATGAGATGTACAAGGCACTTGTTGGCTATTAGCTGCAATCCAATTGCTGATGACAGAAATGCCTTGCCTTCTTCTCCTGTTCAAAATATTTGTACTTTGGAGGCTATTTTTAATTATTTGGAGGTTGGGCACTCATCTGTTGCTTGGCTGTTGTATAGGTCTGAGGAAAGTGCACATCCAGTGGGATTCTTTTTAAAAAGAGCATCAAATAGCAGAAAGTGTTTTCCTCCACACCCACCTTACTATCTGTTCCCTGCAGATGGGAGCTTGAGCTGTTGCTGCTAAAATGACACTTGCAGAATACATGACTAGGGATAAAATTCATCTGGGAACAGGCTTTGGATGACTGTGCAGAAAAGCCCCATATTTCCCCAGGCTCTTGAGGATAATTTCATAAAGTAGATTCAGCACAGGGGGCTAGTTAACAGCTTAAAATACAACCTGTTTCATTAAACGTCTATCTGGAAGCATGAAAAAATATATAGGAGATAAGGTATTATAAATCTAGGGAACACAGCAGTGTTTTCGTAAGTAGAGAGTTGATCCAATAGGTATTTGTTCAGACTTTCTCCAGGGGTTCAGGTTGATTCCAAACTGATCCTCACAACTGGAAAGCTATACCATGCCACCTTCCCTCCCAGGTACCCAAACTAGTTATCTTGAAATAGACTTCCAAATGCTGAATTTACTAAAAAGCCATAGGTCAGAAACAAAGATTCATGTTGGGCAAAAATATGTTAAACAAAAATACAGAATTGTTGGGGCTGAAGAGTTCAACACCAACGAATGACCCAGAATACACAAATTTCACCACAAGATGGTAGAGCAGCTGAGTCTCATAAAATTCATGAGGCAGGGAGTGCTCATGTTATGCGGTAAGCTGTGATGTTGTCACTGGAGCAGAGCCTGATGATGTCACACTGAACACCAGTATTGATAGTAGTACTTCCACGCAATACCAGGAATTATGTTCCATGATATCTCAGTATGTATGTGCTTACAGTAATGTGGCTTTGCAGAAATGAATCTGGATTACTTACCAATCACAAAAATGGGGGGAAGGGAAATTAACTATGTACTAAACATAAAATGTAGTTATTGCAGATTGTTGCCTTCCATCTCCAGTGTACATGTATAATATTCAAATAAGGAAAGGAGAATATACTTCTAGTTCTTTGACGAAAAAGCCCAAGACAAAAAAAATGTGACATACAGAGGCAAACAGACAGATAGATAGATATACAGAAATTCTGGGGAAAGTCACAAAGTATGTGGGTTAGCTGACAGCCCTGAAATGTCAAGTTGGCATCCTGAGGTATTGAAAATGAACTCCAAAACTGGGATCTCAGGATCAGTTCTAAGAGCTAGTAGCCCTGCAAGGTTGTTGTTGAACAACAGCTTACCCCATCCAAAATAACAGTTTCATCCTAAAAAGAGTTATACCTGTTGAGGTCAATGTATGTAGAATGGTATAACACAGCTTGCACTGTAAGTTTATTAAAATAGATCACATTTTAATAACTCCATGTTTAATATGCAAGATTTCCCCCAACAACCCTCTTTTGTCGCCTCAGTCATAGCCAAGACATAGCCTTTATAATTTCCTTATTCTATAACGAAATTCAAACCAGTGGATTGGGTCCAGCCAATTTTCCCACATCTCTTGTTTTCTTCAGCCCACATGGTATTTGTTCATGCAGATCCTGTGAATTCCCAGCACAGTCTTTTTCGTGGCTGCCCTCCTCTCTTTTCACTAGTGAAAAAGCTAGTTGGATCCAACCCTGTACATGTAAAATACATGTTCTAAGCAGGACTGTCTGTACTCTGCCATGCATTACATTCAGTCAACATTTGCACTTTTCTATATGCCATGCTGCGGAAATTAATGTCTCTGCTTCTTCCTGGTCTAATACCATGTATAGAAATTAGATACCTGAGTTACCCCTACTTGGCAACTTCCATTTCCCCTCCTTTTTTCAAGGTTCATGTTTTCATTTTCCCTGCTGTGTTACTGGATTATTCAGAACATAATAGGGTCATAAAATCAATTGGCTTAGAAGATCAGCTAACTGTATCTATGTATTACAGTAGTTCAAGAAACACCAAATTAAAAAATGCGGATTTACAAAAACCATTTGTTCTCTTTCCTACTTCCCGCTCAGAAGCCAAATGTGCAGCCAAATTTTTGGTGCATAATTATGTAATTTCTAAAATGGATTTTATTCAGCTTTGCTTACTTTCCTTTGGTTAGATTTACAATCTGTTAAAGACTTGGAATTTAATCTTGATTTTGCCTTCAAGCTAACTTGGCCCTTTTCATTTTACTGATGCCAAAACAAGTTCTTGCTAGCTGAGGTTTAAAATTAGCATATTGCTACCAACAACATTTTGGATATTTGATTGTTTATTCTTGGAGGGATTTAACTGCTGTTTATTCAGCTTGCTCACCATTTAGATACTGTTTCCAGTCTGCCATTTGTTCAGCCATCTGTACTATCTGCCTTAGCTTTGAATCCGTTTTGGTGAAATTTTCTTCCCTAAGAGACCTATGGATGGATGGATGGATGGTTGGATGAATGGATAAAGCATCTCCTCCCATAAAATTTAGCCCTCCTGTTAAGATCTGCTTTCTGTCCCTCTGTCTTCAGAGGTGAAGCAGGTGGTATCTAGAGACAGGACATTTTCTGTGGTGGCACCTTGCCTCTGGAATGCTCTCCCCCTTGAGGTTCACTCGACACCTACTTTACTTTCTTTTAGATGCCAGGCCAAAACATATCTTTTTACCCTGGCTTTTAATCAGGGGTCTTATCTTACCAGCTTTTTAAAGGTCTGCTTCTATTTTAGGGATAATTTTTACACTGTTTATGCCCAATGGTTTGTTTTAAATGTTTAATGCAGAATGGCTGCATCCCTCTCCCAGATATTTACATTTAGGTACACAGACAGCTGGTTGACGAAACTGGTATGTAGTGGTTACAATGCAGGACTCTCTCCTCACTCTTCCACAGAAGCTCACTGGGTTACCTTGGCCCATTCACTTTCATGTAACCTAACCTCCCTTACAATGTTGTTGTAGTAAGATTTTCCAATATTCTTTGTTTATGATAGCCCAAGAACAGCCAAAGAAATAAAAGTGCACAGGGTGAGCCAGGGGTTATCAGCTCCATTCTCCTTGTTAATGCAGTTGTGGACTTGCCAACTCTCAAAATGTTTTCACAATATTAAGTGTTTTGCAAAGCCTAGCCTGTGAAAGAACAAAAGTAGTGTGAATTTCAGGAAAGATGAAGTGAAGGTGATTCTAGAAAAGGTTTGCTTAAGAAGCAAGTCTTGAGGCAGGATCCACTTGATACCGTCCTGGGTCACTGCTCCTATGACTTAATGCAGCAGTCCCCAACTTTTTTAAGCCTGCAGTTTAAAGGTTAAATGTGTGGACTCTAATCTGGGAGAACCGAGTTTGATTCCCCACTCCTCCACATGCAGCTGCTGGATGACCTTGGGCAAGCCATAGTTCTGTCAGAGCTGTTCTTGAAAGAGCAGTTCTTGAAAGAACTCTCTCAGCTGCACCTACCTCACAGGGTGTCTGTGGTGGGGAGGGGAAGGGAAAGGAGTCTGTAAGCCGCTCTGAGACTCCAAGTGAAGGGCGAGGTATAAATCCAATCTCTTCTTCTGAATTTCTGACATAGCATGGTGGGTGCAGCCACAAAATGGCTGCTGCAGGAGGTGGAGCCAGCCACAAAATAGCTGCCACAGCTTACATTTTAAAAAATCCGCACAGCCAATCAAATCTCCAAATGCCAATCAGAAGCCTTGCTGGTCAAAAGCCCCACCTGGCCCCTCCCACTTTCTACTTGGTGGGCACCGGGAAAGGTGTTGGCAGGTTCCATGGCACCCACAGGCACCACGCTGGGGACCCTGATGTAATGTGTGAACTGGGCATAATTGGAACTGGGCATAATCTGTGCATCTCATTTTTTTTAACTGAAAGGATCACACATACATTCATTTCACGAGTTACAGTGCACATACAATATTCTGACAGTATTTGAACATGTGAATCAGTCCTACGAGATGTGAAATTTTTCAGTGCTTTGTTTTCCCTCATTGCCGTGTTAGCGCCACATGAAAGGGAAACCTATTGATTAGTGTAGGACAGATAAACAGGAACTGTCTATCGTTGTCATTTATATGGGTCAGAATTTTAAACATGGGGCATTTTCTGAAGCCTTCATCTCTGTGCCTTTAAATAATGTAGTCTCTAAATGGAAAGATGAAAGACGAGGGGTCCTTTTATTCTTCTGTGTTTTTAATTAGTACGTAGACAATCTAAGCTGCCAGGGCCATGTCTTCCATTAACTGAATGCTGGGATATAGATGGAAAGGACCAAATTTCATGGATTGTATTACCATACCCAGTTCTTCTGATCTTCTTTAATATTTCCTTGAAGTAATTCTCACTCCTATGCATATTCACACCATTACTTTTAATCTCAGGCCATCCATTTTCCTTGGCATTTAAAATAAAATGTAATTTGAAAGTCCCTTTACAAACCATGTGTTCTTCCCATTTATCTCGTAATTCGCCTAGGAATAAAGGCAACTTTCAAACAGATCAAAATGCGAAGAACTTTCTGCTATACATATAAAAATAGATCACAGCAAAGAGGTTAATCTTTTATCAGCTCAAAAGCTGACAGACCAGCACTTTACTGTTCTCCTACAAACAGGCCACCGCTTAACACATTTCCTTAATTCAAACTGAGGGGAGCTGTGAATACATGGTTCAATCAGACTGTATACATAAATAGTAATTTTAAGTAATTTAAAACCATTTACAAAAAGGTTTCATGATTTCCCTACCCTCCTAACAGCTAATGAGCATGTTATACAGGACAGGACAGACTGAACTGTACCACTTCAGACTGCAGGTGTGCATGGAGGATTTTCATATTTGTAATTCCATGGATGTAGTAAATTACCATGGGAGGAAAGGTTCAGTGTGGCTATCTTGGATGCTAGTTTACTAAACACGAGTTTTTGTTCATCTGTTGTGACAGACCATTCAAAAACTGACCCCCATGAAATCTGAAGTGATACAGTCCAGAATGCTACCACTTTATTCTGAGTAATGTGGAAAACTGTCTTTAAGAGAATATAAATCATTGGGGCATAGGGTTGCCAGCTCTGGGTAGGAAAATACCCGGAGACCTTGGGGGTGGGTCCAGGAGAGGGTGTGGTTTGGGGAGGGGTGGGGCCTCAGCATGGTACTTTGCCATAGAGCCCACCCTTCAAAGCAGTTATTTTATCCAGGGGAGCTGATTTCTGTCAGCTGTAGATCAGTAGTAAAAGCGGGAGATCTTCAGGCCCCACCTGGAGGCTGGCAACCCTATTGGGGCAGGTTTGCCAGTTTCCACGTGGTTGGAGGTCTCCTGGAATTTCAACTGAACTCCAGCTGACAGAGGTCTGTTCCCCCTGGAAAAAACAGCTGCTTTGGAGGGAGGACTTTATGGCATTATAACCCTCTGGGATCTAGGGTTGCCAGGTCCAATGCTCCCTCTAAGCTGTGGAGTCTTGTGAGCAAAAATTCTACTTTGTGAGCTACTGGCATCAAACTTGTGAGTAAGCGATTTGGTTGCTGCATAAATTAGTTTGTTCTGGAGCCATCCTTCCTGAGCTATGACAAAAATGTGTGAGCTGGAGGCTAAAAAACTGTGAGCTAGCTCACACTAACTCACCTTAGAGGGAACACTGGCCAAGTCCTTACCTGTTGCCAGCGGGGGACTAGTGGGGCATTCTAGGGGTGGGCTGGGATGTTGTCAATGTGATGACTTCACTTCAGGAAGTGACATCATCATGTCGGAGCAACACTCTACTTTGGGGGCAAAACTCTATGGTAAAAATGGCGACAAACCATAGAGTTTTACTCAAAAGTAGAGTGTTGCCCCCAAGTGATGGCATCACTTGTGTCAACAACATCACCAAGGGATGTCTTTTGGGGTGTGGGGTTTCCCTTGACAGCCAGCTTGCTGGTGACGGGCTCAAGCCTGCAGAAGTGGGGAATGCCCCACAACCACTTGGGGGCTGGCAAACCTACTGAGGTCCCTCCACTCACCAAATGCTACCCTCCCCAGGCTTCTATCCAAATCTCCAGGAATTTCCCTACCTTACAGTTGAGTATAATTGAGAAACTGAACTTTGCTTTCTGGAATGAAACAGAACTAAAAATTACACTGATGACTGTGTTGCTGCCTATTCCTTGCACTGATTAGCAAATTTAATCCCAGGGATAATTTATATGATCCTCCAATATTTCAAGAAGATCAATAAATCACACCTTGCTTGAAGTAACTCTCAGCTGGCCAATACTGTGTCCATTGGGGTTATTGGCAGATTGATCTGTGCTTCAAAAGAGGCTTGGATAATTACTATAGTCATTGTTCATTGCAAATGGGAAAATCCAGAGTTTTTGTTTGGAAGGTTTACAGACCCATAAATGGATTTTTATCTTGGAAAGCAGTGTGAAACCTCACCTTCCATGATTGCAAGCTGGTGTGATTGCTGGGCTGCTTTCCTACCCACGTGGGAAAAGATCCACGGACTAATATGCATATCTACAAGAACTATAACCCAACTGTCATTAAATGTCCTGTCAGAAGAGGAATTTGACAAGGATTTTGGTAAGAAAATCAAAGTGGACAATAATCAAAATTATCCTTCTAACATTATTTTTCTGGCTCAGTGTGTTTGTTGGTGTTTCGGAAGCTAAGCTGGTTTGTTATTTGGATGGGAAAATTTGCAAAGGTAGGAAATGGCAAAGCACCTCTGCTTAATCACTGGCCTTGAAAACTCTGTGGAGTTTCCATAAATTGACTGTGACTTGATGTCACTTCTCACACACACACTAAAAAAGAAATATTGTTAGAATGGAGTTGCCAGCATAAGGCTGGAAACTATCAGGAAACTCACCATGTGGGGTTGGGCCCTTGCCAGTGACATAATGGCATCACCAGCAACATTCTAACATTTGTCCAGAACTCTATGATTTAACCGCAGAGTTTTGGCCAAATACTAGAACATCACCAGCAATATGATGATGTCACTGCCAAATGCTAGAACATCACCAGCAATATGATGATGTCACTGCCAGTTGAGCTGGAAATGAAGTCAGCATGTGGGGACACTGATGACCCTCCATTTTTCTCTCACCACCCACCTGACTGAAATTGGGAAGGGCCTGCTGGAGCAAATGGTAACCCTATGTTAGAAAGATAATGTTTATTTTATACATATACTAACACTGAAGAAACAAAAAACAAGCAAACACCACCCTATTCTCAAACACACCAATGTCACACTTTGCTTTTTAATAGAATTGGAACGCAGAAGAAGAACAAAAGGTGGGTTCTGAAAGGTATTCAGCATATCGTTTCCTTTCTCTACAAGCCTGTTTGGGAATGGACTTCCAAATGCAGCAATTATTCCAGTGCTTGTCAGGTCATAAGAAGGAGAAAATGCTTTTCTTTGTCTTGCTGGGCACTCTGCCTAGTGACAGAATTGGAAGCAGCCACTCTATCCTCACCATTGTCCAGAGAAGGTATAAAAGGGGAGCCAAGCGGGGGGGGGGGAGCTTGTGCATTATATTCCAGTTTTATCACTGTGCTCAGGATTCGTCTCACAGGTTATTAGTTAACCTTTTTTGTACAATGCCATGTTAGTGAACACCAGGGGTTTCCCCCTCAAGATTTTTTTGTATAATAAATGTGCAGGTGTAATGGTGTGGGGTCCAGATGTCTTCTCTCAAATGTATGTCTCTGTTTGGAGGGCTATTGCTGTGAATTATTAGTGGCATTTGGAGAGTGAAACTTCCTCACTACCTCCTCCTAAGTCCCCTGAAATATACCTAGGGAGGGGGGTCAGAGGAAACTCATAGCATAGGGGGCGGGGGGGGTCTGCTAGAGATGCCAGCCTCCATGTAGGACTTAGGTATTCCTCGAAATTACAGATCAGTTCCCCTAGAAAAAATGGCTGCTTTGGTGGGTGGGCTCTATTGCATTATACCTCACTGAGGTCCCTGTCCTCCCCAGGCTCCATCAACAAATCTCCAGGAGTTTACCACTGGATCTGGCAACCCTAGCCCCTGCCCTATCCCCTATCACCACACAAAATGTGTTTAATGCAAGTATCATGGCCACCTATTTGAATCTATTGACAATGTGAATTGTGACAAATGACACAAGTTCCCTCATCAATGTATGACTTTTAGAAACTAAAAATAGCAAGAGGAATGTGACCTGTACAAAGTACTGTGGCAACAAAGGGGGGGGGATTCCTCGATATAGGAGCCATTATGAGAATGGGGCCTGAAAGCCTGTCGGCAAGAGTAAACCGTTTTCCTCTTCTCATGAAGGTTCTCTGATATGTAACAAACCACAGTTTGCCACTACGGCCCATTCTGCATCTAGCATTTGTTCTGCTGTTTTACCAAACCCACGCTGGAACAGAAATTCCCCTCTACATTGCATGCCACTTTCACTTTCTTTAATTGTCAGATTTTATTGAACCCTCCACACTACATATTGGTTTTACTTCCTTTGACCTCTCAGTTTTATGGTACTGTCTGCATAGATTTATGACTGTTTTATGGCTGTTCAGAGGGTGACTCTACAGTCGGTATGGCATTGGCCCAGGGTACTTCAGTGTGTTTTTGAGCTGCATCTTTTCCTGTTCCAATGAGGGCTTGGTAAAACGACGGAGCGAATGCTGGATGCAGAATGGGCCAGTGTCAGAATGACAAATGATGGCTTATTGCCACTACAAACCACTACTCCAGACTATGCTCGCTCCAAGCCAGGAAGCCTTTGAGTCAGACACAGGAAGATGATTGGGGGTGGGGAGGGTGGGAGATGAGAAAGTTCACAAGCCTCAGGATTTCTAAGGCTTGGATACTAAGTTCCCTTTCCATTTATGGAAGAGAGAGAGAGAGCACGCGTGCAGCTTTGGCCTATTCCTTCTTCTCACTACAGCCCTCCACTTTGATCCCCATGATGCTCCTGGGGGGGGCTACTCATCCCTGGAGGCACAATTTTAGGGGGCACAGATGACTGCAGCAGGAAGGGGAGATGGGAAAGTTACTAATAACGCTTCACAACTCCATTTGTGCTGTACAGGAGCCAAGCATAAGGTTCACATGTGTCACAACCAGGGCTATTTTGGGGCAGGAACGCACAGGAACGGAATTCTGGCTGGCTTCTGAGTTGGCCATGCCTACAGCCTCCCCCACCCCTCAGGTTCCCCAGGCGCCTCACAAGCCGCGGGGTGCCTGGGGAAGCCAAGCTGATCCAGGGAGGAATGGCAGTTTAAACAGTCTCCCCTTCCTTGGGTTCCCCAGGCGCTGTTCCAGAAACTGCCTTCCTTCCCTCGGGTTCCCCATGCGCCCCTGCAGGGCACCTGGGGAAGCCGATCCTGGGAGAGAGCTGCGCTGTGGTGTGTGGCCTAATATGCTAATGAGTTTCTGCTGTTGGGTGTGCCCTATTATGCTAATAAGTTCCTGCTGGGCTTTTTCTACAAAAAAAGCCCTGGTCACAACAAAAAATTGTTTGTCATTACATCTGAATTCAGCCTTACTCACTACACTACAGTAGTTCCTAGAGTATTATTATTTAATGCTTCAGAAGCTCAGACCTGTAGTCACCAAGATTTTAAATGAACACATTAAAAAGCGATAATGGACAAGACCAGGTGTGTTAACCCTCATAAGAGCATCCAGAACAACCTGTATTGTTAATATATGGTGGAAGGATGCAGTATATGGCCAAAGAGATCAAGTTCATCTTTCATTTTGGAAGGTGTGGGCCATGGGGAACACTACAAATTGTATCAACCTGCAGAGTACAGCTGGCAGCCAGCGTCTTCTCATTAAGCTATCAATATAAATAATGAGGGATTAAAAATAGATATGGAGATACCCTATTACTCAAAGTATGTTGCTGTTGAAATTGTGTGGGAACTGGAGTGGCAGAAATGTCTTTTTCATGAAGAATGGGAAGGTAGATGATTATACACAACAAAATGATTAATGCAAACATTTTTAATGGCTGAATGAAACTTTTAAGTCCCATTGACTTATTTAAAATCACATTAACTGAAGCCCAGGTAGAATGCATACCTCAAGGTAGAAAGGGTACCAAGCAGAGGATGCCTGCACAATTAATGACCCAAATCAAGGAACATTCCTGAACAAGGTGAGCAAAATGAGCACAAGTTCTGACAAAATACAATTTGATAGAAAATTTGAGGAGTGGCTTCCCAACAATACTAAAGTAAACAATAAGCATTTCTTTAAATATATCAGAAGCAGGAAACCAGCTAGGAGGGTAGTTGGGCCACTGAATAACAGAAGTATGGAAGGATTAAGGAAGAAGGGGAGATGGCAGAAAATACAAATGCATTCTTTAATTTAGGAAGCCTTCAATCTGAATAGGAAAACTTTCTGGTTTAGGACATCCTCTATCTAGCACAGTAATTTGTTGTGACAACTGAATTCTGTGGTTCCCAACTCTGGATTCAGAATCCTGGTTTTTGACAAGAAACAAATTTGTTGAACCAGCCCCATTTGTTTGGGTCACAAAGACTGTAGTTAGACTGAAGGCTTCCTACCCAAATAGGGTTCCCAGCCCTCAGGTCCCAGCAGGGGTTCCCTCGCTTTTAGGAGTGTGGATATGCCACATAGCTGGTGGGGGAAACCCCACCCCCAAACAGGAACGTTGCCATGCGACGTCCCCAACGCAATGGCATCACCTGGAAGTTATGTCACTGCATCGCTGATTTCAGGGGTGACATTCTAGTTTTGGGGCAAACTCTATGGTTTTGAAGGAAAAAGATCCATAGAGTTTTGTCCAAAAACTAGAGCATCACCCTGACATCAGTGATGCAATGACATCACTTCCAGGTAACGTCATTGCACCGCACATGCCTTGTGCATGTGGCAGAATATCCCAGAAAGAACATGGGAACCCCTGACCACCAGCCAGGTATGACCTGGCAACCCTTTACCCAAAGAGCAGTCACTGCTCTTTGCTTAAGGACAATTCTATTGAGGACATTTTGGCTGCACAATCATAGGAAGGCAATTTCTGGACCAGAAATTTATACCAGAGAAACACCACTGGGCATGTGATGTCACTGTTGGAGGCCTCATTTGTACTTTTATTCTGTGCCTAGTGGTTTAATTTTGGAACAACTTTTTTCTGGTCCCTATTGATTTTATATCTTGTATCTGTATGATTGCAAAGTATTTTTATAGCCAATATGTGCCTCACTGTGTTTGACCTCTGAAGAAGGCCTATGCAGGCCGAAACGCATCAGGTCAAGTCCATCAACCCTTGTGTGTGATAACTGGATATTTGTACATGAGGTGTGATTGGGCCCTTATATATAATTTTGAAACCTTTTTAAATAAATACATGCATCTTTTTATATATTTCATATATTAAGCTTTTATTGCTGGCCCTCTATTGCATTTGACTAACCTTTTTTAGCTTCTGAATTCTAGGTTTTAGGTTCAGTTTTCTCCCCCCACCACCACCTTTTTGTCCCAGTTAACCCTATGCCCAAACCAGAACATTTTAAATCTCAGTTGGTGCACAAGGTAAGGATGGAGAGTGTGTGTACTTGTTTGTTTTTTTTAAATTTTATCGTGAGAGTGTGTACTTGTGATGAACAAACTGCAGTTAGTTTTTCCTGTCATTTTCTAAAATCCTTGGCCCCATCGTGGCTCAAGCTGCAAAACTGCTTGCTTCCCTCTACCCAATTCTTGGCACCGAGGGCTGAATCAAAATACAAACGACTAATAATGTCAAACTGTTATAAAGTGCTACTTCATAAATTTACAGACTACAACTAACACTGCAGTTCTTTGGTAGAAATGGCTGCTGCTTCAGCAAAAGCAAGGCCAACTGGCAAAGAAGAAAAGCCCATTCTGGAGGCAAGGAATTTCAGGCGCACCAGAAGAAAGCACAGGCAGTCTTTGACCTTCTGCTCCGCTCTTTTATGCCCTTCCTTGAGGATGAGAATGATATAAACGTAACCTTGGCCTGCCTTTCCCATTCACACCTGATTTGCAGTCCACGGCATATACAGAAAGCCACACAATGAAACAGACTCACATGCAATTAGAAAAAGTTGACAGGAAGCCATTTTGAAGCTTTCAAAAGCTTTGCTTTTGCCCAGAAACAAAATGAGGACACAGCCCCAAAGTTTCTGTCTAATGAGATAGGTTCATGGTAATTGTGCAAAAGATGCTACTCTCCATTAGGAAAAAAACTGTGTTTGAAAAGAACACTTTCAAAGTATCCTGTGGAAGAGACAGATATATGAAAAGGCCTTATGTTGTACTGGTAGTTCAGAACATTCCAGCTGCTCAACACCTGGAGAGGCACATGAATGACAAAGGTTTCAATATCACTCTCCCTCCCACACACATTACCTATGCTTTTAAAAAGGAATGAGGGGTGAACAGACTATCTGAGTGGCTCGAATTGCTCCTGCAAGTGTGGATATCACTGCTGGAGCCTCAACAACTCATGTCTAGTAGTAGTACCTGTAAGAACTTGTCACGGTAAGTTCAGAACCAGTGTTATATTCATACATCCAGTTCCAAGGCACTTTGGCTTAAGTGCTTAAGTGAAAGACCACCTCAACTTGTGTATTAAAAATTCATTGTCAAGAGAATATGGTTATTCAGTTGAAGCTCCTCTATTGCTTTAAGTGGCACGATTTAGTTTCCTACATTGCAAGTCTGTAAGCCAACGTCCTTGCTCACAACTACCAACCTTAGTCAAGAGTCAAGACGAATGCCTATGTGCAACTTTGCAATAAAAGCAAAGAAATAGACAATTTCCCACAGAGACCTACACAGACATTGAAGCCTTCTTGTCTACGTGCCTACACCACATGAAATACAGTAGATAGCCAAAAAGTAAAGAATGGCTTTTCCTATAGCAGTGCTGATTCGGGAACACCCTGACTTGTTTAACCCCCTCTTTACCATTATTGCTTAATATAGTAATTTGGGGTTCAAACACTGGGAGCACCTTTGTATTCTTTCCAGATTGCTACTGTGTTTGATTGATTACTGCTTCCGTACTGCTGGCCTTGCAAGCTGTATTTCTTGCCGCTTTTATTTGATGGTGTTCTTTTCGAGTGGTTTTACTTCGTTAAAATACTTAAGCTCTTCTGGGAATCCTGTACAGGATGGAAGAGCAGGGTGGAAATGTCTTAATCTATCAGCACTTTCCATTTCCCCTCCTCTCCCACATTCAGAAAGGTCTCAGCAGAAAATCTGCAGTCACTACCACATTTCCAGTGCAATCCTATATGGAGACACTCCAGTTGAAATCAGTGGGTTTAGTCTGGAGCACCCATGCACTGGACTGGACTGTTATTGGCTTTTTTGGGGGAAGGGCCCAGTTATTTCTCCAAATTCTGTTGATGATCTTTTCCTGATTTTTAGCACAAGCTACATGCCAGTAAGCACAAAAGAAGGATGGAGGAACAGGAAAGAATAAGCCACGAGGCTGTCCTTTGGATGACATGCCATTGTAAGGTTACACACAGCTTTCTATGATCACGAGGGTTCGGTAACCAGGCATGCTTTAATACAATGCAAGTATTCAGACCACCTGATGTTTGGGTAACCTTAAAGGTCACTCAGCACACACAGCAGAATAAGCAGCATGGCTCAGAAAAATTCGTTTTATAAGCTTCCTTCCATGCTGTCCCGAAGCTCCAGGGTATCTTTTGAAATCATCTGGATGCTGCTTTGTTTACATGCTGCCACATTTGTTCAGCTGCCTTGTACTTGTGTCACCTGCAGGCCTGGCAGAGAACTCACTTACCCATTCACTCAGGCTCAGATTCACAGTTGGTATAGGCTGGTGCGCAGTGCCCATGTTCTCTGTGGAGTGACCCACTAATAATACTGTGCTGTTCCTTTACAACACTAATCCTCGTAGGATCCTAGGAATCTTCCTCCTTGATCATCAGTTACATCTGGACAACAGTGCCCCCTCGGTGTGGTATAGGGGTTACAGTGCCTAAACAGGGTCTGGGAGACCCAGGTTTGAATCCCCGCTCTGCAACAGAAGCTCACTGGGTGACCTTAGGCCAGACACACACTCTCATATTTCACAGGGTTGCGAGGAGGGAGGATGATGTTATAAACTGCTCTGAGTTCCCATTGGGGAGAAAAGAGGAGTATAAATGTCTAAATACATAATTATATGCTTATTCTCTAGGCCAGCATGATTTAAAATATATATTTTTTCTGAATAAATTCTTTGCTCATTCTCGCCACTAGTATTTACAACTGGAAAGCATTCATGCCTTAACATGGAAGGCCAGACAACCATATTGAATAGGTCATTTTGCATTTTGCAGTCTGGGCTCTTTAAAGCCTATTCTAGAACAACAATTAACACATCAGTGATCAGGGATCATGTTTGGAAGCACTGCAGAAATAGTGCCAGGAAGGGACACTGGGATCTGGAGAAATTTAGCTCCAAAGGACATAAGAATAAGAGTCTGCTGGATCAGACCGGTGGTCCATCTAGTACAGCAACCTGTTTCACACAGTGGCCAACTGGTTACCTTGTAAGGCCAACTAATAGGGCATAGAGGCTAGGGTCACCAGCTCCAAGTTGGGAAATACCTAGAGACTTTTGGGGTGGAGCCTGGAGATGGAGGGGAGGGACCTCAGCCAGGTATAATGCCATAGAGTCCACCCTCCAAATCAGCCATTTTCTCCAGTTGAATCAATCTCTGTCAGCTGGAGATCAGCTGTAATCCCAGGAGATGTCCAGCCACCACCTGGAGGTTGGCAACCAAAACAGAGGCCAAGGCCCTGCCCTGATATTGCATCCTGGCATTGATTTTCAGAGGCTTGCTGCTGCTGAATGTGAAGATACCCTTCAGTCACTATTGCTGTAGTAGCCAGTGATGGATGCCCTCCATGAACCAGGCAATTCCCATTTTAAAGTCATTGAAGCTTGTGGGCCCTTAGTTGTTGGGATGGGCTGAAGGGACCCTAAAGGAACACAGATGAAGATAGACCCTGTGGCCCTGTTACGGTAACATGGGATAGTGTTAAGGTTAGCAATAATGACTCCTTTTACAGCTACCTTGCTTCCAGTGGAAGTACCACAATACCTTGGTACAATAACTGGCAAAATTGGCTGCAGCAATTTTGAAAACGAAGGCAAAGCGACTCTAGTGAGTCTAGTGGGAATCTAGTCCAAATTAGTGTAGCTCTTTTAATGTTTTATGATGGTATTTTACCCTGCATCAGCAAACGTCCTCAATCTGAAGTTACTTTAATCACTGTTCTTATCTCATGCCTATAGATTTTCACACCATGGGGGCTGGTATTGGCCAGTAGTCAACTGGAGAACAGCAACAGAGTAACTAAATAAAACCAAAGGTGGAAACGATTTCCAGAGCCTGCAGTTCCATTTGCTGTATCACAGTCTAAATACACCTTTATCTTCCCTCACACCTTCTGCTTTCTGAGCACATTCTTAACTGTATGGAAGGTATGGCACAGATCTGAACTGAAAACTTCAATTTTCATTCACCTTGGAAATACTGGTGACACGGCTGTTTCTTCAGCCAACCTCCTCCCTCCCCGATGCATTAATGTTGTGGGGGCTGTTGAGGTGAGCCCTTTCAACCTGCTTGATTAATTGTTATTCATGTGATTTTATTCTTTATTGGCTAAACATGAGGGAAGAGTTGATTGGCTGAGGGGGTGGGGGAGGAAAGTTAAATACAATTTGTCTTCCTTTACATTTCCATTGATCTAGTCACACTGTGTTATCCATTTCCCATTAACATTCTATTAGTCCTACACTTTATTTTAGAGCCAGAGTTGGCAAATCAATTTGTGGTTTAAGAACCTTGTCTAAGAGGCTTTCAATTTGCAGACTGAGAAATGGAATTAAGACAGCAGGTTTGTTATTTTGGCTTCATCTGTGACACAACATGCTGAGATACTTTTAAGACTGATTCTAGTCTTGTTGTTTAGAGTTTAAAAGAAAAACAAAAAAACAGACAAAATATAATGCAGGGCCTAGCCTACATTGGCCTGTTGCATAAAAGCAGCATAAAGCAATTTTTAAAAAGATAAATAAACACATTTCTCTATGCTTCTTCAAAATGTCCAGCCAAAATAAGTTTCTAGAACTCTGTTCCAAACAAGAACTCTCACAAGCTGAATTTCTCTGGGAAAGGTATCCAGGAAAATGAAGGATTCTGGATTGCATCTAAAAGAACCAAAATATATGTGCACACACAGGATGCATGCAAACATGATCTTGAACATGTGGAGATCAGGAATGAGGTCAGCATCTATGTCTCCACTGAGCCTCCTCCATGGGTTCCTTTTTGTTCAGATGAATGTCCCAACAATGCTTAGCCTTGTGCTTAAGAACCATACTGGCTCACGGCCTGATTCTAACACTTGTGCCAGCAAATAAATATGTAGAATGGGGAGGGAGGTGCATCATACTGGACTAGGGTGGTAGCATGAAGTCTTGTGTTAGTCTGAAATTGCAAACATCCATATCCATATAAAAAAAGAAACAGAAAGTCTTCAACTTCAACAGCTGTGGAAGAGAGATTTCAACAGCTTCTCTTGTGTTTGTCTTTTTTCTAAACTATCTAGTCACAGCTGACTTATGGTGACTCTTCATTGCCTGCCTCTGCAAAGCAAACCCTGGGCTTCCTTGGTAGTCTCCCATCCAAGTACTTAACCAGGGCTGACACTGCTTAACTTCTGAGATCTGGCAAGATTGGGCTAGCCTGGGGGCGCAATCACACGCACAATTATCCATGCCATAGGCACGAATGCTGGGTGGATTAAAAGAGCGCGATGAGACACGAACATCTGGGAAGGGCCCTGCACCCGCTGGCAACCCATTTTGCTCTGCCGCAGAAGTGGAGTAAAAAGACGACGGGGAAAGTCCGGTAGCAAATGGGTTGCTACAGGCCACAGATGGACTTTCCCCTGTCTGATTGCTCTGGTGTGCTCTCATGGTATCAGGATGGTCTAATCAGGCCATCCTGACTCCATGCCATTGTTTCTCCCCCCTTCTCAGTACATCACACACTCCCCAGGGAGCCCTCAGTGCTATGATTAATCGATTCCCTGTTTAAGTGAATTGGAAACAAATGGCAAAAAAAACCACCCTGATTCACTTGCGGTTGTGTTTGATCACGCAGTGGCAGGCTGCCCCCGCAGCTTCCAAGGACTGTGTGATTGCGCAACTGCGGGTCAAATTCCTCCGGAAGGAATAACCTCACTCCCCCCTGGTTTATCTCGCGTGTGTGACTGTACCCTGGGCTATCCTGGACAGGGCCCACCAACATCTACAAAGCCATTAAAAGGGGTCCAAATTATAAAAAATGGTAAAACCAATATGAACTACAGGTCTGAGGCATGTCATATCCATGATGTCCTATGTATCATTGCCGTCATCATTTCCAAAATTAATTTATACAGACATGATGCATTACCATGCTTTATAAACATAAAAGACAGCTTCCTGTCTCCAGGGAGCTTACAATACTAATTTTAATATTGTATGAAGGAAGTAGAACTATAGCAAGAGATACATGTGAGGAACAGTGGTTTTGTGTACTTAGGTTCAGTTACATTTGGTTTTCAAAGACATAGTGTTACATGTAAAGGGCTCTTAACCTCTGCCTGGTTCCTAGAGTTTGCATACCAACACAGCTTCTGTTTAGGTCCTAGATCACAGAGGTGGAAACCTTGCACAAAATCAGCTCAGCTCCCAGGTTAATAACCCTTGGAAACGGATTCCACCAGGATGCGCACAAGCCTGCTCATATAAATTCTTGTCAAATACTAAGTGTTTCACTTAGTATCCTTCCAGTGTGCAAATACTTCTCTGTTTGGTACAACCCACATATAATATTCAGTGAATTTTAGTATTCATAAATTGGTATAAAAGTACACTGGACTGAACAAAGATACATATAATGGAGGAAATCCTTGGCAGCCTTTTTCCATTGTACCTATCCCTGGGTCCAAAACCCATTAACATATGTGAGGCTCTGGTGTAGCTACCTGAAAGCAAATCAGAGGATCTTCATCCAGGAGTCTATCATTTTCACTAAACTAGGATCAGAAGGATAGACAACTTGGAAAAGAGAGTTGCCGTTAAATTCTACCTAGAACAAAACTTTAAGCAAATTTGGAAAGCACTGGAGGGATATGGAGGGAAGTCAAAGAGGCTGGCAACAAGTCAGGCAAAATATTTCTGCACATCTCTACTTATAGCTGAAACACAAAGAAATTAATGTAGATGGATCATAATAAATCTTGCACTTTGGAAACAGAAAGTATTATCTAAACTTAGGTCAGTGTTATGGAATGATTGGAAGTCGCCGAAAGTTATTTAGCAGAAAATAACTGCCCCACAGGCAGAAACATCCACCCATTAGCTCCCCAAAGATTAACGTATGTGTAGATCAAATCACACAGCGCCCTGAGCCCACAAGTGCATAAAGGAGAGCTCAAGATGACTTAAATAAGAACACCAATGGATGGGCGCTTTCCAGATAGTGTGTATTGACTGCACCGATAGTGCAATCATTGGAACTGCCATAACACCAATGAAAATCCGAAAGGCAGGTGCAGTCTGGGCACGCCATAGTTATGCTTCAACTGAATGTCTGTTGCATAAAGTATGAAGACAACATTACATAAATCACTGTAGGGATAATTAAGTATTATTCACAACCCCAAAGCAGCATGTAAGGTCTAGCTCTGTTTATTCCTTCCTGTGGCTGATTTACATGAGATTAATTAAAACGCAGAATAATGCATGAGCGGTTTAAAGGTTTATTCAACATCTTAATGCACTCAGCAGTCCGACAGCTAATTTAGAATTTCTGCCATGGCTTAGTCCCCAATCCAAGTCCACCTTTTTAGTAAATCATACTGTTAGCCATATCATTAAACGTCTTATTTCGAGATGAGCTTCCTTCCTTATATGAAGGAACTGATTTGGGTTTCAGACCTTAAATGGTCAGATTACTGCACTCTTTTGTTGCACGGTTTGATTTTGAAAGGTTTGATTAATGTGTTGTGCCAGTTAGCTGATGAAGAAAACCTTAGATACTTTGGATTAGGAACTAACCAGCACAGTAAATTTTAATTGGGTTTGTCGTGTCTGACTGTCAGACAGATATTAAAAGGAAAATGCTCTTCTTCTTGTTGACTAGGCGAGCAAGGTTTGTTTACCCAATAGCACAATGATTATCATCAGTAAGGTATATATCACTTTTTACTGGTGCAGTGGCTAAATTTCTGCCTTGGTTGTTTTAGTTGCTGTTTTTACTGCTTTTAAAGTTGATTTTTTTTAATGTTGTTTTAATTTAATCATGGGCCCTAATTGGGTAGAAAGGCAGGATATAAATGGTTTAAATAAATAAACTTACTAGGTAGTTTTAGGCAAGGCATTTGATTTCATTCAACATCTATCCACAGTCTAAGAATAACAATAGACCACCTTAACAAGGAAGGAGTGCTGTAATATTATATATTTTGAATACTCAAAAGGTGTTCTGTCAGTCCTAGGCTGGACTATTAAAATGTTCTATAAGAGAGTTGAAAATGCAGCAGGAAGACTGCTATTGGATATAAATTATAGAGCATGTATTTCACCTGTGCTATTGGGTTCTGATTTGTTTCCAGGCTCAATGAAAAGTACTGGTTATGACCTTTAAAGCTCTATTTGAAGGTATGCCTAGTCTCGCATGAATCTGCCCAATTCAAGTGGTCATCATCTGAAGACCTATCCCATGTATCATCACTACTGGAAATCAGGTGGGATTGGGGGTTTTGGTAGTGGCACTCAGTTAAAGACTACCTCTCCACAGATATCTGGTTATACTAACAGTGCAACCCTAAGCAAAGTTATACTCTTCTAAGTCCTTTAAAACAAATGAGCTTAGAAAGCTATAAGCTTATTTAGGATGATGATGATGATGATTTTCATTTATAGTCCATCTTTCCCACTGGAACAAAGGGTTTTCAGTGAATCAATTAGTAGATTTCAATATATGATAACAACATATGAATCTAGCAGCAAAGATTCTTATTAAAATGAAAGAGTGCAGTTGGGCTGGAATTGTAAAAGGGGGCCTGACTTGGCAAAAAATAAGCTTCAAGTGTCCAAATAATTTCAGAGGAAACAACTTTATTGGGAATAAGCAGACATATGGGTTAAAAAATGACTAATTTATTTCCTTGTATCAATAACAATAATGTATCTTATAGCACTTTAGATCCTATTGAACATTTCCTGTATCCAAATTGACCTGTAGCAATAACAGTGTCTATGCTAAGCATTTGACCAAGCTGTTAAATCCTTCCATTGGCTTGGTAAATAGCTTACCATGAGTCTCAGAAAAGCATTACAATTATAAGCATTTTTAACAATACTGGGGCATGGCTTTTTTTTTTGGTAAATACAATTTATTATTGGATATATCACATGTTCATACATTTTAAACCTACCTACATGTCCATTTTTCTAATTTCCCTTCTCCCCCCCCCAAACAAGGCTTCCCGCACTGCTCAAACCCCATTAATATCTCTCTTGTTCTGTTACAATTACTTCTAAACTTATTTTCTCTTACAAACGGTAACAATTCAAAAATCTAATTCTATTTAATTTTCTTCTTAATAACTATCAAAGCAAATCAAACCACGTTTAATGTCCCAATTTTTCAACAAGTATTTTTGAAAGTCTTTCCAGTCTTCAAAGAAAGTTTCATCTTCTTCGTTGTTTAACTTTCTTGTTAGTTTGTCCATTTCTGCCAAAAACAACGTCTTTTTAATCCATTCCCATGTTTCAGGTACTTTATCTTGTTTCCAACATTGAGCAAAAGTCAGTCTAGCTGCTGTGATCAAGTACCATAGTAGTGTTCTCTTGGCTACATTTATTTCTTCCATTTTAAGACCTAACAATAACATCTGTGGGTCTTTCTTAAAAGTACATTTCAAAATTTTTTGTATCTCATTGTGGATCTCAGTCCAATACTTTACTGCTTTATCACATGTCCACCACATATGGTAAAAAGACCCTTCATGTTTTTTACATTTCCAACATTTGTTGGACATACTTTCATTTATAATAGCAATTTTTTTAGGCGTCATATACCATCTGTACATCATTTTATAACAATTCTCTTTAACATTTACACAAGTTGAAATTTTCAGTGACTTTTTCCACAAATATTCCCAGGATGTCATTAATATCTCATTATTAACATTTACAGCCCATTTTATCATTTGCTCTTTTACAATTTCATCCTCAGTGTACCATTTCAATAAAACCTTGTACAGTTTAGAAATCATTTTTTTACCTTTCTCAAGCCATACAGTTTCAATTTCCATGTTCTTTTCTCTGAAACCATGTTCTCTATTATCGGTCTTAAATAAATCATAAATCTGTCTGTATTTCAACCAATCATATTCAAATTCAAGATCAAATCTATCTTGTAACACAAAATTTTTCCCTTCTAATTTTAAAAGATTTTTGTAAGGTAGCCAATCTAACCCTTGATTTCTTGAATGTGGGTTAATCACTTCAGCTGGTACTATCCAAAGTGGTCTTTCTTCTGAGAAGAATTTTCTATATTTCATCCATGTCTCGAACAGTGATTGCCTTACAAAGTGGTGTTTAAAAAATTTGTCCATTTTTACTTTTCCATACCATAAGTTTGAATGCCATCCAAATTTGTTATCATGCCCTTCTAAAGCCAATAACTTCTTATTCTCAAGATTAATCCACTGTTCCAACCATGTTAAACAGACGGCATCATAATACAGTCTTAGATTTGGTAGTTGTAGGCCTCCTCTCTCTCTTGCGTCACATAAAATTTTCATTTTAATCCTTGGCTTTCTTCCTGCCCATACGAATTTGGATCATTCTTTCTGCCACGAATCCAATACTTTCCTTTGTTTTAGTATTGGAATGGTCTGAAATAAAAACATCAAACGTGGTAAAATATTCATTTTTACAGTTGCGATTCTTCCCATCAATGATAAATTCAAAGCGTCCCATTTCTTCATATCTTGCTGAATCCTGTGCCACACCTTTTCATAATTGTTTTTAAACAGATCAATATTTTTCATAGTTAATTCAATTCCAAGATATTTAGTCTTTGTAACTACATCACATTGGATTTTCTCTTGAAGTTCTATTTGTCTTTGCTTCGTCATGTTTTTACACATCACCTTAGTTTTATTTTTATTAACGTAAAAACCCGCAACTGAGCCAAATTCTTCAATTTTCTCCATCAGATGTGGTATTTTCTCAATAGGATCCTGAATCATAAACATCACATCATCTGCGAATGCCCTATATTTGTATACAAATCCTTTCACTGAAAGACCTTCAATACTATTATCTTTTCTTATTGCTGTCAATAATATTTCCAACATCCAAATAAACAACAACGGGGATAACGGGCAGCCTTGACGTGTTCCCTTTTGAACTTGGAAAAAATCCGTCCTTTCTTTATTTATGTTCAAAGCCGCTTTTTGTTCTGAGTATATTGCCACAATCATGTTTAAAAAGAACTGTCCAATGTCTAATTTTTCAATAACTTGCAGCATAAACTCCCAATTTAAGTTGTCAAAAGCTTTTTCCGCATCTAGGAAGAGGAATCCAACTTCTTTTTCAGGATGCTTGTCATAGTATTCAATTGCGTCTATCACCACTTTTAAATTGTCTCTGATTTGTCTGTTTGGTAAAAATCCAGCTTGTTCTTCCGCTATAGTATCCTTCAGATATTTTTTCAATCTCTCCGAAATTATTTTTGCAAATAATTTGTAATCATTATTTAATAGCGATATTGGTCTATAATTCTTTACTTGAGTCAAATCCAAACCTTCTTTAGGTATCAATGAAATATTTGCTTCTTTCCATGAATCTGGGATCCGTTTGGTCTTTCTTATCTCATTCGACAGAAGTACTAAAATGGGGGTTAGCTCCTCTTTAAATTTCTTATAGAACTTTGCTGTGAAGCCATCTGGTCCTGGAGCTTTGCCCAACTTTGCATCTTCTATCGCCATTGTCACTTCTTCTTTCGTTACTAAACCATTTAATGATTCCTTAATTTGTTTTCCCAGCTCTGGAACTTCAATAGTCTCCAAATATTTCTTAATTCTCTGTTGATCAATTCCTTTCTTTTTGAATAATTTGGCGTAATATTTGAAGAAAGCTCTTTTTATACCATTCAAATTCATAACATCCTTTCCATCTTCAATAATCTTAGATATAAAATTCCTTTCTTTTCTATTTTTCAATTGCCACGCTAAAAACTTTCCTGGTTTGTTTGCACCCTCAAATGCTTTTTGCTGTAATTTCTTCAAATTCCAATATAATTCTCTGTTTAATAAAACATTCAGCTGATCTTGCAGAAAGTGGATCTCTTTAATAATCTTTTTCTTCCCTGGTCTTTTCTTTAATTCCTTTTCTTTTTGTCGAATTTTTTCATGAAGGTCTTTCTGTTGTTGGATCTTTTGCTTTTTATCCTTGGAGTTCAGAGAGATAAGCATACCTCTCATTACCGCTTTGTACGCATCCCATACAACTTGTATATCCGTACCTTTATTTAAATTCAATTCAAAAAAACTTTTCGTTTCTTTTTTTAAAGTTTCATTGATTAGTTTTTGATCTAATAAGTCCTCATTAATTCTCCAATATAGTTGTTTAGCTTTTTCTTTAGATATCCAGAGTAAGGGATTGTGATCCGAATTAATTTTCGGTAAAATTTGTATTTTATAAGTTTTTTGCGCCATCTCCTCTGACATCCAAATCATGTCAATTCGGGAGAAGGAATTATGTCTATTAGAGTAAAAAGTGTAGTCCTTAGTCTTGGGATTCCACTTCCTCCAAACGTCTTCCAGTTTCTCTTGCTTCATCAATTGAAAAAAAATTTTTGGTAACTTGCCAATTGTCTCTCCACTTGCTTTGGATTTTCTGTCCAATATGTTGTTCACTGTACCATTAAAGTTTCCAGCTAGGACTATTTGATCATAATTTAAACAGTCCAACTCTTTAGTCAAGTCATTGAAGAAAGTCTCTTTTGCACCATTGGGTGCATATATATTTACAAGCAATGTCTTTTTTCTGTTCATCAATATTTCCACGCCAACATATCTTCCTTCTTTATCTGAGAAGATTTTTTTAGGATCCAATTCTTTTGAAACATAAATCACTGTTTCTTTTTTCTTATTAGTTGCTGAGGAATGAAATTCTTCTCCCAATTTTTTATTAATCAAGTATTTGTTATCTTGTTTTCTTATATGTGTTTCTTGTAAACAAATTATGTTACATTTTTGTTTCTCCAGCCAATGATTCACTAATCTTCTTTTACTTGGTGAATTTAATCCGTTTACGTTCCAAGATAAAAATTTGTAATCCATAATTGTGTTGAATTAAATATCTTTAAAATCATCAAAATTGTTCTCTTTAAATCTGTATAAGTCTCCTTCAGATTTAAGAGTAGATCTCACCGAATTGTACACGAATGAAAGTCCATATGGAATCTCCCATCTGAACCTAATATTCATTTCTTTTAGTCTGTCTGTCAATTTCTTGAATTTCTTTCTGTCTTGTAAAATCGATCTCGGAATTTCTCTCAGAATTATTATTTTTTTTCCATTAATTTCCAACGGTTGTGTGAATTGTTTCTTGAAAACATCTTCCTTCATTTTTGTTGTCACGAATTGAACAATCACATCTCTTGGCATAAGCTGAGTTTACTCTGTAAATCAAGTCAAAGTCTGGATCCAAATCTCCAACATCTTCCCCTACATAAGTTGTCAATGTATTGATTACTAGAGCTCGTAAGTCCTGATCTTCCTCCTCTTCTATCCCTCTCAATCTCAGATGATTCTGAGTAGCTCTATATTCCATCATAGACTCCAGCCTTGTATTTTCTAACAGGGATTTTTTAACCTTCTGTTCCATTTCTTCAGATTTTGTCACCAGACTTTTGACCTCTTTCTTGACTTCTTCTGTATCTTTTTTAATCCCTGACACTTCTGTTAGTACCAGTTCTTTCAGTTCTTCCATATTTTTTTTCTGTACTTGGACTTGCACTTGTTCTATTTGCTCCAGTTGTATTTGCAGCTGTTGTTGCAATTGTTGTTGCAGCTGTGATTCTATTTGTTTTCCAAGATTCTGCACCACTTCGGTCATCCGTTTTTCCATCGCTTCCATAGCCGCTTGCCACTCTTTTTTTCCTTTGCAGTCATTCTTGGACTAGGTGATGACGCAGCTCTAGGTCTTGACCTCAAATCCGTTTTGGAAGCGACTTCAGTACTAATCAATCTTTATATTAGCAATCTTCAAGCCAAGTTGCCACCTTTATAACTTGTATCAGCGCTTTTTCGGCTTAAAAATAACTTTTTAAAATTTAGTCCTCCTCAAAATGTCGGGCGCAATTTCTCTATGGTTTTCCGGCTAGAGTAGGCTCCTTCCAAACTTCCTGTTTATCTGTCCGTCTCTGTAATCCAACTTCCGGTAAAGGTGGTGTCACACAATCAGACGTCCGTCTGTTTCCGGCACAGCAACCTCTAAAACGTCCACTCTAGCTTACTTCCTGTATCATAGAGTCACAGTTAGTTTCGTTTCTGCTACGTAAAGTTTAGACTTGATTGACCACAGGAATGCAAAACAAAGTCACTTTTCAGCCGTTTTCTCTAAAGGAAAGCTTTCATTTTACTTTTAAATCAAGCGGAATAGTTCATTAAAGGTTTCTACGCTTATCCGTACGTTTCAATTTCGCGTTCTTCTTTAAACCGGTAAGCGCTTGTTCGTTTGTTACCTTGCTTGTAATCTCGGGGTTTCGCGGTGCTTCTTCTGTAATCGATGTTAAACTTGATGTTAAAGAGGTCGGTAGATGACGAATTTATGCTGAATTCTCAGCCCAGCTGGTATCTGTAGTGCTGATTTGCAACTGCCCTCTTCACGGAAGGAGATCAAAGTGTAAACAAGCTTCCTCCGAAGCTTATCCACACCGATCTCAACTCCCCCTCAGGCTTGGCTGCTTGCTTGCCACCCCCCCGCCTGGGGAGTGTTGTGCTGGGCCAAATAAAGCCCAGACTGTCGTCAGATACCGCAGTACACTCTGCACAACTCGCAAAGTGTGTCAATTCGCCATTTTACTCCGACCGGAAGCGGGGCATGGCTTTTATAAGATTGGGTAACGAAAGGAATGAAGACCCCGTTATCCACCATCAGAGAACAGCTGGGGTTCTAAAATAACAGAGAATCAATATCTTTGCAAACTCTTGGGATTTTTCTTTCTTGACCAGTGATCATTCAATTTATCTACCATGCAATCACACAATGAATTGATTCTCAACTTAGTCACATTTTTCAGAGGGGTGGCATCCCACTGCTTCAAAACAAGGCTCTTTAACAATTGTCAGGAAGTAACACTTCAAATCATCAGAATGTTCCACTTACTCCCCAGGGAAAACCTCATTTTTATTCCTGTTTGTATACTTGAAGTGATTATATGAAGGCAGTCTCTAGGGAATTTTTGATAGCTATTCTTTAGCACTAAGTAAATAACTGTTTTGAGTGGCACAGCTCAGCATGACCATGAGCAGAAGATGAAGTGATTTATAATAAATAAAACATGCCATGAATACTGTATTAAAAATGACTTAGAACTGCTCCACAACCTCGCTTCTACCCAACTGCAGACAGGCTTCTACTACTCTGGACATAAATATGAGGGGGAAAACCCACAGGAAATACCATATACTTGTTGTGTTCTGATTTCACATCACCCTTGGCCACTGCAGAGCTCATGAAACATTCAAGTAACTAACATACCACATCTGTGCCATGTTACCTATTAGTTGTATAGAACTTCAGTTAATATTCCTCACCAGGGCTTTTTTTGTAGAAAAAGCCCAGCAGGAACTCATTAGCACAATAGGCCACACCCCTGACAGCACTGCTCATTAGCATATTAGGCCACACCCTCATGTTACCAGGAGTGTGGTCATCCAGCCACACCCACCTTTTGCTTCTTATTCGGTTTATCTGGTTTGTTGTCAAAACCCAGGGCTTTTTTTGTAGCTGGAACTCCTTTGCATGTTAGGCCACACACACACCCGATTGTAGCCAATCCTAAAGAGTTTCTGCTGTTGGGTGTGGCCTGTTATGCTAATGAGTTCCTGCTGGGCGTGGCCAACTCGGGAGCCAGCTGGAACTCGGTTCCTGTGTGTTCCCGCCCAAAAATAGCCCTGTTCCTCACGAGCATTTAAAGGTTTTATAGTTACCACAGTTGAATTCTGAATTTAAAACATTGAAGTGTGGATCCAAAAGAGTGGTGTTGTTTTCGTCAATTCCAATTATCATAATTATTTATATGAATTGTTGTGCTGCACTGCTTCCAAATTCTATAAGAGTTGGGAGTCAAATATTTAGATGGGGAAACAGCATAGTTTGCTATGTGATTAAACCATCTCAGAATGCAAGTGATAGAGTATGTAGGACTGGTTCATGCATGAGGGAGAAAGTGGCAATGATGCAGTAAAATGGACTATACCACTTTGATTTGCAGGTGGAGGATTCCAGCTTTCAATTTTCATTCATATAAAAACCCGACAAAAATAAAAGTTCTACCACCTTTATTTGCTGTTTTGGTTTGTACAAGCATCTGCAGGGAGTTTTTAACATAGAGAAGCGTTCCAAAGCATTCTCTGTGATGCTCTATCAACAGTCTGAAGTGATGCGATATATTCCACTCCTTCAGTAGTCAGCCATCTCATTCCCACCTCATCCCCATGCAAGTGTGAATCATGGAAGAACTGCCCCAATAAAATCTTGTATGTGCAGTGGTAACACGGTCAGGGAAAAAGCTAGCTTAGAAGCCAGCAAACAGCTACCTCACTACATGCATTTTGAGATGATCAGGGGAGATGATTGTACATCAAGCCTGCCTGAACATCTGACCTGATTCGAAAGGCCTGTTTATATAACAAGTCAAGCCTGTGGTGGTTTATCGACAGCCTGGTTTTCAGCTGCACAGCCACAGGCCAAGATGACTGTGTGAAGACTGACAGCCAGGGGTGCTGGGACACGTGGTGGCGGCGGCGACAAGCCCCGCCCCCAGCTCCCCTACCGGAAGAGCTGTGGCCCAGGGCCGCTGAAGAGGCCCGTGGCTGCCTTCCCAGGCCATGCTTCAGCGCTGAGGCCCCTGGGCAAGGCCCGTGGCTGGCCTCCTGGGGCCCACGATCGAGCCGCAGTGGCCCTGGGGAGGCCCGAAGAGGCCCGTGGCCAGCCTCCCAGGGCCTGCGCTCCAGTGCTGAGGCCCCATGGAGGCCCGAAGAGGGCCGTGGTCGGCCTGCCGGGGCCCACGCTCCGGCACTGTGGCCCTGGGGAGGCCCGAAGAGGGCCGTGGTCAGCCTCCCGGGGCCCACGATTGAGCACTGCAGCCCGGGGGAAGGCATGGATGGAGGTAAGTGAGGGATCTGGGTGGGTGAGAGAATCTTCCTCCCTCTCCCCATCTCTTTGCCCTCCTTCTGTCCATCCTTTCCTTCTCTCCTTTCCTTTTCTTTCTTTCCCTTTTCCTCCTTCTTTCCTTCCTCTCTTTCTTTCCCTTCTTCCCTTCTCTCCTTTTTCTCTTTCTCTCCTTTCATTCTCTCCGTTCCCCCTTTCCCTTCTTCTTTCGTTCTCTTTCTTTCCCTCTCTCTTTTTATCCCCTCTTTCCTTCCTTCTTTCCTTCTCTCTCTCTCTTTCCTTCCCCCTTTCTTACTGTGGCCCAACATTCCGCCCCCCAGCCAGGCTGACTGGGAAGGGGAGGCTTTTGAAGATGCCCCACCCTTTGCTTCACCTTATGACATCACTTCCGGTGATGTCAGGGGGTGTGGCATATTCTAATGAGCTATTATGCTAATAGCCTAGTAGCTCATTTGCATACTTTATGCTAATGAGCTCCTGCAGGTCTTTTTCTATGAAAAGACCCCTGCTGACAGCTATATCCTAAGCTCAATAACACTATACTTTTGTCACTCTTTTGCCACTTCTGTGTTTTAACCTAAAAGGATAATGCCCCCAAGGCTTTGCCTACACCAGCTTTTCTTCCCAAAATTGTTTCCAGGGAAAGAACAATAAACTCTTCCACCCCATCCAGGTAAATTTCAGTCCTGCCACTGTTTTACTAGTGCAGAGGTGCCTTGGCCATTCTCTGACAAGCAGCAAACTGAGGTATTTAAAGCAGATTTCCTGTTGTAGAGGGCTGCGGCTTGCTCCTTGCCACACCTCACTGGAATTATTGTTGACAAGTAATCTTTAATTGATTGATTGCATTCCCCCCCCCCGCCCCGGCTTTTCAATAAAAAAATTGACCCCCAAAATGCCTTATGGTACTTTAGAACCAATACAAACTAAAATATAATGAAATGGTGCTTGGGGGTTGAAGTACCACTGCCAAATGATAGAAGGGTGCCTGGCGAGGTGACTTCCTTCTCTCCCTCTGGCTTCAGTGATAGCAACTGGTGACTAGAAGAAAGAAGCTCTCAACTGGAGCTGAATCCAGGTATGCAGGAGGGGTACCTGTCACATTCTTTTACCCCATCCTTCCTCTAAGAAGCTAAGAGTGCATGATTGTCCCTCACCTCCATTTCATTATCACAACAACCCTGACAGAGAGTGACTGGTCCACTGTCATCCAGTGAGCTTTGAGGGCTGAGGAAGGCTTGCTGGTCCCCAAGTTGGAGCGGGGATTCCCCTGGTTTTGGGGACTTCTGGCCAGCTGGCTGGTGGGGGAAACCCTGCCCCCAAACAGCAATGTCCCTGCATTACTTCCCTGGCATGATGATGTCACCCTGAAGAGATGTCATCACAGGATGTCACACAGGGATGCTCTAGTTTGAGGGCAAAATTCTATGGTTTTAAGCCAGATTTACCATAGAGTTTTGCCCTCAAACCATAGTGATACCCGTGCAACATCTCCAGCATGATGACATCATTTCCAGGTGACATCATCACATCAGGGACAACCCGGAATGCCCCCCAAATCCCTACGCCAGAGTGATGAGGGGATCTGGCAACCCTAGGCCGAGGGGAGATCTGAAGTCTCCTGATGCTTTAACCTCTGCACAGCAGGTAGTCCCAAAGATGGCATGTGGTGACTGAGAAGAAGGGGAGTCTCAAGTGCCTGGCTGCCTCCTCTTCTCCTGTTTTTAAGTCCCACTAGTTTCACTACTGCACAGTGACAACTCCTATGAGGAAGCAGTCTGCTTACTTGGTTCCTTTGCAGGTCAGCATTACCAGCCCCCAGGAAGGAGCAACTCTGCTATGGAATGACCCCATATCATTATCTTGACACATGTGGTTCTGTCTCCCAGACATTACCAGACTAAAGTGGAATCTAGTGCCATGGAAATGGCTGCTACATCACTCCAGTAACGAATGAATTGGCCCATGCAGCCTCACACACACACATATATAAGCACATTTACCTTGAAACTCCATGCCTACCGATTAATATTCCACACATTGCACTTCTTATAACAATGATTCAATGGGGAAAAACCAGTGAAGAGAATACTAAAAATAACTACATATATATAATTAAGGCTTTTTTGTGAGTTCTTGCCAGCATTCATGCAAAACACAAATCTGACATTCTGGAATCAGTCCAATCTTGCATCGCACTGGGAAATTGATCGAGGTAGGATGTTTAATAAAAGCCTATAATTAGGGTGAACTCTAAAGTGCCTTTACCGTGCATAGCCAGTTGCTTTCTAACACAACCGAAAGAAGCAGACAGCAAGAACAAAGGCTTTGCATGTAGGTGTAGTACATATATGTCTGGGTGTAAAATTAGATAACTCATTGGCTATGTAAATCTATTTTTGGAAAATGTGTATTACAACCACTGTTGTCACAGGCAAAGCTCTGCAGACGTGACTTTAGCTTTACTAGATCCATCTGGCTGAGCAATAACTCCCCCGCTCACGCTAAATCTCCCCAAAGCCTGCATTCTTTTTCTGTCTCACAGGCTTCTGGTGATTATAGAGAGATGAAGGGGACTGGTGCCACCCTAGGCGTTAAACCCCTTTAGTCACACACTCCTGGCTTTCTTGGGTCTCAGCTTGTCACCTCTAAATCATAATTTCTTCTCCCTCTGCTGTCTGCTGCTCTGACTGATAGTTCAACCTCGGTTTGCCTTCCTTATTTTGACTGGGAAAATGCTGACCTAGCTTAATGTTTAGCAGCAGCAGCAGCAGCAGCAGTACTAACAGCAAGGGCCCAGGTTGAGCGGCTGCCAGTCAGAGGAGACAATATGGCAATCGCGATGTAACCTTGGCAACAAGCTTAACTTCTTGTGATGCAGGAAGGGCCACTTCTGCCTCACCTTATATTTTAAGAAAAGGGAAAGTTGACTGGTGGTCTAAGGAGACAGTATAGTGGTTAGAATGCCAGATTACAATCTGGGAGAAATCTTCACTCTGCCATTGAATCCCATTTGGTGACCTTGACTTAGGGTTGCCGAGTCCCCCCCCCTGCCCCGACCACTAGCAGGGGATGGGGCAGGGTAGGGAGATGAAGCCTGGGATGGACAAGAACCTCAGTGGGGTACAATCCCGCAGAGTCCACCCTCCAGAGCATCCATTTTCTCCAGGGGAACTGATCTCTGTAGTCTGGAGATAAACTGTAGTTCCAGGGGATTTCCCAGGTCCTACCAGGAGGCTGGCATCCCTACCTTGAGCCACTCTATCTCTCTCAATATAATCTACCCCACAGGGCTGTTGTGAGGATCAAATGAGGAAAGGAGCATGCTGCTCTGAGCTCCTTGGAGGAGGGGCAAGATAAAAATGTTCTAGATAGATTGGACCAGATGTGGGTTACAGAGCAATCTTAGCCCTCCTCCCTTGGTAACCCTACCAAATATTAATCTAGATATAATAAAGGGGAGATGTTTAAGAGGTTTAAGTAGGGTTGCCAGGTCTCTTTGAGACACCGGCGGGGGGATGGGGGGATGCTCCGGAAGCTGGAAACATCACCCACGACTTGCCATCACCGGAAGTGATGTTGCATGTCACCCAAAAGTGATATGGCACGTTGGGGGTGACGCTCTGATTTTGGGGCAAAACTCTATGACAGAGGTGTAAAACTTATTTGTTACCAGGGCTGGATCTGATATAAATGTCACTTTGTCGGGCTAGACCATGTGTGCCATAAAATGTAACACCAGGTACCGAAGATACAAACTTTATAAAGGACATTGGCAAACCCAATTAACAATATTATTTTTTACTCAAAATACAAACAAAAGCAATGGATTCCTAGCAGTGAAAGCAATTGATTTACTGGGGAACCCACAAAAGCCCCAATAAATGTATTTAATCATATACAAGACGGTTTTTTCCAAGGGATACCATAAAAGGGGAAGTACCTTACATTTCCATACATACCAGTTGCTTGAGGGCCAAGTAAGAGCACTGGACGGGCCAGTTCTAGCCCCTGGGCCTTATGTTTGACACCCCTGCTCTATGGTAAAATCACCCTCACACCATAGAGTTTTGGCAAAAACCAGAGTTTCACACCTCACCCCCTCGATGTCACTTCCGGGTGATGTTGGCATGTCACCCAACTTTGCTTGGGGGAAGCCCTTAAAAAAAAAAAGCGAGGAATCCCCCGCCCCAAACTGGGAGATGGTAACCCTAGGTTTAAGATACTGGGGAGTGCTCCCGGCTCATATACCTAAACTGGTTCTTATACCTAAACAGTAAGCCGGGCCAGCATCAGCAAACCTTGAGGTGGGGCAGCTGCCAGGGCCCACTGTTGCTGACCCTCCCAACCCTGCCAGCTGTTTGTGTGCCCTTCCCTAACCATTCACTTGCAAGAGCTTCAGCAGCCATGCTGCCAGCCCCCCAGTGTTGATGGGGAAGTGCATGCAGGTGGTACGCAGCAGCACTTCTGGTGGCCACAGCAGCAGCACTATCATTTGCACACACCAGCTGTCAGGGAAAGGGCATGATTGTAGTGCAGGCAGTTGTGAGAGTAGGTGGAAGGAGGGCTTGTGAGTGGGGGAAGGATGCAGGTGGGTGGGTGGAAAGGAAAGCATGAGGGTAGCATGGTGGTAGGCAGAAGGGGGGCCTTGGACACTGTCCCCCCCATGGCCCCCCAAAATCTGGAACCAGCACTGATTGGAAGTATCTGCTACAAAATAGGCGCTCACATCCTTTCTCGAGAGCTATAAATACAGCCATCCCTTTTGTAGCATGGATGATTTCAGACCTCTTTACTTGCAGATCAACCTTTGTAAGATCTTGGGCCGATTTCCCACAAGCTGCTGTTCCGCGCTTGCTCTTCCCTTTGCCCCCATGGTACATGTCAATTTCACACTAAGTGCTGTGTGGCTACATTTTGCCCTGCAGCTTCGCGCGATTTCCCCCATGTATACTCAATCCTCAAAAAACTAAAGGGCCAAAAAGTGCTTGGAATAATCTGCTGTGCCCACATATTTGAGGTGGTGGCAGTATCATATTCTGAATTACTAATAGCCAACGGGTAATGTACTGCTAAAAAATAAACTATGGGCTTGTTAAGGGTCATTGAGGGAGCATCATACATATTAAAGCTGAATTCCTCATTTGCCACCAGAACTTTACTAATATCATCTCAGCAAGAGTGACCTTTTCAAGGTTTCCATTAGGTTATATGATATTCCCCAGCGTTACTCAAAATATACAGACACTGTCTAGTTTATCAACGCATTATTGAGAGAGCTACAGAATGAGGTTGAATCACATTTGTGAAGCAGAGTAATGCAGCCTTTCAAATAAGCCTTGGTGGGGCAGACTATATATATTAGCAGGAATTTTCGCAAGGAATTTGAGTTAGAAGAATTTGCTTGAGAATAAGCTGTGCTCAAAATTATTTCAGCTCCAAAGACAGATGTGGGGGCAAGACTCTAGAATAATTAACATGGCCATATATAAAGATATAAGGAGGTTTCCAGCACTGAGCTGAGTGAATTGAACCTAATTCCATCTGTTCTGACAAGCTTCAAAACAGATCCTCAGAATTTCAGGAAAATGAGATGCTGGAAATATATTTATTTAGGACCTTTGTTGGTCTTAAAGGTGCCATTGGACTCTAAATATATTTATATATTAATTATAGTATTTTCAAATGAAGCCTGAAGACCTGAAAACATGATAATGGGCTTCGCCACTTGCATATTAGGTGAAACAAACCGTTTTGCGGCTGTGCTTTACAGAAAGCACAGCCTGTTTGCCTCCACATCACTGAAAGAAAGCATAAGACACAGAGGTATGGGTTCAGCTAGATTTCTTTATGGCTGGCCTAAAATTTAAGTGTTCTTATGGGACAAACTACGCGTTACGTTATTTGACATGCTACACTGGTATTCCCATGACCAGATTTGTAAGCAGTCATACAGCATGCTGATGGGAACTCATTTCCCAAGTGTGCAGGACCCCAATTCGGATAACTTTGGGTATCATGTTACGTATCTGGACTCTCACAAACAAGTCTGCACTACAAGGTCTCAGCCATTTTAAAAAATTCAGCTTTCCCAAAGCACAATACCACCAATATCAAGAAAAGGCTCATAGAAATACAATAGTTTGTTGGCAACGTGTGGAAAAACAGAAGTGGCACTTGAAGGCTGCGATCACACACACTAAGTAATTTACTTTTGATCCACTTTTAAGGCACTTTCCAACTGGATTTTACTGTGTGAACTGGCAAAATCTAATTCAAAAGTGGACTGTTTGGTGTGTGTGATCGCAGCCAGAGACATCAACAAAGGCTCTAGCAGCGCAGTCATCATAACCATTTAAAATTGCTCATGATACCCAGACTAATGAAACAAAGAGGCAGCTGGATGAAAAGACTTAATTAAACTTTACAAACACAGTGACAACCAAACGTGGGGCTGCAAGAAGTACAGGATGTGGTTAACTGTCTTTGGCCTTTAAAATGTGGTTTCCAAGGAACAACTAAACAAAAATGAACTACCATGGGTTAAGAAGTGTTGACAAGGGGGCAAGGGGAAGATAACATTATGTTGGCACCTAAAAGTGTTTACTAGTGACGGGGAATATCTAGACTCAGTCCAAATCCACCCACCAGATCTGAGGGATTCAGTCATTTTACATTCTTACCTCAAAGAGAGAGAATACCCTATCACCTCCTCTGGTATACCAACAAACTACACCTCTATCATACTCTATAGTGATCATAGCACAGGGGTGGGAATGGGAGAAGGGGTTTCAGCCTTCTCCTGCACTGCTTTCCTGACCCCAAACAGCCCTGGAGGGGAACTATTTGCCCTTTTGGGTGATGACAGCCAGTTTGGTGTAGTGGTTAAGAGCGGCTGACTCTAATCTGGAGAACTGGGTTTGATTCCCCACTCCCCCACATGCAGCCAGCTGGGCGACCTTGGGTCAGTCACAGTTCTCTCAGAGTTCTCTCAGCCCCACCTACCTCACACGGTGTCTGCTGTGTGGAGAGGAAGGAGATTTTAAGCCACTTTGAGACTTCAAGTAAAGGGTGGGGTATAAATCATCTTCCTCGTCCTCCTTCTTCCAGCGAAGACTGTGTTAAGCTTCATCTTTTACCTCACTGTACCACTTAAACAACCAAGGTTTTGATTGATAATGCTCATCAATCACCACAGATTCCATGGGTTGGCTCTCCTGGAAATCACAAGCCCATAAAAAGTCTGGCTTGGGAAAGCTCCCTTCATCAAAAGACACCTCATAGTGCTCACCAGTTAGTCTACTGATACCTTAGCTATTCATGCTATCCCTAGTTAGATCCCAACTAGTCTTTAGACCAGGCCTAATTATTACAAAAACCCACCCAACCAGAACCCAATGTGGAGTAGGTGAATTATAGTCTCTCTCCAAGCAAATAAGAAGGAAACTCAGAACACTTCTGTTCAGCCTCAAAACAGTATGAGAGGACAGAGTATGAGAAGCAGAAAGGAGGTAAGCCATTGTTGATGAGGAAGAGTCCGCATGTCTTATCTATGCACCCTTTTTGCTGTTAAAAAGAAACCCCCTTTTTTTCTGTAACATTTGGATAGTTCCATGTTTAACACATTACTCTCCTTGTTAAATGTAACTTGGTCCTCCTCAACTGCATGAGTCAAAACAAATTCTCTGCTTTCTTGGGACTGCCCTTTGTTCTGCAGATCTTGCTTGTACGTTGTGTATTTCCTGGGCAACTTGTTGTCAACAGTGGTGTTAGCAGTCAGACCCCTCTTCCCGCTGAGGGGCAGTTTATAGCTTATAAAGGCAGAAACACCTCTCTATACATCACCCCAATAACCTAAGTACAGAGCACCGCTTGGGCCAAAGTGTACCAAGATGGATGCCAGCCAGGCATCAGCCTAGGAAATCAGTTTCAAGGTATGAGTCAGAGTGGCTGGCTGCTTCCCTTCCTTGTCCTGGAGAGATGCATGACTTTAGAACAATGGGTCACCCAGGACCTATTGATTCACTCAGGAATAATCCCATCAACACCAAAGCCCAGCATCCCCTTCACCCATTACCCTTCGTTAAGCGTTGATTAATCAACGCTTAAGTCTCTTCACTTTCCCAATTACCCTTCCCATTCAGTGCTTGTGGTGCCATCAAACCTCTCCCACCTCTTTGTCTACCTCTGGTAGAACTATCAGTTCATTGTCTTCTGTTGGTGAGTCAACCTGCCTCAGGATACATTTTGCCCTGTAAATATGTCACCTAGATATTTATATTATTTATTAATTACTTTCTATTTATTTCCCGCCTAGCCAGGAACTGGCTCAAGGCGGTGTACAATAGTTAGAATATCATAAAACAATAAAATACAATCTACACAATAAAATTCAATAACAAGGTTACATAAAGTGCTAGTATCACAAAGGTGATTCCTATATCCTCCTCCCAATCAGGCGGACAACAAGTCCCGTATCACACTCCCCATCCTGCAGGCAGCAATCCCACGCCATAACCAGGTCCATAAGAAGTTCCTTTTTCAGTGCCTCTTTCATCAGTGGCGGCCCCTGCTGTAATGATCCTGCTGTGTGTGTGTTCTTGGATCCTCCACCCCCCCACATGCCTTCTCTCTCTCTCTCTCTCTCTCTCTCTCTCTCTCTCTCTCTCTCTCTCCCAAAATGCTGGCTGTTTCCTTCTTTGACTTGCTGCTTCCACGGACCTCTTCAGGATCAATAAATATCACCCTTCTCAAACAGCTTCCCCTTTCCTCCCTGCCTTTCTTAGTTAGCTCGTGTGTGTTTATTGTGACCATTTTTGTATTATTTTTAATAAAAACCCTGCCAGTTTCATAGGGACACATCCGCATAGACATAGGTGGAGAGATCCCCGTTACCCACCTCTTGCTAATTTCCCCAAATTCGGTGGAGACTGCCTACTTTGGGTAACACTGGAGTCTAGCTAGTGGTATTATGTCTGCTGTTGTCTGTCCCCTAGATGCCACGAGGGTCATGCTCAGTGCCTCATTTACTGTGTGTCCTAATGAAACAGGAACAGAAAGGGATGATCAAGTTATTCCTTGATGCCACTTGATGTTGTATGTTAGTTGGTCTGTGGGGGGGGAAGACAGATAAAAACTTGGGAGTTGGATCCCATGACTCCTTTCTGCTACATCAAGACTTCCTACAATGAAAGATGAATTTTTCTGAGGCAGAAAGGCTTCCTTTGATGGCAAAAAATCTTTTGTTGTTGTTGTTGTTGCTGTTGAAGGAAGTCTCCCTCTGTTGGAAAGAGACTTGGTAGAAGGAAATCGTAGGATCCTTCCTGTGAGGCAGTTCAGGTTGAGTGACTGGCTTAAGATTGCTCAGTGGGCTTCAGGGCTGAGCAAGGCTTGAATCTTGATCTTCCAAGGCCTAGTCCAGTGCTCTAACCACTGCCAGCCATGTATGCCAGTTACAGAAGTAATGTTATTCTTTGAACTTTACCACATTCCCAAACACATAGAAATATATATTCATAAAAGCTCTAGCTAAGGATTTCCTGGCAACTTGTAAGCTGATGATGGCTTCCAGTTCATATATCCCTGCTGCTGGAGGATTACATTTGGTTTATTGGTTTGCCCATCCATTTATGGCTAATTCTTAATATTGTCATGTTACCTCAGTCATCTGAACTATCCCTGCCATGTTACTATGGCAACAACCATTGCCATTATCTGTAAATGAAAGAGAGGCACGGGGAAAAGGAGAGGCAAAGTAGCCATAAAATTGATGCTGTTCTTATGAATATTTGCCCTAAAGGCAGTTATCTCAACAATCTATAAAACCTGACATATGCACTGCTTCCTAAGAAAAGCACAGATACATGACAGATGTGTTGAAATATCTGTTTGCTAGACTCTGGACAATTGAATTAAGTATTTGGATTACAACAATATCTCAGATCATTTCACAACAGAACATTTGTGGCCAGTGTAATCATTTCTACTGCTTTACCCATGCGACCTCACAGAATGCTTTCTTGCTCACAATGAGGATTTTGGCACTATTACAATAATGCATTATGGATAATTCTGTACTTTACTAAGGGACGGCATTTCCATAATTTAAGTGCTCATGAAGGGACTTGAACTATGTAGGGAGACCACTAAAAGCATTATGGTTAATGGGTCAGATCCAGCAAGCTTTTTTGTTCAGTGTCACTCAACTCCCCTCCTTATTACAGCTCCTGTCCCACATGGCTTTTTGTCTCTATAGATTCCAATACCCCCAGCATAATATTTTTGGGTGGTCAAGAGGGATCCCTTTCTCTCTTTTTCACAGTAGAATGTCTAGGTTTTCTACATCGAGGTGGTACCTGAAGTGATCTCCAGACTACAGAGATCAGTTCCCCGGGAGGAAATCGTGGCTTTGGAGGCTGGACTCTATGGCTTCCCCACCTCTAGTAGTCTGCCATCCCAAGGCACCACCCCTAAATCTCTTGTAATTCCCCGAGATGAAGTTGACAACACTACCAACATCTTACCAAAACAGTCACCATTCTGATCCCAAGGAAACAGAGAGAAGATTCAAAGGAAGTTTTTCAAAATAAATTTTGGCCCCGGTCACACTTGCCGGATAACGTGGGGGGGAGGCGTGGCTATTTGTGCCGTCGCAATTTGACCCGCTTGAGGTGATCAGATGTCATGGTGGTGTACCGGGTTTCTTCCCGTGGGTGCGTATTTCCAGCGCACTTCAACGAGGACGCACAGAGGCAAAAGTAGCGCACCGGAGCGATCACACAGAGCAAATCCCTCAGTTGCCCATCACAAACCATTTGAGAGTGGACTTTCACAGGTACTTTTTAACTCCGCATCTTCAGGAGGACAGTACAGGTTGGCAACGCTGGCCAGATGTTTCTGTGTGCTCATGCCCTTATAATCCACCTGGCAATCGTGGCAAATTCTGTGTGTGACCGAGACCTTTGTTAGTTTTAAACAAGATACAAAAAGGAGGGGGGAAACAGGAGTAACCACCACTCTACAAACAAAACAAAAGCAAACATAAAAAGGAACCTTCTAAATTACCAACATAAAGAACAAGATAAGAAGAATACATAAAATACAAAGAAATATTGTTGAATCAAAGTATTGACAGAGGGCTTAATATTTAGCATGTTTTGGAAACTTATCTTACAGGTATTGCTAAGAGAGAGAGAGAGAATATTGATGGTGTTAGAATCACAGAATCATAGAGTTAGAAGGGACTTCCAGGGTCATTTATTCCAATCCCCTGCACAATGAAGGAAATTCACAAATACCTCCCCCAATCCCTAATGACCCCTGCTCCATGCTCAGAAGATAGCAAAACAACTCCAGGATCCCTGGCCAAACGGAACTGGAGAAAAATCGCTTCCTAACCCCAAAGTGGCGATCAGCATTCCCCTGGGTGTGTAAGAAAGCGACACAGGAACTAAGCACTGAGGCAACCCTTCCTGCCCCTCCCTCTCATGATCTGCCTAAGTTCACAGAATCAGCATTGCTGTCAGATGTCCATCTAGCCTCTGTTTTAAAACCTCCAACGAAGGAAAGCCCACCACCTCCTGAGGAAGCCTGTTCCACTGAGGAACCACTCTAACTGTCAGGAAGCTCTTCCTAATGTTTAGCCAAAAACTCTTTTGATTTAATTTCAACCTGCTGGTTCTGGTCTGACATTCTGGGGCAACAGAAAACAACTCTGCACCATCCTCTGTATGATAGCCCTTCAAGTACCTTCATTAAGGATTATTGTTAAGGTTATTGTTAAGGATTGTTATTTTCCTAAAGATTCAAAGGAAGTTGATCTGGGGTTAAATTCAGTCAGGGCCAGCTTCAACTCAACATGTTATGTCTACTGAACGTCTCTGAAATTAATGTTTTGGGTAGGCTGTGTGGAAAATTTCTTTTGAATGGGTAGATCCATCAGTGTACACATGCCTCACAGAATAAACAAATTAAAACATACAAGCCACAATCTGTCAGAGAGGAGAAAATGGAACCAGGCAAGGAACTGTGATGCAGAGGGAGCAAAGGATAAATACAAGAGCACACATAGTTACACCTGATTTGATTTTGCTGTGGATGAAGATGGGGGTGTTTATGAGGTAGGCAAGTTTTGATAAAGGATTTGAAGAAGAAGGCAGAAGCCCTGTTCATGTGTTACAGGGAGCGCGTGTACATCCAATACATATTTGAGTTCTTCTGTTTGTAGGAAGGAACCAATGTATATTCATTTTACAAAGGAAACTGGGGATTGAATAAATGTGCAATTTCAATCACATGTTCAGCTGTACATGTATTGAATGTAACATGAGAAATAACACACATATAAAGAAAAATCAACTGTACAATGTACATATACTTATTGTAACATAAACAGGCCTAGAGAAGTGGTACCACATGGGTGTTTTAAGAGAGACTTCCAGGCATAGAAAGAAACAAATAGGCACAACAACTTAATGATACTTTGATCTTCATTTTTAAAAACCACCGAATAAAAAATTAATGACAACCCTGAGGCTTCTCTAAAAATATATATCAACGTATTCATGTAAGACCCTAAGTACCAAAACAATAGCATCCAGCAGCTTCCAGGTTTTCCATAACAATTTGTTTGGACAGCCATGAATAAGTGATAGGACTTACTGAGAAATGAAATATTTAGTTTGAGAACTAGGGTCTTGTTTGTACAGTTAAATAGGAACTTGATTGTCTCTGAGGCCTGATTTATGCACTGATGTGGTGGGGAAACTTTTTGGTGTGACTGGATCCCATACCACACTGGTAAAGTCTGTACACAGGAAACAGCTAACACAAGTCAATTATGTGGCTATTTTTCACACATGATGAAAGTGTTTGAAGGGGCTGAAAATGATATCTCTGGACCCAAACATCACCAGAACCACATGAGGCAAGCCTAGTCACACTGAGGCAGAAAATCTGTGTCTGGACTATACCATTATAGAGTGCAGATGAGCTCGTACTGGAATGCTCTTTGCTAAAAAAGCATTCTTGCACTTAAAAACTAAGATATTGTGGATTAGGGCAGTTAGGTTAGAACCCACTGCCTGATATCTAGCTTTTTATAAGTAGGAAGAAGTATGTAAAAAGATGTATTCCATCTTGTTAGCTGCTACCTTCCAGTCTGAAGTGGTACTGTCTTAGAAGTAAGCTACTGTGTCACAGGGAAAACAGCTGACCTTGAAACCAAAGAGTTTCCAAGTCTGTCCTGTTCAGAATGTTTAGGGCACAGCCAGCTCTGTGTCCAAATTAGGAAACTGAAGGGAGCTTTCGTGCTGGAAAGCTCATACCCTGAGAAATCTTGTTAGGCTCTGAGGTGCTACGGGACTCAAATCTAGCTGTTCTACAGCAGACTAACACGGCTATCCTCTGAAAGTTGATTTAAGGACACTAACCAGCGCCTGTGCTATTTTGTGCAGTAACCCTAAGCACAGTTAACTTGTAGGCCCTTCCATTTAAAAATGAGGCCAGTTCCTTGCCTTTCCAAATCAAAATAGGAAACAGGGGTTGTGGTTGTGCCCAGGGCTTTTTTTGTAGAAAAAGCTCAGCAGGAACTCATTAGCATAATAGACCATACCCAACATCAGAAACTCATTAGTATATTAGGCCACACCCTATGCCTTCCCTTGGCTTGCCCGGGTGCCCCACAGCTGTGGGGAGCCTGGCGAGCCAGCCCTTGGACAGGCTGGGGAGGACACGGGGAGGCATTCCCTCTGTAGCCATGCACGCAGAGGTTTTGGCTGTAGTAGGCGTGGCCAACTCTGAAGCCAGCCGGAACTCTGTTCCTGTACGTTCCTGTCCAAAAATAGCCCTGGTTGTGGCCACATTCTGCAGTAAGCCAGCTGCAGCCATGAGCATACATAAAGACTGTACTGCTAGGCTGCTGAGTGATCAAGAAAAGTCCATACTTGCTATGCCAGGGTGGGCATGAATCAGTGACATAATCGGCCGTGGAGCTCATGGGACTGGCACAGCACTCACACTGAAGTATGCTAAAGTAATATTATATTATTATGCACTGTGTTATTAGCTACCCTTCCCAATCCTCTGTTTTTGCTTTGAACAGGACAAAGTAGCTTTTGGTGCCCCACCTCATATGAACTAAAGGAGTGGGACTCAAACTAAAACTCTTCCTGGCATGAATAGGTGGGTATAAATTAGAAATGAGCAAAGGGAATTGGATTAAGGTGTTATGAGTTGCTGCACTGGGGATATGCCTCCCGTGCGTCTGTCTAGTTTCTTTGTTCAATTTACGGTGAAGACTGATAAGCTTCAGAAACCCAAAAAAGAAAGAACTCCAAAATGGTAGAGACTTCAAAAGGGAAAAAATGTGTCATTCCAGGTGAAAAAAAATAATTACTTTATTTCAGAAGAAGAATAGTTCTCGGAGTTTGCCATATTGTGTTGCTGAGTACCCTTGATGGAGGAAAGCTGATTGACTACTGCTGTGAAATTTCACCAACTTTAAAGTCCTTTCGTGACTCTTCCTGTCACCCCAGATTTATTAAAGTTTCATTACAGGAAAAAGAAATCTACTGATTTATAGCAATTTTTAGAATTATAGGAGCGTTCGGATTCATGAACAAGAGAAATGTTCAAGCTGTGCAAAAACATATTGCATTCCGCCAAAATATTAATAATACATCTGTTGATACCGTGATCTGCTTTGGGGATATGGTTGTCATATGCTTACAAGTACAGTGAACAAAAACCACAAAGAAATTCTTCGTGCTGTAGCTTTTAACTGCCAAGGTTCTTTTGCAGGTCTGGAAGCTCTGATGATCCTTCTAACAATCATAATATCGGCGTGCAGGCCTTCCTCTACAAACCTAGTTCTCAGACTATGTTTGAGGGTGAATCCTGAGGTTCCCTTAAAGGTTACTTATTCGTTTATTAAAATATTTGTCTTCTGCCCCTTCTCTTGGCTTATCAGAAGTTCCTTAATGAGAAGATCAGTAATCATGAACAGTTTTTTCTAAAAACAGTTTCCCCATCACTAATGAACTTCCCTTGCAATGCACCACCAGTCACAAGGGAAAGCTAGTGCTTTATCCATTGAACTCTCCAATACATAGGGTAACGATGAAGCCCAATACATCTAGGTGTGTCCCAGAAACTGCCCCAGAATTATCTGAATTCTGGACCATTCTATAACTAGAACCCACCACCAAAAATTCTCTACCTCTGGTGGAAACAGGACAAACTCTAAGAGAAGATGGTCATCTGAAAAATGTCAACAGCACTTGAAAATAGGTCTGATAGATACAAGGGTACCAGCCCAGACTGTGAAGGACTTTAAAGGTAGTAACTAGCACTTTTAATTGGACCTAGAAGCCCGTAAGTAAGCAGTACAGATGACAAAGCACCAGAGTTCTATGTCCTGAGTGGCTGAGTCAAAAAAAGCCTAGCTACTATGTTTTTTACCAACTGAAGACTCTTCAAAAAGGCCCTACATAGAGTATGTTACAGTAATATGGAGGTTACAGTAGTGTGGATCGGCATGATAGGTTGGCAGGATCCAGATAAGAGATTAACTTTCAAACAAGATGTAACTGAAAGAAGGCAATTCCTGGCAACAGAGGCAACCTGTTTCTCCACTTAAAATGCTGAATCCAAGATCATCTCCCAGTTCTTTATTTGATCTGTTTCAGAAAGTTTAACTCCTCCCAAAGTCAGTAAACCAATTCTCAACTACATCATTTCTATCTTATCTGGATTCAGTTCCAGCTTGTTCATCCTCAGCCACCTGACGACAGCCTCAAGACTACACTAGTCCATATCTGTTACAGCAGTTTCTCAAGGCTTAGATAAGGAAATACTAAAAGGTGCACCACCAGCATACTGACGCTTGCTGTACCTGGAACTATGATCTCACAAAGCAACTTTATATAAACCAGTGTAAAGAGCCAATGTAAGCAAAAAGTGTTTCCTCAGGGTGGAAAATTTGGAAGCCACTAGTCTAAATAACAACCAATGGAATTAAATGTACTTTGAACCATGAATACACTTTGTTACCTACATGGCAACAACTATGACTGCACAAGCTCAGGCATGAAGTTGGTTCATATACCTTGTGCTTATTATTTATATACTGCTTTTTATATAAAAAAAGCTTGCAGTGCAATCCTAACCAGGGTTATGCCCTTCCAAATCAATGGAAAGCAATTATTTCACCATCAAAATGACTGACATTAAAGGCAATGAAAATCATAATAATTTGGTTATGAAATGTGCATTTAATTTTTTAAAAAATGATGGTGACAATTGGCACTGGCATACCCTGTGCCTCCCCCTGTACCACTGTTGGCCAGACGTGAATCAAGTCGTCTCGGCTCAAACCCAGGGAGAAAGTGATGGAGAAGACTCCACCTGTCACCACCACCATTTGGCATTGTCCTGGCCCATTTTGACTTCTCAATATGCCCTTAATGCAGTTTCCTTAATGGGTTTCCTTAAGAAAATTTTGGCAGCTGCTCTCCCCTGAGGAACAGATTGCATTGACGCTTTCACCTCTTCACAAGGGCAACATGAAATCCAATGAAGATGATACCCTTACGTCTGAGTAGGCGTTGAAAGTATTGTATTCAAAATTAACTTCTTTCCAGCTTTTCATTTTGGACTAATATCAATGCCGTTCTAATATAACAATGTACTTGCTGTTAGAAAAAGGTGGGGGAGAAGCTTTGAGAGAAGAATGTGACCAAGAGCATTTGTCAGCAGTTACAAAAGAGGTGACCGCTATCATTTTTCCCCTGGAGAACAAAGTCCTTGGAAGCCTCCACTATATATAACTGGCAGTCAGAATTCCTTTTAAATTCACTACTAATTTTAATGTCCCCAGTACTTGTATAACTAAAACCATAAGCACAGGAACAAAAAAGTCATCAGTTTTAAATGAGGGCATGTTTATCTGCAGATAAAGACCCCAGAGTTAATCTACAGGGTGATGTGAAAAGATCTCTAAAATATAAAACCTACCAGTGAAATGATAGGGGGAAGTCACCATGAGTCAAAGAAGTGAGGACAACTTCCACAACATGACAATGAGCGGCTTACAATCTCCTTTTCGTTCCCCTCCCCACAACAGACACCCTGTGAGTTAGGTGGGGCTGAGAGAGCTCTTTCAAGAACCGTTCCTGAGAGAACAGCTCTGAACAACTTGTAAGTGACCCAAGGTCATACCAGCAACTGCATGTGGAGGAGTGGGGAATCAAACCCAGTTCTCCCAGATTAGAGTCCACACCCCTAACCACTACACCAAAAGACCCATATGCCTACCTTCACCTAATGTTGCTCATAAGAGGAGAGTCTCAGCTAAATACTTCCCAGGATCAGGGTCTTCACCAGTTCTCCATCAGGAAAGCAAGGTAGGGGCTGTAAGGCTTCCCAAGAAAACTCTACCAGGTAAAACCTTCAAAATCACCCTTCTGTGTAAGACAGGAGATTAAAGAGTAAAAATGAAAAGGAACAGACTGGATGTCCCTCAGGGCCTTTCACTATTTTTGGTCTTCAGACTACCTCCTATTCTTTAACACTTTAGGCTACGTATTAATTGCTGGTGCCCTTGGCACTGAGAGGTTCACATGCCTATCACAGTATACCTGCAGTCTCTACAGAACACTGTGAGACCCCTTCGAAAATGATCAATATTCCAAAACTGGGTCTTGAATTTCCTGCAGGGACCAAAGCTTCAAAGAATAGGGATTATTTTCCAAACACACAAAGAATCAGACTGTGGAAGCACTAAGACAGCCTCACAAACTGGCTACACGAGAAAGGGAGATTCAAGAGAGAAAAGGCCTTATGATATAAAATCAGGATTTCTAATTTTTTCCAGAAATCATTCGAGTCTCATGTAATTTATAGGAGAACTGCTGCTTCTAATATAGTGCATTGTTCCTGAAAGTACAAATAATATGTGACAAGTCATTTTTGGAAGTATATGAGTTTTCAGCTTCTCTCAAGCATTTACAGTGATTCATAGTTCCAAATAACACAAGCCATCATGCTGTTTTAGTCCTGTGTTCTTCCAGGATGAGAAATTCAGCTGAACACTTGTTAGAAGCCTGGGAAACCTCCAGGCTGAAAGTGGCAGGGAGATTCAAGTCTATTGAACTGTTATCTATTAAGAACTGTCAGAGCGGATCTTCAGAAAGATCTGCCAGTAATTGCAGGACACGCCTAAGGCCCAGATGTGCTCAAATGTTGCATCACATTGAAAGACAGGAATACTGGATTAAATAGCAAACTGTGCACATCATACCATCGGTAGATACTGGGTTTGCATGGATACTATTTGAGATCTGGAACTTTGCAGGAAAACGCTTAACTGGAGGGGAATTCTGAAAGGCTACAGGAATGTATCTGCCTCTTTCTTTGACCAGTTATGCACATAATTTTTTTGTTATTACATTCCCTGTCAAAGAGGTTTATGGGAGCACTTTCAGCATCATTAACACACTAAGCAGGACACAGCAATATATTTTTCCACATATATTACATTCTGCCCATATTTTCAAGGTGCTTCCTAAAGACAGTCTGCTTAACACCTTTCAGAACCTAAGTACCACAGATGACCATGGACATCTATATAGTAGGACTTTATTGTTCCAAAATTTAACTTTGCATTTGTGTTTCACTCTTCATTGTTTTCAGCCAATTAGGATAATTTCCTTTTTTAAATTTCCAGAGTTAGAGTATGGACAGTTTGATGCAGCTTTCTTTTGCTTGAACTCATATGAAATTTTGCCTCCTCTGTTAATAAAGCACACATGTTCACTGATACTTTGCACAAATACATTTTGATGTGTTCTCATGTACAACCGTATTGCGACTGTTTCTGTGTAGTGCTTTAATAACTCCCTTATGCACCATATGCATTAGTAAAACACCACACAAAAAGTTCCTTGATACTAAAATACATATATGACAGTTGTTTCAAGACTGATCGTTAGCAGTATTAATGTGCATTTGTACATTGGTAATGTGCAGTGGAGAAAAAGATGCAAATGAATGGGGGGAAAGTGAAAGATACTATAACCTGTACATTTCCTACATACATTTGGAAATTAAAAGGACAGAAATGGAAGACTCCTAGTGTATCAGTACCACTTTTAAAATGAGACCAGATAATTTGGAATTCCAAGACCTGGAGAGAAAGCTGAATGAGTAGGATTTCGGAAGCATCTCTGATTTATAGTGATGGTCATATATTGTCTATATGCATTTATTGATTTACTTCATTTATAGCATGCCTTTCTCCCTATTGGGTCCCAAAGCAGCAACTTATATTGTGTGTGTGTGTGTGTGTGTGTGTGTGTGTGTGTGTGTGTGTGTAAGCTGCTTTATACTGAATCAGACCTTTGGTCCATCACAGTCAGTATTGTCAACTCAGACTGGCAGCATCTCTCCATGGTCTCAGGCTTTCTCATAACCTACTGCCTGATCCTTTTAACTGGTGATGCTGAATATTGAACCCAGGACCTTCTGCACACTAAGCAAAGGCTCTGCCACTGAACCATGGCTTCTCTCCCCTCCATGGATTTCCACCTCCATTTTCATCACAATAAACCTATGAGGTAGATTAGGCTGAGTGTGTGTGACTGGCCCAAGGTTGCCCAGCAAGCTTCCATGGCACAAGTAGGGATTCAAAACCACGAGTCCCAGATCCTAGTACAACACTCTAAACACTACACCACACTGATTCTCTGTTATCCAAATGCAATATCCACACTGGTCATCTGATTTTAAAGAACAGCTCCCTATCACTTTCTAGTGTGCACTGGCAACATTCACACATGCAACAGGATCAAAGGTGATCGAAGCATTGTGTGGGAAAATGCCTACAGGCTATGGCTTATGTCACCTTACAGCAGAAAATAATAGTTTGTACTTATTGCCTGGCATAAGATACATTAACTGAACTGCTTTGGTTTTTAGCATAAAGAAACCATATTGGATATGGTGAGTATATGGAGACCATGAATAATAGAAAGTGACCCTTTTCTCATTAATCTTAAAAGAGCTTTTGCTTTGTCAGAATGTGCCTAAAAGTGAAGATACCTTCTGTCAAGATAATGATCAAAGGATGAGGAGACATTGTGCGCAAATGCAGGGATTTGCCTGTCTCCTGACAGAATGAGCCAGTGCAGTCATATAAGAGTCTTTTAATCCTAAATTCACTCATGGGGCTTTAAAGCACATCCTTTGGATCTATAGCTCCAGCCTTGTTTGAACAGTCAGCATTTGTGCATGTAATGGGCCAGGCTGCAAAAACTGTGACAGTGCTTCCAAAATGTATCTGGGATTTTTGGAACATATATTTCTACCACCATCAGAATCAATTAGACTCTTCTCGCCAGTCTCAACGGACTGCATATTCTGCCCTATACGTCCACAGTCCAGGAGAGTGCAGGTGCCAGATGCACCCACCCACATATCCCAGATTTAATACATTTTCCAGCACAGCAGTGGTGGACTAATGCCTCAGCATTAGCCACTTCCAGTACTCTGTCTTGAGAAAGAGAAAACCTCTGCTGCACATTTGCATAATCTTTTGTCAGTGCACATGCAGAGAGTTTGGATCCATGCAACCATAAATTATTTATTTATTTATTTATTTATTATTTTTACTTGTACCCTGCCCTCCCCACCAAAGCAGGCTAAATGAACTGAATCAGCCTCTTAAATGTGCTTCCTCTGCCCCCACCCCAGATGCTGCATGACAAGGAATACCACATCAGGCTGGCTGGCTGGCTTCCACAAGCTGCAGCAAACCTGGCCTCCCTCCCCCAGGGCTGCCAGGTCTGGGTTGGAAAATACCTGGAGACTTTGGGGGTGGATCCAGGAGGGGTGGGGTTTGGGGAGGGGAGGAGTCTCAGCATGGGATGATGCCATAGAGTCCACCCTTCAAAGCAGCCCTTTTCTCCAGGGGAGCTGATCTCTGTCAACTGGAGATCAGCTGTAAAAGTGGGAGATCTCCAGGCCCCACCTGGAGGCTGGCGACCCTACCCCCACTAGGGAGCAGGTCATGGAACAGCCTTGGCAGCATGCAGGCAGAGAGTACGGATCTGTGCAACCATGAATGAACTGAACACACTGAAAAACCATGACTGTGACTGAACTGTGACTCACAAAAGCTCACACTGCAATAAATGTAGTTAAGGCTTTTAGGTGCCAGGGGACCTGTGTTTTTATTTTGAACTAAAACTGGCCCCTAACACAGTTCTCCAAATGCTCATGAAAGAGCTTGTGAAAGAGCCCACGTATTTCCAAAACAGGTAGTTTCTATGGTGGTTCTTGTTCTTTTGCTTGGGCAAGAGGTTGTGTAAAAGCCAGTTGTCATGCAACTGGAAGAACATGTCAAGGTTCAGTTCTGCTTTTCCCATGCAATGCTCTTGCACATGGATTTTAAATAACCCTTCCATGGATGGAAGATGCCTTTCCTATGTGGAATGACATCTTTGGATTCAACCCTATAATTTTCATGTTATAAATGATTCAGTACAAATACAAAAAGATCAAGAAATCTTGACGTAGAGAAGGATAGCAGTCAAACTGAACCTTTGCTGTACATAGGCCCCGTTCACACGGAGCATTTGCCCTGCGGAAGGCATGGTAACCCTGCAGAGTTTCCGTGCGCAATCACACCGGCACATCTGGGAGGCGTAGCACTCCCGTGGCCAACCTGCGGCTTCCCGTGGAAAAACCAGAGTAAAAACCTACTAGGGACGAATCACTAGTTTCCAGAAACCCCGGGGCAAAGGCCGGTGTCTGATCACAGGAGCGCCAGTATCCTGCGTCTTCCGATGCCCGCCCATGTCCCGGGGTTTCCGGATGTTGTAAGTTTCTATGGGATGCACACCAACACCGAATGGTGCATGTGCACATACAAGACACCAACAGTGGCCCGCCCCCCCCACGGCGCATGCGCACTTTACACCAGTATGGCTTGCGTGCTCTGCTGCGCCGTTTTTTCGCCACGCTGCAGCAGCGCGGTGTGATCAGCGCTCAGAGCTGGAGCGTGGCAACCCGGTGGCCCATGTGATCAGGCTACCGCGCTTTATTTTGCTCCAGGGCAAACAGCCACGCACCCACCCCGCGTTTTCTGGCCCATATGACCGGGGCCATAAATATCCAATAGCAACTTTGTGGGAACTGTAAGACTAGCCTAATAGGGAAAGATCTTTTGATCAAACAACAATGGAGTTGTGGCTCTGCTTAGCTGTGGTGAAATGAAAGTCCTGAATTATGGCACTTTTCAGGACAGAGATAAGTAAGATGGCAAAGAAGAGAAGACGCGGCTTGGACTTACCCCGTCACCACTTTTGTTGCCTCAGGGCTTGGGAGAAGCTGGCGAAGTGACCATGCAGCTGCTGGTTAAGTGGCCACATGGCCAGGAGGGGCCAGATGTCCTGGCAGTATGGCCAATGTTAGATGGGTGCGAGGAGGAGGAGGAGGAGGAGGAGGAGGAGGAGAAGAAGAAGCAGCAGCAGCAGCAGCAGCAGCAGCGATTGGATGTATACCCCGCTCTTCACTCAGAGTCTCAGAGTGGCTTACAAACTCCTTTCCCTTCCCCTCCCCACAACAGACACCCCGTGGGGTAGGCGGGGCTGAGAGAGCTCTTTCCAGAACTGTCCTTGAGAGAACACCTCTGACAAAACTATGGCTTGCCCAAGGTCATCCAGCAGCTACAAGTGGAGGAGTGGGGAATCAAACCCGGTTCTCCCAGATTAGAGTCCACACACTTAACCATTACACCAAACTGGCTCTGGGAACAGGGTAGACAGCCCAGGGGCCTTACCTGCCCAACCCTCAACCACTTAGCCAGGTGCCAGGTGCCCTTTTCCTCCTCTGTTCGCCGCAGCTTGCCCACCCCCACCCCCGCTATCTGGTTGTTATGGGATGTCACAGCTCTGGGTGGTTTGGGCATGGAGATGGGTCCCATTGGTTAGGAAGGTGGTGCCTGAGTGCTGGCCTCCTGTGGTTCTGGGACTCCCCTACGTGGTTTCAGGGTAGAGCCATTACAGCTGCATGCCCAGTTTGGGTGCTGCAGGCAGGGCTCTCAACATCAGTTGGCAAGGGAACTATGCAGCGGCCAGCACCCACGTGGTTCCCAGAGGGTTGCCACTCCTTGGTAGCACCCCAACAGGTGGGCTGCCTGATACAGGATCCAACACCTATGCTGCCCCAGTGCTCCTATGGTGTAACCTATAAAAGCTTTGGCCTCTTTATTCTTCAAAACAAGATGGTCTGTGTTAATTCCTCACCTGCAAACCCTCTATGCCCATTGGGCCCACAACATGTTGAGTCACATGTGAAAACTACAATACAGTCCAATGCAGATTCATCATGTCCTTCAAACAGGGTCTGCTCACATTCACTCAAACATTGTACCAAGCATTTGAGTCCAGGGGCACCTCTAAGACCAACAAAGTTTAATTCTGGGTATAAGCTTGCAGGCATGCAAAAGTTTATACCCAGAATTAAACTTTGTTAGTCTTAAAGGTGCCACTGGACTCAAACGTTGTTTTGCTGCTTCCGATCATCACGGCTACCCCACCTGAATGTACCAAGCATTGTTTACCTATGCAAGCATAGCATGAACACTCACTAGTGGGAACTCTTAAAGACAGTGGTATATTGCAAATGACAAGCTTTGAATGCATCCATGCAATTATTCTAACTCCAAAATATTGTACACATTGAATTCAGGAACAGAAAACTGTTGTGCAATGCGCATGGCTGCCTGAAATCCAGATAACTGGCAGCTTTAAAACCTTATGTTTTTGATAAGGTGAGGCCTATACAATTCTTCCGTAAAGGTAAAATTCTGCCATGCATGCATACATCACACTAAGTTCAGTGAGGCTTATGCAGGATTGTAGCCTTTTGTATCATTTTTTTAAAACCTTATTTGACGCCGTCAAATAAATCTTTAAACCCAGCTGGATTTCTACTATAAAGCTATAGCAACAGCTTAATGAAAAATGTCAGTTCATGCCCAGCAAAATACCAATACAGAAGTAGTGACAGAAAGCAATTTTGAATGAAAAACAAAAGTTGACAACAGCCTTTCCTAAGACCTTTTCCACCAGGGTTATTTGCCCTAGTTTCAATGTCGCTGGGGAACAGGTTTCCTCCCGCTCCCCCACTGCATCATGGTACATTTGTTCACCCTCTAGAGTTTCCCCATTTTTCTTCCAATTTCCCAAGCATGTTTTGCTGCAAAAATTTGGGAAAGATTTAGGATTGCCAACTCTGAGTTAGGAATTCCGGGACATTTGGGGGTGGAGCCTGGGAAAGGTGAAGTTTAGAGAGGGGAGGGAGTTCTGCAGATATGCGATGCCATACAGTCCACCTTCTGAAACTGCTGTTTGCTCCAGAAGAACTGATCTGGGCAGTCTAGAGATCAGTTGTAATTCTGGAAGAACTCCAGCCCCCACCTGGAGGTTCAAAATCCTAGATTTTAGCAAAGCTTGGATGGCCACAAGGTAAGCGGGAAAATCCAGATTTTCCCAGTCCCATCCACATAAGATTACCATTCCCCAACTGGGGGTGTGGGATTGCCCGGCTTTGTAGGCTCCTTCCTGCCGCTGGCTGGCTGGCTGGTGGGAGGATATTCCCCCCAAAACAGCAACACCACACGACATCTCCTGGAAGTGATGTGGGCATGCTGGGGGTGACACTCAGGTTTTTGGGCAAAATACCCTGGTTTGAGGGCAATTTTACCAGAGTTTTCCCCAAAAAACAGAGCGTCACTCCTGACGTGCCTACGTCACTTCTGGGTGATGTAAGCATAGCGTACAACATCACTTCCAGTGATGTTAGCATCTCGGGGGCGATGCTTCCAGCTCCTGGAACATCCCCCCAGCCCCCACCAGTGTCTCTAATGGACCTGGCAACTCTACATCCACATGGCAGCCATTTTCCCTGTCCTTGTGGCAGCTATTTACCCCCCTACCCCAAAGGACTTTGTTTTTTACATGAGCAAATGAGCATTGTTACATTGTTGTAAAATTATAACTGTGTATCTGGTTCTCTAAATTCCCAGCTTATATTTTTTTTAAAAAAGAACGTAGATCTCTATCCACCTCTTTTGCGGAGATATGCCTTCCACCTTCCATCTCTGCAACAAAAGATGCTAGAGAATTACTTTTTAATAATTAAAGCTGAGAATCTGGAGAACCTGATACACATAATGTTATAAAAACATAACAATAATCGATCGGTGATTTGGGAAGGGGGGGGTAAACTGAAAAAGCATAGTCACACAGCTGTGAGATGGGAGCAATGAAAATGCAGGGAAACTTGCCATGTGACATGCAGCACATGTGAAAGCCCCATTGCTGCTATGCTGTAACGGCAGCCATAGCAGCAACAGGGAAACGACCCAAGACCGTCTCCAGGGGGAAAACACCTAAATATAAGAGAGAGATTCTATAATTTTCTATGAGCTGCTTGTCACCAACACTGCAATCCTAAACAGAGATACACCATTCTAAATCCTTTCTAGTCAATGGGCTTAAAAGGATGTAACCTTCTCGGGATGGCTCTGCAATCTATATAATTTGTGTTTTATATCTTCCAATCTAATTACGTCCAAAGAAACTTTGCACACAGCGAGCGATACTCCCCCGAAGGCAGATTCAAATTTTGAAGCACAGCTAATAATATAACTTGCTGGGTTTTGCCTCCCATAATTTCCTTTCCCAGGCATTATATATCCCTCTCAACCAGAAAACAATATAACAGGGATTATCATTTCCGTTTTAAATCAGGAAACTTCAAAAGACAAAAAAACAATACTACAAAAGACTTCAAAAGGGGGGGATCAAATGGTGCTAATTGACTGTTCTGTTCATTCATCTTTAATATACAAAAAAGTCCTTCAATTGTACTACAGGAAAATCCAAACTGAGTGAGCAGAACATATGGCAACATCACAATTGATTGTGATGCTGGTTCAGACATGCATGTTTATCACTTGATAAGGGCATACTTGATAACTCTTGGCAGAATGTCTGAATGGGCTCCTTCAAAAAGCATCATGATTGAGTAGGTTTTCCAGTTCCAGGTTGAGAAACACCTGGAGATTTTGGGGGTGGAACCTGAGGAGGGTGGCATTTGGGGAGGACAGGGACTTCAGTGGGGCATAATGCCATGGAGTCCACCTTCCAAAGTGGACATTTTCTCCAGGCGAACTGATCTCTGTCACCTGGAGGTCATTTGTGATCCCAGAAGACCTCCAGCCACCATCTGGAAGTTGGCAACCCTATATCTGAAGTGGCATTAAGGTGATGTCCACATCATTTCTCATTCACAAATGCAGGTTAATGTAGCAGTTATAAAGTGATTTAGCATGGCTGAAGGAAACAGTTGCGTGCCAGAAGTGGACTAACAATAGCAGCTTGGGAAATGAAGTAGATCATGAAAATATAAGGGACAAATCTGAGTTTGGAGAGCATCAAGACCATGCTACATGATACAGGAGACCCATGACCATACATCCAAATTTATTTAAATAATGAAAAGCAGTTGCTGGGTGGGACATGGATTGACATTCTGTTTCTCAGATTAATATTAATCCCCCCCGCCCACATTGCTCTTGTTATCTGTTGTGGGGGGAAACTAGGGTTGGTGCCTGTTGTTTTTCTCTTTAAGAGACTTAGTTTCATCTAGGAACTGGTATGGGGGAAAGAGTTAAATCTCCCATTACCCAGTGTCATGGCCCCGATCACACAGAGTCAGCATGGTGTCAGACCTGAAGCTGGAAGACCCAGGCTGAAATTCCCCCTTTTCCATGGAAGCTCACTGGGTAACAGTGGACTCTCCTTCAGCCTAACCTAGTTCAGAGGGCTGTTTTGAGGTTAATGAAGGAGAATGTTGTTGAAAGTTGCTCTGAGTCCCCCATGGGGTGAAAAACGGGATGGATGGATGGATCTCTGACACAATACAGTTTTGCTCCAAACACATTTGTGCTTGGTAAGTAGCATTCTGCAAGCACAGGCAATTTCTGCTGGAACTCTGACTTGACATATTTTGTGGGAATGAAACTACCAAACTGTAGAATACATAAGGCTGCATTACTGTAGAGCTAAATCAGGGAAGAGGTGTATTTTGTCCCTCAACTTGTCTGGAGATGGTGGAGGATTCCTTAAGCTGTGCTTCTGATATTGTTTTGCAAGTACCTTTCTAGAGTGATGCTGCATACACAAGCTGCAGCCAAAACCCATTCCACCTGCTTGACCCCTCATGTCAGCAGCTGTTCTGTGGGAAAAGGAAACAGTTTGGAGGGGCAACATCTGGCAGAAAAATTGCCAGGGAAGAAAGCATTACAGAAGGATTGCAAGGAACGTTGCCACATATGGGTCTTCCACTAAGCGTCCATTTTGGAAAAAGTGAAAATGAAATACATTTTGGGGGAAACTGTGTGTAGTTGTGGCCCTTAGACCCCCTGTATTCTCGCCCTTCAGCATTAACTAAAGGAACTGGAAATCAACAGGATATCACTGCACAGCTTAATTTCCCCAAAATTTTCAAGTCATTTTTGGACTATTTTTTAAAATCATACATTCAATTTCAACAACTCATAGAGAAAAAAATAATAAAACACCTGTATTGAATCACTGTGGTTCATGCTGCAGGACTTAAATCACCACATTAAGTTTGGGTTTAAAATACTTTCCTTGCAGAGTCAACTGCATATCTGTCCTAATGGAAGTTGAAAATGTTCTCCATAATACTTGCCCGATAGCAAATGGTGGACATATGCTCACTTTAATTGGAGTTCATCAATAGACTCCATCTCGAACCTTCAAGTAACTAATCAAAAATCTGTCCTGAGATCTTGAGTTTGTGTGTGCATTTCAAAACGGAAGGATTTTTTTTAAAGACCTACACATTTCTACTGGAGCAATTTGAAGACAGAGTAGGTATACAGCTGCCGTCTTTTGCAAAATTACTGGAAGGAAAATTAATTGAAATCACCGGGATGCTTTCCAGTAAATGTTGGATGCATTAGGTTGAAATGATTAAAGATAAACTACCAACTGATAAACAATCAGGGCTATTTTGGGGCAGGAACGCACAGGAACAGAGTTCTCGCTGGCTCATGAGTTGGCCACGCCCTGCAGGAGCTCATTAGCATAATAGGCCACACCCAACAGCAGAAACTCATTAGGATTGGCTACATGAGGGGTGTGTGGCCTAACATACAAAGGAGTTCCTGCTACAAAAAAAAAGCCCTGGGTTTTGACAACAAACCAGATAAACAGAATAAGAAGCAAAAGGTCAGTGTGGCTGGATGACCACACTTCTGGCAACATGGGAGTGTGGCCTAATATGCTAACAAGCTGTCCTATCAGGGTGTGGCCTATTATGCTAATGAGCTCCTGCTGGGCTTTTTCTACAAATAAAGCCCTGTAAACAATGAAAGTCTGTTCCAGTTTAAGTTCAACTGTTGCACCCTCATTTGGAGGCTTTGTGAGGGGTTATACAGAAACACATATTTGTTTGCTTATTTAAAGTAAAGAAGACCCAATAAACAATTCTTACTAAGCTCTGGCTGTACCCTGTTTTTCCAGAATGGTGTTCCATTTTGTGCTGCACAGACCGCTCACCAACACTCCTCTTTGTTGAAGAAAGGTCATGGAAGAACATTATGGGCGCCTCTTTGTGGATTACAGTTCATAAAGAGAAACCTTCTAACCCTACTCATGTTGAAGATGCACTTACACGTCAAGTTGAGGGACAAAATACATTGTACCTAAGAGGCACAAACTAAGAAACTGGGTTATTGTGAATTAAGAGGTTCATACATTTTTCCCTAGCCATGAGGGATAAGTGAAAAGAATGCTTTAACAATAGTTCCACATAAATACAATATACTAAAATTTGTCACGGCTAGCTCTTGTGGCAGAATGATAGGAATGAGTAACACAGGATACATGGAATCATCACCATTGTACTACTTACACAGTGCAAAGAATTGTTCATTCAACTTATTTTGAAAGGAACACTTTAAAGAGCCATACCTTCTGTAATATGTTGTGCCACCAACACTCTCACTGCTTAGCTCTGTGGCATCAGTACACTTTTTCTCATTTCTAGCCCTCCCCTCCCAAAAAGATCACCTTCTTTCTTTTCTCTAAAGCATGTAACATAAAAGCTAAAAGCAAACCATGTAATGAGGAACATTAATGCAAAGGATTAAAATCCCCTTCATATTTTACTTCTGATTGGCTCTGGAATTTTTGAAGGTTATTTTCCAAAGGCTCCCAAACAAGAAGAACCAATCTAAATAAAATGGAAATGAAGAGCAAGCCTAAATATTTGGGTCAGTGCACTTACCTAGGGACAAATAAATAGGTGATACCTAAAGCTCTCTTATATTGAGTCAGTCACCTGGAGTCTCAAGGTCAATCCTGAGGGGCAGTAGCTTTCCAGGGTCCCAAGCAGAGATCTTTCACATCACCTGCTACCTGCTTTTTTTAACTGGAGATGCCAGGGATTGAAACTGGAACCTTCTGCATGCAAAGCAGATGCTATACTGCTAAGTCACAGTCCCATCTATGTGTTGTAACCAATCTACTTGTTTATGCAGACCACGGTGACAGAAATCTGGACTATACCACTTCTGATGAGATGTCCTTTTTAAAAACTGACCTACAAATAAAACTCTCTCTGAAGACAGTAGCTAGCGTATTAAAAGTACATGGCCCATATTTCTCATTTAAGGCCCCTCCTTCCCCCTGATGTGCTGGCTTACTGGATTCAGGGCACTTTTGACATGACAGCACATTCAGTATGAAATCCTCTCAGCCTTACGACTGGCAAAGTGGCTAGCAAGCCCTATCCTAAGCAATCACTCATGGGTGCAGCAGAGCTTAGGCTCATAAGTCTTCTTTGGACATGAACGGAGATGACAAAGAACATGCACTGCTGTCTGTAAAGAACAAATTGAATTGATTTGGATTGGGGATCTGTAGGGAGGGGAGAGGGTATTTAATCCATCAACCTCCCATGGTTTCACTGATAAACACCAGGATCCCGTTATTAGCATTTTAAGAAAAAAGATGTGTTCTTTAAAAAAACCATCTTCTCTTTAAAATGCTAATAGCATTCCAAAACCTCTGTTTTGATTAGTGCGACAAGGAGGGTTTGGGGTTTTGAGCATGAAATCTTCTTCTCCATGAAACCTGGATTCAAATCAGTGCTGCACATGAACATACAGAGATCCACAATCTTCATCACCTCTGATGTGCCCTTTATGGTACATAAAACACGGATGAACAAACACAATGTCAATAAACAAAAACAATTCAGCTTATCTGCATCCTCATCTAATTAATTTTATTGTGGTACTTGGATAGTGAATCCATTATTTATGGACGTTACCAAACTGACAGGACGGAAACTTCAGCTACAGTCACAACATGGGATCCTGTGTTCCATGGGCACAAGAGCTCCAGATCCTTCACATGTTCTCTTCCCCCCAACTTCCCTTATGACCAGTGTTCCCTCTAAGCTGAGTTAGTGTGAGCTAGCTCACAGTTTTTTAGCCTCCGGCTCACACATTTTTGTCTTAGCTCAGGAAGGATGGCTCCAGAGAACACTAATTTATGCAGCGGCCAAATCAGTTGCTCACAACTTTAATGCCAGTAGCTCACAAAGTAGAATTTGTGCTCACAAGACTTCACAGCTTAGAGGGAGCATTGATTATGAACCCAGTAAAGTTGATTCCTAGAGTTGTGCATGGTGGCCCAATAGCCATGCTGGTCAATAGGATGCCCTGAGATGGGGAAGGGGACAAAATTGCCCTGTCCTTCTCTGTCAGTGCAGCTGTTCAGATGATGGTAACATGGTTCCACTGATCTGACCCACAAATGTTAACACCTGAATCAACAAAGGCATCTCTTGGTTCCACCTAGGGACCAGATGAATAGCATCTGCCAGCCCTTCATGACGGTCAAGTTAAAAACTCTGCCAGACTTCAACCATATATCTACCTCCCCTCCCCTTCCCTATAATGTCTGAATATCACAAAATTCTACATTACATTGCTTCCGCTCCACATCATTGGTTGCCATAGGGAGGGAGTGGAGAAACACAGGCCTGCTTCCTCCATCTTTCGGAGATTGGAAAGGTGGTTGAGGAATGACATTAAAAAATTAAGCCTCCCTGATGATCCAAAAAAAACACTACACTCAGGTATTTTTCAATGTGGACTCATAAATCATAATGCTACCTTTCAAAATGAAGACTAGGCATCAAATTTTTATACAGAACTCATCAATGCATACATTTAATTAAACATTTATTCAATATCCATCTCCTTTCCTTCTCAACTGCGATCAAGTTGAACTGGCAGACCAGAACAAAATGTTTCAGCCCTCTACCACATTATGTTCACCACTGAGTCTCTGTTTAGTCTGGCTGCAGAACTTCATTATTATTTTTTTAAACCCCGAAGTATGGTTCACCCAGTGTTTCTCCATAAATCGTGTCATAACATTATGAGAAATAATTATTTGAGTGATGCCATGTTGCTACACTTGAGCTATTTAAAATATAATGATGGATGCCAAATTAGTTTGGCAGTGGAGCAAATAAACAAAAACAAATCAAAAACCCAGGAAGCTCCATCCATCCACATATTTGATGTTTTCTCTGTATTTCAGCAGTGCTTATCACGAATGTGAATGGTACCACCTTGCCACCACTGAGCAATTTTTAAAAATGTCCCGCAAAATGCTTGCCTTCTGTTCAACTTTGTCTCTCCCCAATAGCTCCTCCCAAAAGCTTTCTCTTCTCTCTCTGTCCTTGTTTTTTGGTTACAGATTAAGCAGTTAAATTGCTTAAAGTCTGCATTATTTAGAATACATGCACACACACACATAGTAAAATAAAATATATGTAATTAAAAATATATATCCTGTCCTTAGTCCATAAAAATAACAGTTTTCTGGTGTCATTTTCAATTCAATTCGATTTGATTTATTATGATCAAAGATCAGCAAATACATCATTTTCATAGTTATGCCTCTTATTGTCTCAGTAAATGAACTACTAACATTTGTTCGATCACAACACAAGCACTTTTTTTAAAAAGCTCCTTATGATGACAACAACAATACTGAAATCAATGCAAATACCAATTAATGAAAATCCACTATTTTTGTGCAAGTTTAGTATTTGGGGGATGCAGGGCAGATGAGTGGACTAAACAGAAGCCTGAACAGTTATTTCATGAAGATTTATGAACTTAGTTATGATTCAGAAAAGGATGCCAAAAAACTACTGCACATTTTGATTAAGTAAATGCAAAGTATCGTGGTGGCCATTTTAAAATGTATTTAATATGTATGTTTTCCCCTGTCTAAACAATCCAAACCAAGGGGAAAGCTAGACATTATGGTGGCAAAAACCCAGGTGTCATAATGAGATCCATGTCAATTTTCTTCAAAACTTGTGGGAGGAGTGTTCACAGTTTAGCCCAGGGTGACAGGAGGGAAAATATTTATTTAAAATATTTATATGTTCACCTTTCTCTTGAGGACCCAAGGCGGGTAAACAACAATGTAAAAATGATTTTATAAAACAAACATTTAAAAAAAAACACATTAAAACAATAAAACCAGTGTAACAACACCTATTCCCCACCCCCACCCTGCCAACAGTAGGGTACTCCCACTTTGCCCAAGCTGCTCCCAAAACACTCAGTAGACCCTGCTGGGAATAACAAGGCTGCCACATGGATACTTGCAGGGACAGGTATCTTAGTCCCAGGTTATGAAGGGCTTTAAAGGTAAGCACCAGCACCCCGAATTGCACCCTGAAGCTCATTGGTAGCCCGTATTGAATTATTTCTCCAATTCAGCTCCCCCAACTGCTTTCCCCTGCCCATGTTTCTTCCTGTGTAATTACTACATGTCTCAGATTTCATGAAGAAAAAGGTGGCTGGCAGAAGCAGTTTAGAGGAGGAAATCACATGTAAGAGAGTGTTCTGCATCTTTCTCCCGTCTGCTCATGCTGCAATTGATTGGCCCACCATCTGCTTTGTAGGAACTTGGCAGTGACCCAATGTCCAAGTGGTGTTGTTCATATTTATATTAAGTACTGATGAAACACAGAGAAAACACCAAAAAACACTGTATAGATGGCGTTTCCTGTTTGCTTATTCTCCTACCATACCGATTGTATCTCATTCTTTGGAGACGGTCATGTCTTAAATTTTCAGTTCTTGATATTTGACTTCTGTAAGCTTTTGTTTGGGCTTTAAAGCTCTAGGTGGGGATGATTTATTTTCTCAGAGGGCACCATCTCAGAACTAAACCCAACATTTACATAATAGGCATGGAAAGGGAGTGGGGAAACTAAATCTTTCAGAACTGTTTTACATTTTGTTACAGGGATCAATGGTTTACTTACTAAGCAGTTGGCAATACAGGACCTGTAAACTTCTCTTCATGGTATCATCTGGTCCTGGATGTCCTGCAGTTTATTCATGATTCTGTCTAGGAGATGAAGGGAAAAAAAGTATGTATAAATAACTGTCAAAAATAATCTGTGCTGATTTAGTAGCCTTTTTAGCGACATGAATAGAAGATTCTGCAGTACAGAAATATAATCAGGCTGAGAAATTCCCAACTAGTGGGTTGCAGGATCCTTGGATAGGGTAGCCAAGATCTATGCAATGAGTTCTGAAATAAGCAGGAAATAATAAAAAAAAGGATTTGTGACTTTAGGCAAGAGGGGATGGCAGAGACAGGTAAGTGTCCAAGTAGAATTCTGTTGGTAGAACTTTGAGAGCGTTCACCTATGACAGAAGGGAAATTATGCATGCCACCCTGAGCTCCTTGGAGGAAAGGCAGAATTCAAATGTGATAGTTTAAATAAGACAACACACCTCCAGCCCAATGTGTGGTGGATCAGGCACAAACATGCTGCTAGTGTGGTTAGGTACAGGTGGGCTCCATACGTTTGCAATTCTACAATAATTTAAGACTTGACTATTTGTACAGAGTCCAACTCAGGTGACACAACAATGTATGATCACTGGCTCGCATTGGCAGGGGGCTGATGCACCCAGGTGACTGGAGAGATAAAGCACTTCTCATGCCCTATCATCAGCAGGGCTGGCGAATCATCCAAACTGGCCTGAGCAGGTATATAAGTCAGTAAGAAGGGTACTCCCTGTTTTGTTTTCTATAGTCACTTTATTAAGTTTTGAAATAAGAATACTTGGGAGGAAAGCATGCTCATATGCACCCACCTCCAGGAGACCAAGAGCAGCTCTAATAGATCACTTAATGCAGTGAGGTGAATTATGTGGAAATCTCATAATATTTAAGTTGCAACGCCAATATTTACTAAAAGATTGATCATATCTCAAAAGATGTCTATACCAGTAATACATGAAATATTGTTACAAATTATTTATTTATGAACATGGAAGTACAGTGTCTCCCTGAAACCTCTATATTTGATTTCCTAACGTCCTGTATCAATAGAACATTAATATATCAATAGAACAATGTTCTATATCAACCACAGTTTTTTACTATCATGATGTGTTTTTCCAGCCAGTTTACAATGACTGAGAGGTACATATCTGAGCAAATAGGGATACTCCTGAATTTAGTAGCCTCGCAGTTTTAACCCCCAAACTCATTTTCATTTTAACTTTTCCCTTCTGTGAATCAAACCCATGCATCTTTACGCTGTTTTTTGGTTTCTTACACTGAATATTTCCGGTTAAATGTATGCAGTTTTAAAGTTCAAGGCAGCATATGAAAGATAAAGAAGACAAGCAGGGGACCCACAAAGACTTTCAGGGGGCATCTCATTCCCACCCCCATTTTCCTCTATTTTCTCTTTCCCTTCCCTGTAAGTCCCCATAGCCCCTCGCCTTTTCCTACCTCCTTCTCTCTCCCACTCAGCAGCCAAACTACCTTTATCTCCCCCCATATTCACTATTCTCTCCTTCCCTACCGCTGGGACCCTCTCTCTGAGAAAAGTTGTACAGTGACGACTGCCAGGCCAGGCTGTTGTTCAGCAGAGAACCTTTGTGAAGCTCACCTGGGCTGAGCCCATCTTTGGAGCCAGGCCATGGTGTTGTTACATTGCAAAAAGATCTGGAACAGATTCGCAGTGCTTCCACCACCATCTATCAAGAAATTCTTTTATATAGTAATATATAACTTCTGACCAAACAGCAAACCCTTGAAAACTCTTTAGGCATTTGATATTCTTGTACTTCTAAGGAGGAGTTGCCTCTATCTTGCAACAAGCATTTACAACATACTATTTTAAGGCCCTCCGCTGTAATTCCTTCTGCACTGATGATCTTGACGGCATCTGCAACACAAGTAAGCCAATAAACACCACTCTGCTACTGATTAAATGCCAGGGAGTTTATGAAAGCAGAAGGGCCCTGTTTGATTTGTAGATGGAAGTCTCCTAGGATTGTCACTTTTATTAGCTCCATTTGCAGGCGGAAGAGTGGAAACACCCGCTTATGTTATCACTTGCAGCTATTTATACACATGCCAGCAATGAATGCTCCCATATTGGAGCTTTCTTCTCTCCACACCTTATTTCATTTTTAAAGCAGTTTGTGAACATAAGAAATCCCTGTCAGCATTTCTTACAGGAAAGACATTAATTTATTTTAAAATTGAATAACATTTATTTATGGTTAATCATTGATCTTGCATATGAAAACACATTCCAGGAAGACAAAGAGAGTGACAGATCACTGCTGTGATATCCAGCTGATCAGTAAACAAGGGTGATAACATCCTTGCACTGATGGCAGATCAGAGCTTCCCCGCCTCCCCCCTCCTACTGCAGCCCACTGATCTTCATGAAATGCTGCTCCTGGAGGACAGAGATCCTGAGGGGGTCTGCAATGTGAAAGAGGGACTGCTGGAAGCTGACAGTTCATTCCAGACCCAACCCAAAGTGGGTGGAAACTTATTCACGGTAGGAAGACTGGAACTGTGCTTACTGGCTCTGCTACTGTCTTCTACCTCTGGTACTTCTATGTATACGTCCCAACATTGCACAGTTTGTGAATGCATAATTTATGAGGATGCATTCTTGCTAACTGCATTTTTGAAGTTTGTTTCAGTTTGTAGTTCGGGGTTGAACCACAAACCAATAAGAACTGGGAGGCTGGTTCGCAAACTGAACCAGTTCGTAGTGGTACATGACCCCTGTTTGCTGCTCCCCACCGCTTTTTGTAGGTAGCATAAAGCAGGGGTTCTCCCCGAAACAAGTGGCAAGGAGCAGAATGCAGGGGTTTAAATGGCTCTGAGCCATTTAACTCCCTGCTTTTTGCTTCCTGCCGCTCTGCTTTTTTTTTTTGTGAAGAGCAAAAAGCAGTGGTTTAGATGGCTCAGAGCCATTTAAATTCCTGCTTTCTGCTCTTCATGAACCAACACAAACTACCTTAAAATTTGTGGAAGTTTGTGGTGGCTCTTCAGTTTGTGAATTTTGGTTTGCGAACCACGAACCAGCCAAAATTCGCCAAGGACTTACATTCGTGAGCTGGTTCATGTCCATCCCTAATCATGCCCATCCCTGAGCCTGTTCACAGGGAGGAGGTATAAATTGAAACAATAAATAAATAAATAAATACATTTATGCACACCTGGAATGTACACAGGTAAGCCTCAGTGCATAAGTCTGAGTAAGGCCAACAGGCATTACCTCAGTCCACCATACACAAAAACTTCTCTGTTCTTGAACAATTGGCACAAGGAATTTTTATTAATGATAGCAAATATTTTGTCACCATGCCAAATGTATCAGCCAATGAAGAATAGTGGTTGTCAGACTAAGATCTGGGAGACTCAGGTTCAGATCCTGATTCTACCCTGAAAGCGTGCTGGGTGACTTTGGCCCAGTCACTCTCTCAGCCCAGCCTGACTTGCAGGGTTGTTTGGAAGATAGTCTAAAAGCCTGAGATACAAAGCTGCTGTCCAATGCTGGGGAGAAAACAGAAGGCAGCAGGTGTTTGCCACACTCCCAGAAGCTTGGCTTTAGGAGAGGCTGTGGGTTAGTGGTAGAGCACATGCTTAACTTGCAGAAGGTCCCAAGTTTAATCCCTAACATTGCCAGTTAAAGGGTTTTCAGGCAGCAGGTACTGGGGGAACTTTTCTCTGCCTAAGAACCTGCAGAGCTGCTGCCTAGGGTTGCCAGCTCTGGGTTGAGAAATGCCTGGAGATTTTGGGGGTGGAGCCTGGAAAAGGGAAGGGAGGAACCTCATCAGGGTATAATGTTATAGGGTCCACCCACCAAAGCAACCATTTTCTCCAGGGGAACTGCTCTTGCTGAGCAGTCGGGTTAGAACAGATAAAAGGAAGTACTTCTTCACCCAAAGAGTGATTAACAAATGGAATTCACTGTCACAGGAGGTGGTGGCGGCTACAAGCATGGATGGCTTCAAGAGGAAAGTAGATAAACATATGGAGCAGAATCCATCAGTGGCTATTAGCTACAAGGTATAGATAGGAACTCTCAGTCTTGGGCAAGTGATGCTCTGTACTCTTGGTACTTGGGAGGGGTCAACAGTGGGAGGGCTTCTAGTGTCCTGGTCCCACTGCTGGACCTCCTGATGGCACCTGGTATTTTTGGCCGCTGTGTGACAGAGTGTTGGACTGGAATCCAACATTGGCTTCTCCTTATGTTCTTATGTTCTTATCTGGAGATCAATTGTAATAACAGGATATCTCCAGGTGCCACCAGGAGGTTGCAACCCTACGGCTGCCTGTCAGAATACCTAGTGGTCAGCTAGATGGTTTGATTCACTGCAAGATGCCTTAAGTCATCTTTCAGGGGAAAGGCATGGTAAAAACATTTAAAATTCATGCTTTTTCAAGGCATGAATATCTGCCCAGCTGCTTGGTGAAAGACCAGCATAGCATGGCTAGTACTAACCTGTATCTTCTCCTTGACCATTTCTCCCTGACATACCCACAACCTCAGGGGACATCCAATAAAAAGCATGAGGAATATTATGCCTAGACATAACAGGCAGTGGGTATTTATTTACATTTATTTGTTATTTCCTGTGGTCCATTGCCTTTCACTTTTAAAGACCTACTGGCCATTGAATTACAACCTACATCATAAAAGGTATGTTGCTATGCTGATTTTTATTTAGGTAACTTATTGATTTCTGTGAGACAAAAACAGGCTTGTGCTAGACTAAAAATCAAATGACATTTTGTTGGGAAACATTCATCTTTCTTGTGCTGATGGCTTAAAAAAACAAAGACCATTTAATGGTCATAAACCTCACACAAAAGTCTACACAATAAATTCCATAAGGTCTTTTAGGTCAACTCCTGTCTTCCCCTTTATAGCTTATAAATTTTAAGTGAAGTCATTGGATTGAGCCAGGGCATACTTCTGTTCTTTCTGTGCAAAAATATTAGAGGTGGAGATATCAGCATTTTAAAGTTACATATTTTTAAAGGAAAGAAGGCAGTCAGGAAAGAAAAATGAAAGAAAGTAAGCCATGGTTTCAAAAACTCTATGAAAGCAACATAAAAGGTTACTTTTCTAAACACACATACACACAGGAACTGTACTATTTGGAAACAGAAACAGTGTTGATTTCCCAAAGAGAAGAACTGATTCTCCACAGTTTTCTCATCCTGACTGTCATTTTATCACACAAATAGTCCTGTGCTCTTGAAAACAGGAAACAAGAATTGGGAATGAAGGGAAATATGGAATGACTGTAGTCAGCTGGAATGCTCCCCCCCCCCGAAAAAAGGCCAGGTGCAATAGTTTTGAAAACATGTTTAAGTATTTGAAGTCACTCAGCTGTTTGGGATGGGTTCACTTAGAAAAAGTTTTCCAGAATAGCAGCAGCAGCTCCAACAAGAACAAACATGATCAAAACAGACCAGCAGTTCTAAAGCAGTAAAAGATGTATCAGGAAAACCAGGGCATCCCTTCAGTTCCATAATAGCATCTCTTCACTCCTGGCAGCCCCAAGGTGAAAACCCATGCAAGGCCAAATGAATAAGATTAAATAACAAGACTCTGTAAAATACAATAAAAGTTTTTTTAAAAATACAGAAACATATTCTAATTCAGCTGAGCCAACTGAAGAGCATAAGAAGTATAAATTCAACTACTCTTGACTTTTTCAAATCAAACCCCTGTTTGAAGCAAGGGTTTAAAATGTGTGCATTTTATTGCATTTTAATCTTAGGTTTGGCTTGTGAAACTATGCTCAGTTAACCTCTTGATATGGATTAACAACAGCCAGCTAGCTTAAACCTGGGGGACACCCTCTCCAGCCAAGGAGCTCAAGGGCTGAAATATTCACAGTTATGCCATGCTCCATTCCACTCCACTCTAAAGATGGGATAGAAATGACTACTTCTTGATGAACAAGTGCACTCTCAGATGATAGTCACATTGCACAAAAATAGTTAGTGGTACATCTTTCTAACATATATACATAGATAGATGAGCAATCTTTGATTTCTGTAACGCGCTTTAGGAGAAGTTACCTTATATGCCCTTTCTAAACTGAGCTGCTGTATCTACAATTTATAATGATGCACATGATGATGAATAGATGTTTATGATTCCCCATGCACAGCCAGCATATTGTCTTCCGCAATGAATGATTTTCCTCCTCACGCTGTACTTCAGCTTAATTAAAGAGGACAATGAAGACACAGTGATGAATAGAGAACAACAACAGCCCCCCCCCCAAAAAAAAGTGCAATGGAGCTAATAGCTCCCCAGACATCAGGATGTTCATTATGGCTGAAAGCTGAAAATATCAACAGTGTCCTAGACTGGGGGGGGGGGGGGTTGTTCGTTCCATATAGAAAGATGGGTTATGGGGTTGTGCTAGAACCCCTCTCCCTGGTATCTAATTTTCTATGTGGAAGTGGTTTGTTTGTTTTTTAATGGATGAGTCTTCAGTCCAGTTGGCTCTCACCTGTAGTCAGAACAGCACAGACAAAGGATTGCCACATTGGTGAGAACTAAGCCTCTGGCAAAGAGACATCAGGAGAATTATGAAACTCAAAACCTCGTAGGAAGAGAAAAAAGGATGATGCAAAAACGAGCTTTTTTCAAGTAGGTGTTAACAGTTACAGCCCATTGAACATCCAACCAGGGAATCAAAAGTTCATCATTATGCACTGATGGAAAAATTGTTTTTACTTGAGTGAGCCACAATGAGAAGGGAGAGCTGCTGGCGCAGGAAGGCACTCCTGCTGAGTTTTGCAGTTATCTTCTCTTTGCTCTGAGGGCAATTTGAACCATCTTGAAATGGTGATGCTGCATGGGCTAAGGGTATATGGGCATGCTCATTTTGTTTAACATGGACAGTCAGCTCTTAGAATCCTCGGCAAGGCCACAGAAATAGATCTGTGCTGTACAGTCATACATCTGCTATGTAGTACACTCACACCACTTTGTACTCACATCACACAGAGATGATTGGTTACCACATAACTCCCAAACTGGAAGGTCCTGCTTATTCTAAAAATATACCAAGCTGAGATCCTCCATTAGATAGTATCCAGCCTCGGCTGGACGCCCTCAAGGGTGGCATCATCACTGGGAAGGGTGGTTGGGCTGCAGAATCAGGCTTCGCTAGTGACAAGCTGCAGAACCTTGGATAGCTCCGAGGCCAAGGACTTGTTCCAACTGTTTCTAGAATCGGACTGAGTTTTCAATGATGGAACATGCTCAGACACAGCCAGGCAGGCTTCACTCTCCTAGAACAAGGAGTGTTTCTTAACGAACCTGTCATTTGGAGTCTATAATGCTTGCAGCACTCTGCAACCTCCTGGAATATCCTCTGGCATCTCTGGAAAGTGGGACTTTGTGATGGTGACCTTGGAAGCTGTTGGGAAGGGAGGTCTTCCAGGATTCTGGCTATGGTACCTCGTAGAAGGGTTGGACTACTAGCTATTGGGGTTTCGGTCCAGAGGTGAAGCTGCCCTTCAATCTGTTCTTCACTGGATGGTGTTGCTTGCTCAACCAGGATATACGGACTTTTATCAAGGGCTGGGCAACTAATAAATCTGGTTTAGTGGTTAAGAGTGCAGACTCTAATCTGGGAGAATCGGGTTTGATTTCCCACTCCTCCACATGCAGCTTTGTGGTGTGACCTTGGGTCAGTCACAAGTTCTCTCAGAGCTGTTCTCTCAAAAGCTGGCCTCGAAAGAGCTCTCTCAGCCCCACCTACCACACAGGGTGCCTGTTGTGGGGAGGGGAAGGGAAAGAAGATTGTAAACTACTCTGAGATTCTGAGTGAAGAGCAGGGTATAAATCCAACCACCACCTCCTCCTCCTCCTCCTCCTCTCCTCCTCCTCTTCTTTTAATCATTGGATAAAGAAAATTCATCAACAAAAACCTTGACTGTACAAAAAATAGTCAGGTCTGCTTGTTTTCTCCCTAGTAATTTCCCAGAAAATCCTAGTTTATGTGATTCAGTCTGTAGTGCTTGGAATGATCAGCTCTATTATTTATCAAGCATCGTTTTCTCCAGAAGTTCTCCAGCTCTGAAAGTTAAACAATATTCTTGTATGGGCAGTCAACATTCAGGAAATACTAAGTTCTTCAGTGTTTTCCCTCTTCTAAATAAAGATCACATCAATTGCTATGAAACCACGTGAGCTGCAAAGCCAATTGTTTTATATAAGAATGCATAGACATTCTTTAATATATACCCCTAACTCTTGATAAAACTGTATAATCAAATCAACCAACCAGGGGTAGCCTCACAGTCTTATGAGGCAGCCTGGGCAATTGCCCATGGCCCCAAGGGGCAACAGTTGGTGAGGGTGATAGAAAATATGTAAAACAGAGTAAAATAAAAACACACACTGCAGCACATTTTTGAAGAGATGTGCACTGTGAAAACTGGGCACGTTATCTTGTTCATAGTAGGTTGGGTGGGAATAAACAGGGTGTCTGGGGCCCTCACTTTACTTTTCCTCAGGTCCCAAGAATCACTAAGACCACCCCTGCAGCCAGCTGAATAATCTTTTCTTTGGTGAGTATCTTCTCTATTCAGGTCAATTTCCCTCATTGTTTCTTGCAATCATTTTATGTGACTGTTGTCCCTCCATCCAGATCTAAAGCTTATTGTGTTTCTAGGAGTGTTTGGAAGGTGGCGGTTAAACTTCCAAATTGTATTCCTTCATGGCTGATACTGTGGGATGTGTACCATGCATGGATACCAAATGGCAGTTGCCAAAGAGCAATGCAACATACCACTGTTTGATACACATGAACATTACAAAGTAGGAAATACTTTGTAGAAACAGATGAGCTTTCTCTGAACACTCGCCAAGAAAGCTCACCAAGTCTGTATCAAGTTTCAAGGAGATTGCCCATTACTATTTTTTTCTCCTAGTGCTACTCATTTTGTTTTCTTGATTTTACACATTAATCTACAGGCTATTCAGCTTCATTACAATCCCTAAGGTTGTGCTAAGGAGTGTTGGCACATCAAATCCATTCATTTTGTGGCATGGTCTGTTTCGGGAATCCAACATTTAGGAAATGCATCTATGATGGCTCCGCCCACTTCCCTCCCTCAGAGGCAAGATTTTCCCTCTGTTTTTCTTTCCCTTTACCGACTAAGCTGCCTTAGTAATGTGATTTCTTTTTTGCTGAAGAACGCTGGGTGTCCCACCCTTTCACAGTATGATATTTTGGCTGTTGGCTCAGCCAAGGAACCTGAGGGAATGATCAGGAGCCCACTTTAATTTAAACAAATATTTTATTTAACATAGAGGGGAAAGGCCAGGTGAAATCAGGGGTTGAAATTTCTGAGGTAAAACCACTACATGTACAGACATTAGTTCTTATATTTCAGGCTAATGAGAGTTTCTTAAGCTATTCACAGTTACTTAAATCTTTACATTGAGAGGCTTTTGTTCCAGTGTTTCCCCAAACACTTCAGTACACTTTCTTTGAATATTCTCTGACTCTTTTGGTTTCCAGAAGGCTGGTACACTCTTTCCAGTACACAAACCCCTTCTCTTGAAACACCAGTACTCATCTTGAACTTTTAACTGACTATTAAGGTCTCTAAAGGCAGTTTCTAACCACATCAGACTAGGGATCTCTGCACTCTTCAGAGCTAATTCCCTATTTGACTGGGTAAGGAAATTCTCCTCCCACTAGAAGATTTATCCCCTTTCTTTGGCCCGAATGGGAGTCATCCCCTACTTCCCAAACTTTCTTGCCAACTTTCCCCCAGTTCCCTGTCTGTGTTAAAAGTACTCTCAGGTGGGGCTGAATTCCAAAACTGTCAGTACTCGACTCTTCTCAGCTAGGGCTGAAATCAGACTGAATTCTTCTCAGCATCCAGTTCAGAAGTCAACTGATCTCTGCTCAACTGATGCTAACCAACCAGATCTCTTGGAGCAGCCTGTCACTCAAGGCTCTCTGTTTCTGTGAAGAATTAACCCATCACATTCCTTTATCTATTTGTAGGAACTTCTAAGCTTTTTAAAAGTGCAACTGTCACAGAATCCCACCTGAATCTCAGATTTTCTCCACTTGTAAATCTTTGCTTCATCCAAAGGTTTTTGTGCTCTCATGATAAATAAAAATACCTTCTTCTCAGCAACTGGAAAATGTCTACCTTAACATAAGATATATACCAGTGGTAGATCAGATGGCCCAAATTGTAGCACATAGACTCACAGGTATGTAATGTTCCTTTTGGTTTTTTCATACTCAGAAAGGGTGAGAGAATCCTAGGCCTACCTCTTGCCTAAGAAACACTACTTGGATATTGCTTGCAAGGTTGAAATCATGAAGATATTATTGGGAGACTCAATAACTATATTAAACAAACATCCATATATCAACATTTTAGAAAAATAACACAATGAAGAGCAAGAAAGTATGAGAAATTGGGAGTGCATATGTACTTGAAAGTTTATTTTGCTTTCATATGGTGGGCTGGCAATACACGAACCCTAGAAACATGTGACTTTCCAATTGTCATTGGTGGCTTCCTTGGTCTCAGTGAATAGAATGTGTTAGGTTCACAGCTCCCAGAGCTAAGGAAATTTGCAGTGCCATGATAAGCAGAGATACCAGAGATATCAATGGACTTAGCAGGCTCTTTTACTTAGAAAGGCACTGTTGGTTTCCTCTGCCATAAGATTCCACCTGGCCATTTCTGAATCTAGCTCAGCTTCCAGCAGTAGCTTTACTACTGCTTCAGATGGAATGCCAAAGCACGTTTGTCACTATGTGAAGCAGCTCTGTTCCTGCGTGTTCTCTCCTCTCCCCTGTTCATCTTCCCTCCCCTCACAGGACAGGCTCAGCATCAGAGGTTTCTACTTAGCACAAACCACAATTTTCCTTCTCAGCTGATCTGAAAAGCTATGGCTTGCTCTTGTCCTCCAAACCAGAACTGCAAACCAAACCCCAGTATGCAATCCTAGTTTGGAGGGGAAACAGAAACTATAATTTTCAGGTCTGGATTGGAACTCAGTCACTAAAATGACTTGTTTTGCACCAGGAGAGGGAGGAAAGGGAGGAGGAAACTACAGTTTCCTGAATTTCTTGGTAAAAAGGAACTACCAAGTTGCAGTGTAGATATTTCCCACTATCAGGCTTTAATTTGTTCTAGTTTTCAAGGAAACATAAATCCAATATGCCAAAATCAGGAACATTTCTCTACCCCTTATTGCCTCTACTATTCAAGTTCAAGCATCATTTTCCCTTCTGTTTTTCACACACAGCCTTGCCACACTGTAAACAAGCAGCAAATAAGTGGCCCGTGACCCCACACTCGATTCAAAGCCCTGCTGTGTGGTGAAATCTCATATATTCAACTTGTGATAAGAATACGCCGACTTCACATGTGACAAATGCGTTCAGGAGCCTTTCATCACATTTGTTTGAAAGGAATATGAAATCACCCAGCAGCTGTAAATGTCTTCTTTATGTAAATAATTTCCTTTTATATTTCAGAATCTATCATCACACTTGGTGAAGGGCAGCTAGTCTGCAAAGCATTACTGTAAAGGAAGCCATTGGCTATGAGGGACTACATGAAGTGGGGAAGGGCGAACAACATCAAACAGACGATGGCCAAGTATTGCTCAAAGCCAACAGGACTGCCAGGTTTCCAGGACTGTTGAAAGCCACCTCTGGCACCCAGTCAAAGAATCTTGCTGGAACCTCCTCATGCTACTCAGACCTAACCCAAATATCATGCAGAATCAGATGACTTGCTATTAGCATGAATGGGCTTTATCTTTCTCTGCATTTCACAGGTTTTCTCCACCCTTTCTTTACCCTCCAAAGAGCTCAGGCCAATGTACATGGTCTCCCTCACCTCCATTTTACTCTCTCAACAACCCCTCTGAGATAGATAAATAACTTTCTCTCAGTCTGAGAGATATGTCACACTTCTTTCTTCTTCCCCTCAGTAAAGAGGCTACCGGATTTATTTATTTACTAGGGAGCAAAGCCCGTTGTGGTGGAAGACAACGGGCCCTAGAAAGGAAGAGAAGGAGGTGGAAGGGAGAGAGGGTTGGAGAAAGGAAGGAAGGAAGGAAGGAAGGAAGGAAGGAAGGAAGGAAGGAAGGAAGGAAGGGGGGAAGAGTGAAAGAAAGGAGAGAGGAAGAAAGGAAAGGGGGAAAAGGAAGGGAAGAGGAGCAGAAAAGGGCTTCTCTGGGCTTTTCTGTCCCACACACACCATCCCCTGAGCCTTCTATGGGGGCAGTAGGCAGTGTGTGGGGGAAAAGGGCTTCTCTGGGCCTACTGCCCCCATAGAAGACCCAGGGGATGGCGTGTGGGGGGCGGAAAAGGGCTTCTCTGGGCCTAGTCCCTTCATAGAAGGCCCAGGGGATGGTGTGGTGGGGCGGAAAAAGGGCTTCTCTGGGCCTAGTGCCCCATAGAAGGCTCATGGGATGGCGTGTGGGGGCGGAAAAGGGCTTCTCTGGGCCTAGTCCCTTCATAGAAGGCCCAGGGGATGGTGTGGGGGCGGAAAAGGGCTTCTCTGGGCTTAGTGCCCCATAGAAGGCCCAGGGGATGGTGTGTGGGGGGCGGAAAAGGGTTTCTCTGGGCCTAGTCCCCTCATAGAAGGCCCAGGGGATGGTGGGGGGGGCGGAAAAGGGCTTCTCTCACTTGCCTCAGCCTTGAGGGCCTGTCCCTGCGCTAACACTCCAGATGGTCCTCTCCTGTCGGAGGACTGGAGCAGACTGAGCTGAAAACACTGAGCGGGGCTGACATGGGCGGGACTTTGCGAAGCAGCCAGTCAGCCCTGGCCTGTGTCTTCTGACTGCCAGTTCTTGAGCTGAATCAATTATGGCAAGCATAGAATGCGGTGGAACCAGAATTCAAATATATATAAGGACAGGATTTGTTAAAACATCTTTATCCCACCTGTTCCCAGCACAGTTTCTGACTGGCCATTGGAGAACTGATTGGCTGCGCAAATTAAAATAATGCTATGGTGGCAGCTACCACCACAGTGTTGGTTTTAGACTGTCTCACTCCTCTGTCCCAGTGCATTTTTTAAAAGTTACTCCTCTTGTCCCTTCCAATGGGGCTTCCTTTGTGGGTGGCTCTGCTTCTCATGGTGGCCACATTGTGGTTCCACCCAGAATTCCAAAGGTGCCCACAGCCTCAAAGTTTCCCATAGCTTCACAAAGGTTGGGGACCCCTGCTTTACTTGATGTCCTAAAGACAGGCAAAGATGATGCCCTCCCAGCAAGCTGTTCCACAAGGTTTGTCCAATGACCAAAAAGACTGTGGACTGCATGGAAAAAAGACAAACAGATCTGTGAGAGTCCACTGTAAGTAATAATTGGCTAGAAGAACACAGTTTATGCCTGGATTCATACAGGGAGAGGCAGTCCTTCAGGTATGAGGACCCCAGGTTGTGGAGGTCTTTCAAGGAAAGGGCCAGCATCTTAAACTTAGTCTAAAAGCCACAGGGAGCTAATGAAGCTATTTCAAGGTAGGTGCCCTAGTCAAAAGCTGAGTCACTGCATTCTGCAATAATTGAAGCTTCTGAAGATAGATTCAGATGGTCAGCCATGTTGGTCTGAAGCAGTAGAACAAATTTAGAGTCCAGTGGCACCTTTAGGACATTGCTGCACTATGTGTAGGGCACATGAAAGTTCATACCTTGAATAAACCTTTGTTGATCTTAAAGGTGCCGCTGAACTCTAAATTTGTTCTGAAGCTACTGAGTTATCTTTAATATGTACAGCATACTCCATAGTTCAGCCTAGAGGTTAGAGGAGTATGAATCAGTGCAGCATGGTTGGCAGACAGGGAGATCATTTAAAAGTAAAATGCAATTGAAAGAAAGTGCCCTTAACAAACCTACTTTTCTGTTAGCAAGGCTGGATCCAAGAGCACCCCCAAACTCTTTCCATGACCTGTCAAAGATAAGATCACCTCACTCAGAAAACTCCCATCCAAGGTATCAGTCTTTCCCAGTCAACATCATCTTCATCTTGTCTGGATTAATTTCCACCTCATTCACCTTCAGCTATTTGGCTAAAGCATCAAAGCAACAGTTTAGGTCATCCAAAGCAGCTCCTGGAGGCTTAGACAAGCTTAGAGCGGAGATTCAGCTGCATATGGATAACAGTCAGTCCCAAATCTATAGACAGTTTCATTCCGCATCCTGACAGATGTTCAAAAGCACAGGCAAATGAGAGATCCACAGGCTAGATCGCACACTGATGGCACAGCATTGCCAGTGGAAATCAGCTGAGTCCTACTGGACAAAAAAAGAATGAAACCATCAGAATGTACAGCCAAGGTGGCTAAGGCCATGGGATTCCGGCACAGACTCTGCAATCCTAGAAACACCTTCTTGGGAGTAAGACACACTGAATAAAATGGGACTTATTTCTGAGCAGATCTGCTTAAAATTGCTCCCTAGGGGTGACTCTGTATCTAGCATTCGCTCCACATTTTCTCAACTGGGAGGGAAAAGTGCAGCTCAAAACCATAATCAAATACCTCAGAGCAAGCCATACTGGCTGCAAAGTCACCCAGGAACAGCCATAAAATGGCCATAAATCTATGCAGAAGGTACAATAAGATCTGACGATCACAGAACTCGAAAGTGGCATGGAGTGTGGAGGCCACCATAAAACCCGATAATCAAAGGAAGTGAAATCAGCATGCAATGCAGAGGGGAATTTTTGTTCCAATGTGGGTTTCATAAAACAACGGAGGGAAAAACCAATGCAGAATCAGCCTAGAGATGGAATCCTCAGTGCTTTTAAATTCACCGCTGAACACTGAGACCACCTGCCCAGTGTTGCTCAGCCATTCATCTTCTACTCTTTTACCTTCTCCCTTGGGGAGTTTTATGGGGAAAGTGTGAGACCAGAGAAGGAGATTGAAGAAGGAGGGCGGGGGGGGGGAGAAAATTACAGAGAAATAAGAATGAAAAGCCTTGCTTGCAAGTCTCTGGCCTTTGAAATGAGAGACAGAAACTCACTTTCTGGCAGGCCAAAGCCTTCTGACCTTTTTACCAAATAGAGGGGTGAGTTAAAAGAAAAAAGTCTTGAAAAAAGCATTTCCTCCCCTATTATCTCAGGGCCTTTTCTGCACTGAAACACCACCACTGTGTGTTATTGATTATTTATCTTGCTTTTAATTACTGACCATTAGCAAATCTTTTTTGTTTTTTTCCATTTTTGTCTGTGTGCATCTCTGTGCGTGGAGGACATTCAGATAGCCTGCCTCTGCCCCTGATATTCTATGGAGCTCTCCCATCCAAACACTTGCTGGGGTCAGCCCTGTTTAGGTTCCAAGATCTGACAAGATCAGGCTTGCCTGGGCTATCCAGGTCAGGGAACCATTAGCAAATCTTTCTGAAGCTGTTTCCAGTGGGAGACACATCTGAACATCAGTTGCAGTTGAGCATTATTCTCCCCGCCCCCCTTTGCAATATGCTCCTGTCTGTCCATTAACGGAATGAAAGACGAATGAACATTCCAAGTGGCGTCAAAGAGTTTCTCCCTTCCTCTGGGCCCTCAGGTGGAATTTCCACACATAGCCTGGAAGCTATTAGCAGATTTGCTCATACTGCATTGATTGCCTGCAGATGAATTAATTAAGGCAGGCTTGCTAATGTGTATTAGAAGAAGGGAAGACATCTTTTATAGATGTGTAAATCCTTTTTATGGGTGTGTAAAACAACTTTGGGATCACCCAATAAATTCAGTAAATACATGCAAAGTAAGACTATTTTGTTGTTTTCAAAGCATGGATCAGTTCTAGATTGCTGAATACAATATCAAGATGTGTATTTCCACCTCTGAATAGATTTTGAACTCTGCCATTTAAGAACTGCATTATTACAATATTTAAAGTGCAACCTTAAATACATGTACAGCCTTCTAATCTCACTGGTTTCAATGGACTTAGAACAGTGACGTGTCTCTGCTTTGGACTGCACTGTTACTTTTCCTTAATTTTGGCTTACTTAGTAGAATCTCTAAATTAATTCCAGAACTGCATCATTTACAATTTCAGTTGCCTTTTTTGAGTCTTTCCCCCTTTGAAGTTCTTGATCTCCACATGCACATTTATTTAATTATTTAAGCATTTCTATACATTCGAAACAGCTTACAGATTTCAGCACAGTAAAATAAAACACCATAACGCAAATGCTTAAAACAACCAATCCATTCAATACAGGAGATCCTTCAAGGATTCGCAGCCAACACCCTGAAGATATTGGCCTGATGTAACTACTTGAAAGCATGGCAGAGAACACAGAGATAACACCATAATTTTTAAAATTTATATCCCACTTTTCTCCCTAATCAGGAATCAAAGCAGCTTATCACACCATTTTCCAATCCTCCACTTTATCCTCTCAAAAACAACCTTGAGAGGCAGGTTAAGATGAGAGGTTGTGACAAGTGCAAAGTCATCTGGAGAGCTTCTATGACAGAGTGGAGATTTGAACCTGATCTTCATCTGGCACCCTAACTGCTACACAACACCGGCTTTAAATGCCAAGGATATGATTCCATGTTCTTGAGGAAAATTATCCACAGCCTATAAAACAAAAAGCTAACTAGTGAAGAATGGCCCCTGAAACCCAAATCTCTATTGCAAATCATCTGAAATAACAGAATAATCAAATATATCAAAAGTCAGTGATCAGCCAAGTGAAGTTAATAATAATTTCCATTAACAATTTGCAAACGAAGATCATCTGTATTCCAAGATCAGGCTGAACACCAGACCAAAAAGGGTAAAAAGAAGAACCATTCAGGTATGCTTGAAGTACCACATACACTACCACTACCCTTGCATAACAAAGGTAGATTAGAAACTGGTGTATAATTAGCCAACCCCTCATTAGCCTTAGAGGTCTTTTTCAAAAGAGGTCTCACCACTTCCTATTTCAGATCTTAAAGAAAATTGCCTTCTGCTAACGACGCAATGGTTATTTATGCTGAAGGGGCTCATTTTCTCCTGGCAGGATTTCAATTAGCCAGGGGAATCAAGGATCAAGTTCACAGGTGGCGGCCATCACAGCTCCAAGAACCCTGTCCAGATCTGTCAGGCAGAACAATGTGGAATGATCCAAGAAACTTGGACAAGTGAATGCTGCTTCTGGTGCAGTCTAATCAGACTCACAAGTCAGACCATATCACAGAGACTTTATCAGCAAGCAATCTGGCAAAAGTGTCACAGCAGACTATTGACAGTTAATCCCAATGACGGCAGTCAAAAGACCTTTCATTTGACACAATAGCAGAAATGAACACTTTTTCTGCCACCATCACCACCACCTCATAGGCTGCAACTGTTCTCTATAGTGTGTCCAATCTGATTCAGTCTGAGTCTTCTGCAAATGATGCTCTGTTTCCCAGTCAGTTTCAAATCGATTTCCCTAGAACGCCATGACACAAAAGGTCTATGAGACAGAGGAAAAGGCACTGGAGTGTGACCCAATCTATTGCCTTCACTGTCCCAATATTTTGTATCTTCCACAGCATTATGGAAACCGATTGGATTCATGAATTACTGAAAGCGGACCATCCTTAATGGTCCTCCAACTCAGAGAAAACACTGCAAAACAAAAATCAGTTGTATGCAGGATTGTACCAATTATTTTTATATATTGGGGGAACACATTTTGAGGTGTGTTTCTCCTCTTGCACTAAAGGATCCTAAACATGAAACTATACCATATAAAACTGTTGAATAATGCCGTTAATAAATATAAATCTGGACAAATGTCTCTAGTTCTATATTTTCCCCAAAAAAAACCCTTTTTCAAACCTCACAAGTATTTCATGTTCAGTTGTGACATTCACATTTACCACTCCATGATCATTGAAACTGATCCTTTTTTTAGTATTCATTTGAATTGTTCTTTTCATAATAGCTATTTGCTCTTAGAAAGATCACCAGTCAGTTTGAAGGCAGAGGGCATTTCTTGGCAATTGTTTTATTGCATGAGAGAGATGTGTCCCTGTTATTCAGCTGTTGTGGGGGATACAAATGAATCTCTCAGGTGTGGCATTCCTGTGGTGAGAAACCTGGATTTTCTTAGCTCCCAAACATTAATTTATACAACTGGGAAAATACAAGTTCCCTGTTATCTCCAGCTACCTTTTGTTTGTTTGTTTGCTGTTTGGAATACTGTGTGGAAAGTTGTTGCTGGAGTGTCATGGAGGTCTATTGGTCAGTGCCAGTGCAACTATGCTGACCTAGGGGGACGCTCAAATTCCCCTCCTTGCAACCCCTTCAAAATATGTTTTGGACTTATGTGGATGCTAAGGAATCCTTGCAGTACTCCAGTGTGCAAATGTAGCCTTGAGAATCACAACCACCACCACCACCACAGGAAATCACAGCACTCTCTTCCATAGGAACACTGAGCCATTTGGTGACCTTCCCCACCTTTTTGTTTGCTCCCCTTTCCAGTCCTGAAACTCACAAATCCCTTGCTTTAAAAGAAATGGCAAAGAAACAACATGCCATTCTTGCGGACGCTGGATCAGAATCGTTTCTAAAACCCTTGTGTGTCATTCAGACTGAAAAGATCCTAATCCTCCCCATGAAATGATTGCAGCCCCATGCTCTGACTACAGGAGTTGTGAGAAAAACGGACAGACAGATGAATACACATATACAACAATGGTGTCATGGAGATTAAGGCTATGGCTTGACCCCTGCCTCTCTGGGTAAGCCTCCGTTGAATGGAAGCATTTTACTGCCTTTCTTATAATCATGCACTCAGTATAGCCAGAAGAGGGGAGAAATGAAGTGCACTCTGAAATATGACTTCTTCTGCCCTGGAGGGCTGCAATCAACATATATGGAAAAGTAAGGTATTGTGCTGGTGAATATATGACATTTCATATTAAGGTTTATCACAACCACCTCTGCATTGAGGGCTGCTATTTATTGATCTCATCCTCGAGCTCCAGGGTCAGATGTCAAAGGAACAATTCCTCTTTAAATACAGAGAGGGGAGGGAGGGGGAGAGAGAAGGGATCATAACCTGTGGTCTGGTCATAAATAATTCCCCTTTTATATAGCACAATATTTTGTACACAGTTGGAGATAAAATGAGAGGAAATGAAAGGAAGATCTCCATCAAACCACACAGAAATACAGACCAGTTAAGAAATGGGAAGGCTCCTCATCCGTGTTTTAATGTGTGGTCTATCTCAGTTATTACATTTCAGAAGCAGTACTGCATTTTGAAAATATATGTAAGCTTTTCCCAGATCAACTGGGAAAGTTTCCAAGAAAATGTAAATGTATCTGGCTTCTTGGGTTTTACTCAGTATAAATTCATTAAAAAAAAGCATCTTGAAATAATATGGATCCTCTCTGCGTCAACATGATAAATTAACTTCACATACTTGGAAAGAAGACATGTACAATGGAGGATTTCAATCAAGCCACGCAAATCACAATTCAGTTCTGAATAAGCTGTAGTTGTAGGGTAGGGTCCTTCCCAACAACTGTTGTGCAACTCCCTGCCTTCATTACCACCTTGCTGTTTTATCCATTTAGCAAAGCCTGCTATCGGCTAGGGGGCTCTGACTTTTTTTCCAATAGGCTTGGGCAGCGACATATGTAGAAGTGCAGTTGGGGGGGTGGGGTGGAAACTTTTCCCCCTAAAGGACTACATAAGGATGCATGCTGTGTCATCAAGATGGATTGCAAGAAGGCAAACAGTTTGTTTTGATTAGTTAATGAGCTCTCGTTTGTTTGCCCAAACCTAGACTTTAATACTCATGGAAAAAAATGCAGTGTTTTATTTCAGCAGAAACTGCCTGTAAAACTGGCAAGAGATGGACTCCTGCCCAAAGGGAAAAATCTTTGAGTAAAATCTGGGCTTACTGAAAACTTGCAGACATTTAATAATTTTTTTAAAGGAAGCTACAATCAGAGGGCCACAAGGCTGTTCTCTTTCTTTCTCTTGGTATTTACAGGCTTACTGCCTTTGAATGTGGGGCCCCCCTTTGGTTACCATGGCTAGTATGCATTGATAAACCTATCCTCCATGAATATCTCTAAATAATCTCCTTTTAAAGCCATCAACGTTAGTGGCCATCACCACATTCATTAGCAGCTTTTTCATTTTACATCAGTAACTCTTTGAACAGTTACCCATTCCTATCACTTTATATAAAATGTAAAACTCACATACACAGAAAGAAAGTCTATCATTATTAATTAAGAAAGAAAGTCTATCATTATTAATTATCCTAGCAAAATAGTTAACATACCCTTTTCATCCCACTCATGTCATCCTGAATATCAGATTTTATAGATACCATGGGTGGTCATTCTATTGATCACTGGGTCACCATCATAGTCCCAACTGTATTTCCAAATATCAGCTGAGATATGGGTACGCATTCCCTGGTGTTGAAAATATTTTCAGCACAATCCTATGCAATGTTACTTCAGTGTAAGCACACTGAAATCCAGGAAGAGGTTTGGGTGGAATGAACAGGACCATGAACTGTACTAGCATGTATTATCTGTTGCTATATGTTTTTATCTTGCTCCTAAGTGGGTAAGTGCGTGGACTCTAATCTGGGAGAGCTGGATTTGATTCCCCACTCATCTGCTTGCAGCTGCTGGATGACCCTGGGCATGCCATAGTTCTGTTAGAGCTATTATCTCAAGGATAGTTCTGGAATCTGCTCTCTCAGCCTCAGCTACCTTACAGGGTATCTGTTGTGGGGAGGGGAAGGGAAAGGAGGTTGTAAGCCACTTGAAGACTTCAAGTGAAGGGCAGGGTATAAATCCAATCTCTTCTTCTTCTTCATATTTCTCCTTACGTAATACCATGTCTTACATTGGTTAATATGCCATGTTTCAGATTCAGATTTCAGATTCTGAAATACTAGTCCTATTACATTGCTTATTAGAAATCTCCTCATCCTATTAATTGTACTGTCTTGCATTATGTAATCTGCCTTGAGTGTCAGTGAGAATGGCAAACTATCTATTTCATAAATAAACCATGAAGGAGCCCCCAAGTGATGCATACAAAAGTGTCTGGCGGTTTACACGCATCACTCTGCACTAACAGTACTTTGAATTTAATTAATCTTTTCTCACTGGATTGGATCCAAGGTTTTCATTGAGCCTTTCTTTGACAACAAAAGACTTCCTGTGATGGAGGAACTCTTGTGTTTTTTTTCTGTTGGAGGAGCCAGTTTGATGTAGTGGTTAAGTGCGCGGACTCTAATCTGGGAGAACCGGGTTTGATTCCCCACTCCTCCACTTGCACCTGCTGATGTGACCTTGGGTCAGTCACAAGCTCTGGCGCAGCTGTTCTCCCAAGGACAATTTCTGTCAGAAGTTCTCTCAGCCTCGCCTACCTCACAGGATGTCTGTTGCGGGGAGGGGAAGGGAAAGGAGTTTGTAAGCCGCTCTGAGATGCCTTTGGGCAGGGAAGGGTGGGGTATAAATCCAAACTCTTCTTCTTCTTCTTTCTCCATCAAAAGCAGACTTAGCAGACGGGAGTCACTGGCTCCTACTCAGGGTATTCCACTGGGTTGGTGCCTAATGCAGGAGCGTGACTTCTCGATTATTATGTCTTTTGCCATCCTTGTGCAGCTCCTGATGAAGCCGCCTGATTCGTTAATAAGAGTTACTGTAACAAAGTCCTTATCATTTATACACACAGAAAGAGACGAATGACGCAGAGATCATTTGCAAAGGAAGATTACTTAAAGAAATTAGTTAAAACATATGTTTAGTGATTTGGCTAAGACTTTTGCAACAAATGCATTAATTGTATGTAAACTGAAGTCAGCCTTTTATTAGAGCTCCTTTTTGGAGCAATTATTACTGCATTCCTTTAATTGCCTGCTGTCAAAAGAGAAAACATAAAAAACCCACCCTGAATGATTTGTGGTCCTAATATTAAGACGGTATTCTGACCATAAATAAAGATAATGAGGGTTGTTGTTGTCGTTTTTTTTTTTTTTTAAAGCTGCTTCTTCCTTTGTTTCTGGTACATCTGCTTTGGATTCCTCCTATTGTTATTCAGCTAGCTAATCATAATTCTTTGTTCTGTTGCAACTGTGTTTTTACTCATCTGGGCTAATCTGAGATGCCATCTGTTATTAAATAGGTAATTGGCTCTTTTAAGTCCCACAGGCCTCCGAAACATCTTGGGGGAATGAACATTAGACACATCTGTTCCTACCAGGTAGGGTACAACCTCATCATAGTATAAAAGGAAGGCACACCACAGTAGAAAACTTTAGCTTTAGAACTGCATGGTGTCTGGAAGACTGCACGAAACATGAACAGAAGCTGCATAACTAGAGTTTTATTGCAGGATGCTGGGTGAGAGATTGACAAGAGCTGTCATGCTGATTTGAATCAGACCAAAATTAAGCCCTTTTTGTACAACAGATCTTAAAAGAGCTTTGGGATATTTGATGCTCTTTGATGCTCTTTCTTCCAAATCCAAATGTGTGCATGGCAGATCAACCCAGTTACCCCAGTTACAGAAGGTACATAGGGTTGGATCCAGACTACAATTTCCACCCACAGAAAGGGTGGGGGTAACTTCTTCCCAGATCCCCAGTTTGCCATTCATATTTTTCCTGGGGGTCCCCTGTTCCCCAGGAGCAGCATTTTGGGAAATCTGTAGGCTGCAGTGGGCTGGGGAAGCATGAATGTTCCTTCTGCCTTCTGCAGGAGAAATTCTATTCTGGATGCAACCCCTAGTCTTTGCTTTAAAACTGAACGTTGGGCTGGTGTTTCCCTGGTAAGAAAGCTTCTGTGCTTTGCTTAAGAGTTAACTCTGCACGTGAATCAACTTGGTTCTTCACAGCAGTCAGCTGGTGAATTACATCAGTGTTTATTACCTTGCCAAAGGCTGAAGAGGTATAAGGGGGAACTGGTGAAGAATTATGGAGAAATGTGGGCAGGCTGAAGGAGGGAAGCTGCTGGGGCATACCAGACAAGAGGTTACCAACTCTTGTCTGATATGTTTTCTGTGCCTAGTGCTTTCCCCAATATTGCATCTTCATGTCAGGAAAATCCTCAGGTGAGTTGACTCTAGAAGTATGTATTTTAGGGTGGTAGGACTTTTTAAATCCATGGTTCCTATTCCCATCATGAAACAACATAGACTTGACTGTACTTAAATTTGTTAAAACAAGATACGTGAGGTCAATAAAGCACTGAATGTTCTTCAGATCCTTTCAGTTTTCATAAATACGCTCATGGAAAGGGCCACAGGACACAATCAGCTGGTGTGTCTTCTCCACAAGCAGTGCTGAAATGAAGTGGGAGTGATGTTAAAACATGGTAGAATCTTACATAGGAGAACTGATGAGTAAATTTTGCCCATGATGCTATGGAAGGAACTATAAAATCCTAAAAAGCAGCTTGGCCTTATTCACTTTTTCTTATTGCAGAATTCATTTTCAATTTATATCCAAAGTTTCTGTTTCAGCTAAAAGTATGAAAGACAAATTATGTTAAATGTTCTCAACTGAGAAACTGAAATAGTTGATTGACAAAAAAGAGAGAATTTATCATTTGGGGGGAAAATGACAAGCTGTCTATTACATTTCAGTACTGTACCATTTTAGATAATTTAGACAGTTACCTTGCAAAAGAGCTGGATTTGCTGTGCAATCCTATGTACAATTACCCCCATCTAACCCTATTCATTTCAGTAGGCTTAGACAGAAGTAACTCTGCATACGATTGCACAATTAAAATATTAGACAATCCTATTACGTGTCTGTCAACCACCTGCTCACATTGTATTACTAATATGGCACAAAGATATGAAATGTAGGAGACTTTGTTTAATATTATTTTTAAAATTAATTTAAAACCAGCTTGCCTACCAGCCACAAATCCAAGTCATTTTCTTGACCTATTTTTTTAGCTCAAAAAACAGCTCTGTCATTTTGTGATAACTAGGGATGATTAGGGATGCTTCAAGACGCAACAGTTCAGCTCATGTCCAATTCACTGTTTGTGAACAGAGATCTGATTTTTTGATGATCAGTTCCACAGTCCATTGATCTATTTCTGGGTGTTCAGCAGGTTGGGTTTGTTTTGTTTTTCAAAAACTTTTTATTGAATTAAAGAAACCACCACCACCAGCACTACAAAACACATCAAAAATTAAAACTCACATGTACTCAACAAAGTGAAAATCTTCAAATACAAGTGATGGTGGAAGGTGTACATTAATCAAACATTTAATGAAATTCAGTAGATTGTTTCACTGTATTCCTGATTAAGCATGCAATACGGCACAATCCACTTTCCACACATGTGCATTCTCTTATATTATTTATTTATAATTTCAGTTTATATACCACCCTTCACTCAGGGTGGTTGACAACAAAAAACACAATATAACACACACAAAAAATTACAATATAAAACCAAGAATAAAACAGTTGAAGTTGAAGTTCAAAGAACATTAAATGGTGCCAAAGTAGATACAATATGCATTACTGTCCTGTAAAGTGGGAGAAAGCAAGGTGGCAGTGGGGAGTGCCCGATAAGATGGTACCCATTACTATCCTCATCCAAAAGCCTGGCAGAACATCTCTGCCTTAGATGCACTGCGGAACTGCTTAAGGTCCCACAGGGTATGGATGATATTTGGCAGAGAGTTCCACCAGGTAGGAGCCAGGGCTGAAAAAAGCCTGGCACTGGTCAAGGACACCTTTAGGCCTAGGGATCACTAGCAGATTATTTCTAGCAGAGTCGTAAGGCTCTTCGGGGGACATACCAGAGAAGGCGCTCCCAAAGATATGTGGGTCCCAGACCGCCCAAGGCCTTAAAGGTCAATACCAAAACCTTGAACCTGACCCAATACTCCACTGGGAGCCAGTGTAGCTGGTGCAACATGGGTTGAATATGCGCAGTCTGTGATGTCCCAGGCAGGACCCAAGTCGCCACATTCTGGACCAGTTGGAGTTTATGGATCAGTCTCAAGGGCAGACCAGCATTCAGCGTGTTACAGTAATCCAATCTGGAGGTGACCGATGTGTGGATTCCTGTGCTGAGGTCAGGGCGAGACAGGAGAGGGGCCAGCTGCCTAGCCTGTTGTAGCTGGTAGAATGGCAGCTTGGCAATGTTCATGATCTGGATCTCCGTGGATAAGGAGGTATACAGGACCACGCCCAAACTCTTGATGGTTTGTGCTGGTTATCAGAGGCGCACCGTCAAGAATGGGAAGTTGGGACCCCAATCCTGAGTCTCCCCCACCCAGCCACAGAACCTCCATATCTCGGCTGGATTCTGTTTCAGCTGACTCATCCTCAACCATCCCACCACGGCCTCCAGTCCCTCGGCCAGATTTTGTGGGGCAGAGTCTGGATGGCTATCCGTACAGCTGGGTGTCATCAGCATACTGAAGACACCCCAGCACGAAGCTCTGTGCCAGTGGGGCAAGAGGGCGCATAGCGATGTTAAACAACATCAGGGAAAGGACTGCCACCTGAGGAACCTCACATATTAAGAAGAACCTAGCTGATACCCTCCCCCTTGCACCACTCTCTCTCCCCGACCTTGGAGCTTGACTGAGTTCTAATATCTCAGCATCCTTGCTCCTCCACTCAACAGGAAATTGTTTTAATAGACTCACACAAATCAGTCACCAATAAATGCTGAGTTTCAATAAAATCTTACCCTTAGAGAGTCAGCATGGTGCAGTGGTTAAGAACAGCAGACTCTAATCTGGAGAATCATGTCTGATTCCCCACTTCTCCACATGAAGACTGCTGGGTGACCTTAGGCCAGTGACAGTTCCCTCAGAACACTCTCAGCCCCACCTACCTCACAAGGTGCCAGTTGTAGGGAGAGGAAGGGAAAGGTGATTGTAAGCCGCTTTGAGACTCCTTAATGTAGAAAAAAGCGGGGTATAAAAACCAACTCTTCTTCTTAGGAATTCACCTAAGTAATCCTTAGTGATGCTAATGGCCGCTGAGCAATTTGAACAGGCAACGTCTCTGCACGTACACAGAAAACCTGCTGCAAACCAGTTCAGCAGGCATTCATATGTGTTCAGCACACACTGAACAGTATTCATCTGATTACTACCTTCCAACATGGGACAATCAATGGTTGATAGTGTTTGCTGCAAAATTTGCAGCATCCCTGGGGATGACTGACCTGAGAGACCTCATGTGGAAACATTTGCCTACTTAAGAATAAATAAAAACTTGTCTGGAAAAAAAAAATGGAAGGATAAGACAGAGCAAAAAAAAATATCCACATGGAAAGAAATGACAACAGTCAGGGATGCTGAACTACTTTTAGTAGATTTAACAGAAAATGACAAAGCAACTAAACATCACAAAAGGATAGTAGAATTAGGCTGTAAAATGCTCTTGACTGGCAGCTCTCTGCTAGAATATGTGCCACATGATAAATGATTTTCTCACTATTTCTAAACTATATTAAACTTTGGGCACATTCCATATTCTCTGATCACATCTTTTATTTGCATTTTCTATCTGAGGAACCAAAAGATGAACCAGAACCGCCCTGGGGACTTGTCCATAATTCCATTAAAATCCACAGTAGAATGAGAAAGTGCCACCCAGGTTTCATAAATCTTCATTCTTTAAAGTATGTTGCCATGCAAAATAATAGTATAGACTTTTGGCCTGAAATTGAAGTCCAGCCAAATTCTGCTTGCCCAAAGAAGAGTTGGTTTTATACCCTGCCCTTCACTACCTGAAGGAGTCTTGGAGCAGTTTACAATCACCTTCCCTTCCTCTCCCCATAACAGACATCTTGTGAGGTAGTGGGGCTGAGAGAACTGTGACTGACCCAAGGTCACCTATCTAGCTGCATGTGGTGGAGTGGGGAATCAAACCCGGTTCTCCAGATTAGAGTCTTGCCACTCTTAACCACTACACCAAAGGGGGTTAAGGCAAAAATCTCACTGCATGCTCAAGCACTAGTGTGCATCTCAAGTAGCTCTTTGGATCCGACCCTTAAATTGGAAGTGCCTATGATATATTGCATTCATTTTACTGCATTATGGAAAGTTGTTGACAAATTAACAGGGAGGCTCAAACACAAACATGATCCAGGGGATGAAAGGCTGGCTTTATGAAGAAAGATAAGGACAGGCAAGCTGCCAACTTTGACAAATTGAGGGCTTAGTTGTGGTGATATGCGCACAAATATTGGGTGGAAAGGCAGGGGAGTTAAGGGATGAAATTATGCAAAAGATAGCAGCGGATGAAATCCCAAAGAAATAAATCTTTGTATCTGGGTGCTATTGGTTGGTTGAATTATGTCTGCTAAGGAGAGGGGGATAGGGATGAATATTTGACTCCTTACAAACATTTGAATCAGAGGAAAACAGCAGCAAAATGTTCTGCTGGAATAATTGTTTTTCCTCCTCACCACTTCTATTTATGCTCAGTGGAAATCAACTGAAAATAAAATATTTTTAAAATGTAGCTTTGAGAAAAATTATTTATTCATATAGTGTCACTGGTGGGCATAGTATAAGACAACATGACCCAGCACTGAGCAACTTACAAGATTGGAGGTTGAGGATCTGTTCTGCCACTGGAAGGGGAATTGTTTTTGCCAGTTCCCCCACTCCTCCTGCTCAGATCTCTGACTGACCCTTCATGCTGTTTCTGGAAGTTTCCTGGAGGTCTTCCCCTAGGAGTAGTATTCCAGGGAGGACAGAGAGTTGCACCAGAAGGCAGGAAAGTTCTATCTGGTAAAGCACCTTCCATTAGTAGAAAGGACTGATGGGTTCCAACTCACAGTGTGAAATTTGACATCAGACAATAATATGAGAAGAGAAAGGTGCAGGTGGGGGATAAACAGGAGAATGATGTATGTCTAATGACTGCTTTCCGTGTTCAAACATGTAGGAGCATCTTTACAAATCACTCCTGTGTCTGAAAACATTTTGTGAGAATCATTAATGCATTAAACTAGCTCAGCGTAGATGTGCAGGCTGAAGAGTCTGAAAGAAATTAGTTCCCCCAGAAAGCTTTGTTAAATTTATTTGTTTACATATTTATAGTTCATTTTTCTTCCCCACTGGGGACCCAAAGCATCTTACAACATCATTCTCCCTGCTGCATTTTTTCCTCACAATAATCCTGTAAGGTAGGTTACACTGAGAAAGATTGACTGGCTCAAGATCACCCAGCAAGAGTGGGGATTTGAATCCAGGTCTCCGAGATCCTAATCTGACACTATCATTTCAACAACTTGCTTTCAGACACAGAAGTCACTTTCAGAAGGCCATCCCTGTGTCTTTAAATCATAATATGGCAACATATGAGCCTGCTTTGGTGGGGAGGATGGGATATAAATCAAATAAATAATCACCCAAAGTAACCTGACAGCATAACAAAATAAACTCTTTTATTAAAAATATAATTTTTGCAAGCATTTGTCTATTTACAGATAGTTCTAAGTTCATTTCTCTGTTAGAACATGCGAAAATCAAACCACTGACTTTTACCATTTTATCATTCAACTTAACTTAGCACCAAAACTTACACACACACACACACACACACACACAGAGAGAGAGAGAGAGAGAGAGAGAGAGAGAGAGAGAGAGAGAGAGAGAGAGAGAGAGAGAGAGAGAGAGAACGAGAACAAACGTAGCAATAAAAAGACAACCTGAAGACCCCATACACATTTACAAAGAGAGCCCAATTAGCATTTGTCAATGTCTTATTTATTGCCTTTCCTTTCCATGGTCTTTACCATACCCTTTTGTGTCAGATTGACTTATCGCAGTGTGAGCTGTGGCAATGTTATTTCAGGTGCCCCATTCCACTTTTCTAGAATAACTATGCTTTAAAGATTGATCCTACTAACCATTCCAAAGCGGTAACAAGCAAGACCAAAATTGAAACACAGAGCCAACAAATATAGATTGCCAACCTTAGCTTACGGCTGAAAGGCATCTTTATTCAGGGCACTAAATTCTCCAACAGAAACAAAAAAGAACAAGACATATAAGATAGAAAGTTTAAGGCACTGTTGGTGGGGGGGGAGTCTCCATCATCAATAATAATATTAATAATAATCTGCTAAGATTTAAAAAATGTGACTGCTTTCCCACTCTTTCATGACTAGCCTATTACTTCGAACGATGCCTGAAACACAAGTAAACAAAATCAATGCAATTATCAAGCACAGCTGTATCTGCTTCTTTATTTATCTACCCATAGTTCTAACATACCTGTGAGGTGCCCGGTGAAGAAATGTTCCTAATTGCTTGTCATTATGTAGTTGACCTTCTAGCGTGTAAAGGGGATGAGATTCCTCTGGGCTTAGAGAAAAATGAGTGGTCTGTCATATTTCATTACAATTAATTGCGGGGGGAAATTAAAGCTGTTTCAGCAGTTGGTACTATATATCTCTTGAGCAAGGCACTCTGGGTGAGTGAGCATGGATAGAATGAGAAAAGCTAACTGTGAGGTGTGTGTCTTCTTTTCTTCCACAGGGAAGTTTTGTGAATAGCACCTCCCGATAATGGCCACCATGCCAAATCTTGGAATGAAGAGATCTCCAGATATAAATTTATTTATTTATAAATTCGACTTATAGACCGCACTCCCCTCTGCACAGGGCTCATGGCAGTGGACAACAATTCCAAATAAACATATTAACAAACCAAATTAAAGCATTTAAAAACAGTAGAAACAATGCACAGCAGTTTCAGATGATGCTTAGAATCGACCAATTTATATCCTTACCCCATGAGGAAGGAGGAGAGAAAGGAGAGAGCCAGGTCGGGTGGAAGCCATGGCTGTTCTCAGTCGTAAGCCTGGCGGAACATCTCTATCTTATAAGCTCTGCCAAACTGCATTAAGTCCTGCAGGGCACGGATGTCATTTGGCAGAGAGTTCTGCCAGGCTGGAGCCAGGGCCGAAAAAGTGTGAGGCAGAGAATATGGATGTGTGGAGGGACCATATTTTGTCTCTCTCTTGAACAGTTATTTCTTTCTCACACATCCAACCATATTTCAGAGAGAAAAAGTAAGAAAGAAACTACAAAGAAAAGCTAATTATTGAGAAAGTCTAATTCCAATGCCTTAATTAAAATGGCTGACATATGTAGCATGGCCTCACGGCCTTGGCAAAGAGCATGTCCATTACAGAAATTATTCCTTGCAGTAGCCTTTCTGCCAAAACAAAGGAAATGTTAATAGTGCCAGAAAGAATGTCAGGATATACCCCATTATCTTCTCTCCAATGCAGACGTTTGCTGCTTTTATGTAAAAGTTTTGTGCCAGTCAACCGGACATTACTGTGAGGTCTTGCTTAATTGCTAGGTTAATGTTCAATTGTAGCTTTTCCTTTTTTGGGGAAAAAAGGCAGCTGTCTACTTCTTACTGCTAACCTGCACTTTCTTACCTGCATTTTCTATGCTAGTGTAAGCACGCGCACAAGAAACAAATAGCATCCCAACACAGTGTTGTGAACAATATCCTGAGGAATTTGTGGATGGGGGGAAGCTCACAGAACCAGATGCTGTCGACTGAACAATCCAAGTGCCCGGAGAGAGAACCTCTCTCAGGGCTGAACATCTCCTGAACCTGCACACTGACCACCACTGAGAAATGGTGCTGATGAAAAATTGGTGCCAGAACTCTCAAGATGTAAATGAAGTTTTTAATCCGTATACTGAAAACTCATTAACTTTTAAACACTTTTAAAATAATTTTGTTGAAGAGGCTCCGGAACTGCATTCTGGCACCAATTTTTTTTTTTTTTAAAGATTAGGTGAAAACCATAAGAGTTTACAACAGGGCTCAACAACTGGTCTGGAAGGGTCCATAGTAACCAGTTGTGAGACAAACTATGGCTCCGATAAGTGATTGCTGGGAACCTAAAGGAAGGGCTGGATATCATGACAAATAACCCATTATTTCTGTAGCACACTGCTTTAGATCTTAGGCTGTAGCACACATGTATCAGGCCTTAGTTTGTCACAGCGATAAATCCACTGTTCTGTTCTACAACCAAAATATTCAGAAGGAAGCAGAAGACACACAGGACACATTAGGGTGCATTCCTATATGAACCTCCAGTGCTCTTCATCTGACTCTCTAGCACTGAACTGGAAGTCTGAGAAACATTCCTGGAAATGGCAGGTATTTTTATGGCACAATCCCATGGCAAAACATACTGTCCAGTAGACAGTACTGCCTCCAGTGGACCCAGAATCACTCTTGATGGAAACTAGGGTTCCCAGACCCAACTGGCCTGGACGGGAGATCCCCTGATTTTCAGCCCTTCTGCTTGCCGTCAGCCAGCTGACTGATGAGGAAGCCCCACCCCCAAACAGCAATGTCTCATGGCAACACTCTGCTTTTTGGGCAAAACTCTATGGTTTGAGCCCAATTTTAACCATAGAGGTTGCCCAAAAAGCAGAGTGTGGCCGTGCAACACCGCCGATGTGATGACATCACTTCCATGTGATGTCATCATGTCAGGGACATCACCACCCACTCCCAGACTGCCCTCCCAAATCCCCCCACCGGCACAACAATTGCACCAAGCAACACTAATGGAAACATGGGGCACAAGTGTGGATTGAAGCTGTAGCATTTAGATTCTGGATTCTAACCTCCTTCAGGCAAGTAAGATTACTGATCCATCTAGCTCAGCACTGTTTGCCCAGACTGGCAGCAGCCTCCCAAGGTCTCAGCCTGAGATCTTCCCTAGCCCTGCAACCTTCAAATGGAGATGCCAAGGATTTAACCTGGGACTGTGTACATGCAAAGTCCATGCTCTTCTGCTGAGCTATAAAGCTCATTGACAACTTAGAAAATGTTTGGGAAGATGCATGTTTAAAAACATTCAGGTAAATATTTGTGGTGACTCTAGAGGTAGGAAGTCACTTTTCCTTGACATCACACTGAATGGTGGTGGTGAAGGGGAGGTGTTCATTATCCTTTGGCACATGTATGAACCCTTGCTGAGAGCTGAAACTGTCTTTTTATAATCCTCTGAATTTGGCACGCGTGTGTGTGTTTTGAGAAACAATTTGGAAACATGGAAATTAACTATGTAGAAATTCTGCATTTTGTCTGCTGGAATGCACACAGTGAGCTAAATGCATTTATTAAAAGTAACATAGAATGCACACTGCTACTATGGCATCTTAAGAGACTAATTAATTTATTGGGTAGAATCCCGGAGATCCCGGAGGCTAAGCAGAGTCAGCCCCGGCTAGTATTTGGATGGGAAACCACCAAGGAATAACAGGGTCACTATACAGAGGCAGGCAATGACAACCCACCTCTGAATGTCTCTTTCCTTGAAAACCCTACAGGGTCGCCATGTCGGCTGCAACTTGATGGCACTTTCTACCACCACCACGGATGAAGTGAAAGATCAGGAAGTAACAAAAACACACCCCTGTCTCGAAATCCTAGGTATGACAGCAACAACTTCAGCACACAATTTCCCTTTGCCCCACTTTCTAATTTACTTCAAAACTGATAGACTGGTACTCTGTATTAAGTTTCACCTCCATGGTAATAACTGGCAAAACCATTATGGATCATCACAACAACATTATCAAAGACATCCTGTCTACCAGATCTGTATGGGAAACAAGCTTCCTGGGACTCAATGGATAACCTATTCCCATCAAACATTTTCACATGCATGTCTCCAGAAAAACACCACAGGGGGAAAAAATGTTACATCAAAATTGGATTTTATACTCGCCCATAAATGGGTTAAAGTTCAAAATGCAGCTCGATTATTCATTTAATTCTTAGAGTCTGCATTCATCTCTTTAGTGCTTTCTGCTGGCACCTTTCCATGGAAAATGTATTTTAAGATCCCATTGAAAGATATGTCTATGCTATAAAGTTGGGTTGGCATAACTGGCATAACTCCATCAAGATCTCAGTAAGCTACTAAGACATATAATCACTGAAGTAACAACAAGTATTTGACTGTTTTTAGAGGGGGAAATAAGCTGAAACATCCACTGAACAAATCTTGTTATATGACACAGCCCTATTACTTTTGCTCTACTATAATTTCAGATCATCAGTTGATATTGAGTTGCCATCTTCCACCCAGGACTTCACCAACTACCTATTATATTTTCCTTGGGGATGTCCTCAGTCAGGCATGTTCTGAAGTTCTATACTTACCAGGCTCAAGTGGGCTCAATCAGTATCACTGAGGTGAGGAAACAGGGGTCTTAAACCTCCTCCTCACATTGCTTTCCTGATCTGAAACAGCTCTGGGAGGGCACATTCCAGAAATATAACGGCATAGTTCATCTGTATAGATAGCCACCCAATGGGGCAAACAGCACCCTGGAGCCATTTATGGTTTGGAAAAATACCACTAGAGGATGTCAAAGCCCCTTCTTTCAGTATGCCATGGTCCCAGTCCAAACCAGGCCTATGTATGCCTTGAAAGTACAGAACTTCAGAACGCGCTCCTCTACCAGTACCAGGGAAGTCCCCTGAGGAAAATATAACACAGCTTCTGACCACTTTTATTGATGAACTTTTTGTCAACTGTTGCCACCAATTCATATGAATAAACTTCTTGCATGAATGATGTGAATTTTGTACTTGTAAAAGGAGCCCAAATAACTATGGCAGAGAATTAGGCCCTTTCTTTCTTTCCTTGAACCAATTTGTTATCAGTTAACACGTGGAGGGAGCCAGACGGCACTAATTGTGTCCTTCTTGACTGTTTAGAATGTAAGGCTTGCTTAATAAAACAGCCTACCAGGATTGTAAGATTCTTCCCTTCATGGACCTGAACGGTTGAAATGTCAGGTCCATTCAATTTGTTCTTCTCTGAGACAGCAGCCAGCAATGTCTTCTGCTGCCATCAGTGGCTATAAATTCCATGATGTGGGCATCTGTTCACTACAGAATGAACATTTGTTTCTTTAACAATTCATGTGCCCAGAGAACAAGAAGGTTTTTAACCTTCAAGAGAGTTTAAACTGTAATGTCTTATTCTTGGGAAGGGAGATCTCTGTCTTCTAAAAATTTCTTCTTCTTTTCCTTCCCAGAGAGCAATCAAGGACTTGCACTGCATTTCTGATTGCTACCTATAAGGTTTTGCTCTTTGTAGACTTCTTTTTTAGGCAAAACTGAACTCAGCTTTGAAATGGGCTGAACTCAGGCTGGCCCTAAGGCACTGAAGCTGGAGATGTACATCCACAATTTATTCCACTGATTCTATTTTATTTTTGTAGAAGCCTAACAAGAAAGAAACATCCCATAAAAGTGTTCAGGTAAAGTCGCGCTAAGACCACACACGGGGCTTTTTATCGGTGGTTATGACATTTGTGTTTAGTAATGTTTATTTTTGCTATGGGATTAAGTAATTGTAACAATGCAAAGTGCCTCTACAGGGAAATGCAACATTGCTGCCAGTGCTGCTACTCATTTAAAATCATAAGATGCTGTGTGACTGCTAGATATCTCTCACACACAGAGAGAGCTTTTAAAAAACCAGCAGCAGAGCCTCCTCCATAGGGGCAAATAGGATTTGGCCCCAGCAAGAAAAAAAGGGGGGGGGAGAAAAGGGGAAAAATATATTACAAAATATGGTTTTCCCACACTTGATTATCAACTCAAAATATACTTCAACAACTATCATGAGTGCGAAATGGTAGGCTGTCCACGTCATGGAGAATCACAGGTATAGTATCAGTAGTCTACAATGGTGTCTTTGCACAACCACGTTTCTTTATTACTGTCTTTGCTGTTTTTCCAGATTGCCTTTCTGCACTACCATGGACAAGGAGACTTAAAGAAACACAACAAATATAATGACAGTGTAACACTCCTTTTTGTACGCTCCCCATATCCCTGGTGGGGTTTCAGTCCGAAGTACCATGGAGGTCTTTCTCATCTGGATATTGCTCTTAAGTTTCCTGTTTAGCCAAGGTAAGCATTATCTCACTTACACTACTGTGAGCTCACTGACAATAAAGGCTTACACTGCCTGTATGACCGCCATACTAAGACTCCTGTGGTGCTCCAATCTGAAGAACAAATACTATTTAACAGAAATGAAAAAGCAAAAAAAAAAAAAAAAAGACTCTGACAACTCTATTGTGTACTTCCTGGCACCAGTTGGCATTTCCAAAGACTATTTTGAGTCTGTATTCATTTCAGGGTTGTTAGCAAGTGCCAGCCACGTGGGTGCCACTTAGAAACCAGCCGTGAAAAACACTGTCTCTTTCTTTGGCACAGCTGTGTTGAGTACAGAGGGAGAATGGGCGTCTGGATGCTCAAAGAGTAAATTTGCAAGGAAATCTGAAAATAATTTGAATGCTACACAATTGCTTTGCTGAGGCAACAAAAAAAAAGGCAACTAATGCTCACAGGAGACCCATTTGTTTCATTTGTGTGTACAACTGTTCATTCAGAGTGCTCCGCAGCTGAGCTGCAATATAGGAACATAAATTAATCTACTACGTTTCTGATACGAGATGGAAAGATTAATGTAATGTGTTTCCAAAGGGAATTCCCACTAGATATTGTTTGCAAGACTCCATAGAAACAAGCACTTCTCATGTGGTACTGCCGCGGCTTTGATTCCTTAGCAACAGAGCTGGCCTCCAGGACAATGCTAAATTGCAATTCCGGTACACGTAACAACACATCCCAGGATCGACTAGTCAGGCTAGCAGCTTGAGGGCGAGCAGTGGGAAAACAAACAGCCAGCTCTGCCTCATGAACACCTTGGACTTTTAAAGAGCAGGAACACAAACTGTTTACATTTGTTTATTCGCATTTTTAAGCTCACTGCTCAGCTGAGGGCTCCCAAGGTCATTCTGAACAATACATCATTTTCAATACAATAATGAAACAATAAGAATGGCCAAAAAAAAAAGACAACCCAAGGCAACTCCATCTCAGCTGCCCTTAAAACATATAAGCAGAAAGTACTTTCTAAGTACTAATGTTCTTTGGAGCAAGCCCATTGTCATCCAGCTTCTAAAAACTTATAGAAAATTGGCCAAGCACAATTCTTTGGACAGCTTGTTCAGTAACTGGGACACCATGAGAGAAAACCTGAGATCTCATAACTAGTTCGTGTATCTCAAGACAGCAGGGGCACTTGCAGCAAGGCTGCCTTGGAAAATCAAAGTCTAGGCAGGGGAGGGACAAAAAGGAGGAAGCTTTTCCTTCAAGCATCTGTAAAGTGTTTGGAGCACAGTTTTATACTGGAGAGAGGAAGAGAAATGGAACAGGATGGCACCAATGGCTCAGCCAATGATAATGGCTTGTTACATGATGACTCCTTACATACAATTAATTCTAGTCAGTTTATATAAGCAAGCAACAAACCCAAGGAAGGTGATTTAAAGGTTGTAAAATTGAGGACTTTCCACAGTTGGGATTATGTTCTTATCTTCCTACCATCTCAAGCGGTTGTAATTTTTATGTACGTATTCAAGGGATAAGATATAGCCCCTAAACTGTGGAGTCTTGTGAGCAAAAATTCTGCTTTATGAGCTACTTGCATTAAAGTTGTAAGCAAGTGATTCAGCTACTGCATAAATTAATTTGCTCTGGAGCTATCCTTCCTGAGCTAAGACAAAAATGTGTGAGCCAAAGGCTAAAAAACTGTAAGCTAGCTCAGACTAACTCAGCTTAGAGGGAACACTGGATACAGCCATATTTCGTTCACCTTCAGAAGTGTTATGGTCTATTGAGTATTACCCTATGTTTCTAACTTGTGTTTCTCAGCTGACGAAGTGAAGACACTGACCCAGAATAACCGACCAGGTCATCTCATTGTCATACCAATGGACCTCATACAAGAGCACTAGTACAGTGGGGTTCAGTGACACACAGTGTGAGCCAGCAAGACCACAGTCCAAATTTCACCACATCCATGAATTTACCAAGTAGCCTTGCCATATCATTATCATCTCAGCATCTGCCTATGCACATCTGCAGTATGAAGATCATTACCTGTGTCCTACCTTGGAAAGATTATAGAGATAATTACTGTGAAGTGCACTGGACACTTGAAATGAATTACTAATTGGTATCATACAAGCCAGGCTGAATCAATTCTAAATCTAGTACCTAAGGCCAAGAAAAGATTGTGGAGAGCAGAGAAAAACACTATAGTCTGTTCCATTTCCAGAAATGGTCTACAAAAGAAAAAGAGGAAGAAGACAAGAGATTGGATTTATACTCCGCCCTTCACTACCTGAAGGAGTCTCGGAATGGCTTACAATCTCCCTTCCCTTCCCCTCCCCACAACATAAACGGTGTGAGGTAGCTGGGGCTGAGAGATCTCTTTCGACAACTGCTTGTGAGAGAACAGCTCTGAGAGAACTTGTGACTGACCCAAGGTCACACCAGCAGCTGTATGTGGAGGAGTGGGGGATCAAACCCCGTTCTCCCAGATTAGAGTCCACACTCCTAACCACTGTACTAAACTGTCTCTCAGAAGACAAGTACATTAGAGGCAACAACATTTATTCAAAGAATAAATCTGTTCATCATACATTGTGTAAAGTGGGGTAGATCTAGATTCAGTTTTCCTTTAATGGAAGGCACTTATGCTAGTGGAACAGAACTTTCCTGCCTCTCCCTCCTAATGCCAACCACTGATCTCCCCAAAATACTGCTCCAGGGGAACAGGGGATAGATAAAAACCATACAGCCTTCTTTGGCCACATGCTTCACAACATACCTTGGGTCTTTTCACATGGCGTTTTTCCTGTGGTTTGTGTACCAAACTCCAGAGCTTTTAATCCATGCTTCCTAACAACAATCATTTTCTATTTGCCACCTTCCCATGTTTTCCTCAATCCTTTTCTCTATGCATTCTCAAGCCACCTTTTACCTGATTTGAGAAAGCATGAAGAAACAAGCAGGGAAACAAGGAAAGGCCACAAATGGAAAACAAGGAAGTGCAGAGATATAAACTACTGCAGTTTGGCAAGTAAGCCACATCTGAGAATACTGTGTATCTATATATCATTACATTCTGTTCCATGCACTTTTTGCTGCTTGATTGCTACTGAATTCTTTTAGACGCCAATGTTGTTTTTTCAGTGGGAGAATCCTTTATCGCAAAACCTCAAGGGAAGCTTTGATCTAACTGCGCGTGGCTTAGCGGTTCCAAGCATTAAAGAATTAACAATGATGCAGTTCATTTCTTCCCTTCTCTCCTGCATATCAAGTGTTATTTCTTTGACAAGGAGCACCATGGTTATTCAGAGCATCATAATAGAATGGCCTGCTATTAATTCCGTGGGTAAGGCAGCAGTACAAATCCTAGCAGCGAGTAGGGAGGCCAGCCAATAGCCATAAAGCTGGCTCTCTGACCTGTCAGGGAAAAGAAGAGCCCTCACTAAACACTCAGGCAAGGACACAAGAAATTGCAACTGACTAGGCTGAAACAGAATTCAGAGCTATAAAGGGTGGGAAAATCTGCATGCAATCAAATCCATTTCTATACGTGTCTCTTACAGAATGCATTACTTCATACCCATAAATAGAATTAACAGCAGTGTGACCAAATGTCCTTTCATTTGTAAAATACACATCAGTATCTTGGGCCAGGTTCAGGCATGTATCTATATAACCTGATATCTTTAAGTGTGATTTCTGGCAACTGATATGAAAAAATGATTAATTTCAAAGGATTATATTGGAGGTAAAAGTTCTGTTCATGGTATTGCATCTGCAATGGCCCCATTCTCATGTGCTAAGTCATCACTCAGTGTTGAAGTCACCAAGCAATAACATACCTGAACTAAGAACTAGTTCACAGTCTATTTTCAGAGGCAGAATTTAGAAGCATTGAGTATAAAGGTCAGAAGGTTTTTTCAGATGTCTTGATCCTTTATTCCAGAACTCCAAAGCCTTGGGAAGGCTCACTCTCTCTAGCAGAGTGTTTTGAAGCTTAGCATGGTTAGACAAAGTCAGGCTGCTTCACTTCACCATACAAGGGGGAGGGACCAATGGTTGATCATGGAGAAAATGAGGACTGTTGTGTTGTCTTATTTTGTCAAACCTTGGAAGCATCAAAGCCCCAAACAAGCTCAGTAAGCACCAAAAACAACTGCTGTTCCTGTTGAAATGAGTTAATATTTACATATATGAACATTTAAGAAAGGCCTTACATATTTGGCTGGGTAGACTGGCCTGAACACGACTCAGTTCTACTGCTGGTCCTAAGGAAGTCTGGTCTTAAACTGCCTGGAGGGAAGATACTGGGAGCAAGGCTGAGATTTGGGGAATAAGAGTAATATATTTTTATTTTTTTAAAAAAAGAAGTTTAAAACCATCTAAATGTGCCATTGTGGCCCTCCAGTGAACCAGCTCTCCTAGGATGCATTCTGCCAGATTTTGGCTGTGCAAGTCAGTTTTATTTCCCTGCCATTCTTCTGCCTGATGTACCTGAGAGTACATTCTGCGTGCTAACCATCCAAACAGATTGAAGCGATCTGCTGTGCTGATTCTTTATTGATTAGCATTCAGTACTCCCCATTAACAAGCAGAACATGCCAAGTTCATGGAGAGAGACATTTCTACTTTGCATAACAGAAGAGAATGAAGGCAGCTTGTGGGTGAGTAGGGTTGCCAGCCCAGTGCTGGCAACTGGCAGAAGACTAGGGAGGGGAGGGAATCTGGTGAAATGGCATTATGCAACACTGTGCAGTCACTTCTGGCTGTCACCACATTGTGTGAGTCCCTAAGATTTCCCCAAACACATTTGGTAAAAAACCATTGAGATCAGGGAAATTCCTAGAGCACTGCACAACGCAGCAATGGTATTTCCGAATGATGCTGCAGCATTGCATGACAGCAGCCCCCCCATTTGTCTCCACCAGTCCACTGAGCCACACAGGGGACAGAAAGTGTCCAATGTTGAACTGCATTTGGTAATCCTGTGGCTGAAGCATCACATAGTAATAGTGAAACACGGGTGGACCTCATATGGCCCACAGGACAGGACATTTGATGTCTCTATGGCCCAATGACATCATCAAGTATATTTCTTGTTTATCAACTTGTACAAGTTACCTCAACTCAGACTAAAGATAAATAGATTCCCCCAGATCCATTATGATTTTCTCTTTACCCCCAAGACCTTACACTAGTGAATTTCTCTCAGATCCTGGGATGTGGAACGTTTGGACACCCACGTGTCAACATGCAAAACCAAAATAAACAGTAGAAAGAGGCCCCTTTAAAGTTAGCCCCTTATGCAGCAAAATATACATTTTAGGCCCCGGTCACACGGAGCATTTGACCCGCGGAAGGCACAATAGTCTGGCGGATTTTCCGGGCGTGATCACACCAGAACATCTGGGAGGCGTAGCGCACCCGTGGCCAACCCGTGTTGTGCTGCCAAAGATGTGCATTTAAAAGGTACCTAGATCAACCTACCGGCAAACGGTTTGCCACGGGCTGCCTACGGACTCCCATGGTGTGATTGCGCTGGCATGCAGCTATTCCCCCAGGTTGTCCTCTTTGCTGCATGCACCGATGGAGAAAGCCCTGGTGTGCTGCTGTCACATCTGATCACCTAATGGCAGATCAGATTGTGATGGTGCAAATTTCAAAATTACCCTATTATAATATTGTAATCATATTGAGATAATTCTTAGCTGGCCTTTTATAATTCAGACTCAAAATGATATGCTGAAAGATCCAACAAAGATCTAGCAACTCTCAACAACAAAAATGTTCCCATTTTTTAAATATTTCAGTTACCCCAAATCACCCAGACATATAACAGCAACATTTGTTGTACAGAACTGCAGTTAGAAAATCAGAAAGAAAGCGGCGGGGGGGGGGGGAGAACTAGGCCACATTTTGCTTAAGGCACAACACAAAACATTACACAGTTCACACGGAAAATTCTGCTTTCAAAACTTTTGATCCCATCCTTTTGTTTTCTGCTTCACTTCTGCAGCATGACAGTGGCCAATGGGGGTTACCGCTACCTGTGAGCTCAGTATTTAAAGAGTCTGTAAAGCCTGGAATGTCTGTTCTAGTTCAGAATCATCTTACCACCCTAAAAAGTTTTGCCAACACTGGCATGGGAAATTCCTGAAGATCTGGGGGCAGAGCCTGGTGAGAGTGGAGTGTGAGGGAGGGAAGGGAGTTCAGCAGTGATGGGATGCCACAGAGTCCACCGTCCAAGAGTGCCATTTCTTGCAAGGGAACTGAGATCTGTAGACTGAAGATTGCTGTAACTTGGCAATCCTAGCCCTAAAGCTTCACAGAATGTCTTCTGTTTTTGAGTGAAAGGGACATTGAAAAGAATAACTGTGTCTTCAATAGTACCTGGTTCAACATGGCAGTCAGTAAAGGGAAGTTTTGCAGAAATCCACATTGTTTTGGGAAGCAGAGGATGTTTTGGGAAGCAGAGGATGTTTTGCGAAGCAACGGCCAGATCCCATGTATATGTGGGTGGGTGTGTATTCAGTGCCATCAAGTCACTTTTGATTTTTAGCAACCCTATGAATGAATGACCTCCAAAATGTATTGTCAACAGCCTTTGCTCAGGTCTTGCAAATTGAGGGCTTGGCTTCCATTACTGAGTCTATCCATTTCCTCTTGGGTCTTCCCCTTTCCCTGCTGTCTTCATCGTCTCCTTGCATTCCTGTCTTCCCCAGTGAGTTCTAGGAGAGCCAGTTTGGTGTAGTGGTTAAGAGTGGTGGACTCTAATATGGAGAATTGGGTTTGATTCCCCACTCCTCCACATGTAGGCAGCTGGGTGACCTTGGACCAATCACTGCTCTTTTCAGAGCTCTCTCAGCCCCTAAAAACAAGTTTAGCTCACCACCAGAATAATGCTAAGAGCTAGAACTTGTGGCTGCCAGACAACCTCAGGATCTCCTGGCTATTCTACACACAATGCCATACAATAATTAATTCCAATGCGTTTTGTCTTCTCATAATGTGACCAAAGTACAATAGCCTCAGTCATTTAAGCTTCAAGGGAGAGTTCAGGCTTGATCCCATGTATACCAGCCCCTGATATATACAATGAGGAAATAAATTGGAGGGTGTGTGTAGTGTCACAGCAGACCTGATGTCATTTGATTGCAGTATTTTGAGAGGAATGCCTCTCAATGGACAATTAGGGTTTTATTTCCAAGTCAATATCTGGAACTGACAGGTGGATTTTTGAAGAACATAAACATCACCTTGAGGTTCTTTTTATAGCAGGAACTCCTATGCATATTAGGTGACACACCCCTAATGTAACCAATCATCCAAGAGTTTACAGAGCTCTTCTTACAGGGGCTACTGTAAGCTCTTGGAGGACTGGCTACATTAGGGGTGTGTTGCCTAATATGCAAAGGAGTTCCTGCTACAAAAAGGGCCCTGACCTTGATCAATGTCTTTAATATTTGAAACAAAAGAGGGTGTAGGCAAGGGCAGCTAAACCCTGTTCCCTCCCATACCTCACCTTGCCACATGTATTCTGACCATGCTCGCTTCCAGTACTGGCGCCAAGCTGGAGGAAGATGGCACTGGAACACAGTGAAGTAAGAAAGGGACAGGATGAATCTAACTTTGCCTCTTTGTCTGCTATTTTGTTAAAAAATGGGCCCCAGCCTCCAGTTTAGACAAAAAGAAGTATGCACCCCACAAAGATACCTTTATTATTATATATAATTTGAGTCGACCTGCTTTTTTGGATTGCCAACCATCAGCTTCTTCTTGCTCTACAAGGAAAAAAAAAATTCTCATAATGCTTGAGATAGTTTCTCCTATTTGCCTGATATTTACAAGGGAAGGAACTTTAGGTGCAAAGTACACAAACCCTCAGAATTTCATTCTAATTGGATGGGGGCAGGATGCTGCTGAAAATGCAAATAATTAATAATAATTATCATACAGCATTGTGTGTAGTATAGCCATGAGATCTTAAGACTGTCTGGCATCTGGAAGTTCTAGTTCTTTAGCATTATGCACCACTAGGTGGCAAGCTAGACTTGTTTTTTAGGGCTGAGAGAGTTCTGAGAGAACTGTGACTGACCCAAGGTCACTCAGCTGGTTACATGTGAAGGAGTGTGGAATCAAACCCAAATCTCCAGGTTAGAGTCTGCCACTCTTAACCACTACACCAAACTGGCTCTCACTGGAAAAGCATTCTCCATTGAATCCAATGCCACGAATCACAAACACATACAATGTATGTGTGTGATAATGAAAATAAAGAAAAACAATAAAATATTTGAAAATTAAAATGAACTAAAAACAAAAGGGGGGGGGGAAAGGAACTGCGTACATCCTTAGCTTGCTCCTGCATACGAAAATCAATTAAAGAAATGCTATTGCTATCCCCTTCATAACTATTTCAAAATGCACGGCAGCAACTGCATTCACTTTCTGGAATGATGGCTCCGTTTGTCAGTCACCGTTCCTGAATCTGATTCCTCCTCCCCTGCCAACAGTCTTGCAGCCTCCTTTTCATCATGGAACAGAGCAATATTTCCTCGTTCTCTATCATTTTTTTCTTTGAACCAACAAGTAAATTCATGGCACAATTTGCAAAACAATAAATATTAATAGTTTATGCAAAGCAGGTGTTTGTGTCAGTTGAAAGGATGATGGGCCTCGCTCCAGAAGTTTGACTTTGGTGTTGGGAAATTATTCAGGGGAAAAGGCTGATCAGAGCTGCTCAGTTTCAAATATCCTAGCAGTTCTTTCCTGGACTCCCTTTCAAAGAAAATCACAGTGGAAGAAAAGTTTGAAAGACAGTTCAGCTAGGCACTGCAGGATTTCTCCTGTTTTATTTTTCTTTGCAAATCACATGCCACAAAGGAGGGTGTTTGGGGGAGGAATGGAGAACGGGATGTTTGCATGTCCTCTTGGTAGTTCTCGGTTGATGGAATGGTCCCTTAAAGCCACATGTGGCAGCCAAGTGAAAAATGCAGCAGCAATGAAGCTACTGTAGTTTACACCAAGGATTTTATTAGTAGCTTAGGAGCCCCAGAGCTGAGCTGTGATGGAACAGACAATCTGTCTTCCTCAGTGTTTCTTGGAGAAAACAAAATGTCAAGGAAATAGTTTAATTTTAGCAACATTCAAAATGATTGCAATGGGAACCACGGGTGAAAGGGAGGAGTCAACAAAAGGATCTTAACTAACTAAGCCACATTACACTGTCAGGTTCTAAAACTTTCCAAGCTGGGGAAACCATATATTATGGAGCCCGTGGGCTGGCTCTGAGGTACCCGGTTTGGACTGCAAGTATAGCATATGTGGGGAGAAGGGGTTGCAGCAGTCCCAGGGATATGCTACTTGACCCAATGAGAAATAATAATTAATAATAATTATTATAATATGGCATTGTATGTACAATCCTAAGGCTGTCTGGCAGTCAGAAGTTCTAGCTCTTTAGTCTTATGCACCACCAGGTGGTGAGCTTAATTTGTTTTTAAGGCAAGAGACATTCCAGGGATGGTTTGACATTGCCTGCCTCTGCATCACAACCATGGTGTTCCTTGGAGATCACCCTTCCAAATACTAGGCAACTCTGCTTAGCTTCCGAGATCTGACAGGATGGAGCTATCCTGGGCTATCCAAGTCAGGGCATTGAAGAAACTCACTTGTACACTTATGGGTTTCCCAACAGACCAAACAGCACACATCCCAGGCTTGTCTCAGGTCAGGATAAGGGTGTATGTGAGGCTAAAGCCCCTCTTCCACATGGTTGTGATCCAAGTCACGCATCAGAAGCAAAGGAACTCAGGAGAACCTGCAACTAAACATGTGACTGCCACACAGGGTGGAGACTTCAGGCAGCCAGTGTTCTCCGTAATGTATAGATGAGCCCTAATCAACATTGGCTTACTCACCTAGAGTCTTCACTTCAAGGATGGCTCCAAATCAAAACCAATCAATTGTTTCTATATTCATGGATCTAATACAGAAGAGTATCAGTTCACTTGTAATGTATGGCACTATATCTACAACACTTCTGCATTAGTCACATTTAAAATGCTTCCCATAGAGCTCTTTGTGACCTATGAGTAATCAATATAATTGGATAAAGCACTTTGCCATTGTTCGATACAAACAAAGCTGTAGGCTTAGAAGTATGTTGAAAAGTAATTTAGGGACAGAAAATGCCCATTCATCAGAGCAGAGGAGAATCTGAAAATTCAGATCTGTGATGCCATCCTTTGACTAACGAACACTGAGAATGACTGCAGTAGCCATAGCAACCCACAAAATCAGAGGGACACCATTCAGCCTAGAAACTGTCAGAAATCTTAGACTCTTGAGCCTGTGTGGCAGGAAACAAAGACAAGTTACTAGACACAACATCAACAGAGCCAATCTGACATCAGTGGAATACCTGAGTCACTTCAGTGAAGTTCCCCTGAAGAGACCAGCAGTTGTAAATCAATTGAACGGCTCTGAGGACAAAGCTTTCTACAAGTCCCTGCAGCTGGTGGCTGTGGAAGGATGGAGGGCTAAATTACCTGCTTCACAGTGAACAGGATGGATGGATATCTGAGGGGAAAGAAAGGGAATGACTCAGAGTAGGAGGAGAAGCAGCTGGCCTGAAAAAACCTCGGCACACCCTTTCTTGGCCTTCATGCCTTCTTCCTTCGGGAAGATAACCGCTGCACACAGGAGAGAAGACCGCTGGCATTCCCAATGAGATAATTAAACAAGGGGCATCTGCTTATCACCTTTTTATCCTCCAGGAGCTCATGGCGGCACAAACAGTTCTCCACACCCACACCCCATGTACATACTTTTTACGCTCACAACAATTCTTGTGAAGAATGTCAGGCTGAGAGGGAGAAAGAGTGAGAGTAAATGAACAGATGTCACCCGGTGATCATGGCAGAGTGGAGATCTGAATCCAGGCCTCCTGAGCATGATTCTCTAACCACTGCACAAAACATTAACTCTCCTTTGAAGTCTATAATACTCTGCAGAGAATAAAGCCTCTAATCACCCCTTCCACTACAACCCTGCTAGAAATTCCAGCAATGAATATCCATTTCTCATAAATAAAAGAAGATCTTTGGTGTGTCAAGCAAGGATATGAAGAGTACAGCTCTGTGTGTGGTATACGTATGCACCAGCTATGTGTGTGTATGTGTGGGGAGGGAGAGTTCTTGTGACATTTCATGAGTCTCTACTTGTTCTCTCTTAATTCCCTTGTGTCTTTTGGAATGACAACATTTATTTCATTCATCAAGGCATTTAATATAACATCAGTTATCTAAGCATTGGCAGCAGCTGATACATTGTACTGGAGTTTTCTTATCTTAAGCAATTTTGCTAGAGCATAAACAAACACATTATGAAAATATTGGCCATTCAAGTAAGATTATACATTCCTTCAAGAGTCTTTCCTAGGGAGGTAGTGTAGTTTCTACACTCTCAGTTAATTCAGTAGGAATTTGAAAATGCTTATTACTAGCTTGCTGTTAAGGAACAAAGTACCCAGAACAAGTTGGTTAATTAGAATAAGCACTGGGGACAGTATACGAAGATTCATTAATCCATCTAGATTTGATTTGTGGTTTGTGAAAACACTCATACTTGTACACTGCTTATTTTTTTTGTCTAGTTAGCAATGAGGTGGAAAAGGGCAACATGAACCAGGAGGAAGTTGAGGAATGGAAACAAGGGGTACGGCTGCAACCAGATATCATTGGAAATGTTGGAATTGTCCCCCTACAGCAGTCATTCACAACTGGATTGCCCTGTGTGGACAAGGTAAGCCAACTGTGTAGGACTGCCATAGCACAATACTAGCAACAATATTCAGTGATGTGTGGATAGCCTGGAAAGAGAGTGGTGCAGGGCACAAATGTCCTTTTGAATGTACAAGTCAGTAGCTCTGCTAAGCTAAAAGAAACAAGGATGACAGTTTACAATGCATAGTGCCACGGGGGAGAAGAAATATTGCACGAGATAATCTGAATGGCATCCACTTCTCAATGACTATTTTAAAAAATTACCAGTCCAGGTGGTGATGGGTGCCTACAAGCTACCTTCTTTAGGAACAGAACTCCAGATCCAATGTACACCTAGGATTCCCTGAAATTATCAAAAAAGTTCAGAACAACAGGACAATACTTGAGCAATCCACACGTAGCTTTAAAAAGTGAGCATGGAAAGTGCCGTCAAGTTGCAAGTGGCTTATAGCAACCCCATAGGGTTTTCAAGGCAAGAGACGAACAGAAGTGGTTTGCCCCGTTGCTTGGCTCTGCATATCAACCCTGGACTTCCTTGGCGGTCTCCCATCCAAGTACTAACCAGGGCCGACCCTGCTTAGCTTCTGGGATCTGAAAAGATCAAGCTAACTTTACACTGAATCAGATTTGTCAGGGCAGTGACAGGTCAGGTCAAAAGCAAAATGCACAGGATGAGGGAGTGAATCCTCACTGCCCAGGGTAACGAGCCACCGCCCAGCCCCTCAAAGCTAACCCTCAACTGAGAGACCAAAGGATCAAGACTCTAGCCCTGCCAGGTGTTAATAAGTCAGTATGGCAAGGGGGTGGGGAACACTCGCAAGCTGAGTTCACCAAAAACAATTTCTTTGGTAGCTGTAGCCAAAATAGGCCAAGGTACTGGGTCTAGATGAAAGCCCCAAAATCCAAACAGCAGCAAAAAATATAATTAATAAGGTTTATCAGAAAAATAGTGCAAACATGTAAAAGCAGTGCAAAGAAAGGACGGAAATAAAACTAGATAGCTAATTGAACATACTTATTCAGATACTTATTCAGATACTTATTCAGGCTTTAGTCCTCTGATCCAGATGTTACCTGGTCAGACTGAAGATACAGAGTCCAGATAGAGTTCAAAAATCCAAAAGTTGGTATTCCAGCCATGCAAGGCCCAACCTGAAGTCACAAGGATGACTTAAAAGGTACAAACTAGAATGAATGATCTTGCTTTATGCCAGACTGCCTCCAAGTGGCATGATCTTGTTTGGGCCAATCAGATGTGTTGCTAAGACACATTATCACATACCGCTGCAGCTGGCAAAGACCCACAATCCCATGCCAAGGGTTCCTTGCACTAATGGGATGGAATGCGAGCGTGAAACTCCCCCTTGGTCTCTGGCCTTGAAGCTCCGAGGCCCATGATCTCACTTGCACCTGTGTCTGAGCGTATCTCATTCTTATCTTTCTTTCCAAACTGCAAGTTATCGTGATGTTAAATTCCCAGAGAGGGGTCTTCAGAAACTTAACTAGACCTAAAAGCCTGAATCAAGGATTTCGAAAAGCCAAGAAACAGCTAAAGAAGGCCAGTTCTTGACAAGACTCACAAAATACAAGATCCTCTGACAAAATACATGATCCTCTGTCCCATCCTTTTACTAGGTTTAAGCTGGTCTACCAGGGATGTGCAGCTCAAAAAAAAGGAAAGGGGGAAAAAACCCGTTTCCCTCTACCCCAGCTCCGGATATCAGGGAGCTGAGAGCTGAAAAGTATTGGTATTCTTGGTTTCCAAATACCGGTTTGATATTCAGATTGGGGGGGGGGTTCTGTTATTTTTCATCTCAATTATTCCATATGGAGAATCTTTCCAGGGAGATGGAGGGGCTGTTTTTAAAGCTACTGGCACCAAAATTGTAGTGGAGCTGCTGGTGCCTGTCCTTTAAATACCCCCCCAAATGAGGTGCCCCCAGCCATCCTCCATTTATTTATTTTTATTTATTTCATTAGATTTTTACCCCACCCTCCCAGCAAAGCCAGCTTAGGGTGGCTTACAATATAAAACAATTCAATAAATACAATAACTAATAAAACCCCAACATGAATTTAAAACCATAAACATACAACATAATAAAGCGCTAACATTAGTTCCTCAAAGCTTGGTCAGCTTCCTGATCTACTACAAATGTCCCAGGGTCAGGCTATACTTAGGGGCCCAAAAAGTCGGGCTTGCACCCCAAGGGCTGTCAGATGTCAGTGGTGGTGATGGTAACGGTGGTGGCGGCGGCTCCAAAGACCTGGTGGAAGAGCTCCATTTTACAGGCCCTGCGGAACTGTAACAGGTCCCGCAGGGCCCTGATCTCCTCCGGAAGCTCATTCCACCAGAGTGGAGCCACCACCGAAAAAGTCCTGGCCCTTGTTGAAGCAAGTCTGGCCTCCTTGATGTTCAGGAGAATCAGCCGATTCTGGGTCCCCGATTGCAGTGCTCTCTGGGGAACATATGGGGAAAGGCGGTCCCTCAGGTATGCAGGTCCTTGGCCATAAAGGGCTTTAAAGGTCATAACCAGCACCTTGAACCAAATCCGGTATGCTATAGGCAGCCAGTGCAGTTCTTTTAGGGCGGGCTGGATGTGTTCCCACATGGGACGACACAACAACAGCCTCGCCGCTGCGTTCTGCACTAGCTGCAGCTTCTGGATTTGGGCCAAGGGCAGCCCCATGTAGAAGGCATTACAGTAATCCAATCTCGAGGTGACCATAGTATGGACCACTGTTGCCAAGTCATTGCATTTGTGGAAGAGAACCAACTGCCTAATCAGCCTAAGATGGTAAAAGGCCAACTTGGCAGTGGCTGCTATCTGGGCCTCCATTATTAAGGAGATGTCTAAGAGCACTCCCAAACTCCTGACCTCCGGCGCTGGCACCAACAGCGCCCCATCGAAGGCTGGGAGTGGGATCCCTACCCCCAGACCACCCCGACTCAGGCACAGGACCTCCGTCTTTGTCGGATTCAATTTCAGCCAACTCAGCCTAAGCCAACCAGCCACAGCTTGCAACCAGGTCGAGATCTTCCGGTTTGGAGTTGGACCAGCCGCCCAACAACAGATAGAGCTGGGTGTCATCCGCATACTGGTAACAACCTAGCCCATGCCTCTGGCAATCTGGGCAAGAGGGCGCATATAGATGTTAAAAAGCATTGGGGACAACACTGCTCCTTGGGGCATGCCACATTCAAGCGGATGCCTTCGGGACAGTTGATACTCTAGGGCCACTCTTTGTCCCCAACCTTGGAAGAAGGAAACAAGCCATTGCAGGGCCAGTCCCTGTACTCCAATGTCGGCGAGGCGGCAGGTCAGTAGCTGATGGTCGACCATGTCGAATGTAGCCAACAGGTCTAACAACAGCAGCACTGCCGACCCGCCTCGATCCAGGTGCCTCCAGAGGTCATCCACGAGGGTGACCAGTGCCGTCTCTGTCTTGTGACCCAGGCAGAAGCCAGACTGGAAGAGATCTAGAATGGAAGCGTCACCAGGAAGCCCTGTAACTGAATTGCCACTGCCCTCTCTATCATCTTGCCCAAATAGGGCAAGTTGGAGACCAGCCAATAGTTGGCCAATTCTGCCAGGTCCAGTGATGGCTTTTTCAAGAGGGGGCGTACCACTGCTTCCTTAAGTCCCTCCGGAAACAGCCCCTGAGCAAGGGATGTGTTAATTATCTCCCACAGTCCACCTCGAAACCCCTTGTGGCCTGCTTTAATTAACCACGAAGGGCACAGATCAAGGGAGCACGTGGTAGGGCATACAGTTAAGAGCAATTTGTCAACTTCCTCAAGGCTAAGCAAGTTGAAATAATCCAAGATGTGACAAGAACACATGCATGGAGCCTCGAGTTCCCTTACTGTATCAACTGTGGCGGGGAGGTCATGGCGGAGCGTCAAGACTTTATATGCAAAATAGCTCGCAAAAGCCTCACAGCCGATATCCAATTCCCTACGATTTAATCTGTTTTGTGTCAAAGCAGTAATAGATCGAATTGTTCTAAACAATTGGGCTGGGCGTGAGCTAGCGGATGCAATATAACACTGTCGTTTAACGGCCTTGATTGCCATCTCATAGGATCTCATAAATGTCCTATAAGATGTTCTTGTAGCTTCGTCGCAGGTATGATACCACTACCTCTCTAGCCATCTTAGCTCCCACTTCATTAGCCTCAGCTCATTGATTCTTATAGGGAAAAATGTTTTTAAATATGTAAAACCAGAGACTCACATCAAGGTCTAACCTGAGAGTGATGCCCGTTGTCCACCCACACAGAGTGCTATCACCCTTTACAACCTCTCTTCTTCAGATTATGGGTCAGGACATCAAATTTACCACCCTACAGAGAGTCATGACCATTTCACACCTCAAGTCTACTTTCTCACTCCCAGAGATATCCACAGACAGGGTAGCCCAGCCCCCTTTAATAATCAGTCCTCACTCACACAGAGCTACTGGAGTTGGGCTCAAACACTGTTCCAATCACTCACAGCCACCATTTGTTCATATTGTATAATATGTGTACATACCAAGAAATTAAATTGTGTATATGTGTATTCCTTTCCCTTAGACACGCAGCCCACAGGGTTAATCAAAACAAGAAACTTTTATTTATAAGAACAAAACACTTAGGAAAGTAAAGACTAAGAAACAACATTTCAATTCCATTGAACTTTTGAACTGAGGTCTTACACCTACAACTGGGATCCTTTAATTACTAATTTAATATTTTCAACCTGTTCCAAGCAGCTTTTCTATACAGTTCCCCTCAATTAGAAAAACCCTTTTCTCTTCAGCCCTTAAGGTGTCAGCTTCTCAGCTACTAACCTCTGTCATTTTTCAACTGCTGTTTTTCAAGTCTCCTTCTCTCAGCATTCCATCCACTCTCATTGGTTGCTCTTAGAGAAAGGCAGAACCCAGCTGGGCCATCACATCCAGAATTGCCCAAGCCAAATAAAATAGGAATACCGATGCAAGCTAGTAAATGTAAAACTGGAGAATCTGGGCAGATGTATAATCTGGGAATCTTCAGCAATGAAAAACCCAAGAATCCACCACAAAAAGCAAACCTGACATGAAGCAATTTGAGCAAAAAACACAACTTAGCAAAGTCAACAAAAACAATTTAAAAGGGCATAATCTAACACAAATGAACCTGTTAAGCTGATACCAAGCCCAGGAAGACACAGATGCTCCGGCGGGAAGGGGGAAACAGTCCCAGAAGCCTTCAAACAATTACTCCCAAATATTTCCAGGATTTTTTGGGACCCATTTAATAGTATCCTGGAAAAGCCCGGAGACCAAATATATCAAAAAATACTAAGGTATTTTTTGGATATACATTTGGCTCAGTTATACCTGAACGCATATCCCTAGCTCCCTAGTCTGTAAAGCCATAATTGAATTTGCTAACTTGGTCTTGTCTTTGTTACAGAAAATTCCAATGGAGATTACAATAGTTATAATACAACAATAACAACAAAAATTAATTATCCATTGTTTAGGTCTACTTTGGGCACGCCCATGCCAGGGCTCGCTCAGATTACAACATTAGCAAGAGCTTTTAGTTATAATAACTTGCTCCAACATTATGATAGGCACTGAGGCTTCATCACTCATGAAAAGGAAGCAAATACCTGCTTAGGATTCCATACAGTGCATTTTTTTTTGCTATCATCTCTACTTTCCATCCTGTGGGATGCAGCTCTTGGCTGCTCTAAGAACCAGACACTATAATAATTACATGTGAGTGAATAAACTGTATTAACTGTTGAAGCATGGTTCTCAAGAGCAAAGCAGAATGGCAGACCAGGCCAAATGGGTAAAAAAGGCCTCCTGTGGTGGCTGCTACAAGCATGGATGGCTTCAAGAGGGAATTGGATAAACACATGGAGCAGAGGTCCATCAGTGACTATTAGCCACAAGGTATAGATAGGAACTCTCAGTCCGTATTCTTGGTGCTTGGAGGGGGGGCAACAGTGGGAGGGCTTCTAGTGTCCTGATGGCACCTGGTATTTTTGGCCACTGTGTGACAGAGTGTTGGACTGGATGGGCCACTGGCCTGATCCAACATTGGATTTTCTCATGTTCTCTTATGTTCTTATGGCTGCAAAATGGTTTATTTACAAGTTTATTGAAATTAAGCATTTACAATGGCTCAGTGAGCTCAAGTTGATTTAATTAGCAGCTGACTTGCATACTACATGTAGAAAATATTTGGGAACAGGTGTAGGCACAGTTCACATTGCACTACCCTGAAGAAGAGAAAAGAACATCAACACAACAGGAGTAATAAGCCAAGTAGAGAGCATCAATGAGCACGTCAACGTGCAATCCTGAACAGAGTTACCCACTGCTCACTCAACTGAAGTCAATGGTCTTGGATGTAACTCTTTTTAGGATTGTCCTGTAAAACTGTTGTAGTAAAGTCACTTTCCAGACTGTTACAGCAACAAATACTTCCACAGCCCCCTCTGTCATTATCATACCAGCATTCTCACGTGGTACCACTGGTGTGTGCCAAATACATCATGTTCCCTGTCATGGGTATTCCAACTGCAAGCCCAGCCTCTTCCTTGGAGAAGCAGGCAATGTCAACAGCTATTAAAAACAGCTAGCATTTAAATGCTGAGAACTGCAGAATCCAGTTAGAGAGACAGAAAACTTAAGAATAATTTTAAAGGTGACTGAACCTTCTTATTTCAATTAGAAAGTTGAATTTGAGAAAATTGTGCTGCCAGGCCCCTAATTATAACCGATGTAGTTTTCAACATGACTCTTGAGTAATTCTCACTGAGAAGAAAGCAGTTTCATTATAAAACACAATTCACCCAGAACATGCTTCTGGAAAAGGAGCAAATGAGGTACCACACTGGCATGCACGAAAGGCAGCATGTTTAAATAAAGGTCAATTAAATGGCATCATCCTATTACAATATTTTGTCAATTCTTTTAAGCTGTATGTCCAGATTGATTTCTGTAACATATCAGCTAAAGTAGACAAGGCTCTTAAGGCTTTACTTCCTCCTAAAAACAAAAAGCAAGTATTGTCATCAAGTATTGTTTGCAATGCCCACTTTGAATTGTTCACTTGGTAAGACAGCAGACAAACATTGGTTGCTTTGGGTTTTGTAGCCTTTAAAATACCAGACGGCTTCACTGCAGACAAATCAAACAAATGACATAAAGGGAGTATGAATTAACCTTCTCTTTGTAGGTTTTTATTCCACACATGCTCAGCTCCCATCAACAAGAATTTGATGGCGTTATTAAAAAATCGCAGGTGCCTGCAGAAATCAGGCCTTTAATGTCTCAAGGCTGCACTTACAGGTTTGGTAGCTGGGGCCAAATAAGCGTCTCGACAAAGTGGATGCTTCTCTGAGCAATAAAGCTGGCAGCATTTCTGATCTAACGAACAACAGGAGTGGGAAATCTCAGTCAATTCATGCTTAATTTAAGAATCTGGCCTGCAGGCCCAACATCTGAGTCCCCCAGTTTGATGCTATAAAGACACTGTAAGGAAATGCATTGAAGAAATGAATATTCACTTAACAATGAATAATAGGATGGTGCTTTGTACATGACATTGATTTGTGGGGAATCTCTGGATATTGTTGTAATAGACATCAGTGGCAGATCAGAACTGTGATAAAGCTCAGAGATAGCGATCACTAGAATAATGAACACCACCTGCAATCTCAGACGCAAAGCCCGCCTCTGAGTTTCTGGAGAAGCTGGTACAAGTTGAGATCTTGTAATGGCAGTGGGCCAATAGGATATGGAGTGTTGGGCTACGGCTGGCCAGGTCTAGATCCAAGCCCCTATGCAGCCACAAACCTTACTTTACAGCCAGTTTTCTTCAATAATAAATATTCTTCTGTAAATTTACTATCCTCTCCACCTGGATTGATGCATGTCAACATTGATGCTGTCCCTAGCTCCTCAGAGGATGATAGAATAAGCATTGTGATGGAGAAATAAACCCTGATTTAGATTGCCATGCTCACAGATTGTCTTAAGTAACTGATGGTTTGCCTAATATACCATTGCACATGCTTTGTCATTTTTCCCACTGTATATATCAACTTACTTTTAAAAGGGGTTTCTAAAAAGGTATTTTCCTCCAATTGTATTTTCCATCACCATTGACCCAAGACTGTAACCCTTTTCAGACATTCATCCATGCATTCACTAAAGCAGGATCACACCCTTCACTTTATTCCACAAAATCGGTGTGTTCAGCTGACCAACTACAGTGAGCCCCTACATGTACTCTGCTTGTTTGTCTTTCATGCACTGGCCTTACAATAGCTCCTTCTATCATATTCACCCACATGAATAACCTCAAGTTCCAAGTCACTTGCTCCTTTACCTCCTCTCCACTTTACATAAAATTAGTAATGCCAGTTCTTATTAATCTCCAGACAGTACTAGCTAGTTGCAGCAGCTGGTTCCTTAAATAATTGGAGACCCAGGCATGAGAAGCAAGTGGGATAGCATCTCGTCTTTGCTGTCCATTTGTTTGGAACTGCTGCCCAGAAATGGTACACAATGGCAGCTCTCTCACTTCCTTCCAGTCCTTGTTCAAACCCCACACTTTCAATGAATACTTTGACACAACACTTTTGTTCCTCACACGTACTGAAACCGAAGCATTTAGAAGACTTAGCATATGCATTTGGCATGTTGAGTTGGTAGCCTGCTACCTCAGGAATCAACCTCAATAATTCTGTGATGGTTTCCCATGATCTTTTTGGTCCATGGAATTCTGAACATTTGCACTATTCTCCCATGGAAGGAGCTTTCAATATTGACAGACCATAAAGTTCTGGTTCCAAACTATCTGAAAGAATAGGGAGTATCTAGGTATTAGTATCCATGGTTCTACTTTCAAAGAATTGGCTTCCTTTAGGAAGACTGCAATCATGGGATAGGGAGCCACCAGAGATCTGGGGGAGGTTTAAAATATCCTTTCACAAAGAATTGAAGAATAATATTTATACCAATCAATACTTGTGGCAAGTACTTTTGCTAATGACTAAGAAGCATAGTAAGGATATTATTTAGACCAGGCCTAAGCAGGCGTAACTTGAATGGATGCATATTGCCCTCAATTTTTTCCTCCTCCCAGGGACCACCAGTCCTCTAGGTAACCCAAGGCAGTTGCCCAGTGAACCAGAGGTGGAGAGATGCCAATTAGCAAAAACAGAGTTACTATATTTCCAATGGCATTCCAGTGGCGGGGGGGGGGGGAGATGAAAACACACTGTAATATCTCTTCTGGGGAAAACCTGGAAGTGATATCTGTCCTCTCTAGGAACTGCTGAAAACTCCATCCTTTTATCATAGAATTTCTGTGATTCCTAAAGGCTTGATGTCACATCTGGGTTTTCCTAAAAAGCAACATCACACCATCACAGAAAGCTGCTCCCCTATTCCCCCATTTCCCCTCCTCTCCTGCTAGTTGCCAGGTTTGTTAGACACAAGACCTCCACAAAGTCAATCACCCTCTACAGGCCAAACCTGTTTCCTCCTTGACCTGTGGACAACTATGGCCAGTCAATAGGCTACTTAGCGCTTAATTAGAATTGACCAGCAAGTTATTCTCTTGTGTTGCCAAACTGTGAGAAACAAAAAACCAGTTAATGTTTCTCTTTAGTGTCATTTATCTGGAAGGCCACCTAATGGCTTTAATCTCCCTATTCAAGGCCAAAGTTTCTGCCAAGGGCTACTGCCAGAACTCCTTGTATTTCAAAGGAAATCGTAAAACTGACACTGGTAGAAAATTTAGTTCATCAGTACCAGGGTAATTTCCTTTCCCTTTCTAGAAATCCATGTGTTTGCAAGAGTTTTTTCCCCATCATGAGGAAAGCAAGACTATTTCTCAGTGTGCATCACACAAACAACATCTTGGGCCACCTTAATGAAACCCGTTTTCAAGCCGAAAACCCACAAACCAAGCTCAAAGCACCAGTTCTAAAGCAATGGTTTCATTATTGGCCCCCTCTCTGTTTTTGTATTTTTTATTGAATGATGTACATATACTTTATTTTAAATGTGTCTAATGCAGAAATGTCCGAATGTTTGATGTTTGCTACCATAGGGACCCTATTTTGTGGAAAGGTGACACAGAGGAAGGAAGGAAGGATTTTCAGGAGATTTCTCTCTGACATTCTACCAAATTTCTGTTTAAAATTGCCAACGTATTCTCCCGAAGGGTTCCTGTGCTTTAACAGCCTGAGGACTAGATCTTCAGCATGTGAACATACACAGAGACAGTGATAAGAAGAACTTCGCATACTCAGTTTCTGCTGGCAACAGAGCTGTTAAAGCCAAATGGTGGGAGGGGGGAGGTAGGCAACTCCATGCCTGCAATCTGAACACATTTTCTTTAACAAGAATATCTTGCCACATGCAGGTCTGAGGGAAAAGAATGCATAAATTGGATCTATGTTGCAATATAAATCATGTGTAAACCTGACAGCTTGTATGGGTTTCATGTGGTGACTCTATCAATATTAGAGTGCCTGTCAAGGATTAGAACAATACCTCATTAAAGTTATGGACACTTGTATACATCCCACTCAAATGATTATCAATGCTCTTACATCTTTCAAGGGGATAATTAAAAGGAAAGAGCAGCACATGATTATTTACACAGCAGTGACACAGTGGACGCTTAGAGGAGGTGAAGAGGGTATTTTTTATGGATTGTGCCAGGGTAGCTGGAACTTTAGAGAGAACAGATAGAAAGGAGGAAAAGATCTCTGTATCTTTACCAGTTGTTAACATCTGCTACATTCTCCTCTTCTGCCTAACCATTAAAGAATACCGAAGCCTGTCCTCCTTTCATCTGGATGCCCCATGATGCGTGAAGCATCTAAAACTACAGCCGCTCCAGAGGGCCAAGAATCACTGGGGCCAAAGTACTAGATGCTCCCTGAAATGCACACGTACCATCAGTCTGCAAATCTTCAATATGCCTTCCATTTACATATAGGTTATTTTACTTCATTTGACAGATTCATATTGTACCATTAAATGACCAAGATGGTTGATAACAAATAAGAATACATTCAAATGCCTCGCTCCATTACACTAACTAATGCCTCAAAAAAAATCTAAATTGAATTTAAAAATACAAACAGAAAAGAATAAACAAGAACAGTAGGGAAAAGAACACAATAAAAATCACACATTCATGTAGGAAATTTCCATCGATGGCTACTAGCCATGAACACTAAAAGGAACCTTCACTTCCAGACACAGTAAACCTCTGAAACCCAGTGCCAGGAAGCAACATAAAGAAACACCTTGGCCTCCAGGCCCCATTTGGGGGTCCTCCAGGACAACTAGTTTGCCACTGTCTGATGCAAGATGCTGGACTAGATGGACCATCTCTTATTGTCATTACATTCAGCATTTCCAAATTGCAGCTCATCTTCATCAACTGCGGCATGTGGGAAAACTGGGAAATGCTGAACATAATGATGTCTTGTCACAAATTACTGGGATTTGATGTTAGTGGAAAGTGCCATCAAGTCACAGCCAACTTACGGCAACCCTGTACGTTTTTCAAGGTAAGAGACGTTCAGAGCTGGTTTGCCATTGTGTGCTTCTGTGTAGCAACCCTTGCATTCTTTGGTGGGCTCCCATCTAAAGACTAACCTGCTTAGCTTCCAAGATCTGATGAGATCCAGCTAGCCTAGGCCACCCTGGTCAGGGTATTGACTAGTAGCAGCCAAGTATTTCATATGTATGTATTTCATTTCCTTCCTTTCTGTGGCACCAGACAATATCTAAATCCTGCCACACTCTGAGCCCAGAACAGGGAGCATTAACTGAACCGTCCCAGCCACACACTGTGATTCTTGGATCTGGTGATGTCAGCAAACTTTTATATGCATACAGAAATTGTATATGGATAGAGAGAAATTTTCATTAAATGTATTGAAAGATCTAGATCTTTACTTTGAAAATTTAACTGATAGTTAAATCTCAAATATGATCACATTTGTACTGCTAAATTACGCCATGTATGATGAAGGATTAGTTAAACTACTCTGTATTTTTAATTAAATCTGTACTGTAGTTCTTCCATACTTCTCAATTCCATGTGATAAATCTGGAATAGTACAATATAATTCCCCTTCACTATTCAGTAAGACAGTTCCTCTAATTCAACTGATTGGATGGTTGAAGTATTATCCCAGATGAACATATTAATTCTATATTCCTACGTAATTACTGGAAGCTGTTGATACTGTCTCTACCCATTTTCTTCAATGGAAAGCCACTTTGTCACTGTGCCTCGCCTGTAGTAAAGATGAAGTCATACAATGTGCAAACTACAACGTGACTAGAATGTTGTTCTAGGAGACAGGAGACCTGGGTTCAAATATGCCTTTCTATGAAGTCCATTGAGTGAACTTGAAAGCCAGTTTGGTGTAGTGGTTAAGAGCGCGGACTCTAATCTGGGAGAACTGGGTTTGATTCCCCACTCCTCCACATGCAGCCGCTGGTGTGACCTTGGGTCAGTCATAAATTCTTTCAGAGCTGTTCTCTCAAGGACAGTTCTTGAGAGAGCTCTCTCAGCCCCACCTACCTCACAGAGTGTCTGTTGTGGGGAGGGGAAGGGAAAGGATTGTAAGCTGCTCTGAGACGCCTTCAGGTAGTGAAGGACGGGGTACAAATCCAATCTCCTCTTCCTCTTCTTTACTCTTTCAGTGTAACCTACCTCACAGGGTTGTTGTGAGGATCAAATAGGGATGGGAGGACCATGTATGGTGCCTTGGGCCCCTTGGAGGAAGGGCAGGATTTAAAACATACCATACTAGACAGATGCCCAGGTTAGCCCGATCTTGTCAGATCTTGGACCCTGGTTAGCATTTGGATGGGAGACCTCCACGGAATATCAGCGTTGTGACAAGGAGGCAGGCAGTGGTAAACCACCTCTAACTGTCTCTTGCCTTGAAAACCCTGCAGGTTGCCATAAGACAGCTGGGACATGACTGTACTTTTCTTGGCAATAGCTCACTCTGCATTCTACACTACATTGTGTATAATTCCTTCTCTCTCTGTTTCTCCATGCCTAAATGGCTCCCTTCCATGTTTTGCTGATCCAACTTGACAGCTTTGCTGATCTCCTTCCTCTTGGAGTCTCTCTTTTGCTCTGTCTTGTGTCACAGGGCTTGGTCCTTCCAGGGATTGTGCATGTCCCTTGCTACTTTTGTTTTTATTGGCCTTGCTCTTCCGCTTTTATCATCAGCCTGACACAGAGAAATTCACCAGGAGGAGCTTTATTTCCATACTAGGAAAAACTGCATCTGTTTCATCTGTGTGTCCAGTGTTTCTTAAAGGCACAGGAGGGGGACCAGTCAAATTGTGGCAAGTCAATCTGGGCTAAAGGAAATGGTTTGAAGGCAAGCTGACATTTAGCCAGTGAGGTGTTAGACTTGTAACTGGGAGACCCGCGTTCAAATCCCCTCTTGTCCCAATGGCAGTTTGCTGGGTGATCTTGGACCACTCATACTCCCTCAGTCTAACCTACCTCACAGAGTTGTTGTGAGGATAAAACGGAGGAGAGGAGAACAGTGTAAGCCATTTTGAGTCCCCACTGGGGAGAAAGGCGGTTAGAAATGAAGTAAATAAATAAATTTACCTCCAGCTTTCCTTTGTGGCTCAAGGCAGCACATCATCCTAAATGTAAAGTTTAAAAATACAATAAAGCTCCACATAACTCCTCCGCTCAGATGCTTGCGCCTAAAGGCAGAGAGTATCTTTGAGTCTCAACTGACTCACCTCATGGGGTTTTCAAGGCAAGAGATGAGCAGAAGTGGTTTGTCATTGCCTTGTCTTCCCTGGTAGTCTCTCATCCAAGTATTAACCCTGCTTAGCTTCCAAGCTCTGACAAGATCAGGCTAGCCTGGGGCTATTAGGGCTGTGTCAGGTAGCCCTGCCATGATGGATGGAAGGGAGGGCGGTGGGCTATGGATGGAAGGGAGGGAGGTGGGCTATAGGCGCCTTGGTGGCGTGACAGGCGGGAGGTTGGAATCCGGGGAGTTGCTGATTTACACCTCGGGTGTGAGAATGGAATGTGGCTTTTATTACTATTATCTCTTGCAGCCTAGACGTTCTGACCTTGGCAAGTCAGGCTGCGCGCTTCCCTATCGCTGGCATAGATGTAGCAGCTGTGGGTAGCAATGGGGCGATGGGGAATTCATTAGCTTAGTAACTTTCGATTTCCCAGGCGTATGTTATTCATTGTGTCGGAGAAGGGGGGGTCCCCATTCACCCCCTTCCCTGTATAACCGCTTGCTTTCTGTAACCAAGTCATTCTGAACAAGATACCTGTACCAGTGATCTATCTATTGCAGCTTAATAAATGCTAACCTTGCTTGCATCATAAGGTCTGGTGTTTGCTGACTAAGTTAGGACTCCTGACAGTTTGTTCAGAATCATCAATTACTTTTGGGACTGGTCCTAAACCCGCAACTCCAAAATGAGTGGCGGAGAAGAAGACACTATCCCAATTGAAGAAGATGAAAAGGAGAAGAGACCTCCCGGGAAAGACGCACCCCGAGAGACCCCAGACACACACGTGCCGAGACACTGGGGTCTGGAGTACGACTTTGGAGGGCCTTACGGAGATCCTTATGGGGCAGCCTATGGGGGGTGACCACCCGAGTTGGACGCAGATGTGACTGGGTGAAACCCCTGGCTGAGACCCACGAAGCGTGGTTCGGGACCCCGAGAGCTTCCATGGGGGTGAGCCACCCCGAAAGGTCGGTCCGGAAACTAATCACGGCGGAAGCCTTGGAGGAGACTGGCCGCGATTCCGATACCCTGGAAGGCGCCGTGGTGAGGAGGAGATGGACTGAAGAACCCAGCCAAGACTGCCTGATGCGCTTCCTAGACGAATCCCTCGCACGCATCCCACAGATGATCGCAGAGGGTATCCGGGAAGAACGCGAGCGGCAAAGGCGTGAGGAACCACCAGCCCAGGTCCCTCCTGATCAACGGCCGGTGCCGGACCAAGGCCAGGGGAACGTGCCAGCCGGGCCGGTGGATCAACCAGCGGGGCCAGGACCGCAGGGGCCGCCGGGGCAACCACCCCTCGTCCTTGGGGGTTCTTGCCGCCCAAGCCTACAGAACTTCTGGACGCTGACTTCGATGGAGACCCCGAGAAATTCCCATTCTTCCTGGTGCGAGCCGAAAAGTTTATCGAGACCTGGGGCCATCTGTTCCAGAGGGAAGAGCGGATGGTCGATGTCATAGCAGCCCACCTGAAGGGAGCGGCTGCTGACTGGTATGTGGGGCTCCATCAAGTCGACGGGCGCGAGCTGAGAGAGATCGACTCTTTCATGTGGGCCATGAAAGAGCAATTTGAGGATGTGCACTCCACCAAAGCAGCGAAGGCAACGATCCGAAGCCTCAAACAGGGAGCGCGATCGGTGAGAGACTACACCTCGGAGTTCCGCAGATGTGCCGCCAAACTCCGAGGGGAAGGGAACCTCGTGGATTTCTACAAGTGGGGACTCAACGCGGAAATCCGCCGAGAAGTCACCAGGAATCAAGATCCGAACACCCTCACCGGATGGGTTCAGGCAGCCGTCACGATGGAGAACCGCCTCAAGACCATCAAGCTGGACGACGCTGCAGCGATGGCTAACAGGGGCCCTACGCCGACTGCGAGAGGGAAGACCCCGGCACCCAACCCGAGACAGAGGGATGGCACAAGGGAGCTCCGGATGAAGCAAGGTCTTTGCCTCAAATGTGGAGAAGGGGGCCACTTCGCCGCGAACTGCCCGTCTTCAGCTGCAGCACCCGGAGGCCCGAAGGGAACCAAGAAGAAGTTTGACACATCCACGCCAAAACAGGTGGCGAAACCGAAGGGGGCGAAAGCTCTGCAAGCCAAGCCGCTCAGCGAAGCATCCGACTCCTCAGATGGCGAGATCGTGCCGCAGGGAAACGACGCGGACCTGCTGTAAACAGCGCTGAACAGCAGGTCCCACCTCCCCAGGCGCAACTCCCGGTGAGCAAACCCCCCTCTCTTTTCTTTCTCACGGTGACTCTAATGGACCCGGGTCTATTGACCCATGTGAGAGTACGAGCTCTCATTGACTCTGGGTGTGGGAGAGACCTTATTAACCCCACACTACTAACGGGACTTGGGGCGAAAGTTGTTAAATTAACTGACCCCTTGATTTTTACGCAAATGGACGGGTCCACAATGAAAGAACCTTGCAAATATGAGACTGTGCCCTTGCGGGTGGGACTCGGGCAACACTGGGAAGAGAGACCTTTCGTGGTTACCCCTTCAGCCCGATTTCCCTTGGTCCTAGGGAGCCCATGGTTCTTTGATCACGATCCTCATGTGCTGTGGGGGGAGGGAAAGGTCAACTTCATCTCCAATAAATGCCAGTCCCACGCATGGAAAAAAGAGTGGGGACCTATGATGGGGGGCAACTCCTAGTGACAGCGGGGGTGGCAGCCGCAGAACTGGAAGGCATTCCCCCCGAGTATCACGACCTGGCTCCCGTGTTTGGAGAGGAGGAGGCAGATGAATTACCCCCCACAGAAACTCTGACTGTGCAATTGAAATTTTACCCAACCAGAAATTACCGAAGGGAAAGCTGTATTCTATGAGCCCTTCGGAAAAGGTGGAACTGAGGAAGTTCATCGATAAAAACCTCAGTAGGGGCTTCATACGGCCGGCATCCTCCCCGTTTGCGGCTCCCGTGCTTTTCCGGAAAAAGAAGGATGGGGGATTGCGGCTCTGTACTGACTACCGCGGTTTGAATGCAGTCTCAAACACAAACGCTTACCCCATGCCCCTTATAAAAGACTTACTGGCGGCAGTGGCTGGGGGAAAATCTTCTCTAAGCTAGACCTCCGGGATGCCTATTTCAGAGTCTGCATACGGGAGGGGGATGAATTTAAAACGGCGTTCAACACCCCCTCGGCCAGTTTGAATACTTGGTCATGCCATTTGGGCTCCAGGGGGCCCCTGGAGTCTTCATGAATTTGATTAACGAAGTGTTGCATAAATACTTGTTCAAGGGGGTCCTTGTTTACCTTGATGACATTCTTTTGTACTCCCCCGACCGTAAATCGCATGTGAAACTGGTGCGGGAGGTACTACAAACGTTGCACAAGCATAAACTGTTTGCTAAACTGTCCAAGTGTGAATTTCACAAAACAGAGATCCCTTTTCTGGGCTACCGCATTTCTCAGAAAGGGATTGAGATGGACCCTGACAAAGTCAAAGATGTCGTGGGGTGGGAGCCTCCTAAAACGAGGAGGCAACTCCAGGGGTTCCTCGGATTCGCGAACTTTTATAGATCGTTCCTTTCGAACTTTGCCCAGGTGGCCCTTCCCTTAACTGACTTACTGAGAACCAAAGGGAAGCCACCCGAATGCACTCGGCCCGGGGCCAAACTGGATTGGTCGCCAGAGTGCCAGCAGGCGTTCGACAAATTGAAAGCCCTTTTTACATCGGAACCCGTGTTGGCCCACCCGAATGAACTCAAAAAATTCATTGTTCAAGTTGACGCCTCCGACGTCGCAATGGGGGGGGCGATCCTGCAGGAGGGGGAGGATGGCAAGTTGCACCCCTTGCCTATGTTTCCAAAAAGTTTAACGATACTGAACGGAATTGGTCAGTGTGGGAAAAAGAAGCGGGATCGATCCGCTTAGCGTTGTCTACCTGGCGCCATTGGTTAGAGGGGGCGCGAGTCCCGTTCGAGGTCTGGACTGATCACAAAAACCTCGAGCTGCTCCGCTCCCCCCGTTCCTTGAACGCCAAACAGCTCCGCTGGGCTGATTTCTTCTCCAAGTTCAATTTCACACTGCACCATTTCCCGGGGACATCTAACTCGCTGGCTGATGCCCTATCACGCCTCCCTCAACACGACAGCAAAAGGGAGGAGATTCGTGACTCGATTTTTACTCCTGCCCAGTTGGGAGGAGCGGTAACCACTAGGAAACAAGCCAGACATTCCCCCCCACCGGCAGATCCTCCCCCAAATGAATGGGCGGTGAGATTTTCTACAGAACTCTCGAATGAGGATAGGGAGGAGGTGGAGGGGGAAGACGGAATATCCAGAGATGAACATGGCTGCTGGACTAAAAATAACAAACTCTTTGTCCCACGATCTCTCAGGGGGGAGGTGATGGGCTGGGCGCATGGATCTAAGCTAGCTGGTCACACAGGGTTTGTGAAATCCCTCCAGCTATTGCAAAGACAATTTTGGTGGCCGGGCTTACGAAAAGATATGTCTCTCTTCACGTCAGCCTGCCAAACGTGTTTGATGAGTAAACCTCGGCCCGGTAAACCCCCAGGTGCTCTACACCCTCTCCCCACCCCAGCTCGCCCGTGGGAGGTGATTTCTATGGACTTTATTACGGATCTACCCCCTAGTGGGGGGAAAACGGTCATCTGGGTGATAGTAGACCTATTTACTAAACAGGCGCATTTCGTTCCGTTTGCCTCCATCCCCTCGGCTAGAAAATTAGCCTCTGCTTTCTTGCAACACGTTGTGAGGCTCCACACCTTACCTGCCAAGGTGATCTCGGACAGAGGGGTTCAATTTGTTTCTAAGTTCTGGAGCGAACTTATGTCACTGCTTGGGGTGGAGAGGGGGGTGAGCAGTGCCTACCATCCTGAATCGGATGGGCAGACCGAACGTGTAAATCAGACTCTGGAGCAATATCTGCGGTGTTTTTCTAACTTTCAGCAGGACAATTGGCATTCTCTCCTGCCTTTGGCTGAGTTCTGTTACAATAATACTCAGCACTCGTCGACGGGGATGTCCCCGTTTAAAGCAGTACATGGATATGATGCCCCGCCTTTGCCCTTTTTGACTTCTCCCGACCTCCCGGCGGGAGACGCTGGAGACTGGTGCAAACAACTGCAGGAGGCGTGGGGCTCCTTAGCCAAAACTCTTGAGGAAGCTAAGGCTGCATACAAATTCCAGGCGGATAAGAAACGTAATCTTGCTTGGATTCCAAAATGCGGAGAGTTTGCTTATTTATCCACCCAGCATTTGCGTCGTATTCAGCCGAGTCGCAAACTTGGTTGGAAATATGTTGGGCCGTTTGAGATTATACGAGTGATTAACGATGTGACTGTTGAACTTGTCTTGCCTAAATCTCTAAAGTCTGTTCATCCTGTTTTTCATGTGAGGCTTCTACGCAAAGCGCCTGAAGAGAACAGATGGAGACCGCAACGGCCGCCCCTCCTCCTCTGCTGGTGGGGGGAACCTCACTACGAAGTGTCGCAAATTCTGGACTCTAAAATCTCTCGCAATCGCTTGTTTTACCTGGTTGAATGGATTGACTTTGGGCCGGAGCAGAGGGAGTGGGTTCGAGCGGAAAATGTTCTGGCCCCCCGGCTTGTCAAGGCATTTCACAAGTTGTACCCCCATAAACCAAAGGGGTAGGACTATTTTCGAGGGGGCTGCATGTCAGGTAGCCCTGCCATGATGGATGGAAGGGAGGGCGGTGGGCTATGGATGGAAGGGAGGGAGGTGGGCTATAGGCGCCTTGGTGGCGTGACAGGCGGGAGGTTGGAATCCGGGGAGTTGCTGATTTACACCTCGGGTGTGAGAATGGAATGTGGCTTTTATTACTATTATCTCTTGCAGCCTAGACGTTCTGACCTTGGCAAGTCAGGCTGCGCGCTTCCCTATCGCTGGCATAGATGTAGCAGCTGTGGGTAGCAATGGGGCGATGGGGAATTCATTAGCTTAGTAACTTTCGATTTCCCAGGCGTATGTTATTCATTGTGTCGGAGAAGGGGGGTCCCCATTCACCCCCTTCCCTGTATAACCGCTTGCTTTCTGTAACCAAGTCATTCTGAACAAGATACCTGTACCAGTGATCTATCTATTGCAGCTTAATAAATGCTAACCTTGCTTGCATCATAAGGTCTGGTGTTTGCTGACTAAGTTAGGACTCCTGACAGGCTGCTACGCCCACAGCAGCCTAACCCTTGTTAAAAGACCTGGTGAATAAGACAGCCTCACAGGACCTCCTAAAAGGAGGGGGTGCTTCCCGCCTCTCCAGAGACCCCCCCCCCATTTCATAGAGTGGGAGCTAAGACAGAAAAGACAGAGATCTGGTAGATGCTAGTCAGGCAGCTGGGGGACCTGCCACTCGGGTTTGGTGTAGTGGTTAAATGCGCAGACTCTAATCTGGGAGAACCAGGTTTGGTTCCCCACTCCTCCACTTGTAGCTGCTGGATGACCTTGGGCAAGCCATAGTTCTGTCAGAGCTGTTCTCTCAAGGACAGTTCTCTCAGAGCTCTCTCAGCCCTACCTACCTCAAATGGGGTTTGTTGTGGGGAAGGGAAGGGAAAGAAGTTTTGTAAGCAGCTTTGAGACTCTGAGTGAATCCAATCTCTTCTTCTCTGGACCATAGTTGTCCTATGAAGACATATGGAAGAGACGGTCCCTTTAGATAAGTTTACGGTATTGTTTGAGAACGTATTACTGTCACTACAGACATTTCTTTTTTCCCTTTCTTATGCAAGATCCACGAACACTTGGGTTTTTTTTGGGGGGGGGGGAATGGCAACACAAATGATGCTATGTATCCAGAAAAAAACATGTGCAAACACAACTGGATGTCAATTCTGTAGCATTTTTCAAAGAGGTGTTTTCTAGTCCTCCTGACCTGGATAGCCCAGGCTAGCCAGGCCTCATCAGAAAAAATTTTTTCCCTAGTCCATCAGGCTATTGTGATTAATGATAAGTTCAAGAAAGAATGGTGCCTTAACGTACTAAAGCACTATGTGAAATCCCAGATTTGTGTTGACTGGGATTGCACTTGCTGATGTGTGTCTTGGAGATGGTCGCAAAACAGCACTGGCCCTGTCAGCATGGGAGTCTGTTGATTAGTTTGGCTACAAGAGGCCTCAGTGGTTGAAGAGATGGCACAATGTTCAGCTTTCATGGAAGGGCTCCCCTTTCCGTAAAGAAGTTAGCAAAGTTGTGACCGGTGAACTATAGTACCTCGGGAATGAAAACTATTGCATGATTGTGACACTACCTATCTTTTGTATGACATTTCAAACTAGCTTGGCAGCTGTTTCTTATGAGCGAAGCAGTGAGCAAAAATGTTTGATCAGACTTTGGAGGTTTGATCCAAAAGGAAAGGCAGACCAATAAAAATGGCTTGGCAGGGTTGGGTCTGGCTCACAAGCTTCCAATTAGTCACGGCTGTTCTAAGTTATTCTTGGCTTTTTATCTGTATCACCTTTTGGTGCCACAGATGGATGGAAGACATCTGCACACACACCCCCACACACACAACCAACCTATAGAAAAACACTTCTTTCTCTTTCTTTCATACAGATTTGCCAAAGTTTGGCTCAAGCTGTTTGCCAGCTGTTGCTTTTCAGCACTTTGATGGTTTGTGACTGACTTAACCTGAAGGTATGTTACCAAAGACAATTCCAACAACGGAAGCAGGACCATAACTGGGCCACTAGCAGGCTTCTCTGGTAAGCAGGGGTACACAGTGCACTGGCTAATCAATAGATGGCACTCTAACCTCAGAATCTATACCCATTTAATAGTGTAGCTTTGTAACAAAGGCCAGAAATTCCGTGGAACAGCATTGTTTTATTTTGATCAGGAAATGTTCTGGTCAGTTTTCATGAGAGAACATTCCTGGTTTTAAATAAAGGCCTTTACCTATACTGTTCCCCATTAATGCAACAGCCTATTTACCTTCCAGCCACTTATAGTACATCATACTTTTTCTACATGAACATCTTTGTACAAGGGGTGGGACTGTGCACCCATTACAACATCTGCGAATACATGCAGCTGACCTTGCCATGTTGATCCATGCTTTTGTAACTCTGAGGCTGGGCTAGTGCAGTATGCTTTAGAAGGGGCTGCCCTTGAAGACAATCCAGAAATTCAACTGGTGCAGAATACTGCTACTCATCTATTACTTACAGCATGTGAGTGTAATCATTTAAAAACAGATCTAAAACCCTACCTGTTGCTACGCTCAAGGTGTTGGCTCTTACTTTTATTTATTTATTTTATTAGATTTATATAATGCCTTCCCTGCTGGGTTCAGGGTGGTGTACAGCAGTTCTTTCAAAGTTCTTAATGAGCTGGGAGTCTAGGACCCATGTACTGAAAGGATCACTACTCCTAGTAAGGAACCTGCCAATTTTGATCTTCCCAGCAATTTCTCTGCTTGTTCCTCAGCACAAGATCATTAGATCAGTGGCAGCCTGACCATGTGCTTTTTCACCTGTGGCACCACTCCTCTGGAATACTATTGCAAAAGAGGTCAGGAAACCACCCTTCATGGCAGTTCTCAGGAACCACTGCAAAGCAGTATTAATCCGGTGGGCTTTTAAGAAAGTTGTAATTTTATAATCAGGGGTCTATCAACATAGACATCATTCTAGTTTACACACCAGCTACAGATGCTGAAGGGAAAGAAAATGAAAGCTTTTATGCAACTGTCAAAGAAGAAACTGATCACGCACCTAAACAAGATGTGCTGATAATCACAGGTGACTGGAACGCAAAAGTGGGAAACAAAGTAGAATCTGAGAGTTGGAAGGGACCTCCAGGGTCATCTAGTCCAACCCCCTGCACAATGCAGGAAATTCACAAATACCTCCCCCTCCACACCCCCAGTGACCACTGTTCCACACCCAGATGAAAAAAACCTCCAGGATATCCAGTCAAACTGGCCAGGAGAAAAATTGCTACTTGACCCCAAAGTGGCTATCAGCATTTCCCTAGGCATGTAAGAAAGGGCCACAAGAACTAAACACTGATGCATCCCTTCCAGGGCCGGCCCCAGGTGTCTAGGCAGGACAGCCTGGGGCGCCCACCCCACCGGGGATGCCAACCTCCCGGTGGGGCCTGGAGATGGCCCAGCGCCCGGTGGGGCCTGGAGATGGCCCAGCCTGGAGATGGCCCAGCAGCCGGGGAAGGGGTGGACTTAGAACCCTCGCCCTTTCCCTCCCAGCGGCGGCGCCAGCTCTCCTGGGTGCTTCGCAGCTGCGAGGCGCCCAAGAGAACCGGGGAAGGGGCGGGGTTAGAACACCCACCCCTTCCCTTCCAGCGGCAGCGCTGGCTTTTCTGGGCGCCTCACCCAGGAAAGCCGGGGCTGCCGGCGCTGAGCGGGAAGGGGGACTTTTCATGGGAGGGGCATTTTGGCGCCCCTGTAGGGCCGGTGCCCTAGTGGGTGAGCCAGCCCTGATCCCTTCCTGCCCTCACTCTCATGATCTGCCTAAGTTCACAGAATCAGCATTGCTGTCAGATGGCCATCTAACCTCTGTCTGAAAACTTCCAAAGAAGGAGAGCCCACTACCTCCCAAGGAAGCCTGCTCCAGCAAGGAACTGCTTTAACTGTCAGGAAGTTGTTCCTAATGTTTAGCTGAAAACTCTTCTGATTTAATTTCAACCTGTAGGTTCTGGTCTGAACTTCTGGGGCAACAGAAAACAACTCTGCAGCATCCTCTATATAACAGCCCTCCAAGTACTTTAAGATGGTTATCCTGTAAGACGGAGTTCTTCTGCCAGGCTTTCAATTAGGAGCCGCCACTGCCACCACCAACAACGAAGCGGCCTTATGATGATCATACTCCAGTGGTGCGGCAGATCAGTACCATGATACGGGGATGGAGGCCACATCTGTTGGACACCATCTTGTTTAACCTAAGAGCAACCACATCGAGCACTTATGTAATTTTTGGTATTTATTTTGTTTTATCTGGTTTTATCTGTTTTATACATTGGCACTTGGTGCTGTTAGCTGCCCTGAGCCCATTCATGGGGAGGGCGGGGTAGAAATCTAAATAATAAATAAATAAATAAATATCACCTCTCAGTCATCTCCTCTCCATGCTAAACATACCCAGTGCTCCTTCAACCTTTCCTTATAGGACCTGGTCTCCAGACCCCTCACCATCTTCGTTGCCCTCCTCTGGACACATTCCAGCTTGTCTATATCCTTCTTAAACTGTGGTGCCCAAAACTGAAACAATACTCTAGGTGAGGTCTAACCAGAGCAAAGTAAAGAGATACCATCACTTCGAATGATCTGGACACTATACTTCTGTTGATACAGCCCAAAATCACATTTGTCTTTTTAGCTACTGCATCACACTGCTGACTCATGTTCAGTGTATGGTCTACTAAGACCCTTAGATCCTTTCTGCACATACTACTACCAAGAAAAGTCTCCCCCATCCTATAATTATGCATTAATTTTTTCCTACCTAAATACAGAACTTTACATTTATCCCCATAGATATTCATTGTATCTGTTTTAGCCCAGTTTTCCAGCCTCTCAAGATCATCCTGTATCATGACTCTATCTTCTACAATATTTGCTATCCCTCCCAACTTAGTTTCATCTGCAAATTTAATAAGCATTTCCTCTATTCCTTCATCTGAATCATTTATAAAGATGCTGAACAAAACAGGTCCCAGGACAGATCCCAGGAAAGTAGAATCAAATATTGTTGGAAAATTTAGGTTAGGAAAGCAACTCACAGAATTCTGTGAAGACAACAAGTTTTTTATTGCAAACACACATTTCAAGCAATGAAACAGACAATTGCATATGAAGACATCTCCTGAAGGCCAATACAGAAATCAGATAGATTACATAATCGGAAGCAGAAGATGGAGAAGCTCTGTTCTCTCTGTTAAAACTACACCAGGAGCTGACTGTGATATTGACCATGAATAGTTAGTATTGACAATTAGAATTAAGCTGAAGAAAAATACAAAAACATTCATAGTGCCAAAATACAATCTCAAGAACATTCTAGAAGAGTTTAAGGACTATGTAAAGAACAGATTTGCATTACTAAGTTCAAATGAACAGGAACTGAAAGAACTATAGGTTGAAACCAGAGATATTATTAAGAAAGAATGCTCAAAGACTATTCCTGCAGCCAAAAGAAATAAAAAGCCTTGATGGACAAAAATCTTAAAATTGCTGTAGGCAGATGGGAACCAAAAGTAAAAGGTAAGAGAAATTTATTCAGAAGTTTAAATGAAGCATCCCAGCAACTGGCATATAGAGTTAAAGAGAACTATTATAATAACAAGTATAAAGAAATATCCCCATCAAGGTCTTAAAACCAATGGGCTGTTCAACCAGAAAAAGACAGCAATATAACAAAAAAGTTACTGCTGTTCAAAGTTCATTAAAAAACAAACAACGTCTAATTACAGCAGCTATATATTTGCACACATCTAACGTTACATTAAAATCAAGGTCTGCTAACAGAGTCATTAAATGATAGTTAGAAAATCAAACAGGCTTTTTATTCAGATAAAGAGCCAGAAATTTTTCTTTCCAGATCTGAATAAATTACACAGAAAAAGAAGAAATGTTCAAGTAGTTTCTATCACAGATACAAATTCTTGATCCCTTCACTTGGCCTGTAAATTGTCCATGTAAGACAGCAAGTGAAAGTGAATTCATTCTTGCAAGCAAAAAAAATCTCAGATAGCATGGTACCATAATACTCTAGAAATAATATTATAATTGGTATTGATTAAAGTATGAATATCCAAAGTACATGGGCAAACATACGTACCACTTCCCCTCCTGAAGACCACACCATTCTTCCACCACAAAGTGGTTGTAAGCACCAGTCTTCCCAAAGGCCAGAAGAAAGTCACAATCCAAAACAAGTGAGTTCAGCTTATCTATGAGGAGGTGAACCCATCCAGGTTTAAAAGAATTGAATATTGACAGTGAAACTAGTGATTCCTTACTCTCTAGATTAATGGCAAGCCAATATTTAATAACCATTAACCAGGCTATAAGAGAAATTGTCTTCTGTTCATTTTCCATTAACAGGGAGGATGAGGCGATACATCTAGACATGCTAAGATCGATCTAAGGAAATATGTCTGGTTTATATCTGGGCACGTACCCAGTTTACCAATCCACACTGGAATAGCATACAAAAACAGTGAAGTTATTTTTGCTCGAAATGCATCCAAAGCTTCAGGGACAAATTGATCACCTGTGGTGGGGAAAAAAATCCTCAAAACTGCAGCTGCACTCTTAGCTTTCATCAATATCTCTTTACTGTGCAAAGCCCAAGAGAGTGAATGTTATAATGTAACTCCCAGATATTTATAAAATTGGACTTCTTTCGTAATGTGACCTGAGAAACTCCAGTGTAAAGAAATGTAAGAGAACAAAAAAGGGAGAACAAGAGATCTGTTTCACAAGATCCATGAAATCAAGAGGAAATTTAAAGCATGGTTAGGCATGCTGAAAGATCAACATGGAAATACATTAAATTAACAGAACAAAATAAAAAACAGATGAGAACAATACACTGAAGAACCACACAGAAGAAATGAAAGGATGACAGATCTCTTCAGAGGAATCTTTTGAAGAAGAACCTGCAGCTTTAGAAAGTGAAGTGAGAGCTACATTGAGAGCAATTGGGAGAAACAAATCACCAGGAACAGATGGTATATCAATAGAGCTATTATAAGTCACAGAAATGGAGTCCATCAAAATCTTAACAAGAATATGTCAACAAATATGGAAAACAAAACAATGGCCCACAGACTGGAAATGCTCAATCTACATTCCAGTTCTGGAAAAAGGAGATATCAAAACCTGCATCAACTGTTGGACCACCATATTAATTTATCACACAAGTAAAGTGATGCTCAAAATCTTACAACAAAGTCTGTTACCATTTATGGAATAAGAGATACCAGATGTTCAAGCTGGATTCAGCAATAAAGATCATACTGTAAATTTACGGTGGTTACTGAAGCATATGAGAGAATTTCAGAAGAAAATCAGCTTATTTGTCATAGATTACAGCAAACTTTTTGATTGTGTGGATCATGAAATGCTATGGTTGGTTTTAAAAGAAATGGGTGTGCAAAGGAGACAAGGATGCATTTTATCTTCTTATCTGTTCAATCTATATGCAGAACATTTCAAAAAGAAAGCTAGATTAGCTTTAGATGAAGGTGGAGTGAAAATTGGCGGAAGGAACATTAGCGGAAGGAATATTAACAACTTGAAGTACACAGGTGAACTACATTACTGGCAGAAAACAGTAGAGAATTAAAAGACCTCTGAGGAAGGTTAAAGCAGAAAGTGCCAAAGTGGAATTACAGTTGAACATCAAGAAGACAAAAATAATGATTACTGAGGAACTACACAACTTCAAGGTTGAGGATGAAGAAACTGAAATTGTTAAATATTTTCTATCCCTTGGCTCCATCATCAACCAGAAGGGAGACTGCAACCAAAAAATCAGAAGGAGATCAAGACTGGGAAGGGCAGCCATGAAGGAGCTAGAAAAAATTCTTAAGTGTAAAGATATGTCACTGGCAACCAAGATCAAGTTAAGTCATGCCATAGTATTCCCCATTAATATGTATGGGTATGAAAACTGGATGATGATGAAGAAAGCTGACAGGAAGAAACTTGATTAATTTTCAATGTGGTGCTGGAGGAGAGTAGCACGGATACCATTGACCAGCAATATACCTACAGCTTATGTGTTACTGCCGTGAAGTATGTGTGGGATGGGGAGACCTGTTCTGCAACATTTGTTGATTCATTTCCAAACCCAGAGAAGGGGAGAGGGTCTGAATTGACTGCAGCCCCATTATCCTCATGCATATTGGTTAAGATGGTTAATTGGTTAATTTCTACAGTGCTGGTTTTCTAATACCTTACAGGCAAAAACCAAGAGGCTGATTTTGACCTTAAAACCACTAAATTGCTTGAGCCTTACCTATACTATAGAGTCTGCTATTTTATTGCTCTTAATAATTTCTAGCTTGTTATTGCCATCCCTCCTTCCCTGCTGGATTAATAATAAGGTCTGCATGTTTCTTACAACTTTCCTCACGTACACAAAAAAGAAAACATTTAGAACAGAATCTATAAAGAATGCCAGGTTTCATGTTTAGTAACAAACCTTGGCAGCAAACCCTCAGGAAATAAAAGCATGGGGTCAGCAGGATTTCCAGTGGCCACCAAGATGGGCTTCAGTGCTCTGAAGCTTTCTGCCACTCAACAAGATTAGCGGACTGTGACGCCCTCCCTGGCGTGCAGGAAGGTGCCCTCTGCCAGTCGTAGTCGGCCGCGGTCCTAAGCGGTAGACCCGGCCTTCTAACTCGCTCGGGTATGGTGGATGGGGCCAGGAGGGCTAGTAGCGGAGACTTCAGACAGTTCAGGTAGCGACCTCAGAAGACAGGCTTTGCCAGAGGGTTCTCTTCACCCTTCTTGCCTGTCCTGGGTTTGGCCCTTCAAGCCATACGCTTCTGGGACGTCGTCTCTCTTGCTAGCCCATGCTCTCAGCCAGTCTCAGCCAGCCCAGTCTTCCTCCTCCCCGGCTGCGTCCCTTCTGCCGCCTTTTATTACCCCCACACTCCCTCCTGGCTCCTTCCCTCCCTGAGCCCCGCCTCCCTTTAAAGGGGAAGACGCCGGCCCGGCCCCCTCCCTTCCGGGTGGCATTGTCTCCTGGCTCCTCCCCCTGCAGGGCAGCTGCCGGGGCGTGTCTCCGCTCACGCCGCAGGCTGGGTCTCACCCGCCCGGCCTTCGGTCCCCCGACCTCTGTTGCTCTGGTCACTGCCCCCAACAGGGACCTCGACTCCTCGTCACTCCTTCCCTGCTGCGCCTCGCCGCCGCCGTCGATGAGTGCTTCCCTGGGGCTCGGGGGTGGGGCCCTTTCCCCAACGCGGTAGTTCTCGGCCCCTGGGGTGGGGGCTTCTGCCGGCATCTTCAGGTTGTCCTTGCCTTGGTCCTGGCCGGGGCCAGGACACGGACTAACAGTGCAATCCTAAACAGAGTTACACCCTTCTAATGGCAAAACTATACAACCCATGGAGGCTGCCACCAGGTTAGAACTGAGCTTGGGCCATTTAAAAATGCCACAAGGGATTGGGCCTGCCTCACCAGGATTCAGCCCTCACAGCATTTTTAGATCGTCTGAGTTCAGCTCTAAAATCCATAGGTCAAGCCCATAGATCCTGTAATGTCTAGTTTGGTCCTAACTGCATTGAAGTCAATGAGTGTAACTCTGGTTAGGGCTGCACCGTAAATCAGAAAATCAAGAAAATATTTGCAAATGATTCTACAATGTATACTTTATTCTCCCCTCCTCCTCTGGAGCAGCATTCTGACTGTTTTGCTCAACAGTGCTGAATACAGGGTGCTTTGCTAATAACATCATTGCGGGTAACAAAAGTGGCCCTTAAATGCATACATATCTCTTCAGCCAATGTTAAGAATGAGGCCAGCAAAAAGAAAAGCAAGAACAGTAAACCAACCACATTTTCCCAGTACCCTAAAGTATTCATATGCTATTTCCCCTCCCCACATATTTCATCAACTGGCTTCAAAGACATGAGTTGGTTCACTTGGGAAAATACCCCCCACAAAAGCACAAAAAAACAAGAACAGAAGAGTAGATTTGACCTGAAAGGAGTGTGTAAAACAAACAGAAAGAGAGCCTTCAGAGAAAGCAAATAGCTATTTTAGCTCTCTCAAGCAACACATTACACATTGCATGGCAGGCCTGATTCATCCTGCAAAGCAATCATTACTCCTCAGAGAAAGGAGCCAAGAGGTCAGCCCCCAATGGAGAGAAAACCTTAGGAGTGGATTTATCCAAGACCACTCTGAGCTCATGTTACCCATTTAAAGTACCTGCCCAATGCATTACCTAAGGGTGCTGCATGGAGCTGTCTTGGTACACCTTGCGCACCATAATAAGGGTACCAAAAGAAGGCACAAAACCCAGAAAGATAATTTTTTTCAAACAATGTTCTTCATGGCATTATGTGTAGGATCTCCACATGGCTAATATTATGCATGCAGCAGTGGCAATACACATTTGCTTAATGCAAAAGATATTATTTATCATATGGCAGGGTTACACACAGGAAGCATATAATAATATAAAATACATAACCAAGTTGATACAACGAGTATGCAGGGTGATTGGGCAATTCCCCTAAATACTAATATTTAAATTTTCAGTCCACTCAATTGCATCTGGGGAAAGTTCAAAGAGCCCCATCACATCTCCCAGGAAAGCACAACACTCATATTCCTGTGATAGATGGAAAATAGTTTGGCAGGCTGCACCAAAATCACATTCAGGTCCTGGTATTTTGCCCCATTTAAACAACAGGTCTGCACAGCTGCCGAAGCCTGTTGATATTCTATTAGCAGTCTTTCATAATTTACATGGCAAATCACATCCTGTGGGCAAAATGCAAAAGATGCTACTCTTTCTCATAGTAAAATATTGGGTTGGAACCTATCAACTTTTCCACTAGTGCAATGTCATAAAAAAGGTCACACAAGTGAGCAGGATAGGAGCTGAGCTATACAACAGAGTCCAAAGTCACCAGAAATTTGTTACCAGAGAGTCGTCCAGATAGCACAGTCAGCATCAGCATCATCATCATCATGGCTCTTTTTACAGCAGGAACTCCTTTGCATATTAGGCGACACACCCCTAACGTAGCCAATCCTCCAAGAGCTTACAGTAGCCCCTGTAAAAAGAGCTCTGTAAGCTCTTGGATGATTTGGCTATATTAGGGATGTGTCACCTAATATGCAAAGGAATTCCTGCTACAAAAAGAGCCCTGATAATAACAATAACAATAACTAAAAATAATAATAAACCAAAGGTTTATTCACAGTCCAGAGGTTCACAAGCCAAAGTCAAAGTCCAAGAGCTGATCCAGAATTACATGAGTGAGGCAGGTTCAAGAGCTATGGTCACTGAGTCTAGCAAAATGACTTGTTACTTACACACACAGGCTCCCAGAGCTGGTTTTTGTAGGCACTTCCTAACAAGACTCTGGTAGCAGCCAGCTGCCTGGAAGTAACTCTGCAGCTACTCCAAGCTGTCATCAGCCAGTAGCTGCCGACAGGCCATGAGATGTTCCCTGTCTCCTTGCTTGTAGTCCCCTTCCGAGCCTCTGTCTTCAGCGCTTGAAGGGTGGAGGTGAGCCTGGTGGGCTACTCTCCAACTGAGGATCATCTGCTGCATCAGGGCTGAGGAGTCCACTTCTCACGAGGAGTCCCTGCTGCTGAGCTCTGACTGATCCACGACATACAAGGAGTAAGAGGAAGACCCTTTGTTGGCCACAGAAAAGAACTATGCAAGGATCAAAGGTCATGAGGGATAAGGCTACAGTGAGGAGGGAAACTGCAATCACACCTTCTCCCTTACATGTCAAGCTGGGAAGATTCATCCCACTCTTGCTGGAAACTCCCCCATGCCCGCCCCCCCCCCGTTCTTCCAACCTGATAGCATTAAATTAAGGAGGAAGAAGATATTGGATTTATACCCTGCCCTTCACTTGGAGTCTCAGAGCGGTTTACAGACTCCTTTCTCTTCCCCTCCCCACGACAAACTCCCTGTGAGGTAGGTGAGCCTGAGTGAGCTCTTCCAAGAACTACTCTTTCAATAACAGCTCTAACAGAACTATGGCTTGTCCAAGGTCATCCAGCAGCTGCAATTGAAGGAGTGGGAAATCAGATCTGGTGCTCCCAGATTAGAGTCCATGCACTTAAACACTACACCAAACCGGCTCTTTGGAATCCACTGGAAGACCTTTCATCATAGAGAGAGTTTCTGATAGACTCCACAGAGGCCTCTATTTTCCGGACAACCCAAGCTCTGGTCGTTCTGGGACCATCACCTTTCACAAATAGTTGTGTACCAGCTTCAACTTTCACCTGAACTAAGCTGCCGTACACTTTGCCTATTCACACCACTTGTTCCTTTTCTTGATCTTTACTGACTATGACTCCTTGTTCTTGATGGAATTCAGTAGTTTTCAGAGTGTGATCGGAGGGTCTAACTAGAGGTTAGGTTTTTCCCTGGGTCCACCCAATCATGCATGTGTTGCAAGAATTAAGGAAAACACAATATGCAGTAACCAGTTCTGAACAAGTTTTCAGGCAGACCATGAGACCACAACGAAAACAGCTGTTCCTGAAGAGCCAGAGTTTTCTTTGACATTCCCACCACACGTTGAAGAGCAGAGATCATCATTCTGAACTTACCAGGATTAAACTTCTCATTTACATGCACGTCAAGCTCCCTCCAAATTTGGCTTGAACATCACACAAGTAGTTTTGCATTGGTACGGAAGCCACTTGGGCCACAGGCTCACTGTCAGCTCATGCCTTGGTGAAGAACTATGCAAGCTGCCCTGAGCCTGCTTTGGCAGAGCGGGTGGGGTAAAAATCAAACAAACAAACTACATCTGTCACTTGTGTTGCAGCATGAGGCAACTTTTGTGCTTGTGGACTCATTCTCTTCAATCAGTAAAATGGTTATAACACTTATAACACTCAGTGCAGGCTGCCTGTCTTGTAACCCTCTCCAGGGTCTTCAGGGAGGGCAGATTACAGCTGTCTGGGTTGCCAAGGGAGGGGCTGCTGGAGACATGGTACAAAAAAAGCCCCATGCATTTATTCTCCAGAACTGCACAAGATTGGGGGTGGTGGTGATTGGTTGAGAAAGGGGAGGGCGGACTGCGCACCTGGGAGCCCCGCCTGCCAATGCCCACCCTGCTGGGGTGTCCCCCCCATGGATGGCCCCAGCACCGCCCCTTGGAGACCGTGAGGGGGGTCTATGGTGGCAGAGGAAAGGAGTGGCAGCAGCTATAGGAGGATGGTAGCATGAGGGCAGAGCAGGGCATGGTGCTGCTGGCTCTGGAATGTTTACTAGGTGGGGGTCCCTTTGCAAGAGAAGGGCTCCATTGCAAAGATGGGGGGTGGCGTGGTTGACTTTGTTTTCTTTCTGGGAGCAATGGGGGGTTGCAGTGAGGATTCAATAGGAGCCATGCAACTCTGGGTATAAAGAGTGGGGTGGGGTGAAGCAAGGGGGTGCTTGTTGCACGGCATGGCAGAAGACGTGCAGGCAAGGCAGGACATGGAGGTGCCTGGACAGAGCACACGAGGAGGAGGACAACGATGAAGAGCCCCCACCCCTGCCTCCCTCCCCCAGACGAGTTGGAGGTCTGCAAGGAAGATGACAAGGTGGACGAATTGCAGGAGATGGGAGCCGGTGACCCGCACATCTTCTTGCACAGTGAGCAGATCTGGAAATCCGACTCGGGGAACAAAGCCATTGGGAAGGGGGGGAAGGAAGAGGGGTGGCGGTGTAGCACACACGTGCTCCAACCTAGCAAGGCAGCACCATGAACTGTGGCTGGCGATGGCAACCTGCTGGCCAAGGCCTGGTGGGTGGCATCAATGAGGCACTGTGGCCGGGGGGGGGAAGCACTGGGAATTGTAGTACTCCTCCTGTCCAGGTCACTGCTCGGTGACTTAAGGCTCCTAGAACCAGGAGAATGTGGAAGCAGACCTTTTACCGCTGGTGCCTGCAGGATGGATGAGTTGAGTGTCTACTTTAGGAGATGACAAGCTGTAGTCTCTGCCTGTACTCTGCCTTCCTTTACTCCGTATAACATGATTGTCTCCCAGTAGATACAAGAAATGTTTTGCCCCAGCTTAGCAGGCACAGCTCCCGAGAATGAAATAGCTCATTCAGTCACAAATCTATTGCTTAAAGAGAATCAGAAAGCATATTCAAAAGCCAGTGAGATGATGCACTAATTGCTGAAACACTGCTCAGAATGACTTTTTGGCAAGGAGACTGGCTAAGTGTTTTGGCTGGATATATCCCTGTTGGGTACATATCTCATGATTCACTCTCTTACCTCATTGCTACCTGCGCACTGCTGTCTGGGAAAAGAACACCAGATTGTATAGTGCCAGAATAACTGTCAGTTTAGAAGATTTCTAACTTCTCCCAAATTTTAGGAAAAATGATCTTTACTGTATTTATGAATCAGTGTTGTTTGACTCAGATCTTGACTAACAAATTTCAAACTGTACATTCACATAAACAATGCAAATTCAGGAAACTTTTTAGAAGAAAATGACAAAGAACAGACTGGATTTATACCCTGCACTTCACAAAGGAGTCGCAGAGAGGTTTACAATCTCCTTTCCCTTCCCCTCCCACAACAGACACCTTGTGAGGTAGGTAGGCTGAGAGAGCTCAGAGAACTGCTCCTGAGAGAACAGCTCCAAGAGAACTTGTGGGTGACCCAAGGTCACACCAGCACCTGCATGTGAAGGAGTGAGTTATCAAACCCAGTTCTCCCAGATTAGAGTCCATGTTCCTAACCACTACACTAAACTGGCACTAAACGCTTTTGTTCCTTTTTGACATTATCGCAGTTGCTGCGGGGGAGGGGGGGGGAGATTCTTTGATTCTGCCAAAAATGTTTATGAAAATCACTCCCCTTCCAGCTCAGCCCTAATTAAAAGCAATTAGTGCAGCATTGCTGCATTAAAGTATTGTAGTAATTAATCCAGTTTATTGGTATTTAGAAGTTACTTTGCATATATCTTTGTTGAAGTGATACAGAAAGCCTCTACTATTAAGGAGTTTTTGAGGGGTTTTTTTTTTACAGAAGCAGATGCAGTCTTTGATTTGTCTCCATGGTACAATTTGTGTAGAAAAGCAGACACCAGAGGTTAATAACTGAGAGGCTGTGGTATTGGCTATTTACAGAATCAATTTCAAAGTATTTTTGGTTGACAGCAAACCATGAAAGTGTCCTGCATCTGTTGGGTAGCACAGTAAAAACATATCTGATATAAAGGGATGATTTCATCTTTAAACAACAGACTTTTAGCATTCAGCAACAACATTCTAGGCCCCAATCCAGAGGTCCTTGCCCATGGAAGTAAGTAGCGCACACACTGGTGCATGCCAGGAACTTCTTGCCAAACAGATGGTAGTGTCAGTTATGGACAACAGGAAGGGAAGGGGTTAATCGTACTCAGTTGTCCACCCTGGCAACTGGTTAATTCACCATCTGTTTCCTGACTGTAAATGCAACCACCATCCAGCCATGGATGAATATGCACAAGTACTGGATTTGTGGGTGGAGGGGAGGCCTCTTTTGTACCCCAGGGCCTAATCAAGAAGAAGAGCTGGATGACCATTTTTCATATGTTCCATATAAGAGTTAACTTTGTTGGATTGTGACAGCCATGTTTGTACTTAAGTAATGTATCAATTATCCTACCTTAGTTCTAAATCCAGTCATTTCCAGCAACCATGATGCCACCAAAAAATCCACAATAATTTAAAAACAGTTATCAATAACTAGGAATAAGGCCCATTGTGGAAATAAATACAACGGGCTTTAGAAAGAGGCTCTGGGCGGGCTCTTGGGCACTCAGCGTCAATTTACTGTGGCGACCTCAGCAGGATATAATGACACAGAGCTTACCGTTTTCTCCAGGGGAACTGATCTCTGCAATCTGAAGAGCCGAGTGATCTCCAGCCTTCCCCTGGAGATTGACAACAATGGTTCCCCATGAGGAAATGGCTAGTTTGGAGGGTAGAGTCTATGGCATTGTACTTATCTTGGAGGTAGCAACCCTATCTCCTTCCCAGCCAACCATCAACATACTGTTATCTATCCTTCTGACTTCAGCTTTGCATCTCCCCCACACACCTGGAGCCTCTACCTAGGAAAAGTACAGTCTTTCCACTCCTCAGTGGGGACCCAAGCAGGAGGGGAAGCAACCTCAGCAGGGTATAATGACTCAGAGTCCACCCTGCAAAGCAGCTGTTTTCTCCAGGGGAAGTGATCTCTACCATCTGGAGAGCAGTTTTAATTTTGAGTGATCTCCAGCCCTCACCTGGAGGTCGGCAGCAATGGTCCCCCCAGGAGGAAATGGCTGGTTTGGAGGGTGGAGTCTATGGCATTGTACCTGTCTGAGGTCCCACCCTTCCTTAAGCCCTACCCTCTTCAGGCTCCACCCCTCAAATCTCCAGGAATTTCCCAACTTGGAGTTGGCAACCCTATCCCCTTCCCAGCCAACCATCAAACTACCATTATCTGTCCTTGATCTCTACCATCTGGAGAGCAGTTTTAATTATGAGCAATCTCCAGCCCTCACCTGAAGATTAGTAGCAATGGCTCCCCAGGAGGAAGAGTATAGTCTTTCTTCACAGTAGAGACCAAAGCAGCTTACATCATTCTCCTCTCCCCCTTCTGATCTGCACAACAACCCTGTGATGTAGGTTAGGCTGAAAATCTATGACTGGTCCAAAATCACCTGCTCAACTTCCACAGCAAGAACCTGGGTCTAGCAGACCCCGCTCTGAAGCACTAACTGCTACGCCAACGGTAGCCAACCTCCAGGTGGACAAATACACAAATGGAAATACAGCGAATGCAGTTATATAAACAAATAAACAGAATAATCTGTCATGCTGTACAAATCACAATTGAGACTACTGTCTTCTTATACAGTTCTACTTACAACCAAAATTAATACACAGGATTCCTAGCTACTTGGAATATACCAGTAGACTTTGTATCATTTTGAATCTTGCCAGAGCTAGGTTAAGCTCCATCACTAAGAAAAGTGGCCTAATGAAGCCCTAAAAAATGGCAAAGCAACCTAGCCATGCGGTTGCTGCTCCTCTAGTTTGCACTACAGCTATTATTGAGCTCATGCCATCTACTGCATGCTTTCTTCTGGAAACTTTTCTCTGCACGATGAGCCAGTGACCAGTGTTCCGTCTAAGCTGGGTTAGTGTGAGCTAGCTCACAGTTTTTTAGCCTCCGGCTCACACATTTTTGTCTTAGCTCAGGAAGGATGGCTCCAGAGCAAAGTACTTTATGCAGTAGCCAAATCGCTCACTCCCAACTTTAATGCCAGGAGCTCACAAAATAGAATTTTTGCTCACAAGACTCCACAGTTTAGAGGGAGCATTGCCGGTGACCACATCAATCTGAAGACAGACTTGTACTTTCTAGGACTGTTAGGTCACTATTCAACTGGTGCAGTTGTCATTTATGCATGGTGGCAAAACTATTTGTTATGTGTATTAATTTTGGTTGTAAGTAGAACTGTATAAGAAGACAGTAGCCTCAAGTATGATTTGTACAGCATGACATTCTGTTTATTTGTTTATATAGCCTCCAGGTGTAGCCTGAAGATCGCCAAGTATCAAAACTGAACTCCAGACAACAGATCTCTCCCACCCTGGAGAAAATAACTGCTTTAGAGGGTGGGCTCTATGGCATTCTATTCAGCTGAGGCTCCTCCCCTCCCCAAATTCTGGCTTCCTTAGACTCCACCACAGAATGTCCAGGAATTTCCCAACCTGGAGCTGGCAACCGTAGTCAAGACTGGCCCCAATGACTTCCTCACAAAGGCCTGGAAAGGGCTTCCTTCTTTTGCCTTTTTACTGACAGAACTAAGTTTGGTTGCCTAGCAACAGCCACTGAGGTCTCACAGGCGCCAAGAAGGAGAAGTGTCTTCGTCAGGAGAGACAGCTGTTTTGATAGTTTGTTCTGTGAGGAAAGAGTGTTCAGGCTGGCAGTAGACGGGGGAAAGGAGCAGACCCAGCACCCAGCCAATGGCACACAATTACTCTTGAGTGGCGGTTGATGGGCCAATGGCTGATGGATGCACTGCACAGCAAATGGGAGAGCTGGAAATGGCCAATATGTAAGTGAATTATAAATATAGGATGGTTTTACATGTTGTTTTCATTCTATATTGTATAATTTTTGCATTCCAGAGAACAGCTGTAGTAATAGTTATAATGCCACATATAAGGAAAGCCTAATGTTCCATGATGCGAGTCTGTGTGGTGCAGCGGTTAGAGTGCCAGTCTAGGATCCAGAAGACCCAGGTTCAAATCCCCACTCTGCCATGGAAGCTTTCTGAGTTATCATGGGCGACCTGCTCACTCTCAGCCCAACCTGAGCTGAGCTTGGAATTGGTGCAAGAGGCAAAGAGGGGCAAGGAGTGTGTCTGCTTGCTTGAGGCTGTGGAGAGCCTGAGCTGTTTGGGATGTGTTTGTCTGCAAATCTCCTTCTAGTTCCAGCAGATGGTCCCTGCTAAGATAAGCTTCTGCTGAGTGAGGTGAGTCAACAAGATTCTTTATTATTTCCAGATCTTGTTTGATGGAAGTGTTGCCTCAGAATCGCTTAAATAACCAAACAACTTTCTTCCCTTGTTACTATAAAATCAATCAGAACAAACCTTGGTGCAAAGTGAGTCCATGGGGCTTTTAAATTCTGGGGTGAAAGTTAACATTCTGATGGTTCTTTGCATTCTTCCAAACACGAGGCTGCAAATTCTTCACCATCATTTTAAATCCCAGCTAAACAAACTTTAACTAATGTGGAGCTGACTTAGCAACCCTCGGAGTAGCCCACATCCATTCACCAATTTAAGCTTGGAATGCAAGATAGGTAGGTATGTGTTTTACTTTAAATACTGCTGCTAATCAAGGACAGGGGAAATACTTTCCCAGGGTGATAGATCCTCAACTAAATATATTGCAGTTCTATCCTGGGAACCCCTGCCCTGTCAATTTTTTAAAATGAAATAGAAGTCCACTGGCACCTTAAAGACTAGCAACATCTATTCCATCCTGAGCATTTATGAGCAAGGGCTCACTTCCTCTGATGTAATGGGAAGAAAGAGAATAAGTTTCCTCATTTTTACAAAGAAAAGGGGGAAACAGGGGGAAACCCCATACAATAAATCAGGTGAGATTCTCTATGTGGGGACTCGAACCACTTGGGTAGTTTAACAGATAAAGGGAAAGGCCAGAGTTTCTAGATTTCTCATACCGGGTTCAAGTTCCCAAACAGCGGAAACCTGGGAGCCTTAACTGTGATATGGTTGCTGCTGAGGGGGGACAGTCCAGCCTTCAGAAGGAGATATATATAACCCTGGTATCAAAAAGAAGCAGTGGGGGTTGGATCCAGATTTAGTTTTCCATCAGTGGAATAGAACTTCTCTCCCTCTCCCTTTCCTGCTCTCCATAAAATGCTGCTTCTGAGGAATAGAAGACTCTGAGAAATGATACGGAGGGATCCGCAGAAGGACAGTGTAACTGGGGGAAACTGCCTACTTAATCTGGATCCAATTCAGACAGTACAGTCCCTTAAGGCTTGAAGGTGGAAGCGGGAGCTATCTTCAGTCACAGCTCTCTCATAAGGTTTTATATGCTCTGTGCTACTAGATACAGGTCAGTGTGGAGTAAAGAAGGATTTTCAGATTTAATTCTTGCAGGGAGTTATGCTGTTGCGTATATTCTTTGCTATGTGCTGTATTCTACAACAGGGTTTTATGATGACCCTACAAAACCAAAGACTCCCAAGCTGCAGTTCCACGCTAGCTCCCTACACCCCCAAACAGCAGAATTTGAGCCTGCAGACCAGATAAAAAGAGGAACTCGAAGTGTTATAGGATTATACTCTCGTGCATACCTTCAGGTATATGTAAGTATGATGCCAAATATTTTGTAATTGCCACTAATTTTCTTGGACAACAGTCCCTGAGGCAACATTTCATCCCAATAGAGACAGAGAAAAACTTTTAATGGCATAATAATACAGCAAATCAAAAATTCAAAAACAAAACAGCAATATATATATAGGTGTTTAGCTCACAAAGAGCCTCCTGGCACCCAAGGCCATCCTTGAATGCATGTACGAGGAGATTATCGACGCCAGGGGTCCACGGCTAAAGTAAGGAGCTTGGTCCCTGAACACAAAGGGACCTAGGATCCTAGTCCACCTAGTGTCTACCAATAGCTCCTCTGGCGGGAAATTCAAACCCTCCAATGGGACTGTGCGTGTGCCAAGTGGGATGTATATAGTTGGCCCTTGCGGGGCCATGTGTAAAATACAATAAACGCGTTTGAACGCATGTCATAGTATGAGTCCTCCGTGCGGTGAAGTCAGTACTTTCCAATGGCAATGAGGATGAGATCCCGATAAGCGGGCCTAACTCTCCAACCAGCGCAGCACCGAGCAATGTTCCAGTGGAAGCCACCGTGCCCCACACCACTCCCAAGCAGCACCACACAGTGCCCGACAATCCCACACACCGCTCTGCACTAGAGTCATGGCCTCCACTCTGGGGCATCTAGAAGCTTTTGACCCCACTCATCCCAAGCTTTGGGATTCGTGGATGGACCAACTGACCTACTACCTCGCCTTCCATGAGGTGACCGACGCAGGCAAGAGAAGGGCCATCCTCCTTAGCTCTTGTGGCGTGAACACCATCCAGCTCACGAAGAGCTTCCTGGCACCCAAGGCCATCCTGAAATGCACATGCGAAGAGATTATCGATGCCAGAGGTCCATGGCTAAAGTAAGGAGCTTGGTCCCTGAACACAAAGGGACCTAGGATCCTAGTCCACCTAGTGTCCACCAATAGCACCTCTGGCGGGAAATTCAAACCCTCCAATGGGACTGTGCATGTGCCAGGTGGGATGTATATAGTTGGCCCTTGTGGACCGTTTTGTCAGTTCGTGTGTGAAGTACAATAAACGCGTCTGAATGCATGTCATAATAGAAGTCCTCCATGAGGTGAACCCAGTACTTTACAACCCTTATATCTGCCTGTCAAAACAGCTGAAAGGGAAGAGATTGAACCTGGCAAGCATAAAAGCTCTAGAGTGTGAGGGATTTACCAAATTAGAAAAATACTAAGCTACAGAGTCTTTTGCAGGGAAAAGATCAAGAAAACATGGAGAACAGACTCCAGAGCTACCAGCATTAATTACTTGAGCTTCAATGTTCCAAATCCTTCTTCGAACAATCTGAAGAATATCCATTTCACCAGAATGGACCGAAGAATCCAGATCAATACCAATCAATTTGATTTTAGACACTATGAATTGAGACCAATTCGAGGTGTAAGGGTCTGCAGGGAGGACAGTAATAAGATTGTTAGGAGGGGGCTAAAATGGAGGCGAAGCCAAAACTTAATAACAACAGACCATGCCCTTGATTCAATAAGGTGTAAACCCAACTCGGCACTGAGAATAAAATAAGCAACAGAATTGGGGAGCCCAAGTGTCCCACACAGAAATAAATCATTAATGCATTCAACCTCTTGAGAAAAACCCTGGATTCACAGAAATAAAGTGTCATCCCAATAAATAAAAAAATAAAATGAACTGAGAGGGGGAAGCAGGCTGCTCTCTTTCCAATAACTCAGGACAACTTACAGAAAACAAAAAACAGATTTCCATACAATCCAATATAAGAGAAACCCCAGACCACTAGCATGTAGGAAAACATGGAAAGCATCAACCTGAACATAGAACTACAATCACCACTAGGAAAAAACAAACAAACAAAACAATGGCAATCAAATGCTCACGCAAACAGGACTCATTTATAGGGAAGGAGCTGTTCTTCTTTCCTCAGAAAGCCCATTCCACAACATAGAGGCCAGCAATGGAGAAGGCTCTTGATTGCTGTTGCCAGAAAAGTAAATGGAAATTAGGGTAATAAGAGGCAGAAGGGCTCAGCTCTCTCTCTCTCTCACACGCACGCACACACATACAAACTGATCCAAGGAAATCCCATTCATTCTTACATTAGGAAGGATGAAAATAATTAACAAATGGCCATTCATTAAGTTCCTTTCCTGACCCTGACCCTATCCACCACCTCCTTCACTTTCTCTAACCCACCCCCTCCATTTACTGGAGACTACATTCCCAAGGGTGCTTGGACACTGGAGATGTGTTGTGGGAGGCAGAGAAAAAACTTCTTTCCAACTCCCTGTTAGCCTGGATAGATGGTCAGATGGCTCAATACCTTCAGGGCTAGCAGCTACCAACATCATCTACTTCCACATCAAAAACAAAATGGAGGGGGGAACATATTAAGGAAACAAAAGTTAAAAAATGGAAAAAATACTATGCGTTCTTATTCATAAGTCTCTCCTATTCATATTGTTATTATTATTAAATCTTTCCTGCAATGAATCTAAACCAATGTGGTTTGGGAACCACCTGCTTGGTTCCAAGTTCACAGTGCTTGTACATAATAAAGAATCTGAGTCAAATAAAAGAATCCCTCATCCTTTCTGCCTCTGACAAAACACTGCTTTTATTCTTACTCTAAAGATACACTCCCTATGGACACCTGAGGGGATCTGAAAGCTTGAAACTTTCAAACAAAGGCTTCAGTCTCTCTCTCTCTCACACACACACTATGCTGCTCCTTCAACCAGCTCAGAAGGGTTTACTCGTGTTTCATTAATAGTGCAATCCTATGCAGTTACTCCAGTCTAAGTCCATTGAAATGAATGGGTTAGACTGGAGTAACTCTCTTCAGGATTGCACTATTGCCAGGGGCAGATTAAGGCTCACTGGTGCCCTAAGCACTGACCAATCTTAGTGCCCCCCTCCTTTCCACACTGACCCAGTCCATTTTAGTTGTTGACCTGTCTGACCAGATCTACAATGCAGGTTGCAGCAATACAAAAATTTATTCGTATGATAACACCATATACTGTACAAACTAAGCCAAGCTTTGGCTACATAAAGTTCTACAAAAATGCAATACAATTTTATCATTTTTTTTTTTACAAATCTTCATTCGTTTTTCTTTTTTCTTTTCACCCTTTTCCTAACTTTGTGGTGCCCCCTTTGGCCCTGGTGCCCTAGACACGTGCTTAGTCTGCTTAATGGTTAATCTGCCACTGACTATCACCCATCAAGGCCAGATATGTGCTCACCAAATCTATTACATTCTATAGACATAAGAATGCTGAAAGTCTACCTTGGAACCAGGGTTGCTAATTCTAGGTTGGGAAATTCTTGGGGTTTGGGGATGGGAGGGAACTCAGCAGAATATAATTCCGTAAATTCCAACCTCCAAAACGACCGTTTTCTTCAGGGGGACTGATCTTTGTAGTCTGAGGATAAGCTGGAATTCCAGGTCTCCAGGACCCACCTGGAGGTTGGCAACTCTATGCAGAATTCCAAAGCAAGCCCCACCTTCCTCCCCATTTTTAGGCCTTTATTTGGACAAGGAAGAAGGATAATGCCAGCTGAATAAAGATCTATGGGTGAAGCAGAATACTGACGAATAGGAGATGTCAGCAAGGATTTATGCTGTGTGTTCACAAGTCCTGGATGTTTAGGTGGGTAGTCATGTTGGTCCTCAGTAGAAGAGGAAGATTCAAGTTCAGTAACACCTTAAAGACCAACAAGATTTCCAGGGTATAAGGTTTCAAGAGTCAAAGGTCTCTTTGTCATATACAAGACTTGGACACAATCCAAGCGGAAATTTGTTGCTTGGAATGTCCCATGATTTGTTAAAATAGAAAACAGGGAAAACGAGTTCTCCAGTATCAGTAAACAATGATTTTAACATGAAGGAACCAAATCAGTAGTGTTTTCTTCAAAATTAAAGAAGTGATGTTGTCCTTTACCAGATCATAAATACAGGTCAGTTGTCACCATACGTAATTATAAAACGATGCAGTGCTTTCTTCCCTACTGCTAAGTTATGGGAGGATAAATAAACAGAAACAAGCCAGTAAAACACTTTGCGCCTGAGGATGATGGACTAATGACTCTCAGCTATGGATCACTAGCTGCCGTTCAGCAGCATGACTCGTGTAAATTAATCCTTTAAATGCCCCTAGACGTGCAGCATATGTCCAGCAAATCATAACTCACAACCATGGTGCCCCTGAACACATGGCTCCAGCTGCTCCTGATAAAAATGCTGAAAAGGGACTGAGGGCCTGTCAAACAAACCTCCTCAACAGGGCCTGGCACTTACTCTCAATACGCAACTCTGTGCATGCTTTTGGTCTTCTTTGTCAGCATATTTTAAATGAGCATGTAATTTCAGTGCATGGGAAGAAGGGAATGGGATTGCACAAGCTGATTTCCTATCTGACCACCGTGAGTTGATCTGAATATACAGAGTAGCCCTTTTCAGACATTACAGTCATGCATACCAGGAGCCTACCAACTACACGTAACAGGAGTGTGCATTACCTGCAAACCCCACATTGTGTATAGCTGCAAGTTACATGAACAGGTAACTCAGGTATTTTTGTTGTTGCTCTTGTCCAGTCGCACAGTCAAGTCCATCTCTTCACAACCCCACGGAACACATCACACCAGGCCCTCCTGTCTTTCACCGTCCTCCAGAGTTTTCTTAATTTCATGTTCGCTGCATCGATAACACTGTCTAACCATCTCATCCTTTCCCGTCCTCTTCCTCTTTGACCTTCAATCTTTCCCAGCAAAAGTGTCTTCTCCAGTGAGTGCTCCCTTCTCATTTCGTGGCCAAAGTATTTGAGCTTCAGCTTCAGTATCTGGCCTTACAGGGAACAGTCAGGTATTTACCATGTGCATATAGCCTCAGTACGCATATACACAATCCCTGTCAAATCTAGTACAAGCATGGTAAATACATGTGTTGTCACTGTTCACACAACACGGTGACCATAAATACCAGATGGACTGCAGGTAGTGTAATCCCATTATATGTGGTTGGTAGGCTCCTAGTATGTATGACTATAAGATCTGAAAAGGTCTAAAATGTACAGTTGTATGCCGTGTTCCCTCTAAGCTGAGTTAGTGTGAGCTAGCTCACAGTTTTTTAGCCTCCCGCTCACACATTTTTGTCTTAGCTCAGGAAGGATGGCTCCAGAGCAAACTAATATATGCAGAAGACAAATCGGACACTCACAACTTTAATGTCAGTAGCTCACAAAATAGAATTTTTGCTCGCAAGACTCCACAGCTTAGAGGGAGCATTAGTTGTATGTACTTAGGGGGTTTTCCATATGATCCATGCCTTCTGATTGCATGCAGTGTTCCCTAAAGGTGTAGACTACTCAGATCACTACATAAAAGTCAAAAGTGGGTACAGCATGCAAGATTTCATCCTCTCCCCACTTCACATATTGAAATAAATTGTGGAAAGGGCTAGTGAAAATTGTTATACGGCAGAGAAAGGTTTGGTTACTCAAGAGAACTGATGAAGTTCATCAACCAAATGGAATGGATTTCCACATGAAATCTTAAGAAGAACTCTGCTGGATCAGACCAGTGGTCCATCTAGTCCAGCATTTTGTCTCACACAATGGCCAACAAGTTCCTCTGGAGGTCCAACAACAGGGCACAGAGGCTAACACCCCTGATGTTGTCTCTTGACACTAGTGTTCAGAGGTTTACTGCCTCTGAATGTGGAGGTTCCCTTTAGTGACCATGGCTAATAACCACTGATAGACCTATCTTCCATGAATCCTGGCAATGTTTTTAAAAAATCTAGGGCTGCTACCAGTCTTTGCAATTGGAGAGAATGCTGAGTGCTATGAAAACGGTAATAGCAGATAGTCTGGAAAAATGAATATTCATTCTGATAGCTATAAGTTTTTCACTGAAGTAACTGGGGATTTTTAAAAAATATCCACATGGAATCTAGTCTAAAATATAATAAATATGGGGATCAAACAATTTCCATAGGACCAGTAAAGTATGACCCTGAAGAAGTTTCCAGCTAGCCTTGGAGGAACTCCACAAGACCCTCAGAGGCTAATAATACATCCTTAAAATAGCACAGCGATGGATTGCTAGTCTCTGAGGAGTCTTTTATTCTGCACTGTTTTATTGATTTTTTTAAACTTTGAAAAGCCATGTCATGAGCATTTATACTGAGAAGCATGGTATAAAGAATCTCGATACATAAATAAAAAACTTGTCTCCTGGAGGGGCCTGATCAAGAACAAAAAGTGTATATTCTGTCACTCTGAACATCTCTGCACAAACACTGAATGCACATGGTGAGCAACAAGATCTGCCTCTGATTGACGTGTATTCACTAGACAGTTTGCATAACTCCTAAGGGACCATCTCTCTTTGTACAAAACTGTGCACTGGTTCCAATCTTCTCAACATCTTTTGCTTCCCCTTTCATCAGGTCAGTTAAAACAACTTCATCCTATTTGCAGGCTCTTTAGGTGGCAAAAGCTGACCTTTCTTGCCAGGATTTTGCAAGCTGTGATATAAGGAGGTTTTGTTTAAAAGGGTGTTTGGGTAAAAGCATTTGGTTAAAAGCTGGAGCTTTAGTATAATTCTGCTTCATGATACTCTACTTTGGGGGGGGGTTAAATTCAGTGACTGAGTCATTATGGTGTCATATTTATGACTGATTTTGTTTAGAAAGCTATGCCACCTCTCCAGAGTGCCAGCTCAAAAAGCAGAATTATGTTCCAGTAAGTCAATAAGCCTGGCTGTTCTTATGGGGAGGAGGGAACACACAGGATATAGTGCTTCAATAATAAAAAAATGCAGGTAGAAAATTATATAGACAAGATTATATATGTATGATTTTTAGGCACATGGGGAATATGCAAGCAGGGTAGTGAATTCATGCAAGTAGGGGGAGGCTTGCTACCAAATCGCTGCCCCTTCCACATACCGTTTTACGTGTCATCTCTTCCTATGGGCTTCATTCACCCCAGTAGGGTCAGAAGTTTTGTCTGGCCATGGGTAGGATCCCCAAATCCCTGCCCACAGCAGGTGAAACATCCCCTCCCCCATTGATCTGTGCTTGGTCAATTGAGCAGTGGGAGCAAAACTGGTGTGGACAATGTGACATCACTTCCAAGATCAGCTGGAAATGATGTCACAATATCTATTACGCTACCCAACCCCCCAGGCTTCTCCGATTGGAAAGCTCCCAGGATTTGTAGGCAGAGAGGACTGGCAACTGTATTGGGGTTTTCCTCTCCCAAGTGAACTGTGGAGTTGGTTGCTCCCATATTTATTGGGTGGTCACAGATATCATTGGAAGAGAGTTAAGCAGGAGTTCTTATTGAATCAAATGCCAATGACTTGGGTTCTTATGAGGGAAAGTTAGTCTCTAGATGGCTATTAAAGTTACTGCACTGCCACTGATCTCTGCCAAGTTCCTCTAGAACTTTATGTATGCTTCTCCAATTGCATTCTTCCTCACATAAATTCTGTTTTGCTCGGAGCCAAGGTTGTGTCCTTCATTTGAAGAAATACCGCCGCTTCCTATATTTGTATGCCATCTTGGCTTACTTTTCTTTACACCGTCTGTTACTTTCTGGATGGTATCACTGAAAGGTGGCAGAAGAAATCTCTTCAACCCACTGCCAGAAAAGGGGGATTATACATTTTCAGCTATTTATTTTCAAGCTTTTCCATTATCTGAAGAGTTTTGTTGTGACAGGCAGCACTAAAACTAAAGATGAGATATAAAAAGAAGTTGCTGTGAAGGGTGTTTTTGAAAAGCAGAAAATATTAAGAAACACTGTCTGACTTTGAAGAAGGTATATGTGAAAAGTGAGGGTTTACAAATGCAATATACCTCTCCCAAGGAAAAGGGAAAGGTTTCCCTTGCTTGAAAGCCAGTCGAATCCGACTCTAGGGGGTGGTGCTCATCTCCGTTTTCAAGCTGAAGAGCCAGTGCAGTCCAAAGACTTCTCCGTGGTCATGTGGCTGGCGTGACTAAACGCTGAGGCACACAGAACGCTGTTACCTTCCCTCCAAAGTGGTACCTATTTATCTACTTGCAATTTCTTGCTTTCAAACTGCTAGGTTGGCAGGAGCTGGGGCCAGAGACGGGAGCTCACTCTGTCACGTGGCACTAGGGTCTCGAATAGCCGAGCTACAGACCTTCTGGTCTGCAGCTTAGTGTCTTAACCTCTAAGCCACCGCAGCCCCCCTACTTCCCCCAAACCCACTAATAAATGAAACAAATAGATGGGGGGAGGGATAAAGGCAATCTGTTGTCCTTTCAGTATCAAGTATATGGGTTTCCAAAATAAACTTTTCCACAACTCTTTTTTTAAAAAACAGCATGTCTTCATAGCCAAGAAGGCAGCAATTTTGAAAACATTTCTAAAATAATTTGCAGGAAACTAAAAACCCACAGATCTGATGCTGAGGAAAGGTCAAGGTTTTATATGTATCTTGTGACGTTTTCAAGCAGAGCTCTGGTCCCATTAATTAAAGTAACACAGTCTCCCTCCCAGAGGAAGCCATTCTTTTTGGGTATGTTAATTTGCTAACTGCTCCACAGGGAATCAAGCAGAGCTGGAATAAAGTGCCTGGCTGAGGGGAAAGACCCTAAAAGAGTCAGGGTGGTTTTAAACCACACGTACAAAAACCTAATATGCAAGTCAAATAATCACAGCAGAAATAATCACTCTCAATTTGTTAAGAAAGGCATCTGTTTTAGCTGACATGCAGCAAAATCCTATCCATGTGAGTAGTCTAGACACGGAGCAGAATGAGGAGGTAGAACTCCGAGGTGGTAAAATGGGCTATACAGCTTCAGACTGCTGGTGAGGAGAGAGATCGCTTTTAAGATTCCCCTTGTAAAAACTCTCTGCAAATAAAAAATTAGTGTATCAGCCAGAAAAGTACTCTCTGAGACTGTTTCGTGCTGTGTTAGCTTTTCTTCTACAGAACGCTGAACAATGTAACCCCTCCCCTGCAGTCCAAAGTGGTACAGTTTTAACCTGGCAAAATTAGGGATGTGTTTTCTTAAAAAGCTGAGCACCCTAAAACAGTTCACAGCTGTCTGTGGGCTCTACGATTTCAAAGAATGCTCGCACTTTGTGAGGTCTACCCTCCTTCCTCCCCCGCACCCAACAAGATCCCCAGATATTTAATAAAGGTTGGACAAGCTGTGCCTTGCCCATATTCACTCTGACCAATTTTGGGGGCAATCTTAAGGTAGTGTTCCTGGTCTCCTTTTCTATCTCTCTAACCACAAGCAGATCATCTATGTATGAGAACACCTTCCTCATTTCATGGTCTAGCTCATCTAGCGTATGAACAAGGTGTTGGTGCGTTATTGTAGGCACAGCATGGTACTCCATAGGGAATCTTCAAAACACATACCAGTGGTCCTCAAACTGGAAATAAAACCTTGGGACAGACTCAAGGGTAAAGCTGAGAGCATCAAATGAGTTAGAGATATTAATGACAAAAGACCAAGTGCATTTTTAGTGAAGTTGGGCCAACCCCTGAAGCATACTAGCTACAAGGGGGGTGGTAGGCAATGCTTTTGCATTGACCCATCTGAAATCTACCATCTGTCTCCAGTCCTTTTCCTCCTTAATGGGGAGGACTGGGCCATTATAAGGCCTCTGGACTGCCTAGATGACTCCCTGTTCCAAACTGTTCTTAATGGTTTTTTCAAAGGGTTGTACCACATCTTTGGGGATCGGGTACTACTTCTGGGCAGAACAGGATCACCCAAATTTTTTACCCAGGCAGTTTTATGCCAACCACACAAAGTGGGGAAAGTCTGCCCTATGTTTGGTGCCTGCTCCTTCCACCACTGCTTTTCCTCCTCTGTCAGGCTGAAATCATAATCTTTTTCTGTTCAGAGAGGCTGGCACAATTGGTCAGAAGCTGCCAAAGCTGCTAGAAGAAGGGCAAATCCCCTGCTCCATCAGCCATGCATTGCCCAAAATGAGAGGATGGGGTCAATAATAAAATCTCCTTGCACAATCTTGGCACTCCATCATTACCACCTGCTGCATGTATAGACCAGGTCTAAGTCTCAATACATTCAATAAAGTTTACTCCAAGGTAAATCTGCATAGGATTGAGCCTAAGCCACAGAGAGGTTTGCATATTTAAAAGACAAGGATTAGAATAGCATAATCAGATGCGCAAATAAAGAATTATGGCTCCCAGCTTGATCTAAAGCTGGATTCAGATTAATGGCAACCAAGGAAACCACGTCTCCCTCTATAGCAGGAAGGGGAATGGGTGGGTTAACCAGAGAGTTTTGTGTGACTCCAAGAGTGTCACCCTGATGTGATGATGTCACTTACAGTTTTGTACTACTGATGTCACATGTTGGTGCAGCAGCAACCTGCTCCCTGCTCCTCAAATTCTCCCACTGGTGGCAACTTATTATTGTACTGCGGTTCCACCCTCTAAACCTGGCAATCTCCTGCCCCTCACTTTTGTTGGTTTCCAAGAGGCTCTGGGTGAGTGATAACAACTGGGCTCACTATGTGGTCTTAGAGTATCTCTCCCATGTGGTCACAGCCTACACACAGTAAGGTTTGGATAAGTTATTCTATGGTTAGCAGTTGTCAGAATACACCTTGCAGGTCACTGGCAATTCTCACAGTTGTTGGAGGCTGGCCAAAACTACACTCAGTTGTACTAATGGGAGAGTACACTGTCTTTCCTCTCATAAAGAAAAGTGCTTTTGTTGGGGCAATTCATTCATGAAGACAGTAGATAACAGCATACATTGTATCCTAAAACAAGTAGATGATTATCTTTCCAAGGTATCGGTTTTCCCAAGAAGGAAAAGACATAAGAAATGGATGCAGAATGGCTTAAAAGTTTAAAAGACTAAAACGTAAATTTTGCAGACTTACAGTGGCCATTTGCACTAGCTGTTTTATGAGCTGACAGAAGTTACACTGATAGTAATTTATTACCATTAGTATGTGTTACTCACTTAAATGAGCAGAGAAAGAGCTGGAGCCTCTGAGTGATTGATGTGGCTCTTGAATATCCTAGGTGAGAGGCATTATTCCCAGAAGAGATTATACCCAGAAATTAAGGCAAATAAATAGAATAAAAGTAAGCCAGATGACTCTCTTGACATTAAGGAGTTACAGTGTAACCCTAAACAGAGATACACCCATTGACTTCACTAGACTTAGAAGAGTGTATGCTGCACTGATAGCAACAGATGTAGTGAGGAGTGCAGAATACTGGGAAAGGATTTTACCTGGTTTGAATATGTTGCATATGATTAGATGCCATTTCTTCTCTGCTAGATATGAGATATACACAAGTAAGGCAATAAAAATATTTTAAACAAATGCTTAGTTGAGATATTATTTATATTATTATTTATCACAGAGCAATTACAGAGCAATTTACAGAACAAGGTTTTTTCTAGATAAAGTGCCTGGTAATCCTTTTGGAAGGTGACCATTTCCCAGAAAGTCAACAAGAAAATCAACACAAATGTTTTTTTACTTGATTTATTATCCACCCTGGGAGAAGGGCTCCCTGCTTTCTTATTAGGTCTTTAAAGGGAAAAAGATGCATTTACAGGACACATTTTTCCTTTTAAAATGTTATCAGCAGAGTGGAGGAGCCAGCAGCAATTAGGAAACACAAGTGGAGACCAAAGGGTGAAACCTTCTCTTTCTTTCCCAGGGGGCCAGAGGCAAATTGAGGCTGTAGGAAATTGTAATTTGCATTTCATAGCCAGAGAAGCTGTAATTTGCATTCCATACATGATGTTTGTCCGGTCTGTTTGAACCATTACTCCAATGTATTTTGAGCCACGTGCAGTCTGATCCTGCATAAGTTTATTTGGACCTAAGTCCTACTACATTTAATGAGCCTTTTCCCAGGGGTCTTTTGGGGAGGGACCGCACCGGAGCACAGCTCCGGGAGCTCAGGAGCCAAGCCCCGCCCCCAGCCGGCGTCCCAGGGAGTCTTTCAGGCAGCCGAATGTCAATTTCAGCTCCATTATATCCTATGAGCCATTGAAGTCAATGGTGAAAACATAGGGTATATTCTGGGGGCTGGAGGGGAGGGGGTTTGAGGGAGAGGCTGATGGAGCCTCTCCCCAAGATACCCACCAAGTTTCAAGAACATTGGACCAGGGGGTCCAATTCTATGGGCCCCCAAACAGGTTGCCCCCGTTCCCTCCATTGTTCTCTATGGTGGGAAATAAAATTACTTTTTCCCCACCATAGAGAACAATGGAGGGACTAGGGGCAACCTGTTTGGGGGCCCATAGAATTGGACCCCCTGGTCCAATGTCCTTGAAACTTGGTGGGTATCTTGGGGAGAGGCTCCATCAGCTACCCTGTGAGTTTGGAGCCTCTCCCTCAAACACCCTCCCCTCCAGCCCCCAGAATATACCCTATGTTTTCACCATTGACTTCAATGGCCCATAGGATATAATGGGGCCGAATTGCCGCTGAATTTCTTTCATTCCCTCCTTTCCTTCTCTCTTTTCCCTCTTTCCCTCCTTCTTCTTTTCTCTCTTTCTTTCTTTCTCTCTTTCTTTCTTTCTCTCTTTCTTTCTTTCTTTCTTTCTTTCTCTCTCTCTCTCTTTCTCTCTCTCTCTCTCTCTTTCTTTCCCACCTTCTTCTCTTCTCTTTTTTCCTCCTTTCTCTGTTTCCCTCCTTCTTTCCTTCTCTTTCTTTCCCTCTTTCCTTACTTCTTTCCTTCGCTACTCTCTCTCTTTCCTTCCTTCTTTCCTCCTTCTGTGGCCCAATTCTCACGAAAAGGAGTTTAAACTTTAAACCCCTTCTCTCTTAGCTCCCCCACCCAGACTAGCTGGGGAAGGGAAGGGGAGGCTTTTGAAGATGCCTCCCCCCCTTTTGCTTCCCCTTCTGACATCACTTCTGGTGATGTTAGGGGGCATGGCATATGCTAATAGCCTAATAGCTTATTAGCATACCATATGCTAATGAGCTCCTGCAGCTGTTTTTCTACAAAAAGACCCCTGCCTTTTCCACAGATATGTGTGTGCATAATTACATCCTTAAACCCTTCCTTAGGGAAGTACAAGACATCTATTTTGAGTTGTGTAGTCTCTTCCTCAAGGGACTCTATAATACTTTTATATACATATTAGATTAAAACAACAAACTTTTTACCAGCCCTTTCAGATTTTTCTTCTGCTTTTGTTAAAGGTTTGTCACTACCCTTTCTTCTCCCTTGTCGCCACCCCTCTTAAATTTCATTGCAACTCTGCAAGACATAAATAGCATAGTTGAGAGGAATTCTCATTTTTGCAAGACTTCTAGGCAGCCATTCAGGCAGTTGTAAATATATTACAAGGACAGGTGTGGCTGTCAGACTTGCAGCACAAATCTATCTGTTCTGACCGGTTATTTGGGAATTGCCCTCTCTCCTCCTGTTGCTGGCAGAGGTGACACATGGGCATTCATGTGCCTCATAAGTCAAGGGCAGAAAACAGTGACAAATTTAATTCTTCTTGCTATTGATGTTTTTCAACTACCCTTGCACCATAAAATGCCTTGCCCCTTTAGTAATAATGTGTCATAATATACTACCTGAGTGTCACCAGTTTTCATGTGCTATTGATTATCTGGCCAAAGGTACGCAATCTGCAAATGAAAGTGTATTAGGCTGTAGTACCACCCTAAATCTAAAAGCAGCTGCAAGGACTAATTGAACAAATTACACTGATTTAGAACTAGGTGCTGTGCCCAGGTACCAAAGGAAAAAATTACTAACGTTATACTCTAGATGGGATTCTCTGCAGCAATGAAGCATAAATTCCTGGCTCCTCTTTTTCCTAGTTGCATAATCTTTGGGAAGATTATCGGGATATCTACAAGGGCCATGTTATAATATTATCTGGTACAGGCAAACCTATTCAATTCATGTTGATGAAATTCACGGTTTGGATCCAGACTAAATTTTCCATTAGCAGAACAGACCTTTCCTCACTCCCCTTCTTACCGCAGCTCATTTATATCCATGAAAAGTTGATCCTAGAGGATGGAGATCCTAAGGAATGACTTGAGAGGGAGGATCAATGGAAATTTAGTCTGGATCTAACCCTGTAGAATTATGAACAATGTTATTTGTTCACTATATTTCTAGACTTTCAATAAGAGCTTAAAGGTGCCACTGGACTCTAAATTTGTTCTACTGCGTCAGACCAACATGGCTGACCACCTGGAACTTTCAAGGTGGTTTAAGATTTAAATTACGATTACTACTTTTAAAAATCCAGTAAAAACTAATAATCAGCAGCACAAGATTAGACTAAAATACCTGACAACAAATAATCCAGTTTTGTTATTCTCGTCAAAATCTAGGAGCAACAAAAATAATGAACAACATAAAAAAACAGTGTAAGCAGCATTTTAAAAACAAGGGAATGAACTCAACTGAACAAACATCGAGAATTTCAAATGCCTGAGCAAAAAGAAAAGTTTGGCATAGCATCAAGAAGTCAACAGATATGGTACCAGGCAGATGGCTATAGGTAGGCCATTCCACCAACAAGACACCATAACAGAAAAGGTCCTTTTCACAGTGGTCACCCATCTTACCTCTCAAGATGAGAAAACATGGAACATGATCATGAAGGTCTTAACTGCTGAGCAATAAGTCTGAGGCTCTCTCCTGCAGCAGTTGTGGGGAGACTCTTAGGCAGCAGGTAGGTGGCACACCAAGAGAATCCTTAACCTTTCCTAGACACCCAGCATGAAACCTGGCCTTTCTTAGACACCCAGCATGAGACCTGGCCTGAAAAAAGCACCTAGAGAGGACAGCAGTAATCCAACAGACTACAGCAATTCTCCCCTCCTTGATCACTGAGTCTTGGCTGCTGTTGACGTGAGAAGGCTTGTTGGCAGAGTTGAGACAGTGTAATCCAGAGTCCCCAACCACATCCAACCAGGTCTCAGTGATACGCACCATCCATGTCATATAATATTAATTCTGGATGACAGATATTTAGTTTGGAATGACATGGTATGCAGCAGTACTTTCCGACGGAATGGGGTGCTGCTATGGTTTTCAGAATAATGTTGGTTGGGAAATGGATAGCAATGTGGGACAGTTATTTCTTGTCTGTCCCTTCTTACTGGGCTTATCTTTCTTCTACCACCATATCTCCCTCTGTCTAAAATAAAACCAATGAGGATGGCTCTTCACTTCCTCCATCATAAATGCCCTGCCACATGACAAGAAAAAAAAATCAAGTGGTCAGGCTGCAGGAATTTATCGATGTAGTTCACTGCAATGCATCACCAGCAATATCATGAGCAGACAGCTCAATATGATTAGTTAGAAGTTCATTTCACTGACTAAGGAGAGAGTGCAGAAGACCAAAGGAAAGGTAGGCTGAAACCCCTGTTCTCACAAAGTTCGTGTGAATAATAATAATAATAGTTGTTGTTGTTGTTGTTGTTATTATTATTATTAATAATAATAATAATAATAATAATAATAATAATAATAATAATAATAATAATAATAATAATAATAATAATAATAATAATAATTGTTACTATTAACAACAACAACAACAATAATAATAATAATAATAATAATTTAAAAAAAATTCTAACCTACCCTCCTGCCAAAGCGGCTCGGGGCGGCTTACATAAAATCTTAAGACCTACGTACAATATAAAACCAGCGCAAACAACATAAAACAACATTCCATAAGAAATTCCAATAAATACAGTTAAACTATTTAAAAACAATGGCATCATATCATAAAATACAAGTGCTACACAACTGATGAAATCAATTTATTACTGGAACGCCTGGCGAAACACCTCTGTTTTCAGTTTTCACGGCTCTGCAGAATTGTTGCAAGTCCTGCAGAGCTCTGATCTCAGTAGGGAGCTTGTTCCAAAGCGTTGGTGCCACCAGGGAGAACGCCCTGGTCCTTGTTGCCGCCAGCCTGGCGCCCCTAGGCCCAGGGGGGGCTAGGCAGTTTTGAGTTCCAGATCGCAGTGCTCTCTGGGGAACATATGAGGAAAGGCAGTCCCTCAGGCAGGCGGGCCCCTGACCATATAGGGGTTTAAAGGTCAAAACCAGCACCTTGAAGTGAATCCGGAACACTATTGGCAGCCAGTGCAACAACTTTAGCACAGGCTGGATGTGCTCCCGCATAGGGAGACCCATCAACAACCTGGCTGCAGTGTTTTACACTAGCTGCAGCTTCCGGAGTTGCCCCAAGGGCAGCCCCATGTAGAGAGCATTGCAGTAGTCCAACCTTGAGGTGACCATAACATGGATCACTGCAGCCAGATCATCGCATTCAAGGAAGAGGACCAACTGCCTAATCAGCCGAAGATGGAAAAAGGCTGTCTTGGCAGTGTCTGCTACCTGGGCCTCCATTGTCAGGGAGGGAACCAGGAGCACTCCCAAATTCCTGACCCTCCGGCGCTGGCACCAATGGCACCCCACTGAAGGCTGGAAGTGGGAACCCTAACCCTGAGCCATTCTGATTCAGGCATAGGACCTCCATCTTCGTCGGATTCAATTTTCGTTGGCTCAGCCTAAGCCATCCCACCACATCCTGCAGCGCCCGGTCCAGATCTTCCAGGGTAGAGCCAGACTGACCGCCCAACAACAGATAGAGCTGGGTGTCATCTGCATATTGATGACACCCTAGCCCATGCCTCCAGGCAATCTGGGCAAGGGGGCACATATAGATGTTAAATAGCATTAGGGAGAGCACTGCCCCTTGCGGCACTCCACAGACTAGTAGATGCCTTTGGGACAGCTTCTCCCCAGGTGCCACTCTTTGTCCCCGACCTTGGAGAAAGAAGACAAGCCATTGCAAGGCCAGTCCCTGAATCCCCGCATCGGCAAGGTGGTGGGCGAGCAGCTGATGATCGACCATGTCGAACACCGCTGACAGATCTAACAACAGCAGCACCACCGTCACCCCGATCCAGATGCCTCCGGAGGTCATCTGTGAGGGTGACCAGAGCTGTCTCCATCCCGTGACCCAGGCGGAAGCCAGACTGGAAGGGATCCAGCATGGATGTGTCATCCAGAAAAGGATGAGATTGGATTTATACCCCAGCCTTCACTCGGAGTCTCAGAGCGGTTTACAAACTCCTTTCCCTTCCACTCCCCACAACAGACACCCTGTAAGGTAGGTGGGGCTGAGAGAGCTCTGACAGAAACTGCTCTTTTCAAGAACACCTCTGACAGAACTATGGCTTGCCCAAGGTCATCCAGCAGCTGCGAGTGGAGGAGTGGGAATCAAACCCAGTTCTTCCAGATTAGAGTCCACACACTTAACCACGTCCACTACACCAAACTTGGTATCACTTGTGTAAAGGAAATGACAATGAATCAGAGCCCTTTGGCAAAATAGCTTGCAAACAACATTTTTATTTGTGACAGTATTTGATTAATTATAGCTCTTTGGCTTACTGGCAATTTTAAGTTGCTGATTTTAAATTAGAGGTCTTGTATATTTATATTGTAAGCTGCCTTTAGTTCCTATAAAGTAATAGGGCTACTAATAAATAAAAATTAAAACTTTGCAAAGGATTGTACTGCAGATGAAGTATAAATTCGAAGTCCTTCCTAAATAACAACAGCTCACAAAGGCTAGTACTCAAAATACATTTATTTCATCTGCAGGCTTATAGAACTAGCAACATTTGAGTCCAAAATCTTATGGGGGTATACAAAGCAACCTTATGTAGAGTTAGTTGAGTCTAAACCTGCTCACTTCAATGGACTGAAGTAACTCTGCTAGGCATGCCAGCTTCCAGGTGGGACCTGGCGATCCCCCAGAATTACAGTAGATCTCCAGACTACGGAGATCTCAGTTCCCCTGGAGAAAATAGATGCTTTGGAGGGTAGACTCTATAGCACTGTTACCCACTGAGGGTCCCTGTCCTTCCCTGACTCCATTCCCAAATCTCCAGGAGTTTACCAACTTGGATCTGGCAACACTACCCCCCATCCCCCGCTAGTGGCCAGGGGTAACCTGGCAACCCTAAACTCTGCACAGGGCTGCAGTGTTCACTTAGGACACAGAATAACAGCATTCGACACAATACCACTTCAGGGTAGAATTCCTGAGGTTAAGATGTCATCATTTTTCATCTGCTTGAGTAATGGATCAGAAAGTCATTTGGAACCCTTCCCAGTCTTCAAAATTCAGAATATATACAAATGCTGAACATTACAGTCGAGCATCAACCAGTGCTGAGGAACAACAGCAAATTATACTTTCGATACCACAATCCTGAAGCATATGCAAGAGACTGTGAATGAATACATTTTATATTAGGAAGGCTAAAGCCCGTGCAAGAAAGTAAAGGTAGAAATGAATAATGAGAGGTTAAACTAAGGATAAGAAAGAACTCTAGAAATGGGTTTCATTGCATTAGTTCCTGTAACACTTCAGTGAGTGATGGTCTCATTACATAAACACTTTTAATTAGAGTCTGCCTATAACCCCCAATGGGTAGTTATCCATGTCAGATTTCAGGATATTAGATTACAAAAATGACTAAGAGCTTATGTTACTGGCACAGAATGTAAAATTATGTCCCTGCTTCCTCCCTTTAACGATTTCCTTGAATTTGCACTCTCCTCTGAGTAGCCACATAAAGGTTACACTGTGGTGGACTCAAAGGGGTACGGTGTCATTTTTAATCTGCAGCCAGTGTACTGCTAAATAAAGTGCCCATTTATGAAACTGCCTGCTGTCTTAAAAACAAAAAAGAGAGCGAGAGAGAGCTGGCGCTAGCAGCACAAAATTGAAATGTGATTTAAGGCAGCCCTGTTGAGTATTTGCCGTGCAGCATTCCACAGTACTTGAAATGAGACAGGTAACTGTGCAGACAGTCTCTAAATGTCTCTGTTGTAACTGAAGTTTAAGGGTAGGGCAAGCCAGGATGTGCATGCTATAATAGCTCAATATCCAATTATGGGCAAACTCTGCCCCAGCAGTTCTTCTCATTTTGAACTAGTATGTTCGCTATCAAGAACCTCATAATCAATTGTTTAAGTAGAATCTAGTGGAAACATTCCTCCTAGCCTTGCTACTTGTATTGATTCAGACAGGGCTATTTTTGGGCAGGAACGCACAGGAACAGAGTTCTGGCTGGCTCCCGAGTTGGCCACGCCCAGCAGGAGATCATTAGCATAACAGGCCACACCCAACAGCAGAAACTCATTAGGATTGGCTACACATTAGGGGTGTGTGGCCTAATATGCAAAGGAGTTCCTGCTACAAAAAAAGCCCTAGGTTTTGACAACAAACAAAGTAACAGAATAAGCAGCAAAAAGTGGGTGTGACTGGATGACCACACTCCTGGTGACATGGGGTGTGTGGGCTAATATGCTAATGAGCTGTGCTGTCAGTGGGTGTGGCCCATTATGCTAATGAGTTCCTGCTAGGCTTTTTCTACAAAAAAAGCCCTGGATTCAGATCCACACAGTGAACTGAGTGGCAGGGCCACCAAGAAACACTATGGACTCCCCACAAATACTCATGTGGTTCCTAAATACCACCCAAAACAAACATGCCATTTGTCTGCTTCTAGCAGGCATTTTCCCACAAACTGGGCCCTCCCACCTGCCCTTGCCTCCAGACCAGTGGGAGAAACAGTGGGGACAGGAGACATGACACCATGCAACATGTTGGCGTCACATCTGGCTTAACGCATGGACATCACAACACCATCTATCGTAATACCACAGAGTTTCCAGTGCTTCGGTGATGGGCTGACTTCACATCTGAGTTTTTGCCTAGACATGATGTTGACGCATCACCCAACAGCATGTCTGCCCCTTGCCCTGCCCCAAAAGGGTCCCAGGGGAGGCAAGCAGTAGCCTGGCCACCCTAACCCAGACTCAATCTGATAATAGGAAATGGCCGAGGAAACAACAGGCTGGATCCAGTAATCTGTCATTACAAGGTGCTGAGGGCTGTGGATCTTTCTCCTCCTCCCAGCAGCTACTTCCAGCCTCAAGGCTAGTTGTGGGACCTGTGTGAAGCACATTTGAACACTATAGTGGACGGGGGGGGACAAGAAATCACTACTTTCCCAGGGTCAGAAATGACAGCTGTGGGGGAGGGAAAGCCACAATCTTTGCACAGCCCTTTCACTAGATCCAGCCCTGCAGAAGGGAAAGGCAGCCAAAGGCAGCCAGTATTTAAAGAAGCTTCTTTTAATGCAGAGAGAAGCCTGGGCTGAAAATGAAATACAAAATTGGCTGCAAGCCTGGTACCCAAAGATCTTAAAGGCACTACACAGCAAATTCCTTTACATTAAAGGCAAACAATTAAAAACCAACTTTCCCCCTACTCCTCCCATTATATGGGGGGGGGGATGATTTTCTAGCAATCAGCTAGAAGGGGGAAGACAGTCATACTGGTAGAAAACTGGTTGGCAACCCCAGGACGAGGGCCCTTAGACTTTTGCTCCCTCCTTAAGAGGGGGCAGTCAGCACCATGAGTCCTGCCTTGGCTGACTAGGGGACAGGATTCAGAGAGGCTTCTAGGTTATAGCATACTCCTAAAGAGCAAGGCACAATCTAAAAGCCCCATACTGTGATTAAATGTAAAGATTTCCCTTGCTCAAAAGCTAGTCGAATTTGACTCTAGGGGGCAGTGCTCATCTACATTTTCAAACTGAAGAGCCAGAACTGTCCAAAGACGTTTCTGTGGTCATGTGGCCGGCATGACTAGACACCAAGGCACACGGAACACTGTTACCTTCCCACTGAAGCGATACCTATTTATCTACTTGCAATGTCTTGCTTTCAAACTGCTAGGTTGGCAGGAGCTGGGGTCAGAGATGGGAGCTCACTCCGTCACGTGGCACTCGGGTCTCAAACTGCCGAACTACAGACCTTCCGATCTGCAGCTCAGCATCTTAACCTCTGAGCCACCGTGATTAGCCTTTAATAAAAACAGATTAATGTAGGATATTTGGTGGGTAACATCTTAATCCATTATAGTTTTAAAAGGTGAACTGGAATTGAAGATGCTTCAGCCACCATTAGCAGATATATATGGGAGAGGGGTATGTCTGAATACTCCCATATGCTCCCCTAAGGGTCAAACTCCTCTGTATACCAACCATGTTGAGCCCTTCTCCCACACAAGCTTTGTATATGCAGGTAAAATTTCACACACACCCATTTGAGTGTATGAAGACAGTTTCTGTCTAGGGTTGCCAGCAGGTCTAGAGAAAAATGTCCTGTACAATAGAAGCTTAATGGCATGTAATTTATAACAATTAAGTGTCATCAATTTACAGCCGATTTATGACAGCCCTGAACGGGGTTTTCAAGGCAAGAGATGAACAGAGAGGAGGAAGAGAAGGAGAAGAGTTGGTTTTATGACCTGCCCTTCACTACCCAAAGGAGGCTTAGAGCAGCTTACAATCACCTTCCCTTCCTCTCCCCACAACAGGCATGTTGTGATGTAGGTGGGCTGAGAGAGATTGGAGAGAACTGTGACTGACCTGAGGTCACCCAGCTGGCTTCATGTGGAGGAGTAGAGAATCAAACCTGGTTCTCCAGTTTAGAGTCCGCTACTCTTAACCACTACACCAAACTGGCTATTACCTTCCTCTTCATAGCAGCCCTAGTCTTCATTGGCGATCTCCCATCCAAATGCCAGCCCTGCTTAGTTTCTGAGCACTCATGAACTCAAGCTAGCCAGAATTATTCAGACTGCTGGGACGTTATTTACCAGGTAATGTTATTATAGTCATGAAAAACTTGCTGCCCATTTCTACGCATCAAGCATCTATTTTAAAGAGACCGGACAGTTTTCTCCAGGCATGCTGGTAACCCTGCTGGCTCTGTCTGCTTTTCCCTCCATGCAGACATGTGACAGGCAGCCCTACAATCAAAACTAATTGCCTTTGTGTGCCTTCCTAATTCCTGCCTTCTTAGGAGCTGACTCATGAGTATACATGCCCCCCCCCCCAACCCCAAGTGCATGGATAAAAATGCTATACTGGAGGGATTTGCTAAAAAAAGACCTGGGCTGTCAGCCTAAGCCACTTACTTGTAAGTACGCGCCATTGAAAGGCATAGGATTTAGGGCTACATAAATAAATTTAGAATTGTGGGAACATGCACGTTCTTGGCTGAGGGGGAAAAATGTAGCTGAGCAGAATAGCCTTGCTTCTCATCACTGAGAGGCAGTAAATTTTCATTTCTTTACATGACACAAACAGTTCAAAGGAGAGAGGAAGACAGAAGATCCAGATTAAAACAAAACAGGATAAAGCCATGGTGATCACTAAGCAGACAGCTAAAATTAACTTAAGAGATTGCAATAAAAGAAATTTGCCAGCCTGAAGCAGGGAGGAGCCGAGAGGAAATGGACGTCAAATTCTTGCTAAGAAAACTCAGCATTCATAAATGCAGGCAATGGAGCATCTCAGGAAGATTTAGATGCAGGAAAGTGTTGAACAAAGAAATTGCACAAATAAGTTTGGGTAGCACGATCTGATTTGTTTTTCTCTTGGGGGGGAATCTTGAATGGAAGCAATTCAGACAATGCTGATAATTTCTCCCCAAATACTGTAAACAATGTCATTCTAAAATGCAGGGTTATTTTTGGGCAGGAACGCACAGGAACGGAGTTCCAGCTGGCTCCCAAGTTGGCCACGCCCAGAAGGAACTCATTAGCATAATAGGCCACTTGCAAAGGAGTTCCTGCTTTAAAAAAAAAGCCCTGGGTTTTGACAATAAACAAGATAAACAGAATAAGAAGCAAAAGGTGGGTGTGGCTGGATGACCACACTTCTGGTAACATGGGGGTGTTGCCTAATATGCTAATTAGCTATGCTATCAGGGGTGTGGCCTGATATGCTAATGAGTTTCTGCTGTTGGGTGTGGCCTATTATGCTAATACGTTCCTGCCAGGCTTTTTCTACAAAAAAAGCCCTGCTAAAATGTACAGTGCTGTTACTTTTACACTACTGAGGTTCAGCTCAGAGGCAACCTGCAGAGCTCTGTGGTTAGGATTTCTTCTAGAGTTAGTGAAGTGACCTACGTTTGGGTAATCACACTAACTACGGCTAACTGGGGCACGTCAAACTAGGATCTGAAAAGATGGGTTCAAGCTGGTTTCTTAACTTAAAGATTTAACTATAGTTTTATGTGGTATGAACACAAGACAGCCTAGCTTAATCCTTGCTGGCAGTACTTCACTTCACTTTGCAGGCCTTAGGGTTGCCAGCCTCCAGGTGGAGCCTGGAAACCAACCCCCAAAAGGAGAAAATGGCTGCTTTGGAGGATGGACTATATGGCTGTGCTCCCTCCCCACCCCAAACTCCAGACCCCAAATCTACAGGGATTTCCTCTCCCTGAGCTGGCAAACCTACAGGTCCTGCAGGGGAGGCAATGTGTTCCGGCTGGCATCTGCAGCACTGGCAGGCACAAGGACAGGTATCTCTCATAGGATTGCCAACCTCCAGGTGGTGGCTAGAGATTTCCTGCTATTACAACCGATTGCCATGCAACGGAAATCAGTTCATCTGGAGAAAATGGCTGCTTTGGAGGGTGGACTCTACGGCATTATATGCTACCCCCAAATCTCCAGGAATTTCCCAACTTGGAGCTGGCAACCCTACAGTCTCTCACTTTCTGAGCCAACAGTAGAGTATAGAGACTCGAGCAGTGAATAGTATCTAAATAGCTAAACTAGTCAACCTGACATTGTGGCTTCTCCTCTCCACCAATGGTGGTGGTGGGGAAATGGCTGCCGTGGGGACAGTGTAGGGTCAGGAAAAATGACTACCACATGGGCCAGAAAATCCTAATTTCCCACCTAAACAGCAGCCATCCAGGCTTTATTGCAATCTTTCCCAAAACTTTAGAGCAAAGCAGGTATGAGAAAGATCAGAGACAAGTCAGGGGAAACCCCTGGTTCTCAAAAGCCCTGAACACGGGGCAGACAACCTCTGTGGAAGACCTCTTAGAACAACAACTGCAAAGGCATAGGCCCATAATGTCTTCATATGTTTTCCCATAATAGTCATCAGCTGTGTTTTTCTAGTAATTCATTTGGGGGCTATTATTAATTCATGGACACATCCCTTTGGGATAAACCTAACTGCTCGATTACTATAATATTTGGCATCACCCTCAACATTCTGTGGTGTTGTTAGAATTGTTTCTCATCTGAGGACATTTTTGAATTAAGTCTTTCAAAATTAAATTTGGGTCTATTGCGCTATGGTTTGATTCTTTACTAAAAGATACTTTGCATTTTTCTATAAGGGCCCTTCCAAAGTGCATGAGAAGAGACAAATAAGATGACCAAAGGTACAGAGAAACAAAGAAAGCAGAGTTAAAAGCTACTAACAAAACTTAGGTTTTATAAATCAACAGACACGGAAGCCATAAAGCAAAAACTAATTGAAGGATACTGCATCACTCCATGTGGAAGCAAGTACTTTAATAAAAAAACATTCAATCAGACATCACGGTGTATCAAACACATGTACTTGCTTTGCATGATAACTCACTTGCTTTGGATAACTCAGAATCAGAATGTAATGAACCACAGAGCCAGGCAGAAGGAACTTCAGATTCTCTTCAGACTTCATGTCGAGAAGCTTCACTTACATTCACAGATAGCTTGGGAAAAGATTTCTTCAAGCAGCCAAACTTCAGTGCCCACTCAGGTTTATTTCCTTTTCCATCTACATTAGCCACAAATTCAGCACCACAATTCAGCCCCAGTAAAGCTTATTTTAGAAAAGATGGAGTGAAGAGATTTTGTTTATCATACTCCTGACAGCTGCACTGCTCTATAATGTATCTATCTGGCATATGCCAAAGAGAAGAGCAGTGTCTGTCTCTGCTGTCATGTGTCTGTGCATGAGAGAGAGCAGGGGTTCTGAGCATCTTTCAGAGCAGGTATCTGTCTGTTTCTTGAATTTCATCTGTGTCTGAGAGAGAGAAGGCATGTAATATAACTTGACCTGTTTGATGCTTGACTCTTGAGCATCACTCCACCACTTCCTGCATTGTGACTGTAGTTTGGATTCGGTTAGAACATTTTCTGTGGATGCTGCCCTCTGGCCTACTGGACTCTCGCCAGACTGGTACCACACTGCTGATGATACCCCTTTCTACCTTGTCATTTCTCATGTATAATTTGTACATTCATGAGCTTAGGGCCAAACTAGATGCGATGGCATTCCCTTGGGGGCACTGCTGCCATTTTAAAATGATTTAAAAATGCCATAAGATCACAGTCCTGATTGGACCTGCAGCACAGCATGCTGAGATGCTTTATCCCCCTCCCCCGGTGCTTTATTAAGAGCAAAAACAGCTGCAGCATGCCCCACAGCTGTTTTGGCACTTGAAGAGGAATGGCAGGAGGGGAAACAAGAGCACTGTGCTGCAGGCCCAGTCCAGATTGGGCCCTCTTAGCATTTTAAAATCACTTTAAAAGTCATCCTGGCCATATAGGGCTTTAAAGGTAAGTACCAGCACCTTGCCATTTTAAAGTCACTTTAAAATGGCAGCACTGTCCTCATGGTGGCAATAAGAACATCTTCATATCTAGTTTGGCCCTTAGCAAAGTATTTATTTTATTTCTTAAATTTCTATTCCGCCCTCCCTGAGAACGGGCTCAGGGCAGCTCACAATTAAGGGCACCATGTGCCAAGATATATAAAACACATAAAAACAAGATAAAACAACCATATTTTACAGTTAAAGTGCTTAGTGGTGTTGGTCCTTCAGTCAAATTTAAAGATGGCGTGCTGTCGATGTAATACAGAGTCCCGCTTCAGCGATAACTGATCTATCACAATGCTGTGGCTTGATCTTCGTATAGGGCCAACCCACTACCCCGATGTTACTAGTGATAATAGTTGGTGGTAGTGGTGGGTGGCTCCTAATTAAAAGCCTGGTGGAAGAGCTCTGTCTTGCAGGCCCTGCGGAACTGTAAGAGGTCCTACAGGGCTCCTCCGGGAGCTCATTCCACCAGGTAGGAGCCGCCACTCAAAAGGCTCTGGCCCTAGTTGCAGCGAGCCTGGCCTCCCTGGGGCCAGGTATCACTAACCAATGTTGTGACCCCGTCCGTAGTGCTCTTTGGGGTCCCTCAGGTATGTCAAACCCTGGCCATATAGGGCTTTAAAGGTAAGTACCAGCACCTTGAAGCTAATTCAGTATGCTATTGGCAGCCAGTGCAGCACTTTCAGTGCAGGCCAGATGTGCTCCCGTCTAGGGAGACCCATCAGAAGCCTGGCCACACCATTCTGCACTAGCTGCAGCTTCCGAGTTTGCGACAAGGGCAACCCCATGTAGAGAGTGTTGCAGTGGTCTAGTCTTGGAGTGACCATCGCATGGATCACGGTAGCCAGGTCATCGCAGTCGAGGAAGAGAACCAACTGCCGAATCAGCCGAAGATGGTAGAAGGCTGACCTGGCAGTGGCTACCACCTGGGCCTCCATTGTTAAGGAGGGATCCAGGAGCACTCCCAAACTCCTAATCTCTGGCGCTGGTACCAGAGGCACCTTGTCGAAGGTCGGGAGAGGGATCCCCATCCCCAGACCACCCCGACCCAGGCACAGGACCTCTGTCTTCGCTGGGTTCAGTTTCAGCTGGCTCAGTCTAAGCCAACCAGCCTGCAGTGCCCGGTTCAGATCTTCTGGACAGGAGTCTGACTGGCCACCCAACATCAGATAGAGCTGGTTGTCATCATCATACTGGTGACACCCTAGCCCATACCTCCGGGCAATCTGGGCAGGTGGGCACATATAGATGTTAAACAGCATTGGGGAAAGTACCGCCCCCTGAGGCACACCACACTCAAGCGGGTGTCTTCGGGACTGCTGTTCCCCTAGTGCCACCCTTTGTCCCTGACCCTGGAGAAAGGAGGCAAGCCACTGTAAGGCAAGCCCCTGTATCCCCATGTCAGCGAGGCAGCAGGTCAGCAGTTGGTGATCAACTGTGTCAAACACGGCCGACAGGTTTAACAACAGCAATACTGCCACACTGCCTTGATCCAGGTGCCTCCAGAGGTCATCAGTAAGGGCGACCAGCGCTGTCTCTGTCCCATATCCCGGGTGAAAGCCAGACTGGAAGGGATCTAAGATGTCTAAGTAGTCTTCAAATGTTTAAACCCAGCGTTCCCAAACGGAAGTCCAAGAAAATACCCACTAGACAGCTATTCATTTCTTTCTGAGTAATTATAATAAGTAACTTAATATTCCGTGGTTTCCTTATCATAATGCAATGAAGGTACTGGTGCTTCAAATTACTTTATATACACAGTTTGCACATGCATTTACCAGTGAGGATAAAGCAGCACAAACTTTCAGAGGTCACAAAAAATAAAGTTAGAAAGTCTAGAGAACTTTCTTCCTTGGAGTGTCTACTCCAGGGTGTCAAACATAAGGCCCAGGAGCTGGAACCAGCCCACTCAGGCCTCTTACCCGGACTGCGAGCTACTAGTATATATGGAAATGTAAGGTACTCCCCCTTTTATGGTATCCCTTGGACAAAAACTAGTCTTGATTAAATACATTTATCAGGTTTTTGTGGGTTTCCCAGTAAATCAATTGCTTTCACTGTTAGAAATCAATTGCTTTTGTTTGTATTTTGAGTAAAAAATAATATTGTTTATTGGGTTTGTCTGTGTCATTTATAAAGTTTATATCTTTGGTACCTAGCATTACATTTTATGGCATACATGGCCCAGCCCAACAAAGTGACATTTATTTCAGATCCGGCCATCGTAACAAATGAGTTTGACACCTCTGGTCTACTCTAACCACACATCTCACTTAATAACATGTTAGTCGGTTGACTTGAAGTCACAATGTATCAGAAATGCTCCAACATAAATCTTAGGTAGCCACATTCCTCAGGCACAACTCAAAAGGAGTGGCATAAACACAATTTTTACAATCTGGAGATGGGAAGTAAAACTAAATGTATTGTTCTGACACTTTTTTAGTCTGTACCAATACATCCCAGATAAGCATTTTTGACTGGTTTGGCCAAAGTACAAAACAGCCCAAATGGACATGATAAGCTGGAAATATCTTTTCAAGAAAGATAAGGCAATCCAAAATAGAAATGGCTTGATGGCTTGCAAATGGCTCACGACCAGTCAGATTTCCTTCAGAGTGTTAGAAATCCTTAAAGGATCATCTTGTGCCCCTTCTACTAAAAGCAGAACCGGAAGCTGCAAAGGTTAACGGATAGTCAGACAGAACACACAAAGCTACTGCCCGTTCGGCTAAAGCCAAACAGAGCCTTTTAATGTGCCGGTTATAGGACAATCTTGTTAATAAATATAGACACTAAAATCCCTTCTACACCTTGGGTGAGGCATTTGAGAAAAAATATTCTCTCTCAGGTCGGTTACTCATATTAAGGCAGGATCAGTCTCTGATAGTCAAGATGCATTTAACTGATTTGGTATCAACAAAAGAATAGAAGAAACAGAGAGAAGACAGGCTTTTTACTCCATTGCTCAGTCCAAAAATGCCTTTGACAGGATTAGTTGGAACTGTCTATACTATTATGGAATTTACTATAATTATCCTACAGATACTAGATGTAAATAGTGCATATTAGTCCTATATCTGTAGTTAATGGGATTCTCTCAGATGTCTTCAGTTTCAGAACAGAATATACAAGAACCCTTTGTGCCTTTATTATTATGTAATTTGGCAACTGTAAGCCCCTAGTCTGTGCTATTGGATTAGATAAAGGAACTCTGCCTGTCTGGCATCAACCAGAGCCCAGACCTTCTCCATCATGGTTCGTGCTTCGTGGAACAGGTTCCCTGAAGAGGTGAAGGGAGCCCCCCACCCCAAGATCTTCAGGAGGCACTGCAAGCCTCGCTTCTTTGCCAGGGCCTATAAGGGGGGGTTGAATTGGCAGGCATCTTTTAAGGGGGGAAGGGAAGGACAAGTTTGGGGCTTATTATTTTATCTTGGTTTTAACTGAAAACGTTTTTAAACTATTATTGTAATCTGCCTTGAACCATGAGGAAAGAAGAGGTATAAATGTTTTAATAAATAACGTTTAGAGGACCAACACTGAAATGATGTACACAAACTGGATGAACAGGATGTTCTTCACTTTTCTTCTGACCCAGAATCTTCACTCTTCCTGGAACTATTACAAATGTTCGAAAGCACCTGTACCACAGCTCCCATTTAGAGGAAGGGAGATCATGCCCACTGGTTCCACCCAGATATCCATGCATTTAGCCAAATGTCTGCAGCAAGCCCTATTGTACAAGTATATATGCACAAATGTATGTGTACATTCACTCAGGACTCTTGCTTTTTTGCAGTATTCCTGAGTATAAAAGCCTATGAACATACATTGGTTAAAACTGCAGGGCGGGGTGATCCTGTATGCACATGACATGCACTTTTAAACATCACGACAGACCTTTTGTCAAGGCAACTGATCAGTCACTTTGGTGAGGCCACTGGAGATAAAATTAATAGGTATCAAAGTAGGATCTTAAACTACAGTAAGGTTTTCCTGTCCGGTTATGTGATTTGGCAATTTACATAAGCTTTCAATGCATATTAAGTATCTAGCAGTGCAAAGTTACCCCTTTCTATTGAGGTCAGCTGGCAGAGAAGGGTGTAACCATTTAAAATTGTACTACGAATCTCTTAATTCCTGGAAATATTAAGGCAATAGTAAGCCTTTGGAGGTCATACATTGCTGAAGTTTCAGCTGAGCTGAATAAGCAGAGATCTTTAAGCGAAAGTTCAGCAAAAGGCAAATGGCCTGAGAAAAGACCGTGCTCTCTGGGTAACATTACCTAATGTGGCTCCCACTGACTCTTTACATAACTCTTCAAATAAAATTAACCAACAATATTATTAATAAAGAGTTATCATATTTTTCTCTGCTACCAGCCTTTTAAGGGATCCATGTGTTCTGTTTGGTGTCAAACATTCGATTAACCAATCACTTTTCTATTTATTGTTCTTACCCTCTTCCCAGAAGAACAAGGGTGCCTGATACCAACTCTGCTTTCTGCCCACCCACCCCCTAAATCTGCAATACTCTCCAAACAGGAGCAGAAAAAAGGCTCGATATTGTGGCCTGCACCCCCCAAAAAAAACTATACAGCCTGATGAAGGTTCCTGGAAATTTTGAAGGTCACACACTGTTTCAGGAAATTTTGATTGATCCTAATAAAAAAAAAATTACATGGATTTTGGTTTTGTATTTTTCTTTTGGGTCTTCTTTAAGCAACACAAACTGGGGCAACCTGTGATATTTTGATAAAGTAGACACAATGTGACATTTTGATGAGGAACTACTTAAGTCCTCATGACAGTCATTACAACTTTTGACAGATGTGTTCTAGGAATCTTCTGTTGGGAATTTAATTCCTTGGTGGATGTTTGAATCAGCACTGCAGTACATGGGGAGAGGGGCTTGTTCCCTTCCCTTGGCAGCATTTACCCAGCCTCAAATGACTCTGGGGAGCCACTATTTGCTTTGTTGAGGAAGCTTACATATAGTCACTACACTATACGCTACACATAAGTTTCCTGGAGGAGGGGGCAAACAGCAATTCCACAGGGTGGTTACAGGTCAAGAAAAGCAGCACCATAGGGGATGCTTATTCCCATGCACCATCATCCAAATCCGAATTGGGCCATATATGCCTGTGAATTAAGCTTCCCAGTGAAGAACTCTACACACATCTGACTGAAAGTCTTCATGGGGGCTATGAGGATTTTTAACATGAATTTGCCCTTCATTTTAAGCATAAAATAGGTTACAAATAATGTGTTTATCTCAGATAGGCTCAAGCCAGGCGTTGAGTATGCAGGAGTTACTTGGATTTAGGGCAAACTGTTACAATAGAGGGTTATATTTTGCCATCTATAGACCTATAACTTCAGCTTATTCAATTAAAATCAATGTTTCAATAATGACACTAGTTTTTCCCCAATTTTTTTGGATGTGGTTCTTTTATGAAATGACAAATGCTGTAAATGTGGCAGTTGGCCAGTATCTCTAATCTACGTGTTTTGTAATTGCTTTGTCATTAAACCTTTCTGGGAAAATAGCATAGTTAAAACCTATTTAAGCCTTGTCTTTGAAATGGATTTTCATTCACTCATTTTATTCTGGGATTCATTGCTGTTTGAGCATTGTCAATAATTGTTCTGGAATGCAACAGCATCATTAATAACGATGTGCAGAAAAAAAGATTCAGAGTGGGGTCATTAGGTATTGTAACATTAAACTCAAAGCTTATTAGGAAATCAGCCCAATAGTTGTTTCCATTATGTTCAATACGAAACATGTATCTAAATTTAACTCTCACCCCACCATCCCATTAAAATTAAGCGGGGGAAGGGGCAAGTTGAGATCCCTGCCCATTCAGGTTTTGTTTCAAAATAAATCCCACCTACTTTCTTTACACATGTGCCAGAAAAGCTACCTGCTTTTCCCCCAATGGTGTGTGTGTAGTGGGAGGGGGAGGCATCTGTAGAGATGAAAAGGTGTGGCTTTTACATGAAACCTGAAATATTGGGCTACCCCACATCCTGAATCAGCAGTTTTTCTGTTGTACAGAGAAATTATCCTTTGTCAACACTGATCTGCCACATCTCCACTAAGGTTGTATGTGTGTTTATTGTTGAGGGCTGGAGACTTGGCTTCTGCTTCTACCCCTACCCGGTCTGTCTGCATGAGATTTGAGCTACCTACTGCTGAAGGGGCAAGCCTCTGTATCTTCCTCTATTCCCTCCTTTTTTCATAGTCCTGCTTGACAGCCAGCTACTACAAGCAAAGCATTTCCTTTCATCCCCAGCAAGCCATAAGTGTTGCCTACCTATTGCAGTAGGGAGGCAAGCTGTACCTTTTGTGCAGCATTCCTTTCGCATACATAACTGCTGATACTGAGCCACTTTCTTCCCTTGCTGCCATATTCTCCACTCAAACCATTCCCATGGCCAGGGGTCTTTTCGTAGAAGAACAGCTGCAGGAGCTCATTAGCATATGGTATGCTAATGAGCTATTAGGCTATTAGCATATGCCACGCCCCCTGACATCACCGGAAGTGATGTCAGAAGGGTAAGCAAAGGGGGGAGCATCTTCAAAAGCCTCCCCTTCCCTTCCCCAGCTGGTCTGGGTGGGGGAGCTAAGAGAGAAGGGGTTTAAAGTTTAAACTCCTTCTCATGAGAGTTGGGCCACAGAAGGAGGAAAGAGGGAAGGAAAGAGAGAGAGTAGAGAGAAGGAAAGAAGGAGGGAAAGAGGGAAAGAAAGAGAGGGAAGAAGGAGGGAAACAGAGAAGAGAAGAAGGTGGGAAAGAAGGAAAGAAAGAGAGAAGAGAAGAGAAGAATGAGGGAAAGAGGAAAAAGAAAGAAGGAAAGGAGGGAATGAAAGAAATTGAGTGGCAATTCAGCCCCATTATACCCTATGGGCCATTGAAGTCAATGGTGAAAACATAGAGTATATTCTGGGGGCTGGAGGGAGGGGTTTGAGGAGAGGCTCCAAGATCACAGGATAGCTGATGGAGCCTCTCCCCAAGATACCCACCAAGTTTCAATAACATTGGACCAGGGGTCCAATTCTATGGGCCCCCAAACAGGTTGCCCCATTTCCTCCATTGTTCTCTATGGTGGGGAAAAAAGTTATTTTTTTCCCACCATAGAGAACAATGGAGGAATAGGGGCAACCTGTTTAGGGGCCCATAGAATTGGACCCCCTGGTCCAATGTTCTTGAAACTTGGTGGGTATCTTGGGGAGAGGCTCCATCAGCTATCCTGTGAGTTTCGAGCCTCTCCTCAAACCCCTCCCCTCCAGCCCCTAGAATATACCCTATGTTTTCACCATTGACTTCAATGGCCCATAGGATATAATGGAGCTGAAATTGACATTCGGCTGCCAGAAAGACTCTCCGGGACGCCGGCTGGGGGCGGGGCTTGGCTCCTGAGCTCCCGGAGCTGTGCTCCGGTGCGCTCCCCCCCGAAAAGACCCCTGCCCATGGCCCACAAAACTGATACCAGGCAGTGAGGTATTAAATCAGAAGGCTTCCATCCGCTCCCAAATTTTGGAATTTTTAAAAAGTATTATTCCAGAACATTTATGTTATTTTCCCATTATTCTGATTGGATTTTGATTAGTATAGTTCCAATTATGCACCCCCCCCCAATCATTAGTATCAAACTGAATTGTATGACAATATTTTGAAGTCACAGTTTCCAGCTATAACTTGAATAGAAGAATGAAACTCCTGCTATTAGTAAAGAACCTTGAAATAAATATTCCAGAATACTTTGGCACAATTTGGTGACCATTTCTAGTATGGATTTCTAACTGAACATCTTTAAAAAAATAATTCAGCAGTGTGCAAAAAGGTTCTCTTTAAAAAAAACGACGAGACAAAACATGCTTGTTTTAAACTCATGTACTTTTGGGTAACTTTTATTTCAGTGCAATTCTATGCAAAGTCACTCCAGTCTAAGCCTACTGAAATCAGTGGGTTAGATAGCAGAAAGTGTGCACATGGATTTGACTATTTAGGATCTTTAGGATCAATCATATAAAATGCAGGGAGGGGTTTACCAAAAAGGGGGAGATTGAAACAAAGATAGTACATCTGATCTCTCCCAAACTTCTTCCTGACTGAACTGCAAAAATGTTTGTTATTTTCTGTTGTGTACTGACCCAACCATGTGTGCGATCCAGTTTCTGGCAAAGAGCCAGAGCTTCGCTTCCCCAGAACAATAGACGGTCAGATCCTATGTGACTGGTCTTGTTGCACATGTTGCAGACAGCGTCCTGGAACCAGCAAGTCCGGTGCTCATGAGCGGCCCCGCAACTTGCGCAGGACGGGGCTGATGCGGGGCCCTTATCCGAGGTTGAGCCTTGAGACCGATGTGGCTGTTGGGTCAGGCGCTGCTATACCTGGAGAACCTCCTCAGTATTGGAGCCGTCAGAGCCGATGGTTGCTTGTATGCGGTGGACCACCTTGCCGGGGCGGTCTTGGCATACCTTTTCATAGGTGGCGGACTCCCTGAGGGCCTTGTCGAGGTCATCTTGGCTGGCCAGTTTCTGCCTCAGTTTTGGTTCACAGAGACCCACGAGAAATTGGTTCAGAAAGGTGTCGGTGAGGCTCAGGAATGCGCACCTTGTGGCCGCTCTCTGGAGGCCCGCCAGGAAATCCGATGCCGTCTCATCCGGGCCCTGGGTTCGTGCAAAAATATTCAAGCGCTCTACGAACTTGGTTGGCTTCGGTGAAAAGTGATCTGAGAGGGCCTTCAGCAGGACCCCGTAGGGTTCTTCTTTGGTCATCTGTGGGTTGATTAGATCCTTCAGTAGCTGGAAGGTGTCCATGCCACAGGAGCTTAGGAGCAGGGCCTTCTTTTTCCCGGTGTGCACAACGTCATGGTAGTCAAAATGGTTTTCCAAGGTCTCCAGCCAGGTGTCCCATTGCTGGGGCCGGGTGACATCGAAGGCTGGGATGGGTGCTTGTGCAGTGGCCATGGTCAGTCTTGTTGCGGCAGGAATATGTGGTGCAATGCCGGACCTGGAGTTGGCGGAGCAGTGTGTGGTGTGGCGAGTGGTGCGGTGTGCGGTGACTGGAGAAGCGGGGCACGATGCGGAGCGGCATGCATTGTCTTCCGGAGTGGAGCGCGATGCGATGCTCGGGTCTTCTTGGGTTCTGTTCATGCGAGTTCAGATCCCACCTTCATCGCCAGTGGAAAGTACTGAGACTGAAGCTTCGGGTAGAGTGAAATCAGCTCATACTTTTATTTCAAGATCAGGAACAAGACACTTTAGCCGGCTCGCAGGCCGGCTTATACCCTGAAGCCCAACCACACCCAGACACACCCCAACACCCGTGATAGGTCTATTTACACTGATTAGGTTAACTCTAGGATCCTAGGCTCCCGATAGGAGGGGGAACTAGGATCTGACCATCTGTTGTTCTGGGGAAGTGAAGCTCTGGCTCTTCGCATGACCACGTGCGGACTGGCTGAAATAGGATCGCGCACATGGTTGGGTCAGTACATAACATTTTCCCAGCACTATTCAATAAAATTTTCACAGCCTTCCATAAAAGGTGGGGAACTAACACAGCAGTGACTACATTAGATTAGGTTAAATTAAGACTGCATCGCAAAGCATGCACATGCAAGAAATCTGGTCGAAGTACCTTTTACTGATTCTAATGTACACTGAACAATGCACCTCATCTCCCATTGAAATCAGCACTTAAAAGCACACAGCCCTGGCCAGTTCACACCCTTTTCGCATTGCAGAACAACCTCTATTCTTAGATTTTATTAAAAGTTAAAATTTAATACTGTTATAATTAGAAGCAAAGGTGAGTACAGCTCACAGGTCACACAATGATTCAACTGTAGCAAACAAACAACAAAAGAGACAGGCCTGTTAGATATAATGGGGATCTTTAAAAATATTCACGGTTATTTCCATTTTCTTCGTGGCAAAAGGTTAACGAATGGTGTGCAAAAGTATGTGTGTTTCCCATCAGCACTATCTCCTTTTAAAGACATCTCACTGATTATAAAATAGGACAATGTGACATTGTTCCAGCTATAGCTCACCTTTACACCAGACAGAAAAGGTGAAGAGTTCATCCTGAGCGTTCCCGTGTAACAAGGTGAACTTTCTGTCCATCTGTCAATCACCTGGCTACTACTGTGGCTCTTATTTCCTTATGTCCGTGAAAATTCAAAGCCAGTTTCTGTCTCAAGGCAGAGTACCCTGGTTGTTTCCTGCTGTCACTCAGGGATATTTGGAACTGTGAATTTCACCCATTAGACATAATAGCCCTTATTGGCATTCACATCACCACTTATGCCAAGACAGAAGAGGTAAGTAAGGAGATCTTAGATCTTCTTGCTTAGGGCTGACTTTCCTTCCATGCATTTCAACTTCTCATTCATTTAGTTGAGTAGTCTGGCTTGGACGACACACACACCCTTTCCTCCTACATTTGGCAGAGGAGCAAATCATGCCATTCTATCCTGCTCACCAGATACACCTGTTCTGGATGTCCATGCACAGGCCTGTCACTTCCATAGAATATACAAGTAAGATCCACTATGTGTCCCTGTAAACCTGAGCAATACCAGCAATCTGGATCTACATGCATGGAATTTGACACACAGGTACCTTATTCAAATGTTATGTCCAGCTGTGATCATCTGATGGCATCAATTATGTCCAGCTGTGGTCATCTAGTGGCAAAACTGACATGTTGGATAGGCAAGGAGGGAAAATGGTCCTCCTCCACAGGTTGTGCAATGGTTAGAGAGAGTGGAATCTCCATTCTGCCATGAACTTCACCGAGTGACTTAGGGCCGGTCACTCTCTCTCAGCTCTACCTGCTTCACAGTGTTGTTGTGGGGATGCAGTGTAAAGGGATGAACTGTGTATGCCACCCTCAGTTCCTTGGAGAAAGCATGGAGTAAAAACATGCCAGAGAGGAGAGAAATGGGAGAGTATATTGGCTGAACTGGACCCAATGACCAGCAATAAAGTTTTAATGAATTCAGGTACTTTTAGTGTCTCAGAACAACTGGCCCCCAAATGCTGGAGTCAACAATTGCTCTCTGTCCAAACTGATGTATTGCACAAAGCCTGAAGAAAGAAATTAGTTGCTCATTAATCTATGAACCTTATTTGAAGCAGATACCCACTTACCTGCAAAACAAGCACAGCATCTCCATTATCACTGGGCGATAAACATACATTTATGAAAGGGAAAAATTTACAACCCAGTCTCATGCATGCCAACATAGAACTAAGTCCTACTGAGTCACTGGGTTTACTTCCACATCAGGGTACACAATACCCTGCATTGTGTACTGCAAAATAAACCAGAAGTCCAGTGGCTCCTTTATTTGTGGTGTAGTGGGCAAGGCGCCCTGACCTGGATGGCCCAGGTCAGCCAGATCTCATCAGATCTCGAAAGATAAGCAGCAGCATCCCTGGTTGGTACTTGGATGGGAGACCACGAAAGTAGTACAGGGGCTATTGCCTGTACAGAGGCAAGCAACAGCAAACCACATCTGTTTCTCTCTTGCTTTGAAAAACCTTTGGGCTAACAGTAGTCAGCTATGACTTGAAGGCACTATTGACCACCAGTGGGTAGAATCTCACACTAGGAACTGAGAGGCCCAGGTTTAAATCCCACTCTGACATGGAAACTTGCTGGGTAACTTTGGTCCAGCCACACACTCTCAACCTAACCTATCTCACAGAGTTGTTGTGAAGACAAAAAATGGAGGAAAGGGGAGGACAATGAAACCTGGCTTGGATCCCCACTGCAGAGAAAGGCAGGGTATAAATGAAGTAAATAAAATAAAGCAGTAAGGAGAAAATCCCAGGCAAGTTGAGCCATAAATCTTCCAGAGCAGAAAACCATTGATTGAGAGCATTCTTTTTTAAAAAATAAAAATTCTCATGATCTCTAGCTGTACCCCCTTCGCTTTGATCAGTTTCTGAAGAAAAGTAACACCTTTGAGGCCAAGATGCCCACTATTAATAATAGCTTCATAATGGTTAAATGCAAAACATATTGTATTACTTGTTGGCTTTGTTGATACATCTGCACCATAACATCTGCTTTGGGAACAGTATAACTTCTAAAACAAAGCCCACCATGATTTGCCTCATGAAGAATTAATGACTTCTGTTAATACATCCTCTTACAGCAGAAGAGAAGAATGTGAACATGTATGCGTGTGTGTGTTTATTGCTCACTTCTCTCTCAATCGTTTCACTCCAGGCACTGCTTGGAAACACATTCTGCAAAAAAGCCAAACTTATCACTAGGGAGGAAGAAGCAAAGAGGCTAAATTAGGAAAGACACTCTGGCTGCTCCAGCGTGAAGGGGAAAGATGACAGAAAGTTCCCAATTATGTCACTGGAGGCATATTCTGTAAGCTTTTGAGGTGTGAGACGTATGCCAAGAGGAATTACACGATTAGGAACATGCTCTGTTTTGGGGTTGTCTTTGGGGCCAAATAAACCATATAAGGTTTTTTCGTTTATGTGTTTATTTTTTGTGAACACATTATTCTTTTATGAAATGTACTTCTGTTTTTTTTTACAAAAAGGACAATTTATTGTCCTTGAATCTGACAATCTAAATGTCACTGGATAAGGGAAAAGGGAAAAGGGAAAAGGGAAAAGGGAAAAGGGAAAAGGGAAAAGGGAAAAGGGAAAAGGGAAAAGGGAAAAGGGAAAAGGGAAAAGGGAAAAGGGAAAAGGGAAAAGGGAAAAGGGAAGGAAGGAAGGAAGGAAGGAAGGAAGGAAGGAAGGAAGGAAGGAAGGAAGGAAGGAAGGGAGCAATAGGGAATGGATATGTGCAGAGTCAACATTAATAGGCCCTGGAGTTAAGCCAAAGACTTTGCAGAAGTAGGGTTGAAGAGCTTTAAAAGGGTTGTGACAAACTTATCAATATATCTCATTCTGGTTTGAGGGGAATTACAACCAACACAGTAATCTCACATCCAGTTATTCACTGGAAGTGTTGTTGTGTTGTGTTGTATAGCAGAAGACCTGGGGTCTCTATTCTGGACCTGGACCCAGAGTGTGATTCCTATCTGCACAATGGAGCCAAGGATGGTTCTACAAACCTGGGAAAACTCTCAGTTTTGCAGAAAAATCTGAAAAGTGTGTGTGGGGAGTCAGGGTTTTCAAAAACCCTGGATCCAGAGAGCTGATATGGGCACTTCTGTATACACTGCAGCTTAAACAGAAATGCTCATTGAGTTCCTGCTTCACATTATTTAACTGGACAAAGAGTGTAAAAACTACCCACAGTGGGGAAAATGTCCAAGGAGTATGAGTAAAAATTAGCTTAAAATTTATGCATTTTGCATATATACCCTGCCTTCCCTTGAAGGCAATGTATATAGGGTTCACCAGGTAGAAATACAGACATTGGACAGAAATGGGCCTTCTTAAAGGGTTCACATTACATGGTGGGGCTCCCCTTGTCTTTTGTGATGGCTCTCTTAGCTATCATTTTAAGAAGATTACAGTAAGCCTTTCCCTTCACAATTCAAGCACTATTTGCTCAGCTTTAGCATCATTTGCCTTCTAGCCATGCTGTGGGCAGACACTTCCAAATGATGCCTGACTGCTAGTGTTTCTAGCAGAATCAGAGAGAAAGGGCAACAGGGACCCATCTTTTTTGTCAGAACTGACAGCCTAGCAGGGGTAGGGGGAGCGATTATGTAGCTTCCATGTTCCACCTCCAAATGAGTTTGGTTAGCAAATTCTGGACCAAATGTTGCCACTGCCCCCCCTCATACTGGTGTTCCTGACATCATGAATCACAAAAAAAGGCCTAGTAGTCGTTTTTAATACCTGTTGTGACAGAAATCCTAAAACTTGCCAAGACTCAAGAGTGCCACCTAGAGCATCTGGGATCTTGGATGCCTAGAGAGTCAATTAGAACAGGGGTGGCCAAACTGTGGCTCAGGAGCCACATGCAGCTCTCTCACACATATTGTGCGGCTCCCAGCAGGGCAGCTGGGGAAGCAAAGGGGAGCCACGCTTTCCCTCCCTCCCTCCCACCCTCCCATCTATTTGCTTTCTTTGTTTCTCTCTCTCTCTTTCTTTCCACCTCTTTCCTTCTTTCTTTTCACCTCTCTCTCTTTCTCCCTCTCTTAGACAAATAAATATCATTAGCAAACAAATACAAATCATTGGACAAATAAATATCATTATCAATATCTGTTTTTACCCCTTTTGCTTTTATTTTTTGGCAGTCTCATTTAATGTTAATAAAAAGCTAATGTGCATATTTTTAAAATAAAAATGTGTGTAATATTTGTTCACGTCTCGTGACTCTCAAACATCTGACGTTTATTCTTTGTGGCTCTTATACTGAGCAAGTTTGGCCACCCCTGGATCAGAATGAGGTATGCACTTCCATTCCACATTGGATCATCTTGGCAGACATAATCCCTTTTGGACAAAGGAAGACCTTTTTATTAGGGAATTTCAGAGCCATTACCAGGTGCTTGATGGAGGCTGGAACTATATTGTATATGGCTCTGATTGGTAAAAGTAGCCTCTGACATCAGAGATGGGGATTTGCATGGGATTGGAAAAATCCACCTGTCGTTCTTAGAAGGGAGGCCAGTAGGTCCATCTGCATTTATCATAAATATCTACACATCTGGAATTTTCCCTTGTCTTCAGTTTTCAGTGGAAAGATCCACAGGAAGTTGACTAGGGGTCGAGAACTCCTTCGACTTCTTGTTACTACAAGGAACTCTGCACATGCTCTGAGGAACTTGTTGTAACATAAGTAACATGTGTTTAGCTTATTTAGTTCAACTGTGTTGCTTTACATTTGAATACCTCTGTGCTGTTGTGGCTGTGTGTTTTCCTCCCGTATCCATTCCTTTTTAAACCCAACCACCCAACCACCCATTCCCTCTTTTTCTCTTTTATAATAAACCTTTTTATGAAGACTTTTGCCTTCGCTTAGTATGGTCTATTTCTCTGGAATACTTCTCTTAATCTCTTCTCCACGTGCTAGACTGCACAGGTGCTACCAGCTTGGTTTAAGTTATTTTGTTATTGCTCTAGTACCGCACTAGAAGACTAATATGACGACCTTGCCCACTTCCCTCCCTCAGAGGCAAGATCTTCCCTCCATTTTTCTCTTCCTTTCTGACTGAGCAGCCCTTTTTGCCTATTTTCTTCCTTTCTGAAGAACAACAGCTGCCCCACTCTGTCACTGTCTGAAATTCAGCTACTGGCTCAGCCCAGGAACCTGAGGGAAGGGCCAAGATCCCAATTTAACTTAAACCACTGAAATAGCACTCGAGGCTTTTTAAAAGTTCAAAAATAACCATATATTTTATTTCATGTAGAAGGGAAAGGTCAGGTGAAATGAGGGGTAAAATATTTGAGGTGAATCAATATAGGCACAGACTACAGTTCATGTGTTTCAAGAAACTGAGAATTTCTTAAGCTTTTCACAGAGAATCTTTAAAATGAAAAGCTTTTGTTTCAGAGTTTCCCAAGCACTCCAGTATACTTTATTGAGCGTATTAGGCTCTTTTGGTTTCCAAAAGGCAGGAATACTCTGTCCAGTACCCAAATTCCTTCACTAAACATACCAGTAACTCTTCTTGAGTTTTAACTGACTCCTCAGGATTTCAAAGGCAGTTTCTAAACACATTAGACCAGGGATTCTCTACACTCTTCAGAGCTATCTCCCTGTTTTAACTGGGTAGGGAAATTCTTCTCTCACTAGAAGATCTATCCCCTTTCCTGGCCTGAACAGGAGTCTTCACCTAACTACCCACTCCTCTTGCCAACCTTCCCAGTACTCCATCTGTGTTAAACTGCTCTCAGTCAGGAGTAAACACAAACCCTATCAGCACTAAACCCTTCTCAATCAGGGCTGGACTCAGACTGTCAGTATTAGACTATTCTCAGTCAGGGCTGAATTCAGACTCCCGTCTCCTCAGCATTCAGCTCTCAAGTCTTTCTCTGCTCAACTGATGTTAACCAATCAATTTTTTTGGAGCAGCCTGTCACTCAAGGCTCCCTGGCTCTGCGAGGAATTAATCCTTCACAGTCCATTACCTGTTTACATAGCACTTCTGAGATTTTAAAGCGGAATCTGCCACGACTACCTTCTCAGCAGGTCAGTCTAGATTCTCAGGAGATTCTGAGTGGTGGTTACCAGGGTACTTTCCAAAGAACCCTTGATATTTCCCAGTGAGGATAAACACCATTTCCCCCTTCCTACCACAACATCTGTCTTCCTTGTTCATGCCCCAAGGAAACCTGTGCTGATGCCAGTATTAGCATTAGCTCAAGGAAAGGAAGTCAAGGAAATGTCTTACAGTGCAATCCTAAACACTAATGGTAATCATGAAGCCCACTCAGTGAGTCTTACTCTCAGGAAAGAGTTCTTGCAATGCAAATGGAGCTGTGTTTGAGGAATGAAATTTTCTCACCTTCCCCTTCCTGCCACAACCTGCTGGGCTTCCTAAAATGCAGGTCCTGGGAGGTTAGTGGACACTTGGGAACATCTCAGGGTACGGGGGGAAGGGGTCTCTCTGCAGTGGTACAGAGGGAATTGGCAGGCATTTTCAAGAAGCAGAAATGCTTGCATGATCAAAAGACTTTGGTCAAGGCTTTGTTTCTGATACAGCAGGCATCATTGCTATTCTGGTTTAAGGTTAACAAAACACCTATCAACCAATAAATACCCCCTCCATATGAACCCCAAGTTATCACAAGCCACTGTAATACATTGTTGGGCTACAAAATATATAGTTAAAAAGGGAGCACAGTGCAAACGATTACTGCTACTGCTTTCAACAGCTGCACTCTGATGATGTTCAGTGCCTGCATAAGCATACATGAATCACGAAATGAAGTTAACAGCTCCTTTCAATTGTCTTGTACCCATTATTATCTATTCCACAGTGCACTGAATTTAAACACAACCATTTGACCTGAGTACATGCCATGGTCAGGAAAATGTGAGCACTATATTTATCTGAAGACTCTCAGCAAATCCTCCAGAATCAATGGGCAATTCTGAAAAGATGCTGGTGAAAGCAATCTGAACTTATTCAAGTAACATTTCTTTATTATTGTTTCCAATAATCAAAGCCACGGTGTGAAAAATACAGGTTTCATATACACAGTTCAGCCTATATATCTCCATTTACACTGGAGATGGTTGACAAGAGAAGAGGACCCTCCAGCTTCTGTAATTAAGGGAGAACTATGGAGTGCCAGTTCCTGGATTTTGGACAAGGGTCCCCATAACCTGGAACAGGCAAGGCATGCAAACTGAAAATTCTCTCACATTGCCTCAGATTTTTTGATGTTCTTTGCATCAGTGAGCCTTGTGCTGGTCTTGGAATCCTCTATGAAACTATGATAGAAGGTAATAGCCAAACCTCCTTATTCTATTAGGTCACTCTAAAACCACCTGTCTCGACATAAAATTAGAACCACAGTAAGAGTTCCTGTTTGCCTTAGGATTAAACCACCACTCATATTAGGGTTGCCATGTGCCTCCTGGGGGTGGGAGACCTCCTGTCCCTGTGGGCCTTACCTACCATAATATCAGGAGAAAGAAAAAAGGGTAACCCAGAAGTGATGTCACGCCTCTCTAGGAATTGCCAGTAACTCTACAGTTAAAACCACAGAGCTTTCCTAGATAGGTATGACATTACTAACGGCAACCCCTCTATATTCCTGGCCCACCCAGTCTCCTGCTGGTTTCCAGGCCAGCAACCCTACATTGTACACAAGATACAGTATGGCAAAGAACACAGTTCCTACATCCCCTTTCTAACAGGATTCTTATACATGGGTTGCCCTGAAAGGATTGTGGAGACATGGCAAGATATGTCCTAGGGTGCTGGTCCAGTAAACACTCACATTATTAGGATATCTTTGTTTAGCCCATTATGAAACTTTTCATACAAGTTCCTAGAAGAAAAACTCCCAGACCCAACAAGTGGCATTTCTCCACTTCTTCTCTTGTAAAGAAGGCTGCTGTGTTATTTCCCTAAGCATCTATAAGATGGCTCCATGGTACAAGGTGACAATTTCTTCACACCTCCTTATTTATCTCCTGCCCACCTTCTAATGTTTAAACTTTTTCTTGGGAAGCTGAATGCTCACCTGCTGTGGCTGGAATGTGTATTTCTTACCATTAGTTTTTATAAGCTTTTCAGCCAAGGCAGAGCAGCTTTAAGGGTTTGATCCCAGAGATATACTCCACTAATGGTGATACCTATCTCTGGCACAATGCAACTTCCTCTTATACAAAAGGTAGCCTCTTGAATCATAGGGACCCAAGACAATCCTGATCAGCAGTGAGCTTTCTCATAGGAAAACTTTGAAAAGCAAATTAGTGGCAGTGGGCCACCATATCAACCTCCACCCCTGTTCTCTTGCCACAGACAACAATTCCTACTCGCTTATTTTGCCTCTAGGCTGGCAGTGGTAAGGCCAGTCAGCATTCCTCAGAGGTCTAGATTTAGCCAGAGGCTTCATACCAATTCCTCTCCTAAAATAAAGTCACAAGATGGCCACAAATAATTGCTTTACTACTAAATCATCCAATCATCTTGTTTTTCACAGGGTGCAAGCATCCACTGTATGGCCCTAACAACGTACAGACTGGAGATATAACTCCAATGGAAGCAGCAGCAACAGAGAATGATAACCTTAGACATACCTTAGATTAAGATGTGTAGAAGCTCTCGTTCACTCTCTTACTCTCGTAGCCCATCGGATCTGTTATCTTACCAGTGATGGTCTTCTACTTTTTTGCCTTAATTTGGGATTACCATCAGTTGAGAGAAACTGAAAAGTTAAAGGAAGTATGATTATATGAAGAGATTTAACCATACTACATTCAATTTAAGCACATGCAGCATCCCTCCATCCCCGAAGATGGCACCTGGTATTTTTGGCCACTGTGTGACAGAGTGTTGGACTAGATGGCCCATTGGCCTGATTCAACATTGGCTTCTCTTATGTTCTTATTAGTAAAGGTTTCCCTTGCTCGAAAGCCAGTCGAATCCAACTGTAGGGGGTGGTGCTCATCTCCGTTTCCCAAGCCAAAAAGCCAGTGCAGTCCGAAGATTTCTCTGTGGTCATGTGGTTGGCATGAGTAAATGCCAAGGTGCATGGAACGCTGTTACCTTCCCACCAAAGCGGTACCTATTAATCTACTAGCAATTTCTTGCTTTTGAACTGCTAGGTTCGCGGCACTAGGGTCTCAAACAGCCTTCTGGGCTGCAGCTCAGTGTCTTAACCTCTGATTACCTCTTTCGAAATGGGCCAAATCAGTTATCTGGCCATTTATCTCCCCTCCCACTTATTCAGAAACAGCTACCTCCACCATGGGGGATGTTTGGCACCTCCCAGTTTTTTTGCAATTAGTAGCTGCTAATTGCAAAAAAAAATTTAAAAAATGCTGCCATTGAGGCTGGGACCAGTCTCCAAAACTCCCAACTTTGTTGAACCTTTTGCAGCTCCTGCTCTAGAACATCTTAAGTTCATACTAATGGAACAGAAATAAAGGATCTGTATTCATCTTTAAATTACAAGTTCTTACATCCTAATTTGGCTTAGGCTGCATAGAACAGAGAGAGTGAGAAGCTTTAATCCTTCTACCTCAGCATAGTTTTGCTAGTTAGATCTTCCATGCCTTTAGCCAGCATGCTTGATTAGGATCCACTGCCAAACCTGTGTCTCTTAATATATGTTATAGAATCACAGTGTTGGAAGGGACCACCAGAGTCATCTAGTCCAACCCTCTGCACAATGCAGGAAATTCACAACTATCTCCCCTCCACGCCCCCAGTGACCCCTGCTCCATGCCCTGAAGACGGCAAAAAAAAAAAAAAAAAAAAAACCAACAACCCAGTATCCCTGGCCACATTGGCCTGGAGAAAATTGCTCCTTGACCCCAAAGCGATGATCGGCATTTTGGGGGGCATGTAAGAAAGGGCCACGAGAACTAAGCATTGATGCAACCCTGCAGACACAAGTTTGTCCTCAGTTTTTAGTTGTACTTCAGATTTTTAGATGAACACTTCAAGCAAAGTAGAGCTGGTGCATCACATTTCTTTACTTCATTTACACCTTTTACACCTCATTTACTTCATTTACACCTTGCCTTCCTCCCCAGTGGAGACCCCAAAGCTGTTTACATAATTCTTTCCTACAAACCTGTGAGGTAGGTTAGGATGAGTGTGTGCACAAGACTGGCCCAAAGTCACTCAGCAAGCTACCATGGCAGAGTGGGGATCTGAATCTTGGTACTGCAGATCCTAGTATGTCACTACAACCACTACACTACGTATTGCACCAGCTCTTCTTTCTTACTATGCATTTCCTCACGAGCAAGTGTGCTATAGTAATTTTAAATCTGTAAGGTATTCTGACAGGATATCAGTTCTGGGAATACAACAAATATTCTAGCACACTAGACAAATGAGATGGGAGGGTCATTTACCTAACTTGATCAATGTGCACGTACAGATGTTTTTCATGAGTTAAGTACAAAAAAGAATTCTGAGGACGGTGAGCATTTTAATCTAGCAATGACGGCATTAATAGAAATAGTACAACCACATTCAGCAGGTCTGGGCAAAATGAACAAATGGCTATAGAAATCTCCTTCTGCTGCCACAGGGTCCACACATTCATCAGGGTATACATGAATGTCCACCAGGATAATATGTGGTAATAGGCTTTTTTCCTACCTTCTCTAATGATCCAGAATACAGATGGATGCCAATTCGGAGCTGCTAGCCTGAATCAGCAATGCTCACTGACAAAGGAAAACATTCTAGGATAGTTTAAGCAAGCCCTCTGTTGACAATCTAAGGCAGAGATCTGCACTGCAGCACCTGTGGGCACCACGGTGCCTGCCCACACCTTTCCTGGGGCCCACCAAGTGTTTTTAGAAAGTGGATGGCATTTGATGTGGCTTTTGCCCAGTAGGGCTTTGGATTAACCACTGCCAATCTGATTGGCTGTGTAGAATTTTTAAAAAACATTACTTTGGCAGCACCTGCTACCACAGCACAAAGATCTTTAGTACATTACTAAAACTAAGTTGTGTGTATACAAGAAAATGTTTTGCAACAACATGTTTGTTTCAAAAGGCACCTGTAAAACAGAGCTTCTGCCTGAAACCTTGAAGTGTTACTATTAGAGTTATGCATAATTGCACTCCCTGACATTTTGCAATACAATCTAGAACAAGAAGGTTTTTATATCTTGCTTTTCTCTATCCTAAGGAGTTTCAAAGTGGCTTACGATCAACTTCCCTTCCTCTCCCCACAGCAATCACCTTGTGAGGTAGGTGGGGCTGAGAGAGTTCTGAGAGACCCAGCAGCCTTCATGTGGAGAAGTGGAGAATCAAACGGGTTTCCAGATTACAGTCTGCTGCTCTTAAACTGTCACAGCTCCTGTCGCGCCTGAACCCTTGGAAGCTGGGGAGGAGCTAAGTGTCAACAGGGATGAGCTCCTCCCGCCAGAAACCTTCACACCTGACAAGGTGGTGAGCTCTGAGCCCGGCCCAGCAATAGCTGGGGCAGATTGCTGCTCGAGTGACATGCCCCCGACTCGCCCCCACCGGTGTCTCATTTACGGGTGCAGCACCGGTGGGACACGGCAGCCCGGCAGCACGAAGCACACATGCGCACCCGGCATTCATTTAGCCCAGAGTATTAGCGGGATCCGGGTCACGCTCGGAGTGTGATAATTACCAGCTGCTGGGATTACTATTTAGCCCGTGCTGGCATGGCATCAAACTCGTGCCAGCAACTAGTCGCATCCACGAAGCTCTGCGCCACACCACTCTGGTTCCTGACACCTCGTTCTTGGTTTGATCTCTCCAGCTCCTCGACCTCGGCTCATCTTGACCTTGCTACTCTGCACCTTGCACCCCCGGACTCCTGACCCTCGGCTCTCGGACTCTTGACTCATGGCTCTCGTACTCTGGACCCTCGACTCTCGGACCTCCTGACCATACTACCAGTTGGTAATTTGGACTTGGCCCCCCGGCTTTCTCGGCTTGCTCGGCTTCTGACTCTGAACTGTCTCTCGACCACCCCGCTCATCTTACCCCTTGAACTTAGTTATCTGGTCCCGGCCGGTTCTGACCTTGGACTGTGCCTCTCGACCACCCTGCTCGTCTTACCCCTTGAACTTGGTTATTTGGTCTCGGCTGGCTCTGATCTCAGACTGTGCTCTGACCACCCCACGCTTGCCTGGCCCCACACCCCAGCCCATGACATAAGCACTACACCATGCTGGCTGCCCTCCCTTCGTGTCAGCCATTTTGTGGCTGGGTCCACCTCCAGCAGCCATTTCATGGTTGCACCCACCACTATGTGTCAGAATTCCAAAGGCAGCCATGGGCTCAAAAAGTTTGGGAACTGCTGATCAAAGGCTTTTCTTATGCTACTGTATGCTGATAACTGATTTTTAATTGCACCTCTCTCTGTATATCCAAGGTACTGTTTACATGATTACTGCCCTAAGATGGTGGGAGGGGATGCAAGAGTTTTTCATTACCCAATGGATCTTATACATTATTCAGCTTTCTCCTGCTTCTACTTATTCCCTTAGATAAGTTGAACATGTCATGTATGCCTTATTGTTCTAAGTAACAACAGTATATCCTGTGGTTGCAATAGCACTACAATGACAATAGAATGAACAATCACAACATATACTTCTGATTAATTATATAATCAAAATGTTACAGTATAATTTGAACAGAAGTTTTATCCCACATATAATGTTCTCAAAGAGGATATAGTGTTATTACTTGGTTGTTGTTACTGTGGCTGGTCTAGTAGATATATTTGCCTTATTGTTCCAACATCTACATGGGACCTCATACTCAACACTATTCAGCTTACAGAATTTCTTTCCTTCAAAAAGCTTGGAGGGCCAAGGCGCAAGAGGTCATGTATGTTCCCTTTCTCCTCTTCCTTCTTCAACGTTCCTTTACAGTACATGACAGAGTATGCAGCAGTATAGAGCAGTAAAGCCAACATTTATGTACGTGGAAACATATGAAATTGTCTAATGAGTCGGACCATTGGTCCAGCTGGCTCAGTACTGTGTAGTCTGAATGGCAGCTGCTTTTAGAGTCTCTTTCTCAGTACTTACTATCTCAGGTTCCTTTTCGGTGGAGATGCAAGGGCCTGGAAGTCTCTGCCTGCCAAGCATATGCTCTGTCACTGAGCCACACTCTGTCCCCCAAACACAGGGCTTATGATGGACAAAACCACTGCAAACCTGCAGTATGGAATTTCAGCTGGCATAACGAGATGCACTAAGACATGCCACAGGAATGCATACAGTTACCGCAAGGAGAAAATGTACATTTCAGATGGAAAAATCATGGTCTCAAAGGAGTTAAACAAACTGAAGAATTTGTGTAGAACCATCTGGAGCCATATGTTTTTCCTACTTATTCAGTAAAATTAATTACTTTGATGAGGCACAAACTTACTTCAAATGCTGTGATCAATCAGAAGACAATAAAATATGAAATCCTTTGAATCCAGCCTCATAAAAACACCAGATGACATCATGGAATACATATTTATGTTCAATAATTTAGTGTTGTGGGGATACCTATCCTTAGTATTCACACAGACATTAAAGGGTTTCAGTAACTCCTTTGTCCCTGAAGTACAAATATTTGACCTAACCAAACCATTTTCCCTTTTGAAATAAAAATAAAATTATGAAAATGTCAGCTCTCTTATCTTTAAAACTAAACTGTTATGATTTTCAGAAAAATTCAGACTTACTTCTTGGATGCTATTAAAAAGGCTGCTCGTGACCCAGAAAATTATTCTGTTTTATTCCATATCACACTGCTATGCAGACATATGCAAGCCAGGACTGAAAGATTAAGTGGTAAAGCCATGTCCATAGAAGAAAGTGGCTTTGGAGGAGCAATGCAATAGCTGTTTTCATTAAGAACAGCAGGGGAGTTCAGTCACAGCAATTTAAGTCAATCTCATAATTTTCAAACATCTGAAAGATGTCCCACAAGTCATTATAAATCTTCAGTTCTCTCAAGTCTATGGCCACTATAGCTTTGGATACATATTCTGGTACTGTCTGTAACCTGAAATCCTAGCCCCTTGAAAGGGGGCTGGAAGAAAAATTCCATTGGGACTAGCAAATATATATGGATACTGTAGTTATCGTAGAATGTCTTCTTCCAATAGGTTGAGCTGATGGCTCTGAAAAAATGCATTAGCATGATGCATCCTATGGGTATTCTCCACTCTGCCCCCCCCATGGCTCAATTCCATGGCTTAATTCAGAGATGCTCCAGTGTGCACACGGATTACTTATACATACATACAAGCAGCTTCTCTCATTGTAATGGTGGAATCCAAACCACAGGCACATTTCTTTCAGCAATGGAGCCTCCATGGCCATAAGCAATCTCCAGATCAGGCTGTTATACTTTTTAAGACTACCAGAAAATTGGAAGCGGTTTTGTAATGACATGATTTTGCTCCTTGATCTCCTGCTCCAAAAATATTCACTGGCACCATTCTCAGAACCCTGAAGCAGATTTGTTATGAAATGGTGATGCTGTGGCAGGTGCGCCATACCTCACAGTGGGGTAGAATATGATTGTGCTAGAAATTGCTACATGAAAACTGTTTGTCTCCTGGAATTTGCATGGACAACATCTCCTTTCAGCACAAGCCACTTCTCCTGCTACCAACATAGTAGGAAGAGGTGATGACAAGAATCCTTTATGATGTGACTGCTTCCGCCTTGGCAAGGTACTGTGATGTCTTGTGAAATGGAGAGTGTCGGCTTGTCTGATAACACTTCACTGGGCAAGGTATATGAAGACCAGGAGACAGTCTGCTGCAAGCTTGATGTTCTTTTGAATGACGGAAGCCAACAGCAGCAAGGGGATTTAGTGGCAGATTCGATCACCAACTTGTTTCTGACACAGAGAGGATGCTCTAATGAGCACAGGCCACAGGACAAGAGCTGTTGCAGGGAAGAACTTCTCCAAGCATCCCACCCTATTGGAGCACAGCCACGTAACACTGCACTGCTTGTGAGCCAGGACGGCCACTCAGCACTGCGGAGTCTGTCCCTTTAGCAGAAGGCCGTTTGTTATGTCAGCTCTGCTCCTGTAATGAACTCTACTTTTACCGTCGCACGTAGCTTCTCGTGCCATAAATCCATCCTTAATCCTCTTTGTGACAGGAACTTCCCTGCATGGGAGACATTCAGTACTGTCGTGCTTACACGTGGTATCCCACTCAGGCCTGGGCAAAGCGGCCTCTTCCAGACAGCCTTTTCTTTTACCCTTTCAGCTCATTCATCCCCCTTTGTTCATGTTCTCTTTTATATTCTATCTACCCCTGTTACCAGTTTCCAACAGTGCAGACTACTTAAGCAGAGGTACACTCTTCTAAGACCACCGAAGTCATTAAAAGAATGTTAACTCCTAGCATGGCACTTTAAGTCTCCTATTTTCTGATTTTCTGTCCAACTAATGCAGTAGGAGGTGTTTTTTTTAACTGCTTTATTACTGCCCCCACAAATATGAAAAACCTATATCATACCTTCCTTCCGAGTGTTCATAGCAGCATACATGTCCCCTTTCCTCATTTTACCTATGTGGTAATCAGGTTAGGTTGAAAGGCAGGCCAACTTTTAATTTTTTCCCTCCTTTTCTTCCTGTTTCTTCTCTATGCTTTTTTTTTTAAAGAACTTCTTAGCCTGCTTTGTGCTAAGTAATATTTTCTTGTGTTTCAGATGAAGAAATGGAGCCAGGAACACAGCTGGGGTTGAAACAGGGTTGCAGGTCCCCTCTGGCCACCAGCAGGGACAGAGGAGTAGAGTTTATATTTATTTTTACATATATATATTAAATTTGTTAACCACCCAATCCCTGCAGTGCAGGGCTCTGGGAGATGTACATCATTCATAAAAACATCAAGATAAAACAATTAAAACATTAATAAGATATTTCAAACAAAAGATGGCAAATATTAATTTATCCTATTACAGAATGCTGGCAGCTTCGCGGGCAGGGGGGAAGAGGGTAAAACAGATATGGAAAGCAGCTGGAGCAGGAGGGATGCCAGCTATGATGGAGACTGTTGCTGTCCTCAACCAAAAGCCTGGTGGAACCTCTCTGGCTTACAGGCCCTGCTCCAGGTTCGGAAACTCTTGGAGATTTGGGGATGGAGCCTGGGGAGGACAGGGACCTCAGTGGGGTACAATGCCATAGAGCACACCCTCCGAAGCATCAATTTTCTCCACTTATCTCTGGAGATAAGCTGCAATTCTGGGGGATCACTGGGTCCCACCTGGACGTTGGCATCCCTAGGCTGAACACAAAAAAGCTGCTTTATTCTGATAAAAGCCCCCTGGTTTACCTAGCATAGCACTGTCTATGTTTACTGGTTGCAACTCCTCAGGATCTCAGGGCAAGGAGTGTATTTCTAAGCAGTTGCTGTCCAAATTCCTTCAGCTAGAGATACCAGGGTTTGAACATGGGACTGTCTGCATACAAACCAGAAGCTCTGCCACCCAGCCACAGTCCTCTCCACCAATAGAAAAATGCCTGTTTTGGTGGGGACACCTGTTTTGTTTTTAGCAACTGCATGACAAGGAGGTATTCAAGAAGTGAAGCCTTCCCTAACATGGAGATGCAATTCTGGGGAAAACTACTTCTGGCATATAGCTCTTAAAGGAACAAGAGCCTTTTTTGGGAAAGGACAGTGCACTAGACTAGCTGCCAAGTCCAGGTCATTCCTTATGCTATGCTTCAGTTCTTTCCGGTGGTTCCAGCCTTCTAATGTCCTAAGGCACTGGTTATTTAATTCCTGTACTGGCTCACTATGTGTAATCCACCTTGAGTCCCTATGAGAAAGGCGGACTATAAATAACATAAACAAATAAATTCCCTCTCTATAAATGAAAGTGTATTGAGTTTATCTGGTTAGTTATTCTTTGGGGACAAGCAAATAAGGCCACAAGACTAGGTAACATCACGGTTGTGCGTTTTTGTTGTTGCTGTTTGCGAAGAAGTCACAGCTGACTTACGGCGAGCCCTGGTAGGGTTTTCAAGGCAAGAGACATTCAAAGGTGGTTCATTATTACTTGCCTCTGTGTCATCATGACCCTGGTATTTCTTGGAGACCTCCCATCCAAATACTGACCAAGATTGACCCTGCTTATCTTCCAATATCTGATGAAATCGGGCTAGTCTGGGTTATCTGGGTCAGGGTGTGTTGTATGTTACTGCTGCAAAAATAAACCCAAATCAGAAACCACCCTTGCACCTTCTGAATAGGTCCCTAAATATATATGATCTCCAGACATTAGAAACAGTCCAGCACAGTGCTCCCTGCCCTTCTGGAAAGTCATCCCACTGTACATTACCCATTTGCTAGAAAACAACTCTTATAAATACCTATGTACCTGTTAGAGCTAACCACATTTTAGATGAGAAAGGGTATTTTTCCTGACAGAATAAGCAGGCCAGGAGAACTGCTTTACAGTACCCATGAGAGCTCTACAAAAGAGGACTGGTAATCGTCCTGTCTTAAACACCACCTGTCTCGGGGAGTAGTAATTAGCTGGTAATGCTAGGGAAAGTATCATGCATTAGCCAGCAGAAACACTATATTCATTATCAAAAGAACAACAAATAAAGAGATATACATATACAATGGAGTCAGACCATTGGCCTATCAAGGTCAGTAGTGTCTACTTTGATGGCAGCAGCTCTCCAGGGTCCCAGACAGAGATCTTACACATCATTTACTGTCTGATCCTTTTAACTGTCGATGTTGGGGAGAGGAACCTTCTGCAAGCAGAGCGGATGCTCTAGAAAGAACTGTCCCCACATGAGAAGCTGAAGTGCCAAAATAGACTCAAAGGCTCATTTAATCCAACACCATCTCTCTTTGGCCAGCCAAATGTACAAAAGAATACCATAACAAGGGCAAGATGAGAACCCACTGTTACTTATCCCCTGGCAATAGGCAAAGATATACTGCCTCTGACCATGTAAGCTCCATTGCTATCAGTGTTCATGCATTTGAGGGAAAGTATCTCTCATATAACTTGGGAAAATAAGGAACAGCAGACTACTGTTGATAGAGACATATGTTCAGGCCCAAGGACAGGCAAATACCTGTGGCAGGTAGGCAGCAGGAAGGGAGACTGAGCAGGTAACTGGCAGTGGGCAAACTAAAGACAATTATTAGTGCAGGGGCCCAGAGGCTGAGCCTGATTGCCTCACTCAGCAACAGACTGAGGAAAGGCAGCTGATTTGAGGGCACTGTATCACATAGTAGCATTGAATTGCCCCCCTGGCATCACTTAACTCCAAGGGCGGGAGGATTCTGGCCAGCTGTACAAATGTCCCAGCTGGAAGATCCTGCCTTTGCCCACCAGCCAGAAACCTGTGGCTGACGTTCAGGGTTCCTGGCACAAGTGCCTGGTAGTGGCAGATTCTCAGCCCAGATCTCATAAGCTTCTCAAATGAATGAGAGAGGCTCTTGAGATTTTAGGATTTTCATTCTAGGAAAAGTCTGAAGTGCAACCCATTCAGAACAAAGCAGAAATACAAACACTCAGTCGAGATTTTCCCCAAGAAGGGTACAGGCAGATTAGTTTTTGCCCCCAACAGACTCTTTTCTACAGACAATTTCACAGAAACACATGAATGAGAAGTCCTACAGCTCCCCCATATGCAAATATGTTTTTAAGCGGAGGCTGGATGACCATCTTTCGGGTATGTTGTGGGGCTATCTTTCAGCTACGCTCCTTCAGAGTGCAGGGGGTTGGACTAGATGACCTGCAAGGTCCCTTCCAACTCTAACATTCTATGATTCTATGTCTACTAGATCAGTCCATGTACAGTAAAGAAAAATAACAGTTGTGAAAAAGCTTGCAGGAAGAGCCAGTGCTGATACAGATATACATCTAGCAGAAAAGAACAAACAAACAAAACAGTGTCCCATGTACTCTCAAAAATGCCAGCTAGTCATCCTACAAGCATAATCACCTCATCTATCTATCTATCTATCTATCTATCTATCACATTCTGCCTTTCTGTCAAGCTCAGCAGCTATATGGCTTTCCCCTCTTCTATTTTACCTTTATGACAAGGGCTGAAGGAGCATGACTGGTCCAAGGTCACCCAGCAAGCTTCATGTTAGAGTGGGGATTTGAACCCAGGTCTGACACTCAACCAACCTCTCTGGCTCCTGTTGCCTCCCATACTCAAGCACCAGCCATTCATCAAGACAGAAACATGAAAGTGCCCACCCCATCCCACATCCCATCTACAGATGTGGACATCCCTGATACTTCAAAGAGTGAAGTGCTGTGATGAAAAGCATTCCTTCCTGACTCCACCGATGAATTTAAACAACACTTGTCTGGAAGCCAGATTTTTTTTTTACTCCCTCAGTTTTGCTAGGGAGGTAAGTCTGTAAGTCTGTAAGATCTTTCCTTTAATGGCTGCCCATCTTCTGCTTTCCAGCAGAACAGCCTATCTTAGGTATACCACAAAGAAAAGCTCCATTTAATAAATGGAGCAAAGAGCTGCTTTCTCTAGTAGAAATAATGTATGTTCTTTCCTTGTGGCAAAATAAACAGACTACACACCATTACCGATGCAAGGAGATGAATTATGTGCTTGCAGAAAAATGTGTCACAGGTGACATTATTACTTCTGTATAATGGGTGCTATCCAAGGAAGGATGAGCATGCCTAAATATGATATGCCCTTATTCATCTAGTCAGTCAGTGATGACTAACTGAAATGTCATTACTTTTCATGGAACAGTCACAACAATCCTCAATGGGACCAGGGACATGGACTCAATTGGGCATGAAACACAGACTCCACCATATTCAGTGGGAGTTACTCCTTAGGAAACTATGATTAAGAAGGTAAATTTTAATTTCTCTCAGACTATCCTCCATGAATTTAGGACTGGAATTCTGCATGCATCAGGACTGTAGCTTAAATTCAGTAAGATGCTTAAAATCTCCTTTAATGTCATACACTTAGTATTTTTGGAGTACACCCCTTTGAAATTTTTTCTTTGTTCACACAATCAGGTAGGTTGCTCCCATCATTAGTAATTTGTGGTGCTTGTTCTAACTCCTCTTTGCTTTCCTCTTAGACTATTCTTCCTATCCACATCTGTCCAGTATACCAAGAACCACAACTGAATTATTCTCTGCTTCTCAAGTGGATTACAAATCCTCTTCATTGCTGAACCTTCAAAAAAATTTCCTGTAGAATTCTTGGCATCTAAAGAATCCTTGGGAGCCCAAGCTGCCACAAATAGGTTTACCGTAATTAGCTTAGTGTTTGTGCATTCAAACTAACTTCAAAAGCATTTGCACAAAAACCACTTGTGGCAACAAAGATGGAGTCATTAGTGGGAAGAGGGGAGCTATAAAAACAAATGTTGCCAAATGCTTAGAGCTTGTTCTCATTTAAGCAGATAAAATGGTGTTAGAACCAGAGATTACATTATTTGCTTTTATGTACTATATAGCAGTCTGTGTGTGTTCACTACAGCTGATAACCACAAATGCTATCAAGGCAATTTACTCAGAAGTTGGTTTTCTTCTACATTTAAAAGCAGTATTTGATTGTTATAGTGCTCTATATGCAAAATTTATGTTAACGTTTCCATTTTCACAATACAAACTGGAGTGGGGGGGGGAAGAATCAGTTTGGCTTTTTTTAATGACACCAACATATATTGGAAACTTCCCCTGCTGTTGAGTTACTGAATCCAGTCAAACAAATTTAGAGTCCAGTGGGGGCACCTTTAAGACCAATAAAGGTTTATTCAAGGTATGAGCTTTCGTGTGCACTGGACTCTAAATTTGTTCTACTGCTTCAGACCAACACGGCTGACCACCAGAATGAAACCAATCAAGAGAGACAAGATTCAAACATTGTCTCCAGAATCTTTGCAGGAGAGACCCTGCTTAATTTCTCTTACCTTCTTTTTCCTTGCTTTCCAATCAAAAAAATGCTACCAAATACATTAAAAAAAACATGCAAACATTTTCTATCACACACACAGATGCTCTCTGCCTACAAGAAACATATTACATACACCAGAAAACCGTTTTCTGATTGACAGAGATTTATTTGTATTGCTCAATCAATGTATTCTTAAATAAACTTTCCCCGTACACAGACATTCATCCCCTTTTCTTTCGGTGCAGTGCTTTTAATACTTCTGAGCATCAAGCGTTTATTTTGCATAAGGGTCTCGCCGCGGCGACTGAAGAGTTAAAATGGCTCCCCTGGATATTTGGTCTAGAACTCGTCGCTTCCCATCCCCGCCTTCCAGGATCCATGAAAACTCTCCTACCCTGGCTGGCCGAGAGAGGTGGACTCGTGTGCCAGGGCTGCAGCATGTCTTTTTTAGCGGGCCGCGCTTCCCGACACCAGTTCATCGCACGACCCTCGTTCCCCCGCACAGCCCGCGGAATCCATTGCGCCGGGAGAAGCCGCGCATCCTTCGCCGCGTCCTTCAGGCTGCCCGTTAACGCAACGGGTCTCTCGGCAGTCGGCACCTAAGGCACCATCTCCCGGGTTTCATTTCCAAAGCTGCCTGTGCTGGGTTCAAGTGACAAGCTGCCTTTCACACAAGGAGAAGCCCGCCAGCCACCGCTCAGACCCCCCACCCCTCCCGGCTCAATCACAGAGAACTAATCTTTTCCCCATACATACAACACACAGCCCGGTCTGGAAACGCTCCTTGCTTTCAAATAACGGCACGCTCCTGAAATACTGGCCTCTGTAAATCTCTCCCCATGGAAGTCTGCAATTCAGAGGCGCTCACTGCTACTGAGGATATTATTAGCTCTTCTCCGAGCAAACCACACTGAGCGGGGAATGTTAAAAACACACCCCCTTCGGGGAAGAAAAATGAAAAGGGGTTCCAGAAAAGCCCGGCTGCAGCCTTTCTTCCATTCCCCCCCACACCCCCTTTCCCCCCCTTGGTGGCTAACAGGCTAGAAGGCGAGAGCGAGCGAGCAGAGTTGATCCTCCCTTACCTCAGAAGAAGCGCCGCTTTCTCCGCCGGCTGAGGAGAAGCCAGGGACTCAGCCGCGCACAAGCTGAGACTCCGCCGGAGCTGTCTGCAATCCAGAAGGCCAATCGCACATGTTGCCTGGCATCGGTCACATGACATAGGCCAGCCAATCCCTTGGCGCCTGCCCTTTCGGTCTCCCGAGGGGTGTTCCTGACAGCTCCCAGTTTGTTCAGGTCAGACACAATGAGGCTGAGGAGCAGGAGGCGCCCTCCCGACCCCCCGCTGGTTTGTCTGCTGGAGCCGGGCACGGGGGAGGGGGTGGCAACGGCGGGGAGGTCAACGGGGGTCAGGCTGGGAAAAAGAAGAATCCCCAGCTGGGAAAACAGCCAAGCCAGGAGCCCCGAATCTTCTGGGAGTCTCTGGAAGACCAGCGGCAGCAGCCGGACGACTTGGCAACAGCAGGGAGGACACAGGTTCTTGCAGAGTTTAGAGGCAGGATTGACACGGGCTGGATTGGATGTAACTGGGCCGAAATGGGAAGTCCCGCGTTTAGCCGGGAGAGTTTTTAAATAGATTGAAAATCTCGTGAGGAAAATGGATGTGATCAATATAGATCCAGGTGGGTAGTCCTGTTGGTCTGAAGTGGCAGAACAAAGTTTGAGTCCAGTGGTGGCACCTTTAAGGCCAACGAAGTTGTATTCTCAGTATGTGCTTTTGTGTGCAAGTATGCATGCACACGAAAGCTCATACCTTGAATAAAAAATGCAGATGTTGTCAGTAAACAGGAAGGAAGAGTCCCAAGCACATTGTGGCCTAGAGAAGTTTCTGTGACAAACAAAAACAGGTACCTTTTCCCATCTAAAAGCACAGTTCCAGGCAGATTTATTCTGCTTTAAATCCATTGAAATTAATGGGTTTAGATTATAGTAACTCTGCATAGGATTGCCCTGTTAAGTGATGCTTCTATCTAGAAACATATTGTGATGTAATACTGAACTATTAGGCTTACCCCTAGGAAGGAGATTTAGGATTGCAGCCTCAGTACCAAAGCAGATCTAATATTGGAGTTGATAGAACAATCAGGCTATAGATCCAGCTATCTTTGTAATTTGGGCTGTGAACACACACACTAAATAATCCACTTTCAATGCACTTTCCAACTGGATTTTTACTGGCAAAATCCAATTCAAAAGTGGATTGAAAGTGCATTATTTAGTGTGTGATCACAGCCCCAGTTTATATCCAGGAGGTTTTCTGCTTTTAATGTATCCAGGCAAAGTAGACAACCCAGTCTCCTGAGTTATCGTTGTTAGGCTATGCACTAGCAGAAGTGGAAGGCTGCTTTTAGAATAAAGTCCTCACAAGGCATGTTGCTTTAGAAAAGAAACAGATGTTCTTCATTGTTAAAGAAATCCATACAGTGATGGGGAAAGCATTATAGTCATTCTAGTTAGCTATCTAAGTTTAGGATGGAGAGAGATTCTGAGAGCTCATTCAAAAAGAGACAAAGAGAGAGAGAGGATAAACAAAGGAAGCAAAGGGATCAGCTGGAAGGAAGGAAGGAAGGAAGCCCCTGAGATTAGCATTCTGTGTAAACAGAAAAAGCAGAAGAACAAACAAGAGGGAGGATATATAGAAACCTGGCCTGTCTACCTTTCTAGGTCTGCCAATCTCCCTACATACTGGTACAAAGAGACATTGCACAGTCTTTCACTTCCAACACCACCGTCCCCTCTCCCTTGGTCTAGTAAACCTTGCAGCTGGTTTACTACTGGAAATTCTGCCAGGGAGCCACTATTGGCCCTGTAGGGAGCTTTACCTATACCGGTAAGGGACATGTAGGTTTCCCCAAGAGAGCAAACAGCAACTCCACAGGGCTCTTTGGGGTTAAGAAAACGGGATGGGGTAAAACTTAAGCCCCTTTTTCCCACATGCTGTTGTCTCAATGTGAATTATACCCCAGTACATTTGAGCACTGATTTCCCAATGGGGAACTTGCAACATACATTTGACTGTAAGTCCTCATGGTAGATCAAGGACATATAAACCATGACATGCAGTTAAGCCGAGAGTTTCCCCAAATTATCTCTAAGCCCATGAGCACATGTACTTTTCCCCAGCTGGGCAAATAACATTTCCCTGGCACCATTATAGGTTGGCAAAACAGCACGCAAAGAGGTTTAACCTGAGCCCCATGCAACCAAGAATTAAATTTCGAAACTCACTGGGAGCTCCAAACTCCCAGCAGAGTTGGGTTTGACAGGGTCTGGTGTGGACGTGGAAACAGTGGAACATGGTAAGCCACTTATCATGGCTTATTAAAAAGTTGAACCCCAGTTTCTGACATCCAGCTTGACATTCTGGCCATTACACCATAGTGGCTCTTCCCCTGCCTGCTCTTAGCAGAGAGGCAGTATAAAGTAAAACAAATCGTTGAGTGAGATTAAATCAAAATGCCTCCTCTGAGAGAACTCAGCACTGCCACTTCTTTTTTTTTAAGTATCTGAGTTATGCAGCCTCAGCAATTACGGCTTAGCTGGCAAAGCAATAGATAATGCTAGGAATGTGATTGAAAAAGAACATTAGACAAATGCACTTGCTGCAATAGGTGTCTGATGTAATGAATGATAAAACAGAAAAGATGTCAGATCCAAACTATGTCTTATGAAATGCTTTCTTTTTTCAAGTAACTTGAATCAGTCTGGTGCTTAGAGTGCTGACCTGGGGATGCTCAAACATCTGTTGGTTTAGTTCATGTTCTGTTCCCTGTGAACAGGGTGCCAATTTTTTGTTGACCGTTCAGCAGTTTATACACAGTTCAAGCCTGTTTGTTGGGTTGCTTTTCATGTATTCAGCTGTACAGAACAGAATCAATTAATGGGCAGAATTTCCTGCATCCATATTCTCACAGAGCCCAATGAGATTTCTATTTCCCTCTCTGCCCCCCAAACCTGTCTTGCTGCACACCACTAAATTGCCAATAAACTGTGTAAATAAATGGTGAGCAGATCAGTCAATCACTGATTATAAACAAACACTCTTAACATCATTTGTTGTTCATATCCCTCTGCATTAATGAAATTTTTGCACAGCCTTATGGAGGCATAATTTCCCTCCCGTGTCATTCACTTACTTAATGTGAACATCCCATGACCGTAGGGGAGAATCAGCTTCACCTATTCTGCAGATGAAGGCAAGTAAATGAAACTCTACCACCATAAGGAAATGAAACTCCACCATCATTCTTACTGTGCAGCTGTTCGATTTCTGTTCAGCTTAAATGATGGTGAAGCAAACAGATCCCAGGTTAAGCTTGCAGACTATCATGGCTGTCAAGCATGGTATGCTCATTTGCTGAACCTGTGTGCAGTGAAGTTCACAACGTTCTTAGTTGGACTAGGATTTGAAAGACCTAAATCCAAATCCCTACTTAACTGTAAAGTACTGAGTTCGGACGCATTGAGTAGTGATCAGCTCATGCTTTATTATACAAGTGAAAAACTAAAGACAACAAGCGAGGTCCAAGCCCCGCTTAAATCCCTGAAGTACCCCACACCCAACACACAACCCAATACCCGTGATAGGCTATTCACAGTGGAGGAGTCTGTCACAGGTCTACTCTAGGATCTGGGCAATCCTATTGGTCCACCCTAGGATCAGAATCAGCTATTGTTCTCACACCCAAAGGTGTGCTTGGCTGCATGGTCTCGCTAGAGCTGACCTGAATGGGCCGGTTGGGGAGGTCCTCAAGCAGCAGGATCTGGTGCATGGGCGCCAGATTCAAGTCGGAGGATGGTAACAGGAGGCGGCTGAGGGCATCTGCACAGCCCATCACTTTACCAGGCCTGTAGAGAAGCGCTTACGTGTACACGGCCAGGAAGTTTCTGGGCAACCTTGGGTCAGTCACCTACTGACCTACCTTACAGGTTTGTCCTTGAAGGAAGGGCGGAATACAATTTTTGTCAAACTGTCTTTTTCTTTTGATGATCAGCATCCCTGGATGTGTCTCTATAAATGCAAGGAGGCAGGCATGGTTACTTCTTTGGGAAATGTTGGACAGAGACACATGGTAAAGGAATGACAGTATTCTTAATTTTTAGTGAAGAATAACATTTTCCAACGGCTGTCTTCTCATTGATCAGAAATCATTGATCAGAGGACACTTCTGTTAAGACGACCTGAAAAAGAGCACTTAACTTACTTTGGACTACTTCACACATTCTTGTAGTATATACTGCATCTAGGATTTTTTAAGTATGAACCTAAAAATGTACCATGTGAATGCAGCAAACAATTGCTTGAAAATATTGTACTAGAGTACACCCATCATTCAGTATGGGGTTTGTTGCTATGTAATGTATGAGTCAGTCTTAACAAAAAAAAGTTTTCCTTACTGACATATTTCCTCAAGAGCACACTACTTGGGATCTTGCTATCATTTAGATGTGCATCTTGTCCTCTTGGCCTGTGCAAAACCTTTGTCTTTGAATTTACCCCCTTCTGTTCTTCAAATGACCAGGCTACTTTAATTACCTGCTGGTTTCTTGTTCATTACCCAGCTCAAGGCAAGCTGCAGTTAAACATAGTTCTTTACATTTGCAAGGCACGTTGCAGTTAAACACAGTTCTTTCTATTTGCAAGGCAACCCACTGTTTTAAATTTATCTTTGTGTATAAGCTGTCAGACATTGTTCGGGCAAAGCTGCAAATTAATAAATGCAGGTTTTCTCAGTTGTTAGGCTGTGTCAGCACCAACAGATTTCTTTGGAGTCTCGCAAGTTCTCGTTGCTATACAGCACGGAGGCTGCTATTGAAAAAACAAAGCCTGAAGTAACTCTGTTGCACAGAATTCTTTGGTTCCTACTTTGTCACTATTGGTACAGCTGTCATAGGCAAATAGGCTGAGAGAGAACCATGGGAAGAATCCTTCCCTCCTTCTGGTACAAGCTAGAAGTAAAGGAGATTGGCTCACTTTCATTTTCCTCCTCCTTCCACAAAGGTTGGTCTGTTCAGTTTCTTATTAATTATAGCGAAAGGTCAGCAACCCATCCCAGTGGGAAGGATATCCTCAACTGGACATTCTATTAGCTTCTCTTCCCACTCTCCTCCTTTGGTTCCATCCATTTTCATGATGCCAACTCCTTATTCATTTACTGTAAGCATCTACATCCCACTTCTGTCCACAGGCTCAAGGCAGGTAAAAATACAACAACAAGTTGCAAGAGCACAAAAGCATGTATTACCTATCAAGATAAAAACAAACATGCAATGTAAAACAATTAAAAAAATACAATTTAAACACAAGGTTTGAAAACAGCTGCCCAGATTAAAACCACCACACAGAATAAAGTTACAGTCAAATCCGCCTAAGCCGTTTGCCCTCCATCAAATGCCCACTGAAATGGAAGTTTCCCCAGGCCTTCCTAAATGAAGTCAATGAAAGCGCCCTCTACATCTACTCTGGTAGACCATTCCAAGGGACTGGATTTACCACTGAGAAAGTCATGATCTAGCTGTTGCTGAATGGACATTTCTAAGAGAAGGTACCAAGAAGGGCATGGGAGTATATCTGGAGTACATTCCTGCAAACACACATAACAAAACCAAACTCTTATGACTGGCCATGTCTTGAAAAACTTCACCACTGCCGCCATCTATAGTGGTGGGGCTATCACTCAGTGGTAGGAGTGCCAGGCTGTTCTGTCCAGGGCCTTCCAGTTCCTTTTGTTGTTGTTGTTGAGTTGCACATTCAAGTCTGACTCTATGCAACCCCATGGACCATATCACACCTGTCTTTCACCGTCCTCCAGAGTTTGCTCAATTTCATGTTCATTGCATTGATACACTGTCTAACCATCTCATCCTTTGCCGTTCACTTCTTCTTTTACTTTCCAATTCCTGCTGCTGCTTAATGGAGCAGGGTGAGGTGGGAGCAGGCCCGTAGTTAACATGGGGCCCATGGGGCCCACCCCCCCACTGCTTTTGCGGGGCCCTCCCCCGATCCTCAGATCCCCCTCCCTTCCTCCGGCCCCCTCACCCCTTGATCGATCTGAGCCCGCATCTCCCTGTTTGAGCTTATCTGCGAAGAGCTGAGTCTCTTTAGGACCCAGCAGTAACCGGTGGTTGACTGAGTCACACACACATTGGTCGGATTGCAGCAGTTAGCTCCTCCTGTAGGATTTTCTGTGCCAGGCTTCGTAAAAGATCATTGGCTCAGGGAAGAAGTGAGGGAGGAAGCTTGATCCCCGCTCTCCTTTTTTAAAAAACATGGCAGCTTTCCTAGACCTTTTGGTGTCTATTAACATTGGGATTTTGGCTCACCTCAGAGGAAGGCTCTAGGGGGGCTGTGTGGGTACATGCCAAGCAGACCCCCCTTGCCCTGGAGCCTTTGATGTAATTAGCTGGTGGGCCCCCCCAAGGCCCCCTCCCCCAAAAATCCCTAGCTATGGGGCTGGGTGGAGGACTTGTGTTGCATGATGCCATGATGCTACTTATGGGCTTGTACCAGGAAGTGGTATCATGCACACCCCGGGGACTTCTCTATAGCAGGATTCTCCAAGGTGGCTCCCACGCGGGCCTCTTTTTGTAGCAATGTAGCCAATCCTCCAAGAGCTTACAGCAGCCCCTGTAAGAAGAGCTGTGTAAGCTCTTGGAGGACTGGCTACATTAGGAGTGTGTCACCTAATATGCAAAGGAGTTCCTGCTACAAAAAGAGCCATGCTCCTACGGATGCCATGGTACCTACCAGTACTTTGCATTTCTGGTAGAAGAACCTAGCAAGGTGCAAACACCACCACTCTCCTTCACCTCCCCCCCAAAAAAAGTTTAGTCCATAACTAGCCATTTAGTGTATTTTGTTTTGTTTTTTCTCCTTGGGTAATACAGGCTCATGTCCTGCCTGAGGCTGAGGTCCTGGAAGCCATGCAGGAATCAAGTGACTGCCCCTGGAGCCAAAAGTTTAGCACAGATGTTTTTCCAGCAAAAGCTGAAGGTGGAATGAGGCCTTAAATACTCCTTCAAGGAAATGGAGATGCGGGCCTCGCTCCCCCCAGGACTAGACTATCAGTAGTTAAATGTACCACAACCTGTTATAGTGGTCAGTACTGAGGTGGTTCAGGGCTCCGAAAAGCTTGAAAGGCTGATGGTAGAGAGACTTCTGATTCAGTATCAGGCTCGCCATTCCAAGAGAACATGATATATAAATGTAATAAATAAATAGGGTGGAAAATTCAGGGTCACAGACTGAGGCCCTTTCTGCGCCGGTCTTTTCTTTCGCTTTCCCTGCGCATCTCAGGCTGCATTTCCTTCTGCTTTCACCTCACGTTTTTTGTTTTGTTTTTGGTTCTGCAGTCCTTTTTGGCTCTTCAGCTGTCAGTTCGCTTTCCATTTGTTGTATCCCCGGCTTTTCCAAAAGTGGTTTTGTCACGGACTCTTCACTTGTTTCGCTTCGAAGTCGATGGTAATTCAGAAGCAGACATATTTTCTCAGATTTTGCAAACAGCCTCCATTTCTCCGCCCATTTCCACCCCTCCTTTTTGGACCACACAACTGCCACCTTTGAGGTTTATTGTTCCTTCCACCCTGCAATTTCCTCCACCCTACTTTCCTCCCTGCTTCTGCTTCACCACTACGACTGCTTCACATCATTTCTACTTACTTTTTAAAATAAGCTCTTTAAGTCCAGCAATAAGATATATCGATTGCTAATATTTTGGTTCAGTTGTTACAGAAACCACAGCCATTTGAGCGCTTGTTAAAAAGTGATGCTCCCCCCCACTTGAGCATTCTATTGCACCACCCTCCCCCACATACTAAAAACCAGCACAAGGGGGGAAAGGTGCTCTCTGATGGACTGAAGTGCAAAAGAGGGGGGTGGTCTAGTGCCAGAGGGGTTGGAAAGTCAGAAAACCAAGACCAGGGGCAGACTCAGCAAGGACAGCTGATGATGTTACGCCAAGACGGGTCCCCAGAAGCTAGGAAATCAAGGATCCATGGGTCTAAAGTGCCAAAGGGGGTGGGTGGTCTAGCACTGGAGGAGGGTTGGAAGTTGGGAAATCAAAACCAGGAGGCTGACTCAGCAAAGACAGCTGATGATGTTAAGCCAAGAGAGGGGGTCCCCAGAAGCAAAGAAGTGGAGGATCCATGGGTCTACGATGTCAAAGGAGGGGTGTCTAGCACCGGTGACGTTCCCACCCCAATTAAGAAAAAATGCAGGTTTTGGTTGCAAATGCAGCCTCTCTGATGGAGGTCTGTGCATGGTCGTGGTCTCCTGGTGATGTACAAAAATAGCTGTTTACAGTAAATGGAATAAAACTGCTGAAAACAACTTGGCACAACCCAGTCAGCCAGCTACTTGCAGGCTGTGCTACCCTCTCCCACTGCTCGCAGGGAGCCTTTGGTTGGTGGATGCTACTGTTCACCTGCAATGGGGCAATTTCATAATTTCTAAAAAAAATTCTGGACACCCCCCCACACCTTCTACCCTGATTTTTTTAAATGTGCTTTTAAAAATTACTGAATAAATACACCAGATGGTGTAAGACTGGTGCGATGGCCAGCACAGAAATACAAAGTCAGATGTAAAGGTAGGGTTCCCAAGTACTTACCGTACGCCAGCAGGGGACACACAGTCCCTGGCCGGAACATTCCCCTGGGCAACACCCACACCACACGATGCCATCGCCAGGAAGTGATGCCGGGCGATGCTCCAGCAATGGGGCTGGAAATTCCAGCCCCATTGCCAGAGCATCACCCAGCGTCACTTCCTGGTGATGGCATCATGCGCCGCATCTTTCCTTCCCCCGGGGATGGTCCTACCAGGACGTATCCGTCCCCTGCTGGCATATGGTAAGTTCTTGGAAAGCCTGTGTAAAGGCTTGACTATATGGATACTCTGCAGTAAGTTGTAATTTGTGAGAAAGGGCCTGATTCAGAAGGCAGGGCCATATCCCAGATATGTGGGCTGTCTCAGAGTCTTGGGACTCTTTCTGCACATCAGAGGCAGGTCCTGGAGCTATCTCAACTGCCTCCTTCTGCAGTGGTGCTGTCTGCCCAGCTGCCTCCTCCTCCAAGCCTGTGGCCTCTTCACTGGAGGAGGAGGAGGATGAGGAGGAGGAGGAGGAGGAAGAAGAAGAAGAAGAAGAAGAAGAAGAAGAAGAAGAAGAAGAAGAAGAAGAAGAAGAAGAAGTTTATATACCCTACTTTTTCTGCTCTAAGGAGTCTCCAAGCAGCTTACAATCACCTCCAGTTTGGTGTAGCGGTTAGGAGCGTGGACTCCAATCTGGGAGAACCAGGTTTGATTCCCCACTCCTCCACTCGCAGCTGCTGGATGACCTTGGGCAAGCCATAGTTCTGTCAGAGCTGTCCTTGAAAGGGCAGTTCTCGCAGAGCTCTCTCAGCCCCACCTACCTCACAGGGTGTCTGTTGTGGGGACAGGAATGGAAAGGAGTTTGTAAGCCATTCTGAGACTCCAAGTGAAGGTTAGGGTATAAATCCAGTCTCCTCCACCCAGCAGACTTCATGTGGAGGAATGGGGAATCAAACCCAGTTCTCCAGATTGGAGTCTGCTGCTGTTTAACCACTGCACCACACTGGCTCTCATACTGTGGTTCATGACAGCCCACTGCTGGTTAAGTATCAAGAGAATGCATTATATGTACAGATGTCAACTGTCTTCCACAAAGGAAGAGGGATAGCTTCATTTCAGTGCCTGCATGCACCTCCTGAGAACATTTAACTCCACAAAGGACATTTACAGGGCTGTTGCTGATTGTTATCCAGTGGGAAATCTTTGCTGCTGTAAATGCATCATTCCAGGCTCAACAATCCATATATGAAAACCGTGTTTCACTGAAATCTTTTTAGAGAATTCACAATAATGTGACCCATTTATGACAGTTTATCAGCTCTTCCTTTAATGTACCGGCTGACACCGAGCTTGTAAGCTCCATGGAGAGATCTAATTCAGAAACAGACAAAAATAAGTTTGTGCATCTTCTACAATCTCATTGTGAAGATAACAAATCAGCTAGAGAAATGTCAGATTATGCCTAACTGATAACACAATCCAGGATTCTAAAGAGAGCTTTCCAGAACATCTGTGCTGATGTCAGAGCCAGGATTGTGGGGGGCAGCTAGACAATGTTCAGAAAACAGAACCTGAAGCTGCGGGCAGGACCAAGGAATAGTCTGAAGATCAAAATCCAAACAATTAGAAACCAAGACTGTGCCAGAGCAGGAGCAAAGGTTGCAGGAACGTCCAGAGATCAGATACCAGGAGATCAGAAGCCCAAACTTTGTAAGTTGGGCTTTTTGATAAGTCTTTAAGATAGGAGCTGAGCTCATGAGGAAGGCAAAAATCAGAATTCAAGATGTCACATAAGGAATGATTGTCATATCAGGGCCAGCAATTAGGGGTCTTGACCAGCAAGAGGTGCCCAGCTTTACTTGTGGGCCTTTTATGTGGTTTTCTGCTTCATAGGGTCTGTGGGCTTTAACAGGTGGGACCTCTTTGGGACTCAGAGATTCCTGTAGCCCTGGAACACTCCCAATGGCTTGCCACAAGGAGTAGTGACACCAGGGCCAAGTTCAGACTGGCAGTTTGGCTCGATATAGGCACATTTCTCAAATGGATTAAAGGGGCCGGTTCACACAGGCACAGCTGTCAGGCGTTCCCCAGCCGTACTCAACCCGTCTTGTAACACTTCCCTCCCGAGTTTAAAAAGTACCAGATGAAAGTGGTAGCAAACCCTAGAGAGCGCGTTGATCCCGCTTCCTGGACGTGTGCATGCTAAACACTAAAAGCCAGGAACAACCCGCGTTGATAATGTGTGCTGGCTGTTCCTGCAGGGATGCGCATAAGCGCCCATGTGCGGTATGCCCTGGAGTGCAAAACTGCACCCGTGGGACGCTTCCGCCTTGTGGAGTTAAAGCTCCAGCCAGGCCGTCTCTTGGGAGACGGACTGGCAAAATGGCAGGCATGTGAGGAGTGTCCTGGAAAAGGGCCTATTTGCTGCTGTGCCTGGAAAAGGGCCTATTTGCTGCTGCACCTATGCACCTATGCACCCATGCACATAGGCACCTGCCGCAGAGTGAGGAAAAAGCCGCTTACAGCCGTGCCTCCACCAGGGGCGGGCCAACAGTGCAAATGCTCCCTTGCGCCTCCTCCCTGGTATGCTCCCACATCAGTCGGTGCAGTGTGACCGGGAATACCCGGAACACATTGTTCCAAGTCTTTTTGCCACGACTCCCTTGTGCTTCATACTGCCAGTCTGACCTCAACCGAGTATCAGGTAACCTGATTCTCAACCCCTTTCTGAAGGAGTACAGTAATGGAAGAAAACAGGTTTTCCAACTAGAAAGGCAAGGCAAAACACTGGAAGATAAATTAAGAAGAGAAGTAGAAGGAACATTTACATTGCATGGTTCCTTGGTTATTAGTGAAGTGATTAGCCAGTGCAAAAATTCCTTCTGCTTCTCTTTCACAGGCTTTGTTCAGTGTCCAGAATGACCATGTCCAAATATCCCTTCATTCTCTGACAACTGCAGCCACAAAGGAATGCATGCAATGAACCAGAGCATACAGAACTATCAATATAAGGAATGAATGTTGCCCAAGAATATAATGAGGCATAACAAAATAAGAAATTAAAATAATAATGGAAGGTTCTGGAAAGGAACACCACAAGATATGGAGCTGACTGCTAGCTTAGATGGCCTTTCAAAAGTCATTAGGCACACTCATGGATGATTGTCTAGAAACAGCGATGAACTATAATTGCAAAATGGAACTGCCAAGCTTCATGCCCATTTTCATGTGTTTATGCCCAGGTTGTGAGTTTTCCAGAGGTGTCTGGCCACTCACTGTTGGAAACAAAATTCTGGACCTTTACCTAAACAAAAAAAGTTACAGTCTTCTAATTCCATTGAAGCCAATGGGCTTAGAAGAGTGTAACTCTGCTTAGGATTGCAGTGCAGATGTGGTTCAGGAGAACAGTACTGAATAACAAAGTACACATGGGCCCAATCCAGAAATCACTGGCTTTTTAGCACTCAACATGCTTTTTCTGAGGATAAGTGGTTGAAAGATGTTCTTCTGACACATCCAAAAAGGAGACTGGCACAGTTGGAGCTGAGTCTATGGAGCATCTGGCCAAGGGTGCATCTGCAACTATAAACAAGCAAGGAATACTTTCTGCAACCACAAATACCAGCTTTGGGGTTTTCCCTGCTACAGAATACAGCTCTGTTCGAGTTCCCCCCCCAAATCTCACTGGAAACAACTTCTGAATTTTTATAAATAGTTAAGGTAAGGAAGAGAGCAAAGTGCTCTTTATTTTTCTCCTTTCTTAGTCTGACTGTAATTATTTCCTCCTCCACTGCTTGCATAGCAGTTAATTCTGATCCTCCCCCACACTTGGTATGTAACTTCTGATATTATTAAACACTCTAATAAATTATACTGAAATATGACTCAAATGAGTGCAACTTTAGGTTAAAAATGGTAATCTTGCACAAACATTTCACATTTACAGCAGAAATCCTTTGGTTTATATAACAATGGCTGCAAATATTTGTGAAATACTGGAAGTGAATAATAAAATATAATTACTACATTCTTGACATGACCAGCTTTTTTTCATAATAGGACTGGAAGCTTTCCCCTGTTCTTTATTCTCCTGTTTATTTTCAATTAATGTTTTAATTGAATCATTCTTTTTATGTCACTAAAATATTTCTTATTAATATAACCATGTTCTTCATTATGGCTTGTATCCCATGGAGGATTTTCACAGACAGAAGAGGGGTGATTTTGGTAATTCTCACACCCTGCAGGTCACTGACTCCCCCACTATACTGTTCCTAGGGGTTCCTAGGGGTCCCTTTCCCCTAGCAGCATTTTGGGGTACTTGGGGCTGCAGTGGGCAGAGGAGGTTGGAAAGTCTTACTCTGCGGATGAAAATCACTGCCATCAACAGAAATCTCTAGTGCATGCAAGCCTAAATTTACTAGGGGAAAGTTCCATTTAGCTCACAGTCCTTCACTTCCAGGTAAGTGCACTTAAGAATGCTGCTGCCATGTTTTTGAAATAACAGAAGGAAAACAAAATCTCAAAAAAAATGTTCTAGATACAAGCTTAGGGGGTTGTTTTATTTATTCTCTCCTTTCTCCATGCTAATGATATCCTTTATGATTTTCTGCTCCCTCCATCTCCTGTGAAAGAGGTTAGACTGAGAAATGGTGATTGGTCCAAAGCTACCCAGTTAGGGGTGCCAGCCTCCAGGTGGAACCTGGGGATCCCCCAGAATTGCAGCCCATCTCCAGACTACAGAGATCAGTTCCCCTGGAGAAAATGATTGCTTTGGAGGGTGGACTCTATGGCATTATACCCCTCTGAGGTCCCTGTCCTCTACCAGCTCCATTCCCAAATCTCCAAGAGTTTCCCAACCTGGATCTGCCAGCAGCATTCACTACAGGAAAGGCCCTCTAAGGAACTGAGGGTGGGGGAGGGGCAGGAAGGCAAGGCCAGAGCCAGGAACCCAGCCACTTGTGTTACATTCAGCAGGACCACACCCTTTCCCATGAAGCTTTACAGGAACCCAGGGCTGCCCTGCCAACAGGAAATCCTTTAAAAGGCAGGAAGCAGGGTGGCCAAGGAGGATGGACCAGACATCTCCCTTGCAGTCAGAGGAGAGGAATGGAGCAAGGGAGAGAGGGACTAAAGTGAGACAGAACCTTCCTCCTCTCCCAACAACTGAGGCTTTGTCTGTTGCCAGCTGCTAAAGGGTGCTGGAGGGTGCAGCTGTCCCAGGCTCCATCTCCCAGGAGTCAGAGCCTGGCAACCACGCTGGCTCTCAGCAACAAATCTATGTAGTAGAGCCAGTTTGGTGTAGTGGTTAAGTGCACGGACTGGACTCTAATCTGGGAGAACCGGGTTTGATTCCCCACTCCTCCGCTTGCACCTGCTGGATGACCTTGCACAAGCCATAGTTCTGGCACAGCTATTCTTGAAAAAGAGCAGTTTCGGACTTCCGTTTTTTGGCTCAACGATGGCAGTCGCTCTCCCCTTCGCTTGGGGGAGCAACACGCACACCAGTGGTATGGAGGGAAGCTGCTGACACGGCTTCCCCATGGAGCCCTGGGGAAGGGCTCCTAGCCATAGGGCTTTTGAGGGGTAGCCTCTTCGATGGTGTAATGCTGGAGAATTGAGGCGCCCCTCCGCCCTGAAGGTCCTGCCACTGTGTGGCCTTCGGGCACTAGCTGGGCTAACTGGATCAAGCGCTGGAGATTGAGCAGAATTGCGATTAATATAATTGAGGTCGAATGAGACCGATAATGAATGTGAGTTAGACATAAATGAACTTTGAAATAAGCGGAAAACCCCTTACACCCGCCTATCTTAAAGCTGGGAGAGAGAAGGGACACCTCCTGCCTACATGAATAGATAAGTGAAAAAGAAGGGGGGACAGGGAAATACAAGTGATTGACTTGTTTTGAGAGGCTTACCAGAGCGGATTTACCTTGGAAGCAGTTTTCAGAGGTGGTGAAACAGCAGGTGGCTTTTGTAAACGATTTGTCATAATGGCAGGCACGGTGAAGAAAGGAGTGAAAATGAAATCAGCAGGCGGGCAGAGTCCAAGGCCAGAAGAGAGTGTAGATGTCATGAAGCTCCTAGCAGATACTATCAAGCCCGTGATGTAAAAACTCACTGGTATTAACCAGCAGTTGGTCACACTCAATCAAAACTTTGTATCACAGCAACTCCAGCTGGCAGAAACAGTTAAAAAGATGGAGCAAACAGAGGAAGAGATGTACACCGTAAACAAGAATATGAAGAAAAAGATAGGAGAACTAATGAACAAGCAGAATTACCAGAAAAATCGCTTACTGCAACTACAAATGGAAAAGGCTAATATGGTTCTCAGATTTCAGGGAGTTCCTGAATCACCGAATGAGGATCTGAAGAAATTACTTACTGAAATCATCGCACCAGCAACAGGCTTGAAAGTGAAAGAAATCATGCATGATATGGAAGCAGCGTATAGGGTGTGTTTTAATTACACCAAAAAAAATAGCCTGCCTGGGGAAATAACGGTCAGATTCTCAAGAAGACAGACCAGAGATGTAATTTTAAAAGCAACATCAGCAACTCCATTGAAACTGGGGAGTACAATTATTAAAACTTTAAAGGACATTCCATTTGAAATCCGTCAAAAAAGAACGAATTATAAGGACTTAATTCTTTTTCTTCAAACTAACCAAATTTCATACAGATGGGTGGTGCCAGAAGGGGTCCTTTTTAAATTCAATGATAAAAGAGAGAAGATTGACTCCATTTTTAAAGCCAAAGAATTTTTAAAACGTCATCTGGGATCAAAAGGAGAAGGAGAAACCCGGTCGAGTGGTTCTACCCCCTCAGAGACGGACGAAGACCTGGCCGCAGAAGAGAGAGCTGCTGCCATTAAATCATCTTATGACTTCAGAGATAGAAAGCCTAGATAAAGGCAGAAGGACTCTGAAAATTGCCTTTATGAAGCGAGCTGGTGGGGATGCTCTGGAATTCCCTCATAATAAGTAACAAATTAATACATTAGCTGAGATAGATATGAACTTACAGTATGCATTGTTTACTAACACTAAAACACTAACATTTAGTTTAACAGGGATAGGATCTCCTCCTCTTGGGTTTTTAGTTTAGTGTGGGTTACTTTTCTTTATCCCTAGATGTAGCTTCCCCTCCCTTTTTTTCTTTGTAGTTTTAGATGTATAATCAAAATCAATAAGAAATCCCCTTTGGGGGGCCAAAGAAAAGAAAAAGAGCAGTTTCTGTCAGAGCTCTCTCAGCCCCACCTACCTCACAGGGTGTCTGTTGTGGGGAGGGGAAGGGAAAGGAGTTTGTAAGCCACTCTGAGACTCCTTTGGATAGTGAAGGGCGGGGGTATAAATCCAGTCTCTTCTGTTCTTCTTCTTTTATGTAGCAGTCTCTGATTTACGACTGTTACCAATAATGTCACCTACGGATTCAAGAAATGGTGGCTCACGGAGCCAAACTGGATGTGGTGGCATCCTTGAGTCCACCATGGGAACTCCTCTGCCATTTTAAGAATGAAATTCCCTCTGTTTGTTTGTTTGTTTATTTTGGGATTTATACCCACCCTATCTGGTAGCTCAGGGCGGTTTACAAAAGCTGAAGTGGCCTGATTCTAAGGGGGAGGGATACCTGTTCCTCCTATGCACTGTTTTCAAGATCCCTAATGCCAGGGGGAAATAGTGTGTGCAGGGAACCAGTTTGTGCTCCCCCTCCCCACACCATAGTCTCAGTCAGGACTGGGCCTCGTGGTCTTGGTAAACAGAGGGAATTTCATCCCTAAAACAGCAGAGGCATCCCCATAACGGACTCAGGGACGCCATCGTGTCTGGTTTGGCTCCTTGTTAGCAGAAGCACGAGACTATGGATTGCTGAAGCTATACTTAGCTACTTGATGGAAGTCATCTCCCCCTCCCTTACCACTACCTACAGTTTACGTAGGTGCTATTGCTGATCTAGCAGTCTGGAGAAAATCCTACCAAGATAGAAAGGTTTTTAAGATACAGTGGAAGAGATGAGACAGTGGAGAACTGGGGGACCACCATAGCTTCTAGTGTGGCAAAAGTTATCAGACTAGCCCCATACAATGCAAACCTCTGGCATCAAAACTGTAGCAAGAGATTTTAACAGGAAAGTAGGCCAGAGCTGGACATTAATTGTATTTGTATCGTGCCTTCCAATCCAAGAGTTTCGAAGTCATTGCCACCAATATAAAAGTTAATAAAAAAGACAATATCATAACAAAATGTAATTGAAAAACAAAAACCCAGGACTCATGAAAAACAAAGCAATGAAATAGTAACATAATAGTGGCACCAGTGGTAACTGGCTTATTAATCCTTAAAAGCACTGGTAGAAAATTCAATATTTATTTATTTAATAAGTTTATAGATTTCTCTCCCAGTCAATGGCTTTTAGATGATTTACACGGTAAAATAAATATTAGTGGATAAACAGAATAATAGCAGCATTTAAAAACACCAAAACAGCAACCATGCTTAGAAACTTGAAATCAAAACATTAAAGTCAGGGTAGACCAGCAAGTGCATCTAGGTACCTGGATAGCCCACCTTAGCCCAATATCATCAGATCTTGGAAGATAAACAGGGTCGGCACTGGCTAGTCTTTGGATGGGAGACTTCCAAGGAATACCAGGGTCATGACACAGAGGCAGGCAATGGCAAACCACCTCTGAACATCTCCTGCCCTGAAAACAACTACAGGGTCACCGTAAGTTAGCTGTCACTTGATGGCAACACACACATCTTTCAAGTTGCACAGTACAGTACTTGTGTGAGTTCATCATGCACTCAGATCCCAATTTCTTTCTTTCAAAAGTGAGTTGGATGATAAATGTGACACCTGGCTGCATCAAAGGGAGAGGTGAGCCAGCCAGGACCTTTCATCAGCCTGCCTGGGAGCAGCAGCCATTTGACTGTGCCCAGAACTGTCTCCTCCAAGAGCCATTCTATTTGATCTTCATAGAATAATTCTACAGATTAGCTGAGTGCCTCAATGCACTTGGTTTCCTTCTTTTCTCTCCCCTTTTCTTTTCTGTATCATATCATATTGTAGATGTTACTTCCAATTGTAAAAAACTGACTCACGAGCAACGGCAGAAAGGCAGTGCACAAATGTATTTTTTAGTTATTTAACTTTTATCCCTCCCTCCCCACCACAGCAGGCTCAACAAATTACAATAAATAAAACAATTTCTTAAATAAAATTACAATAAGTTAAGTCTAAAAGCAATACATAAAGTACTTGCAGTGGCAGTGTGAAATGGCAAGTTAAGCGCATGGTTTAGGTCTTGTCAGGGGCGCACAGGCTATTCAATCAATATAATATTGATGTTCGTGATATTATTGTTGTTGATAGTATTGGGGCCAGAGCCTTGGATGGATGGGTGCAGCTCCTTAATTGAAAGCCTGGTGGAAGAGCTCTGTCCCGCAGGGCCCTGATGTCTTCCGGGAGCTGATTCCACCAGTGTGGAGCCACCACTGAGAAGGCCCTGGGCCTCGTTGCTGCAACCCTGGCTTCTCTGGGGCCTGGAAGAACCAAATGTACCAAATAAATGTACCAAATGAATAAATAAAATGTGTAACTGTGGTCACTTGGAGATAGATTCAGGTGGGCAGCCATGTTGGTCTGAAGCAGCAGAATAACGTAGATTCCAGTGGCACCTTTAAGGCCAACAAAATTTTATTCAAGGTATAAGCTTTCATGTACATACCCACTTCTTCAGATACAATTAAATTGAAATTACCAGTCCATTCAGTCCGTACCAGTCCTTCTACCTATATGTAAAGGTAAAGGTAAGAACATAAGAACATAAGAACATAAGAGAAGCCAATGTTGAATCAGGCCAATGGCCCATCTAGTCCAACACTCTGTCACACAGCGGCCAAAATATACCAGGTGCCATCAGGAGGTCCAGCAGTGGGGCCAGGGCACCAGAAGCCCTCCCACTGCTGCCCCCTCCAGCACCAAGAATAGAGTGCATCACCTGCCCCAGACTGAGAGTTCTCATTCTATACCCTGTGGCTAATAGCCACTGGTGGACTTCTGCTCCATATGTTTATCTAATTTCCTCTTGAAACTGTCCATGCTTGCAGCTGCCACGACCTCCTGTGGCAGTGAATTCCATATGTTAATCACTCTTTGGGTGAAGAAGTATTTCCTTTTATCTGTTCTAACCCGACTGCTCAGCAATTTCATAGAGTGCCCACGAGTTCTTGTATTGTGAGAAAGGGAGAAAAGTACTTCTTTCTCAACCTGCTCAATCCCATTCATAATCTTATAAACCTCGATCATGTCACCCCTCAGCCGTCGTTTCTCCAAGCTAAAGAGCCCCAAGCATTTTAACCTTTCTTCATAGGGAAGGTGTTCCAACCCTTTTATCATTCTAGTTGCCCTTCTCTGCACTTTTTCCAATGCTATAATATCCTTTTTGAGATGTGGTGACCAGAACTGTACACAGTATTCCAAATGAGGTCGCACCAATGATTTATACAGGGGCATGATGATACTGGCTGATTTGTTATCAATTCCCTTCCTAATAATCCCCAGCATAGCGTTGGCCTTCTTTATTGCAGCTACACATTGTGTAGACATTTTCAGCGAGTTATCCACTACGACTCCAAGATCTCTCTCTTGGTCAGTCTCTGCCAGATCAGACCCCATCAACGTGTATTTATATTTAGGATTTTTGGCTCCAATGTGCATCACTTTGCACTTGGCCACATTGAACCCCATTTGCCACGTTGACGCCCACTCACCCATCCTCAACAGATCCCTTTGGAGTGCCTCACAATCCTCCCTGGTTTTCACCACCCTGAACAACTTCGTGTCATCTGCAAATTTAGCCACATCACTGCTTACTCCCAATTCCAAATCGTTAATAAACAAGTTAAAAAGCATGGGACCGAGTACTGATCCCTGTGGTACCCCACTGCTTACCATCCTCCACTGAGAGAGTTTCCCATTTATACTCACTCTCTGTTTCCTATTTATAAGCCAGTTTTTGATCCACAAGAGGACTTGTCCTTTTATCCCATGACTATTGAGCTTACTTAGGAGCCTTTGATGAGGAACTGTATCAAAAGCTTTCCGGAAGTCAAGGTAAATAATATCTATTGGGTCCCCCTTGTCCACATGTTTGTTCACTCCCTCAAAAAACACTAACAGGTTAGTGAGACAAGATCTTCCCTTACAGAACCCATGCTGAGTCTGCCTCAATAGTTTTTGTTCATCAATGTGCCTACTAATTCTTTCCTTAATAACAGTTTCCACCAACTTACCCGGTATCGATGTCAGACTGACTGGCCTGTAATTTCCTGGATCTCCCCTGGAGCCCTTTTTAAAGATGGGAGTGACATTAGCTACCTTCCAGTCATCAGGAATGGAGGCAGATTTTAAAGAAAGATTACATATTTTTGTCAGGAGATCCACAAGTTCACATTTGAGTTCTTTCAGAACTCTCGGATGAATGCCATCCGGGCCTGGTGATTTATTAGTTTTTAAATTGTCCATCAGTCGGAGGACTTCCTCTCTTGTCACCGCAATCTGATTCAGGTCTTTCAAACCCCCTCCCGAAATCAGTGCTTCTGGAGTGGGCAAACACTTCTCCTCTTCCACAGTGAAGACAGAGGCAAAAAATGCATTCAGCTTCTCAGCCATTTCCCTATCATCCTTCACTACTCCTTTTACCCCTTGGTCATCCAAGGGCCCCACTGCCTCCCTGGCTGGCTTCCTACTTCTAATGTATTTGAAGAAAGTTTTATTGTTGGTCTTTATGTTTTTTGCGATATGCTCCTCATATTCCCTTTTTGCTTGCCTGATCACAGACTTGCATTTTATTTGCCATAGTCTGTGTTCCCTTTTATCAACCTCACTAAGACTAGCTTTCCACCGCTTAAAGGAATCCTTCTTACCTTTTACAGCTTCCATTACTTTATTTGTTAACCATGCAGGCTTTTTTCTATACCTATTTGTACCTTTCCTAACCTGCGGTATATATTTTTTCTGAGCTTCTAGGATTGTCTTTTTAAATAGTCTCCAAGCTTCCCCAATGGTTTTGACCTTCTCCACTCTTCCTTTCAATTTCTTCCTCACATGTCCCCTCATACCAGAGAAGTTACCCCTTTTAAAGTTAAAAGTGGTTGCGTCAGTCTTTTTGGGCAACTCCCTATCTGTACAAATGTTAAACTCAATGACATTATGGTCACTGTTTCCAAGTGGTGCAGTCACTTTTACATCTCTCACCAGGTCTTGGGTGTTACTTAGGACCAAATCCAGGATCGCCTCTCCCCTGGTAGGATCTGTGACCATCTGTTCCACAGCACAGTCATTGAGAGTGTCTAAGAACGCAATCTCTTTTTCCCGACTAGAACTCATATTGACCCAATCAATGTGTGGGTAGTTAAAGTCGCCTATTACAACACAGTTATTTCGTCTAGCCGCTATCTTTAATTCATTCATCATTTTATAATCCTCCTCTATCTTTTGATCTGGTGGGCGATAACAAACTCCCACTGTTAAGCCTCCTTTTGGACCCACTATTTCAACCCATAGCATTTCCAGAAGGGAATCCAATTCTCTTACCCTCTCAATCTTACTGGATGGTATACCCTCTCTGACATACAGAGCCACCCCACCTCCAACCCTTTCCCCCTATCCTTCCGATATAATTTATAACCAGGAATCACCGTATCCCACTGATTTTCCTCATCCCACCAAGTTTCTGAAATACCCACAATGTCTATTTCCCCCCCAACACCAAGCATTCCAACTCCCCGATTTTACCTCGGAGACTTCTAGCATTTGTGTATAAACACTTATAGTTTCCCACGTTTGTTAAGCCCACAGCCTTCCTCTTGCTGCCTCGAGACCTTGCCAGGCAGTTCCTATCATTAACCACAGTCTCAGTGGACAATTGTAATCCATTTCCTTGTACAAAAGTAATAGCTACCCCTTCATCTCTTTGAGATGAGCCATCCCGAACCAGAGACTTTTCATCTCCTGTCGGCTTTCCCCCATTATTCAGTTTAAAAACTGCTCTGCCACCTTTTTGATTTTGAGCGCCAGCAGCCTGGTTCCTTCTCGGGACAAGTGGAGACCGTCCCTTTTGTACAGCTCCCACTTGTCCCAAAAAGCATCCCAGTGCCTAACAAACTTGAACCCTTCCCCCCTACACCACCGTCTCATCCACGCATTGAGACTCCTGATCTGTGCCTGTCTCTCCGGCCCTGCGCGTGGAACAGGTAGCACTTCCGAGAAGGCTACCTTGGAGGTCCTGGCCTTGAGTTTCCTGCCCAGCAGCCTAAATTTCTCCTCCAGGACCTCACGACTGCATTTCCCCACATCGTTGGTGCCGACGTGCACCACGACCACTGGCTCCTCCCCAGCACTATCTACCAGCCTATCTAAAACACGCGTAATGTCCGCTACCTTCGCACCAGGCAGGCAAGTCACCATACGGTCAGTACGCGGGTTCGCCACCCAGCTGTCTACCTGCCTAAGGATCGAATCACCAACTACCAAGAGCCCCCTCCCACCCTTCCCAGGGACGGTTCCTTGGTACGAAAGGATACCCGTTCACCAGCTGAAGAAGAGGTCCCTTCTGAGGGCACATTCCCCTTATCCTCAGCATGGTGCCCCTTTTCCCCTTGACCCTCATGCTCCCTGGCAGCAGCCGGGCTGCCAGATCCAGAGTGGGACATATCTAACAAGTCCCCGAGAGTCTTCCCCGTGCACCTAACTGACTGTCCCTGCTTCTCCAGGTCAGCCACCTTGGCCTCAAGGGAGCAAACTCGCTCCCTGAGAACCAGGAGCTCCTTGCACCGAGCACACACCCAAGACTTCTGACCAGTGGGCAGATAGTCATACATGTGACACTCCATGCAAAACACTGGATAGCCCCCAACCCCCTGCTGGCATTCTGGCTTCATAATTGTTTTTAAACAAATACTTTTCTATAACCCCCCTTTTAAAACCCTTTGTATTTATATGGCTCCTGTTGTAGGAGTCTACTTACCTTACCTTACCAAGGAGCCAAGGTCCTGGCTTCCTGGGCTCTTCCAGGAGAGGGTGTGGCCAGCAGCTACTCAAAATCACCCAAGGCACTTAATGACGGTCAAACAAAGCCCCTTTCACACTCCAACTCCAGCAGCCAGGAGTCTGCTATTCAATCTCACCCAAGCACTTAATTACAGGCAAACAATGACCCTTTCACACCCTAACTCCAGCAGTCAGGAGTCTGTTACAACTCACCCACACACTCCCAAATACAGTCCCTGACACAGTACCTTATTAGCTAAAGCACCTCAGCTGAAAGTAAATAAATAAAAATACCACTCACCCCTCTGGCAGCTCAAACACCTTGCTCCTTCTCAGAGCTCAGCTGGGTCAGCTCTCTAAAGGTTCCCTTGCTCGAAAGCCAGTCGAATCCGACTCTAGGGTTGCGGTGCTCATCTCCGTTTCAAAGCCGAAGAGCCAGCGCTGTCCGAAGACGTTTCCGTGGTCATGTGGCCGGCATGACTAAACACCAAGGTGCACGGAACGCTGTTACCTTCCCACCGAAGTGGTACCTATTTATCTACTTGCAATTTCTTGCTTTCGAACTGCTAGGTTGGCAGGAGCTAGAACTAGAGACAGGAGCTCACCCTGTCATGCGGCACCCGGGTCTCGAACTGCTGAACTACTGAACTTCCACAGCCTGCAGTTCAGTGTCTTAACCACTTGAGCCACCGCATGGAATATGTATGGACTGGTAATTTCCATTTCATTGAATCTGAAGAAGTGGGCATGCACACGAAAGCTCATACCTTGAATAAAGCTTTGTTGGTCTTAAAGGTGCCACTGGACTCAAACTTTTTGGGTCCTTCTCATGTTCTGTGTGTCAGCTTCCAAGGGGCACGTGGCTGACCACTGACGGAGATAGAATACTGCAGGCAATTCTTATCTTCTTAGGTGCCCCAGGGGAGCAACTCAAAGCAAGCTACATCTCATCCCTCAGACAAACTGAAATAATATAAATTGATCCCTGGAGAAATTGCACCCTTGTCAACATAGTGGGACTAAGCACATACAGGAGACTGGCATACTTGTTTCTGGGATGAACAGAAACCTTCACAAATCTCCCTCCCCTTCCCCAGTTTTGATCCTATGTTAGTGTGCATTCCTAGTGGTACAGTTCCAAAATATAAAAGTAAAAGCTTACAGAGATTGGGGGGAGGAATTAATAGATGTGTGTCAGTTACAAAGACAGAAAGGGCTTTCTGTATTTCCACTTTTGGGGGGCTAAATAGTCTTAGAAAAGCATTTACTGCTGGCACTAGGTTTTAATAAACAAAATAATGTCGATATTTGTATGGCAGCATTGTAATATAAATCTAGAAGAAAACTCTAGAGATCATCACCCTGACAACAGGAAGAAAGGGACTCACAGTATCACGCTAAACATAATAAAAATGGGAAGATATATATTCCTCTCTCTCTCTCTTTCTTTCTCTCTCTTTCTCCCTCATCTCTCTTCCTTACTCCCTGTCCAGAAGCTGTTTCTTTTCATTGTTGTGTCATTATAATTAGAGCCCTGCAGATTTCTTTATAATTGTTAATTATAAATAGCTTTCCCAAGCTTAATTGATTTTCCTCACAAGCACTAACATTACCCAGGATTCCATCATCGTTTTTCACACAAACACATGGAATGGAGCATCGCTGTGGGCTTTCTTCTCTCTCTCTCTCTCTCTCTCCCCCCTTTTTTAATTGTCATGGCTTGCCTTATTCTTTGTTACCAGTGTGTAGAATTTGCTGCTCATGCTTAGTGATGAATCAGGGCCCCCAAATGGGGAGTTTCAAGGGTTTCAGTAGTTTTTGTATGGTCAGCACTAGCTTTTGAAAACAGCTTTGAACCACCATGGCCAGTGGGGAAGACAAGGCATAAATATTCAAATAAATAAATACACATAAAGTAAAGAGACAGTAGCATCTTTCTTAAATAAGAGGGATCTGGCAACACTGCGACACCATAATTACCTCATGCTGCCACACTCTAGAACAGAAAAGCTGCACAAAGTGGCTTGAAAGCCCTGTCAAAGAAGCCTCTTGTAGTCATACTCACTCCAGGTGGTTAAGAAGGACATACTCACTCCGGGTGGTTAAGAAGGACAAGCATCTCAGTATATTCACATGAAATGGAAACTTGCTGAGATCCATCGCTTGTGGAAAATGCTTACATTTAGATAGTAATTCAAGCTGTCTTGTACCAGTGTTGAAATAGGATTCAATATCAGCAAGACCTTGAACACACTGTATTGGTTTATGGTTCACTTTAGGCAGTGTAATGGCAAACTAAGCATTAATGTTTGTTTCCTGTGCTTCTCACCTGCACATCCATCCACAAAAGGAAGAAAAATATTCTATGAAATGGGAGGAGAAACTGCAGAAGAAGCCATGGCAAGACAGCAATCTCTAGCTCAGGGGATCCCCAACACAATGCCCAGGGGCACCATGAGGTCTGCTGACATCTTTCTTGGCATCCACCAAGTGTCTTTAGAAAGTGGGCCGGGCCGGGTGAGGCTCTTGCACAGCGAGACTTCTGATTGGCCACTGGAGATCTAATTATCTGTGTGGGTTAAAATAATGTTGTTTCAGCAGTTCCTGTCACCACAGTGCTGGTTTTATTTTCTCTCACTCCTCTTTCCCTGTGTATTTTTTTTTAATTACCCCTCTTTCCCCCCCACACCTGGGCTTCAGCTTTTGCCCACCACCTTGTATCAGAATTCCAAAGGCTCAAAAAACTTGAGGACTCTGACCTAGCCCAGACTACCAATAAAACTGGCAAGTTTACACAGACAAAAATTCTACACACGTTATATAAAGGTAAAGGTTCCCTTGCTCGAAAGCCAGTCGAATCCGACTCTAGGGTTGCGGTGCTCATCTCCGTTTCAAAGCCGAAGAGCCAGTGCTGTCCGAAGACGTTTCTGTGGTCATGTGGCCGGCATGACTAAACACCAAGGTGCACAGAACGCTGTTACCTTCCCACCGAAGTGGTACCTATTTATCTACTTGCAATTTCTTGCTTTCGAACTGCTAGGTTGGCAGGAGCACACGTTATATAAACATGATTAAAGCATGCCAGATTGTGGGTGGATCTACAGCAAAGTGGCCACAATGCTGCAACCCCAGCTTTTCACTGTAGTTTACAGCTTCTAACCTTCTTTCAACCTAACACCAGCCTCTGATTGCTGGTGTGGGACAGACATCCAAGTCTTTCTACTAATTCCTTTTCAGTGTACTGCTAGTCATCTTAACACAATCAAGTGAGTCCTCTTAGCAACCAGCCATATTGATCCTCCCCAGCTCTGCTTTCAGTGTTAGATGCAGGCTTTTGCTTGGAAATTCAACAGGTTCAGCATGAAGCACTCCACTGTATTTCTGATTATGCTTCCATACCTGATGATGAAAAGGGAACCTTTTGGGGGTTCTCTTATGAATTCTGTAAATACAGAAGACCAAATGGGGAGACAAATGGGAATGTGTATTGCATCTGATGGAGTTTAAAAATCTCTGCTAGGAAATTATTTGAAACAAAGCTAACAAAAAAACTCTTTGTTTGACAGAGCTTCAGAAATTTCACGATGTGGAGAGGTGATGGCGCTGTTCTATGCCACATGCACACCCGTGGTTTTACGTTTTTCAAAGAGAGCAATCCCCCACCTCACTTCTCTTATAGCTTTTTAAACACCACAAGTCTCGAAGTTAAAAAAAAAAGGTTGCAATGCAGGATCTGGAGGGGAGGGTGCTACTGCTTTCCTGAAGGAATGAGGAAACCATTCTGCAATACACAGATGGAATATGGCCAACTGGATTGGGTCTAACTTCAGTATGAATAAAAGGGATGCATATCTAGGGAAGAGCTGGCCAGAAGATGGGATCGCTGGAGTAAATTGCAAATGGACACCTGTGAGAATTTAGAATACATCAAAACAGTACAGATGTGAAGCCACAGCAAAAGTTCCAAAGACTCTACATGTTCTGTACTATTTTATCGAAAGGCCAAAAGCATTTCTTAAGCTAGTCGTTCCCTCACCCTTTACTATGCAAATGTCTAGGATTTCCTTTATTACAGCTAATCCTCAGAGGTGCAAACTTGTAGAGCCAACCCAGTGCTGCTGTTTTTGAAGTTAACGAGCTTCTTATTTGGATAGTTAAGTCATACTAGCTTAGAAAGTAGCATAAGAGAGCAATTATCTAGCTTTAAAAGTGAACAGGAAAATGCATAAAGAGTTATTAAATTCTTCCCCCTCAGGACTGCATAATTATTCCCAATTATTTTTTATACGAATTGTGAGCTGAGCCGCAGCTCCGTTCATGTAGATGCAAAGCTGCAGGTGAAATAGTAGCAGACACGTAGCTTTGTGGCTGGGAATCTTGAACTTTTCAGTTTATGCATTTAAGACTACCTTCAATTTTTCACTTCCCTGCAAGGAAGAGGAGTTTTTCTGTTTGGGAAAAAATTCATACTGGAAGAGGGGAACAGGGTTTTATAAAGTTATCTGTGGTGGTGTGATGAAAATGGGGCCGAGAACAGGATGAATGTAGGATAAGGGAGAATAGCACACAATGAACCTGTGGAACTCAGTCTGGTGTAGCGGTTAAGAGCATGCTGGTGTGACCTTTGGTCAGTCATAAATTCTTTCAGAGCTGTTCTCTCAAGGGCGGTTCTCAAGAGAGCTTTTTCAACCCCATCTATCTCACAGGATGTCTGTTGTCAGGAGGGGAAGGGAAGGGGATTTTAAGGCACTCTGAGACTCCAATCTCTTCTTCTTTTTCACTACCATAAGATGTATTAATGGCCACTAGGAGCCGTACCTCTGATAAGGGATAAGACAAATTCATGGGGGATAGGCCTATCAGTAGTTATTAGCAATGGCTGCTAAACAGAACTTGGGATGTTCAGAGGCTGTGTACTTCTGAAGGACAGTTGCCAGGAGGCAGTACAAGGAACGCATTCTTGCTTGTGGGCCTTCTGCAGAATGCAGTTGGCCACTATGAGAAACAGGATGCTTCTCTGGATGGACCTTTGGTGATCCAGTAGAGCTGCTCTTCCATTCTTATGATTTGAATCCAGGCCAGTCTTATGTAGTAAACTTATTAGGTTATGGAATACTAGATAATTACAATTATTGGGACTGATCTTTATCTTATCGAATAATGACGCAATGGCATGTTATGATACACATCCTATGTGCAATGAGGAGCAGGTGGGAAAGGAGTGCTTTTACCTCCCAGCCCACATTGATAGATACCAGCAGGTGTCTGTACTGTGCTGTAACCTCTGATTTTAACCAAGTTCTACATATGTATGCTCCATGCTGGTAGTTGATCACATCTAGGAACTGAACTATAAGTGTAAGGAGCCCATATATGTGGGTTTTTGTTAGCTGCAGAAATTATACCACCACATGGACATCTGCTGATGTTGAAGGTGGGATGGCAGTGCTGGGTGGATGAGGAAGTGAGGTCCCTTCCCACCTGCTCAACAAATGCAAAAGGGGCCTTATAATTTATAGTGGACATGGTATGTTTAGAAAGAAGCATAGATAGCGAGGTCACTATCTATCAAAAGGCTAGTCCTTTTGACTTATTAAAGAGGTAGTGAAAAGGGAAGGGAGCACTCACTGGAGAAGAACTGATGCTGGGAAAGACTGAAGGTAACAGAAGAAGGGGACGGCAAAGGATGAGATGCTTAGACAGTATTACCAATGCAACGAACATGAAATCGAGCAAACTCCAGAGGACGGCGGAAGACAGGAGGGCCTGGCGTGATGTGTGGTCCATGGGGTCACAAAGAGTCGGATTTGACTGTGTGACTGAACAACAACAACAGAAAAGGGAGAAAGAATTTCTTTTTAATAAATACATTGAAAACACTAGGAACAAAGTAGAAGAAAAAAATCATAACTATTATGGGACATCACTTCAATGTCAGAAATAACAAATCATATTTAAGGGAAGGAGGGAACAGAAAGCACGAACGTCTTCAATGTATGACAGCCACATTTTATAAACTCAAAAAGAGAAACAACGCAGCAGATGTATTATCAAGAGGCATGTGTTTTAAGACTCTGTTATCTTTGGGATAGAGTCAACCAATTTTAAAGGAATATTTTATATGACATTGGGATACCAGAATGGCTGCAAAATAAACTCATGAGACAAATTATTACTTTGTATTAGTGATACATGACAATTAATCAATGTAAAGGAAAATGTACCAGGTAGGTTTTCACTAAGTGGGAAATGGCTGGAACAAATTTAAAAATGATATATTTATCAGTTCTGTAATGTATTGAGAAAAGATGGCTACTGCCACATGGCTGACCACGTGGTCCGAAAAGGGCCAGAGCTTCGTTCGAGAGAACAATAGAGACTGTGGATCCAAAGGGCACACCAGTGGGCTAGCCCGGATCCTAAAGAAGCCCAATCTGGAATATGGGCTTGTAAATAGAACCTGTCATGGTGTTTGGGGTCTGTGCTGAGTGTGGTTTGGGTGTGGGGAGTTCAGGAATAAAAGGCAGCTTGCAGCCAGCTTCTGCATGCTTATTCTGATGTAACCTAATAAAGAGCTGATTGAATCACTATGCTGAGCTGCCGCTTCCAGTACATTTTAAGTTCCAAAAGAAAGAGGCCCTGACCTGGATAGCCCTGGTTAGCCCAGTCTTGTCAGACCTTGGAAGCTAAGCTGGGTCTGCCCTGGTGGCAAGCCACCTCTGAACATCTCTTGCCCTGGAAATTCTGGGGGGTTGCCATAAGTCGGCTGCAACTTCCACCACCAAAGAAAAGAGAATCAATTGTCTGTAACCAGACACAAAAAAAGCCAGAGTGCAGCAACCACAGACAACAGGATAAGAAGCAAGGATGCTAAATTGTAGAACAGTGACCATGTTAGAGTGGATGGGAAATATTTTCCAGTTGTGAAAGCCACTGGACAATTAAAGCAGTTGCCCAATTAATCTGTTTCCTTACAGGCTTTGTGGTCTGGCAGAGACCTAGGAAACACACCTTAGTAACTTCCAGTTATAGACAAATCCAACATCTTGGGGTACTTTGAAGACTAATGAATGTATTGTGGCGCAAGCATTCGTGAACTAGAGCCACCAGATACAAGTTACAGGCTTCTCCTCGCTGGAAAAAAAAATTGGATACAAGATTGACCCCAGCCCCCAATCTAAATATGGCATGAAAATTATTAACATCTACAGCTACTTCTGAGACAGGTAAGAATATAACAAGGATCAGGGAGTGGCTAAGTGATATGTATGTCCTTTTCAGAGGTAGTAATTTGCGGAAAACTTGCCATTGTGGCATTTTCAGACAGTGAAGTGACTTAAGCAGAAAATTCTGTGTTGTAAAATAAAATGCAGAAGAAAAGATACCTACTGTCTCCAGGCATATGGACATATTATTGGGTGAAATAATGGATTTCTGGACGGGCCTTGGGCAAATGACTGTCACCTGTGTTATCTGCTGCATGTTGCAGAGAAGTTATGCATTGGCTCATGCCTCTGGGCATGCCCAGGCCTCATATATCTATGTGCAGAGAGGAAAATAAACTCAGCAAGATGCTATCCAGCTGCAGCTAACTAGCAGGATCTTCTCCAATTCCTCCTCTGCACAAGGTCCTAGGCATCTATAATCATCTATAATAGACAAATTTATCATCATACTTAGATTTCATTCTATTTCTATAAATACATTTAATTTTTATCATGCCTTCCAAAGAATTTAAAGTGGCTCTCCCCTCCATTTTATATGCACAACTGTGTGAGGTAGGTTAGGCTATGAGAGAAATGGAATAGTGATAAGGTTACCAGGCTCTGCCCTTAGCTTCTGAAAGCTTTTGGCGAGCAGAGCATGGGGAGAAGTGTTGATTTGTTTTGCAACATCTCTTCTGGGTTTCATCTGGCCATGATGTTGTGACTCTCTAGGAAGTCCCTGAAACTCTATGGGACTTCCTATTAGCCTCATTCCGCCCCCCCCCATTTTCTTCCCACCACTCATTCAAGCAACAGTGGGGGCTGGGGTGGTGGCAGAGGTCTCCAACTATTCTCAGTAAGCTGGTGCCCCTAGAGAGTGACTGGCCTGGGTTCACCTAGTAGCTCCATAGTTGACTGAAGATTTGAACCCAGGTCTCCCCAGTCCCAAGTACAGTGGTGAATTCTTTCAGCCGTCATCTAGATGATGAGGCAGAGGTGAATTCTCCTCGGACTTGTTCCAGCCGTCAGAGGGGACAAGATGGTGGGGTCTCCAAGCTTCTTAAATGTACACAATAAAAAGCTGCCTATAACACTCATGTGAGAAAAACCATGGCACAGAACAGCTGAGATTTGAGTCCAGTAGCACCAGCAAGATTTTTAAGGTATATGCTTTTCATCAGATACCCCTGAAGTTGTCTTCATGGCACAGAAACCTTTCTTCCTGGCAAGAACCAGGGATGGTTGTAAGGATTTATCCTGTTCATAATGCAGGCTTCTTTGTGATCTTCCCCCATGTAGAGGGTCCTGTCCAAAGTCCAAACTGATAGTTCAAATGAGCATTGCTTCCTCTATGGGTGTCAGAAGCCCTAACTTAGTCAGCCAAACACCATGCCTTGTGGTTCAAACAAGAATAGCGTTTATTGAAAAGCTGCAATAGGAAGGTTACTGGAGCAGATACATTGTTCAGAATAACTTGGTTACACAAAGCAGGCGGTTATACAGGGAAGGGGGTGAATGGGGACCCCCCCTTCTACCAATCAGGGAATAACATGCGAATGGGAATCGAAAGTTACTACGCTAATGAAGTTCCCACCGCCCCCATTAATCTCAGCAAAGCTGCAGCTTTGAAAGAGATAGGAAAGCTCGCAGCTTGACTCTCCAAGGTCAGAATGTTCAGTCTACCAGATAGGGGTTACCAGAGCCACATTCCATTCTCACACACCAGGCATAAATCAACACCCCTACGATCCCAACCTCCCGCCCGTCACGCCACCATGGCGCCCATAGCCATCCTCCCCTCCCCTCCATCCATCATGGCAGGACTACCTGACATGCAGCCCTCTCGAAAACAAATCTACCCCTTTGGCTTGTGGGGGTACAGTTTGTGAAAAGCCCGGATCATCCGGGGGGCCCGAACATTTTCCGCCCTTACCCACTCCCTCTGTTCAGGCCCAAAATCAACCCATTCCACCAGATAAAACAAGCGATTGCGAGAGATCTTAGAGTCCAAGATCTGCGAAACTTCGTAGTGAGGTTCCCCCCCCACTAATAGCGGAGGCGGGGCGGGTTGCTTCGGTCTCCATTTGTTCTCCTCAGGCGCCCGGCGTAGAAGCCTTACATGAAAGACAGGATGAACAGACTTTAGAGACTTAGGCAAGGCAAGTTCTACAGTCACATTGTTAATAACTCTCACAATCTCAAAAGGTCCAACAAATTTCCAACCAAGCTTGCGACTCGGTTGAATGCCACGTAAATTCTGTGTGGACAAATAAGCAAACTCCCCACACTTAGGAATCCAGGACAGACTGCGTTTCTTGTCCGCTTGGGTTTTATAGGCGTTTTTAGCCTCCTCCAGAGTCTTAGCTAACGATGACCATGCTGTTTGCAACTGTTTGCACCAGTCTCCAGCATCTCCCGCCGGGAGGTCGGGAGAACTCAAAAATGGTAAAGGCGGGGCGTCATATCCATGAACCGCCTTGAATGGGGACATCCCCGTCGATGAGTGTTGAGTGTTGTTGTAACAGAACTCAGCCAAAGGCAACAGAGAGTGCCAATTGTCTTGCTGAAAGTTTGTAAAACACCGTAAATACGGGGGGGGGTAAGTCAGTAATAAAGTCCATAGAGATCACTTCCCATGGACGAGCCGGTGTCGGGAGGGGTTGTAGTGCTCCTGGGGGTTTACCGGGTCTGGGCTTACTCATCAAGCACGTTTGGCAAGCCGACGTGAATAACGAAATGTCTTTTCGTAGCCCAGGCCACCAAAATTGTCTCTGTAGGAGCTGGAGAGATTTTACAAACCCCGTGTGCCCAGCCAGTTTCGAGCCGTGCGCCCAGCCCATCACCTCCCCCCTAAGGGAACTGGGAACAAACAGTCTATGATTCTTTTTCCAACAGCCATGCGCATCTTGAGAGACTCCTTCCTCCCCCCCACCTCTTCCCTATCAGCGTCAGACATAGCTGTAGAGAATTTTGTAATCCAGTCATTGGTGGGAGGGGTTGGGGATGGAGGGGGACGTTTGGCTTGCTTTCGGGTGGTGACTGCCCCTCCCAACTGGGAAGGCGTGAAAACCGAGTCACGAATCTCCTCCCTTTTACTGTCGTGTTGTGGGAGGCGCGACAGTGCATCGGCAAGCGAGTTAGACGTCCCAGGGAAATGGTGCAGTGTAAAATTGAACTTGGAGAAGAAATCGGCCCAACGCAGCTGCTTGGCGTTCAAGGAACGGGGGGAGCGGAGAAGCTCGAGGTTTTTGTGATCAGTCCATACCTCGAAAGGGACCCGCGCCCCCTCTAGCCAATGGCGCCAGGTAGACAACGCTAAGCGGATCGATCCCGCTTCTTTTCCCCACACCGACCAATTCCGTTCGGTATCGTTAAATTTCTTAGAGACATAGGCAAGGGGGTGCAATTTACCATCCTCCCCCTCTTGGAGGATCGCCCCTCCCATAGCAACGTCAGAAGCGTCTACTTGTACAATGAATTTCTTAAGTTCATTCGGGTGAGCTAACACAGGCTCCGACGTAAATAGGGCTTTCAGTTGGTCAAAAGCCCGCTGGCACTCCGGAGACCATTCCAGTTTGGCCCCAGGTCTAGTGCAGTCGGGTGACTTCCCTTTCGTTTTAAGCAGATCAGTTAAGGGGAGAGCCACTTGAGCAAAGTTCGACAAGAATGATCTGTAAAAGTTCACGAATCCGAGGAACCCTTGGAGTTGCCTCCGGGTTTTGGGTGGCTCCCACCCCACCACATCTTTTATTTTGTCAGGGTCCATCTCAATCCCCTTTTGGGATATGCGGTAGCCCAAGAAAGGGATCTCCGTCTTGTGAAATTCACATTTGGACAGCTTAGCAAAGAGTTTATGCTTGTGCAACGTTTGTAGCACCTCTCGCACCAGTTTCACGTGAGATTTCAGGTCATGGGAATACAAAAGGATATCATCAAGGTAAACAAGGACCCCCTTGAATAAATACTTGTGGAGCACCTCATTAATTAAATTCATGAAGACCCCCGGCGCTCCCTGAAGCCCGAACGGCATAACTAAGTATTCAAATTGACCCAGGGGGGTATTGAATGCCGTTTTGAATTCATCCCCCTCCCGTATTCGGACCCTGAAGTAGGCATCTCTGAGATCTAACTTCGAGAAAATTTTCCCCCCAGCCACTGCAGCCAACAAGTCTTTGATTAGGGGCATGGGGTAAGCGTTCGTGTTGGAGACTGCATTCAAGCCACGATAGTCGGTGCACAACCGCAACCCCCCATCCTTCTTTTTCCGAAAAAGCACGGGAGCTGCAAACGGGGAGGATGCTGGCCGTATAAACCCCCGGCTCAGGTTTTTGTCGATAAATTTCCTCAGCTCCACCTTCTCCGAGGGGCTCATAGAATATAATTTCCCTTTGGGCAATTTTTGGTTAGGCAAAATTTCAATCGCATAGTCTGAGTTTCTATGGGGGGGCAGTTCATCGGCTTCCTCCTCCCCAAAGACAGAAGCTAGATCGCGATACTCTGGAGGGATCCCCTCTATTTCCGCTTCTACCACCCCCGCCATCACTAGAGGCTTCCCCCCGTCGTGGGTCCCCACTCTTCCTTCCACAGGTGGGACCGGCATTTCTCGGCGATGAAATTCACTCCCCCCCCCATAAAACGTGTGGGTCGTGATCGAAGAACCACGCGCTCCCGAGTACCAGGGGAAAGCGGGCAGACGGGGTGACAACGAAGGGCCTCTCCTCCCAGTGATGCCCAAGAGCTTTTGCCCCTCTCGGCTTTGCTACCGGCTTTGGTGTGGACGTGTCGAACTTTTTCTTGACTCCCTTGGGCGCCCCAGTCGGGGCAGGGGAGCTTGGGCAGCTCGCGGCGAAGTGGCCCCCTTCCCCGCACTTGAGGCATAAACCTTGCTTCATCCGGAGTTCCCTCGTGCCATCCTTCGGTTTTGGATTCGGTGTGGGGTGTTTTCCTCGGGCGGCCGGTGTAGGGCCCCGATTGATCATCGCAGCTGCATCATCCAATTTGATGGTTTTCAAGTGGTTCTCCATAGTGATGGCGGCTTGTATCCAACCAGACAGTGTGTCTGGGTCTTGAGTCTTGGTGACTTCCCGGCGAATCTCCGCGTTGAGCCCCAACTTGTAGTACTCCACGAGGGTTCCATCTTGCACTCCTCGGATTTTGGCCGCACATCTACGGAACTCCGCTGTGTAATCCCTTACCGATCTTGCGCCTTGCTTGAGGGCCCGGATTGTCGCCTTAGCCGCTTTATTGGAGTTCACGTCCTCGAATTGCTCTTTCATGGCCCACATGAAAGAATCGATTTCTCTCAGTTCCCGCCCGTCGGCTTGATGAAGCCCGACATACCAGTCAGCTGCCGCTCCCTTCAGGTGGGATGCTATGACATCTACCATGCGGTCTTCGCGCTGGAAAAGGTGGCCCCAGGTCTCGATAAATCTTTCAGCCCTCACGAGGAAGAACGGGAACTTTTCTGGGTCTCCATCGAAATCTGCGTCGAGGAGTTCCGCAGGCTTCGGTGGCAAGAACCCCCATGGATGAGGGGGTGGCTGCCCCAGTGGCCCTTGCGGTCCTGGTCCCGCTGGTTGCGCCGGAGGCGGAGCTGGCACGTTCTGCTGGTCTGGACCCGGCACCGGGCGTTGATCCTGGGGAGGGTGGTCTGGTGGTTCCTCCCTCCGTTGCCGCTCGCGCTCCTCCCGGATGCCCTCTGCGATCATTTGTGGGATGCGGGCGAGGGACTCATCCAAGAAACGCATCAGGCGGTCCTGGCTCGGTTCCCCACTCCACCTTCTTCTCACCACGGCACCTTCCAGGTTCTCGGAGTCTCGGCCGGTGTCTTCCAGGGCCCCCGCCGTCATCGGCCTGCGAACTGATCTTTCGGGGTGGCCTCCCCCCACCGATGCCCGAGGGGTTCCGAACCACGTTTCATGGGTTTCTGCCAGAGGTTTCACCCAGTCTCGTCTGCGCCCGACTCGGGTGGTTACCCCTCCATAAGCGGCCCCATATGGATCTCCGTAGGGCCCTCCGAAGTCGTACTCCTGACCCCACATTCCCGGCACGTACGTGTCAGGGGTCTCTTTGGGTACGTTCTTCCCAGGAGGTTTCGTATCCTCTTTCTTTTCATCTTCGATCGGGAGAGTGTCATCTTCACCGCTACTCATGTTGGAGCCGCGGGTTTCTGACCAGTCCCGGAATTTGATGATGTTTCTGAACAAACTGTCAGAAGCCCTAACTTAGTCAGCCAAACACCATGCCTTGTGGTTCAAACAAGAATAGCGTTTATTGAAAAGCTGCAATAGGAAGGTTACTGGAGCAGATACATTGTTCAGAATAACTTGGTTACACAAAGCAGGCGGTTATACAGGGAAGGGGGTGAATGGGGACCCCCCCTTCTACCAATCAGGGAATAACATGCGAATGGGAATCGAAAGTTACTACGCTAATGAAGTTCCCACCGCCCCCATTAATCTCAGCAAAGCTGCAGCTTTGAAAGAGATAGGAAAGCTCGCAGCTTGACTCTCCAAGGTCAGAATGTTCAGTCTACCAGATAGGGGTTACCAGAGCCACATTCCATTCTCACACACCAGGCATAAATCAACACCCCTACGATCCCAACCTCCCGCCCGTCACGCCACCATGGCGCCCATAGCTATCCTCCCCTCCCCTCCATCCATCATGGCAGGACTACCTGACAATGGGGCATTTACCACTTTCCCAAGTCATTGTGACTTTCAGTGGTCTCAAGAATAACAGAGTCACTAACGTTCTTCTGTTCTGTAAAATGCAGACTCCCACAGAGACATACATTTTGATTTTTTTATCTTCAGGCAACTAGCCTGATATTAATCATTGGGACGTCCCCTCAGAACTGAAAGTGTTGTCATCCTCCTTACTAATGTTTCCTTATTTATAATTAAGCAGGAGATTCACATATTAAAATAATAATAAATAGGTGATAAATTATTAAATACTATGTAGCAAGAGGAATACGAGATGGAAGCTGATTGATGCTTTCTGTCAGATCAAAAAGCATTTCCTCTAGGCAGCTAATGTAATGGGCCAGGATAATGGGTGAAGGCCAACATACGAAGAATGTGAAACACAGAAACAAGCTACTTTCTAGATGGCCTGTCTGTTTGTAGTATAGGTTCCCAATGCCCTTCCAACTCCAGAAACAAAAGTTTGAACTGAGAATGTGGGAGAGCAAGAGAAACTTACTGGATTTTTACTTTGAATACTCTCTCCCCAGATGGCTGTGTGTTTGAGAAATTGTAATAATGTGTGTTTGAGAAATTGTAATAATGTGCTGTTTTGCTTGTATTCTACCACAAATTTGAATTTTGAATCATTCATCCCCCTGGATAGGGATGAGTACAAACCAGCTCACAAACTAAAGTTCATGACAAATTTTGGGCTGTTTGTGGTTTATGAACTGAAGTTCGTGGCAGGTCAACTGGCATGAAGTTTCCACAAACTTTCAAGCAGTTTCCAGAAAGACAGTCTCTCCTCAAACAAAATGCTTACCAATGTTTACCAAAATTCCAGGCAAGGGAGGAATTCTCTAGCCTTGGAAACATTCTTGTCAGTTTCAAATGAGTCATGTCAATTTCAAAAGGGTCCCCCCCCCTTTTGCCAACCTTTCTTTGTGTTCACTTCCTATTTTCTTGCACAAAACTTGCAAAATCCCACCCCACCCTCCGCTTGGATTTGTGACTGTGCTTTTAGATAAGTCCTTTTAAGTTTGCAATGCCAGTGGCACTGGGTTGTGCTGGACATTCTGCACATTGTAATTGATTTTGCTGAGCTTGCAACCCCTCCCCCCACACTTGGATTGTGATTCTGTATTTCCCATCAGTCCTGTTGAGCTGGTATTGCCACAATGGCACTGGGTTCTGCTGACAACTAGTACATTGCACTGATTCTGCCAGGCTTGCAACCCCTCCCGTGATTCTGTCTGTGCTAGACATCAGTCCTATGGAGCTGGCATTTCCACAATTGCACTGGGTTCTGCTGAACACTAATACATTCCACTGGTTCTGCTGGGATTGCAAAAATGCTGCCCTTCACTTTCTAGTGCAGAGATTCTCTGGTTTGACATTAGTCCCATTGGGCTGCACTACCACACTGGCACTGGTTCTACTGGGCTTGCAGAAATGCCCCCCCCCCAACTTCAGTTTCTACTGCAGAGATTCTCTGGGACTTTGATCTGTTCTGATGGCTTCTATTGCCCTTTTTTTTGCTGTTTCCCTCTCTCCATTGGAAACAATGGAGAATGAGGGTACCTTCTTTGGGGGGCTGTAACCCAGATAATACAATCCTCACCAAACTTGGAAGGCAAGTAGAGGACAGTCAGTTGGAGATTTGGTGTCTCTAGCCGGCACAGGATCCATTCTATACACTCCTGAACCTGCATCAAGAACCTCACAAACTGAACTGGTTTGTTTGGCTCTTGAAAGTTCATTATGGTTCATGGTTTATGAACTGGTCACACCACGAACCATCACAAACTGCTTTTCCCAGTTCATGCCTACATCCCTGATCCTGTATTCTGTGGATAGTCACATAACTATTTTTTTCATCCTGATTGCATCATCCCGGTGCCTAGCATAACAGCAGTAGGGTACTTTACACTTTGTACTATTACATTACTTTTGACTCCTGGTTTCATTGCATTTTTATGACTAAGCGGGTAACTTCAATTGATATAAAATATTATTCTGTTTTATTCTCCCATGTCTTAACAGTTCTCTAAAAAATTTTTATGAATACATTTTTTTTAAATGTTAGTGAAAAGTTGGAAAAGTGCATATGACAATGGTCGTAAACTCTCAAGAATGAGGCCTCTGTTCAATATCTTTGCCTTTGGTCAGAGAGAGTAATAATCAGTAAGTAATTTTTTATTTTTATATATATATATATATATATATATATATATATATATATATATATGCGCAAATGTTTTCAGTTTACCATTTCTAATAATTAATAATTTATTCTATTTTTTCCTTTCTTCTCCAGAAAAACATCATTTTGTCAATTATAAGAAATGAATGCTGAATTGTAAGGTCAGGAGCCATTTCTATAACGTCATTTTTTTTACCACTAAGGCCAATGGGGCAAAACGCATCGGATCAGGGTCAATTATGGTCATTTCTGGTTGTCATTGTACATTATGAAACTTAATTGAGGCTATCACAAGGGCCATTATCTGTTTTTAATTAACTTTGAAATAAATGTGTGTATTTTTCTGTATGTCTGTTAATGTTTATTAATTTTAAATTTGACTAACAGAATCACTGGGCTTACATATTCACATCTTCTTAACCTTTAGGTACTTAATTCAATTTAGTCTGGGTTGTTTTTCTCCCCCCCCCCTCCTTTTTTTTGCTTACAGGTGCACCCAGAAAAGGAGCCAGGTCAATCACTGGCTTCTGCCAGGGGCTATCAAAGCAGTGTGGGAACTCCCACAAGGGGAGGGGCTTACAGATGGATGTGCCCAAGCACAAGGTTTAAAAGGAGGGCAGTGGAGACATGCCAAGGAGGAAGGAGGTGGGACTGCTCCTAAGTCGTAGGGAGCTTCTAGAGGACTTTGCTAAATTGGTACAGCCTTTACAATCTCTAAAGATAGAGATTAGTTTCTTCTTGAATATATGACTGATAGCCCATTTGTAGTACATACTTCTGACCATCTGAACATTCAACAATGTTTAGAATTTGATTTAGAGAACAGAAGCACTTTTGATGCAGTAAAAGTAGTTCTGAAGACGATTATAGAAACAGGGGACTTATCCAGAATCCTTGACCAGATCTTTAGACTGCTGGACTTTTTTGGATTTTTGGATTGCAGGACTTCTGGATTGTTAAGAAATGGATTTTTACTTATAAAACTGCATATTATGCATTGTAGAATTTTTGAAGATTAATTCTTAGGTATTTTGCACATGCTGAAGGTTCTCTAGTTTGATTTTGAATTAGTTCCTATAGAAATTAATCATACACATGACTATATTTTGGTAATACTTTATTTAGCGTTGGTTCTGTAACAGTTTTTTCTTGTTGTGGTATTGGCCTCCTTGCAGGATCATGAACCTGGGAACTATCATCGCTTTGGGGGCAACATTCCCCACCCCTATCTGACAATGGGGCTCCCTCTGCCCCTCACATGGTGAAACAGAAAACTAAGGGTCGGGAATTGCAGATGCAAGGGTGGCCAAGGAAACAGAGAGGCGAAGGAAGCAGGGGGCTGCTTCAATGCCTGAGGGAAAGTCCGCCGACAGTTGCCTTTTCCCTTGTTGCCAAGTTATAATGTGAAAACCCAAACTTCGTGAAATTCTCTGTGCAACTATTTTCACTCTCTCAAGGTTGGGATTTGGAAATCATGGGGGGGCAGAGAAACCACTGCGGGAGGGAGCTGAATCTTACCACGGGTTTAAATAACTAGTTGACTGAGGTCTGATACAACTGTTATAGCAACAAATGTTCTTCTGAGGGGAAAAGTGCCATTAACCCACTCTCATATCTGTTGCTACCAGTGAAGCCTAACTGTGCTGATATCTTGGTGTTAATTTATTTCCTTTGAGAATTATATCCTTTTTCCTCACAACTGCTGGAAGCAGGTTACTATATATAAATACAGAGCATGACAACAGTGCAATCATCCTGGGACTGAATTCCATTGAATAGACCTACATAGGATTCAGAGTAGATATGCTTAAGATGGTTTCTTCAAGGGAGTTAAAAAAGAAAGAAAGAAGAAAAGGCAACCCACATTATAATGCAAACCTAACATGCTAGCTCTCAGCCACCAAGCCCAAAAGATTCAATCAAATGCTGAAAGCTGATTGGAAAGGGCTATGTTTTGCAAAGTGAAAAATCTTCTGGACTTCTTCTGGCAATGCAGTCCACAAGGAGCCACAAGAGAGGTGATTTTCTGCCATCATCGTTTGCATTTGTCAGAAGGACAGGATTAGAAGAAGGAATTGTTGGGAGGACCTAAACTGGCATTAACTAGTCTCAGTTCGGATTCAAAGCCTTGAGTTTATATCTGTTCTTATACATCGTCTGTTCTGTTGCTCCTCAGTAACCAAACATGAGTAATTATTTATACAATCATCTGCCTTTCCAGTAAATCTGAATTATTAGCCAAGGGAAGGGAGACCTTAGACTTCAAGTACCAGTGCACTGTTCAGGCAATGACATAAAAATAAATCCCTATGTGATGACAGTGTGTAATGGAAGAAATTCCCACCACTGCTAATGAGAACCCAGATGTGGAAGCTAAGTTATAAATATTTAAAAATAATTAAAATATACTGCCGGTACTAGGCCCTGAGGAAGTGAGGGGCAGTTAAATTGTCAATCTTGGTGCTGAAGGATATTGTTTTCTACAGAAATGGATAAATGGATTCATTTAAGCAATAAGCTTTATATTCACAAACCATTTTACCAAAAAGAAGGTGGAATGTTATTGCTACAGAACTGGATTGTTTATATAATCAAAGAACAATAGTCAGTGCAGCCATTAAAATTACTTACGTTTTTATATTTGTACTATTTTAAGTACAATAAGAACAAGAATACCTTCTTTTGTTGTATAATTTGTGGCCCATTCCTTCTTATGAGACAGAATTAAATACTTACCCATGGTAGATGGAAGTCACTTCAGGGACCTTTTCTCGTTTTTCTTCTTTTTTCTTAAATAACATCACCAGGTAGCCAAATCTGATTGGCTGCCTAGTGTCATGATGGCATTCCAGTCATATATGAGCCCCGATCACATATAAATAATCCAGGAAGAACAACAAAAATGGGAGGGGATGTGCCAAAGTGACAGCAGATGGAAAAACAATGGTATCAAACCAGATTGTAAAAAAACAAAAATTCTCAGTTTCTCCCCATAGGAAATTCTAGCTTCATGAAAGCACTCCTTTCAAACATTTGGCAGAGACCTAAATATTTTACACAGTAGTGCCTAAAGCCAAACAATTACAATAATATGTGTACCCTCGATGGAGTTCATAATACATAGAGAAACCAAGTACCTTGTGGTCCATGTAGACAATGAAGGGTGTGGCTGAAATTTGTTATTCATAAGAGAGGTTAGCTTTTCAAGAACATCATCCTTGAGATAGCAACCTGTGGATATTTTCCAGCTGTAAGCATTATTTCATAAGCAGTCTGTTAATCATCACACCATTTTCAACAAAGAAATAACCAGGATTGACTCCAGATTATTTCATGGTAGGGTATCTGCTGACCTAGATAGCCCAGGCTAGCCTGATCTCATCAGATTTCAGAAGCTAAGAAGGGTTGGCCCTGGCTAATACTTGGATGGCACGGAGGCAGGCAATGGCAAACCGCCTCTGAACCTCTCTTGCCTTGAAAACCCTACGGGTCACTATAAATCAGCTGTGACTTGATGGCAAAAAAAAGGGTATCTGCTGGATCCCAGATGATAGCAAAGGGCCACATTACCCACCACCATTAGCATCTTATTCTAAATTATGATGTATGTTTGGAGATGCCATATTGTGCTACAAATTTGGCATATATTATTGGTATTTGTAAAGTTGAAATAAAGAACAAATTCTGTACTACTGCTAATATGAAACAAATACTTCTGTATGTTTTTTTAAAAATTACTTTTACATCATTTTATCATTCTGAAGAATAATCAACCCTGTTCTCCTTGGCTCCCTGGTATACTTCATAGGGGATGGTTCTGCAGCCTGCAGGAGCTTTCCTGCAAGAGACCGCAGAACCGAGTTCCCACTCTCAAAAACTCTGGTGGCAGGCATTAATAACATGTTGGAGCAATTCTGTACAAAGGTATAAGTATATCTTTAAAGGATCCTTGTTGATTGTTTGGCTGGTGCTTAGTGACATCTTGCAGCTTGGACAGGAAGATCTCTGACATTCCCATTGGTCAGGGAGTGGGGCTACAGTGCCCTGGATACCTAATTCTCCCTCCTCGTGTTTAGCAGAATAAATTATTCAAACTAATTAAAAGCCGCATTGCCAGTTGCATAATTCAGTTGTGCAGAGCACGGGGGGAGGGGGTTACCCCTGAATACTCATAGTCCTAACTGCACCAATGGTGCTTATAATAATAGCCAGGAGGGTCCTCGGCTCAGTGGTAGAGCACATTCTTTTAAAACGTGAAGGTTGGAGGTTCAATCCAATTAAAAGATCTCAGGTAGCAGATGCTGAGAAAGACCTTAGCAAGAAGCAGCCATGGCTCAGTGTTGGGGTATGTGCTCTGCATGCAGAAGCACTCCACTTCAATAGCAGCATCTCCAGTCAGGTAGCAGTTGACGGAAAAGACCTTTTCTGCCTGGAGCCCTAGAGAGCTGCTGCAAGTTTGACTAAGGCAGTGCTAAATGGATCAAGGATGTTCAACTGATTTAATAAACAAGTACCTAGGTTCATATTTTGTCAACATATGACCATGTCTGTGACACTGCAAGACACACTGGGGGGGGGGGCAAAGCATATGGGGAGAGCAGAGAGAGAAGCAAACAACAAAGGGAATTGAGTGCAAAGTGTGTGAATTTAGTAGGTTTCACCGTAGACATCTTCCTTCCAACTTGGGATCCTTGTAGTGGCTCTTTTGCCCCGCAGGAAAGAGAAGGGGAAATATTGAACAAAGACATCTATGAGACCAATGGTTATTCAACATATTTGGGAAACTAAACGTCAGCACCAATTAAGGAAATTTAAGTTTGAAGACACAGTTGGAATCATGATGCATCACTGGCTGTCCAAAGACAAGGTTCTCCCTAGGAATAGAAATTGTCCAACACATGGAAATATACAGTTCCTTTAAAAAACAACACCAACCTCTTTGTCTAAGAAGAGGAGGGTAGACATTTGGGGTTTGCTATTTTATTTTTCATTTTCACTGAAAATGTTTTTAACTATTATTGTAAGCCACCTTGAACCATGAGGAAAGGTGGGATATGAATGTTTTAATAAATAAATGTCAGATCTGAGCAGTTTCCTCATGGGGATGCAGGAAGCCCCACGATTAAATGGGAATGTCCAAATAACATCGTAGAACAAATTTAGAGTCCAGTGGTACCTTTAAGACAAAAAAAAGGTTTATTCAAGGTATGAGCTTTTGTGTGCACGCACACTTTTTCGAAAACATTAGAATGGAAGGTAAGGTTCAGACTTATAGACAGGGACTTAACAGCAAATTAACATGTAACATGATGAAGATGTTTTAAGATATGAGAAGACAAAACTAAATAACAAACTAAGATTATATGGTCAACAGCTGTAAAGCAATAAATATGTCAAAATAAGACTGAGACTCTCCATTCAGTCCTCTCAGGCGTGGAGGTCAGTTAACAGCTTTTTCCCCCTTTTTTTGAAGTGGGTGCAGTGTTATGTCCACCAAGCATTCCAATATTCCTTGTATTACATTCAGTATTCTAATATACTATTCTGAAAAAGAAATGCTCTAAAATACAGAGAATGTATAGTCCCTGTGTATGAGAATACGTATGTGAGGACTGAATGAGTTAGCATATGTAATGAGATAAGAAACCAATATCCCTGTTGAGTCTTGGGGAGGTTTTTGTTCCAAGATTAACACATGGAATTCACTGCCACAGGAGATGGTCGTGGCTACAAGCATGGATGGCTTCAAGAGGGAATTAGATAAACATATGGAGCAGAAATGCAAAAAAGCAAAGTGGCTGTCTGATGAGGCTTTACACATAGCAGAGGAAAGAAGGAAAGCTAAAGGCAACGGTGAAAAGGAAAAATTTGCCCAAATGAATGCAGATTTCCAGAGAACAGCAAGGAGAGATAAGGAGGCTTTCCTGAATGAACAATGCAAAGTAATAGAGGAAAACAATAGATTGGGAAGGACTAGAGATCTCTTCAAGAAAATTGGAGAAATCAAGGGAACGTTCCATGCAAAGCTGGCCATGATAAAGGACAAAAATGGTAGGGACCTAACAGAAGCAGATGAGATTAGGAAAAGATGGCAAGAATACACAGAAGAACTGTACAAGAAGGACCTTGATGTCCTTGACAACCACGATGGTATAATCACTGACCTCGAGCCAGACATCCTGGAAAGCGAAGTTAAATGGGCCTTAGAAAGCATTACTAACAACAAAGCTAGTGGAGGTGATGGTATCCCAGCTGAGTTATTCAAAGTCTTAAAAGAAGATGCTGTTAAAGTGCTGCACTCAATTTGCCAACAAATTTGGAAAACACAACAGTGGCCACAGGATTGGAAAAGGTCAGTGTACATTCCAATCCCAAAGAAGGGCAATGTCAAGGAGTGTTCAAACTATCGCACAATTGCACTCATTTCACACGCTAGCAAGGTCATGCTCAAAATCCTACAAGCTAGGCTCCAACAGTACGTGGATAGAGAACTGCCAGAAGTACAAGCTGGGTTTCGAAGAGGTAGAGGAACTAGAGATCAAATTGCCAACATTCGCTGGATTATGGAGAAAGCAAGAGAGTACCAGAAAAACATCTACTTCTGCTTCATTGACTATGCTAAAGCCTTTGATTGTGTGGATCACAATAAATTATGGCAGGTTCTTAAAGAGATGGGAGTACCGGACCACCTCACATGTCTTCTGAGAAATCTGTATAAGGGTCAAGAAGCAACAGTTAGAACCGGATATGGAACAACTGATTGGTTTAGCATATGGAAAGGAGTACGGCAAGGATGTATATTGTCATCTTGCTTATTTAACTTATATGCAGAATACATCATGCGAAATGCTGGCCTGGATGAATCACAAGCCGGAGTTAAGATTGCTGGGGAAAAGATCAATAACCTCAGATATGCAGACAATACCACTCTGATGGCAGAAAGTGAAGTGGACCTAAAGAGCCTCTTGCCCAGGGTGAAAGAGGAGAGCGCAAAAGTGGGCTTGAAGCTCAACATCAAAAAAACTAAGATCATGGCATCTGGCCCCATCACTCCTTGGCAAATAGAAGGGGAAGTCGTAGAAGTAGTGACAGACTTCACGTTCCTAGGATCCCAGATCACTGCAGATGGTGACTGCAGCCATGAAATTAAAAGACGCCTGCTCCTTGGGAGGAAAGCGATGGCAAACTTAAACAGCATGATAAAAAGCAGAGACATCACCTTGCCAACAAAAGTCCGCATGGTCAAAGCAATGGTATTCCCTGTAGTAATGTATGGCTGCGAGAGTTGGACTATAAGGAAGGCCGAGCGCCGAAGAATAGATTCTTTTGAACTATGGTGCTGGAGAAGACTCTTGAGAGTCCCTTGGACTGCCAGGAGATCAAATCAGTCAATCCTAAAAGAAATCAACCCTGATTGCTCCCTGGAAGGCCAGATCCTGAAGCTGAAGCTCAAATACTTTGGCCACCAAATGAGAAGGGAGCATTCACTGGAGAAGACCCTGATGCTGGGAAAGATTGAAGGTCAAAGAAGAAGGGGACGGCAAAGGATGAGATGGTTAGACAGTGTCATCGATGTAACGAACATGAAATTGAGCAAACTTCAGCAGACAGCGGAAGACAGGAGGGCCTGGCGTAAACTGGTCCATGGGGTCGCGAAGAGTCGGACTCGACTGTGCGACTGAACAACAACAACAACAACAATGGAGCAGAGGTCCATCATATTAGCCACAAGGTATAGATAGGGACTCTGGGGCAAGGGATGCTCTGTATTCTTGGTGCTTGGGGGAGGTCAACAGTGGGAGAGCTTCTAGTGTCCTGACCCCACTGCTGGACGTCCTGATGGCACCTGGTATTTTTGACCACTGTGTGACAGAGTGGGCCGTTGACCTGATCCAACATTGGCTTCTCTTATCAAGTCCTTATATATATTTGAATTTTGGTTCCACAACATTCTATGCTTGCCATAATTGATTCGGCTCAAGAACTGGCAGTCAGAAGACACTGGCCAGGGCTGACTGGCTGCTTCGCAAAGTCCCGCCCACGTCAGCCCCAGTCAGTGTTTTCAGCTCAGTCTGCTCCAGTCCTCCGACAGGAGAGGACCGTCTGGAGTGTGAGCACAGGGACAGGCCCTCAAGGCTGTGGCAAGTGAGAGAAGCCCTTTTCCGCCCCCACACCATCCCCTGGGCCTTCTATGAGGGGACTAGGCCCAGAGAAGGCCTTTTCCGTCCCCCACATGCCATTCCCTGGGCCTTCTATGGGGCACTAGGCCCAGAGAAGGCCTTTTCCGCCCCCCACACGCCATCCCCTGGGCCTTCTATGAGGGGACTAGGCCCAGAGAAGGCCTTTTCCATCCCCCACACGGCATCCCCTGGGCCTTCTATGGGGGCAGTAGGCCGAGAGAAGCCCTTTTCTGTCCCCCACATACCATCCCCTGGGCCTTCTATGGGGGCAGTAGGCCCAGAGAAGGCGTTTTCCGTCCCCCACACGCCATCCCCTGGACCTTCTATGGGGGCACTAGGCCCAGAGAAGGCCTTTTCCGTCCCCCACACGCCATCCCCTGGGCCTTCTATGGGGGCACTAGGCCCAGAGAAGGCCTTTTCCGCCCCCACACACCATCCCCTGGGCCTTCTATGAGGGCAGTAGGCCCAGAGAAGGCCTGTTCCGTCCCCCACATGCCATCCCCTGGGCCTTCTATGGGGGCAGTAGGCCCAGAGAAGTCCTGTTCCGCCCCCACACACCATCCCCTGGGCTTTCTATGGGGGCACTAGGCCCAGAGAAGGCCTTTTCCGTCCCCCACACGCCATCTCCTGGGCCTTCTATGGGGGCAGTAGGCCCAGAGAAGGCCTGTTCCGTCCCCCACACGCCATCCCTGGGCCTTCTACGGGGGCAGTAGGCCCAAAGAAGGCCTGTTCCGCTCCCCACACGCCATCCCCTGGGCCTTCTATGGGGGCAGTAGGCCCAGAGAAGGACTTTTCCGTCCCCCACACGCCATCCCCTGGGCCTTCTATGGGGGCAGTAGGCCCAGAGAAGCCATTTTCTGTCTCCCCCACAGCATCCCCTGGGCCTTCTATGGGGGCAGTAGGCCCAGAGAAGCCATTTTCTGTCCCTCACACATCATCCTCTGGGCCTTCTATGGGGGCAGTAGGCCCAGAGAAGCCCTTTTTCCCCACACACTGCCTACTGCCCCCATAGAAGGCCATGGGGATGGTGTGTGGGGGACAGAAAAGGCCTTATCTGGGCCCAGAGAAGCCCTTTTCTGCCCCTCTTCCCTTCCTTTCCCCCTTTTCTTTTCTTCCTGTCTCCTTTCTTCCACTCTTCCCCCTATTCCTTCCTTCCTTCCTTCCTTTCTCCAACCCTCTCTCCCTTCCACCTCCCTCCCTTCCTTTCTAGGGCCCGTTGTCTTCCACCACAATGGGCTTTGCTCCCTAGTGTTCTTATATTCTTAATAACTTGTAATTCAGCAATTTCCCTTTCCATTCTGTTCCTGAAGTTCCTTTGTAACAAAACAGCTATCTTGAGGTCACCCACTGAATGCCCTGGAAGACTGAAGTGTTCTACGGGTTTCTCAGTCTTGTGATTCCTGATGTCAGATTTCTGTCCATCTATTCTCTGGCGTAGGGTTTGTCCTGTTTGTCCTATGCAGAGAACCAAAGGGCTTTGTTGGCATTTAATGGCATATACAATGTTAGGAGATGAGCAAGTGAATGAGCCACTGATGGTGTACTTGATGTTGTTAGGCTTCAGACCAACATGGCTGACGACCTGCAAATAACATTGTATTCATTCTGATGGCTTCCTGGGGCTTTCCCCTATAACTTAATTTTAAAAAAACAAACACCCTCCTTTGAGCTAGTTCAAAGGAGGTGGCATGTCTATCTGGACCTCCACCTGTTACCAACAAGGGGGAAGGGGCCGGAGCTAAGCTCAACTTTCAAAATGGCACAGGGCATCTCAATGCACATGACATTCCCTACACTGCTTTGACCTTTTAAAGGGATTTGCCCCCATTTTCCCTGCCGAGCAGCACTGTAGTGTTACTAAGCAGCTCAGCAGGGAAAGGGAAACTGAGGAAGAAGGGGGGGCTTTCCAGGCCATGGAAGGGCTCACTGCCATTGCCATCATGTCTGTGCTTTTACACAAATGTAATGGAGCAGGGGCCATGGTGGCTCAGAGATTAAGACACTGAGCTGCAGACCAGAAGGTGCCACGTGACGGAGTGAGCTCCCATCTCTGGTCCCAGCTCCTGCCAACCTAGCAGTTTGAAAGCAAGAAATTGCAAGTAGATAAATAGGTGCTGCTTCAGTGGGAAAGTAACAGCATTCTGTGTGCCTCACTGTTTAGTCACGCTGGCCACATGACCATGGAAACTTCTTCAGACAGCGCTGGCTCTTCAGCTTGGAAATATAGATGAGCACTGCCCCCTAGAGTCAGATTCAACTAGCTTTCAAGCAAGGGAAGCCTTTCTCTTTACTTTAATGGAGCAAAAAGGGGCAGAGTGTGTGGACACCATTCCTGCCCACTCCCTTGCCACTTGCTGCTGCTGCCATGGCAGGAGTGCGTTTTCGTGGACACGTGGAGATGCAGCCCTGGCATATGAATTTAAACTTTGGTTTTTCTTTGCAGAAAACGATCCATTCTGTTTGCACAAGAGAGATCCCCAAAGTGAAATATGACTGTTTGACTTTTTTTTTTAAGGTTAACATTCTTCAACACATTTTAAGTCTTCCTTCTTTTTGTACTGTAAATATGCCCTATCATGTTTTTGATTGTAGACAGATGAATGGTCCCAGTACTCCAGAATGAGCAAAGCTGCCTGGAGCACATTGACAGGAGGTAGACCACGATGCTTTCAAACCAGATTCGTCCTCCCACTTTTGTTCAGGAAATGTCACAAAGAGATGCTGAGAGAAGTGGGTGGGTGAGGAGGGAATGACTAGCAGTGGAGGAGAAAGCCTGTCTCTTTGGGTTAAACAAGGGCTTCTTAATGCTTGCCAAAGGCTTATATCCACTTGAGTGTCAAATTTGATTTATCCCTATATAGTGAAAAAAACAAATTTGCAGTGGCAACTGCACAAGCGACAGATTCTATTATGGATTAATATTTAGATGCTATGGATGACTAAAATCTAGCATTATTACTGAGCACGGTGACTCTGGCTTACAGAAAACTCTCATGGTAAGATAGCAAACACAAGAGCATCAACCAGTGCCCATCAGTTGCACACAGTATAAAGAAAGAAGAAGAGGAGGTTGGATTTATACCCTACCCACTACCCAAAGGAGTCTCAGAGTGGCTTACAGTCGCTTCCCCTTCCCACAACAGACACCCTGTGAGGTAGGTGGGGCTGAGAGAGCTCTTCCGAGAACTGCCCTTGAGAGGTATAATTTATTTTAAAGTATTAGTATTTTACTTATTTTATTCTATTCACTGTATGTATTTCGTTATTCTGTTTTTATGATGTAAATCTGCACTTAGCAGATCACTATAGGTTGGAACTTGCCCATTGTCTATCAAGAATGCAGTAATCCATTACTGCGCACAAGCTAGGCAGTTTCCAGAGGCATATATAGAATACTAGCATGACTCACAGCAAATAATTGTTCATATCTTATTATGCAAAAAGCCCCTGAAAAATGGAAACTCATATATAGATCCCATATAGATCCCAAATAGCGTGTATAGATCCTTGTAATCTAATGCTGGTAATGAACAGTTATTTATTTACTAGTCACAAAGCCCATTGTGGAATCAATACAACGAGCTCTAGCAAGATGCGAGGTGGCGGCCCGCAGACAGCCCCTCCCCTCCACCACTGTGGCTTCTCCCGCAGTTCCCAGACGCTGGTGTCAAGGGGGGAGAGAAGGCTGTGCAGTGTGTCACAGCCCGGCAGCCTCTGGGAGGCCATTGCCATGTCCTCTCTGCTGCCACGGGCCAGCCGCTTTCCGGCTGCCCGGCCACCCGCAGCTAGCTGTGGCTGACAGTGTCTGCCGCAGTGGTGGCATGAGCAACCTCGTTGTCCTGGCCCTCCAGGCACTGGAGTGCTGCCCCTGCCTGCTGCCTCTATTGCCCTCCACCCCAGTGGCTCATGCAGCAGAGGTCGGTGAATGAGTGGTCGGGGCCTCGGAATGGCTCGATGTGGGCCTCGCTGTCCTCATTGGCTGCCTTGGCCTCAGGCAGCTGGAGTAGCCAACCCCTTCGTTGCCTCACAGCATACTGAGGTGGAGACATGGAGTGCCAGTTCTGTGGGCAGGATGCAGGCAACCCAGCCAGTGGCCAGGGACACCTTGTGAGTGGCAGATCCGGGAGCCAACTGATTCAGGAGCACATTGAACGTTGCCATCCGAAAATGCAATTATTAATGAGAGATTTATTTGATTTATAGACTGCCCTCCCTGATAAAGGGGTCAGGGCGGTGAACAACATTATTACAAAAGCATTTACAGATCAGAATAAAAACAATAAAAAATAGACAATTCTGTTGTTTTTTATTTGAAACATTTATATACCTGCCTTTCTCAAGAGCCTCTGAGGACCCAAGGTGGGGAACAACAGTATAAAAACTATTTCATAAAACAAACATTTGAAAACAAGACTTGAGTCCTCCAGCATCTTAAAGACCAACAAGACTTTCCAGAACACAAGTTTTCGAGAGTCAAAGCTCCCTTGGTCAGGTAACCACTATCTGACGAAGGGAGCTTTGACTCTCAAAAGCATATACCCAGGGAAATCTTGTTGGTCTTTAAGGAGCTACTGGACTTGAATCTTGCCATTAAGAACAACAGATATAAAACATTACAACACATTATGCCCCCAATGGGTGTACCCCTCTTTACCAAGGCTCAAGCTGCCCCCCAAACTATGTCAACATACCAACCCTGCCCGGATTCAGTGTTTGGAGGCAGGAGGCTGCTTGCTTGGCTTGATCCCATCAGTTCTGTATTCTCCACTACTGTAATCCCTGGGGAAAGAGGGGAGAACTCCACATCCCAGGGTTCCACATTTCCTTCCCTCCACAGAAATATCAGACCCAGTAAGTCAGATTTTTGCTTCAATGGGGCCTTTCTCCTTTAACCACTATAACCACTTTAACCTATTGCGAACTGAAAGTGTAGTGTTGCCCGATGTACAACCATTTCCTGCCTTCCCTTAACTCCAGGGATGGCTAATTCCTAAAGCCTTCTACCTTTTTGAGCATGACTTCAGAGAAGCCCCCATGAGAGAAGCATTAACTCCTCCTTACCTGAGGATCAAGACCACTGGCATGGACCATCTGTCTTTGGTCTTCAGCAAAGCAATTCTTACACTGCTGTCACACTCGTTTTCAAGGGGAAACCCTGGGCTTTATGGCAACCTCTGATCAAAGATTGATCAGGAAGAATTAAAGTGTTCTGATACAAATATACCATAGCATGTGCACATGGAAAGGAATGCCATGTGGACACAGAGACTCATCAACAGGTAGAGGAAAGGAAATTGAAACAGAAAAAAGAAGGGATTTTTCAGGTGATACGTTCCTTATTACAACCTCTTATTTTTTATTAGCTTAGAAATGGGGATATATTTTTGACTCCTTTTGATTTGCCTGCACATGAAAGTGTTGTTATGATAGACTTCCCATTCTAAATAGCATGTGAATTGGCTTCCTTTATCACTTTTCCCCTCTATATTATGACTGTAAAGAGGCCAGAAACCTGCACTGCAGAGACCATTAACTCAGTGAACCTCTGTAAATAATATTTGCTGCAAGTCAGTCATTGCAATGGCAGGCACTGCCAAGGTTCTAAAGGCAATTAGGTCATTTATGTTTTCTTAGCCCACACTTACACCCATTTCAGCATCATTTACTGGTAACAGGGAAACACATTTATGTAAACGACAACAAATTTCAGCATGGTATCTATGAACTGAGCTCCTTGTAGCAGGTACAGTCAGAGTGTACTTAGAGCAGTTTTTACCATTTGGAAAAAAATCACTACAGACATTAAGATCTGAATTCATATAAAGGTTTACCAGTTTCCAGGTTCTACTGGAATTGCAACTGATCTTCAGATTACAAAAACTGCCAATTCTAGGGTGGGAAATTCCTAAATATTTGGGGGTGGAGACTAGAGAGGATGGGGTTTGGGGAGAGGAAGGGCCTCGGTGAGGTGCAATGCCATAGAATCCTCTCTCAAAAGCAGCCATTTTCTCCAGGATAACTGATCTCTGTAGTCTGGAGGTAAGCTACAATATGAGGCGGGGTCCCTAGGCAGGCCCATAGCCACAGTGGGGCATCTTGGGGCTAGGCCCCCTGACTTACTGGCAAGGCCCCATGACTTCCCATCCAGCTCAGGGCCCCTAAGCAGTGGCAGGTGCAGGAAAAGAGCCAGGTATTCCTTTAATTCGATTAGCCAGTGCCCCCTAAGAAATTTAAATGCCCCCAACTTTAAAAAAAACCTGGCTACAGGCCTGTCCTTAGGTCCCACCTGGAGGCTGCCACCCCTAACTGGGGAACTAATCTCTGTAGTCAGGAGATCCTCATGCCTTACCTGGAGGTTGGCAACCCTATCTGGAGGAAATGGACTCTTATGGCATCACATCCTCACTGACGGGGTTGACAACAGCCTGGAGAAAAAATGTCCTCCTCCTTTAATAGAAGAAGAAGAGAAGAGATTGGATTTATACCCTACCCAAGGGAGTCTCAGAGAGGCTTATAAACACCTCTCCCTTCCCCTCCCCAGAACAGACACCTTGTGAGGTGGGTGGGGCTGAGAGAGCTCTGACAGAAACTGCTCTTTTTCAAGAACAGCTGTGCCAGAACTATGGCTTGCCCAAGGTCATCCAGCAGGTGCAAGTGGAGGAGTGGGGAAACAAACCCAGTTCTCCCAGATTAGAGTCTGCGCACTTAACCACTACACCAAACTGGAGGTTTAATATATAGAAATGGGCAGCTGAAACTTCTCAAGGCATGGAAGTAATGAATATTATCTGGTAAATAATATCCCATTAAGCCTCAGTAAAAGGAACAGAACATTTTTCTTCAGTCTGTTGTCAACTGTAGCACAAACTCTCTGCACCTCTAAGCTCTGCCCTCAAATCTCCAGGAATTTCCCAAACAAAAGTTGTCAACCCTATTTATAGAACCCTACTCATATAATTTGTCTCATGCTTTTAGCCAGTTACTTCAAATCATTCTGAAGGGTATGACGATGTGAGGGATTGGGACAGGCATGTGAGCATTGTCTTGGCATGCAACATCACTTCTAGTAAAAACTGGAATGACATTGTGACGTCAGGGGTGATGCTCTAGGTTTATCCCAAATAAGTGATGTTACGCACCAGTGCAGCACAGGTGCCCATCATTTCTCCCCCACTGGCCTCTGAAGTGCTGGCAGGAAAGGTGGGGATTGCCAGGAGGTCTTCCATTATAGAGGTCTTCCCCTCCATCCTCATCTGTCTTCCAACACACTCTTCCTAGCCCCCCTCCCCGCTTCCTTGGGTGTGTTGTATTCTCAGACCCCCCCTTTTGCCTGTACTGACTAGTTCTAGGACCAGGGTAGCTCATCCGATAGGAGCTAGGCATTCTGTAAACTCTCTCCCTCTGTGACAAAACAGCAGTTCAGCCAATCACTGACAAAGCCTTCACCAATGACAGGAAAACTTAATGTATATTACAGTATAGCTAGAATAGAATTGTGCTGAGACACACCATTAAACCGCAGAAAACAAGAGCACCCCAGTTCTCACAATAAACCCTCTTCAAGTTGAGCCCCCTATTACACTTTGCTCTACTTGCTAGGGGAGCTGCGGCGGCTCAAGTGGTTAAGACGCTGAACTGGAGGCTGTGGAAGGTCGGTAGTTCAGCAGTTCGAGACCCGGGAGTGCCGTATGATGGAGTGAGCTCCCGTCTCTAGTTCCAGCTCCTGCCAACCTAGCAGTTCGAAAGCAAGAAATTGCAAGTAGATAAATAGGTACCGCTTTGGTGGGAAGGTAACAGCGTTCCGTGCGCCTTGGTGTTTAGTCATGCCGGCCACATGACCACGGAAATGTCTTCAGACAGCGCTGGCTCTTCGGCTTTGAAACGGAGATGAGCACCGCAACCCTAGAGTCAGATTCGACTGGCTTTCGAGCAAGGGAACCTTTACCTTTACCTACTTGCTAGAGACTTTATTTGAATAGTCTCCAATAGCCAGACTTCCACTGACTTAAAAGCAAAGAAGGTATCTTCTTATGGTTAATGTAGTCTAGAAAAATATATTTGTCTAACAAATTTTTACCAATAGTTCGAACTATACCTCAGCAACTGCAAAGCATGAATTGGTGGGCTTTGCACTGTGTGGTGTATATGGATGGGCACTACGGAAGAATTCACACTGAAAAAGCTAATGGGGGAACCTAAGAAGGCAGCATCTGGAATAAAATAAGGACAGTGTGTGGTAGGCGGCACAAGCAGGCAACCCATTGGAGGGCCAGATGGGGGCATGGAGCCAATGGTGGGATGAGGGTGGGCCCATAGCCATGGTGGGGCATCTCAGGGCCATGCCACCTTAATTAACAGCCAAGCCCCACAGCCAAGCCCGGTCCTGTGCTGCCTTCTCCTCCAGCCGGCTGTGCGGTGCTTTCCGAGAAGGGCTCAAGGAGTCGCAGGAGCCCCGCGGAGGATGGAGAAGGGAGCCTGCCTACCTGCCTTCCCCACACCTACTTGAGTTCGGCAGCTCAGCGAGGGATGCCACAGCTGCTTTGCCAGCCTGGTCAGGCTCCCTCCTAGCCCCAGCTCGATCTAAACCCAGGAGGAAGAATGGGCCGGCTACTAGCAGCAGGGGGGCGGCGGGGGGAGGACGCAGTGAGCGAAAGATTTTACTATTTTTTATTCATTTTTAATTTTGTGATGTCACAACCCACTAGTTCCCCCAGTGCCCCCAACTGAGAATTTTCTGGCTATGGGCCTGGGTGAGGGACAGGCCCATAATGCACATCTGGCCCTTCAAACATAACACTGGGAGCAGCTGGCTAGCTACAGCAGTGGTGGCAGTTAGAGGGGAGGGCTTAGGCTAGCTGCAGTAGTGGTGGCAGTTAGAGGAGAGGCTTACCCTTGGGATTGCGGGGGCAGCAAGCCTGGGGACAAGAGGCTTCTTGTACTAATCTCTCCATGCAGGAATAGCAGGGCTTTAAAGGCAGTTGTGCATAGGACCTGAAAGGAGGAGTTGGAGACAAGGTATGGCCAGTGTGGGAGAGTACAGGAAGGAAGTTGAGGAGGCTGGAACCAGGGAGTGTGGGAACCTCCTGGTCACAAGGCCGAGAACGCTTGTGCATATTAGGCTCTCCAGTGAAAGAGGTTGCCTTGCACTCTCCACACTTCCTGAGCCTTCTTGCAGTTATGGAGCTGTGTCCTCTCCCTACCTTGCTGCAGGCGCGCACGATTCCTACCCTCACACCAGCACGGAGGCAACATCTGAGACTACACAGTGTTTTATCAAAAATAGGGAGCTTCCCTATTTTTGTTATCCCCATGCTAGACAGAGACAGCTGGAGCACATGCTCAGTACCACTTTTCACAAGGATTAGAATCAGAATACATGCCATATCAGTTTTTCTAGAACTTATCCACATAATTCTTAGGTAAAGTTGATGCCTTTCATACCAGTTCCAATGTGCAAAAGGCATAAAATTTACCCAAGGATTATATGAATAATTTTCCACCTAACTTTGCTTCTCCGTTTTCAGGCAGGGATGGCATTCCTTTATTTAAAAAAAGAAAAGAAGAAAAGAACAACACTTCCTATGGGAGCATCAGGTTGGTTGGCTGGGAGGGGCTCCCTGCCAGTACATCTGTATACTCTGACTCCTGAGTAGTTGTGAAGGGGTCCGACATGAAATGGCAGCTACTGAATTTTAATCTCTATAGTTTATTTCATCATTGGTCTTTAGAAGTCTGTTCCATTAGGGAGCCCTAGACTGTTGCTGAATGGGCTAGATACCTCAGGGCTGAAACAGGAAGCTTGAGTGGACAGAGGAAAGAAAGATGGGGGAGAAAGCAAAGCAGGCTCTGTAAGAAGGGCAGAAGAATAATTAATCAATTGCATGCCATCAAGTCACAAGTCACTCACTCATGATGAATCTTTCAAGGCAAGAGATGAGCAGAGTAGGATAGTTTGTCCTTGTCTTCCTCTGCATATCAACCTCCACCTTCCCTTGGTGGTCTACTATCCAAGTACTTACTGCGGCCAACCCTGCTTAGCTTCCAAGCTCTGACGAGACTGGACCAGGCTAGGCTATTGGGCTGCTCAGAAGAATAAACCCTTATCTAAATCCTGTTTGGTGTGTCACTTTGCCAGCATCTCCACACCCTGCTGAAAAGCTGCAGATATGCCAGCTGAAACGGGATCCATATTGAGCACGACAGTGGAGCCTTAGGCAGCCGATCTGTTTATGACTAAGAAGTCAACCTGCTATTCTTTCAGGGTATGAACAGCACACCCACAAAGAATACCAGCACAACAGACAGTAACAAGGAGGTTCCTGCCTGATTCACCTCACCCCCCAACATAGAGTAACATTCCTCAGTTATATTAAATACATTTGTTTGGCACCTCCTATTACACTTCCTTTCCAAATCTGCCGCATCTGGAATTTAGCATCTAGGTTTTTAGTTGAACCTTGTTAGCTCCTCATAATTATTAAAAAAATGAATATTTTATCTTCTCTCTTATGACAACCCCAGGCAGTTTAATTTTAGAATGTGAGGCACATTTTAATTTATGTATGGCTGAAATCTAATATTATCTATATTGAAACCGGGAGCCATTTTATAGCATCTTCTGCTCCTGTTATTATACAGCTGTGTCCACATTCTTCCCTTGATTTACCCACACTACCATTGTGATCTGTGTGGAGATTGTCATGGGGCCTTTGAATCTTTAGTACCATGAGGTAGGTGTGGCCTTTGCTATGCCAGCTATGCCACATTCTGAGAAACCACAAAAGCAAAACCACTCCCTGATGCTCACCTATTACTGTTATCTCCTTTTAGAGATATAACATATGCACTGTAACATGTGATCAGGGCTCGGAGTGAATGTGGAGGTAGCCATGATTTTCTGGAAGAAGGAAGGGAACGTGATGCTACCAGAAAGTGTATCACAATGTACTCCCATGGAAAATGACAACAGTAAATAATAAAATGGGCTTAACAGAAGTCCAGAAATACTATTTCTCAACACTGAATAACATAACCACAGTCAAAAAAGAATTCAAACACCACTTAGCCAGAATCTTCAAAAGCCTTACAAACTACAAATAATTTTCAAGTGACATCTAAACATTTCTTTGGCAGGTTCCACTGTCACCATCCTGTATCAAATTAGGTCTCCCTCTTAACCATTTAAGCCCTAAAAACCATGTGATACATTCGTTCCACTGAAGACAGAAGAACCTGTGACAGCATTTCTTTCTAAGACTCATATGACTATATGAGAAGATTAAAGTATAAGGCAAAAGTTTTAGGAAAACTCAGAAAGGAACAGCTAGAGACAGAGTTTGCTAGCTGTAATCTTGTGCTAAGTGAATGTAAAACTATCATCTCATCATGTGCAAATTTTTCACATTCATCAGTAATGCACTCAAGGTTGTGAAATCCAAATGCAAGCAGCTCTTTACTCATCCTAATTTCATAATTTCTGCAGTTCCAGCACCTGTTCAGAATTTTGGCATATGGACACATTTTAACACTGTGCCCCCCAGGTCAGTAAATCCAGACACCTTTTAACAAATCCATCCAGACAGTGTGTCCATGCTGTTTTCAGATAAAGAAAACAAGAGACAAATTTACTTACTCCAAAACAATCATCTTAAAAAGGATAGTATTAAGCCTAATCAAGTAGATTATTTCCCCAGTAGCCATTAACAATCTGTGTTAATGGTAATCACTGACTGTTCACATTCTTGAATGGAGAATTCTTACCAATTTAAAAACGGAGTTTGAAGATGTCATTTCAAACTGGGATAAGACAATGATGGAAAGATTAGCTCAAGGGAGAGGCTACTTTTTAAATCTTAATGAGGTTATAACCCATATCTTCTTACTCTCAAGCAGTCTTGGTGAAATCTACAAGAATCTGATCAACAAAACACTGTTAATTCAGGCTTAGGATATTTTAAATTGACAGTTGTGCAGCAGTTGTTGTTTTGATTCCATATTAACCAGTTATACAGTCTGAACCTATGGATGTTTATTTGGAAATAAGTCCCATGGCACATGCACCAGGATTACTCTTCATTTGCTATATTCATTAAATGCTAGGATGGTATAAGTGAAGAGTCTGGCCTCCAGTGATTCAGCCAGAACAGCTCCCTGAATATTTTTCAGAAATAAAAAATTTCAGTTAATGTGTTGTGAATGATAACCATGCAAAAAATCTCAGCTGACCATGAGTGGCACATACACCTCTGTGCAGAAGAAGCCTCTTGGATGTCTAGTTCCATGAAATGAACAGTGTTATCAAGCCACATTTATCTGCCTAAGCAGAAAGAAAACCTGGGAAGCCGTATCTCTTCTGACACCTGCCACATAGCACAAAGTTATAACTCTGACTGAGTGAAAGCCCACTAGCATGGTATAATCAGTTCTGAATTATAATTGATGCCATCTGTCCATAAAAATAGTATCAGCAGTGAGGCTGGCAGGAACACCTGGATAACTCTGAAGGGGGGTGAAAGTAGATTGGTGGTGTGGAGTACCAGTCTGAAAATGGCTTTAGTGGTACATCCTGTCCTCTTTTTCAAGCCCCCTAAGAGGTAATATGAATTTAAATCACCCACACACCTGACCCAATCCCACCCTTTTGTGCCTAAAATCCTCACTATTTAAGGCACATGTGGAAGAAAAGAAATTGGCTCCACAGCTGTGAAAATGCACAGAGGGCAGACTGCCAAGAAAATCAGGAGAAAGTTCAGCATGTGCAAAAGGTCTAAGTGTGATGAAGGGATCACGAGGCATGCTGCAAAATAGCAACGCTTCTCTGAGAACACAGTACAAGACAGGTGGCTTCTTTGGAATTGCACACTGTAGTGTTGTGGTCCATGAGATCACAAAGAGTCGGATTCGACTGTGTGACTGAACAATAACTGCAACAACAACAGCTATTGTAGGGTTTGCTCGATAGAGCACTAACCGTCCTTGAGAGATGATCCTCAGCTTTCGGGTGAGGGCCAGTAATCTAATAGTAGAGCCAGGTTCAGTCATGGTTTAAGCCTGGGCTACCTTCAGAGGCTGTTTTAAATTGCAACCTCTTTCCTGAAACATGGAAGCTTGAGAAGACTGTGATTCTGAGCATGTCCACAGGATCTGAGAGGTCAATAGGCTTTGTGTCCCTTTGAGTTCTCCTCGTTCCTTTTGAGGTCTCCTCTTCCTTCTCCTGGCAGATTACATTGATCTCAGTTTTTTTAAAGAAGATGAACATTTAAACTTTAATTAATTACTGAACTCACTGGCAATATATAGCACTCTTTCACCAAAAGGGATCCTCCCACTTTTAGTGGACTGTGGGATCTCAATTAATGGAATTCTGGGGAGGAAACATTGGCATATCTCTGATATTGACTGGAGTGATGGTTCCATCGACCTGCCCTCTGGCCAAACTATCCAAGCTTTGAATCTTCTTTGGTTGTGATGGAGAGGAGGAAATAATAAATTAATGGATGCCATGCTGGTTAAATGTATAGGATAATGGTACTCCCTCCACAGCTCACAGAGGGTGCAGTCAAATGGTGTGTTGAGAGTGGGTTAAATTGCTCCATTTCTAAATGGATTATATTTGATCTGGATAATCGTGATCCCTTATCCTGCCTTAATGCGCACTCGCGTCGCTCCCCGGTGTCTACACTACTGACATGTGGGAGCATGTGTTGGCAGATTTTTAATTTCTTCCTCAGTTTGCGCATGCACATAGGTGCCTCTCCGTAGAAGGGGGGGAAACTATCATGGCACATGCGCAGAACCACCAGGGCAAATCAATCCAACACCTCCATCAAAAGACTTCCCTTTAAATGTTTGACCCGAAAATGGCCTCCGTGAGATCCTGAACTCATCTAAATGCTAAAACAAGTGATCGTTTAAATGTTGGTTTTCTAAAGGCGGTGGCGGAGCTCCGCCTATGCACACACCACCAACGCATTAAAAAAATGGCGGGCAAAAAGCGGAAGCCTCGGGCAGCTTTTGAGCTGGGAGGGGGCTTAAACCAGAAGTGGCTCTACACTGCAGGAGTGATCAGACATCAGAAAAGTGCAGCCAGAACCAGAGAATCAGGAAAACACCACTTGGTGACCTGGTATCAAAATACTCCATTTTAAAGGGGGGGTAAGCTGGAAAGCGACGGCTGGGGACGGTGCGCAGATGTTGGGTGTGTGAACGTGGATATAAAATCTGTTATTGAAGCATGCCGAAAGCGGACTAAACGGCCCGTCTGAACGCACAGAGAGTCACATGCACAATTATCATCAGCCAAAAGAGCCACATGATGTCTGTATGTTCTATGTGCCACCCAATGAACATACATTCAATAATATAAGATCTTATAACTATTCATATGAAACATGTAGATATAACCTTTTTGATTACATGAGTTCTGAGCCTATAGAATTGTCTCTCCCCGCCACTGTTGAACCTGAGCCAGCCCTTGTGGATCTGCCCTGGGAAGAGGGCTTCCCTCTCTGCCTTCCTGTTCTCTCCTTAGAACGAGGGACAAAGCTGACTGGGTATTCTGCAAGCAAAAATGTAAAGGATCTGTGTCCCCTCTTCTGCTTGTTGAGTTGCCAGTACCTCTCAAATAGTCTTCTAGGTGACTGTGCCTAAATATTGTCTACTGGCTTCCTTCACTGCCCTCTGGTAGTCAGACTTCAGGCAATCTTTCATGATCTGTGCCCCAGTAACCTTTTTATTACAAGCCACAGATACTATTGTGTTGCTTGATTGATGAACTGGTAGAGATTCCAATGTTCCTATAAACCTTTCCTACAAAACTTTAAAGAGGATAGTAAGTTTTCTACCAGTTATTATCTATGAGAGGCACTGTAACAGCTGTACTGGAAAACATTTCCTTTACTTGATTTTATGAGGCTATAATATTTTTATGAGGTTAACCTCTGCTAACCTATTGATTTGGATCTTTTAAAATTCTCCAGCCTATCTATGACCAGGTTTACTAGTTCATAGAACAATATATTGGTAAAAATTGGGAATGAGAGAGTTTAATACAATAAGCAGTTCCAAAGTGATGGTGATATACTCTGACATGCTCTGATAGATTCTATTTACCTGAAAAGAATACTAGTTCCCCCACCCCCACATGTGCTCTCAAGAAAAAGAGGGCCCTGTCTTAAATTCACATACAAGTTATGGTTGTGTACCTTTTTGTGTATAACCTTTTGGGGGATGATCATCTTATGTTCGAGGTTGTCTTCCTTTTGATTCAATATGGGTATTAAAAATTAAGTATGGGGGGAAGGAATTTCAGAGCTATCAAGGAAAGCCAAATAAGGACATCTACTCACAAGCAACCACAGCCTGAACCCAGAATTGTAAGTTAGGTGATACAGTATATCATCAATGCACAGAGAAGAATAAGGTCCTTGCCCCATGAAGCTTATAGTCTACATATTAGAGAAGAATGTCAGGGAGGAGAGAAGAAGGCAAGATGTGTCGACAAGGGGATGAAAGCAAACACATGCTCTTATACACATAGAAGCTTAGTTATAATTTAGGACAGCAATTAAATATTGATTCATTTAGGGCATTTCTTATACTGCTTTTCTTGCCAACAGGGACCCAAAGCAGCTTACATTGTTTTCCTCTATTCTTATCCTCCCAACAACCCCATAGGGTAGGTTAGATGGAAAATATGTGACTGACCCAAGGTCACTCAGCAAGCTTCCATGGCAGAGTGGAGATTTGAACCTGGGTCTCCCAGTTCTTATCCTGATACTCTAACCACTAAACCACACTGGCTCACTAGACATCCCAGATTGGGCCAGGATCCACTGGGATGGTCCATTTTGACCACAGACTGCAAGCCACGGGCTAAGAGGCAGGACCCCTTTGGCACTTGTCCGAAGACCAAACCAAATACCTGCAAAAAGTACCACACCTTTGGCCACACTAAGTATCTGCAACAGATCTTTAGCAGCTGGCAGGCATCTTCACACAATTCTTCTCCTGTGCTGCTACGGCAGGTGCTGTAACACTTCTATACAAACTCCTGGTGCATAATCACTTGAAAAGGAAACATTTAGCCTTGATACTATCCTCCCAGATACAATAAAGAAAACACAAAGCATGAGGGAAAGTAAGACACTGACCCATTCTGCATCTAGCATTCGCTCCGCTGTTTTACCAAATCCAGGTTGGAATGGAAATTCCCCTCTACATTGCATGCCACTTTCACTTTCTTTGATTGTTGGATTTTATGGTAGCCTCCACACTCCATGCTGGTTTCATTTCCTTTGATCTCTTGGTTTTATGGTACCATCTGCATAGACTTATGGCCATTTCAGAGGTGACTCTGCAGTCAGTACGGTGTTGAATGTGATTTTGAGCCGCATCTTTTTCTGTTCCAGTGTGGGTTTGGTAAAACAATGGAGCAAATACTAGATGCAGAATGGGCCAATGTAATAACCAGAGCTTTCACACCATGTATCAGATTCTGGAGTGTCCCTTGGTGTGACCCATAGGAGTCAGCTAGGCATCCTAATTTTGATTTCATTTTCATATTTGATGAAAGTTATGTTCTGCAAAATTGATTTCCTAGTAATTACATCGAGTCCAATCCAACCAGAGTTAATCACTTTGAAGTGCCATTAATTTCCAAGGAAAAGTTCAGCACATGCTTAAATCTTTTCCTTTGAAATCAATGGAACTTCTAAGTGATTTAACCTCTAATGAATTGTGCCTTTATTCTTTATTTATTAGATAGAAGTGTGTGCATTGTCTCTCCCCTCTCCTTTATTGCTTTCTATTTAGTTAGCAACATTTCCGCATTCTTTGGGCTAAATATTCTGTATCATTTTCATTCATTGTTCTATTTGTAGTGTAAAATGATAATCAACTGGGGACTTTACTTACAACAGATGTGGGAATAGATTGAACTGGGCCTAGCTAGCTTTTTCACTCTCTTCCCCTTCATGTCACAGGCCACATCTCATTTCACTTTTCTAGATGCGGCAACCTGGCAACCAGAATTGTAATAAACTCCAAAAAGAATTTCTGATTAACAGGCCTAGAAGGTAAAGCTCTGAAACGGCCCATAACATTTTAACACATACTAACAAGTTATGTGCTAGAGAGTAAGACATGGAAGAATAATTTATAAAACTAAGACAAAATTGCTCCCACAAGTTCTTCTTCATATGACCAAAATATTCTCCATCTGTTCTCTGGTTATATGAATATTCAGCAAATTTTTAATGTTTATTATCACCACTGGACTGATAAAGATTTTGTGATATCAATCAACATTTGATATTATCTGACAGGTGACTGACATTATAATGCAGTAAATGTGTACTAATTTTATTCAACCAATCAGAAAAAAGTAAAATATTTAAAACAAAAAATCAGGAAAGGGCAGTTTTAAATTTTTTATGTCAAATTTGGATTTTGCCTTTCAAAGGATGGAGTTTGGGGTATGTGTGTCAGTGCTTGATGTCCAAACCCAAGTGTTGAAATTTGTGAATTTGAGAGGTTGGGTTTTTTTAACCAATTCTAATAATTCTATTTCAAGAGGATGCCTGAAAATTTGGACAGGAGAATATTAGTCACCTATATGGAAATTTGGTTAGTTACTTTACTGGGATTACTAGAATAACAGGCAAGAATTAAGCTTACCTCTTGATCAAAACCAGGGGGAAAACCATGACACATTTTACCTCTGATGATGGCCTAAAACGTCTTGTTTATGGAAGTTGCCAGGTGTTCTGTCTTAATGTAAGATGACCATTCCATTATGTGCTTCTTATTTTGATTTACAGTATTATTCTATGGAACAACTAATGCTATACATTTTTTTCTATGACTGGTATCATTTCCTGCAACTGAATGTGACCATTTTCTTCCTTTTTTCTCTCAGCTGAGATACAACTGTAATTAATATACAAAAAGAAATAATCTACAATCCTGAACCAGAGATATCTGTGTACAACTAGAAATAATGCGTGTATAATATAATACCACATACATGATCTCCATAGGAACCTGATAAAAATTCAAGTCCAAATTAAAAGGTGTCCTTCCATTCTGTTTGATGTTTCAGTTTGACATACCAACTTCAATCCTCTTCACATTTACCTGGGAGCAAGCCCCACTGAATGCAACTGAATTTACTGCAGAATAAACCTGCATAGACCTGTGTTGTAAATTGACCATCCACTTGTTCACTGTGTTTGGTTTACCTGGGCATTCAACAGCATTCAACAATTCAAGACTTGCCCCATTCAACAGTTCAAGACTTGCCCCATGCATTAAGATTCAATGGCCTTATCCTATCCATGAGTTGACTGCTGAACTGAGGCCTGCATTAGTATTTTCTTAATTGTTCAGAGGGTCACTTCCTAGCTAAATTGAATCTTGAAAAATTAAGAGGTCTAATAAGATCAAACTGTGGTATGGTCTCATTTAATCTTCTGCTGTGTGTCAGGGTTTTTTTCTTTTCTTTTTCTTAATTAGACCATTTCAAGGTTGAGAATGCCAATTAACAAAACCAAAGATACATCATGGAAGAAAAACAACACAGAGTAGACAACCATCCTTTGAAAACATATGATACAGCACACTGGCAATCTGTCCTCATATGTCCTATTTAGATGGATGGAAAGAGCACAAAACAACACCACGGGTATTATTAATACTGAAAACAAGCTGAAATTCCAAATGAAACATTTTGTTTATCTGCCGATGGAAATCTAAGACAAAGGCAGGGACATGTCAAAGTAACAAGCTGTTCACACACATTCCAAAGTCACATAATATATTTTACTTCCCTGCAGTAATACATTATTCATAACGCACCTACACCTCCATCTCTGGAGTGCTTTGCTGGCAATTAAAATGCAATCATCACAATAAAGAAATAAATATCCTTAATTAAAACCAGTGCACAGGAACTTAAAACTAGAACATAGCGGTGTAGTCAATGGGGAGCTGTCTGTTAACATGCAATTTTACAGAACTGTCAGCTACATCTAATAAGTGAACATAAATGCTTCAGAAACCAAATGTGGATTTGCTGCATTCTCTAAAGGACTCCGGGTCTGTACACAAATTAGCAGATGATACTATCCATATGTAGCTGGGTTTTTTCCCCTTAATCCCTACAAGATTAATGTAACTAATTTTCTATAATTACTGTAAAACAGTATTATAATGAGCAGTGACCCACACTAGATTCTTTGATCATATGGCTTCCCCTTTACCCCGTGCCTTTGGTTGTTATTTATCAAAAGAGATATTTTTTTAGCAATTGGCATAGTAAAGTTGTTTTAGAGAGTTTGAAGGAAAGCATCTGCCAATGCTGTCTATGTCAAAGACTACTATTATTCCCCTCCCCCAAATCCTCGTACTTCTTAAAACACATGTCTTCTTTCATCAGAGATGCAATGGAAGGTATTTTGTTTTTACACACTGGCTCCATTCCCCAGCGCCATACCAAAAGAGAAAAACTCCAGGGAGCAGAAAGCAGGGTTTATATGGCTCAGAGCCATTTAAACCAAACAGCTGAGTGGCAGTCCCTGCTGTTCAGTTGTCTGGAAACCCCTGCTTTCTGCTTTCTGCAGCTTTTTGCAGGGAGCACAAAGCAGGGGTTTCCAAACACCTGCTCCAAGTCATTTAAACCAAACAGCCGAGTGGCGGTCCTACCACTCATCTGTTTGGAAACCTCTGCTTTCTGATCTCCATGAAAGCCACAGGAAGCAGAAAGCAGCAGTTTAAACTTTAAATGGCTCATGAACCAATACAAACCAGGTCAATTGGTGAATCAGCCTTCTGGTTTGTATGGGTTCATGGTTCAGCCATGAACCGAACCAGCAGTTCATGCCCATCCCTACCTATGCCTGCTATCACCTCATGGACCCACAGCATCATTTAGTTCAACCCAAGTCCTTGTGCATTGCCAGTGCCATTAAGGTTTGGTTTACTCCCAGACAGCCACAATACAAGAGAAGGTAACAAACATCCCTGGCTTGGTGTTACAATATACTCTGTAGCACAGGCACCACAGTTTACAAACAATGTTTGCTTTTGGTTCCAGAGTCAGACCACTACAAAATCAAAACCAATAAAAACATACCCATCCCTTTCTGCAGCATTAACTGTCAAATGGTATCTGCATCTCTTAAAGTTAACATGAAATACCTAAATATTTCTGCATGAGTTTAATACACACAAACATATTCTGCAATGAAAATTTTATTGCTCATTTAATTTGGAAGCAATTACTTGGTAACTGGATTTACCTCACATGCTCTTCAAATCTCAAAGCTCTTCTAACAGTCGATATTTAATGAACATACGGCAAATGTGAATCCAAATGTAATAACTTCTTTTAATGAAGTGGGGGAACTGAACCAATATTTCAAAGTCCCCAGTTCTATGCACCTTTCAAAAGTATTACTGTTAGATGCTGGAGCTAGGTGGGGTGACTTGGAGATAAATGTGGCGATACGCTGTAATATAAATTGAAAACAAAAATAAGAGAGCCAATCATTTTATTTCATTAGGGCTGGAAAAAGAGGTCTCCAGTAAATATAAAGAGTAATGGTGTGTGGTGTAGTGCTTTCAGCACTGGACTACAATCTGGGTTCAAATCCCCCACTCAGCCATGAACGCTTGCCTACTGACCTTGGGCCCATCACAATCTCTCAGCCCAACCTACCCTCACAAAGTTGTTGTTGTGAGGATTAAGGGGAAGGGGGGAAACAATGCAAAAAGCCACTTTGGATCAGGGAGAAAAGTGGGACATATACCGCCAATGTGCATAAATGGGCAGAGCAATTAATGTTTTTATTATGTTTAATCTTGCAAGCTGCCTCAGGCAAGTTTCCTGGAGTTGCAGCATAGAAAATTTCTAAATAAATAAATAATTTAACAAGGCAACTATTTTCATTGTATATTTACTTCCCCAGCCAACCTAGTCAGCTGGTATCCTTTGCCAGCTTCCCACTTTCTTTCTCTTCTGCTGCTAAACACTCAACATCCCACCAATTCTAAGCAGAACAAACTAATGCTACAGTGACTGCATTCTAAATCCTGAGTGTACTTGAAGCAAAAAAGACCAAAGAGCGTTTTATGCAGCAACTCTATGGATGTGAAGTGTTCTGAACATTCTAAAGGGCCACATGCTTGCTACGATTTCTCAGCAAACACATGGGAAACACAGCAAGGTTGCATAAACACGGAAAAACACCGTGTTAGAGCAAAACACACTATTCTGATATGCTACTATGCCTTCATATATTCGTCTAAATCATATACTTAAATATACAATGAAGACCTAGTGTATCTTATTGATTATAGTACATTGATAACAAAAACCTAAAGAACAATATATATCTTGTAGAAAAGTCCACAGCTACAGAGACAAATATACAGACAGGATTCAATGCGTAGACTATCTTGCTTCCTGATGAAAGATGCAGCAGTCATCAATGCCAATATTGTGTTTACAGCACAGGTATGTACAGGGGTCAAAGGTGCAAAATAGGTGATGCAATCCAAGGTGCGTGAAGGCAAGTTACAGCGGCCCCCATATTCTGAATAACTCAGGATCAGAGCAGGAGAAGAAGAAGACCTGGATTAGGGGGGCAGCTGTCTACCCCTTACTGCTAACCAGCATTTTTTTACCTGCTGTGAACAATATCCTGAGGAACAAGACGAAGAAGAAGAGTTGGATTTATACCCTGGCTTTCACTTGGAGTCTTGGAGTTTACAATCTCCTTCCCTTCCTCTCCTCATAACAAACACTCTGAGGTAAATGGGGTTGAGAGAGCTCTGAGAAAACCGCTCTTGAGAGAATAGCTCTGAAAGAACTGTCACTGATCCGAGGTCACCCATCTGGTCAGATGTGGAGGAGTGGGGAATCAAACCTGGTTCTCCAGATTAGAGTCTGCCGCTCTTAACCCTACACCAAATTGGCTCTCCATGATGACAGCCATTTTTTCTGTTCCTGTACTTGCTATCAAAAATTCACAACTGCCAAGACCTAGGGAAACAATGCCACTGAAAAAGGACAAAGTGTCTTGGGGCTGTGACAACAGACATTTCATTTGACTAGATAAGAAGAAGAGGAAGAGGAAGAAGAAGAGGAGGAGGAGGAGGAGGAGGAGGAGGAGAGACTAGATTTATACCTCGCCCTTCACTTGGAGTCTCAGAGTGGCTTACAAACTCCTTTCCCTTCCCCTCCCCACAAGAGACACCCTGTGAGGTAGGTGGGGCTGAGAGAGCTCTTTCCAGAACTGTCCTTAAGAAAACAGCTCTGACAGAACTATGGCTTGCCCAAGGTCATCCAGCAGCTGTAAGTGGAGGAGTGGGGAATCAAACCTCATTCTCCCAGATTAGAGTCCGCGCACTTAACCACTACACCAAACTGGCGTGTAGAGTGTCCACCATGTCACTTCTGGTTTTTACTGGGAAATACCTGGAGATTTGGGGAGTGGAGCCTGGGAAAGGCGGTGTTGGTAACCCTACCCCTAGGAGTGGTGGGGCTTGGCACACGAACATTGGAGGAAAGATGTTTCAGGACACCTCCAAGGACAAACTCCAGGATCAACCATGATATCACGAAGCAATGGTTTCATCTCTCTTCCCACATTTTTGGAGGTGTGTTTACCATGTGTTACAATTCCTAGTAGAAGTAGGCTTGCCAACTTCCAGATGGATCCTGGAGTTTTTGCAGAATTACATTGGATCTCCAGACTACAGAGGTCAGTTTCCCTAGAGAAAATGGCCTCTTTGGATGGTAGACTGTATGGCAACCCCCAGACTCCCTGGAGATTTGGTGGATAGATCCTGGGGAAGGCAGTGTTGGCAAACCTACTCCTGGGAGAGGTGGGGCTTGGCACACTTAGGTCACTTTGGCTAAAAGCCAGAAATGACACAATGGACACTCGAGCATTTTGTAGAGACCATACAGAACCAGAGAGTTTTTGAAAAATGGTAGAGGGTCCACCATGTCACTTCTTGTTTTTACTGGGAAATACCTGGAGATTTGGGGGTGGGGCCTGGGAAAGATGGTGTTGGCAACCCTACTCCTAGGAGGGGTGGAGCTTGGCACATTTAGGTCACTTCCGTGCCAGTGTGATGCTGATGTGTGTTCCTTTCTCTACCCCATTTCCTCCCACTGGTGCCTGAGACATCAGCGGGCAATGAAACAGGAGGCTGGCTATCTTTAACTGATGTCCCACCCCTCTCCAAACACCATCCTCCCCAGGCTTCACTCCCAAATCTCCAGGAATTTCACAATCCAAAGCTGGCAACCCTAAGAGAGCCAGTTTGGTGTAGTGGTTAAGTGTGCAGACTCTAATCTGGGAGAACTGGGTTTGATTCCCCACTCCTCCACTTGCACCTGGCTGGATGACCTTGGGCAAGCCACAGTTCTGACAAGAGCTGTTCTTGAAAAAAGAGCAGTTTCTGTCAAGAGCTCTCTCAGCCCCACCTACCTTACAGGGTGTCTGTTGTGGGGAGGGGAAGGGAAAGGAGTTTGTAAGCCGCTCTGAGACACCTTTGGGTAGTGAAGGGCAGGGTATAAATCCAATCTTTTCTTCTTCTTCTAAGTGGAAGTATTACCATTAGTACACCTATTCATTGTGACACCTCCAAGGCTCACCCTTTGATATCACCAGGACCTACTCCATGACATCACTAGGCCCTGTCCAATTAATCACTCAGTTTTGGATGCTAGGGACCTGGATAATGTGTTTAGTTATTGCTGTTCCACAAGTACACCCAAATTCTTTATAAGATTAAAACCCTATGCAATGGCCCATGGTTTTTAAACATTATTACGATCATCTTACTACAAAGCAGACAGAGGAGAGCCTTAAGCAAGATGTAAAGAGGATAGTTTCAGCAGTGATCCTTTATTTAGGAATGGGGGTATGACAAGTACACAAGAGTGTTTCTATTTGTGGAATGCTGAAGGGTGTTCTAGAGGTCATGAGTGAAAGAGGAATGTGAACTTAATTTCTTGTGACTTGTTTTTTTGGAGAACGGACTGCTGGTGTGATAAAAGACAGGGCCTCAGAGGAGGCCATGTTTATGTTTTATGGTTCATTAGAGGAAGTCTACCTTCAAGGGCAAAGTACAGGGGCAATGTTAACGAAAGGTAGACTATGATCCATATCTCTTCCGATAGACGAAAATTGGTCTGCACACATGCTGGTGATATCAAAGGAGACAAAGAGGATTAAACATTTGGGGTTTCTTTTTCTCAACTTCTTCTATTTTAGACAAACATGATGATGAATCAAACAATTGCTTAAAAGCCCAAACACATACACGGACTGAGTATGTATACTCCCACAGGAGAAAAAGAAATAAACTTGAAGTGTTCCTTTATACCTCCCCCCCAAGATAACTTTCTTTCATGCTAGGGCAGAACTAATATAGAAGGGCTGCAATAAAAATGTACACAGTGATGCTTGTTTTCACCTGTGATTAAGCTCTACAACAGTGAGAAAAGTAAGGATCCAGTTCTCCTTTGGGATGTCGCCTCTGGATATGTCCAGTGCAATATAATAATGATGATGATGATGATGATGAACCACCATTCATTAACAACTGTTTATAATGCATTTTATAACAAATCACGCACTGTTAAATGAGGGATAATAAACAATAGCAAGGTTTGACTGAAAACGTGTATTTCAAGAAGGAGTGCAAGATTCTGCTTTCATGTGAGACCTGTTAAATTTACCCACAATATGAATGTTAACACTTCCTTCAAAGGAAACAGCATGGTACTAAACAGTGCTAATTCCAGCTGGCCTTTCACAAGTAATTGAATTTATCCTGCTTCTAACAAATCAATACTGAATTATGTTCCAGGCAGGACGAAGGGGAGAAACAGTCTGTTGTGCACTTGGACTGTGCATTATGTAGAGTGTACTGCAATATGAAGTGCATTGACAAAGCTGAGCAGGGGGATACCATGAACATTTCAATGTGGTACCTGCTGGCATCTTGACTTGGTGCTGAGCTCTGTGACTATGGCTTCTATGGAGGGCAAGCCTACAGACCCTAGGGAGCATATGTGAGGACCAAGCTTACTACTTCCCTTGAAACAACTTTCTTTTTAACCTTTGACTCTGGTCCATTCCACCTGTAGAGTAAAAACAATTTCACACAAAAGGTTTAAATTGCGTTTCATCCTCTCATGGAGTAATTATGTCAATGTGGGATTGTTAATACAAAACAGAGTGTGGAAGAGCGGTATTTGTAATTCCCTGTGTCCATTCTGAACAAAACTGGCTTTCTCATTTGTATCAAAGATAGCATACAATCAAATAAGCTAGAAAACATTAGGGGAAGAAACTCCCCCATGGAATCTCCATAGTTGGAGATACCAGTCCCTAAGGGTTACTTAGGAATTTAAAACAGGGAATAAAAAGAGTCAAATCCCTTCAGCATTCCTGGAAAATATTTAAAACTATGCTGATTGAGACCCAGATAGAATGCACACCTCAAACCAGAAAAAGGTATCAACGAGTCTAAAAGGATGCCTGCATGTTTAACAATTCAAGGAGGTGATAAAAGACCAAAAAAAGCTTCTTTTAAAAAGTGGAAGAGTTCCCCAACTGAGGTGAACAAAAAGGAGCACAGGTTCTGGCAAAACAAATATAAGCTGTCAATAAGGCAAGCTTCTCCTTAGACCTCCACAAATCAGATGTAGAGCTGCACATTTTGTGAAGAACCACACATCAGAATCAGACTCCTTCTGCCCATGGAGCCAGCTGGCATTTGTGGGCAGGGGCCACTTTGCCTCCCCCAGAAGGAGGGAGAGGCGGGTGAGTGGCGGGGCAGGCCAGGATTCAAGCCATGCTCCATCCCCACCTGGCCTCTTTCACCACATGCTCAGCCCACCCTCCCTCCCCTTAGGCAGTGCAGGCTTTGGCTGTTCGCCTTTAGGGGCCAGGTAGGAATTTTTCACTCCTCCTTGAATTGGCAAAGAAGGGGGCTGTTTTTGCCTACTTTGTACTGTTCTTGAAGGGTTCTGAGAAAATGGATCTGGTGAGCACCATCTAGCTCCTTCCTTATTTGGGGCAGGAGGTCCATCAGGCCCCACCTTTGATGCGGCCCAGAGGCAAGGAATGAGGGCTACCTTTGGACTACTCCAAGTTGTGTGGTTTGTGGGGGGAGCTACACAGCGGTATCCCATTTGCTATGCCAATGGGATGGCTTGCATCTGGGGCAATGGTGGAATGCCCAATAATATGGCAAGGAGGTAGTCTGGGCAAGCCCTGGCCTTGGACTATTCCTGCACTTGAGGGCTGTGACCAATGTTCCCTCTAAGCTGTGGAGTCTTGTGAGCAAAAATTCTACTTTGTGAGCTACTGGCATTAAAGTTGTGAGCAAGTGATTTGACTGCTGCATAAATTAGTTTGCTCTGGAGCCATCCAGAGGCTAAAAAACTGTGAGCTAGCTCACACTAACTCAGCTTAGAAGGAACACTGGCTGTGGCCCTTGCTGCAAACGTTGTAAATATTCGATAAAGTGATCTGGTGTCTGTCTCTTTCTTCCCCTGCAGACAAGAGGATTGTATGTAGACACTTCTGAGAAAGCAGATGGCAGCAGACCCAACCAGATGGAAGAATGAAGTCTGTGCGCCAGACATGAAACAAAGGCACAGCCTGTGTACCGTCTTTCTGACCCACTAGAATAAGGGCACTATGATGTCACACTGGCTTCCTCCTCTTTTTCACTGTAAGATCATCAGGATATTGCGTATAAAAGGAATGCCACATAGCATTATTATATGACTTTTTAAAAATCTCCGTATCTTATATAGAGATCTATTAGAATCTTTTACTTGAAATGGAAAAACTTTCTGAATTTGGCTTAGCCTTATAGTTTGATGCAAAATGGGAGGGGTGGGGAAGCAACCATAAACCTATTCTTGACTCTGCAGGGTTCCAAGTTGCTGCAGAGAATATTGTTGAAGGAGCAGGGAAAGAGAGCTTGTTCATTAAAAGAGGTAGACTGGAGCTATCTTCGGTCTGACAGTAATCTATGTTATTTCCCTACAAAGCTGCAAACAGTAGGCCACCACAATTAATTTTCCAAAAATGCTGAAGATCATTTTCAATATTTCGGAATGCCAAGTTTGTGGGCTTTTATGTAAGCCTCTCTTATTGGCTACGAATTTACTGCAATCATATTAGGCATGCTATTTTTTAAAATGGTAAAAGGTGATGCTCTTTGTTCTTTTTTTGGGTACAAATAATTAAGCTTCCAGCTTAAAAGGCAATTTCCACAAGCAAAGATAATCTGAAGTCTGACATTTCCAAGTTCAACTTTGAAGGCTTAATGGTGAATACATTTGCATATACTTTCCTGGGAGGGCCAAAAAGGCAAATGTTGCATAACAAGTTTGCCCCAGTGGAAGAATAAGAGAAAAGTATATGGTTTGGGTTTTTTAAATCAAACAGGTTTCCATTTAAACAATATCCATGTTATTTTCTGGTGTATTTTCAGTAATTATTTATTTACAAGTTTTCATGAAATAATAATTTCTCTGTTTATTTGAATGGGAACTCATAAAATGAGAGACTCAAGTTATGGTGTAGTGGTTAAGTGTCCTGAGTCTAACCTGGGAGAACTGGGTTTGATTCCCCACTCCTCCACTTGCACCTGCTGGATGACCTTGGGCAAGCCATAGTTCTGGCACAGGTGTTCTTGAAAAAGAGCAGTTTCTGTCACAGCTCTCTCAGCCCCACCTACCTCACAAGGTGTCTGTTGTGGGGAGGGGAAGGGAAAGGCGTTTGTAAGCCACTCTGAGACTCCTCCTCCTCCTCCTTCTAGTATCAGAGGAAGAAAATTCCTCCACATGTATAGGAGAATGAGGTAGAGGCCTGAGGTGGTAGAATGGGCACTTCCAATTTAGACTGCAGGCAGAGCATCACAGAGCATTTAGAAATTTTTCTCAGAGAGCAAAGTAGGCAGGGGAGGTAAAAACTTTTCTCTTGGGTCCTAATTTTCAGTTTCTATGGAGCTGTGTTGTTTTTTTTAATGAAAGTGCATGCAGAGCTGGAATCTACAACTTGCAGTGGCAGTCTTTAGTGGTGCAAGGTATTCTTCCCTGTCAAGCATCCATCTCTTTATCCTGCCAACCCCAAAAGCTTATTGAACAGGCTAAAACTAACTCAGGAGATATAAGCTGTAAATGTTGTCCTTTAGAGGACATTAGGCTTGCTAGCTAACTGGTATCATGTAGTAATGCCGTAAATAGGGATCTTAAGTAGGGTTCTAGCCCCAAACATCACCATCCCCAAATCATAATTTGTTTTTAAAATTTATCATTCTGGACCCCCCAGTATTTCAGTACAATGCCATACGCTGATTGCCCCTTCTCCCCGGCAGAATTTCCACATCTGCCAAAGCAAAAGGTAAAACAAATTCAGGCCACTTGCTTCCCACTTGCTTCCCACTTGCCACCCCCCCCAGCAATGCTGTGTACAACATTTTTTTTATGCAATGCATAATTAGCTTATGGAATTCACTGCTGCAAACTGCAGGGATGGTCATTAGCCTAGATGTCTTGGCAAAAGGATTAGGCAGTTTCATGGAGGATAAGTCTATCTGCATCTATTAGTCATGCTAGCTAAATGGAACCTCCATGTTCACAGCCAATAGATCATAGCCTGCACATCATAAACTAGGGACAAAAATAGGGGAAGCCTACCACCTTCATGCCCTGTTTGTAAGCTTCCACGGGTGTGTGCCAGATTACCAGCAAATCCCAAATACCACCTCATAATGCATTCTGATTTCAAAGGAATGTCAAAATCACACCAATTGCAAGATAAGCACTGTGTGTGTTATGTGGTGAGTCAGTACTCACACACAGATTCCACAGGTTGGGTCTGGGTCCCCATCCTGTTTCAATGGTCAGAATGTTCTCAGTTCTCACAGGCACAGTGCCCAATTCAGATCAGGACCAGGGTAGACATGGGACCAAACTAAACGTGACCATTTTTAAAGAGTCGCATCCAGGTTTGTTGCTCCACTCAGCAAAATCCGGCAAATAATGCCTCCTCTCAGTGTTGTTTTCACAAGGGAAAATGGTTTAAGGGGGAAAGGCAGGAGCCCTTCCTCCCCACATGGTACTGTTCCAAGCCCATCTGGGATCTTTCTTTTTTTATAAAAGAAGAAGCCTTTTCCTGCAGCTGCTGTGGGGCTGCCGGGAACACAAATTTAGTTTAGTTTAATTTAGCTTAGTTTGGTCCCAAGTTTAAACATGTTTAGTTTAGTTTGGTCCCTGGAAAAGGGGCTGTGGGAAGCCTGAAGCCTCTTCTTAATGTTTAAAAAGGTTTCCCTTGCCCGAGAGCTAGTCGAATCTGACTATAAGGGGCGCTGCTCATCTCCATTTCCAAGCCAAAGAGCCAGTGCTGTCTGAAGACTTTTCCGTGGTCATGCGGTCGGCATGACTAAATGCTGAGGGTCACAGAACGCTGTTACCTTCCCACTGAAGCGGCACTGACTTATCTACTTGCAATTTCTTGCTTTTGAACTGCTAGGTTGGCTGGATCTTAATGTGTACTACAGTCTTAATGTGAAAAGGGCATCACATGCAAAGGAACAGAGGAGAACCCATTTGTCAGTCTGATTGTTGCGAGGGTGGGAACCATAGACCTTACCCTACATACTACAAAACCTGATGACTAAAGGGAGATATTTTTTTTCTTTTTAGTTACAAAACCTGATCTGTTGTTTCTGGGAGATTTGGTGGAGGATGGCTTTGATTTTGCCTAGATTGTGGGCTTCAGCTTTTTTATGAAATTCCTCAGCTCCATGAGTAGAGTTTCCCCCTCATCCACATTGTGTACCTTTAATTATTTTTTTCACAGTTATGACAGGCAGTGAGATACCATCTGTTAGAGTATGAACAAAAAGAAGAGAAATAACCACTAGGAAGATTTAATTTCTGGATACTTTTCAAATGGACAACTCAAGTTTTCCCATAGTTTTTGGAGTCACTTTTGAATCTAAACTTCCATCTACAACAAATTGATGTGTGTTCATGTTACCACAATGGTGTTGGATAAGGAAGTCCTATGGGTCATATTATCACAAACATGTGCTGGATAAGGAGTTCCTGATGAGGATTTCTGAAAGTCTGGGGAGTTTTTTATTGGCAAAATGCTGAAAAACTCTTTCAGCTTGTTGAAAGAGAAGGCACGAGGGAGAATTTTCCAGGACGACATTTCAGACAATAGCATATAGTAGCCTTCCTGTAAAGTAGCCTTCCAGTAATGTGAATAAAAAGCACACAATTGCAGGTCATAATGAGATTCTCAGATAATCCTCCTGAGCCCATAAAACTGTGGCCTTTATTATCACACACAGTTTATTCCAGCCTTCTTTCCTGAGGTGCCTATAATATGTTTGTTAGCACATCATAGTGAGATGCCATTTTTTAAAATATATTGCTTCATGCTAGCTAAACTGTTTCCTTTTTCTTTTTAAAAAAAATCAGGGTAATTTTACCACACCCTCTCCTGGGAGACAATTCCATTTAAGGCAGGAAGTTTGCAAGAGGCACGAGCCTCTGGCACGAGCCGAAGGGCGAGAGCAAAAGGGCGAGGCTCTTTGCCTGTGACTCTTGGCCTAGGGGCTCTGTAAGAAGCCCAGGAAGAGCCAGAAAGCCAGGACCTTGGCTCCTTGGTAAGGTAAGTAGACTCCTACAACAGGAGCCATATAAATACAAAGTGTTTTACAAGGGGGTTATAGAAAAGTATTTGTTTAAAAACAATTATGAAGCCAGAATGCCAGCAGGGGGTTGGGGGCTATCCAGTGTTTTGCATGGAGTGTCACATGTATGACTATCTGCCCACTGGTCAGAAGTCTTGGGTGTGTGCTCGGTGCAAGGAGCTCCTGGTTCTCAGGGAGCGAGTTTGCTCCCTTGAGGCCAAGGTGGCTGACCTGGAGAAGCAGGGACAGTCAGTTAGGTGCACAGGGAAGACTCTCGGGGACTTGTTAGATATGTCCCACTCTGGATCTGGCAGCCCGGCTGCTGCCAGGGAGCATGAGGGTCAAGGGGAAAAGGGGCACCATGCTGAGGATAAGGGGAATGTGCCCTCAGAAGGGACCTCTTCTTCAGCTGGTGAACGGGTATCCTTTCGTACCAAGGAACCGTCCCTGGGAAGGGTGGGAGGGGGGCTCTTGGTAGTTGGTGATTCGATCCTTAGGCAGGTAGACAGCTGGGTGGCGAACCCGCGTACTGACCGTATAGTGACTTGCCTGCCTGGTGCGAAGGTAGCGGACATTACGCGTGTTTTAGATAGGCTGGTAGATAGTGCTGGGGAGGAGCCAGTGGTCGTGGTGCACATCGGCACCAACGATGTGGGGAAATGCAGTCGTGAGGTCCTGGAGGAGAAATTTAGGCTGCTGGGCAGGAAACTCAAGGCCAGGACCTCCAAGGTAGCCTTCTCGGAAGTGCTACCTGTTTCACGCGCAGGGCCGGAGAGACAGGCACAGATCAGGAGTCTCAATGCGTGGATGAGACGGTGGTGTAGGGGGGAAGGGTTCAAGTTTGTTAGGCACTGGGATGCTTTTTGGGACAAGAGGGAGCTGTACAAAAGGGACGGTCTCCACTTGTCCCGAGAAGGAACCAGGCTGCTGGCGCTCAAAATCAAAAAGGTGGCAGAGCAGTTTTTAAACTGAATAATGGGGGAAAGCCGACAGGAGATGAAAAGTCTCTGGTTCGGGATGGCTCATCTCAAAGAGATGAAGGGGTAGCTATTACTTTTGTACAAGGAAATGGATTACAATTGTCCACTGAGACTGTGACTAATGATAGGAACTGCCTGGCAAGGTCTCGAGGCAGCAAGAGGAAGGCTGTGGGCTTAACAAACATGGGAAACTATAAGTGTTTATACACAAATGCTAGAAGTCTCCGAGGTAAAATCGGGGAGTTGGAATGCTTGGTTTTGGAGGGGGAAATAGACATTGTGGGTATTTCAGAAACTTGGTGGGATGAGGAAAATCAGTGGGATACGGTGATTCCTGGTTATAAATTATATCGGAAGGATAGGGGGGAAGGGTTGGAGGTGGGGTGGCTCTGTATGTCAGAGAGGGTATACCGTCCAGTAAGATTGAGAGGGTAAGAGAATTGGATTCACTTCTGGAAATGCTATGGGTTGAAATAGTGGGTCCAAAAGGAGGCTTAACAGTGGGAGTTTGTTATCGCCCACCAGATCAAAAGATAGAGGAGGATTATAAAATGATGAATGAATTAAAGATAGCGGCTAGACGAAATAACTGTGTTGTAATAGGCGACTTTAACTACCCACACATTGATTGGGTCAATATGAGTTCTAGTCGGGGAAAAGAGATTGCGTTCTTAGACACTCTCAATGACTGTGCTGTGGAACAGATGGTCACAGATCCTACCAGGGGAGAGGCGATCCTGGATTTGGTCCTAAGTAACACCCAAGACCTGGTGAGAGATGTAAAAGTGATTGCACCACTTGGGAACAGTGACCATAATGTCATTGAGTTTAACATTTGTACAGATAGGGAGTTGCCCAAAAAGACTGACGCAACCACTTTTAACTTTAAAAGGGGTAACTTCTCTGGTATGAGGGGACATGTGAGGAAGAAATTGAAAGAAAGAGTGGAGAAGGTCAAAACCATTGGGGAAGCTTGGAGACTATTTAAAAAGACAATCCTGGAAGCTCAGAAAAAATATATACCGCAGGTTAGGAAAGGTACAAATAAGTATAGAAAAAAGCCTGCATGGTTAACAAATAAAGTAATGGAAGCTGTAAAAGGTAAGAAGGATTCCTTTAAGCGGTGGAAAGCTAGTCTTAGTGAGGTTGATAAAAGGGAACACAGACTATGGCAAATAAAATGCAAGTCTGTGATCAGGCAAGCAAAAAGGGAATATGAGGAGCATATCGCAAAAAACATAAAGACCAACAATAAAACTTTCTTCAAATACATTAGAAGTAGGAAGCCAGCCAGGGAGGCAGTGGGGACCTTGGATGACCAAGGGGTAAAAGGAGTAGTAAAGGATGATAGGGAAATGGCTGAGAAGCTGAATGCATTTTTTGCCTCTGTCTTCACTGTGGAAGAGGAGAAGTGTTTGCCCACTCCAGAAGCACCGATTTCGGGAGGGGGTTTGAAAGACCTGAATCAGATTGCGGTGACAAGAGAGGAAGTCCTCCGACTGATGGACAATTTAAAAACTAATAAATCACCAGGCCCGGATGGCATTCATCCGAGAGTTCTGAAAGAACTCAAATGTGAACTTGTGGATCTCCTGACAAAAATATGTAATCTTTCTTTAAAATCTGCCTCCATTCCTGATGACTGGAAGGTAGCTAATGTCACTCCCATCTTTAAAAAGGGCTCCAGGGGAGATCCGGGAAATTACAGGCCAGTCAGTCTGACATCGATACCGGGTAAGTTGGTGGAAACTGTTATTAAGGAAAGAATTAGTAGGCACATTGATGAACAAAAACTATTGAGGCAGACTCAGCATGGGTTTTGTAAGGGAAGATCTTGTCTCACTAACCTGTTAGTGTTTTTTGAGGGAGTGAACAAACATGTGGACAAGGGGGACCCAATAGATATTATTTACCTTGACTTCCGGAAAGCTTTTGATACAGTTCCTCATCAAAGGCTCCTAAGTAAGCTCAATAATCATGGGATAAAAGGACAAGTCCTCTTGTGGATCAAAAACTGGCTTATAAATAGGAAACAGAGAGTGAGTATAAATGTATAAATGGGAAACTTTCTCAGTGGAGGGTGGTAAGCAGTGGGGTACCACAGGGATCAGTACTCGGTCCGATGCTTTTTAACTTGTTTATTAACGATTTGGAATTAGGAGTAAGCAGTGATGTGGCTAAATTTGCAGATGACACAAAGTTGTTCAGGGTGGTGAAAACCAGGGAGGATTGTGAGGCACTCCAAAGGGATCTGTTGAGGATGGGTGAGTGGGCGTCAACGTGGCAAATGGGGTTCAATGTGGCCAAGTGCAAAGTGATGCACATTGGAGCCAAAAATCCTAAATATAAATACACGTTGACGGGGTCTGATCTGGCAGAGACGGACCAAGAGAGAGATCTTGGAGTCGTAGTGGATAACTCGCTGAAAATGTCTACACAATGTGTAGCTGCAATAAAGAAGGCCAACGCTATGCTGGGGATTATTAGGAAGGGAATTGATAACAAATCAGCCAGTATCATCATGCCCCTGTATAAATCATTGGTGCGACCTCATTTGGAATACTGTGTACAGTTCTGATCACCACATCTCAAAAAGGATATTATAGCATTGGAAAAAGTGCAGAGAAGGGCAACTAGAATGATAAAAGGGTTGGAACACCTTCTCTATGAAGAAAGGTTAAAATGCTTGGGGCTCTTTAGCTTGGAGAAACGACGGCTGAGAGGTGACATGATTGAGGTTTATAAGATTATGAATGGGATTGAGCAGGTTGAGAAAGAAGTCCTTTTCTCCCTTTCTCACAATACAAGAACTCGTGGGCACTCTATGAAATTGCTGAGCAGTCGGGTTAGAACAGATAAAAGGAAATACTTCTTCACCCAAAGAGTGATTAACATATGGAATTCACTGCCACAGGAGGTCGTGGCAGCTGCAAGCATGGACAGTTTCAAGAGGAAATTAGATAAACATATGGAGCAGAAGTCCACCAGTGGCTATTAGCCACAGGGTATAGATGGGAACTCTCAGTCTGGGGCAGGTGATGCACTCTATTCTTGGTGCTGGAGGGGGCAGCAGTGGGAGGGCTTCTGGTGCCCTGGCCCCACTGCTGGACCTCCTGATGGCAACTGGTAAATTTTGGCCGCTGTGTGACAGAGTGTTGGACTAGATGGGCCATTGGCCTGATCCAACATTGGCTTCTCTTATGTTCTTATGTTCTTATGTACCACTAGTGTATGTGGCAATTAAGAACAATGGCTTTTGTCTTCACATACATTATACACCTAATGAAATCAAGCTATCATATCCCAGAGTAATAAGTCAACACCCCAGCCGACTGAGAGGAGAGTGGGGGACCATATGGGCTCACCACTGACCATCACTTGGTACTACTGCAGAAAAAGGACACCTCATATATTGCCATAAAAGTACAAGGTTGCTGATTGGCTGCTGGGATCAGGATGGACCGCTGAATTATTGGTCTCTACTAAGTGCTATTAGTCAGTCAGCAGTCATGTGACTATACAACACTGCCCCCTGCTTTCAACACTGCCCTATGACACATGCTGGTAAGAACATCCTATCCCATCCCCCACCTCTTCTCAGACTAGGGTTGCCAGGTCTGGGTTGGAAAATACCCGGAGACTTTGGGGGTGGAGCTAGGAGAGGGTGGGGTTTGGGGAGGGGAGGGGCCTCAGCAGGGTACAGTGCCATAGAGTCCACCCTCCAAAGCAGCCATTTTCTCCAGGGGAGCTGATCTCTGTCAGCTGGAGATCAGTTGTAAAAGCGGGAGATACTCAGGCCCCACCTGGAGGCTGGCAACCCTGCCTCAGATGCAATGACTTCTCATTACACTGTGTACCACCTAAATTATTAAAAAATCTCTAAGAGTCAATATGATAATAAAATAATGCCCTCACTTGAATTTGGGCTTAACCAAAGATATTGTTAGGCCTGACTTTGCTTTCACACATCAGCAGTGATCTAACAAATCCTGATTTAGCAACAACTACAACAACAAAGCTTGGGGGAAAGCCCTCTGGTAGGGAGGGAGTGGCAAACGCCCTTTCCGCACTCTCCTTTTAATCCGTGTTCACTGTAGTTTCCCCCAAGCAATTCTGCACTAAAATAGAATTCAACCTTCTTTTTAACTCAGGGTTTTTTCCACTCTGTACTAAAATCAAGTTCAACCTTTTTTTTAATTCCGGTTTTCCCCTCATTCTGCATTACGTTACCTCTCTTTGGTGGTCAGCCTGGTTTCAGCCTGCTGTTGCCCTGGGTTATCTGGATGCTGTTTTGCCGTGGACTTAAATTGCCTCGACTTGAACACTGAGAAAATCTGGAGTGGCAGACAAATGCAGAAAGGACCAAAGAAAATAGCTGATGTGAGCACTATCTACAAAAGTGCCAACTCCCCCTCCACACAATGTCCAAAGGTGCTTTTGCTGTGATTTTTAAATATATTTTGTTTACTTAATTTGTACCCCAGTGGGAACCCAGAGTGGTGGACATCGTTCTACTCTACTCCATTTTATCTTTCAAAAATATCATACCGAACCAAGTTTGGTAAGGATCATAGCAAAGCAGAGGAATGGGAAAGCACAGAATCAGGACAATAAGACAACAATAGCATATGGATGCTCTTAAAACCAGCATTGGTGCAAGGAAGCCAAGGTGGAGCAAAATGTCTGTACAGATGGAAACAGCCTTAAATCACCAATATAATGGGCTGGTCAAAACAGGAAGGCAAGTTTACAGCTTTACAGTTGTCTGGTAGAAGATTATTACCCTGTACAGTGGCAAGATTATTGTTATTATTATTTTAGTTCTCCGGTCTTTAAAAAGATTTGTGCCTGCCGACATGAAGGCATGAGTCATTTCTGTTCCTTGTTTTATTTTTGATTGGATAATCATTCAGAGGCACAGCTTCTGAATGAACTTTTTGTGTCGCTGATTGAACAACTACAATCCTTGCTAGGGCTCCTTCTCTTACTCTACAGCCAAACATAAATGAACAAAAGATTTTTCAGTCTGTGTCATTAAGAACTGCAATCAGCTATTAACCTCAGATTGCTCCTAAATTTGCATAAGGATTAAACTCAAGTCCTCCATTTGTAACTCAGACATTGTAATGGGAAATAAAAACCTGGCACTGTCTTTTAATTTTTTTGTTTAAGTTCTTTAGTCAGAAATCAGATGGTGGCTTTCCAGAATTTGCAAAAAAGGAATAAAAATAAATCTTTTTCCTCCAATGGATGGTGCTCCTCCAATGAGCTCTTCCTTGGCCTCATTAACCAAAGCTCCATATTATAAATTACAGTCTAAGGTAGCACTACGCAATGGTATAAACATAAAGCAGATATAAAGTTTCCAGCTTTACCATATCTAATAGTAAGAATTAAGTACTTTATATAGACAGCTGGATCCAAAAGTGCCTTTGCCCAAGGAGAAAGGCTTCTGCTTATGCGTGATTTCTGAGGACTGCCTTGTCAAGCTGCATCCTCCCCAGAGCCAGTTTGGTGTAGTGGTTAGGAGTGTGGACTTTAATCTGGGAGAACTGGGTTTGATTCCCTACTCTTCCACATGCAGCTGCTGGTGTAACCTTGGGTGAGTCACAGTCCTCTCAGAGCTATTCTCTCATGTGCAGTTCTCGAAAGAGCTCTCTCAGTCCCACCTACCTCACAGGGTGTCTGTCGTGGGGAGGGGAAGGGAAAGGAAAGGAGATTGTAAGGTGCTCTGAGACTCCTTCGGGTAGTGAAGGGTGGGGTATAAATCCAATCTCTTCTTCTTCTTTATGCGGTTTTCTTTATGCCGTTTCAGGAGCCGCTTGAGAAGGGGGCACAGGAAGCTGCAGCAGGAAGATGGGAAAGATCTTTTCGGTAAATGGAGCTCTGCTTTTGTATTTTATCCCATGTAAGTGATCAGACAGAAAAACATGCAGTCCTCTAACATCGTGACCCTCACTACATCGCTTCAGCTGGTCAGGAATTGACAAAAATATGAGGGATGAGAGCAACAACTCAAAGAAATTGAAAGCTTTGTTGTGTGACTGGTCTGTTCCATCCCAGTGAAATGGGGGGAGAGTTAATTGACAGTTTTTTCTCCCCTTTTTACTTTTCCCATTTATACCCTGTTTCATAGATATGAAGATTATCTACATAAAGGGCACATTGAGACAAGATGCTAAATATTTGTGATTGGATTTGATTTAATATCTTTTATTTGAAAGCAGCCATATGGGTTTTTACTCTGGATCAGAATTGTGGTACTGCGGCAAGGAGGGCTTAACCCCCAACCCCACACTTTCTTTGAAAGAAATTCCCTCAGGCTCAAGCTGCTAGTTGCCTCAATTGGGAAAAAACCAGAAGCAATTTTCCCAAATATGTCTGCTTTCTGATTTTTTAAAAATTTCCTGTTTCATTAATTACATTCCTATATTCTTCTTTGCTAGGCACAACACATGTCTAGTGTTCCCATTCCTTTTGTAATCCATGGTCCTACAGTGGATTTGGCCATAGGATAACATGAACAAGCTTTCAAAATTCTGTACCCATCCTATCAGTATTGGCTGAAAAGAAAAGCAGTTTCCTCTGGGTTCATAAATGAATCCTGTTTTTGCAGGAAACACAGAAGAGAAGAGACATATCACAAAGAGAAAATAATACGTTCTCCCTCCCACTGGGCAATAGTCTATTAGCCTAACTGATATACTGGTGATAGCCAGGCGGGTAGCCATGTTGGCCTGAAGTAGCAAAACAAAGTGGCATCTTTAAGAGAAATAAATACATACAGACATACATACATCAATTAAAAACAAACTTTGTTGGTTTTAAAGGTGACACTGGACTCAGACCTTATATACTGGTGGCTAAGAGAGCAATCCCAAGAAATCTATTCAATAAGAGCCAGTTTAGTGTAATGGTTAAGAGTGTGGATTCTCCACTCCTCCATATCCAGCTGCTCGTGTGACCTCGGGTCAGTCATAAGTTCTTTCAGAGCTGTTCCCTCAAGGGCAGTTCTAGGGAGAGCTCTCTCAGCTGCACCTACCTCACAGGGTGTCTGTTATGGGGAGGGGAAGGGAAAGGGATTATAAGCCACTCTGAGACTCCTTTAGGTAGTGAAGGGCAAGGTATAAATCCAATCTCTTCTCTTCTTCTTCTCTTACTCCCAAGAAAGTATTCTTAGGATTGCACTGTAGTGCATTAAGTAAGCAAGTAAGGAAAACCAAATGCAATTAGAAAGACCCCTAGAAGTCTTCTGAATCTTCTTGGACCACTGAAGTGAATCAAAAGGTTCCCTTTGAATATTAAATGAATGCTAGGGTAATTCACCAGGATTAATTTACATGTGGGCAATGGATATAAGAATGTCTTCATTGTCTGATGTGGGGGGGGGGGCAAGTCTAAGTAAATAATGAGCTCATGAAAACCTGAAAAGTATGGTACAGAAACAGTTCATTTTCTGATCTCATGTCTTGCCGATTCTCCTTTGCTCCAATATGCATTGAATGCCCCCAACCCTATCCTAATTTGGTGCCACTGTTGATACATTTATACTAAAATATAATATGAACTGCTTTGAACACTGGAAACTCTATATAGATGCAGAGGAAGCAATCCTAAGCAAGTCTACTCAGAAATATATCTAATTTTATTCAATGGGCTTACCCCCAGGAAATTGTTCTTAGGATTGCAGTCCAAGAATTGTTGTTCTGTAGCTATGCATTTCACTACTGAGATGACAAGTCTGTCTAAATGAAAAACTGCATGCAGCTGCTAAAAGACATCTTGCAAAAGTGTAACACTTGGAGCCTGAGCACAGAATGATGTCTCACATTTAAAGAGGGAAAACAAACTTCACATCTGACGGCAAGATACCCACAACCTGTCAGACGGATAAAGACTTGTTTTGGAATGTGCCAATACACAATGTCATTAATGCAGAAAAACATATTATGGTTCATGGCAAAGCACATAGGAAAGAAAGCACATATTGTCAAGGCACTTGAGATATGTCACAATTTCCCTAACGGTATTTCAATACTCACCATAATAAAGATTAGGGAGACTAATCATGTGACTATGCTCCTGTTTAATGCAGCTCTACGAGCGTTCTGCAAGCAGGTTAAAGCACAGAAGTAGCATCATCTCTTTAAACACATGAAGCTGCCTTATACTGAATCAGATGCTTTGCTGGGTTGCCACCTGTCTAGCCTCAGATGTCTACCCAAAGCAAGGCCTCTGAAGATGACCAGAGTGGACAAGTAGGTTCACACGGAATAGACTTCCTTAAGGTATGATGGCCCCAAGCCATATACAACTTTAAAGGTGAATACGAGTATCTTGATTTGGACCCAGAAGCAAACTGGGAGCCAGTACAGATGAGGCAAGACTGGAGAGATATGGTCCCTACAACCCACTCCAGTCAATATTATGGCTGCAGCAGTTTTTATCAACTGTAGGAAGCAATGTTTCTCCAAGCCAGTTTGACCAGGGATTCTGGAGGATTTTTTTGCCATCTTTTGGGCATTGAACAGGGATCACTGGGGGTGTAGGAAGGAGGTATTTGTGAATTCCCTGCATTGTGCAGGAGGTTGGACTAGATAACCCTGGAGGTCCCTTCCAATTCTATGATTCTAGTTTCCAGACAGACTTCAAGGGCAACCTCTCATAGAGAGCATTTCTGTAATCTAATCTAGATGTTTCCAGGGTATGCACCAGAGTGGCAAGATCTTTCCCTCTCAGGAAAAGCTGAAGCTGGTGAAAGGCACCTAAGCCATCTGTTTATCCAAGAGGAGGCCTGGGTCCAGTAGCATCCCCAAGCTACAAACCTGCTCCTTTAGGGGGAGTACAAACCAACCAGAACAGGAGATATCCCAATTCTTGGGTGAACCTCTCCACCAGTAGAACCTCCATTTTGTCAGGACTAAGTTTCAGCTTGTTTGCCCTCATCCATCTCAAATTTGCCTCCAGGCACCTGTTCACAGTTTCACATATTCGTGGCAACTCAGCCCAAATCACTGGACAACCTCTCCCAGATGTTTTATAAGTGGCCCTGTGAAAAAGCCATTACAGGGCTGTAGACAATGGGAAGCAAAGCTCTCTCTGAAGCAGGAAGCTACATCTGTACACAGCCCAATTGTTCCTATTGCTTCAGGGTTCCCCCTCCCAGACTGTTTTGCCCTCTCTAGTAGTCCCAGAGGGAGCAAAATACATGTGGAAAAGGGAGGGGGCCCCAAAGCAATAGGGACAAATGAATAACAAAAATGACAATGCAGAAGTGGCTCAAGAGGGACAATAACCCTAGGCTGAAAAGCAACCTTAGACATAACACTGGGGGGGGGCGCTTCCTCCCTCCTCGCTTCCTTCCCTGCCTGCTTCTGGGCACACTGGGCGCTGGACTTGGGGTGAAAGAGACAGCGGCCCCGGTCAGGGACTAGATGCATGCAGAGGTTTTGGCGGGGGTTGCCTTTTGGCGGGGGGGCGGGTGCAGTTTGGCGCCTCTAAGGGCCGGCCACTCTAGGTGAACGCCTAGTTCACCTAGTGAGCGAGCCGGCCCTGACTGGCAAGGTGATGAACACAGAAAGCTGCTATTGATTTGATCCATATATTTGTCCATGTAGCAGTGCATAGATTATTCTGACCAGCAGCCCCCACAGACCTTTCCAAGCATTACAATTAAACCTCAGCCTACCTTCCTGCAAAGCCTGTATGCTACCCATTTCCAGATGTACTTTATGGCCAAAGAAAGTAACTCTGCAATATTTCAAGAGCAGCTTCTCAAATACTGTGCTGCTGCACTACAAGAGATGCAAGGGCCATTCACACAAATGGAGAAACCCTATGGGGATCATTAAGACAATTGTTGAAATTAATAGCATGACTGCTTCCATGCTAGCTCAGAAAAAGAACAGCTCTTCACCCACAAAAAAGTGGCTTAGACAGCAATATGTTGTTGTCAGTAGCACTTTAAAAATAACCACAGTGCAAAGGGAGAGCAGAAATTCTTAGTGACAAAATAGTGCTTCAGCCTGGGTGAGTGGGAGGATTGCATCTAATGGATCCTAATAGTCTGTTTCTGTTCTTACTGTAAGCTTCTTAGTTTTTTTAAAAACAGTAACAAGGAAGAGTAGGCAAGTGTACTAATATTATGAATGGAGGTGTGGAGACAGAATGCTTTTTGCAAAAAAGGAAAGAAAATATATTCAATCAGGGCACAGTATAGTAGCCAAAACTATATTATATGATACTCTACTATATAATATGGCACCCAGCATGGTGAAGTGGTTAGAGTGTTGGACTTGGAATCTGGGATGAACCAAGTTCTAATTTCCAGTATCCCACGGGAGCTTGCTGGGCGATCTGGGGCCAGTCACACACTCCCAGACTATTCTGTCTCCCAGGCTTGTTGTAAGAATAAAATGGAGCAGAGGAGAAAATATAGACACAAAAACCAGAGGAAAGACTAATGCCAGATCTCACTTTTAGTGACACTACTACTGTAAATCCACCTACCTCATTTGACTTTAATGATACTGTGGAGAAATGCATTGTCTCCTGGAGGGCTGGCAAGCAGAAAAGCCTTCCCCTGGGTGTTTTACCAGGTTTTTTTCCCTTCTATTCAGAGGAGGAGGTCCATTTGTTGGCAAATCAGCTCACCTTCTTACAAATGCTAATGACTCCAACAGGGAAGACAATTGGATGAATAAGTCTTCCCCCTTTCTCTCCCCCCCCCCGCCATTTCTCCAGGCAGGAAACAGAGTTTGGAGGGCTTTAGGCTGGACCAGCCCCAGATACAATCTCCAGGAATGGCTGGAGGAGACACTTCTTTGACCTGGTGTGACCTAGTCAATGGGGCAGAGGGTTAATAAAACTTCCTTGGAAAGAGAAGTTGCTCTCTTCTCTTTGGGATGCTGAGCTGAACAGATCTCTTGTCTGAGATTGGGAACGGGCAGCCATTTTGAACCACGCAGCTAGCCTAAAGAGCTGGAAGCAGGCTTTAAGGTAATGGCAGATCTTTAGAGAACTAGAATACCTAAGATAAACAGCCTGCCCTATATTTTACCATCAAACAGGGTATGTATAGAGGAAGGGATAGAGGATTTGTGTTCCTTACACATTTCTTTTGTTTCCCCTTGCTTAATCTGGTGTTGTGCTGAAAGTATGCTTGTAAACATTTTCTTTTAAATAAGTATTTTAAACTGTTGATGCAAGGTGAAGTTCTCTGTACCACATAGACCTCCACTGTCTCAAACACACTATTTTAAAAGGGAGCCCAGGGGAGGGGGAGGCAAGCAGTTGACAAGTGGTTATTCCCCCAGGGGTGCACAAAGCATTAAACTATCCCCATGGTAGTCAGGTACTAGGCTAGCAGGAGACACTGAGGCAAGGCCTCTGAGCTTGGAAGGGAAGCTGAGGGTCCTGAATTGATTCCTTCAGTAGGAACTCCCTATATTGATCAGGTGGTGGTAGTGGCTACTGGGAAGTAAAAAGCAAAGCCCCTCCAGGAAATTGGGAACCCCTAGGAGGGCAGGGCAGAATGGGCCCTGTGGGCCAGGGAAGGCATGTTCTGCCACAGATGCATTGAAATTACCCATCAGAAATGCTGATGTATTTGGGCATGTAGACAAATGCACTACACTCTGGGTTACATCACACTACTGAGAGTCTGGAATTAAAACCCTCCATATTCATTCAACAAGGCTTCTCTGTCAGTACAAAGCCAGGAAAAAAGAGACCAGCTAATTGTACTCAAGCATCTCCACCTTGAGGGGCTGTGGTGGCTCAGAGGTTAAGATGCTGAGCTGCAGATCGGAAGGTTGGTAGCTCAGCAGTTTCAAGACCCAAGTGCCACATGACGGAGTGAGCTCCCGTCTCTGGCCCCAGCTCCTGCCAATCTAGCAGTTCAAAAGCAAGAAGTTGTAAGTAGATAAATAGGTGCTGCTTTGGTGGGAAGGTAACAGTGTTTTGTGTGCCTCAGCGTTTAGTCATGCCAGCCACATGACCATGGAGAAGCCTTCAGACAGCGCTGGCTCTTCAGCTTGGAAATGGAGATGAGCACTGCCCCCTAGAGTCAGATCCGACTAGCTTTCGAGCAAGGAAAACCTTTACCTTTAATCTCCAACTTGTTGATCTACAGCAAATCTTTTTGGAACTAAAATATCCACTGGATTAAGTCAAGAAACAGTACAAAGCCAGAATAGTACCCAGAGAAAATCTGTAGCAAGACAGGCCCCAAAAGAGACAATAACAGAACACTACTAGTGGTCACATACAACTCTCAACTCAATTTAGGCCCCGTTCACATGGAGCATTTGCCCCGCTGAAGGTATGGTAGCCCTGCGGACTTTCCGTGCGCGATCATACGAGCACATCTGGGAGGCGTAGCACTCTTGTGGAAAACGTGGAGTAAAATACTACTAGGGTCGAAGTACTAGTTTCCGGAAACCCCGGGGCAAAGGCCGGCGTCTGATCATGGGAGCGATCATCAGCAATTCATCAGCAACTTACAACTGAATAATAACAATTCTCTTTCACAAGTACTAGTGGCAAACCATTTCCCCCACACAAATAGCCCCCCAATCTTAAACAACTTCTTACTCACAATAATACAACATCTAATTTGAACATGGAAACATGGACACTTGTACCAGAGCTTGCCAGATGCCAACTTTGCTGTAACATATATCCAGACAACACAATCACTGGACTAACAACATTAACTACACTAAGGCTTATTCACTTGCTCATCGTGTAACATTGTATATCCCATTAAATGCCAACAATGCCCTTCAGTTCTCTACACAAGACAAACAGGTCAAACCCTACGCCAAAGGATAAATGGACACAGATCGTACATCAAGAATCACAAAACTGAGAAACCTGTGGGAGAGCACTTCAGCCTCCCAGGACACTCAGCGGGGGACTTTTATTGCAAAAGAATTTCATAAACAGACTAGAACAGGAGATTGCTGAGTTATGTAATGATTCATGAATTCTTTTTCAAAGTATCTGAAGAAGTGTGCATGCACACAAAAGCTTATATCTAGAATAAGACTTTTTTGACCTTAAAGGAGCCACTGGACTCAAATTTTGTTTTTCAGATACCCAATATTAAGGCTTGATTATGTACATGCTTCTAGGTAGCAGAGAACACTCAAAGGGCCATCTCACTCCCTGGCAGGAATGTGACACCCAGGCCCGTAGCTACATTGGCTGATTTGGGGGCCTTGCCACTCGATTTTCTACCAGATTACTACCCTGGACAGGCCCCCCGGCTTGTTCCTCATGCTGGTCACTGCTGCCTGTATTTCTTCTCACCTAGGAGGTTACAGGGATTTGGGGATGCCGAATGCTAGATGGTATCTCTTCCTGGGAAGGACAGGAAAAGAAGGACTGACCTACAGAGGGGGTGCGCAAACAGAGAAGTTAAATTCCCTGGACATGAGGGGAATGAGGTCCATTTTGGAAGGTCCTTTTGGCAAAGACCATCTCCATCTTGGCTGATTCCATCTTGATGCATCTTTACTTTGTAACCTTGCTTATGTCTATTATTGTGCAGAGTATGTGGACATTTTCTTTTTAACAAATTCTGTATTACTTTGAATGCTGGAAGTTTGTTCTTCGTAATCACAGTAAACCCCACTTGAACACATTACTAAAAGGGTGCCAGGGGAGGGGAGGCAGTTGGTCAATAGATCTCTAGATCCCTGGGAGTGTGCAAGTGCAGTAAGCCATCCCTTCAAAGGCTACTCAGAGCAAAAGGAGGAGATGGAGGCACATGTAGGAGCTTATGGAGTGCAAGGAGTGCTGGCCCTGAGAAATACTCTAACTGACCAGCTGGAGGCTGTATAGCGAGGAACCCCTCTCAGGTGGGCTGGGGAAAGCAGTATGCTGCTGGGCAGAGATCTGGGACAACTGCTGAGTGTCTCAATCTTGGGAGGGGAGGTTTGAAGTGGAATGGGTAAGAGGTGCATTCTGCAACAGAGCATTTTGCCACCCCTTCCTGAGAGTATATGTGGCTGAATGCAAACTTGGTAAATAACAAAGGAGGGAAAGGAGGGGGAAAGCAATTAACAAGTAAAGTAGGAAAATTTAAGGACCTACGCAAATGTCAAAAGTATTGAAAAATAGACATCCAGTGTTGTTGATTTATTTACAAAAAACATACTTTTGCAATTTAATCTGGGCACTATCCATTTTTAATGTTGGATTTTTGTAGATGAGAATCTAACCTATGTTATCAATTTCTGTTACATCCCATTTCACAAAAAAAGACTAATGCCAATGTAGATACTAGACTGGCACCCTATTGACAAGTTCCAAAATTGAATTTTTTTCCCCTCCTCAGTTGACTTGTAATTGAAAATGGATTTGTCTTTATTGTCTTGAGGTTTGCTCAGGATTTTCTCACCATCTTTCTTCTTTTTCTTGAGACATTCAAAACAATAGAAACACAGAGAATGGTAACTAAGCTGGATTTAAAGGAAGAGGAGCTGAACCAGCAGGTATTTGAGCATCCCTACTGAGAACTGCAAACACTTAAGCCGAGTTGAACATTACTATATTTAACAACAAAATGTTACACCATGAAACTTTTTACTGTTATTCCAGCAAATGTCAGCTGCAAAATATCAGCTTAGCACCTGAACTCAGAAGATCTTAAAGGTTCTAGCCTGGCAAGTACAAGGTCAGATAGAATCACAAGGCCTGTTTTAGAACAGGAGGATGTAAGTTTTTAGTCTAGCCCTGAAGATTTAAGTTGCATACGTCTTCAGATAAGAAGCAACAAAACAAATTGGAAAGGAAATACAAGACCAAAGCAGTTTTGGGATATATAGTTAGCAGAGTGCTCAAGGGTCATATGTGCAGCAGGGCCATCTGACACAGAGTGTGTGCAAGTGAGAAACAAAAATTACACAGAGCCTCTCTATATTGCATTCTAATATCAGGAGTTTATTATATGAACATTATTCTAGATAGGAAAGAGGAGAGATAGATTCTGTAATATGATCTTTCTAACTAGATGGATGGAGATGCAGGAAAGCCTCCTGCTCTCGTGGTGCCAAAGATGGAGAATCATGGCACTGTGTACGTGAGGGGAGAAACAGGATGGAAGGAAGGAAGGAAGGAAGCTTTCCTCTAAGAATAGGAACATCAAAGGGACAGCATCAGAGAGAAGGAAAGGATGCTTTTTGCCTCGGCCTCTCTATCTCTCTGACTCTGTTGCAGTCTTCCTCTGTCGTCTGAGGCAGGAGACAACGTAAACAGTCCTCACTTCCAATAGGCGGTACATCCATTGTTATGTACTGAAGCTTGAATCCATCCTATTCTTTTCCATGTTAAGCTTCAGGCTGAATGTGGATTGTAATCTGTCGCATTACTATTGGCTGGTTTCTGTGAAACCTTTGTACATAACCAGTCACCATGAGAATATGTATTGAAGAGGGAACAGTCCTGATTGGCCCTTATCCCTGTATTGTTATTGGTCTTTAACTTGTTATGGGTGTGGCTTTGATAGCACGGGATGGTTTATAAAGGGAGCTGTGCTCCACTTGTTTGTGGTGTGTTCCTGAGTTGATGTTTGCTGTTAAAATAAAGCTGAATCAATCATGTTAAGTTGCTTACTTAACATCCATTTTCCATGTTCAATATCATAACACTTTTCTGGACCCTTGTATGCTAAAGAACAATTAGATAATTAGAGTCCAGTAGCCAGGATTTGGCTCATTATGTAAATGAATATATGAGTTTTAATATATCTCAGTATGGTGGCACTAAATGTGTTGCTGGCATTCTGTGACTGGACCTCCAGATGTATTATTTGTCCATTATTGCAAAGGTGCCCAATATGATTAGGCCTGGGGCACTGGGCAAGAAGAGTCTAATTCTCACCGCCCCCTCGGGGCTGTCTCCAATGGAAAATGCCTCCCCACAGTTGCTTTTCCAGGCAGAGGGGAAAAGGAGAGATAATACATTGTGCCTATTTTTTTCCCTACTAGGGCTTAAAGCAGCCAGGGAGAAGAGGCATTTCCAATTGAGGAAATGGTGTGTTTATTAGGGGTTGTCATCTCCCCCTTCCATCAGGGCAGGGAGTCTCTCAACTCTTTCTCTTTTTTCGTGCTCCCCAACGTCATCTTCATTAGGCTGCTGCTTTACCAGTCTTTTGCTGAATCATTGTCAGGTCTCCCAATTAAGACACTCTCAACAACACACTTAAGTAGTAGTGGTTTATTGAGATATGCTTACTTTTGGAAACATGCTCTGTGTCAGAACTGAGAAAACTCGTGGAAATTCCCCAGTGATAGGTAAGGCAATTAACACCCCACATCTCATGCATACATCATCATCCAGCCGCTAGGTTACTATAGCAACCCTGACAGATATACGGAGCCTTATCTACTCTAGCATGGCAGAAGAGTCTCCAAGGTCAGCTCTCATGGGAACCGGCATTGGGGCACAGCTTAAAGAAATGGTTATGGCTACTACAGGCTACTTCACTCTAAACACCCCATGCACTCCCCTCAGGAATTCCCTCCCCCTATATCATGGCAAGCAGTGAAGTGAAGTACAAAGAAATGAAACTTATCTTGACAATCATTTCCTAACATTCTCTTATTTTACCCCACCTTGTCTAGAACCTTATGCATACCGTGTCTCTGTCCGAACAGAAGAGACCCTTCTATGACATCAGAGCAACTTAGCCAATCACTAAGAGGCACTAAATCCTTTAGAGCATTACAATGTCAATGTTAATATAATTATTTTTATTTTTGTCTCCGATTTACATTTTGGTGCAAATTCTGAACATCTTTTCAAAAGCTGTAAACCTGCCCTACTCTGTACCAATATTATGTGTCTTTATAGTTGATGAGAAGTGATATCTAGAATGTTTTCTTCTCAGATAGATATAGCACCTTCTGACATTTCCCTTACTTTAAAGTGAACCACATTAACAGTATGTTTTGACCAGAAAGATAATAAAACATTTTTTCTTCATAAAGGTCATTCAAATACTATCTTTCATCATTGGGTTTAGGTATAAATAGAAACCTAGTTCTCTGCGTTAACATTTTAAATGCCATGGTGGTTACTTTGACAACATTTAAGATTTCCTGTAAAACTAAAGAGGTAGTGGGGGGAAATTTCCCTCTGATAGAAGGTTGTGTAGATTTTGACAGCCTATACACTGATTTTTATGGCTTTGTTTACCTTTTTCAAGAATGAAGAGGAAAGTCCCTTTTATATGGAAACTAAGTAAGTGTCTTAGCAGAAGACTTCCCTCCCCCTTTGAAACCAGTATCAGTGGCTTTGTAAAAAAAAAGAGAATTAAGTGGCAAAAAACAAAGATTTGTACCTGAGTGATGTCTCAAGTAGTGATGAATAAAGTGCTTTCTGAAAGGGAGTTCAGCATCCTCTAGTGTCTGGTACAGTCTCAAAACATGCTTCTAATCCTTCTGATGACAATTTCTGGCTCTTATCATTTACTGTTGGTAGTATGCTTGTTTGCTCTTGACTTTATCTCTGGAACCATCCTTGAATAATTCATTTTGGAAAAGAAAAACAATGAGAAAATAATAAAAGAAGTGTCTGTACATATACCTCTCTCTCTGAGGAGTATTTCAGCATTACTATATTAATACTTGCATTTTAGACCCAAGATTCACTGTGATGATACAGGACCAGAATATTGTTGCATTATAGTAAAATGAAGGCATGACTTTTTCTTAACTGTCAAGCAGTTGCCCTGTCACAATATACACTTTCATTAATAACAGAGGAGCACTTGCAAAGAACTTGTTTAAAGCTAAAGACAGTCCTCTGGCACTTAAAGACTAACAGACTTATACGCTTTTTTTGGACCAGATTCCACTTCATCAGAGGTAGGCTGTGGGTCTGCAATTGATGGAGATGTACATATACACACACACACACATTAGACAACAAAGAAAACCATAAGCAGTAGGATGAGAAGGCATGGAAATGCAAGTGGTGCAGTTTGTGACATTTTTACGTAAAGCTTAGCTGCCTAGAAATGTTTTAGGCTCTAACACTCCCATGTTTTTGCTGAAACCACCTAACACTGACACCACTCTGTTTGCATTTGTTGTGGCTTGATCTAGTCATTCAGCTATTACAATACCTCTCTTAACTGCAGTTAAATAAAACCAGCAGTCTAATTTTGTCATCCTACTAAGGGCCACACTGGCTGCCAGTCAGTATTATAAAACACTGGGTAAGAAGAAACTAAATGACAAGTCAGTCTGTAGAGATCTACTGCCAGGAAGCCCAACCAGTCCCCAGGTAGCTACCAAATCAAACTGCTGCGCAATGTAATATAGTGCTGGCAACACTCATTCCATTGCCCATACTCACACACATCATGACCAGTGAGACTGCCAGGGAAACAGCAGCCTTTTTCTTTAACCCCTACAGCTCTGGTGTTATAGCTCAGTGGTTAACAGTGCTGCATTAGGATTCCAGAAATGGGAGTCTGAATCCTGAAAGCAGCTGTCATCCCTTGCTTCAGCTCTTCTGGATGGCAGGTCTCCAGCATGGAAGTTATAACATAACACTTGGGAAGGCTGAAGTACAGCACCAGTGCTTCATAGCTTCACTAGTGCAGCACTAGCATAGAGAGTTTTATCCTATTTGATATAATCTCTCCATCCACTGAATTTATTCTCACCTTTAATCTTGAAATAATAACACATACTGTTATGTTCTGACTCATGAATCAGTCCTATCTTTTGCTATGTTAAGCTTGAGTCAGTGTAATGGATTGTAAGAGTCGACATTCCCATTGGTTGTTTCTGTGAAACCTTTGTAAATAGCCAATAAGAACGGTATATACTTTTATGGAGGGAACAGACCTCATTGGTCTTTATCCCTAGTTTATGATTGGTTGTTAACTGAAGTATGGGCGTGGCTTTGACAGCCCGGATTATTTGAAAAGGGAGCTGTGCTCCACTGTTTTGTGTGTGTTGTCTGATCCTCTGTTTGCTGTTAAATAAAGCTGAAATCACTTGTTGAAATCACTACCTTGTTAAGTGTCATACTTAACACATACCTTCTTCAAAAATGTAATTGGCAAATTACAAGCAGTAGACTTTCCTTAACCCCTGCAAGAACATTAACCTTCATATTATTGTGGAACCATTCTGTGAGATAATGGGTTGATCCAGTCAGCTTTTCCACTGTGAAAAGGAGAGGAGAGGGTTCCCTTTGATCACCAAGCCTGGGGATCATAGGGCCTAGAAGGACAAAAGCCAAGTGGGGAAGGAGCTATAATAAGGATGAGTGTTGGCTAAAATTGATTAAAAAAAGCAGGCTGAATCCAACCCAATGTCTGTTATTCCAAGAGACAAGAAAAATTACCTTCTCTCTGCACATTTTTGCTGAAGTTTCTACCTCTGTTTATACCCCACCTTTCTCTCTTCCTCGTTCCCATTTTCACTGGTCACAGTTCATTGCTACAATACCCCTGAAGCAAAATGCCTCATGGCACAAGTCTGGAATGCAATCATAGACCTCTCCATTTTCAATTGAAAGTTCTCCCAACAGAGTTAATGCAAAGGCTGGCTTCCAGTGTTTTAGAGAGAAATTAAGCAGGCTTTTTGCTGTTCTTACCTTTTCTGGTGACCAATGCAATTTCTAAAAATACAACATAGATCAAAGTTCTCAAATGCAAACTAGCATCTATTTTTCTTTTCTCTTTTCTGTTAGCCGCCCTGAGCCGGCCTAGCTGGGAAGGCGGGGTAAAAATCTAATAAATAAATAATCCAAAATCACAGTTTATACAACACAAAATGTAAGAGCACCTACAACGTCAGAATAAATATAGAATTAATATAAATACAGAGAAAAATTTACTATGGCCAAAATCATCCTGAGGAATAGGGTTTATTTTCCCTTCTAATCTTTCACAAAACAAACAAACAAACCCTGGCAACATATTCAACACTAATCTATGGTAACCCTTTGGTATTGTTACTGTGCAGTTTAGCAAAATGAAGGTCAATACATTTCAATACCTATGCCTACTGCTAACATATTCACTACCATTTTCCAAAAATGTTGCACCCAAATAGACATATACCTTATCGGTATAAAACTGGCTTTCCCCCATCTAAAACCCTCTTTTCATACAAAGATCTATAAGTGTCGCTGAATGAATATATTTAATTTAAAAACTAATTTAATTGTTTTTAAAAGGTATTATTTTTTAAAATTCATGCCGTTCAAGCTTTGGGGAGCAAATCCATGCTGGTCTACCCAGAATAAATCCTGAGTTCTTCCATGTGGCTTATTCCCAGGAAAATGGCTACTGTAGCCTTGCAGTGCAATCCTAAATCCTGAAGTCAATGGGTTTAAAAGGATTTTACAGTCAGTCTTGGAAAAGTCTTTTATCTGACTATAAGCCAGCCAGTTATTCATGGAGGAAACTGAGAAACTACTACCATGGTTACCGAGGCAGTTTCATCATACAAATTCTATGCATGTTTCATGTCCATAATCTATGCATTAAATTAAAATAAGAGTTTTGTCAGAAAGTTAGGCCAGGTTACTCATCAAGTATGCTTTACCAATGACAGTGACTTGAGAAATCAAATGTTTGGGTATTAAATTGGCAAATGAAGGTTTGGTATATTAAACTATCCAGCTGTATTTAACAAAGAAAATCACAAGAGGATTTCTGGAGCTGGTATGCTCTGATGCCATTTCCAGTTTTCATTTATTTAAACATTTTCAGCCTGTTTTTAAAGAATCATCTTGGCACATCAGGCACAGCTGGATAAACAAAAGAAATATCTATTAAGTCAGCAACAGCCACATTGTAATATTAAAACATTAATTCAAGTAAAACTGTACGCCTTGACAGAATTGATAGTGTTCCATGAGAAATGAATAGATTAAATAATGAAAGGCTTCTGTGAGCTTAAATTACCCATCTGCAGAGGAACCTATCTGCCATACCCCTGTATGATTCATTGTTCTGGCCTTGCCTCTTTTCAAGTAGGATTTTTTTTTTTTTTAACCAGGAACAGATAATTCTGCTGCATCTCTGTTTTGGATCAGTCAAGCTCAATGTAGAGATGGCGCTGAATTACCTTCTTGATGTGAAGCTCTTTGAGTCACGTTCAAGGGTGCCTCCTTTCAATCAAAAGGCACACTTAGGCTGTAGGCACACTGGAGGTTAGGCATGATCTGGGTGCATCTCTAAGTGCACTGGTTCAAATCGTTGCGTGAAGGAACGACCAGACAGCAGACCCTGCGGCAGTTTTCGCACGTGCTCGTCTAGTGCAGTAATTCACATTACTGCAGCACATTACTGCAGCACCTCAACCATGGAGCATGCTGCCCGGTTGGTTTCTTCAAAATCAAGTGGGCACATGTGCATATGCACTCATATGCTTATGCAAATATTGGCAGCTACTAAAAAAGAAAACCTGGCGGAAATGGATCTGCCAGTTCTACTTCCCATCTGGCTTCAGTTCGCAACAGGGGAGTTCAGACGGCCGGAAAACCAGAGTGGAAGTGCTGACATCAGTAAAGATCAGACTTTCCTTGGTGCCTGGTTACTCTGCTTTCAAAGCAGGACAAAACAGGATGGCCTTGACTGGGGCATGGAAGGCAGATGTTGCTGTCTGATCGTGCCCTTTAAATTTGGAAAGGTATCGCAACGATATCGCTGCAAATTGCTCATGTGACCGCAGCCTCAGATCAGTTACTCATGCAGAGACAGGGGGTGGAGAGATGACCATATTAAAAAAAACATTTGTTTATGTGGGAATGTTTCACATTCAAAAAAACATCTAAAACAGTTATGGTGGGTCACATTGGTACAGTATTTGGGGTATTTCTGTGAACGTTTCAAATTTTTTAAAAATTCAAAATGATCAAGGCTCCCATGAGTCCCTCTTTATGCTACCTTTTATAATGGCAACAATGCTTTGCAAAGTTATGTTCTCTGGTCTCTTCCCCCTGGGCTCAAACTAAAAACATGTAAATTACACCAGACAGCAATGAATCTCTGAGCTTTCAGTACAAAAATTAATTTTGTTTAGAGGAACAAAAAATCAGAGTAAGCAAACACCAGTTTACTAAGTCCTTTTTGATCTTACAGTTTATACGCTGTAAAGATTTCAATGCTATAAGCTATAAATACTGTAGATAATCAGTATATGCAAACAGAATGTTGAACTTGCCTCAGGACATTCTGAGCACTGAGAACAAAATGTATGTGTGTGTGGGGGGATGCTTCCTCATGTATTGTATACAGAAACTACATTATGGCGAGTAGATTATGGAGTTGGAGAGGAAGACCCAGCAGGAAACTACAATGTGAGGTTAGGGTTAGGAGGCTGGTGAGAAGAACCAAGCAGCCTCCCAGATTAAGCTTTTCTTGTTCCTTCCAGAATGAGTCTTCTTGGCTTTTCCCTGCAAGTTTTTGCTGGTCCTCAGACTGCTCCCCTTTTCTAGCTGTTCCTTCCTCTCCTCAACAGTTAATTTACTCCTCTCCCTCTCAACATCCTCACACCATTTTAGACATCACCATGGTAGCCAGAACTGTTCAGCATCCTGCCTTTCCTGCTTGGGTTCCCCTCCCCCTGACCAATCCCCATACAAGGTTTGCTCCATTTATATAGCACTTTATCTCAGTAATCCTTACAATAACCCTGTTAAAGTAGACCAGTACTATTAATTCCAAGTTGCAAATGGGAGCTAACGGCTTAGAAGGGTGTAATTCAGTTTAGAATTGCAATGTAAATGGATAGGTTACCAGCACCTAATTCCTAAAAAACTTGTTTAGTGGTACAATGAGTCGTAAGATCAAGCTCTAAATATAAAGTTTTCACTAAAAGCTGATACAAACTTAGGATGAATAGTTGTTTATGAACCAAAAAGTGAGATCAAAATGAATTTAAAAAAATAGAGTCTCTCTCCTCTCCAGCTCACTTACCACATGCATATACTGAGGAGGCTATTTTCTGTGGCTGTAATTCTGACTTACAGTTGGACTGATAGTCAAACATTTGTCAAACAATGAAAACAAGATGAGATAGAAGAAAAAAAAGAAGAGTTGGATTTATACCCCACCCTTCACTTGGACTCTCAGAGTGGCTTGCAATCTCCTTCCCTTCCTCTCCCCACAACAGACACCCTGTGAAGTAGGTGGGGCTGAGAGATCTCTGAGAGGACTGCTCTTGAGAGAACAGCTCTGAGAGAACTGTGACTGACCAAAGTCACCCAGCTGGCTGCATGTGGAGGAGTGGAGAATCACACCTAGTCCTCTAGATTAGAGTCCACCACTCCTAACCAGACACCAAACTGCTGTTGAGTTGAGACACATGTCTGAAATTGAAATGGAACCCTTTTACTAAGTCACAGGATAGGGTTTGAAGATGCTAAGCCTTGTTTGATGTCTGGCAGCTGACAGAATGATAGGTTTGGAACTCATTATCTATCTGAATTTGACAGAAACATTGTCAATAAAAACCTGCTGGTGTCCTTGGCATCAGTTATAATTAAAACAAATAAGTGGAAGCCTTTACCAATATTCATAAGCAGGTTGCATCCCCCATGGAATCAGAAATTAGGTCTTGCTTTCTGAACCCACACCGAGGGCTTAGTTCAGTGCTTGATGTTATCTGGTTTCTGATGGAATGGAAGAATTTTATGCGCACAACTTTCCTCTGCTTTCTCCTGCCCAGCTGGCAGAGGCCTGGAATAGCAAGCTTCATCAGCACAGTGACTGCTTGAGCCAGTGGTACACTGTGGCTTAAAACAAAAAGGACCATGCAGTTCCTTAAGAGAAGGAGGCACAAGTTTACACACCCGTCACAAGGACGGCATTGTTAAGTATGGAACTCAACAACGTCTTGATTTCAGCAAGTGATTTCAGTTTATTCGTAACAGCAAACTCCAACTCAGAACACCACAATAACACACCACAAAACAGTGGAGCACAGCTCCTTCTTTTAAACTATCCCGGGCTGTCAAAGCCATTCCCAAAATAAGTTAAGGACCAATGGCAATACAGAGATAAGGTCCAATCACAATTGTTCCCGCTTTGACACATATTTACAAGATGATTGGTTCTGTACAGAGGTTTCTCAGAAACCAGCCAATAGTAATGTGACAGCTGAAGAGCCACATTTGAAATCAAGCTTAACATGGGAATTATGTTTATTTATTTGATTTTTATCCTTCGTAAGCTGCCCTGAGCCTGCTTTGGCAAGGAGGGCGGGGTAAAAATTGAATCAAATCAAATCAATCAATAAAGTTAAAGCTGTGTTCAACCAACATAGTTCATATAGGGAAAGAAGCCATCTTGCAGGTATAGCAAAGACATCTGTGTTTGGCATAGAACACCTCATTAAAGTTACTGGGGAGCCAACATATTCTCAGCATGAATTAAAGGCACTAATATCCCCAACACTGCCAAATAAAGTTGCTTTGAAAGACAGGGTGCCTATTCCAAGTGAAGACAATGCCTCCAAGAAGCCAGCTTCAGCTGCTTCGAAACGTGCTCATCAACACACTTCCTGCATGATCTCCTACTGGTTGGGATCACATTGTAAGGAAGAAAATAAGATGTCAAAGCAGCAACCAGTCAGGAAAAGGAGTAGCAAACAGAGTATTTTGGTTCTCTTGAAATTCTCCTTTTGAACATTTAATGCAGCCCAGATCATCTTTATTTAATGCAGTCCAATTCATCCTTATTTCTAGATTTGGAGCACCTGCCCATTTATTCCCTAAATTTTGCTGCCCTCTAGTGGGGCCATGTTTTTGGATTTCAAGATCAGGGTGCTTGTAACCTTATTGATGCACAGAAGGCAAGACATTAATGTTGGTGTGGCTGGGACAATGTCATTGCCATTGCTAGAAGAACCCACCTAAATTAGGAATAGGCTTATTCAAAGAGGGTTAATATGGCACAGCATTACCATTGCTAGAAGAACCCACCTAAATTAGGAATAGGCTTATTCAATGATCCTGTAGATAAGGCTGCCCCATGAATTTTAACGGGTGCAGGTACAAATGCACAGTACAAAATCTTCTACTGCACAAATTAATAGTTTTAAGATATTGAAAGTTATACACACATATTATCCTTTAAAAAAAAAACACCATGACTTTTAATAGCTGCAGACCTGAGCTGGGAGCCATCAGGCCGGATATATAACAGGATGTGTTTCACTTTTTTGAACAGCAAGACAGTAAGGAAGTTTGAACTTACATTTCTACATGTAGAACAAAGTTGGAGTCCAGTGGCACCTTTAAGACCAATGAAGTTTTACTCAAGGTTTGAGCTTTCACACACAAAACCTCATATCTTGAATAAAACTTTGTTGGTCTTAAAGGTACCACTGGACTCTACTGCTTCAGACCAACACAGCTATCCACCTGGATCTATTTCTACATGTAGTTGGTATTTTTTTATGGAAAGGGTGAAAGATTCAAAGTCCACTTAAGATCAAGAAATGTGTTTTTTATCAGCTTTGGCGGGCTTTGCCTGAAGAGTGAAATTGAGATGCTGATTAACCAGCTGGCTCAGTTATACCTTCCTGTGGCTGGAGAAAGCTGCAAGGGAATTACCAGCAACGACACCAACACAACCAATGTTCCCTCTAAGCTGTGGAGTCTTGTGAGCAAAAATTCTACTTTGTGATCTACTGGCATTAAGAACATAAGAGAAGCCAATGTTGAATCAAGCCAATGGCCCATGTAGTTCAACACTCTGTCACACAGCGGCCAAAATATACCACGTGCCATCAGGAGGTCCAGCAGTGGGGCCAGGACACTAGAAGCCCTCCCACTGCTGCCCCCTCCAGCACCAAGAATAGAGTGCATCACCTGCCCCAGACTGAGAATTCCCATCTATACCCTGTGGCTAATAGCCACTGGTGGACTTCTGCTCCATATGTTTATCTAATTCCCTCTTGAAACTGTCCATGCTTGTAGCTGCCACCACCTCCTGTGGCAGTGAATTCTATATGTTAATCACTCTTTGGGTGAAGAAGTATTTCCTTTTATCTGTTCTAACCCGACTGCTCGGCAATTTCATGGAGTGCCTACGAGTTCTTGTATTGTGAGAAAGGGAGAAAAGTACTTCTTTCTCAACCTGCTCAATCCTATTCATAATCTTATAAACCTCGATCATGTCACCCCTCAGCTGTCATTTCTCCAAGCTAAAGAGCCCCAAGCGTTTTAACCTTTCTTCATAGGGAAGGTGTTCCAACCCTTTTATCATTCTAGTTGCCCTTCTCTGCACTTTTTCCAATGCAATTAAAGTTGTGAACAAGCAATTTGGCTACTGCATAAACTAGCTTGCTCTGGAGCCATCCTTCCTGAGCTAAGACAAAAATGTGTGAGCCAGAGGCTAAAAAGCTGTAAGCTAACTCACACTAACTCAGCTTAGAGGGAACACTGAACACAACCCTCATGGTGGTTCATGAAACCCTCTAGACATCAAGCTGTGAGATTCTCCCTGTGCAGTGCCCCTGAACGCTTGCTGTCATACAGGGCCATACATGCACCAAATCTCCCCAGTGACGTATGTGAATAAGGGGTCTCTGGTCTGGCAAAGGTTCATCCAACTGACTCATGACTTCTATAGGGAGGAATCAAACAGGTCAGCCTTGAGCTGAGTGCCTGGAACCAGATGGCAATGGGAACAGTCCAGGAAGATAAGACTCTGCTGCACTGGGAGCTCCCAAGATACTTCTCTCAAAGGATATTGCACTGTGCTGATTAACCTCTGCTGGCTTAGCCTCCTGAATCCCTCTGACTTCCAAAAACTAGAGTCTGCAGTCAAGATGTGGTTTCAGAAATGAACAAATTCCAAAGAACTAGTCTGCTGTGGCAAAAACAGCAGAGTCCGATTGCATCTTAGAAAGTAATGATTTTTTTTTTTTGGTAGCAAAACCTTTTGTGAACAGCTGCCAAACTCCTTCAGATGCAGGAAATGGCATCCTAAAGGGCAGAAAAGTATATATTAAAAAGTCTGCAAATATGAAATGCAGTAGTGGAGCAATAGTCAGGTCAAATTTGCAGAGACCAAATATAAATGAGATAAAACTGGAACACCCGCTCCCAACTGCAGCTACTGGTGATAAATTAGCATAGGAAGAAATAACATTTATGAGAGGGACAATTATTTTCTTTAGTGGGAGAGCTGACCATGATCACAATGGATCCCAAAGGGCAAAGCCAGTTTAAATTTCATTTCAGGGTTCTACACACTGATCACGTGTTCAGATTTCAATGCAGGGGGAGAGAATTTTTTTTAAAAAAATTCACTGTACTGTACCAGATCCTTGGAGTGGTGGTGGTGGTGATGAAAAGTGCCATCAAGTCACAGCTGATATATGGCAATTCCGTAGGATTTTCAAGGCAGGAGACATTCGGAGGCGGTTTGCCATTGCCTGCCTCTATGCTATGACCCTGGAATTCCAAGGAGGTCTCCCATCCATTTACTAGCCAGGGCCAGTCCTGCTTAACTTCGGAGATCTGATGAGATAGGGCTTGCCTGGGCTATCCAGGTCAGCACAATCTCTGTAGAAGCTGCTAATAAATAAGGCCAAAATATGTTGCCCATTGTAATGGTTCTTTGTTCAGTAATCTTTGTTCACAAAATAGTAGAAGAAAAAAGACAGATGCTACTTAATAATACCTAATGTTGTAAAAGCTAGTGGATGAAACTAAAGCTTTGCAGTCCTAGGTACAGTTACATAAAAATGTTACTTTTCAATAAAATCACTAGGTGTTACTGTCAAGCGCCCAAGCTTGTGCTATAAGCACACCATCTATGGCTATTAAATATGCTCATCTTCCATTGATTTCATTTGGTCTTAAGGATGCTGAATAGTGCACAGAATTGTCCTAAATTTTAAAGGAAGGAGTTGTGATACATGTGGGCATTTTGCTCAGCACATTTAATTTACCTACACCTATAAATTATCTGCACAGCAATTAGTGGAAAAATAATTTCTACCATGCAAAAGCGAGCATAACAGCCCCACTGTTATTTCCCATACCTCTTTTTACAGACTTCTGCTGAAATGTACTAATGTGACCAGCTGCAGAACTGGTGTGCTTTGTAAGCTGAGCATCTGCTTAATTCTGGGCTCGGCTTGATTTCATGGCAACAAACTGCACCATGATATGTGTGAAGAATAGCAGCAATTTTATTTGCACAGCCAATGTGCTAAATCTACCTTTGTTTTATATGAATAAAGCTGCACTACACTGCACAAATAACACTGAACTTCAGAACACTGTGCAGAGGATCTCTAAGCACAACAGTTTCCTTGATGTTCATATGACTTGGAAGGCAGCTGTTTACTTATGTGCAGTTTTACATATGCGTGGTGATTCTCTGATGATCTTCAGTGCCACTGGCATCTGGAAAAGACCAAACAACCGTCTCCTGTGGCTGCCTTCCTACTTCTCATGAACCTATGAGTACAGTTCATAGGAACCTCTGGTGAAGAGAAGGTGGCGGTTTTGCATCTTCTTCCATTAGCTCTTCAAGTTTTAACTGTGCGTCAACAACACTGTACCTTACTAACTGCTTTCATATGTCCTGAGCTGCTTGCATGCATGGTTCTTTGTCCTTGTTATGAGGCAATGAGGCCTTCTTACCTAGCATTTCATGTCAGTTCTAATGGCATATTTAAAATGATCTACCTGTTTTGACTGCAAGCTTTGCGGCCCATAATGTGTCACATATCAACTATGTAACATGACTGCAGGGCTTCTTCTTGCTCACCAGTTACACTAACACAGGAGTGTCAAACATGCAATCCAGCCCACAAGATCCCGGCTGTTTCCTGCTTCCCTTTCCAGTTCTGCTGCTGTTGCTACATCACAGCTTATTTTACCAGACTCTCTCAATTGCACAGGAGAGATATATAGGCAAGCCTCTCCTGTGCAATTGAGAGAATCTGGTAAATCACTGGCTGAGGCTCCTTCCCCTCCTTCTCCCAGGGGGAGGGAGAGAACCAACCAGAGGGAAGCCTTTCTTTCCTTCCACTGGCTGAGGCTCCTTCCTGAAAGGAGGGAGGAAGGGAGGGAGGGAGGGAGAGCTTGCTTTGCTGGACTGCCTCAATCGCATGGCAAAAATACCAGGCAACTTTAAGACCAACAAAGTTTTGTTCAAGGTATGAGCTTTTGTGTGCCTTGCTACAGTGTGTTTGTATTTTGTTGGGCTCCTTATGCCAAGGCTCTCCTGGGTGTAACTGGATTTCCTCCCCCTTTTCACTGTGTTCATGCCCTCATGATCCAGTCTTTCTCAGTAAAAAAACAATGTGAAAGTTAATTGTGTTTGTCTGTGTCCTTTATAAAGTTTATATCTCTGCTACTTGGCATTATATTTTATGACACACACAGCCCGGCCCAACAAGATCTAATTTATGCGAGATCCGGCCCTCATAACAAATGAGTTCGACACCCCTGCACTAACATATTCTGCAAGTTAAATCCAGGTGAGTAACTGTGTTGGTCTGAAGCAGTAGAATAAAGTTTGAGACCAGTGGCACCTTTAAGACCAACAAAGTTTTATTCAAGGTATAAGCTTTTGTGTGATTTTTTAAAATTCCATTTGTCTGAAGAAGTGTGCTTTGCACACAAAAGCTTACACTTTGAATAACAAACTGTGTTGTGCTTAAAGGTGCTACTCAACTCAAGCATTGTTCTGCTGCTTCAGACCAGCATGGCTACCCACCTGAATTTTTGTTATACTCTGCAAGTCTTATGGCTGTCTTTCAACTTGTTGTATTCAGATTTCTTTCCATTCTGCTTGTCCCTACAGCTGATGCAATCCTTTGCTTCTTTGTCTATGGGATCAATACTGCCTATCAACCTATCCCACCATTTTCTAAGGAAATTAGGGCAGTGTACATGGCACTGCCCTCACAAATACAGCTCTGTCTGGTAGGTTAGGCTAAGAGTGACTGGCTAAGATAATCCAGTGACTTTCATGCAGAGCCGGCTCACCTAGGGCGCCGGGCCTGCAGGGGCGCCAAACTGTCCCCTGCCCCCCACGTGAAAAGCCCCTGCCACCGCTACCTCCCTGCCACTGGTGCCAGTGAAGAGGGCCCTGGCGGGGCTCAGGAGGCGGTGGTAGAGCTTGCCCTCCCTCCCCCTCCCCCCTGGGGGGGAGAGAAGGTGGGGGCGGCAGCGCCCGCCAGCGAAGAGCACCCCAGCGGGTGCTCAAAGGCAAGCCGGCATGGCTCAAAGGGAAGGGGCAGGGGTTTAAACCCTGCCCCTTCCCTGGCTTGCTGGGGTACTCGGCTCAAAGGGAAGAGGTGGGGGTTTAACCCCCCGCCTCTTCCCTGGCTTCCCTGGGCGCCCCGCAGCTGCGGAGCACCCAGGAAAGCCGGTGCTGGGAGGGAAGGGAAGGGGGTTAGAACTCCTGCCTCTTCCCTGGCTTTCCTGGGCACCCCACAGCTGCAGAGTGCCCAGGACAGCCAGCGCTGGGAAGGAAGGGACAGGGGCAACCGGGCGCTGTCTTGCTGCTCAGGCCGCTGCCCCCCCCTCAGTCTCCAGGCCAAACCGGGAGGTTGGCATCCCCGGTGGGGTGGGCACCACAAGCTAGCCTGCCTAGGGCGGGTTTCATGGCAGAGGGAGGATCTGAACCCAGGTTTCCCAGGTGCTAATCCAATACTCTAATTCAGGGGTCCTCAAACTTTTTAAACAGGGGGCCAGTTCACTGTCCCTCAGACCGTTGGAGGGCCGGACTATAGTAAAAACAAAAACTATGAACAAATTCCTATGCACACTGTATATATCTTATTTTGAAGTGAAGAAACAAAATGGGAACAAATACAATATTTAAAATGAAGTAAAATTAAATCAACAAACTTACCAGTATTTCAATGGGACTTCCTTAGCCCCCGCCCCCAGGATGACATCCCCTCTCCGGCTGAAAGGGATCAGTCCCCTGGGTGGCCCTTGTGGCATTGGGGGGGGCTCGTGGGCATTGCTCCCACGGGGGGGTTCTCTCCCCCCCCAAACAGACCTTTCCAATGGGGCTACTCGGGAGGAGCAGGGCCGGCTCCAGGTTTTTTTGTGCCCTAGGACTGGCTCCGGGGAGAGGGACGCGGCGCGCTGTGCAGGGGCAGGCAAGAGGGCACCTGTGAAGGGCGGGGGGGTGAGGAGCGGGCCCGGCGGGAGTCCGGCTGGCCGAGGTGCGGCAGAGGCTGAGGCGGGGTGGTGGGAGTTACTTTCCAAGCCCTCCTGCCCGAGGAGCCAGAGGAACCCGGAAGGACGCCGGACGAGGCTTGGCCTGGTGCGGGCTGGGGGCGGCAAGAGCGCGGCGTGGGGGGCGGACCCTGCAGGCGCGCGCCAGGCTGGCTGTGTGCGGACCCTGCGAGCTGGGCTGGAGCTTCTCGGCCACCGTTTGTTGCTGGCTCGGCGCCAGGCGGGAGGAGCAGCCAGGCAGGCAGGCGGCCAGAGGGGCGGCCAGAGGGGGAGGGCGGGCAAGCTCCGCTGCTGCCTCCCGCGCCCCGCTGGGGCACTCTTCACAGCCTGGCGGCGGCAGCGGGGCTTTCCACAGGGGGGCGCAGTTTGGTGGAGGAAGAGCCCGGCAGGCGGGCGGGGGCGCTGCTGCTGCGCTTCCCGAGGAGGAGGAGGCGGGCACAAACACCCGGTGGGCCATATAAATGTCCTCGGCAGGCCGCATGTGGCCCACGGGCCGTAGTTTGAGGACCCCTGCTCTAATTATTACACAACAATAGCATATCCATTTGTTAATCATGTTATCTGTTGTCTTCGCAGCCACTTTTATGCTGTCTGCTGCCCTTCATGTGACACATGAAAGCTTCCTTTTAGATTCCTTTTCTCATATTCATTGCACAATATATCACTACTTGTAGATAGTCTTGTTGGAATACATTTATATGCTGTCAAGCAGATATAATAGAACAAAGTTCAAGTCCAGTGACACCTTTAAGACTAAGTTTTGTACAAGGTATAAGCTTTCGTGTGCACGCACACTTCTTCAGATACAGTGTAAAAAGGTAAAGGTAAAGGTTCCCTTGCTCGAAAGCCAGTCGAATCCGACTCTAGGGTTGCTGTGCTCATCTCTGTTTCAAAGCCAAAGAGCCAGCAGTGTCTGAAGACGTTTCTGTGGTCATGTGGCCAGCATGACTAAACACCAAGGTGCATGGAATGCTGCTACCTTCCCACCAAAGTGGTACTTATTTATCTACTTGCAATTTCTTGCTTTCGAACTGCTAGGTTGGCAGGAGCTGGAACTAGAGATGGGATCTCACCCCATCATGTGGCACCCGGGTCTTGAACTGCTGAACTACTGACCTTCCACAGCCTGCAGTACAGCATCTTAACCACTTGTACTTGCATATGAAAGTTAATACCTTGAATCAGGCCCGTAGCTACAGTGGGGCGTGTCGGGGCCTGGCCCCCCTACTTCCATCCGGCCCCCAGGCCCCTGGATCTCTGGGCCACCCAAAAGACTCTGGGCTGCTTGGAGGACTTTCCACCACTGCCCCTTCCCCAAGCATGACTTGCCTCCCCATTTAGGCAGGCAGAGTGCGAATGCTGCAAAAGTGAGTTTTTTAAAATGTTATATATTTTTTTAATTTTGTGACATCAGTGCCCCCTGACTTATTTAAAGGCCCCCCGAATTACAAAATCCTGGCTACGTGCCTGCCCTGAATAAAACTTGGTTGGTCTTAAAGGTGCCACTGGGCTCAAAATTTGTTCTGTTGCTTCAGACCAACATGGCTACCCACCTCAGTTAAGCAGATATAATGGCACCCACAGCTTCTTGGATCCAACAGAGTACTACTGCAAACATTCACATAAATTGTGGGGGCCCAATCTGTGCCAATTTCCCCTTCCTACTGTAGCTCCTGTGCCTCACTCCATGCAATTCCAGAGTCCCCTAACTCTCAACCCTGTCTTTTAGGGAGTACAGGAAGCTATAGCAGAAAAAAGCTTCATTCCTTGAATTGAGAATCTGGCTACCAGTTTGTTGAAGTGGACAGCGGAAGACAGGAGGGCCTGGCGTGATCTGGTCCATGGGGTCGCGAAGAGTCGGACTCGACTGTGCGACTGAACAACAACAATTGTTGAACTAAAGCCACCAAATTTACCATACTGTCTTGGAAATATTGTTCTAGATTGCAATGAGTGGGTGGCAGGGATTTCTTAATCATTCACCATCTTCTGATGCTCCCCTACAAATTCTGAGACTCGAAGCTATGCCTTTCTGGAGTAAAATAGGAGGGGGATGTATAGAGAAGTGGTAGGTAGAAAAAAGGGTTAAATAGCCTTCCCACTAATGCTCCTGTGCTGACGTCCTCATATTTGCATTGCTTAGGTAGTTCTATTCCACCTGATACAGTAGCTACACTAATGCCTCTAAAACCCCCCATGCAAGTGCTACGTGCACATACTACATGTCCCAACTACCCACAGTTGTTTGGAGAGATGGCATCCAGTCCTAGACCAGCAGCCCCTAGGAACATGGAGGGATATGATATCTGGATGTGAACTACTTCCATTGCCCTGGATCATTTTAAACACTTTGTAAGGTAAGTCATTTTGCCTTCACACTTGCTGAGGCTGTGGTTTCAACAGCTGTGCAAAAATGTGAACAGCTGGATGCCATGCTAAATTATACTACAGGGCAATATGATCACTAATCCTTGCCAATTGAAATTTGCAAGCTAAATTACAGAGGGATATTTGAAAGTCTATCATTGCAGAAAAAGTTATTTATACTGTGACTCATTTCCAGCCTTTATAGAATGCAATGCAGAAAGAAAGAAAGAAAGAAAGAAAGAAAGAAAGAAAGAAAGAAAGAAAGAAAGAAAGAAAGAAAGAAAGAAAGAAAGAAAGAAAGAAAGAAAGAAAGAAAGAAAGAAAGAAAGAAAGAAAGAAAGAAAGAAAAGATCAGGAAGTCTAGCTTACATCTGGTTGCATTAAGCTTTTGGAACAAAGCTTGAGAAAGGTTACATGTGGAAAGCATTAGGTTAAAACTGAAAATGTACACGTGCTTTACAGGGAAGATGTACGATCAAGAGCCTGTTAGTCTGACTAACCTTTTCTGGAAAATGTATATTTATTTTCAGTTCTGACCATTTTCTTTCATATATATGTGTCAGAAATATTTCCAAAAGACTTCTCATGCAACTACTTTGTCAGAACAAGCCCCCGCATACCACATACCACTAAACTATATGTTACACAACTGTAATTTTATCTGATCTTTTTAAAGCCAAAAGCATCTCTGAAGGTTGTGAATTTAAGCAGAAGTCCTTTTGTCTTGTGCCTTCAAGTTGCTTTTTCATTCCTCTATGGGGGAGGGGGGAGATGATATTTCCCCCTAAATAGAGATGAAAGCATGTGTAATTTTGAGCAGAAAAACAGAGTTAAACAGTCCCATCTGATTAAACTCATCTGACTAAAGTCGGGGGCAAATTGCATCTAATGCTTAGTTACACCCTTACACAACTTGCATCAACATCTATACCTTCTAAATTCACTGTCACATTTGAATTGTGTACACATGCAGAAGCAAACAAGTCTCTTTTTAATTCTAGGGGTGAAAGTGATGAACCAGATACAGCCCTATATGGCTGGGGTCCAACATACCTAAGGGACTGCCTTTCCCCATATGTTCCCCAACGGGCACTACAGTCGGGGACACAACATCTCCTGGTGATGCCAGGCCCCAAGGAGGCCAGGCTTACTGCAACCAGGGTCAGGGCCTTTTTGGTGGTGGCTCCTACCTGGTGGAATGAGCTCCCGGAGGAGATCCAGGCCCTGCAGGACCTTGCGCAGTTCTGCAGGGCCTGCAAGACGGAGCTCTTCCGCCAGGCTTTTGAGTAGGAGCCACCACTACTTTTACCATCACTGTCTTTACCATCACTACTAACTGGCCCTGTGAGGAGTGAATGACAGTGCTGCATGGAGCTGACACCACTGAACTGGGAGTACCATCTTTAAGATGCCATCTTTTATTGAAGACCAAAACATCTAGAGCACTTAATAATGTAAATGATTGTTTTTATGTTGTTTTAACTTGTTTATGTATTGGCATATGCCCTGTTTGTAAGCTGCCCTGAGCCCGCTTGTGGGGAGGGCGGGCTATAAAACAAAATAATTAAATAATTAAATAAATAAATAAATACATGTGAGGAAAGCTCTACAGATATCTATGGCAGGGGTCACCAAACTGTCTGAGGCTATGAGTACCTTTGAAGTTCTGAGAGAGGGTGGTGTTATAAACTCACCATGGGCCTGTGTGTTATCACATGCATGTTGTGTGATTGCCTCCATGTAAAAGCATGTGTTTTTTTTGTGACACCACCTCAGATTATAAAACTCAGCCTATCCCATAACCAGTGCCTTGGGGAGCCCTGGTAAGGCTGCCTCCTGGCAAGTACAAAGGGCAGAGCTTTAGCCCCCTGCCTGCATATTCTTATCATGTATAAACAGTCTAGGAGTGTGGGTAGGATTCTAATCATACTCTGCTTTCTTAAACAGGAAACAATAAATATTAAACTAGAGCACATACATGGAAAATAGCTGTCATGCCTAGTGAGTACAGATCTAAGGAAAAGAATACAAAAACACGCATTTAGCTAAGTTACAATAGAAGACCTTTACCTCAGGTGGAGCAAACACATCTCCATACTCTCAACTGCCCCCTTTGCAGAGGAGCTTGGGTTCCAGTGTAGGTCACAGCATCTGGGAGAAGTATTTGAACAAAGAACAAAGGGAGATTCCACCTGTTAAACCTTTCTGCCTGCTTTGATAGAAATGTCCCTCCAGTCCAATATTAGGACTCCTGTTCCTCGTGGGAGATACCCTTTCTCACAATACAAGAACTCGTGGGCTGGGCACTCAATGAAACTGCTGAGCAATCAGGTTAGAACAGATAAAAGGAAGTACTTCTTCACCCAAAGAGTCATTAACACATGGAATTCCCTGCCACAGGAGGTGGTGGCAGCTACAAGCATGGATGGCTTCAAGAGGGAATTAGATAAGCATATGGAGTAGAAGTCCATCAGTGGCTATTAGTCACAAGGTATAGATAGGAACTCTCAGGCTGGGGCAAGTGATGCTCTGTATTCTTGGTGCTTGGGGGGGTAACAGTGGGAGGGCTTCTAGTGTCCTGGCCCCACTGCTGGACCTCCTGATGGCACCTGGTATTTTTGGCCACTGTGTGACAGAGTATTGGACTAGATGGGCCATTGGCCTGATCCAACATTGGCTTCTCCTATGTTCTTATGTTCTAATCAGGTTACCAGGTACATAGCCCATATCTCCATACCCCCAATCAGGTTTTTTTATGACCAACATCCATCTTCTCCCTTTGACAGGTAAGCCAAATGGACTATCTCTGAGAGGAAACCCAATTCCTATTTTTCCTAACTCTCTGGCACTTTTTTTAATTGCACCCCTCTTGTGGAAATAAACAGTTGTCATGGTTTCAGAGATTTCCCCATGCGCTTTACAGCATCCTCCCTCTCTGAATACACAACAGTGAGTGCCACCCCCAAATGGCTGCCACAGGAGATAGAGACAAATCCCAAATGGCTGCTTCTCCCCCTTTGAGGTGCAAAAGAATCGCAGAAGGGGAATAACAAGAAATGAAGGAAAACATGGGGGAAGAGGGAGGGAGAAGGGCAAGGGAAATAAAAAGAAAGCCTGAAATGTGAATAGAACCACTCACTGTCTAAGGAATGCCTGGTTGCTTACCACTTCTGATCCTCCAGTAACTGCAGCTGCTATTGCAGCCACAGAAAACCCTTTAATTGGAATGTGGGCAGCCAATAACAAGGCCTGACTTACAATGGGCCTGCACACTTTCTGAGAAGCTAGACAGGCTCCAGGAGAAGTACTGGCAGGCACCATGGTACCCTCCAGTGATATGTTGGGGAACCCTGATTGATGGGCACAGTTCTCTCAGGAGAGAGGCATATGACACTGGTCCACATAGCAGCCTCACGAAGGACACATCCATGCAGACAGCAACATCATAAGCATGTACCCAGGAACTGGCTTCTCAGAAAGTGGCTAGCTGGTATGGAGAATTAGCTCTGCATGAGGATGCAGCTGTCATACAAGAGGGAGACCAAAAGTGGTTGAGGTGATATTGTCATACTGAGGCTTGATACTGATGTGAGCCAGTGTGGTATAATGGTTCGAGTGTCAGAGTAGGATCCAGAAGACCCAGGTTTGAATCTGCCATGGAAGCTCACTGGGCCAGTCACACTCTCTCAGCCTAAGCTACCGCACAGGGTTGATCTGAAGATACAATGTGGGAGAGGAGAATGATGTAAGCTGCACTGGAGAGAAGGCAGGACATAAATGCAGTAAATACATAAATATTAATGTGATGCTGGCAAGCAAATGAACTCACTTGTACTTTGCGCACACAGTGCCTTGTATAAACTGGGCTGCCACCTGTGAAAGGCAAGTGCATATGCTTAATTGGCATGCCAGTGCATCACCTGCCCATGCTATGGTCTTCTGGCAAGCTAAACACACACAGTGGTTATGGATGGTTAGCAACTGTTTGCACAAAATGCTGTGCAAATGTAGAGTCCCATGTTATTTTTTTCAGTCATGTTAAAAAATCAGACCTAATCTCTTTTCCAGCACATATTATTCTGTTTTAGTTAATCCCTAATGCCCTTCTACTATTCTTCATATATTTTCCTGCGTGATGCCTCTTCTCTAGGATATGGGCTATATTTTAAATGGTTTTTTTTTACTTTTTTTTTGCTGGAGTACAAAAATGAAAGCAAATGGGCTTAATTTTCAGGATTTCCTCAGTATACACAATACACTAATACAATAGAGAGCAGACTGGACTTGAACATTTCCCTCTGATATATTATATTTTAAACTGCAGGGAGGTTGTTTTTTTAAAAAAAAAATATATGGGGGAGCATAAGAAAAGGCACCTCCCCTACGTTCCCATTTTACTGTCCATAAATCCCATTTTACCATTTGGACAAACTGCATGGCTGGAGACCACAACCTAGGTTCTAAGACTTTCAAATCATGGTCCAGATATGCAGGAGAATAAGGATGCAACAGAGTGCTGAGGTGGCTGAATGTTCAGAAAGGTGAGGGTTTAGGCTTTTCACGTTTCCTAAATTCCCTTTAATTGGAAAATCACCACAAGTCTGCAAAGGTTAAATCTTTCCCTGATATAATTTTTTGCTAAGTTACAGGGAGTTTGTACACGGCAAAGCATTATGAATATGACCGTTTTCTCCTGCATTCTCAAGGGGTATAGCCACCTCAGAATTATGCCACCTCATTTCGCTGCTTGAGCAGCCCTAGCCCCAGTGAAGCGAGACACTCACATCATGTCTACCAACGTGGCCTTTGCACACAGACAGTGCGGCCACTATTTTGAGTACACGAAGGAGCAAACTGTCTCGTCTGTGACACACACAGTGCCTGTGTTCAGCTGCCCGATTTTGGACTATGCATGCGCTCTAATGGGGCAATGCTAAACTTTTTTAAAAATAATTTTAAAATTTCAAAAGAGAAGGATTCCAGTCAGGCAAGGGAGTAGTCTCCCGTTTTCCTCTGCTAAGTGTTGCACTTAAAAAAAAAAAAATTAAACCGCCCCCACTTCCCTGGGAATTCTGTTGAAGAGAATTATTCTGAGTGGAACTGCCTAGTTTCGGTCTGTCAATCAGGGCCGCTTTTCCCGCGCAGCCACAACCAGGCGCAGGAGAAAGTGGCGAGGACGCGCCCGCCGCTCTCCTCTGTCCCTGCCCAGCGCCTGAGGGGCCTTCTTAGCCGGCGCCTGGGTCCCGGCAGGGCAGGCTGGGGGAGGGACGGAAGCAGCCGCGTCACGGCCGGCCTTCTTCCTTCCTCCATTCCCTCCTTCTCTCGGCCAGTCCCGGGGCTGCCCGGCCCCGCTGCTCTTTCCCCGAAGTCGAGCGGTTGTCCCATGAACCCGCTCGTTTTGGGACTTCGGGGGCTACGAATCCGAAGAAGGGGGGCGGCTCGCTGGTGTCGTTCTTTTGGCGCCAGGAAACTTTGCAGATTGTTCCCCTTGCCAGGCTAGCCGTGAGTTTGCTGGAGCGGAGACCTCCAGAGCTCCCGCCGCTCCACCGCTTGACGGACGCACCCCAGCCCGCTATTAGAGTGGAGACTGTTGGGAGCGGGGTGGTAGCCTAGTTATTTGGGATTGAGGGTGGCGCCATCTCTACGACGACGACAGTCGCCGGCTTCTTTTACAACCCGCCCCCGCCCAAGACACTTGCAAGTAAGCCTCGGTGGGGTATTTTACCGCATTATATAGGATAGGATCTTTAGCGACACAGGACAGAGGCAGAACCGACGAAAAAAGACATTTCCGTCCACTCTCAGAGCTTCCTTATGAGTGGAATGGGGATGGTCATCTGCTGTCGTGAGTTCAGATCCAGAGTGTTGTAGTTATTGCGGTCTAATGAACACCCTTGTAATGTGGAGTGCCTGATCTGGCCTGTGCAGTATAAAACAGGGTGGAACTCCCCCCCTCCCCGTTTATTCGTGATTTTGAAAAAAAATATTTTAAAAAGGGGGAGGGAGGGAATGACACTGGCACTCTTGCAGACCAATCTTAGCCATGTCTACTCAGAAGTAAATCTCACTGTGTTCAATCCAGTTTACATCCAGGAAAACATGTATGGGATTACAGCCATTATTTACCATGAAATATGGATAGACTGAGATTTCCCTACTGAATAACTCAGAAGCCCAAGAATTAAAGATTTTGACATGGGCACTAACTGTAGGTGCATGGAAAGTCTAAAGAACAAGCAGGCCAAGAAGAATTTGGACCCTTGTGGCTAATTAGAGGAGATGGGGCTTGCTTGGGGACAAAAGTGGACATCTCAAGCTAGGGTCCTACTTAGGTCTCTAAGGTGCTACTGGACTCAAATCTAGCTATCCCAAGCTGTGTGGCTTGTTCCATGGCATAAAAGTGATAAATTGAACTAATGATGCTGCCTTCCCTTAGTTAATATCTCCTGTCCCAAAGGGGAAACCTCCATTATGGGGACTGCTTCATCCTTGGTAAACCCAGTAGGCACTGTCGGGGAGGTGATTGAAGACACATATGAGGGAGGTGGGGGTGAAGCCTGCGAGATCCCTGTGGAGGTGAAACCCAAAGCCCGCCTCCTGCGCAGCTCCTTTCGCCGTGTGGGGACGTCACGGCCTGGAGGCCTCATTGGGGCCAGTTTCAAATCCACTGCCTCTGTACAAGAGCTGGAATGTATGGCAGAGTACGAACGCCTGAAGAAAGAATACGAGATCTTCCGTATCAGCAAGAACAATGAAGTGGCATCTATGATGAAGAAAGAGGCCAAACTGGATAAAGAAAACAAGCGCCTGCGGGCAGAGCTGCAGGTAAGTTAGAAGGATCATGACAGCTTGGGCTGGCCGAAAGAAGGAAGGGAAGGGCATAGAGGGATCTTAGGTCTGCGGAGGCCAGAGGCAGAGAGTGGACTGCACTGCTTTTTTAAAGATGTGGATGTCCCTTTGCATAGAGAACTCTGTTCAGAGAGAAAACAAGCACAAAGAATCTGTCCTCTGTTTTGTCCTGTGCTGGTCTCATGTTTATAGGGTGCTTTTAACAGTGGGTAATTCTAAGATGCGGTCCTCCAAGATCCACCACGGCCACTCATTCCTCCACATTCAAGGCTAGTCCAGGAAACCTGTGCTGACCACTCCAGGTGGCTATGAAGATTTCACTGTATTTCACTGTAACTGAAGGTGAAATCCTTCAAGTCAACTATCTATATTATAATAAATGGGGGTTTCCATAGTAATACAACTTTGCAGATTGTATTCAGGATCAGGATCTGTAACACAAGCAAGTTTTAGCACTGCATTATTTTAGGTATTTATTGCCTTGATTCTAACAACATGTATTTGGAAGAAAGTCAGTTTGATTGTGATAAATAGATGTTGGAATATAAGCCTAAATGCAACACAATGACTTTTTGGGAAATGGAATTAAGTGTGAAAGCTTTCTGTGAACTACTAATTTTTTAATTCTGCGATTTAGCAGTCAGAGATTGTCTGTATAGCCCAGGCTAGGCCAATCTCATCATATCTTGGAAGCAAAGCAGATTTGGCCCTGGCCAGTATTTGGATGGGAGACATCCAAAGAATACCAGGGTCGTGACACAGAGGCAGGCAGTGGCAAACCACCTCTGAAATATCTCTTGCCTTGAAAAACCTACAGGGTCACCATAAGTCAGCTGTGACTTGGCGGCACTTTCCAACACCACCGAGGGTAAAAAAACTGAACAAACTAAAACCAAGAATGGTCTTTTTCAGGCACTTCAGAAAACATACCAGAAAATACTCAGAGAGAAAGAAAGTGCTTTAGAGGCTAAATATCAAGCCATGGAGAGAGCTGCTACGTTTGAACATGACCGAGACAAAGTCAAGAGGCAGTTCAAGGTAAAGTCTCCATTTTCCTTGTGTCTTGGGCAGCTCATTGCGGAGTTCAGCTGTCAGAGTCTGGTTGCTGGACCTTGAGTGAACGCACTGAAAGATGTTTGTAAATGAAAGGTGTGTGCATGTGTTAATTTCATGCCAGCATGGACTGACTCAAATAGAACACTGAGTGAGTTTTCGGAGGAGGCTCATGCATTAGGAAGTGCAGTTTGTGTCTGGTCATTGTGGCCATTCATCGAATCCTTTCACTTTTATAGATTTTTAGAGAAACCAAGGAAAATGAAATTCAGGATTTACTGAGGGCAAAGCGTGAGTTGGAGGCAAAATTGCAGAGGCTGCAAGCTCAAGGCATCCATGTATTTGACCCTGAGGAGACAGACTCAGATGATAGCTGTACAGAGGCTGCTGGTAAGGACTCCACATACAGTTTTGGACGTCGTCATATGACCGTGTTATATAAATATGTGAAATATAAAACAGACAAAAACCTAACGGCAGTTCTTTCTGGCTACTGAAAATGTCACAATGTAATTTTTAAACAATGAAAATATTTTGCTTCATGAAAGTTTTAAATAAGGCACCTTACAGTTTCTAAAACGACGCCCTTCTTTCCATTCTGAGAATCTTGGCTGTTGATTAAGGGCTGGGTGATATTTCAGTTTGGGCATGTAATCTTTTAGGAGCAAAATATAACAGAAAATAAAGAAGAGGAATACAGTTTTCTAAATCTTAACTCGTTTAAGCCTTCTTTATTAGGTTGGGAACACAGCTTGGGATGTGTGTGAGATTTTAATGGACTTAACTGCAGGAGGGGGAAAGGTTGAACAATCCCCTGCTCTCTGCCACTGTTTAGCTATTGGCTATATCTTTGCAAGTTTGCTTTTCAGTTGAAAAATAAGACTTTGGGGGAACAGAGGCATACATACACTGCCATTGTACATCCTTCTAAGTGCATTGACTTCAGTGGATCTAGAAGGATACACAATGGCACTGGACGCTTCCTTTTCCCCAAAGATTTATTGGGGAAATAGATAGAATTCCATGTCACATCTAACCATGACTTCTTAGTATCCAGTGCTCAGGTCAGTTTGCTGTCTCCCTGTCCAGTTTCCAGCTGTAGTGCAAGCTAAGATAGCATTTGTGCAAAGTACTTGCAGCTCTGTATCCCCCACCCCACTGGCTTTTTCAACCACCATAAATTCCTTCCTACAATGGAAACTGAGTTACGCAGCCAGCAGAATCATACATTGCATAGTTCTTTTTGGACAGTACCACTTCAAATGACAAATGAAAGCAACGATAAAAACATGGGCCCTCAACAAGTGTGAGATGTTTCTAATCAGTCACCAGTGGGGCTTCACAAGTGAAATAGGAGAAAGGGGGCAGCCTCACTGCAGCCCTCCAACCTATGAGACTTTTTGTCCATGCAGGTCCTATGACTGTAGGCATTGTCTTTCTAGGGTCCCAAAGGGATTGCTGAGGGAAGGGGAACATGGAGAAAATCTATGGGTTGCAGTTGTCATTGGTGGAACACAACCTATTAATTTCCCATTGTTTTCAAAGTTTTGGTACAAAGATTCTTGCTCCTGGTTCTGTTGTGGGTGAGTTTGTCATGGTTACAGTTAATTAGTATCAAAGCTGTAGTGTGACAGTATCCGACAAAATTACGCATTTCTTACTACATAAATTCTTGTGGTAATTTCAGTGTGGGGGTGCCAGGTTTCCTTTGACTGTTTCTGTTCTTTTAACTTTTTTCCCTCACAACTCATAGTCTGTTACTGGCACTTCAGCTGGTCATTGTGGGTCTCCAGGGAATGCTGTTGTTTGGGCCCCTCTTGTACAACATTTGGAGTACTCCCACATCCAGAAGAACACACATAAGATGGTTGATTATTTCTGTCCCCCAACAGCACTGAGCTTAGGCCCCAGGGCAAATCTGGACCTCTAGAATTTTTTTACCCCACACCTCATCTCAACAACCCTGCAGAAGATTATTGTTATTTTATTTGAAGGCAGTGAGTATGGTAGTCAGCAGTGTGATGATTTTGTTGCAAGTTGTGTAACAAGTAAAGAAGCAGTGTAAAGTTTCTCTTCATGTGAGCCATAAGGGAGCATCTTATTTAGTTAATTTTTGCCCAAACCTTCTTCCGTGGAGTTCAGGGTTTTATCGTCACATAAATTCTGTGAGGTAGTTTGTGAGAGAGTGCTTGCCCAAGACCTAGTGAGCAAAGATTTAAGTCCAGGTCTTTCCAGGTTTAGTTTAACATTCTAAGCACCACACCAACACTAATAAAGGTGTTCTATAGCTGTAGGAGGTTTGTAAATGAATACAGTCACTGTGCTTCTTTCTTAAACATCTTACTGATGCATGGTAGAAAGGCCTTGACTTAGAACTATAGTTAAAGAAAAAAAAGAATCTGTCATGATACAAGTGTTAAGTACATTTTGACAGCTAATTTTAGCTTCAATTAGGACTTTGGCTAAACTCCAGACAACTGTGTGCAAGGCCAGTTCCACCATTAGGTGAAGGATGACAAACTGTCAATTATTTAATGCACTGTTGTGTTTTTCCTGCTGCCAGTGGCAGTGTATGTAGGGAGGAAGCATATGAATTTTCCTCCTCAAGTGTCAGAACAGTTTAAGGCGTACTCTAGGAGCCTGGCAGAGCTTTAAGCTTGTGTATCTTGAACAAGATATCCTCTGGCCTGGCTGCATAGCAGAGCACTTTCAAACACTGTTTATGACAATGGTGCAAATGCCTGCTGCTTTATAGTCGGAGTCAAAGGCTGCAAAGTGTGCTGATTAGATGGTATGTCTCACTGAGCTCGGTGGGACTGATTTCTGAGCCATTGATCCCAGGAGACTTCAAGTTTGGTTCAAACTCTATATAATAGTAGAACAAAGTTTGAGTCCCGTGGTACCTTTAAGACCAACAAAGTTTTATTTAAGGTATGAGCTTTTGTGTGCACGCACATTTCCTCAGACACAGTGTCTGAGGAAGTGTGTGTGAACACAAAAGCTCATACTTTGAATTAGACCTTGTTGGTCTTAAATGTGCCACTGGACTCAAACTTTATTCTACTGCTTCAGACCAACACAACTACCCACCTGGATCTGTCTATATGATAGTGAAATACACATTTGTTGCAACCAGGATCCATCTCAGTCACATCCAAAGAGAAAGATGGCCCCTAGTTTTTAGAGTACAGGAGAAACATAACAGTGGGATACTAAATGTTTCCTGTACCAATGGCTCATCTCTCCACGGCTTGTCTTCTAATGCTGTTTCCCCACAGTTGTGCTGAAATACTAAAAGGAGGCCTAGCAGGGACAAAAGCATCTCTGGTGCAGGGAGAGGTTAACTGAAATAAATAGTAGGCTTAAGACAGGTTGAGCTCCCTGCACCTGGACCCTGTTGTTGGTCTATGTGTGACCAGGACAGACCTGAGCTTAAACGAACAAGTTGGCAGCCATAGTGTGTAATTTTGAGCTTTAGACATGAGGGTATGGCTGAAAAAAATGAGAGTGAAATTAGTTGTGACTCACATAAACTTAATGGGGCAGTCATAACTGACTTGAGCTGGATGGGGGCCAACATGTTTTGGATTAGGCCAGAAATGTCCCACTAGGGGTGTGCAAACTGTGGAAAGAAAGTATGTCTAGGGAATGTGGTCACTGGATTGGAGCCAAAGAACTGTGAGTGGAAGGAAAATGGCAGTCAGAGTATCTTTCCATGAGGTATATGGGTATTGCTTCCCATATGCAGATGTACTTTTCTGATTTAGCCCAACTGTTTTAAATTGGTGTAAATAGTTATCTGCTTGTTTATTTTAAGCGACTGGGGCTCAGGCTGAATATTGGACTGGTGGAGCCTTGGGAAGCGAGCCATCCATGGGCAGTATGATGCAGCTTCAACAGTCTTTCAGAGGCCCAGAGTTTGCGCACAGTTCCATTGATGTGGAAGGGCCATTTGCAAATATCAACAGAGGTAAGGGTCCGTAGAGCAGGGATTCTAATAATAATGCTGAGACAAAATCTTGCAAGATTTGTCTTTTGGCTTAGATAGGGGGGAAATTGTGTCAAAACACAAGGCAGTTTACAGAAATGACTGGATCTTCAATAGGATTTTAAAATGTAGCTTCTTTATTGGCAATAAATCGGTGATCTAGCCTCTTCTTTCTGTAGTTTTAGCCATAAAGAGATGAATATTTTTTTAAAAAAGTGACTACTCTTTAAAAGCCCTGTATTTCAAAAAGCCTTTGCTCTTTCCTGCTCAGGAAAGTGTGCTGTGACTCACTCATTTGATGGTAGAATGTTGGCTTTGCATGCAGAGTGACCCAGGTTCAATCCCCAGCATCTAAGTTAAAAAGATCAGGTAGCAGATAATGTGGGATACCACTGTCTGACATCCTGGAGATCCGATGCTAGTCAGAGTGGACAGTATTGATCTTGGTAGACCGATGAACTGACTCAGTGTGCTCTCCCTTTTTATTCATAGGTTGGTAGCACATGGTTGGTAGCACAGTGTGCCTTAATTCTCCCTGTACTGGCATTCTGTGTAAATAATTATGAAAATTTTGCTGTTTTGTGAATAAAATTTAATGGTCATTTAAAAAAGAAGAAACATCTTAAATTGCAAGTGCAGTTTTGGCTAGTGTTAGTTCTTAAAAATGTGAACTGTTATTTTTAAGAGTTCACTACCATTGAGCTGCAGTGGCTCAAGTGGTTAAGATGCTGAACTGCAGGCTGTGGAAGGTCAGTAGTTCAGCAGTTCGAGACCCAAGAGTGCCGCATGACGGAGTGAGCTCCCGTCTCTAGTTCCAGCTCCTGCCAACCTAGCAGTTCGAAAGCAAGAAATTGCAAGTAGATAAATAGGTACCACTTCGGTGGGAAGGTAACAGCGTTCCATGTGCCTTGGTGTTTAGTCATGCCGGCCACATGACCATGGAAATGTCTTCGGACGGTGCTGGCTCTTCGGCTTTGAAACGGAGATGAGCACCGCAACCCTAGAGTTGGATTCAACTGGCTTTCGAGCAAGAGAACTTTACTATTGAGCATTCTTCAAGAAACAGTTTAGGACTATCGGATTAATATTTGGCTTCAGTACTGCCAAGTAAACATGTTTGGTATCAGGATGACACTTTTACAGCTAGATGTTTAATTACTTAGTCTTTTGCAATTAAAAACACATGCAGTATACATTTTTATGTGTGTCTATATAATGCATGTTATTAGGGGGTTCACAAGTACCTGATAGTTTAATAATATTTTTACAGCTAATTTTGAAAGAGCTGCTGTTGTATTTTATAGCTGTCCATCTCATTTCACAGGCATTTTATTACTCCCATAAGTGGATTAAATTTTTAAGTAAATTAAAAGACCCCCAAGGTCAATTGTTGTTGCAACGCATTAGGGCATTTTTACTGGGTAATGAAATATTTTCATGTAGGTCTTTCATTTCTGTTTTTTTTCTTTTAATTTGCAGATGATTGGGATGCAGCTGTTGCCAGTTTGTTGCAGGTCACTCCATTGTTTTCCCACTCTTTGTGGAGTAACACAGTGAGGGTATATCTCATTAATACACAGGGGACTCAGTCAGAAGTAGACATCTTCATACAGGTAAGATCTGTATATATGCCTGATCATATCAGTTTTCACAGTGGTTAGGTTTCTATCAACAGGATTTCGGGGCAGTCTCCTCCATGTGGATTAGAAACCAGCTCCTGATCCTGCTAAGTCCAACTTTAGTTCATTAATGTATTTAAAATAGTCTACTGAAGGAGGCTTTGAAAGATGGTCAGAAAACTGAAATCATACAATTTCAGTAGTAGTTGTAGTAGCAGTAGAGAGTCTTTCCAATTTTAGAAGGATCTTGGATAGCAGGGCTGGATCTATCATAGCAGATTCCCCACATCCCATTGCAGAATAACCCACGTTATGGCTCATACTGTTCTTGAGGGTCCCCATTTCCACAAAAGAAGTGTGTCAAGAAGCTCTGTGGGCTGCAATAGGAGGCAGGAGGGTTCCATTCCATTGACAGTACTTTGATACAACCCATGACGTATTTTAAATAATCTTTGTGAAACATAAGTCAAATAACTATGCTAAGTTAGATCCCTGTTGATTTGTTTAGTAAGCTCACATAGGGTTGCCAGGTCTGTTTGAGACACTGGTGGGAGGGATAGGGGTAGACATCCTGGGAGCTGGAAGCATTTCCTCCCATGTGCAAACATCACCAGAAGTGATGTCGCATGCTGTGCCTACATCACCTGGAAGTGACATAAGAATGTCAGGTGTGATGCTCTGGTTTTTGGGCAAAATCACCCTCAAACCTTAGAGTTTTGCCTCAAAACCAGAGCACCGTTCCCTTCGTGACCATGTCACTTCCAGGTGCCATAGGCACATTGTGCAGTGTTGCCGTTTGGGGGGGGTGGCATTTCCTTTCACTGGAGAGCTGGCCAATGGCGGGCAAGAGCCCACAAAACTGGGCGATCCCCAGCCCCCAACTGGGGACAGGCAACCCTAAGCTCACATCATGCTGTGAGAATTCACCTCCAAAATTTTCCAGTTCAAAACATTTCTGTATGACTCATATCACTGACTGTGGTTAGGCAAAGGAAATCATGACTAACTGTTATGTCTGCACACAGTTTCTCCGTGTGTCAGCAATGCTCACCTAAGCATAAGAATCACAGAACAGATCATGCTGGGAGTCAGAGTGCTCGTTTTTGTTTTTGTTAAAAGAATGGATTCACTCTATTGGTTATTAGATAGATTTAGGTTTATTCTGAATCCTAACATTAAATACAGCAGAGTACTGTTAATATGGGTTTTATTTTAATAGAGTAAACTGGTAGAGCATGCTTGATAATATACCGTGTAATTCACAGACGCTTATATACCAGGCAAGTATAGCTATTCCGTGTAGCAGAATTTACTGCAACCTATGCATTTTTTTCAAGTGAAAATTTGGAGCTAGACAGTGTTGCTACTTAACCTCCCCCCCTTTAGCCCTTCAAAACTGAATGCAATATAGATAGCCTTTGTTTTTACATCATCATCTAAAAATATTAATCATTTTTTTATAGTTCCATGTGTGTATTTGGGTACAACTATTTTGTGTACAGTACAGTTCTGAAACTGGAATTTGGTGCCCCTAATGAGCGGCATTTTCTTCATTAACTCTCAGAAATACTCTCCAAAACTTCAGAAATATTGTGAGACAATGGAGTACTTCTTTCAAGCTGTCCATTTTCCGGTAGAAACTGGAAGTCCTTCTCAGTCTGTGAGGAAATGGGAAATAGAGAAGAGTTCTTTAGCTATTTTGTTCCTGCATTTAAGTTTGCCAAGGTAAGTGAACAACTTGGGAAACTGTGTCGAGGGAAACCAGAGTGGTGCCACTAAAATGTATGTCTGTGTTTTGTTTTGGCTGAGCCCTCCCATGCCCCTCAGGTTGCCTAGCTCATGCTGAAAAAAAATCCCCCTTGAATTTGCCTACAGCTATAAAACTATATATGAAAGGCCATGCCAGGCCCTTTTTCACAAGAGAATAATACAAGACTTTTCAAAACAGTGGTGCATGTTCTGATAGAAGCATATTTGCTTATTCTATTCCAAAACTCATAACCTTGTGTTTCCATCTAGAAAGTACATTCAAGGTGGCTTTCAACAGAATATGAATAGGACTCATTCAAAACACTGCTATTGATCTCAGAACAAATACAAAGCAATGTTTTCTAAAAGGTTTAGGTTTTCCCCATGCTGTGATCACCAGTGCATGGCTGTATGCAATTGAGGATACCTACGTGTTGCACAATCAAATGCTTGCATCTAATTTTTGTTCCTCCTTCTCCAAGACTCAGTGGCATGCATCCCTATTTGGACTGGCATGAGCGTGTAGCACATTTATCCTCCTCCCAATGCTTATACACTGATTCTTATATATGTGCATAATAAATATAGTTCTGTATGTAAAGGTCTGCAACACAAACAAGCCTATTTGGTGAAGGAATGCCACAGAGGAGCAGCCGGACATTTTCTCCCAGTTTTGCAAAATCTCCATGGGAACTGAGGAAAAACCTACCTGTTATCTTTGTTCTTTGCTCGTCCTATGTAGCAGCTTCTTAATAAGTTGGCATACTAAAGGACTTTCAGAACTGCTGAAGGGAATGGTGGGATCACATTAACTCACTTGTATCCATAGGGCAGAGAACACCAGATCCGGAACTTCTTCTTTCTTTGCGTCCACAGCAAGGATTTTATACTACTTTAAAACCAAGCTTTAGCCATGTCCTCAGCTACTGCATATGCAGTGTTAGCATGCCTGGGCTGGCATGGCATTGGTGTACTAACATTGCACATGTGATGGGACTGCCCAGTTTAAACAAGATGCTGGGTTCATGCAATGTGAGGTGCTGGGTTCATGCAAATCCTTCTACCCTGCCAGTGCCATGCATGTAGTGAATCGGGTGTAAGTGGTATGAGGCGCTGCAGCTGGAAGTGAAAAGCAGCTGTCTCCCCTTACACATTCTTTTGGGTCCAACTGTTGCATTTTTTCCAAAATGCATATATATAAGAATTATCTTTAGGATAGGTTTCTTCCCCCTCAACAGTTTTTTTTATTCAAGGCTTTGCCATTAAACCCTCCCCCACCATAGTGCTTATATCCCGTGGAAAGCCTTGCTCTTTTCGATTGGGGCGTCGGCAGGAAAAAAATGCTGTCCTTGGGGCTGATGTTGATTGAACTGTTTACTGCAGCAGAATAGTATATAGCACAAGAATGCTGATTTCCAATCTAGCTTTCTGCTGGAGGAGTGTGAAGAAGCCTTCTTGAAAAACCCAGAGGGAAAGCCCCATCTTCTTTACCACCGCCTGGAAGAGGGCCAGACCAGCTCGGATTCTGTGCAGCAGCTGGTTGAACAAGTTCGTTATGTGAACAAAGCAAAGGTAATAAGAGATTGTCTGGGGTTGATACATTTACCGTGATTGCTTTTTCTCATTAAGGTGTACTGCAGCACTTGTAAGGTCCGGTGTTGATACAAATTGAACCTCATGTTTCAGAGGCGGAAAGCTAATGGAACTGCTCAGATTTTTAAAAAAACAAAATACTTTATGTTCAAAGAATCCCAGATAAAGTTAGCTTCATAGAGGTTGTATCTTTCATTTCAGAAGGGATGTAGGTGCTTTTAAAGACCTAGTAGATTTATGAGAAAAAAATAATATTTCCAATATGGAGAAGGATTTCTGTTGGTGGGGAGGGGGCAGTTCCTTCTGATTCTCCCCTGCCACTGCAGATCCCTCCTATGTTGACCCCCAGGAATGTAATTTCAGGGGGACTCAGCAGGAGAAGAAGGAGGTGGTAAAGTTTCACTTCCTGAGCTCTGCTCTGCTTATGGGCAGGGAGAATCCAAACTGTTGTGTTCCAGAAGATACATATCTCCTCTATCATGGAAGCAATGACTACTCACTGTCTCTCATATTTCTGATGGAGGATTTACTGCAAAAATATATTGTTGCTGTTTCTTAAAACTGCAACAGTTCTATCTTTATTTTTTTTAAAAAGCTCAAAGGATGGCAATATGATCACTTAGCTTTTCTGTACTAGCCTTGCTGTTCTGTTTTCTCTTGCTGCCCTTTATACTGTTGTGCTTCCAGTCCAAGTCAACTGTGGCTGCTCCATGTAATTTGCTGTGCAAATCCACCAATTTCACCACGCTGTACTTAAAAAAAAAGGTTTGCAGTTGTGTTGTGTCACCCATGCTAAATTCAGGCATCGTGAGTAACAGATGGGCACGAGCACAACTTGTTGCTGTCTGCCCCTCATGCGTGAAGCACAGTTGAAAACTTCTGGATTTGGGATCCTTGACTCAAGCTCCAATTCGCCAAGATATCCAAATGCAGGAAAAAATTGGAGTTTGCCTCATCTCCTCCCCATTCCAAAGCAGAATTAAGACAATGCTTCGAATCCTGTTTTGTACAGAAGTAACAGAATTCAGTTTGGTCAAATGCCTTCATTCTCACATCATGAGGAATTGGAACTTGATTGAAGTCTTATCGAACAAGGAAGTTTTCAAGTCCCCTCACAAGGGGAGGGGAGGGGAGCACACAAGGTCCCATTACAGACAACCTCTATATGTCATGATGTCTGAATCCAGTCACCCATTTGACTGACTGAACATGTGACTAGCATTCCACATGACTAGAGTGTTACCTGGAACAGCTTGTTGTAGTTTAGGTTTAAAGTGGTTCCCATTGTAACGCACCTGGGCCCTAAGGACGAGGATCCATGACTCCATTCCACAATGAGACGCACCAAGACAATTTACTTTTAACTAAGTAGAGTTTTTACTGCTCTTTAAAAATATATTTCCTAATCTTTAAATCACTTAATTTTTTTTTTAAAAGTTGGTCACTTATTAAACATAGGGTTAGATCCAAATCCGTGTCTTCAGACAGACTTCTGATGATTTCCTCCTTTCCACTTCAAATCCACATACAGCATCTGATGTCATGCCTGAGGATCCACCAGGCTCTCTGAAGGGAACTGGGGGTGGGGGTGGGGCACAAGGGGTTGCCGTGAAAAAGAGGAGATGGCAAATACTCATTCTGTAAACAGCGTTCCCCTTGCAGTTCTTCGGATTCAGCTCATGAAACTGCTTTCCGGTAGCTTTGGTGCCATTCAAAAGCTCTTGATTTTTGGACCACACGCACAGTGGCTATGAGGCAGAAGTCTGGCAGATCTTTGTGCATCTATGAAACTTTGCACAAATTCTTTTCACTGTTGGTGAATGTCATGATCACGGTCATTGTATATGCATGAAAAATTCCCCAAGGCCATGGAAGAGAATGGGTCAACCTGTCTTCATGCAGAGCTCCACGTGTCTATTAGATACACTCTGTGTAGCAGAGCTGCTGGACTGGATTAGAATTATTACTTGAGTGGTGCTTTCTCAACCATGCTGTAAAAGCCAAAAGTCGGACAGCCTCAGGTTTATAAATAGTGAATACTTTGATCACATTCCTATCAAAGACCAGCTCTCTGTTTTAGAAGAACTTTGGGTCCTTTAGGTTTTTGTTGGAATGTGAAGATTAATTTATTATTGCCATGGAATATAAATGTTCTTACCTGGTTTTCGTTTTAAAATAGGGAGCCTTTTTGAATAGGATATGGTGCCTATGCCATCCAAAAAACACTTGCATTTCAGTCTCAGCAGCCACATGGTGAGCTCATTGTTACAGATTTCTTCCCTTGTTTTTCCAGATCATCAGTCACACAGGGGGACCGGAGGAGGGAGCACATGCAGTCTACAGTTATGTAGAAAAGACCATAAAGCAGGTACTTTCTTATGCAGCACATTTCATAGTTTGCATGATTAAGGCCACTTAATGTACTCTATTTTAAGGTGTCTGCTTAAGATGCTTTAATCTTACAACTAAACATGTAAAGAGAAAATGAGATAAACGTGCTTTGCAAAAGTGTTTTCTGTGAAGGTGAGCTATGAATGCCTTCAGCTTCTTGTTTGTTGCTTACAAACTGAAGATTTGCTCTGGTTTGGCATTGAAACCGGAGGAGGGGTTTTGTGGAGCATCCGCATGACATAAATGCTCATTTTCTGAGTTTTCCTCTGCTTTGGTGCAATCTTTCTCAAACCTGGTTTGATACCGCCGTTTTGAAAAGACTTCAATAGTGCCTTTGCATGCCATGTGGATGGGAAGGTGTGTATTTTTGGTGCCGTTTTCTTTTCCCCAGTCCTGTGTGCCCCCCCACATACACCTCACCTTCTGAGATTTTTTTTGTGCTTTTTAAAAAATTGGCAGTTGTTACATTGCCAGAGCACAATAATGTTGGAATGAACTATTGCCACGATCTAGTAGGTCTGAATTTCCAAGTCTCTAAACTATAACAACCTGGCAATTGCCAATTCTTTTAAAAAGGAAGCGCCCCCCCCCCGCCCGAAAAGCCCTCTGGGGGTACAGGAGGAAAACGGTGGCTGTGTGTAGGGGCAGGCAGTGCAAAGGCAAGGAAAGTGTGGAGAAAACTGATGTGTGGATTCTGTGAGAGCTTCATGGAGCATCGTCACCATGTGGAAACAGCCGTTGTCTGAACAGATGCATCAGTCATCTGTTTCCCTTATAAAAGGCCACTGAGCAGCCCTAGCTTTATTTCGAACCAGGGCTTAAATATGTGTGCACAAGATGTTTGGTCTAAGAATCTTTTTCAATGCTAAGCTGGATCCTATGTTAGACAGTGGCAGAGGAGCTCATTCTCACCTTCCTGTTGGCTCAGCAGCAGCCTGTGACTCTCAAAAAGACAATGATGAGTGTTGGGAGACCCATTTGGGTGAAAACCCTACAACACTGGCAGCTGCACTGAGGAGAAGAAAACCAGCAAAACCGCTGCCTCTGCTTCTTCCACCAATTGAGCTCTTGGATCAACAAAAGGGGTGCTGCCGGAACAGGCAGGAAGGGCAATTTCACCCACTTTCCCCTCCTGCCTTTCAATCACACTACACAGCTTTTCATCCATCCTGGTTTCCATCTTCTATTATTGCCTTTTTGAGGCTTACAGACCGCTGCTGGAGGAAAAAATCGGCTGCTGCCAGCACCTTATGTCGATGGCACATAGGAATTCATTCAAAGCATGAAGGACAGTGCTTCTGAGGATGTACAGAGTATTACCTTTTCCTTTCCTGTCATCAAAATTCTGTGATCAGGAGGTTGGGAGTTTTGTTAAATGAAAGCCTCATCACCTTGCTCTTGGGAAGTCGGTCTCTTTTTAGGGAAGAGTGGCTATCTCTTCATAAGACTCACTTTCCATCCTTACCCAGGATATCCTAGGCTGTGAAATGGCAGAACTGGAAAGGAAAGATGCGGCTGACAATGACAGCTCCTCTGTTCCTGAGGAGGAAATCTTTGGCGATGTGCTGTGGGATGCGCATGATGAGCAAGAACAGATGGAGGCTTTCCAGCAGGCTTCCAATTCGACTTGCGAGCTGGGATTTGAGAAGGTAAGCTGGTGCCCGGCGCTCGAGGCAAATGTGTGTTTGCGTCTGTTTCCTCTTCACAGACAGCCAAGCTGCCGTTCTGCAAAAGGAACAGGATTTGAGAACATCCTCGGGGGCTTTTGCTCCTTAAGCTGAAGGAGGCCATATGCATTAGGCAGACGACACACTTGGTTCTGGGAAAATTGCCAGAAGCGCCTATATTCAAGAGATGCAGTTGTGTTCCTTGTTTCTCTTCAGGCAGGAGGCTTTGCTGTAATAACATGGCCAATGCCTTTTGAATCTTCTGCTGCTGAAATAATGAGCCATACTTGTTGAAATACAAAAAATATATATCCTCTTGTTAAATCGGAGAGCTGAGGGCTATCTCCAGCCCCTTTTCAGATCCCTAGTAGTTCATGGCTGAGGTATTGAAGTCACAGGTCACATTATTTCTTGATTTTATTCCAGACTTCTTACATTATTTTGTGGGTTTTTCTTGTCCACAGTATTATGAGCGTCTAAATGACTTAGTGGCAGCACCAGCACCCATTCCACCCCTTCTTGTATCTGGAGGACCAGGCTCTGGAAAATCTCTTCTGCTATCAAAATGGTATTTTGTTTTAAAGTCTTCCTAACAATTACAGTTTTATCTCTGAATAAGAAACTGATAATAACAGTAGGTAACGGTGATAACAACAGTATGTACCAGTGGTTCCCAGCATGGCATCAGTGTGCACAAGTCAGAGTATAAAATGTCAGATTTACCAGTCCTTGCACTGACATTTGCCCAAGTCAATTAAGGCATGATTGGCTTTGGCTGGCTCTGAGCACTCCAGGTTATGGCAGTGTCAGTACATCCTGTCCCTGTGACCTCTCTAGCCCCTTGTGCTTCCATGTTTGTGCTCTTTTTTGAGTTGCAGCCAGCTTCCAGTGGAAGCAGAGAAGTGCTTCACATGACCAATAACTGCAGGATGAACTTTTCAGCCCTTTTTTAGTGACCAGGAAGTAGCTGGAGCAGGAAGTGGATGACTGTTAGGTGACTACAAAAGTCTTTCTCTCCCACTGGTAGCTACCACTGCATTTCAGTGCTAAGTACCGTGCACATAGATCCTCTTTGGACAGAGTGCTTTGTTCAGCTTGCTAGATGCTCAGTTTATGTATTGAGAATAGTTACATGGCATATTTCCTTTGCTCAAAGCACTTTTATAAAACTTAATAAAAACTGATGATAGGACTCCAAGACAGAATGCCATCAAAAGCACAACATGTTGAAAAATGGTCTCAGTAATCTGGAAATACCAGCCCTACTTTCAACTTCCTTTTCTACTCCTTTTCCATATGTAAACATGGACATCTTCCAGTGCAATCCTGTGCACTAGGGGAACAGCTATCCCGGAGGCACCCACTGGATTGTGGTTAGCCTCAAGGGGCAGTGTTGTCCCGATGCTTTTCAACATCTATATGCATCCCCTTGCCCAGAGGCATGGGTTGGTTTGTCACCAGTACTCAGATGACACCCAGCTCTATCTGTTGTTGGGCAGTCAGTCCGACTCCAAACTGGAAGATCTGGACCGGGCACTACAAGCTGTGGCTGGTTGGCTTAGGCTGAGCTGATTGAAATTGAATCCGACGAAGACGGAGGTTCTGTGCCTGAGTCGGAACTGGCCGGGGTTAGGGATCCCGCTCCTGACCCTTGATGGTGCCAGGGCTGGAGGTTAGGAGTTTGGGAGTGCTCCTGGATGCCTCCTTAACTATGGAGGCCCAGGTAGCAGCCAGTGCCAAATAGGCAGTTGCTTCCCTTCCTCTAACGCAGTGACCTGGCGGCAGCAATCCATGCGATGGTCACTTCGAGATTGGACTACTGTAATGCTCTCTACATGGGGCTGCCCTTGTCTCAAATCTGGAAGCTGCAGCTGGTGCAGAATGCTGCAGCCAGGCTTTTGATGGGGCTTTCTAGATGGGAGCACATACAGCCTGTGCTAAAGGCGTTGCACTGGCTGCTGATAGCATATTGGATTTGTTTCAAGGTGCTGGTTCTTACATTTAAAGCCCTACATGGTCAGGGACCTACATACCTGCCTTTCCCCACATATCCCCCAGAGAGCACTGCGATCAGGGGCTCAGAACTGGCTGGCACTCCTGAGTCTTAAGGAGGCTCAGTTGTTGATGATCAGGACCCGGGCTTTCTTGGTGGTGGCCCCATCCTGGTAGAATGAACTCCCGGAGGAGATCAGGGCCCTGTGGGACCTCTTACAGTTCTGCAGGGCCTGTAAAATGGAGCTCTTCCACCAGGCTTTTGGGAGCCACTGCCACTAATGGTGAACAATGGATGGTTGAATGGGAGAGGGCCCTGGATTCTGGAAATAGCCACCAACAGCCTAAAGAACATCAAGCACCGCAAGGATAATCAAATTGAACACTGTGAGCTGACTGCAAGCTGAGAATACTGAATAATGGCTGCTACCATCATATGAACAACAATGACTACTAGCACTTTATTATGGTTTTAGAATTGTTTTAATTGTAACATGTTTTAATGTAATTTGTCTGTTTTTATGTAAGCTGCCCTAAGCCAGCTCTGGCTGGGAGGGCGGGGTAGAAATTCAATAAATGAATGAATGAATGAATGAATGAATGAATGAATGAATGCTACTCCAGGCTAAGCCCGCTGAAATCAGTGGACTAAGACGGGAGTAATTGTGTGTAGGACTGCACTATTAAATCTAGCTTCAAATGATTTATCATTTTTTAATTTATTTACTATATTTATAGTATGCCTTTCTCACCAAGACTCAAAGGGGATTACACAGTGTAAGTTGCTATAATCAGTATGAAGAGATGTCTAATGTCCTAGGACTAGGGTTACATAAATCTGAACAAGCATAGCATATTAGACGTGATTAGGGATGGGCATGAACCACGAAAATGTGGTTCAGTTCATGGTTTGTGGGTGAACCATGAACCAAACCACAAAAACCACGAACCCAGTCGGCTTGCATACAAATTGAACTGAGTTTGTGAGGTTCGTGCCTGAAACATGAGGGAGAGGGGACAGTTTGCTTCTGTGGCTCAGTTTCAGGCTCTAAACAGTTTAAACCCCTGCTTTTGTTCCCCACAGACCTCTGCAAATTGTCTTAAAATTTCTTGGAAGTTTGTGGCTGGGCTGCATTCATGAACCATGAACTGGCCAGAAATTATCATGAACATGAATTAATGAATGAATGCTACTCCAGGCTAAGCCCATGTGCCCATCCCTAGACATGATACAGATTGCAGATACAATGCAGAAAAATGGTATTACATCAGTAGAAAATAATGTAGTAACAATAGGATAATACATAAAACAAACAGTGATATGTTCTTTGTACAGTGATATGGTCTGCAGTCCCTTTCTCTTATAAAGCTCCTTCCTGAACCATTCTGTTACAGTATAGCCCTTTTACCTTTAAGTATGGGAGCTTTCCTGACCTCATCAGGTATCTATTCCACAAGATGGGGGCTAAAAAAAGAGAATGCATGCGTATGGGCGATCATTGATGTTACCCATTTGCAGGGTGGCAGTACTGCATTAATAACCAAAGCTACAATAGATTAACTACACTATTGATTTATTTAATACATTTTTGTCTCCCCTTTCCTCTAGAGAGCTCAGGGCAGCGTATATCATTCTTCCCTCCTCCATTTTATCCTCACAAAAGACTAACAAAATTTATTCCAATGCAGACTTTCATGACTCAGAGCTCACTTCATCAAATGCTTAGAGTGTTCATCCAGTTATCTTGGAATAAATTTTATAAGCCTTTAAAACGCTACTGGATTTCTGTTCAGTTTTGCTACAACAGACTCTCTCCTCTGGAATGATTCCTGTGAGATAAGTTATGCTGAGAGTAAATGACTGGCCCAAGGTCACCCAGCAAGCTTCATAGCAGGGTGAGGATTCACACCTGGATCTCCCAGATCCCAGTCTGACATTGTAACCACTATCCCACACAGCTTCAGAAAAGGTAAGTTGATTAGGAATATTTATCTCTCTTTCTTCCTCCATTTATTAGGGTTCAACTGCAACAGAAGCATTCATCAAATACACTAATTCTGTATCATTTTGTTGGGAAACCTACATCAAGCAGTGCAGAGCCTGCCCTGATCCTCAAACGATTCACGTTAAAGGTAATCCTGTTTTACTACCAGTCAGCATGCACTTTCACCAACTAAATATGATGATGATGAGAATGCCGTTTACCTGAACGATAATAAAAGATCTCAATTCTTCCCTTAGATTGAATCTATGATCTTGTATTTTAATAAATTATAAAACCATACTCTGGTATATCTGGAAATATATTAGAAATTTAGATTCTAGTGCAACTAATGAAACTTACTTGCGGTAATACATTTTTCTGGTTATTTCCAACCATGTACTACACAGGTAGTACTTAGATTTGGCTTTGTGGAAGTGGAAAGTGCCATGAAATCACAGCCAACTCATGGCAACCCATTGGGTTTTCAAGGCAAGAGATGAACAGAGGTGGTTTGCCCCTGCATAGAAACCCTGAGTTTACTTCCTTAGTGGTCTCCTGTCTAAGTACTAACCAAGGCAGACCCTTTTTAGCTTTCGCGATCAGGCTAGACTGGGCCATCCAGGTCATGGCATCTGGCTTTATACAACCCCAATCTACATTAACTGGGCTAGCCTCTCTTTATTAATTTTTGTTTAGTAAATGCCAGGGCTTTTTGTGTAGAAAAAGCCCAGCAGGAACTCATTAGCATAATAGGCCACACCTAACAGCAGAAACTCATTAACATATTAGGCCACACCCGATGGCTCAGCTCCCTCCCAGGATTGGCTTTCCAATGGGGAACCCGAGGGAAGGAAGGCAGTTTCTGGATCAGGCACCTGGGGAACCCAAGGAGGGGAGGCAGTTTAAACTGCCTTCCCTCCCTGGGTTGGCTTGGCTTCCCCAGGCACCCCATGGCTTGCGAGGCACCTGGGGAACCCGAGGGGGGGGAGGCTGTAGGCATGGCCAACTCAGAAGCCAGCTGGAACTCCATTCCTGTGTGTTCCTGCCCAAAAATAGCCCTGGTAAACACTCTTTTAAAAATCATCATTCTGGGTCTAGAGAGAATGGTCTGAAATCACATGATGCAGTTTTGCTACTGAAATTGAGCAAGTTGGGCCACGTAGACTACCGTGGATAGGAAGCCTCCTGAGAACCATGTGACTGTCATTAACTAGAGTGTAAGAGTTTTTAAAATCCATTTTAAAAGGTCATGCCCTGAGTTTTACTTGAGTGTTCTCAACATTTAATCATTTCCCAGACCTGTGCTGTGGAGTCTTGGCTATGGCATGCCAAGGACTGGTGTACAAGTCAACCACAGTACCAGGTCCCATGTCTGAGCTAAGCATCCGTGGGATGTTTCTAGTCTGTGCTGATGAGAGAAGAATCCCTTTTGATGTCCTGGGCTGGTGGTGGCCATCCTATCCATCCCTAGTGCTACATCATAAAGAGAGGAAGTCCTCCGACTGATGGACAATTTAAAAACTAATAAATCACCAGGCCCGGATGGCATTCATCCGAGAGTTCTGAAAGCACTCAAATGTGAACTTGTGGATCTCCTGACAAAAATATGTAATCTTTCTTTAAAATCTGCCTCCATTCCTGAGGACTGGAAGGTAGCTAATGTCACTCCCATCTTTAAAAAGGGCTCCAGGGGAGATCCGGGAAATTACAGGCCAGTCAGTCTGACATCGATACCGGGTAAGTTGGTGGAAACTGTTATTAAGGAAAGAATTAGTAGGCACATTGATGAACAAAAACTATTGAAGGCAGACTCAGCATGGGTTCTGTAAGGGAAGATCTTGTCTCACTAACCTGTTAGTGTTTTTTGAGGGAGTGAACAAACATGTGGACAAGGGGGACCCAATAGATATTATTTACCTTGACTTCCGGAAAGCTTTTGATACAGTTCCTCATTAAAGGCTCCTAAGTAAGCTCAATAGTCATGGGATAAGAGGACAAGTCCTCTTGTGGATCAAAAACTGGCTTATAAATAGGAAACAGAGAGTGAGTATAAATGGGAAACTTTCTCAGTGGAGGGTGGTAAGCAGTGGGGTACCACAGGGATCAGTACTCGGTCCGATGCTTTTTAACTTGTTTATTAATGATTTGGAATTGGGAGTAAGCAGTGATGTGGCTAAATTTGCAGATGACACAAAGTTGTTCAGGGTGGTGAAAACCAGGGAGGATTGTGAGGCACTCCAAAGGGATCTGTTGAGGATGGGTGAGTGGGCGTCAACGTGGCAAATGGGGTTCAATGTGGCCAAGTGCAAAGTGATGCACATTGGAGCCAAAAATCCTAAATATAAATACACGTTGACGGGGTCTGATCTGGCAGAGACGGACCAAGAGAGAGATCTTGGAGTCGTAGTGGATAACTCGCTGAAAATGTCTACACAATGTGTAGCTGCAATAAAGAAGGCCAACGCTATGCTGGGGATTATTAGGAAGGGAATTGATAACAAATCAGCCGGTATCATCATGCCCCTGTATAAATCATTGGTGCGACCTCATTTGGAATACTGTGTACAGTTCTGGTCACCACATCTCAAAAAGGATATTATAGCATTGGAAAAAGTGCAGAGAAGGGCAACTAGAATGATAAAAGGGTTGGAACACCTTCCCTATGAAGAAAGGTTAAAATGCTTGGGGCTCTTTAGCTTGGAGAAACGACGGCTGAGGGGTGACATGATCGAGGTTTATAAGATTATGAATGGGATTGAGCAGGTTGAGAAAGAAGTCCTTTTCTCCCTTTCTCACAATACAAGAACTCGTGGGCACTCTATGAAATTGCTGAGCAGTCGGGTTAGAACAGATAAAAGGAAATACTTCTTCACCCAAAGAGTGATTAACATATGGAATTCACTGCCACAGGAGGTCGTGGCAGCTGCAAGCATGGACAGTTTCAAGAGGAAATTAGATAAACATATGGAGCAGAAGTCCACCAGTGGCTATTAGCCACAGGGTATAGATGGGAACTCTCAGTCTGGGGCAGGTGATGCACTCTATTCTTGGTGCTGGAGGGGGCAGCAGTGGGAGGGCTTCTGGTGCCCTGGCCCCACTGCTGGACCTCCTGATGGCACCTGGTATATTTTGGCCGCTGTGTGACAGAGTGTTGGACTAGATGGGCCATTGGCCTGATTCAACATTGGCTTCTCTTATGTTCTTATGTTCTTATGTGTTTTGGCCATATTGGAAAGAACACTGTAATTGTTTTTCTGTGCAGAAGATGTTTCTGTAGGGTGCTGCTTGATACGATGACAATCATATGGGTTGCAACAGATATATAGGATTGGTACTCTCAGTCATAAAATAAGAGAACAGTGTGCAGTTCTCAAAATTGAATCTACTTTTCAGGCGAATCTTTTTCTTTAACTAATGCAATTCTCTTGCCAACTCTTTTTCTTCTGTACCGCACTCTTGACATGTCACCTCTCTATCTATGTGTCCATCATATTTTTATCCCACCCTTCCTCCAAGAGCTCAGAACACTGAATGTGGCTCCCCTCTTTTTCATTTTATCTTCACAATAACCTGTGAGGTATGTTATGCAGAGAGAATATCTGGACCAAATCACCAAGTGAGCTTCATATCTGAAAGACTATGTCTTATGAATGATAAATGGCTTAACTCAAAACATCTCTCACACTTCCCTTCTCTCTTCCTCTCTTCTCTCATTTATACTGATTTTGTTTCTTTTTAAAAAACAAGTCTAGTTTCATTTACTTTTCTGTCTTCCTGTAACATGAAAAAGTATTTAAACAAAAACATCATCTTGACTGGGATCATAAGATGATTTGTTCCTTGACTCTGCATTTTTAATATATGGTGCCTCTTGTGTCAGAATTTTAGATAAAACTTTTTTGACCACGTTAACTATTTTGCAGCTCATGCAACATTCCTGGTCAGTCTCACCCCTGACGCTGGATCCAGCAAAACTATTAGAAGAATTTCCTCGTTGGCTAGAGAAACTCTCTGCTCACCACCAAGGCAGCATTATAATAATTATTGACTCTGTTGACCGAATCCAGGTAACATTTGCACACTTGGTTTTAATATTTCATGGAATAATCAGCAGTTAAACTTCTCATGTTAAGGACTACATAACACTAAGCACTAGCTGTTGATGTAGTCCTTTGTGATCTATGAAACAGATTACACCCAGATATTTTAACAGAGAATGACATGAGGGGTAAGTGCAAATGCTGTTGCTTCTTACTATCTAGAAGAATCAGGAAGAGCTCCCTGGAGATGGTGCCTGCAATCCCAGCGACTTGAGGCCTGTGGGTTTAGAGTCATGTTTTATGGGATTCACACACATGTGCTATGGGAGACTAGGATAACAAGACTGTTGCAGTCCTTTTTCTCATAGCCATTGTGTCTCATGGAGGCAGCTGAAAAGATCTGGGATGTGAAAAATAGTTTTTCTGTGGGGTTCTGGTGGTCTTTTAGCATGTTAATCAGTTCTGGATTCTGAGATTAAATTGTTGTTTCTCAGCAAGCCGAAAAGCACATGAAGTGGCTGATCGACCCACTGCCAGTGAATGTCAGGGTTGTAGTATCTGTGAATGTTGAAACGTGTCCACAAGCATGGAGGTGAGTTTAATTTGGAGATTTCGTAAAGTCTGATAAAACTGCCTTAGTTGGCAAGAGGCAAGCACAGAAAGCTCCCTTAAGAGGAAGGAACACAAGTACTTAATATTCTGCCAGGTTTATTGGGTGTAGCATTATATTCACCCTAATCCAAATAGTGTGGCTTAGAATCATAGAATGTTAGAGTTGGAAGGGAACTTGCAGGTCATCTAGTCCAACCCCCTGCACTCTGCAGGAGCATAGCCAAAAGATAGCTCTACATACCTATATACCTACAACATACCTGAAAGATGGTTGTTCAGTCTCTGCTTGAAAACGTCCAGCGAAGGAGCATCCACCACCTCCCGAGGCAGGCTGTTCCACTGTTCAACCACACTTACAGTTTGGAAGTTTCTCCTGATATTTAGCCAGTAATAACTCCCTTGTAATTTTCACCCATTAGATCTAGTCTTGCAATCCGGAGCTTGATTCCTAACTTCTTTTTCTAATTGCAGAAAGTTGAGTGATTATCAGTGATTCCCTCCTCCCACTGTTCCCAAGAGGCATGATTTTGAGGACTAGGGCAAGCTGCAGTGAGAAGAGGGAGGCAGAACAAGTCATCTAGCATGGCTCTGCTTGTGCTGGAAAGAATACACCCCACTGGCTAATCCAAGAGGTCCTTTCTATGCAGGCCATAGGGTTGCACTACACAACATGATTCACAAAGTTACTTTGATAAATTATTAGGGACTGTGGTCAATACTACTGTGTACAGCTTGCTGAAACCAAGGTCCTACGATGTAATTTTTGCATCATTTAATGCATTTTATGTTAATACTAACACTTGGCTTCAGTTCTGTTTTTTGGACTTCTGGTTAGTTCTACAACCCTAATCCTAATGCATTGTTCATCAAATGCCCCATACTATTGATTGCATCGACTCACTCTCTATAATCCACTTTGAGTTCAAGGGAGAAAGGTGGAATATAAATAACATAAATACATAATAGTATTGTGGGAGGAGTCATGAGAGGTAAACAAAGCCAGGAAGGCTCTAGTAATTGATTCAGAAACATGAGGACTTACATTTGGGAGGGGGACAAGCAGGAGAATGTAAGCAATGGCTTGCATCTATAAAATTATCATTTTAGGAAAAGGCTATGCTAGAATTCTTCTTCCTTGCAAGTTAGGTTTTGGTATGTGTGAGAACTTTTGACATGTGGCAGCATTAAGGCATGCAGTGTCCAACTTACATGCTCAAGTAGGGAGGGACTGTAGTTCGGGGGAGAGCATCTTCTTAGTATGCAGAAGGTATCAGGCTCAATCATGAAATCGCCAGTTAAAGAGATCAGGTGGTAAGTGATGTGAAAGAACTCCGACCAAGACCCAGGGAAACCGCTGCAAGTCTCAGTAGACAACAGCGACCTTGATGGACTAAGGTTCTGATTCAGTAGAAGGCAGCTGCGTGTGTTCCAGTGTTCCAGACTCAGGAGCTGAAAGCCTTCCCTTTCCCTTTGTCAATTTAATCAAGAAGCTTCCCCTTCTTAGATTCATCCTGGAATGAGAGAGCAGTGCTTTTTCTTGCACTCATCTTTAAACTCCCTCCCCCAACTTTGCAATAGTTGTACAACAGGGAATGGATATTCACCAAGAGTATTTAAAAGCATAGAAAAAAAGATCCTGTAAGATGCATGGATACAAGGGAGAAGTGGGGCTGATATTCCCTCGTTGGTGATGGCATGGGCATTGTGCAGTAGGTGCTTGCAACAACTATGCAACCCTATTCCTTGCAGCATTCCAAAACTCCACAGCCCTGCTCGTTGCAGAAAGAATCTCATTTTTGCAACAATGACACATTGTGGTTTGAGTGCAGGGAAAATGTGGTCGCCTTAAAAAAGAAGCACTTCCATAAACAAAGGCTTTTGGTTTAGACAGAATGAGCAACTGCTGTTTGTTGTGAGACAGTGCAGTCCTAAACAGAGTTACAGTCTTCTGAGCCTTTTGACTTCAATGGACTTAGAAGGATATAACTGTGCTTAAGATGGCACTGAAAATGTTGAGAATAGATGGTCTGGAGTGTCCTGCTCTTAGTGGAAAATAATTTCAAGAGTTTTAGACATTCTCTCAACTCTAGTGATGTGCTTGGAACTCTGCACAAATCCAGAAACTTCTCTTAATGAGTATGGAAATGCCCAGTTCTTGAGAGAGGGAATTCATTGCACGTGTGCAGCATGGGAAGACCCTTACATGCCTTGGCATTGAAATGTTCCTGTTACCTTAAATGAGTTGCTGATTGCTGCTAGGTTGTTTACTGCATACTGCACTGTGCATAATTCTTTAGTGCATGTAACAGTGGACTTTCAGTGTGATACAGTATTGATTAAAGAAGTTGCAATTCATGACAAGAGTATAGGCTTCAAAGTTCTGCAGTAAGGTCTTTTAAAAATTCTGTTATATTTGAATCTTCACTTTACGTATGCTAGCTATGAAAATAATGTTTCATTCTCTTACTGGAAAGGCTGTGGCCGACTCTTCATCTTGATCCGTTAAATACGAATGATGTGAAATCCCTCATTAATGAAGAATGCAGTTCTGTAAATCTGAAACTGACTAAAGAACAGGTATGGTGGCTTTCATCCTGGAGGTCCTCTTTAGTATAATTTGAAACCAGCAACACATTTTGATAACTTAATGAGCACTCAAGAGGCACCGTCCCTTATGTACAGATATGTCAATGAAATCCAGCAGGTTGTATGTCCTTAACTGTGTTCCTGCCCTGTGGATTTTACTATTACTTAGCATGCCTGATCCTTCTCTGGATTTTTCACTTTGGATTTAAGCTTTTAAAGTTGCGTACCAATAGCTGGGATAGACAAAAACTAGTAAATATCAGTTGCCCACATCCAGTTAGCACCACTTCAGCCAGGTTATCACTTAAAATGTTGGCTCAATTGAGAAAGTATACCAGAATGAAAGAAGTTTGACCGGGGTATGGCATAAAGTCTAAACTGACACATCATGGTTTACAATCCAAATATTGGAAACCAAGGTTTGAAATTCGTTTGCAATCCATGGTCTGCAGTAGCTATGGTTTGGTGTGATTTCTGAACAGGCAGAATAGAGCTATGATCATTGGTCTGCTTCTGGAGACCCCTGCATCAGAGAAATGGGGGGGTTGAACTGGTAGAAAATGAAAGCAGGTTTGTATGAAGCTTTGGAAACTTAAACAATAGTTTGAGTTCTAACTATGTTTAGTGCAAACCATGCTTTAATAATCAATTGAGGGAATGGACTACTGTATCACTTGAAGATGGCATTTGTGCAGTCTATTGCACACAACAAAAGCCTGTGAGTGAATTGCTTATGAAAGTTAGAATTTTTGTATTCTGTGCCTATAAATGCTCGCAAATACCAGCAAGTAGCTCTTCGATTAGATTTTTTTTACATAATGTAAAAAATTCTGCGCATGTATGGAGATACCTGGCTTCGTGACTTCTGGAATGATGTCGCCTGACATAGTTTCTCTTAGAGAGCCAGTTTGGTGTAGTGGTTAAGTGTGCGGACTCTAATCTGGGAGAACCAGGTTTGATTCCCCACTCCTCCACTTACACCTGCTGATGTGACCTTGGGTCAGTCACAAGCTCTGGCACAGCTGTTCCTGAAAGAGCACTTTGTGTTAGAGTTCTCTCAGCCCCACCTACCTCACAGGGTGTCTGTTGTGGGGAGAGTTTGTAAGCCGCTCTGAGACTCAAAAGTGAAGGGCGGGGTATAAATCCAATCTCTTCTTATTATTATTATAATTAATGGTTTTGAAACGAGCCTGCACTGTGTATTGCAGAGTTGCGAAGGCATTTTGTACTCCTGTTGGCATGTGCTTCTGTGTTTTTCAGTTGTATTTCAACGTATATATTGTGTGTCCAGTTATCCACTCTATAGAATACTTAATTTCACATTCTAGGAGAAGAAGCTTGAGAAACTCTGTCATTCTAGTACGACTTGCAGTGCCCTGTACGCCACTCTTTTGGCTAGAATGATGGCTGGGTAAGTTCAAAGACCTGCACATTTGTGCACTCTGCATCTCTCTGTTAGCTGATAAACGTTATGGATTAAAAAGCTAAAGCACCCTACAGTACTTCCGCAGACAAATGGTTACTGTCCTTTGATGGTGACATGTCATGCAAACCCAAGAAGAGTCACACCTTTCTAAGTCCACTGAAGTCTTGGATGTCACTCTGCCTAAGGTTGGCTAATTAACCTTTATTTATGAAGGCTGAAGTGCCTTCAGCATGCTGTGCATCCTAACTGCTGTTTTTGAGGTGGAGGCTGTGGTCAGATGAGAGTAGCTATGTAAGTGCTCCTTGCAAAGGGTTCCACAGAACCAGTCTGCCAGATGTGAGTCTCAAACAATGGCATTTGCATGGAACTTGTGAGAGTGGAATCCTGATCCCTTTGAATCGATGGGAGTTTTGTCATTGGCTTGAATGGGGTCTGAATTACACTCCATGCCTGACTTTGAAAGCATTATTTCCTCTGTCCCTAGTCCAGCTTTCAGGTTGTCACACCACAGGCCATCTGCATGACACCACCGTGCTGCATTCCATGGGGGCAACTGCTGCCTACCTAACACTCTATACTGGTGCTGCAGCACAAGGGGGGGTTGTTATGATATCAGTCATACTCCATCGGCTGTGCCCAGATGCTGACACTGCAGTTGTAACCTTCTTTTAACAGCAGTCGGTCAGCAGCAGGGCTCACGGATCAAGCTTATAAAACATTCACCACGCAAAAGTGTATGAACTGTTCTTGTTTTGATTGTAATGTAAGAAGGAACTCACTCAGATCGAGCAGTGTCTGTGTCTGCCTTGCTCAAAGCACTTTTGTGCGAGTAAATTTAATTCCTGTTTTAAACAGTTAGACTGTCTCTTATTTTGTTGGGTTCTTTTTGTTTTGTTTTTGTTAACTGGAGGCTTGTGTGCTTTCTGTTGTGCCGCATGAAATGTTAAGGCCCATGGGTTTTTCAAGATAAACATACCGCACAGTTTGCCTAAATGCCATGTTTTCGTTTTTGTCTCTTCTGTTCCCTCCCCCGTAACAGCATTTTGCATACATCAGCAGTTGTTTTGAAGCATTAAGAAATTTGGGCTTTAAATGTACAAGCGCTGAGCCATTCCTGAAGTGAATGGTAATAAGGGCAGTCTTCATCCATGATTTTTTTAAAAAATGGTTAGCTTCAGGTGACATTTCAAGCTTTTAAATCTTTATTGTTTTCTCCCCCACAGTGCTGGAAGCATAGAAAATATTGACATAATCTTACAGAAGTGTTTCCTGTGCCAAGACACGGTGTTGCTGTACAAGCTAGTTCTGAAATCCATTCAAGAATTTTTGAAAAGTGAGAAAGACAGAGGCCTCTTGAAAGAGGCAAGTAGAAAGCCGGATGTAGCTATTGGGAGAAATATGTACACTTTCATGGGTAGTGGTTTTCACACTTCAGCTAAAATGGAGGGACTGGTGAATAGCTAGTAAGCTTCTAGCCCGAGTCCAATCAGCACGTTCTACATTCAGAAACAGTTTTCCATGTGCAAGTCCCTTGTAGCATAGAGTGTCTCCTGGGTTCAAACCCCACTCAAGAATGAAGTTTACTGGGACACCTGGGGTCAGTCATTGTCAGGCTAGCCTACCTGTCAGGGTTGTTGTGAGGATAAAATGAAAGAAAACAGAACCATCTATGCCACCAACAGCTCCTCAGAGGAAGAGTGGGATAAACAGACAATAGATCCTGTATACAAATGCACATATTGGGTTCTCTGTCTTCGTCATTACAGAAACTTAGTAATATGTATTATTTATACAGTGCTTCCCCCCAAAATCCAAATGCTTTGCAGTGATAATGGAAGACAGGTCAGTTCAAAACAGCACACAAAACATTTTCGGTGTTAGTGGCCAAATGCACAAACCTGACCTCTGTCAGAATTTAATTTTGCCTGGTTAATATGAAACTCTTACAATAGCTGCAGTGCATGCCAATGTATGACATTAAAAAGGTGTGTGGGGGTGTTACAGTAGGAATGTTTTGCAAAATAATCAAATCTAGACTGACTTTATAGCTCTCATGTGACTGGCTAAAATTCCACTGCTGCTACTGTCTGCCTTCTTTCTTTTGATAAAATATCTGCATAATACACTTTAATAAGCTGGAGAACTTACAGTGGTTCATATTTCTGTTGTAGCTCTATTCTATTGTAGTCAGCCCTAAAAACAATGACTGGCCCCGGTCTCACAGAGAATTTGCCACGCGAAAGGCACGAATGCTAGGCGGATTTTTGAGGAGCGATCATACCACAACATTTGGCAAGTGTAGCGCACCTGTGGCTAACCCATGGCGTCCTGCCAAAGATGCACAGTTAAAAAGTACCTGCAAAAATCTACTAGCAAATGGTTTGCCAGGGGCTGCAGATGGAGTCAGTCGGTGTGATTGCGCTGGCGCGCGTCTATTCCCTCCGGCTGTCCTCTTTGCAGTGTGCGCCAAAGGACGACACCCCGGTGCACTGCCGTCGCATTTAATCGCATAATGGCGGATCAGAATGCAACGGTGCAAATAGCCACGCCTCCCCGCCACGTTTTCCAGCACGTGTGGCCGGAGCCACTTATAGTTTTTCAGTTACGTTGGTTTTCTTCTATACTTAACTGAAAACTGTATACATTTTTCTAAAGGTAGACTTGGGCAGGAGAGGATGCCTTGGAGAGGCCGTAGTCATCCTTGCAGCTGCAGCAGATGTGTGCTCCCACTTCCTCTGTCTCCCACTCCTCCTTCTCCCATCAGCAGTACTACTTGCAAGAAGCAATTGCTAACCAAATTAATCTTGGTTCTGTTTCAGGAGTCACTCTACAGGCCAGGTACCCCAAGGCCAGGGCAGACTGACCAAACTGCTGGTTTGCTGACTGACTAAAGAAAAATGTCCTAAGCCCCCCTCCCCCAATCTTGTCCCATTTGACCCTGAATCAACAAATTGAATCACATTGCTGTGTGTGCTTCATATTTCTCTTTCTTTGGTTCTGAGTAAATCAACAGTGCTTGAGTGAGTTGAAGCTAGAAGAGGTGGTGTGATTTGGTGTGGTTAGAATGTGGGAGTTAGACCTGGGAGGCCAGAGATTCCCTCCTCAGCCATGGTGTTTGTTGGGTGACCTTGGACCAGTCACCCTCTCTCAATCTGTTCCTCACAGGGTTCCTGTGAAGCTAAAATGGAGGAGAGGAAATTCACATACAATCCCCTGAGCTCCTTGGAGGAGGAGGTGGGATAAAAGCAATAGATTTTTAACTGGTATGAAAATATTTGAAATTTAAAATGGTTTGGTTGGTTGCAGCTTAGGTTTTCTTTTTTAGCCACCTGGAGTTGTTTTGGGGAGAAGAGCAGATGAAAAGTTTTAATGTTCAACTGATTATATTTCTTGGACTGTCAGGGTGTTCTGCTTTGTCTGTGTCATCCATATCTTATTTCCAGTTCTCAAAAGAAAACACTTATGCCCCCCCAAACCACATGAAGCTTCTATCATGACTTCCTTTTCTGTTGCAACAATAATCCTAGAAATGTGCCTCAGATCTTCCTGCATGTGCTCTTGGACTTGTATTCTAGTGGACTGTGAATTTTGGTGTGCTCCCTGTTCTGCCTTACCTTTATTCAAGATTCTAGCCTCCTATAGGCTCTTTTTCGGGGGGGGCAAAGGGAGGACCCTTGAAGAAAAAGAATATTAGAACAACATGTAGCTTTGTCTTGAAGTACTGACAGACTTTCTTGCTGCTGTTATTAATTGTATTCTTAGTTGCCAGTATTTGTCTGAATGTTCGCAAGACAGATAAAGTAGAAAACTGATGATAGTATGTTAACCCCCCCACACACATGTTTGTTGTACAGATACTCTGCCTCATCAGCATCAGCCACAATGGAGTGAGTGAATCAGAACTGATGGAACTCTGTCCTGAGCTCTCCTGGGCAGTCCTAGCCTCAGTAGTTCACAGTCTGCACAAGATGTGCTTTTTAGCATATGGCTGTGGCTTGCTGAAATTTCGTCACTTGCAGGTAAGATTGTCTGCGCTGACATTGTTAAATTGGTCCTGTGACAGTTTCTGCTCATCTTCACAGAGAACTTTACAGAATCTGCTGAGATCTGTGCCACTTCTTAAGTCGTAAAGTTTGTGCTTCAAAGGTAGAGAAACTGTGTTGCCACAATATGGGTAGGAAGTAGCATATGCGCATGCATGCACAAACAAGGTTCATATGTGATGACAAACATTGTGTGACATAATTTGAACAAGCCTCTAAGGACTCTGGAGTTTGTCTGTTCAGTTCTTCACTCTGGCACCAGAATCTACTGATTAATTAGCTCAGGAGAAGGTGAGAAAAGGAGGAGGGATGTGAACAAGACTCAGGATCCTGTTGTTTGGCATCAAGTCTCAACCATGCCATGGAACAATCTTGCCACCTAAAATCTTCACAGGTTTAGAGGTTGAATTCCTCATTGCTTTGCTAGCCAGAGGCTTCAGGTTGCATGTTGCATGACTCTATATTTTCTCTTTTGTTTCCTATCTGGTGGATTTGCAGGCCGTCAGTTTGTGACATGCTAATTTGAAAAGCTTATAACTTATGCAACTACTGTCCTCTTTTTAGGCTTGGGAAACAGTAAAGCTGGAATTCATGGAAGAAGGTCACGATGCTTTTGCTGCTTGCAGAGAAAAACTGATTGACTACTTCACCATGCAGCTCAGGTAAGATTTCCAGGATGTGAAAAAAGCATATAATATAACTAATATAACCAATATACTTAGCTCTGATACCTACCTTATATTTCTTATAGCTGCAAAGAGACTGTGAACTAAGAAGTCCTCCTTTCGAATTTCACCTCAGCCAGGAACTTGCAAAATGACCTTAGCTGTTACCTCAGGGTTGGCTCCGGGTTATTTTTGCCCTCAGAGACAAGCAATAAAGTCAGCGCCTTCTCTCCTGGTGTACTCCCCTCCTACATACACAACAGAATTATGGAGCCTTCTCCCATAGTACTTGAACTCAAGGTCACTCTACAAAGCTGATTGGCTGCATTGGTTCTCTCCATGATGGCTCATTCACATGCCATGACTTGGTGCTGTAGGTTTTGAGTCATGACCATATATCCCAGTGGCTTCACTGTTAAACTTCCCGTGTTTAATAGGCTGGTATGGCTCCTGGGTGCAGAATTGGGACGATGTAAAAAAGGAGCCATTGCCTCAGCTTCCCTGAGAATTATCATGGCTGGGGGAATTTGGACTTGGACACCCCCTTTCTCCTCCAGATCCAAAGCATGCTTCAAGTGAACTAGCCTGCAGGAGAAAAATACTCTTCCTTTCCTTTATTGCCTTAGAACAAAATGCCCAAAAGATTGAAGAGATGCTCAGTTGTACGTGATAGTTTGCACGCAGTTGGGTTTCCAAATTATCTTGTACTATAACCGCACTGATTAAATTGGCATTATGCAAATAAGGTCTTTTGCAAATTAAGCTCCACAACTTCACTGATTTCCCTCTCCCCTTTGTTGTACCAAATCTGCTGTCAGTCAAGAGAGAGTGACGTGGAGAAGTGCAGACGAACTCCCCTGGCTGTTCCAGCAGCAAGGTGACAAGCAGAAGTTACACAAGTGCCTCTTGAATCTCTTTGTATCCCAGAATCTGTATAAAAGGTATGAAAAGTCCTTGACTATGGCTTTATTTGCAGATCCCTGTTGTCTGTAAGCATAAGTTTCTGAGTGAGCTCATGAATCTCCTTTTAGGTGGAATGTCAATAACATCAAATAAATCACAGAAGTACCCGAGACAAACACTAACTTATAGCGTTATGTAGCTATTATTTATGTACTTTAGCTGCTCAGAGGAAGATCCAGTAGTAAAGGTACTATATGTTGCCAGGCCCCGTAAGATGACTTACATGTGATTTTGCTTGCAGGTAGGAGCTGAGAGGGTAGTGTGTTCAAAAGGAAGATTTTTTCTTAAATAGTTGAGATAGTTTATGAAAGTTTTTACCCGAGTCCTTCAGTCTGAGTATCTCTAAATAGTGATAAATACTTTCTACTAGTTAGTATCATTTCTGAGGAATCATTCATACAATGGTTCTTAAGGGAAAAGCTATAAAAACTTTAGATTCAGTGTATTGTACTGGCTACCACTGGTGAAACTAGCAAGCTGTTCTTAAGTGGAGGCTTGGAAAGCCCTGCTATGAATGGCAAGCTCACCATGTCACTCTTTGAAACTTGGTCCATAGTTGCCAGATAATGTCTATGATATGGTTTGTAGGAGCTTCTTTCTCCAGTTAGGTGGTATTACCTGCTCTAAATGGTTCTGGGGTATTTTTGTATTAGGATTTGTTCCTCGATAGTGATTGTCCATTGTTTTTGTTGCCTACAGGGGCCATTTTGCAGAACTGCTGAGCTATTGGCAGCTTCTGGGAAAAGATAAGAACTCAATGGCAGCAGAGTATTTTAGCTCCCTGAAGTTGTATGAGAAAAGCTGTGAGAGAGAGGAAAGTATGATCTCTCTGGCTGATCTTTATGAGACTCTGGGACGGTTTCTTAAGGACCTGGGCCTTCTCAGTCAGGTGAGTGTCACTGCAAGATGAAGGACAAGAACTGGAAAGGTAAGGAAAACCCCTGATGGAGGGCCAATTGGTAAAACCTCATATAAACTTATTATAAGTAAAACTACTTTTCTCAAAATAAATACATGTATTTTTACTTATAATAAGTTTATATGAGTTTTTACCAATTGGCCCTCCATCAGGTTTTTTTCCTTACCTTTTTGGTTCTTGATTCAGTTTTATTGCGTTAAGTTTCTTTCCCCTCTTTGGTTTTGTTTGAAGGACATTTGGAAACCTTGTACAGAATAAGATCCCATTTTTTGTTTTCAACAATTAAAAAACAAACCAACACTCAGAATTTGCTCAGCTGATGATAGATTTTTGCTTGAAGTCCTTGTTCGGAGCATCACGGGAGATCTACCTGGAGAGTACGCATGTACCGGAGGACTTCAGCTTGTATATTGTGTATTATGTACTCCTCATTAGGTGGTCCTTAAATTGGTGACATCAATTGCTTTTTGAATTGTTCATGCTTTATATAATATGTTCTGACATCTCCTACCTTATATGTTTATACATTCTATTGAATTCCTATTATTAATTCACTACATATTGGATTATATTGTTTTATCATAACATATGTGATATATTGTTAGTTAGCTTGCTTCATGGTGTTCTTAGTTTTGTATATCGTCTAACTGTGATCCCCATTTGTATTTTGTTTTTTCATGGTTTCTGGCAAAGAACTTTCCTACCTCCTGGTATTCATGATATTTCTCAACTGATTTCCGCCCCCTCCCCCATTTCCTTTATAGGCTATCGCTCCTTTGCAGCGCTCCCTGGAGATCCGAGAGACCGCCCTTGATCCAGACCATCCTAGAGTAGCCCAATCTCTCCATCAATTAGCAGGAGTTTATGTACAGTGGAAGAAGTTTGGTAATGCCGAGCAGTTGTACAAGCAGGCTCTCGAAATCTCTGAAAACGCTTATGGAACTGAACATCTCAGGGTTGCTCGTGAACTTGATGCTCTTGCAACATTGTATCAGAAACAGAACAAGTAAAGAAAAGGCCCTTTCCCCTCTAGTTTTATCGAGGATATTTCTTTGGGTGGTGGAGGAATTCGTTAGCAGTTGGGCTTGAAAATTCACAGGGCAAGGAATTGTGTTTAGGGACATTGGGACTGGGCGGGGAGGTTGTTGGAGTTCTTAGGTTGGGGAAAGAGCTCCCCCTCAATGAGGGGTAGTTTGGGTGGGGAAATTATTGTAATGGATGGTGCTTAAAATGGTTTTAAATATGTCATATTGATAAAAGAAACTTAGGGAGAGATGGGATAGAAGTGGATTTCAACTGGAGCAGGAAGACTGAGGTTCAGATCTCCTCTTACTGTGAAACTTGGGCCAGCCATTCTCTCTCTGCCTAACCAGCTTCACAAATGTAATTTGCACCATTCATTTTAGGTATGAACAAGCTGAACATCTAAGGAAAAAAGCCTTCAAAATTCAACAAAAAGCTGTGAGGCGGAAAGGCAGCCTGGTAAAAATGTTTCTGATGCTTTGCTTTCATAATTTATCCCATTTTTGGGTTGTTGTTTTTTTAAATTTTCACAAAACAAAATAAGGCTATTTTCAGATGGAATAGTATTTTGGTCAGTGTTGAACCTCTCATTAGAGATTCTGTGCTTTATTTTTTTTAAAGGAGTATATATACCCCTCTCAGCTGACTCATTTCTTCTTTTCATTTCATTGATGGAGCTGATCCTTTCCTGGAACACTGCTCAACAATCCCATTTCAAAGTTTTTTCTTGTTTGTGATATTTATGTACATGCTTCATTTATAGTCTACCTTTCTAATTGAAAATCAAGGCAGATTACAGAACTCAAAGACAATGCAATAAAAATAGTATAATCCATACAACAAACAATACAAGAATACAATTAAATTGCCTAAAATTTCCACAAAAGTTAGAATCCTGTTCACTGTATTAAAATACCCTATTATTCCATTTATAAGAGAAGAAGAATTGGATTTATACCCTGCCCTTCACTACATGAAGGAGTCTCAGAGCGGCTTAGAAACTCTTTTCCCTTCCCCTCCCCACAACAGATACCCTGCGTGGTAGGCGGGGCCAAGAGAGCTCTGACAGAAACTGCTCTTTTTCAAGGACAGCTCTGACAGAACTATGGCTTGTCCAAGATCATCCAGCAGGTGCAAGTGGAGGAGTGGGGAATCAAACCCAGTTCTCCCAGATTAGAGCCTGCGCACTTAACTACTACACCAAACTGGCTGTCACACCAAACTGGCACACCAAATCCTATTATTCCCTTGATAAAAAATACCATTCTGAGGATTTGCTGTAGCCTTATTCATTTTATAAAAATCCCATCCTGAACAATAGGCGTCATCAAATGGGGGACCTGCTAGAACTTCCATGGTGTCTGCAGAAGATCCCAGCTTCAGTCCTCAGCTTCTCCATTGCTAAAGGATCTCTGGATGCCGGCCTGAGAAGAACGTCATGCCTAAACCCCATGCCACTCCCAGTCAGAGGATACAGCACTTATTTATTTATTTGCAACATTTATATTCAGCCCCTCTGCCCAGTCAGAGCCACTGAGGTGCCTTGTGACAAAAATTTAAAAAAGCATAATAAGAATACATCATAAAGCCGATGAAAAGCCACAGCTACAAAATACAGCAAATTAAAACAGAGAGCAGGAGGGAGGGATCATTGAAGTGATGCAGGACAAAACAAAACAAAAAAGTCTTCACCCACTTCACTGGGAGGAAATAGTGGTAGAAGGGACTTGGGCCACTGAACTAATTTTAGTAGAAGGTATGATGGTGCGGGTGGGTGAAGTATTATATATTCAGCATTATTTTTACAGCGACTTGCCCTAGAGGTTCTATTTGGACTGGGAGAATTGGTGCAAAAGTGCTTGTCATGTTCTAAGGTAATGTGCAAACTGGCTTTAGCAAATTCCTGTTTTCAGTTTAGAAGCTAAAGCTGGTTGAGCTTTATCCACAGGAATGGTTTCTGATGTGGTCTCAAACATGAATGCTAAACACAGCAGAAGCATGAATCCTAAACACGGAATGTTGGAGCAGTGAGCTCTCCCTTTATTCCCTTTTGTAGTATGGATTTGCTCTTCTTCGCCAACGGGCCCTGCAGCTAGAGGAGCTCACTCTGGGGAAAGACTCATCCGACAATGCTCGGACTCTCAATGAACTTGGTGTTCTCTACTACCTTCAAAATAACCTTGAGTAAGTAGTGGCCCGAAGTCACAAATCTGAACGTAGGTTTTATCATGCAGGCTCTGCTGCCCACTGCCCCTCAGTGATCCAAAGTTGCTTTATGTGAATGTAACGAGGATCATGTTGGAAGAGAGGTCTACATACATGGGCTTAGGGGATACAGTCTTCACTTATTGTGAGGGCCCTAGGCTCTGCAAGGGTACAGCCCCTCTTTCACAGGCAGCATTATTCTGATTCCCTATGCTTCCTGCAGAACCACCCTTTTGGGTTTAGTGGTCTGTTTCCTACACTGAGAATTACTTGGAGATTTTTTTTTGGCAAAATTAGGAGCTGTGCCTCAGAGTGCTCGGATAACTATCTCACTTAGATGCAAAATTGCTGGAATAAGGAGTTCTGAAGTTAGAGGAATTGCAGTTTCCAGAGTTGCTTGGCACACATGTCACGTCTACATATGCAAGCCTTATGTCTAAGACAGTGAGGATTGCTCATGTTGAAAGCAAAATCTTGCACATAAATCTGCCACTGCAAATGGTTGTTCTTGCAGTAGGAAGCCAAGAAAGGGCAAAGCCAGTCAGATGTCTAGCTGCAGTGTGCAATACATAAAATAATTCCATGGTCTCTTTTTCCACCTGTCATGTCACCCACTTGTCATTAGCATTAGTCAGGGCTCCTTTGCATATTAGGCGACACACCCCTAATGTAGCCAATCCTCCAAGAGCTTACAGAGCTCTTCTTACAGGGGCTACTGTAAGCTCTTGGAGGATTGGCTACATTAGGGGTGTGTCACCTAATATGCAAAGCAGTTCCCGCTACAAAAAGAGCCCTGGCGTTAGTCATATTTTTTCCCCAGGTTGAGCATCGTGTAAACTAACCATGTAGCCTGTCTTTGGATAAATATACTTCAGATGTGTGGCAATCTTCCAAATTACGTGAAATGCTCAGTTGTTTCCCGCCGCAGGCCTTTTCTTACTCAGAATTCATCCACAGAAGCTGCAAATGCCAGCAGAAGACTGGGGTGGAGGGTGGAGCCTTCTTTACCTGTAGATGTCTCTTGACTGGTAAAAATTTCCCCAGCAAGCTGCACAATCTATCTTGGTGGAATGGGAGACCCCCTCCACTGGTCTTTCTTGGAAAACTGCAATTTCCATGGCTGCGTTTTGCAAAAGAACCAAAGTTAGGAGTGAGGAGGAAACCAAGCGTGACTTTCACACATAGTCTAACTCTGACAAAATTCTCAGCAGTATCAGTTTCTAGTTTCTCCACAGAAAGCGAATATTTCTATCAAAACAGATCTCTATCAGAAGAAGTATTAGATAGAATCTTTGAACAGTTGTGCCAATATGCATAGCATAGATATATTTTCAAGTGACCTTGTGCTTCTAGGACAGCAGAACTTTTCTTGAAACGCTCCCTGGAAATGCGAGAACGGGTTCTTGGGCCCAACCACCCAGACTGTGCCCAGTCTTTGAATAATCTAGCAGCCCTTTACAATGAGAAGAAGCACTATGACAAGGCGGAGGAGCTGTATGAAAAGTCACTGAACATCCGGAAGAGCGCATTGGCACCTGACCATCCCTCTTTGGCTTACACTGTGAAACACCTTGCTGTTCTCTACAAGAAGATGGTAAGAGTTGCTGTAGTTCTCATGAATTTTTGTGTTCTTTGCTTTATGCCTTACCAAGGTCCCATCTAACATATTGCCTTGTATCCAATGAGAATAGGACTTTCCCACCTCCTCCTTCCACTTTAGCCCCCACAAAGTGCCACAGGGGGCACCCAGGCATAACGCCAAGGGGCCCTGTGGGAGGAATCAATGGAAATTGCTCCCCCCCCATCATCACTGAGTGTGGTGTATTGCTGGGCCGAAACTAGCTTGTGACATATGAATGATTCATATTTGCTTTGTTTCTTAGGGAAAGCTGGACAAAGCTGTTCCTTTGTACGAGTTGGCTGTTGAAATCCGGCAAAAATCTTTTGGTCCAAAGCACCCAAGTGTGGCTACTGCTTTGGTAAACTTGGCTGTTCTTTATTGCCAAATGGTAAGGTTTTCCACCCCACACTTTTTTTTTAAACATAGGTTACCCATAGGTGACTCGATGTATTCTAGACTATTCTACAGCTCAGTGGTAGAGTAAGCCTATCAGGAAACATGTTTCACACCAAACCTATTGCAACTTCACCAGTGACTCAAAACGGGCAGGGCTTAGGCATGTTTCTTACCTTCAGATGGACTGGAAGCATGTGGAGGGGGTCTTATACTGCACAGTATCGATAAGCTGGTAACAATTTGTAGTTTAGTTTCTGCCTGCTTTTCTCTTGCACACTTTTTAGAGACCAGCACTAGTCCTTGCAAGCTGGAAAACTCCAGGCTTCTTTAGGGAAGGTCACTGTCAGGAGTCCACAAATTTTGTTTCGGTTTATGAGCAGGCACAGATGGGTTTAGGAAGAAGCAGGGATTTATCTCTCTTATGCTGAGGTTTAAATAAGAAACAGCAAGGCTCTCTCCATGCTGTTCGATAATTAGACTCTGCGATCTCTACCACACCTTCTGCACTTGCTGGAAGGCTTAGGGTAACATTTTTTTCTCATTTGCACTGTAATCAGAAGCAGCAGGAGTCTCTCCTGCTATTTTTTTTAATCTTGTCCATATTACAGTATAAGCAAGAGACCTGGAGCAGGGATGTGCACTGTTTGGCATCCTTTTTGCCAGAGAGTGGATTTGTGGATGCTTACCTATTAACAGTGCCCCTTACCAAGTCTTGTACTGCCATGGTTGCGTGTCAAGCAGACTGATTTGCAATGCCCGAGTGTCTGATCCAAATAATACTTCCTGCACCGCAAACGAACCATCTGCTGGGAACTTCTCCCATGCTCTTATGCAATTCTTATTTCATTGGGATTGCACATGGATTTTTGTGGATTGTGCCCAGTGTGTCACATGTGGCCTATAATGGACTCAGCTGAGAGCCTGACTCTACTAAGGTTTTGGAAAAATTAAGAGGCAGCCTTTTGAAGCTTGCGTAGTCATGCCAGAAATGGGATGAAATCTTTGTATCCCATTGCCTAGTCGAAAATTCCATTGGGTGAAGTCCAAATTCAGACAGATTTATAAGAATACAATCCTTCTCTTTTTCAGTATTTAGACTGTCATGGTTTTTGTATTTGTTCTGGCCTCTCTTGATGAGATTAAGCACATTGGTATGCATTTTTTTCAGTTTGGCAGCAACGCTAGGTTTCTATACCTCATCACATCTTCCCAATCTGTGGTTTTTATGGTCATTCAGGAGAAACACAGGAACAGTTTATTCTCTTGTACTCAGACTTTTCATGATTTTCAACAGAATTAGAAGGAGCAAGTGTTAATGAAAATTGGATATTTAGATCCTTAAGGGAGCTTTCAATGTTGACTCAAATCTAAGGGATGTTTTTACTGAGAATGTAAACAACAAATGTTTTATGACAACTAATCCTATTAAGGATTTTTTTCTCTTATTGTTATGCCATCTGTAGAAAAAACACCTTGAAGCTTTGCCGCTTTATGAACGAGCCTTGAAGATTTATGAAGACAGCTTTGGACGTATGCACCCTCGTGTTGGAGAAACATTAAAAAATTTGGCGGTGTTGAGGTAACTTTTAACTGACGAACTTGCCATGCGCAGGCCATGGGCTTGATCTGGCAGTAAATTTCCACTAGCAAGCAAGACTGTGTGGGGGTAATTTCCACCAGTTCTCTCCTTCCACTAGAGACCCCCAAATCTTTCCTTTATGTTCTTCCCTGTCCCCTAAGCTTTGGCCTGCTGTGGGATGGGGAAGGCAAGAATATCCTGTTCTGCTGCTAGAAACCCCTTCCATCACTGGAACCAGTCCAACCCCTCATTTGAACACTGTGTGTGCCTCAGCAGGCACACAGGCTGCCTCCGTTCCTTTTACATGAGGAACCAGTCAAAATATGCACCTCCCACCTCCATTAGAGTGAATGGGGGAAGTTTTGCAATGGGGGAAGAAGTTCTGTTCACACATGATGGAGAAGCTCTCTGGACCAGAGCAATGCAGAGAAGAGAGAGGGGCGGTCCTACATTCCATTGATGTCCATGGCAAATTTTTATGGATTTTTAAAATATGAATTGCACCTTTAGATTTGATGACTTGGTAGGAGAATCTTCACCATACATGTTTGTTTGCTTTGGGGATATCCTAGAGCAGGTTGCAGAAATCTGGATACACAGTGGTAAATTCTGCTACAGCTCTTAAACAGCATCCTCTTTTCAGCTGATTGCCATTTGAAAGCAAATAGCAGACAATGTACAATAACAATCAAGGGCAATTTTTACCAACATCTATGCTGTGACATACATAACAGACCATGTTTATTTTGTAGAGTATTTTTTTAAGTTAATGCAGAGAACAATGGAATAAAATGGTGTAAATAGTAGTAAAGTCTCACAAAAGGTGATTTTTTTTAAAAAAAAAGTACATCTAGGTAGTGTGAGAAGTGGGAATGACTTCAAAAGGGAATTTATGAAGAACAACAGATTGTGAGAAGGATCTAGTTCTCACTGAGGAGTGAGTCATATAACTGGGTTGTCATGATCTGTGTAGGCCTCTAGAGACCTGTGTGGGAGTGGAAAGCAGACAGCCTACAAACCCCATAATGCTTAGTGACGGTTGTAACCAATGGGTATACAGGGATTGTGGGCCATGAAACTGGGTTCTTTTGCTCTTCTGCGGTCTGGCCTCACACAGTATAACTGAGGGGACTGGTCTGAGAGAAAAATCCCTCACACATGTCATGACTCCAGCGGGTTGCCACCTTCAGCTGCCACCACTCTGGACATCGGGTCCCTTGAGAAGGCCCAGAGTACCCTCCCAAGCCCAACCAAAATGCCCCTTTTTAAGCCGAGAACTATAGACGTGATGACCAGGCAGAGAACAATTAAACAAATGGTTTATTAATAGAGTACTGAGGCAAGGCAAACAAGACAAGGTGCTTTAAAATATATCTAACAGTGTTTAAAGGCAAAATAAAATCTAACGCGGCTACCTAGTTCACTTAACTAGTTACTATTTCAAAGCCCACAGCCCTCTTATACCAGACCTCCTCCCTATACTCATTCTGTCCCAAGTCTGGTCTTTCTCTCAGACCAGTCCCCTCAGTTATACTCTGTGTGAGGCCAGACTGCAGAAGAGCAAAAGAACCCAGTTTCATGGCCCACAAAGCTTAAGTTACCTCTCCTCAGACAATCCCTTTACACCCACTGGGTACGACCATCGCTAAGCATTATGGGGTATATAGGCAGTCTGCTTTCCACTCCCACACAGGTCTCTAGAGGCCTACACAGATCATTACATGGGTGTATTGAGCCTGTAGGCAAGAGCTTAGGTTGTTGAATGTGCCTGTATAGAGAGAAGTTCCGTGTACATAGAAATCAGCAACTCAGGGAGACTTTCTGGTTCTTGGGAATGGAGCTGGATTAGAGGAATTTACAAATACTCTTATGCTCCTGAGAGTTCCTGCACCCAGCTTCACGGCAAAAGCACTTTGAGGAATAGGTGGTGCGCATTGTGGGCTGGCTCCTGTATTCTCCTACATCCTATTGCCTCAATCATCCTACCCTTCACACACCTGCCTCTTGTCTCCATGTTGGCAGTTGGCACTCCTCAGATGACCAGTTTTGTCCTGAGGTCTGCAGCAGCAGACCCCTCTGCAGAAGGCATTCATTTATCTACAAATGAGCTCCTGGTCTTTATGTTGAGTTGTTGTGTTGTCAGATATTGTGCTCAGATCTCATCTTTGTTAAGCCCCTGTTTCCTTTTTCTCAAAGCTACGAAGGAGGGGATTTTGAGAAAGCTGCTGAACTTTATAAGAGAGCCATGGAAATCAAAGAAGCAGAATCATTGTTGACAGGGGGGAAAGCTGCTTCCCGTCATTCATCGAGTGGAGACACGCTCAGTTTGAAGAGTGCTTTCTCTCCCAACGTTTTCCTGCAGCAAGGGCAAAGGTGATGCCAAGTGACATATGACATATGCAGTACAGGACCTGTTGGCCATCAAAGGCGAGTACCAAAACTACGGTAATTCAAAGGGTAGAAGGTAAATGAACTCCCAGTGACTATACGTGCGTCCAGAATGCTTAACTGTGTTTTCAGTTTAAGTGTTCTCTTCACCAGCACACCACTCCTTAATGTGTTATGTGGATTTTAAGACCTGTTGGTTTTTGTAAAGACCATTAGCTAGTGGCTTTCAGACTTCTGTAGTACCAGAGACATTAATTCCAGGGGTGTAGCCATTCTAGTCCCTTGCAACAAAAATGAGCAGGGGTCTACAGGCACGTTTAACATAATTTTATTTCAGCATAAAGTTTTGTGGACTAGAGCCCTCTTCTTCCAGCGCACTAAGTAAATCCTCACCAGGCAGAGAGCTTTCTCATTGCTTTGTACCTATGGCTGAGGCACTCAGACAGCTCCAGCATTTATCAAGTTGCTGTACTGACTACTTCTTCCAGAAGCAGTTTGAATGGCATGACCTGTTAAAAGTAAATAATACTAGGTGAGCATCTACCCAGAAAGGGGAAGTAAGGATGGATCAGTTGCCTTTAAAAGAATATTTTTCTTCAGCAAGTAGTACTCTCTGCTAGCAAATAATTTTGCGGTAGAGCAATAGCTGGCAGAAAAGAAATATTTATACTTAAGATGAACTATTGTATTTGATATAGGTTTCTATTTTGTTATTTGAATGGATGTGTATATTTATGCCTAAACTGCAGAACCTTTGATGGGAAAGACATTAAATCTCACTATTACTCTTTTTTTAACAATCAGCTACAGTTCTTCCAGTATTGGCTTAGTTCCAACCATCAGTGGAAAGCTCTTTGGTGGGTACAAGTTTTCCCTCCACTTCTGCCCCCACAGTAGTTCCTTTTGACCCCTGGAAAGATCATTTGTTAACTACTGAGAAAGAGAAGAGGATGAAATTGCCCCTACAGCACCGCACTTATGGAGGAAAGAGGTGGGGAGCAATTTTGCCCCTTTCCTCCGCAACCCTCCAGCATAACTTTAGGTCCAGTCACTCCAGAAATTATTGGCGGTTGGGGGGGGAATAAGGAGGAATGTGCATGAATCCACACACCTTTTAACTGATGGCTGGTTGGCTGCATGTTGCTCTGAGCAGAACAGATCAAGTTAAGGTGCTGGCCATCTCTCCTTATAAATAATTATCTTTTGGTTTCGCAAGATTCCATGCGCTCCCATTGGCTGTAAAATGCCCTCCCTCAGCCATTGGCCCATCAGCCGCCACTCAAGAGTACTCACGTGCCATCAGCCAGGTGCTGGGTCTGCTTCTCTTCCCCACCCACTCCCCCTGGCAGACAGCTCTATCTCTTGAGAAAGACAGTTCTCTTGACTCCTGTGAGGGACTGTCCCCTCAGTGGCTATTGGTAGGCAGCCAAGCTTGGTTCTGTGAGTAAAAAAACAAAGGACTTTCAGCATAACCCCCTCCCCTGCCCATAACCCCCTCCCCAATGGCCACTTTCCTGTCAGAATAAATGGAAAAAGGCTCTTTCTCCTGCTTAGCCTCAGCATGGCTGGCTGGCTGGCTAACGAGGTGGGCCAGCGACCATCAGACCATTTTCTTCAACTCCCTGTTGTGCGGCTGACTTTCCCCTAGGGCTGCCAATCTCCAGGTGGGACCTGGAGATTTCCCACGGTTACAATTGACCTCCAGATGACAGAGATCAGTTCCCCGGGAGAAAATGGTTGCTTTGGAGGGTAGACTTTATGGCATTATACCCCGCTGAGTCCTTCCACACACACCCCAAATGCTGCCCTCCACAGGATCCACCCCCCTAAATCTCCAGGTATTTCCCTAATCAAAGTTGGCACCTGTACTTTCTCCTCTGTCCGTAAAAGGCCCTTTCCACATCTATGTTGGCCTTTGGGAGAAAACTCATTGGGCCCAGTCCTGATCAGGTTGCCAACTCCAGGTGGGCAATTCCTGGAGATTTGAGGGATGGAGCCTGGAGAGGGTGAGGTTTGAGGAGGGGTGGCACCTCAGACAGGTACGATGCCATAGACTCCACCCTCCAATCCAGCCATTCCCTGATGGGGAACCATTGTTGCCAATCCCCAGGTGGGGGCTGGAGATCACTCAAAACTACAACTGCTCTCTAGGAGTGATGGGGGAGGAGATGGAAAACTAAAGGTAGGTTGATGGTTGGCTGGGAGGGAGATAGGATTGTCAACTCCAGGTTGGGAAATTCCTGGAGATTTGAGGGGTCGAACCTGGAGAGGGTGAGTGTTGAGGAGGGGTGGGACCTCAGACAGGTACAATGCCATAGACTCCACCCTCCAAACCAGCCACTCCCTCCTGGGGAACCACTGTCACCAATCTTGGGGGTGGGCTGGAGATCACTCAAAATTACTACTGCTCTTCAGGTAGCAAAGAACAGTTCCTCTGGAGAAAATGGTGGACTCTGTCATTATACCCTGCTGAGATTGCCACAGCAAATTGTCACTGAGTGCCGAAAGCCGGGGCACTCTCCCAGAGCCTCTTTCTAGAGCCCGTTGTATTTATTTCCACAATGGGCCTTATTCCTAGTCACATATAAAGCACTTCAGGGCCTTGGGCCCTGCATACCTGTGGGACCACCTCTCCTCTTGTGCTCTGCCGAGACAACTTTGCTCATCTGAACAGAGTCTTCTGCAGGTACCACCCTGCAAACAGCTACCTGTAGACATGCATCCTCTGTAGTGGCCCCCACCTTATTGAATGCCCTGCCCAGACTTCCGCCATTCCACAAATTACAGAAAATAGAATTGTTTCAGGAAGGCTATTTTATAACAGAATGATTCAGGAGATGTTTCAAGGAAGGGAACAGGTCTATGGACTTTTCCAGACTGTAGGGCATGCCTTACCTGTTGCTAAACACATTACCTTGATTTCAGCGCATTGTATTTCTACTTAATATGTCACATTTAATGCTTATGCTGTTCAGATTTCTGCAGTCCCAGTCCTATTACATTGCTTATTATGTCTCATACTACTGGGTGCACTATTTTACACTGCATAATCTGCCTTGTGTCTCAGTGAGAAAGGTGGACTGCCATGTAATGTGATGTAAATAAAGCAAGAAGACTGAATGCTGCTGAAGAAATACTTAACAGTAGAATAGGGAAAGGTAATTATGTAAGAAATGTAGCATATAGGAGTTTTTAAACAGAAAAACTGCCTTAAAAAACCCCCAAAAAAACAGTAGCAATTCCTATCACATACAATCTCTGAGCAGCTAGTAGAGAGGAATTATCAAACCAGATCTCTGTGATGTGTCTTTCAGCTGCTGCTTTCTCCCCCCCATACCAGTTGCTTCTTACCTCAACAGCAAACAGCAGAACAAAAATGCCTGACAAGTCTTTGTATGAACTGTGGCAACTAAACAATAAATTGTAATACCGCAGACTGTAACTAATTTAAGCAAGGAAAGTTTCTTAAAAGCAGTGTTTCTGTAATGGTACTTTATTTAGACATATATCCAAGTGTGGATGGAATTAAAAACTATTTTGCATTTTACCCCAGTAGGCTGTTGTTTATTTGTCACACACACTGGAAGCCCAGGCTGAGGTCCAAAGAAGCCCTTGGCCTGCACCTGATGGAGGTGCTGCGCTTCATAAGGAGGCTTTACTGGTTTTAACTTCTGGCCTGCAGCTTCTCCTGCTCTATTGTACTTTGGCTTTCGGGAGGAATTTTATGAAAGACATAACACCACACTCCCCTGACTGGAGGGGGGGGGGCGGCGCTGAAAAAAGGGATGATGTGTAGCCTTTGTCACAACTTTGACAACCTTCTCCCTTTCCCTTGTGATATATTTTACAAATTGTCCCAAAACTACACTACGAAAATAGAACTGTGATAGACTACCCCCCACAGCTGCCTACTAAAAAACAAGTCCCAGAGAAAACATTACCCGTTTCTTCTTAGTAATTAAATTAGGCTATTAAGTCTGCAGTATTAAAATAAGAAACAGTTAAGCTCTGTGTCTTTAAGTAGTTGAAGCAGCCCAGTGGCAGGCCTCAAAGTGATTACTCGGAAACAAACCACTTGATATAACACTCTCCCACTTAGCTTCCATTTTTTACTCCTTTAATAATTATTTGTTCACTTTTTCAAACATGAACAGAGATGACTTTGTAAAAAAAAAAATGTTATCAGCAAGATGAGAACAAAAGTAAACATTACAGTGATACGAGCTTTTGAAATGTTAACCACCTCTTCCCTTCTTGCTACAGTAATTTTGTAAATACAATTAGTAAAATTTTTGCATTTTATAAAAGTGCCGGCCAAGGAATAGCTAATTAGCTGCCACAGAGCTCCTTGAATTAATGATTTACTTTCAAGCAAAATTTTTAAACTTCTAGCATACCGCTGCAAAAAATTCCTCAAAAAAGTGCAGCACATTTACAGAATGCAGAATGTAAGTCACAATATAAATCAAGAGACTTTACTAAATGTCAGCATTCCTAAAGTTCTTTCTGGCAAGCCTTTTTGGCTTTAGACTAATCCTGTAAAGTTCCAGATGTTTTCATATGCAATTCACCAACAACTACCGGTATAGAGCTCACAACAACAGTTTTGAGCATCAATGTCACCTTACATCCGTTAACATTCAGCAGACTGGTATAAAAAAATCCTTCTAGCCAACGAAGCTGGAAGTTTATTGGAAGTGTCTAAAAAAAAAAAAAAGAGTCACAACATAAAACTGTTAAATATAACTTAATACCATTAATTCTAAACATGCTTCTCTGTTTTGGGTTGTTGCCAATTTAACAAGTATGTACCCAAAACATAACATACAAATAAATACTACTAAAGTAACAAACATTTTTTTAAATTAAAGATAAAGAACCCAGAAAAGATCCATTTATACAGGGAGTTGCTTGTAGCATCAAGCGACCTTCGTAAGGGTCCTGCTAGCTTCAGGTTTGCCCTCTGACCTTTCTTTATGTCTCTGCTTGGATATCACATGGGACTGGACATCTCAGTGGTTAGGGAGTCATCAGAGACTGCTACATTCAAAGTCCAATGAACTTTTCAGAGCCTGTCGTAACGATACTTGCTGCATGTAAGATGTCGAATTTAACATGATGGGTAAGAGTCAAATCACTGTCACAACACAGAGATGGGAATGCACTTGTTCAAATATAGGCCTTCAAGCAGATAACTGAATCTCTTGAACCCCACCCCTACCATTTTCCTTCCACTTAGGAGAGTGGCCACGGAGGTTATTTTTGTTGCTGCTTATCTACATTATGTGCCACCTTTTACTACATGCTGTTTTTCAGCTCATGTCAAACCGTATCATGATATTTTTGATTCTCAAATCAAGAAACACATAGGGGTCCATAAAATATACAGAAGAAAGTATATCCCAGACAATTGTATGGATGAGTAACAGGCAAGTATGACACTCTTAAAAGTGATAATGATGGCACTTCAAAAGTGACATTTAAGTCGACACCACATATTATACAATCTCATTTTCCTAAACAGCAGCTTAGCTGAACCAATGTTCTATAAAATTCTACCTTTCTAGATTGGTAGCATTGCCAGACAACTGTTCACCGCCAGTAAACTCATCTACACTTAAACTGGTCAGAAAAGGTTGCTAGCAACCTGTGTAATATGCCACGACTTGGTCTACTGGTCATCTTGCACTATGTTTCATTGGAGATGCGGACCCTCATTTCTTGATAGTCCTAAACTTGCAATCATTTTATGTCACATAATTATTAAGTACATGATCAAATACTAGCTTTCATGTTGTAAGAGCAAACAGGTTACAAAACCCTTCTTCAAGTGTTTGAACTATGGTATGAACTGCTAATGCTTGTGTTATATGCTCTTCATCTTAGCCATCAGCTCCTCTAGACTCTCCTCTGACTCTGTGACAGTTGCTCCATCTATAGAGTTTTGTTCCTGTTAAACACAGAAGAAAAAGAGGTTTAAAGACCACCCTGGTTCTTTCTCCTGCTCCCCCCACCTCCCAGAGTTCAACTTGTGAAAAGCCACTTGGACTTGATTTATCAAAAGCCACTAAATCGCCATATCTATCAAATACCAATCTGGTTTTACATAAAACAAAGTTCAGCAAGGCATGTGACGAATAACCTTTCAGTGCTAGCCTGACCTAGAAATACAAGGGTGGAGGACTGGAGGAGGATGGGAGAAATAGATAGGTTTGCCCCTCTTGCCAGTTGATGCAAGGTAGTGCTTATCCTCCCATTGTAATGGGTAGCTGAACTGATATACACACCTGTGAAACTGAAACATGGACTAGAAACCCTTATATTTAAATGTGTTATTCCACATTTGCTTAGCAGTGACTAATCCAATCTAGTTCGCAAAAGAAAAGCTAGATGGCTTTTCTACTGCCTGTTCTATTTGAAAAGAAGTCCAGTTACCTTGTCTGGTATTGTGTATGCCAACGTGATTCCTTCTGGAAGGTCAGGAGCTGGGCCAGAAGCAGCTTTCAGTTCTTCTTCTGAAACCTCCGAAACCAGCTCTATGCCTGTGTGTTCCCCCCCACAGTAAAAATAAAACTGTATGACTGCAAGGGAAATTAATGGTACCCCTTAACACGTATTCCCTGCAAGTAGGTCTCGTGACAGAGTTAGATATTGCTCCTTGCTCCCAAAAATACTTTTTCAGTGTAGGCAATCCAAATTGTGTGGAATGCATCCCTATTGCGCTGCCATTTTAAATGCATGGAGGTGTTGGTACACCTGCATTAGCTATGTCCAGCAATGCCGGCATTGCCAAGTCTCCTTCCATGTTAGGAAGTGACAACAGGGGCAATAACAGCGATTCCCTGCTTAGAAGTCCACCCTTTTACTTTTTCTCATTCACACCTGCAGACAGAACATTGTACTTAGGAACACTAAATGAGAGATAGAAGAGAGGTCATATTCTAAATAAATAATATGGTATGGTCAAAATCTTTATATTTATTGTGACAAGTCCATGTGCTCTGGTTTGCATCTTCCACTATACAACAACAAACAGAAACTACATTTGTCCCTCCCATCCCCAACATAAAAGTTTTTTACATGCTCACAGAAGGGGAAGGGATGTGACAAAGAGGATCTATGCACTATGCACACCTCCTCAGCTTTCATCCACCACATCCTCCTGGATGAGAGACTGCAATAGACAGACTCAAAATGAGGTCCAGATGTGCACCTTTCTCTCGATGCTAGGATCTTCAGTGAAAGGCTGGGAGAGTCCCTCCCCCAGTCTGTTTCCAAACTTCTACTTCCTTAAAGCAAAGTCAACAGAAGCCCTTTGCTCTTAAGAAAGTAAATAAACCCAATCACACCATTAGGCAGTTTGAATTTGTTAAAAAGTAATTTCAGCCATCTTGACATTATGACTACATATTTAACCTTAGTACCTACCCCAGTCATTCTCTTCATGTACTATTTCTTCTTCTTCTTCTTCTTCAAAGGTGTCTTCTTTTGGACTGGCAGCTACTTTTTTCTGGAAAGAAAGTTCTTTTGTAATTGCTGCAGTCACCACACTCATCAAATAACTGTCAGGCTAAGCTATGTGTTCTGCCTTATGACAATCAAAATTACCAACTCTTCTGAAGAGCACTGAAGTCTGGGATTTTTGTGGCTTTAGACTCCCCCCCCCCCATTTTTACCTTGTATTCTTCTTGCTGCTTTCTGCAGTTTCGGTCATCACACTGTGGGTTTGGCTTCATTGCCATGGTGGGGAAAAAATCCTGCATTGCATTGTAGCCAAGGTAAAAGCTCACGCTGCCAAAATTTAACAAGTACCTGAGAAAACAAGAGAGGGATAAGAAAGAAGAAATGCTTGTGTCAAAAATGAAGACCCATGCAATAGGACTTACAGTACTGCTCTTCATAAGCACTGCATCTTTTACAACATAAAGGTATCACATATTTGGTCACTTACTTCAGGACATTTTGTACCAGAAGGCCCGCAACCACTCCCATAGTGGTGGGAAGGCTGGCAGCACAAACTCCCTCCCGTTTTAGGGTCTTCTCATCTATGTTTGCTGCTACAACAAGGGGAGGGGCACACTGGGCAGAAAGTGTGTGGGGGGAGAAACATGAGAGAAAGATAAAGAGGATATACATAAGAGACAATGGCAATAAAGAATGGCCAAACTAAAACAGCCCTGGACTCCAGTGACCTTCACCCCACCCTCTCTTTAAGAGGATGACATACTACAACAACAGTTGACTCGAACATCACATACCGCAAAACAAGCAGATTCACCAGGTACGATCAGCTGGATATGACCAGAGACTGCATTTTCACTCACTCCTGATTCCATCCATATTTGTCCAAGCTCGTTACAGGCCTTACCAAAAAGGGGAAAAAAACCACCACGCTTATACCATAATAGTGTTTCATTACAAAGTGCAAACAGATTAGATGTATTTGTCAAAAAAAGTGCACGTGACAAAAAATAACACCAAGGAAATAGATAATTCGGTCTCCTTCAATTCACCTTGTGCCAGATTTTAGAACGAACAACCTTATCCACCACTACAGACAGAACATTAAAATTTCCATTTATGAACACATGAAGCTGACTTATACTGAATCAGAACACAGGTCCATTGTCAGTATTGTATACTCAGACTGGCAGGATCTCAGGTAGAGGTCTTTCATGTCACCTTATTATTATCATCACCGCTGTATGGCATTGTGTGTAGAAGAGCCAAGAGACCGGAAGATTGTCTGGTAGCCAAAATTTCTGGCTCCTTTTTAGTGTTATACACCACTAGATGGCAAGCGAGACTTGTTTTTAAGGTAAGCGAAATTTCAGAGGTGGTTTGCCATTGCCTGCCTCTGCATCACGACCCTGGTATTCCTTGGAGGTCTCCCTTCCAAATACTAGCCAAGGCCGACCCTGCTTAGCTTCCAAGCTCTGATGAACCTGGGATCGCCTGGGCTATCCAAGTCAAGGCTATGTCACCCACTACCTGAGCCTTATAACTGGAGATGTTGGGGACTGTACTTGGAACCTTCCTTCTTCATGCCAAGCAAATGAACCACAGCCTTCGGATCAAATGTCATGTGTCAAAGCCTGTTTGGACAAGCCCAACTATAAAAATGTCATGAACAAGATGTAATTTGATTCTAAATGTGTTAGCGTTTTTGCCTTTAATATTCACCACCAGATCATCAGAACGTATTTTCAGTCTGTGAGCCAGCTACTGTGGTACCACTGGAATGAACAGAGGCTGCAAAGCACCTATGCTCAGCCATACACCACAAGCGCATCTCATACGCTGCTACAACAAGTAAAGCAGGAGATTTACAGCAGCTTGCTATCTGGCACAGGACAAAGAACAGCCATACATTTGGATTTTATACATACTGCGTTAATTGCCATGCGAGCTTCAAAATTATCCACGCAGCTCAATACAAGATCAACAGGTTTCCCTTCTTCTAAACCGCCATTGCTATAGGTAAAAACAGACGTTAATACAAAGCAATATAGAATATACAGAAATACAAAGGCAATTGACAGTAAGTGCAAGCAAGCAGGACGCTCTAAGCATCCTGTAACATATCCCTCTTCCGTTTTTTGCATGAAGGTAAACAAGCCTTGACCACCACTGCCACCCCCAAAAGATATTTTACCTTATCCTATCCATAAAGTGTTGAAAGTTGTCCACTGTTGTGATATTGTAGTTATGTACTTCAAACTGGACATCGGGATTGATGTTCCTTAAGAACAAAACAAGCACTTATTGTTATAAATACAGTGAAAACAGTGCTTTAATGTGCTAACAATTCAGGGCTCCAGTCCTAAGGCCAGTTTCCAGGAAGTAAGCTACAATGAATTTATGTCTGAGTGCACCTGCTTAGGAATGATCCCTCAGACTGTGACCATATACAGTCTTAATTGGGAGTAAGCCCTAATATTCCCTCTAAGCTGTGGAGTCTTGTGAGCAAAAACTCTGTGAGCTACTGGCATTAAAGTTGTGAGTGAGCTATTTGGCTACTGCATGAATTAGCTTGCTCTGGAACCATCCTTCCTGAGCTAAGACAAAAATGTGTGAGCTGAAGGCTAAAAGACTGTGAGCTAGCTCACACTAACTCAGCTTAGAGGGAACACTGAGCCCCACTGAATTCACTAGAACGAACTTCTAAGTAAACAATATACATAACATTGGGCTATATGACATGTACAAGACACGTTCTCCAGAAAAATTACTTCTAAGCCACTTGAAAATCTATAAATTTGAGCGTTCCTCTTGCATGGCATGCAGATGGCCCACATACCTCAAGGTGTGCTCTGCCGCTTGTACTTTACTTAGCCCAGCTTGATGTGGTTGGAAAAAGAGCCTGTTCATATTTGCCAGCTCGATCTTATCATAATCAAACAGGAGTAGCTAAAAGAAAGATTACAAAAATACATGAACGGCCTCCAGTCAGGCCCTATTAGGACAAACACTTGACTGAGCTCTGTGGTTCCACATGATTTTTTACACAAACTGACCTGCACATGGTTTGACTGTTTCTAGTGCCTTCACAATGATACTCCACCCATTTAGACAAACAAGATGATCTAATTCACAGCTGTAGGGTAGATCCAGCCCAAGGAACCTGTCCTATCTAGGTCTCCTATTTTCCAGATGTTACCAACTATTTATGCTGTCCTCAAGAAGCAGAATGGCATTGAACTTTGCCATTTTCATAAGTTGCAATAGTAAGACCATATAGGGCCATGAACATGAGACAACTTTGGGTGCAGAGAAGAAGCCGAGGCAGATCTGGAGGGGAAATCTGCAGCATCCATGACATCAGACCACAGACATGCACAAGTTTCATACCTATCCACATCACCAGTAACAACATCTACACAGTTCCACAGTCCAGCATGCAATGTTTCAGTATGAACAACTCACTGGTGCTACAGACAAAAGCCACCCTTAAGCAATAAATATCTGTCAAACAACTATACAGGTACATCTCCTTTAAGAAAAGATCATGGGTGGGATCCAGCCAGCTTTTTTGCTCTGTGCCACTCATTATAGACCCTGTCCCACATGGCTTTTGTCCATTCAAGCCCTGTGATCCCCAATATAGCCATTTTGGTGGTCAAGGGGGACCTCCATCCCCCCCTTTTCACAGTGAAAAAAAAAGCTGGTCAGATCCAAGCCCATAAACAAATTTTGGGATGAGAAATTTTCATATTACTAAAATACTTGAAATCTTATTTGTAGTATTAGGAAATCAGAATTGTCATTAAATATTCCTATGTGGAAAGACTAATTCCCCTTTGTTGCCAAATGTCCCTGCAACCAACATAGCAATATGAGTGAATCTGTGTGGAATAATTCTAAGCATATCGGATCTGGAGGTAGGAAATCCAGATTCAACTCTGTTGGGCCATAAAGCTTTGGATCTGACTAAGGCAATCCCTTTAATCCTAACTTACTGCACAGGGTTGTTGTGAGGGTTAAATAAAGTAACTCTACACTCTGGAAGAAGGGCAGAGTACAGATTTTTTTTAAATATATATATATATATATAAATGGGGGAAGTCATGTTCTAAAACACTTGGAAAACAAACACTGAAGAACATCAGCCAACCATAGCTCCCAGACATATTCATATGCCTGCCTGCCATGCACACATTATGGTAGTCACCCAGGACATGCTCAGCAGACAAATGGAAACCCAATCTTTCCCAAAAGTTCACCTCAGCACTTAAAACTTGTGCAGCATTATTGTTATAATAAAGAAATGTGTATTACCTTACCAATGCCACATCTTGTTAGCATTTCAGCGGTCACGCTGCCAACTCCACCTACACCTACTACTGCTACTGCAAAAGTACGGATTTTCTGCAACAATAAACCAATGCCCATAATCAGTAACTTTTTTTTCTTCCCTCCAATTAAATAATTTAAGGCAATCTTCTGCAAGAAACATTAACCCACCTCATAATCTTTCACAATTCCCATTCTTTTCAGTGCCATGAGGCGACTAGAGGGCGAGAAAAGACAGATGCATTTTGTCAAGGAAGGAAAGCATCAGTTTATTCACATGATACAGTTATTTCAAAACCAATACGACAATTCCACTGTTTGTAATCAGAATTCTTCAGTGAAATACCTATTCAATATAGCAATTTATTGTTAGCGGTAGAGACACTATGTGCCCAGTTCTGACAAGAGGCCTTCCAGAGGTTGGGCCCCTGCTCTTCTAAGCAGCAGGGTGAAAGGCCTGGGCCAGAAATTATATCCAGCAACACTCTGGGTGTCCCACCAACGTGGTTTTTTTTCAGAGACAGCCAGAGCACTACCCTACACTCTTATGGCACATGCAGGTTTTCTAGTGGATGTAATATCATGAGTTGCTGGATGTCACTTCTAGCCTATGTCCTGGCCAGAAAACTCCCAGAGACGCCAGCTGGTGGCCTGGCATCCCTAGTTGTTGGCTTCGGCAGAGCTTGCAGTTCACCCATAGAGACAACCTTGAAGTCGGTACACAATCCAAGAATTCCTTAGCTGGCACAAGAAACTGAGGAAGACAAGAATGCCTTTATTAAATGCTCTCAGAAGACTGCAGAGACAACGATCAGAACTAGATCCCAAAGCAACTGATGTTCAATTCTACAGTGGAACTGGCTGGTCCATTTCTTGACCTGTTCCTCTGGGACTGTTACCCTATCCATTAACAGCTCCCCACAGTGATCACGTTTCCTTATGATACGGCACATAAGCAGTAACAAAAATATGGCAGTTGAGACTGGAGTGTCAGCATCTCCCACAAACAGTTATTAGTGAGGCAAGATGACAATGGATGGAGAAAGAGCACATTGTCAGTTGGGAAGTTTGAAGGACCTGGCATATAACCTGTGTGTGTGAAAATTCTATACAATTATGATCTAGCGTACAAATGTGTTCCCAAGAGCCAGTACCAAATAGCATCATTATACTACCATTTTCCACTTACATGGGCCATCATAAATCAGAATCCATTTTGTACCTGAGACTCACCTGGCACCACCATTTGGTGCCATGACAAATCATTTTCCCCACACTAATGGATTCCATCTTTGTGGGCTCCTTCTAGCCTGAGGGCTGTTATGGATAGCAGTTCAGGCCCTGGCCTGTTTTGTTTCTGGGTCTATTTGTTACTTTTTACTATTAATAATTTTCATACTTTTATTGTATTCTTTTAACTTTCCGAGATGTTTCCGGCAAGTTTCTGAAGTTATGAGGCAGCCTATAAACCCTGTAAATTAATCCACAACGATTTTTAAAGGAGCATTTTACATGATCTTCTCTCGTCCAAAAATCTTGCTGAACACGTCAGTTCAATTGCATCACCCACCACCAAAATAACGGGTGACAAGCAAAAATCACCCACACAACACGCTTCTTCATACATAGCGGTCTGACTAGGATCGCCCCCGAACCCGCCCGCCCCCCCTTAAACACGGCCTTGAAGGGATCTGGCTCACCTGTACGGATTGGAGTCCGTCACCTCCGGGCTCATCCTCTCGATCCGCACCCTCTGGGTTTGCCCACCGCCGCTGCCTCCCGTCTCACGGGCCAGCTTTCCCTCCAGCTCTCGGATGCGTCTCTGCAGCTGTTCCACCACGCTGGCCGCGTCAGCCATGGCCGGCTAACAAAATTACAAGCAATCCCAGCAGTTGAAAGGTCCAGGGACTCACCGGTACCCAACAGCGGCTCAATCCGCCCCTGCCGCCAGAGACACGTCTCTAACTCCGAGCACTTCCTGAAGTTGCAGCAAAAACTATCCCCTGCTGCAATCCTACACTAGCGACCAAAGTTCCGGGCGCAAATAGATCCGGCGAGCAACGAGGGTGGTTCAGTGCCTCAGTTAGTGCCCCAGCTACAGAAGTCACAGACCGGCCCCAGCTTATTTTGCACGCACCCTAGGCAAGGATCTCTTCTGCCCCCACCCCCACGCGCCCACCAATTTTCAAAAAAAATGGCGCTCACCCCCCAGCCTCTTCCAGCTTGTTCTGCCCTCTCCCTCCGACGTTTCCTGCCCGATCGATCCCCCCCCCCGCCCCAACGCGGCTGCCTCCCAATCATCGGCTGATTTGCATTGCGAGAACAGAAGGGAGAATCCCCCCCGCCCGTGCGTACTTTCGCAAAACAAGAGAATCATCGTCGCAAAAGGGGAAGGGAGGGATCTACCGGGAACGACGATCAGACTCCCGCGTTTTGTCGCCTGCACTTTCTCACTGGGGTGGGGGAAGCGTGTTTGTAAACACACTCGAACTTCGTTTCCAGACGGCGACGAGGAAGGGGAATTCGGCTCCCCGTTCTCAATCCGAAACGCTTCTTCTTTCCGCCCTGAAAAGACACCGTTCGGGGGCGGGGGAGCGCCTCAGCGCGAACCCGCCACCCTTCGCGACTGGAACGATCACAGACTCTGACTCCCAGCTTCAAGCAATAGACCCTTACGAGGAGAATTTAGGAAATGATAAGCTGCTAAATACCTGTTGCTGCGGAAGCAGGAGACGTTCTGGGCTCAGTTCCAAATGGCCTACGCGATTTGCGTAAGAAACCCTTCTTTGTGCTTTCCCAGCGAGGAGTAGGCGACGAACAGGTTTACGCTGTTAGCGGAGCTTGGCAACTAGTTGCTGGAGTTACGCTCTTGGCACAGGGGCTGAACTGCTTTGCTTCTGCCTTCTCCTCAGCACTGTGGCGCTGACAGACTACTGACGGCGGCTTGTCCTTGGTGACGGAGGACTGGAAATGGCAGCGGAGCCGGACACCACCGAAGTGAGAGAGCGGCACAGTTTTGACCAAGGCGCCTTGGAGGAGTACCTGTGCCGGCACTTGCTGGGCTTTCCTTTGCAGCCACCTGGAGGTCTGCTCGTCAGGCAGTACAGGTAACGGCGCCCCAAGACATACTACAGAAGCGCAGCCATGAATGGATTTATGCGGGAGCGCAGGCGTTTCTCGCAAAGTTTTGGCATTCTTTCCCGTTCCTGCTGCGTCCCCCTTCCACAGCTTTTTGCATTTGTAGAGGCTCGGACGGGAAAACGGATGGTTGTGCTTCATCAAACCCAAAGCATTTGGGAGAGTGCAAAAGTGCACGCTCTAAGAGGCTGGTTCTGGTCCCGCTGTCCTTATGCCGTGAATTTTTGTCCCAAGTTTGTTTGCTGAGAAACAAATATCCAACCTGACAAAGCGGGCTTTGACTCAGGAAAGCTTATGCTGCCGGGAAATGTTGATCTTTGAGGTACTACAGGACTCGAATATTGTACCGTGTTATATGTTACAGGATGGTTTATTTTTTGTGAGGGATATAATTCTCACAAGCGTTTGACTCCTGTGAGCCCAGTTTTAAGATCTTTAGATTGGCTCCTAATCTGTTTCTGTGTCAAATTCATGGTGTTAGTGTTTTTATTTTTCAAAGCCATCTGACCCAGGAGCTCAGAACAGCAGGGGTGGTTCTGCCTTCAACTGTTTTATCCTTGCAACAACCCATCAAGTCAGGTTAGCTTGAAAGAGAATGGCTGGCCCAAGGTGATCTTTATTGCAGAGTCGGTATAGGAACTTGGGTCTTCTTGGTTGTAATCCAGCACTCTAACTACTAACACCTTTTGTGACTTTGCTAGACTGGTTCACATAGATTACATCCATGGGTATGTTTGTGTGAGTGGGAGTAGGCTTTCCCCACAATTTCCACACTCACATATGCAGGTCTGAACAGAGGTGTATGCATACATAAGTTATATGTGCATACTCTGTTCAAGCTTTTTTCTTTTTGGATTACTTGGTGAATTAGCATCTGCCCAGATCCTCGGACCCCCTGCTCTGGACCTGGATACCCTAACTGGACCTGCTATGGGCCCTGCTTTACCCTCTTGCTCCACCTCTTGGACCTCTCCCCTCTCCTCTTGGATGGAGAATGTTGCCCCGTCCATTGGTTCTTGGAAGATCTGGCTAGCTCGTTGTAGCTGACTTGTTAGTATTGGGTATTAATGAATGCTTGCTATTGTTTGACAGAGAGAGAGAGAGATCCCAACCATGTTTTCCACTGGCAGAAAAATTTCTGCCAGCAGAAAAGGAGTGGTAGGGATTTGTACCAGTTCCATCCTCCCACTGCAGCCCTATCCTCATGCTGTTCTTGTGGGTCTGTTGACCCTGGGGGCACAATTTCATGGAGCACAGCAGGCTCCATGAGCACTGCTGCACTAACAGGATCCATCCTATAGAAACTAGAAAAAGTTGTTGTCTAGGGTTTCTAACTTCGACTTGGGACATTCCTGGAGATATGGGAGTGGTGCCTCTGGAGGACGGGTTTGGGGAGGGGAGGGACCTCAGGAGGGTATAATGCCAGAGAGTCTACCTTCTAAAGCAGCCATTTTCTCTAGAAAAACTGATTTCTGTAGCCTGGAGATCAGTTGTCATTCTGGGAGCTCTCCAGGCCCTACCTGGAGATTAGCAACCCTATTGACATCTGTGTGCCCACAAGTTTTTTCATAATCAGTCCAGGAGCTTTGAACTGGGTCCAGCCCAGTTTCTTGTGGCAGTATTATGTGTTCATACCCAGATTACACAACACCCAAACTAATCCTGCCGCCACAAAGCCTCAGTCTTTGATGTGCAGAGCAGGGAGAAGGAGGAAAATAATGCCCTGTGATAACTGATACAGGTTACATCACTTGAAAGCTGCTCACAGATTCTCGTGCATGGAAGTGGCAGCTCTACAGAGGGACAGAATCCCGGAACACCTGCCTGCCATAGCACAGGTCTGACATAGAGAGAAAGAGCTTGGTTTAGGAAACCACGTGATTCGTTTCTGAAAGCACCACTTTGTATAGCATTTTCTGGTGGCTTGAAGAGAGCTTTGGAAGAGCAGGTTGATAAAAGTGCATTTTGGCTTTTGCTTTTCATCATGTACACCTAGTAAAGAACCTCGTTGTGATCTAAATGTTTGCACCTTTTCTTCTAAAAGCAGCATTGGTCCAGTGAAGAACAATTTCTTTACTAATTTTCTGACAATTTGTTCAACAAACAGGACTCTCTCACTGAAAATGCTCATTGTCAATAATATTTATCTTTGCTTGCCTAGCTCTGGGCAGTCCAACCCAACCTTTTACCTGAAGAAAGGCCTTAGCACCTATGTCCTTAGGAAAAAGCCTCATGGCCCTCTCCTACCGCAAGCTCACAAGGTATGGAAAAAGCTAGCTGTTATTACAATTTCTCCGTAATGATATGTTCCTGTGATTCAGGTTTCCTTTGGAAATATGACCTGAGCTCAGCATTGGCATGCCTCGTTTTGACAGGCATTAAAGATGGAAATTGATTCCTCATGTCTTTGTTGCACTTCATGAGAGGCTTATTCCATGGAGAACATGTTCTTATGTTCTGCATCCTAGTGGATCTCCCTAAACAGATAAAAACCATAAAGGGTAATATTTACAAATTATACTTACAGTGCAGTCCTAAGCAGAGTTACACCCAAGTCCATCAAAGTCAGTGGGCTTAGAAGCGTGTACCTGTGTTTAGGATTACACTGTTAGTAGAACCACTTACCTGAATGTATGACAAAGGCACCCGCTCTCTGGTCATTTAGAAAAAGAAGAGTTGGATTTATACCCCGCCCTTCACTTGGTGTCTCAGAGCGGCTTACCATCTCCTTCCCTTCCTCTCCCCACAACAGACACCCTGTGAGGTAGGTGGGGCTGAGAGAGCTCTGAGAGAGCTCTGAGAGAACTGTGGCTGGCCCAAGGTCACCCAGATGGCTGCATGTGGAGGACTGGGGAATCAAACCCACTTCTACAGATTAGAGTCCACCACTCTTAATCACCACCAAATTGTGCAAAGTGTACATGGACAAAAGGGCTTTTGAAAGTAGTAACTGGCTTGGCTTTTATTCAGGTTCTGTGTTTTTATTGACTTTACCAGATGTGTGGATGTTTTTATTGATTGTGATTATTTTTGTAAATTGTTTTTGGCCATATAGAGTAAGAAAATGGTTAAACACATTTTAAAAGAAGATTGCTGAACTTTCCAAGGACTTAAGAACCTAGTTAGACTGTTGATTTCAATGTTATGTTAAGCACATAATTTTCTATGGATTATGTTCTTGATGTTTACCTTGTTGTATCTTGATGTTTATCCTGTTGTATCTTTTTTCAGATTGACAGAGAATATCAGGTTCAGAAAGCTTTGTTTGCAGCTGGATTTCCAGTTCCTGAGCCCCTTTTATACTGCAGTGATATTTCTGTGATTGGAACGGAATTCTATGTGATGCAACATGTACAGGTTTGTACTTCTGTTGCAGTATATTCACTGCATACTGTTTTGAGGTCTGACTGGCAAGAGGTCAGGTTTCAAAGATCCCTGCAACCTGTTTCATCTGCCTGGAGCAGTGGTGTTCAGACTTGTGCTTCCCAAACCACAGTCACCCTGTTCTACATAAGAAGATACTTCACCACCTAAAGGAGTCTGTGCCCCCACCCACCTCCCATCAAAAATGCCACTGAGCAAGTCCTTGGGTTTGCATAAAGTATCTCTTTCGGACCTAGTTTTGGTTGAATTCTTGAAAATAAGTGCAGTAGAAATATTCTTATGTGCACGCCACCCCGTTTTATAATGTATAGGTACTGAAATATAGCCACCCCTGATTTTCTCCTTGTTATATACAAAGACCAGGTGTAAGATTCTATTGTTAAGGTTCAGCTTACTAGGTGTTTTTCCACTTGAAAGAGAGGGAAGGATCTGTAATTACTGGGTGACTTCTGAGAACTATGACCAGAAGGCAAACAGTCACCAGTGCTGATTTGCACACACTTCACCTTACGCACACAACATTATAGCACGAGATGTGAAGCAACCTTCCCTTGTGCTGGCGGAAGATTCTGCTCAGTGTGGGAAAAGCAGTGCATTAATGTCTCTGAACATCGACATCAGACTCTCTGATCTTGTGACTGACACATATTAAATGCACTTTAAGAGCTGCAATTTCTTTTCCCTGTCTCCTCTCCCATCAATATTTGTCTTTAGGGCCGCATTTTCCGAAACCTTGCTTTACCTGGAGTAAGCCCAGCGGAAAGATCAGCGTTGTATATAGCTGCAACACAAACTCTGGCCCAGTTGCATTCATTCAGCATAAATTCACTGGGGCTCCAAGGCTATGGAAGAGGACCTGGTTACTGTAAGAGGCAGGTAAAGATCTCTCAAATTGATTGATCAGTCTCATTTTATGGCAGGTTTTTGGCACTGGTAAGGTAAATATCTATCAATCTATCACCCCCCTTCAATTTTCTCAAGGCTGCATACACAGGATTCTCTCCCCTCCCCTTAATCCTTGCAACAACAACCATCTGAGGTAGGTAAAACTAAAGGAGAGGGTGTCACCCAGTGAGTTTTATGGATAGGTAGAGGGCTGAACCTTGGACTATCCCACTGAAGTCCAAGACTCTAGGGATTAGATTACACTGCCTTTAAATGTTTTGCTTGCAAATGTTTACTATGCCACACACTCCACAATTTTTTAAGGAGGATAAAGACCATTTTTCCCCACATGTTTTGCCCGTGAACAAGAAAGCTGGCATTCTGTAGATGGCACCAGAACTTAAATTAGAAGAAAAGGCAAAATATTTTCTGAGAAAATGAGTTTGTTTTTTCATGTGGGTGGGAAGTAGGAAAAAAGTTGCTTGCTCAGCAGCTGCAATTTGTTCAGGTAAACCTGTCCTGTAATTTTTTTTAAAAAGATGCCCTTAGAGTGTATATGTGTTTGCAGAGTAAGATAATGGGTTGGTATTTTAGGCATGGAAATTGACCACATTTACCCTAGCCCCTAACTACCTGGTTACTTATTAATCCGATTGGAAGTACTGAAGTGATAGCTGATCTTTTGGTATTTTTCCTTCCTTAAATTGCTTGACTAGGTAGCCATGCCAGTTTATCATTCCTGCAAGAGGCCGTGAATTTATGAACTGACATGAATGAATAGGAGAGAGAGGCAGCCTCAGCCTTTGACCTCACTTTCTTGGAAAGCCATCCTAAGCATACTTGTCTGAAAGGCAGGATGTGCATATTACATCGAGTCCTTGACACACACACAGACACACACACACACTCACACCTAACTTAGCCTGCAGTGTTTCATCTGTTGTGCTTTGTTGCCTGCTCTGGAGCCAGAGTTCGGTGTGGGACCAGCATGGGCCATGCAGTTAAGATAGAACTCTTATGAGTGGGCATGTGTAGGAAAGGTGCTTTCTTCTGTGTTTCGGTTTTATCTACTTTGCTTTCATCCTTGTGTATTAGCATAAAACTGAGCTTGAGGGAATCTCTGTTGTGCAGTCATGTCATTTTTGGGAGCATGCATAATTCAACCAGTGGGATTTGCTTCCATAGAAATATGAAGGGTTGGACTTCTAATTTTATAGACCAGGATACAATAGACCATTAGACTTCCCTGTTAAATACTGGGTTCCATGGATGAGCAGGCCCCACTACTAGTGATCAGCTCTACTTTATTGGTGATTTCAGCAAGTATGAGACTAAACTCCAGGGCCACAGCCCTGTTTAAATAGCATGCAATTGCCACACCCAAACACACCCCACTCCCAACGATAGGCTATTTACATAACATTACTTCTTGATGGGTTACTTCCAGAGTCCTGGTGGGCTATTGTTCTTGGGCTCCAAGCTCACCCAGTCTCTGGTAGAACAGTCCTGGGAAGTTTCAGTCCCAATACATAACATTCCCTTTGCCCAGTACAAGGCGACTTCAGGCTTCTTTTTCTCAAGAGCACCTGCCTTGCAATTACAAACTGTGATGAAAAAAGCACCCAGTATACGATGTGCTAACAGGAGACAGCAATTTAAAGAGAAGTTAGAAATTCCACTGGGCTAGCAAAGGCTCCTAGTCTGAACCTGAGCTCAGTTTTGGATGCTGTTGGCAATATTTAATCTTAACTGTGTATTGTTCGACCTCAACCAGGCACGGTTTTTTTTCCCCTGCTAAGTAATTTGTGGGTGTTTGTTTTCAGGTATCAACTTGGGGAAAACAGTACAAAGCAGCTGCTCATATGGACATTCCAGCTATGAATGATTTAGCTGAATGGTTAATGAACAACCTGCCAGCTGGGGATGACGAAGAACATTTAATTCATGGGGACTTTAGAATAGACAATATCATCTTTCATCCAACGGAGGTATTTTGCACATAGTTTAAAATGTGGTTTAGCATGTTTAGAAAGAGCTTTGATATCAAAAGTAGCTCCTTTCTGAGTACTTCAGAAAGGCTGTTTTTTCCCCTCCGAGGAAAATGTTCCAAACATTCATGTCTTGTTTTTGGATTTTGATCACCACCAGTTCTGGATGTTGCTGGGTTTTGACCCCTTTGAAATTGACGGCGTCATTGGGGGGGGGGACGATGACTTGTACATCTAGCCTTCAAGCACAGGGTCGAAGAAAGGTCAGGGCTCAGTCCTAGAGAATTTTCTTGGCATGCAGAAGGTCCCAGGTTCAGCCCACAGCATCTCCAGTCTGGCCCGTAGCTGTGATGGGGCTATTTGGGGGGGGTCCGCCCCCTTCTCTAAAGGGCCCCCTGCTTCTTCCCAAAAGCATTTAAAGGGGTCATTTAAACGTTTTTGAGAAGAAGCGGTGGTGGTGGTGGTGGTGCACGCCTCTCTCCCTCCCTTCCTGCAAGATTTAGAGGGCTCTTCAGCTTATCGATGGGGAACATGTGGCCCATCGATCATTTGGAGGGCCCTTTAAATCTTGCAGGAGGGATGGAGAGGGACACGCACCACCCCTCCTTCAATATGGCAAATAATGGCAGCCCCGCCAGAAAAAAAATTGCCCCACAAGCCACAACATTCTGGCTGTGGGCCTGTCTCCAGTTAAAAGGACCAGGCAGTAGGTGATGTGAAAGATCTCTGCCTGAAACCCTGGAGAGCTGCTGCCCGTCAGAACAGACAATACTCACCTTGATGGACCAAGGGTCTGACTCAGTATCAGGCAGAGTCATGTGTCCACAAATTTGCTAATTGTCTTCCACCTGTCCAAACCACGGTTCCTCTTGGTCCCTCATTTTTTTTGTAATAATGGATAGTGTTTATTTTAAAGGGAGCCTTTGGAGCTCTTTTCCTGTACTTCTGTGCCACCTAGTTTGTGGAGTTAAACTTCTCTTACACAAATAACAAATTGTGCAATGCCTGCAGAATAAAGGTCATGACTGTACATAATTAATCATATACCAGTAAGCAGTATCTGATCTGAGCTCTGCTATACAGTCTTCACTGAATCACAAAAGTAAAGGGTGAATTTCATTCTGCAAAATGGAAAGCTATTAATTGGTTGTAGTAGATTACGCCATAGGGCACAGTCTATCAGTTCAGCAAGGGTATCTCTGTTTCCCTGCATAAATGCTCTTCATTTTAGTGGCTCTAGTACACAGTAGTCTTCCAGTGGCTTGTCTCTGTGTTACATAATTTTACAGGTCTCCTCCCTCCTTACACTGCAAATTGACAATGTAATTCTCCAGTACAGTGTAATACATTTCAAATCAATTGATTTGAGTGTGAGAGAGAGAGCACGAGTCCAGTAATTACTTTTTTAAAAAATAGTGGGTACTGAAAGCTTCCCTATGAAAGCTTTCCTACAGTCTGGCCACTGTCAATCAAGTGCCCATCCCCGCCCGCAAAATAGGATTAGAGTAGTTTAATGGACTATATTTCAAACTGTTGTTTTAGTAGGTACCTACAATAGTGTTTCTGATAGAAACCAGCCTGTTCTATAATTTTGCCACTTTCCCCCCCAACTTATTTTCAAGTTCTCTTTCACCAGTTGATGCCCCACTCACATCAGTGACTCATCAAAGTGCATGTTGAAACACCCATTACAACTAGAGCCAAAATGTGCTGAGGTTGCACATGATGAGGCTGCCATATGATAACTGCACCTGCTATGAAAAATAGAAAAAGGTTGTGTATGTATGTCCTTTGTGTGTGTGTATGCCTTTGAATGCTATAAGCTCTGTTCCTGGCCAAAGCAGTATTATCATGGCTAAGTTTTACTGAGAGATGAAAGTTCAGGTCCCAAGCTATAAATTGTTGTTTTAGAGGATGAACATTGCAAGACCATGTACAGAGAGGCTAAATTTGCAACAGGCCTTGAAATGCAAAGCTTCATGAGAATATTATTCAGTGTGTGTTTACAAAAACGTTTCTTTAATCCTGATCTCCAGGAGTCTCTTGTAACCATGTTCCATCATGCTTCTGCAGATGAGTTTATCCAGCTTGGGTGCAGCCCCTGGCATCCCAGGCTGCACCCAAGCTGGATAAACCCATCTGCAGAAGTGTGATGGAACATGGCCATATGATAACTACACCTGCCATGAAAAATAGAAAAAAGATTGTGGCAGGAGAAAATGGTCAAGTGGAAGAGTCCCATACCTGTTACAGAGTGTAGGGTGTAAAGACAAATGACCAACTGGGAGATGTGGAGTTGGTTGTGGAGAAAAGCCTTGCCCCTGTCATTTGGCCCTGCAGAAGATGTAAGTCATAGCTCTTCCCCTGTAGAACCACCCAGGGGCAAACTCTCATGCAGCAAGGATATTCCAAAGAAAGGTTTTCTCCTTTGAACATGGGGAAACCAGGGAACTAGCTAGGAATAGGCAAGAATAGTCAGGAAGGAATAAGAATGAATGTCCCCACTGCCTGGCCCAGTGGTATTATTAGGGCTGAATAAGGTTGCCAATTCTGGGCTGGGAAATTCCTGGAGATTTGGGGGGTGGAGCCTGTGGACAGTGGGGCTTGAGGAAGGGAGGGAACTTAGTGAGGTACAATGCCACAACATCTACCTTCCAAAGCAGCCATTTTTTCCAGATGTTCTGATCCCTGTAGCCTGGAATCTCTGGAAACCAACTGGAATTCCAGGAGATCTCCAGCCACCACCTGGACCCCAGAACTTGAGACAGTTTGTCCATAAAATGGGAAGGGAGAGCCATGTTTGTATTTTTGAAGAATGTGATAGATGGTAATGTGTATTGCGAAGTACTAAAGGTTGGCACATACTCTGCTGTGCTCATTTCATGGAGATGGATTACCCCTACCTTCTGGCACAGTCTAGGAAAGCTCCACACGGGGCCAGCAGAGATATATGCGGAACAGATACATGCGGAACAGAAGTCATCAGGGAACCCCCTGCTTTGTATAGACATTGACCTTTCTAACCATCATGAACGGACACCAGTGGAGGTCACTGGGAGGTATCCATCTGCAGTTTTTTGTTGTTGACATTTCTTTAAAATACTTCTTTATTTCTCCATTTCAAGGCCCGTGTCATGGCAGTGCTGGACTGGGAACTTTCAACCACAGGGCATCCAGTGGCAGACTTTGCTTATTCTGTTGTTTTCTATTTTTGGCCAAAAGACTTCAAACATTTGAATATAAAGAATTTCCAGAGTTTAGACCACATTGCAGGTATGCATCCATCTGTAAAAACAAAATGTGCCTTTTCCCGCTAAAATGTGATGGCTGTTTATATGGCTTACCATTTTCCTAAGTGGATGATAGACAGATGAGTTCTGCCGTAATATGCCAAGTACTTGTGCAACTTCAGCCCATTTGGTCTAGGCTTGCTCTCAAGAAATTATCCAGCAGATATGCTTAGCTGATTGTTAGATATCACTGAATTTATTTTGTTCCAGGAAATCATAGCTTGAGATGTGATTGTAAAAATATAGGACATGATTGTTTCCAATATTAAAGAAGCAGGTAGAAACCGGATCAAAATGGAAGGTGCCTGAATTATCAGGAGGGGAGCTGTTGGTTCTCAGTGTTGTGGCATGTAGCTTAATTAAAACTTGAACAACCCCAATGACATTATCTACTCATTATCCTAGTATGTGAGAAAAGAGGTCCACCTGCTTTTCACTCCATCAGCATTTTACATCTTTAAAGGAAAGTGTAATTGGTACAAATGAATTGTAAAACTGTAGCATATCAAACTCAAGTTTCTAATTATTCCATTTCATTTTCCTAGGAATTCCTTCACTTGAAGAAATGATCTCTGTTTATACTAGGTGCAGGGGTACCACCATTTCTCTATCCAACTTGAATTTTTTTTTCGCTCTTTCAATGTTTAAAATCGCTTCAATATGCCAGGTAATCTAGGTAGTGACAAATTTACTAATGCAAGTTGGAGAGGCAGGCATGAGAATCATGGGGGGGAGTAAGAGCTGAGAATCCCCACACACACACTTGAGATCATAGTTTTGGCCATGGCCCCCCCCCCGACCTGATTTGCTTTCCTTGCAGCCACATGGTTGCTGCAAGAACCTTACTTCCCAAAGTGTCACAGGGCTTGATTAGGATCTGAACTGCAGTGCCAGGGGAGGAAGAACTCCATTCTTCCTCCTGTGCCACTTTCCTAAGTCAAAATGGTCCCAGGGAGGTGCTTTTTGCCTCACTTTGGGGCTGTACGTATTATGTAGTTTGGCTGTTACCTCCAGGCATAGATGAGTAACTTCCTGCTTACCTAGTCTTGGATCTCAGTAGTCAAGTATTTTTAACTTGCCCTCTCTCAAGATGTAATATTTCCAGGAATGTTTCTCTTTTGCTGCCTTACTGATCTGCTCTCACCTGTTACTATTATAAGAACGAATATTGTATCTAACTGAAAGGAAGACAACCGTGCATGTAAGATGATGTCCCTAAACAAAAATTATAAACAAAACAACATTTTTTTAATTACCATATTACCATACCATAATATCATCATATTACTTGTATGCAAATTTAAGAGGCACGTAATTTTTTTGTCTTGACAGCACACCTGGGGGGGGAAGCCCTAGTCTTCCATTTTTGGTAAATAGGGTATTTTTCTTTTCAGCTATGAATTATAAACCCAAATAGTACTCCTGATCAAAACAGCCCCAGGGAGCCACTGTTTGTTCTGTTGGGAAATTTGTGTTGCTACCCACAATTTTTGCAATAGAACAACTAACAACTCTGGTTGCAATCAGAATTGGGCTTGTGTGCATCTAGGAGATATAGAACTCCCATCTTGTAATAAGAGGTCCCAACTCCAGGTTGGGAAATTCCTAGAGATTTGGAGGCAGAGCCTGGAGAGGGCAGTGTTTGGAGAGAAGGGAGCTCATTGGTGTATAATACTATAGATTCCATCCTCAAAAGCAGCCATTTCCTCCGAGGGAACTGATCTTTGTAGTTTGGATATTGGCTGTAATTCCAGAAGATCTCAGGACCCCACCGAAGGTTGGCAGCTATACAAATGGCAGCCACAAGGACTTTGTGTCATGTGAACTGGCCATAAGTGAATACAAGACCATGGCAAAAATCATCATGTATTACTTCAGCTGTTAAGAGACTCCAAATTGATATTTTACCAATTATCATGGCAGAATTGTAGCTTCTTTGGATAGTTTGTACAAAATAGCTGTGCCCCTCCAGGTGATGTCATGTTAGCATATCAAACAAATCCACTTGTAAAGAATTGTGGTTTGTCTTCTTTCATATTTCAAATGAAGCAACAACCAAAGCAGGCCAGTCTGACAAATGGAATTCCAGTTTTGAAACTGCCAGTTAAATTGCACAAATCTGTTTTATTTGTTCTTTAGGGCATCTATGCCAGATATCTCTTGGGAAATTCTGCTGCAGAAAATAGCCATGAGTATGGCAATCTGGTGAAACCTTTGGCAGAAAGAGGATTACAGCTCACAACAATGTAAGAATGTTTCAGAAGATGGAATTAATTCCCTTCAGATCAGTTGAGGCTGTGGCATGCTTCTGTGCATTTAAGGCCAAATAGATGAAGACAAAGTTTATTAACCTATCTGGGTTTTTCCTCTAGGACAATGTTTACTACTGGCTTTCAATCCTATAGTGTGGGAGAATTGTTCCAGCAGTCTCAAAAGGGTAAGGAAGTGCTTCAGAAGGTGAAGGACTTCATGGAAAAATATATTTTTCCAGCTCAAAAGGTAAGAAATGCCAAGCACAATACAGGCCCAAATCCAGTTGCTATTATCTACTAATAGATAAGAAAGAAAGAAAATGTAACCAAGCTACATTTTTATATAAAATATCCATCCATTAATAAACTGTATTTGTGAACATAAGACATAAATAACTTTTAATCCTTAGCCATTGACATCGAACCTAGTTTCACCCTTATTGGCAGAAAGTTTCCAAGGGAGTGAATGACTACATGCACAGGACGGCAGGTTTTCTGTATCGTTAAAAGATGTATAGAAAAGTGAACTCTGGCCTGGTGCAGATGAGTGACAAGTCCCTGTCAGGGCCGGCTGACTCACTAGGAGAACTAGGCATTTGCCTAGAGCATGCCGGCCCTTAGGGGCACCAAAAGCCCCCTGCCCCAAAACCACGCCCCTTCCCTGGCTTGCCGGGGCATCCGCAGCTGCAGGGGCGCAGGCAAGCTGGTGCTGCGACGGAAGGGGCAGGGGTTTAAACCCTTGCCCCTTCCCTGGCTTGCCGGCGGGCCCTGCAGCTGCGGGGCGCACAGGCAAGCCGGCACTGGGATGGAAGGGGGGGTAAACCCCCGCCCCTTCCCTGGCTTGCCGGGGCACCCCACAGCTGCGGGATGCACAGGCAAACAGGCACTGGGACGGAAGGGGTGGGGGTTTAAACGCCCGCCCCTTCCCTGGCTTGCAGCTCGCTCGCCCTTCCCCTCCCCCTGGGGCGGGAGAGGAGGTGGGGGCAGCATGGTGGGTCTGCAGGCCCCACCGGGAGGTTGGCATCTATGCCCTGCCTAGGGCGCAAAAAAACCTCGAGCCGGCCCCGGTCCCAGTTCCCCTTTGTATAAAGTTGCCCTCTGTGCCTAAAACTTGTGCTGTTGCAGGTAAAACCACCGACAGAATGCTAGATCTTATAAACTTAAGGTTGCCAAGCCCCTATTGCCCACCACCCCCATCATGTCTTGGGCCCCAACCCTCCTTCTGGGCAACCCACAAAATATATTAAATCTTTGCATGAAAAGCATCAAGATAGTGTTACACAACCGATTCCTTATAGTTAATGATCAAAATATTGCTCAAATCTTTAGTACTGTTACTTATGTAGAAAATTGATATGCTACTTTTCCATAGGCCTGTTTGATGCAGCTTGTGAAGTAAGGGGCAAAAGTAAAAGCAATATTTTAAAATTATAAAAGCAGTGACCATGAAATGATCAGTATTAAAACCATGTTTGCAGTGAGGCAGAATGCTGTTTTGAATTCATCAAATGTATAGATCTAAGATACTTGAATTCACAATCCCAGGAGACATATATGACTTTCCCCTCCAATTCAGTGTTCAAATTACAGAGGGTGGTGGAGGTGGTTCTACCCTGTATCTTTTGTGATTGCTGCCTTCGCTACTGTCATATGGGAAACCAATAGGTTAGGGACCAAGGGTTTGTGGATTTTGTTAAAGACTGGTATAGTTGGAGCACTTATTATTCATTATCTTTTACGACAGGAGAGAAATACATAGAAATTGAATTTAATAATAATCTACTAAGTCATATGGAGAAGAGAGAATACAAGTGCAGTACCTCATGAGCATTCTTTACTGATATTTTTTCCCCCCTAGGAAATGGCAGAATATTATGTCAGAAATAAAAATTCACCAGACATATGGAAAAAACCTGCACTGATTGCAAAACTGAAGGTACAAGTCTTTTCTCATCTTCCAGCCTATGGAAAGATGGAGCTGGTGCAGAGATATGTGCACATTTTACATCAAAAATAGGTTTTTAAAAAATGTTTGTGGCTCTCTCTAATTACCATAACTAATGATTTAAAGAGCGAATTTTATCATCCTGATCCATAGATTAGAAAACTGAATTTAAGCCATGGGTAAGTCCTGTTGATCTCTTGTGAAGCTGAGTCAAGGCCAAATTCTATCCCAGGTTCTCCAGCATAGATGCTGCTGATCACAAGGGCTGCATTCCATAACACTATGAAGACAAAAATGTCAATAATGTGTCATTTTAGTTACCATTTATTTATTTTGTATTTGAATGTATTAAGCAGAAAAAACTGTTTCAAAGTAGGACTGTAATGCAATGCAGGTTTATTTATGAAGAAATCTTGCTTGCTTCAGTGAACCTCATTTGCTGTAAAGCTGCACAGGGTTGGACTGTGTGGGCAATATGCATTGGGTCAAGGGTGCTATCAAGTTTACAGCAGGGCTGGCCTCTCCCACCATATCATGTCCATTTTATTGCTGGAAATAGGGCTAGCTATGTCAAGCAGACAGATCAGGTAGAGATGGGAAATGGGCAGAGGGCGCAGTCTATCTCTACACTAATTCTCACACTTTCAGTGCAATTCTATGAAGAGTTTTAAATCTGTTAAAGTCAATGGGCTTAGAAGGGTGAAATTCTGTTTAGGACTGCACTGTTTGTATCCAAACCTTGCCCTAGGGGAAGAGGATGTTGGCAATGTAATTTCTGGCTAAAACCCAGCAGGGACATAGCCCATACTGTAGGACCAAAGAGATCAGCAAAATCCTAGAGCACTGGTGCCATCGCTTCTGGGCTTTCGGTGGAGGTTACATCAACATGTCAGTGACATGTCCCCTTTTTCTCCTGCCACTCATTTGAACAGTGTGTGTGTGTGTGGAATGAAGGTGTTTTAGTGGGGATTTGACTTGACTTGCCTTGAACCTTAAAGCTGTCTCTCATTGGTGACAGCCAAGTCAGTAGTGGACACAGCCATCATCTCCTAAAGAATTCATACTATTTGGTTATTGGACCACAGTGCATCCTAAAGTTTTCTGGTGCAATCACCAACTTAAACAGTTATCCTACACCCAGTTTACAAAGATGAGAAGAAGTATAGAACTGCAGTAGTCTCTTTGTATGCAGACCTAGGAGCTAGGTTACTGTGTTCCTGAAACTAGGTATTTCATGGAAGATCTTTATTCTTAAGTGCATATCAAAAGAGTTTCCAGATTCTGGACTTATCTTGTGAGCATGGAATCTGTAGCATAACACAGAAGAACAGCCCATCCTGGAATGGTGCTGGGACACTTAACATTCATCTGAGAAAGCTTGAACACATTTTATTAGGCCTTGCTTCTAACTACAGCACAAAACACTAAACAGAGTGATCCCATTGCACTTCTAGATCCTTTGTCAACTCAATTATTAAGGTGGCTGTGAATGGAACAGCGAAACACCAGGCTGTACGAAAGGATACTGTTTGATGTAATTGGCTAAGATATAAGGAAGAGGGTGGGAAAAGAGCTCAAGACAAATGTACAGGCCAACCTTCAACATATTTACTTGGAAATAAGTTTTACTGAAAGCAGCAGAACTTGCGGTTGTAATGGGTAGAGTGATTGTTTAATATCACGGGTACTTGTTTCATGTATCTTTCCTTCTTCACACAGGAGAAGGCAAAAGCAGAAGGTCTCTGGAACCTTTTCCTTCCAGCTGTTAGTGGTCTTGGTCAGGTGGATTATGCACTGATTGCTGAAGAGACTGGGAAGTGCTTCTTTGCCCCTGAGGCGTTCAACTGTCATGCACCAGGTTAGCAATTTTTTTACATCTTGTATACAGTAAGCAGAGACTTGGAGCCCAAGTTCCCATTCCACCAACATTGGAGCCTTCCTAGCATTGCCAGTTCTGGGTTGGGAAATACTTGGAGATTCTGGGGGTGGAACTTGGGGAGGAAATCTCCCAGTGCCACCTGGAGGTTGGCAACCCCTAAGCCTTCCTCTGGCAGAACAGGGATGTTCCTTTGGTGGACGGAAGGTTCCACCGTTACTGTAACTGAACCATTGGAGCCAGACCACAGACAGAATAGGAATGGCAATAAACAAGCCAGTTTGGTGTAGTGTTTAAGTGCATGGACTCTAATCTGGGACAACCGGGTTTGATTCCCCACTCCTCCACTTGCAGCTGCTGGATGACCTTGGGCAAGCCATAGTTCTGTCAGAACTGTTCTTTAAAGAGCAGTTCCCGAAAGAGCTTTCTCAGCCCCGCCTACCTGACAGGATGTCTGTTGTGGGGAGGGGAAGGGAAAGGAGTCTGTGAGCCGTCCCAATCTCTTCTTCTTCTTATACCAACCAGACACAGGAAACATGGAGGTCCTGCATTTGTATGGGACAGAAGACCAGAAGAAACAATGGCTAGAGCCTCTGCTTGAAGGGAAAATTAGCTCTTGCTTCTGCATGACAGGTAATGTCTGATTTTCAAAGCATGAAGTGGATGCTTGTGGGTGGGTGGGGGACTGTGATCTCGGTTCTTAACCACATTGTAATGATTTATTACAACTAAACAAACATAACCTCAACCCAGTACGAAATCATCTCTGCCCTTCCCCCGACCCCTGTTTAATCCAGCATTTCAAAGGTGCTAATAAAGGTGCTGTCTGATGAAGGGAGCTTTGGCTCTTGGAAGCTGATACCCCGAATGCCTTGGTTGCTCTTTGAGGTGCTGCTGGACTTGAATCTTGCTCTGCTAATAAGGTGCAAGAAATAAGGGTTCATCCTCCTAAACTTGTATGTGGCAGAAGGATCCCTGATAGATTCTGAATCACTGCATTTTCAAAGGAACGTTCGAGAGCAAGTTAGCTGTATGCCAAGCCTTTAATATACCGTCTAGTTGGGTGGTTGTAGGAAATGACTGAATACGGATATGAAGCTGCCTTATACTGAATCAGGCCATCGGCCCATCAAGGTTGGTATTGTCTGCTCTGACTGGCAGAAGGTCTCTATGGTCTCAGGTGGAGGTCTTTTACATCACCTACTGCCTGGTCCTTTTAACTAGCAATGCCAGGGATTGAACCTGGGACCTCTTTTGCATTCAAAGCAGAGGCTCTTCTACTGAACTATGGTCCCTCCTCAGTTTTTTCTTTTTAAATAGAAGTCTTAACTACATGGCATTTTGGATCTGTATGTTTCAACCTTGAGTGTATTGATCTGCGCTAATTTTTTTAAAATGATCATTGTGTTGTTATTGTTTTGCATGTGTAGGTTTGTCAGGGAGCATGGACATTTTGTAAGGGCAATAATATGGAGTACTGGGACAGTTTTAGAAAGGAGTCTTTATCAAGAAACCCACTATGTAGGCTCAAGTGGATCTACAAGTAGACATACGTGCTTGATATGAGGAGTGTTCCATAGCTGTGTTGCTGTTTTATTAGCTGTGTATCATGTCCACTACATGTTCTAGTCATTTTATTTTGTCACAGAACCAGATGTTGCTTCGAGTGATGCCACCAACATGGAATGCAGCATTCAGAGAGATGGAGACAGATATATAATTAATGGAAAGAAGTGGTGGAGCAGTGGTGAGTAAAAACCTTTCCTGGAGGGTATGGGTTGATTGTGTTACCGTAGGATAAAGAATCCAACAATGAGTCACGTCAAAAGTTGTCCCTCTTAATCTATTCCTCCTGTGTGCCTGCTTTTGCTGCATACACACTACAGAGTGAGAGAGCTTTTATTTGTGTCGTGGTTAGAAAATACCTTTTGTGCTGACATGCTAGAAGATCCAGTTTAAATCTGTCTATAGCTTGGTCTGTGTATGATCTCAGCATTAGGTTTCACATGCAATGGAGGACCTGCTGAATGTTCCATGTACAATTTGGGTGGATACATGAGTCCATGTCACAATCCTCTGTCCCAAGCATGTAAAACTTTCATGCTGGGATTATATAGTAATTAGTTATGCCCCTTAAATAATGCACATGAAACATAACTCCTGCAGAATGTGTGAAACCACAGATACATCAAGCAGTTTTTTTAAACATACATTATTTTTAAAAAAACAATGTGTTCAAAGCATTTTGGCAAAGCGTGCAACTGTATGCTATCTTGAATGTGCAGCTTTATGTGTCAAATTCTTGCCAAATATCAAAATACATTAACAGTATTCTTCAAGATCATTACTAACCATGATGTAGACATCTTTACATACAAATTCCAAGAAAATACTGCCGTCCTGACTGTATTCTGATCCTGATATAATTAATTGCATTAAAATGAAGAAATACATTGTGTCTTTAATTTAAAAAAACCCTGGAAAATGGTGATAAAATCCATGTGAATACAAATGGCTACATACATGTATTGTTGTCATTAAACAACTTAGAAACTGGAAATATATTTTTAATGCCTCAAACAGATTGCAGTTAAAAACAAGCTGTTAGTGTAGTTGGGAAACATACCTAAGTTCCAGCTTTAATCATGGCTGTCCAGACAAGGAGTAAGACTAAAGCTGTGCTTAAAAACAGCATCTGTAACAAAACTTATTCCATGTACAGTGCCAGGGCTTGCGGGGGAGGGGGGCACCAAAACTCTGAAGAGGGAAATGAAGTTTTCAGTCTGTACACTGAAAACTTGTAGACTTTTAAACATTTTTAAAATAATTTTGTCAAAGAAGTTCTGGAACTCCATTCTGGCATGTTCCCTCCCCCCAAAAGCCCTGTACACTGCAGTCCTAAACAGAATTACACCCTTTAATGCCATTGAAGTCAGCAGATTTAGATGTAATTCTGTTTAGGATTGCACTAATACAGCGTTACAAATTTTGCCATTCCTTACTCCATGTGGCTGGCTGGCAGGAGCAGGAAGAGATACTGCATCAGGATGCTGGGTACAATAAATGAAAAAAGAAAAAAAAACACCTGACTTTGCCTGGTCCAGTCTGCTAGAGAGAAAAAAATCAGCCCTGCAGATGACAACTTTCCGAGTACTTCTGATCCCTCCTCTCCACATGCGCACCTCTCTCACACATCCCCTCCCATGTTTTTTTAAACATGTCTCTTACTTTTGTCTTTCCATTTGTCAGCTCCTCATAGTCTATAGAAAGCAGATGATTGTACAATAAACTGAAAGCAAGAGTGGTAAAGCTGTGCCATGCTAAGGAGTGTTCAGAAAAAAGATGGCTCCAAGATTTCTGCTTGACTTGGCCTGCATCACCCTACCAGTTTAAACAAGTATATTAAGATGCAGTTCCGTGCCAAAGAACACATACGTTCTGTTATCTCAAAGTCAGCCCGCAACGTCTAAGCATTGAGTAGCTAACAGGGACTACAGAAACTACCCTCCTTCTCCCAGTCTTCTAGATAGTGAAGCTGCTTGTTTGCTCCGCAGATTCCTCGTGGCCCATGGGAATCTCTTCAGTCGCTGTGCTTTGTTGTCTTCGCCAATAGCCATAATTTTTCACTATTCTCACCATATACATCTTGAAAGAGGCTCCCATTAAAAAATACAAGATAGGGTTCAGGCAGCTGTGAAACAAGGCAATACTCTTAGTGACCTGGAAGGCAACATCGAGGGCTTTGCTAATGTCGCAGTCTGTAATCAGGCGGAAGATGATATCCATGGCTCTCCAAAGCTTGACAATGTTGTAGGGCAGTTGGGTGAGGATAAAGGCAGAGACGACTGCTGCAAGGACTTTCAGGGGACGGGAGTTCTTAATGCTGGGGCTCTTAAGGAGAGCTCTGGCGACAGCCGAATAGCAGATCACCATGATGAGGAAAGGCGACACAAAACACAGAGTGATTTCCAAGATCTGAATGGTTACTTTAAGCGTTACCCCGAGGCTCTTGGGAAATATAGGAAGACATTCAGATCTGTGATGTATTTCTATGATTGTGTTAAAAATTAGCTCTGGAATGCATAGCAACATGGCAGCCATCCAGACAACAGAACAGGTTTTGCTGCAGTGCTTTGTAACTCTTCGCTGACTCTGGGGTTTGACGATGGCGTTGTATCTATCCATGCTGATGCAAGCCAGAAACTGCATTCTGGCACTGAAGGTCAAGGTGTACATAGCAGAGGTGATTTTGCACAAAGCAGTACCAAGCACCCATCCATGCACAGCATTTGCGGCCCAGAATGGGAGAGTGAAAAGCAGTAACAAATCAGCAATGGCCAAATTCATGATATACACATCCGTCTGGCTCTTCAGTTTCTTGAAGTAGGCATAGATTGCAACCACTAAAGAATTTCCAGCAAGTCCAACAAGGAAAACAATGGAGTAAAATGCAGGTAGGAATGACTTCCTGAAACGTCTTACCTCTTCTTTGACACATATCTCTTCATACAAAGCATATTCAAAAGTATCATTCCATTCCTCATCATTGTAAGAGTAATCTGAAGAATTCATATGCGGTTCCATAGCTGGTTAATAGAAAAAAACCAATATAAGTTAATTCCATCTTGAAACACTTGCCTCATTTTATTTTTAAATACCAGATGGCATATCAAAGGCATAGATCAAGCTCAACATCCCAATGGGGTCCTCCACTTGAGCTCAGTGCTTTTGGGAAATGGTCCCCCCCCCGGTTCCCCACAGTATTGTGGTACATTCATGCACATACTGAGGATTCCTTGGCTTTTCTCTGAAGTTTTGGGAAAGATCACATTGAAGTCTGGATGGTTGCTGTGTGGATTTGGAAAATCAGGATTTTCCAGCCCATGTGGCAGCCGTTTCTCCTTAATCTGTCCCTGCAGCAGCCATTTCCTCCCACGGCCACTGGGAGGCATTTTTTAAAAAAATGGCACTAGAATATTATCATCATATTATTGTAGCAACAGGTGTAGCAAGTTTGCTGAATCTCAGCTTTCATTTTAAAAAGTAACACTATATCCCTCTCCCTTGCAGAGATAGAAGGAAAAGGGCACAGCTTCACAAGGGAGAGGGATAGAGACTTACTTTAACAAAAAACAGAGGACCTGCTATACCTATTGGTATAATGATATTCGAGTGCTGATGTTTTTAAAAAAGTGCAAAAGCCCTCGTGACTTAGAGGATGGAAGGTGAGGTGGCCACTTCTGTGGAACTGGAGAAGGCAAACTACGGGGAAACCTGCTATGTGGAAGACCCATCGCTGCTGTGTTTTATCTGCAGCTGCGCCAGCGACAGGAAAACCACAAAATCCTGTCCCTGTGTGGAAGACGCCAGTGGTCACTGCTGTGAAGACAGCAGCTCTGTGGCTAATCTCCCTTGGTGATGTCATAAGGTTAGCCCTTTGGCTACTAGAAAAGGCTGTGCTGGAAATCATGGAACCTGTATGTTACAAAACCATGTAGGATGGGGATTTGGGCAAGGCAAAGCGAAAATGCTGGTGAAACTTAACCTATAATTTGGTTTCCATCCCCCCCCATCCCCAAACAGCTAGTGATGCAAAGGGGGACCAAGGAAATGCAGAACTTCATTGACATGTTGTGCTAATATTACAGAGGATGGTAGGGACTAGTCATATGACTGCCATTTTTAACAACATCTAGTTCAGCCCTAATGCTAAGTAAATCTATATGGAAGAAAGACTTACTGATTTAAGAGTGTTTTTGCTCACAGATTTAACTAAATTTAACTTAAAAAAGAACAAAAAAGTATTTCAAAATGAGGAGTCATGGATCAGAGAATGGAGGAATACCTAAACAGTACACCATTATTTACATTCTGTCCTTGAAAATGTGGCTCCTGGCCAAGGAACTAACGTGAATTGGTTTGGCTGAGCATCATTTCCATTTCCTGATGGGTTATTATGTCTCCTTGAGGCTGCAGCCTGCTGTGGGAAGCCCTTTTCAAAAGTATTTACAAAGCAAATATATCATTAAGGCTTAGGAGTTTGTTCTATGTTAAGTCTACAGAATCCATTTGATTGTAGTTGGTAGGGTTTCAGCATTTCCAAGTGTTTTCAAAGGCTGGAGTCCAGAGGGCTAGGCATGAGCTACGGTGGGTGGTTAGGGAGGGAGCCTCATTTTCCAGCCTTCCCACATCCTCCGGAAAGGCAGGCTCAGAGATCAGGGGGCCATCTGGCAGGGTGAGCCACAAGAGGCAGCTGCCAAATGGGACAATTAGCAATCCACACCCATCCCTGTGTGGGAATGATTTGCTCTTGAGCACTCTTTGGATCCTGGCCAAACACTACAACAGACGATGCTAATGTGCTTGCACAAACTGCACTGACACTAATGAAGTAAGGAACGCCTCAACTCACCAAGCCTGGTGCTGCTGCTGACGGGGCTGTGTTTGACTTGAGCACAAAGTTATTGAGGTCCTGGTGAAAGTGGTGTGTAATATCGTTAACCCCTCCCTCCATTTCCTCCTTATATAAAGAGCTGTGATTTACTTGGATGGTTGTACAGACGGCATGTAAAGAAAAGCTTTATCTAGTAAACCATGGAAGTTAGTATTGGGGCAGCACTCTGACTTTGTTTATTTTGAATGCATATACAAAACATGGTAACATTCTGTGCCATGAGGATGGCATCCAAGGCAGCGCATAGTCATGACAAAAGCTACAAAGCAAATTGCAATAGTAAGAGACAATTTAAAATGTGTACAATCCCAAATGGAAAGAATTGTCCTCAGACAACTTGAACTGGCAAGATTCCATTCATACCATAATGGTCCCTCTGCTTCAATTTTCCACTTATGTGGTATCTGTGGCTTATTAACTGTCTGGATGAGACCCTCAGGAGTGTCTCTCTCTAACTAAGAGAGACTGAGATGCAGAAGGAGCAAGAGACATTCCTGGTGCAAGATGGAAGTAGAATCGAGCAGTGCCTGTAATTCCTCTGCCATAATATCTGGAACACATCTTGGAACCATTAGTCTTATTAATTACAAAGCATATAATTGTTGGCAGATTTTGCTTAACAACAAAATTTGCAATGAGAACCTACTGAGTTTTCAAAGAAATTATTAACCAGGGTTTTTTAAAGAAACTTTTCTAATCCCGTGGAGGTGAAATGGACCCCAAGTAAATTGTAGAGATAAAAAAACAAACACAGCCACACAACCTTGGGTGTTTCATTGAGCATTGCACTTCTTTGAGTATTTTCCTTTGGCAGTACAGAAAAGAATTACAGGAAACACATCGGGGAAATTCAGGAAAATTCAATTTTGTCACCTTTACACCTTATGTGTGTTTCACTTTCCCATTCAGTGCATGGGGAGAGGGGGGAATGACCCCAACGCTGTCAGAGCAGACAGTGCAATTTACAAAACAAATACAAGTGGGCATGGAACAGAAGACAATTGACTTACTGAGGAATATGCAGGGTATGGAACTGTAGGAAATAGATAAGAAAATTAGCCGTTCTCCTCTCACCTCTGCAAGTCCCACTTTTTTGGTTAAGGGGTTTACTAAAATACTTTAGCGCACCATAGCAGATGCTAGTTTGAAAGGGCTGCTGTGGATGTGCTTTGGCAAGCCACCTGTTTAAAGTAAAAAGAAAAGCAACTTTCTCGGTGACTTTCAGTGCAATCTTCAGTGGATTACACCCTTCAAAGCCAAATAAAATCAATTGGGCTCCAGAGGGTAGGACTTTGGATCGCACAATTTAAACACCTTTTGTCATTCCCTGACAGGTCTTTCGTAAACTGTAAAGTAAGCCATCTCTTCTCTATAAAATGTGCCCTTTCTATAAGGGCACATTTTGCATACTGTTAAATGCCACCCTGTGCCTGAAAATACTAAAAGCTGAATCCAGGATGCCTCTGTCTGCCTAGAAGCAGGCTGGATTCCCAGTGGCTCGTAACAAAAAGCAGAGCCTCCAGCTGTGCCCTCTCCCCCCTAAAGCTCCTCATTCTGTTCTTCCTCATAAATTAAATGGCATAAGGTAAATGGTTACCTTCTTCTTACTGGGAAGTTAAAGTGCCACATTCGGGGAAGCTGTTACAGTAAGGCAACACCTCCCTTTACCCCAGATACTGCATGTCACAGCCTTTACTGACCAAGATCTCGTAGGAATTATTGGCAAGCATAATAAATTTCAAAGGAAGTATTAACGACTGACCTGACTTTATTCTAATAGCAGGAGCTGCAGCTGGGAACTCCGTCTGTGGAATGCAGTTCTTGTGCACTGACTCAAGAATTTTGTCTTCCTTCCAGCACCACCACGCCTTTGATTTCCAGCATGTAACTGTCTTTTCTTTTAAATGTCATTTGTTACCAATGTTTGCTCGCTCTTTCCTGGAAACCAGCCGTTGTATGTGAGCCATGGTGGACGTCAGTTTGCCTTGAACCTGAACAACATTTTTTTTTTCTTCGGAAAACCACTTAGTGGCAAGGAACTTGCGTATTTTAAGGATGCATCAAGCAGTTGTCAGAGGGCCATGGAAATAGCTGAATCTAGCTGTAAGCATACTAGTTCAGATAATAACGATTTTTCTAAAATATACCCCCCCTAAGCCTCTAGAAGCCAGCTTCAAAATAATGGGCTGTATGCCGTCAAGGAATGGCACGGTAATACGGCTGCTTGGGCCCACATACAGCCCAGCAGAAGGCCCACTGCTCATCTTTGACAGGCCCCAGCAGGAGGTGAGAAATCACTTGAGAGGCTCCTGCCCCATTTGCTGAAACAACTTCCGCTCATAGTCTCCATGTGGCCACCAAGGAGACAGGAAACACATGCTCACTGAATTTTGGTGCCCATGCTCCACCAGAGAGTGCAGGATATAAATCTGTTAAAGAAAAAACAGTTTAAAAATAAACAGTGTTTGGAATTCTCCATTTTAAACTTCTACAATACAGAAATTACAAGAAGTCTGCTTGTAGTTGGACGTGCCAGCATTCAGTCAGATATCGGCTTTGGGTCTGCAAGGTGGCAATGGAGGGTGCTGTTGCATTAGAGTAATCTCTGCTGCCCACTGAGGTAATGTTTCATAGGGACAGTTTTTTGCTATACTATTTGATGGTTTCATGGCTGTAATGATTTCAGCTTCTTAAGACGTTCAGATGCAATGAATGAGATCAGTTCACTTGAATATCCTGTTAAGTCATGGTTGTCGGATGTGATTACAGTGGAGAACAGTACCTGTGATGCAGTTCACTACTTGACAGTTGTTGAAGCTGTTACTGGGAAGTGTTGTAAGACATAAACTTCAGATCCTATTGTATGTGTGGAGATCATGATATTCTGTTCTGTTGGTGGCTGGGGGAGGGAGGATGTTGTCAAGACACAGCTTTGGTGATGGCCTGGGTTTCTCCACTGTCTTCTGTCAGTACTTGCACTTCAGCACTTTAAGTAAGAGGGGAAAATAATATGGCAACATAGTTGTGAATGCCAATCTACATACTTCACAAGGTCCATTATTCCAATACTTTTGTAGGACTACTGCAGCCATGGTGGCTGCTGGGGCCATTTTGTGACCAATGGCACCAGTGGCCCCTGTTGGGCTTTGGGTACCCAGCTAAACACCCACCCAGGTACACAGGTTCCTGCCAGAAGGTTATGCCCTAAGCAAATTATTGCCTGCCTCAATATAGGTTGAAAAGTTCATGTGTTCAAGAGGTGTTAACTTGAATCTGGTTTTAAAATGTCTTACCAGTGGTAAAACCCCCAACCTGTTTCAATTCAAGGAATTCATCTGGATTGTGCTAGCTGCTGGACATTTGGGTTTCTGAGCTTTGTACATTTATTTGGAAGTAAGCTGTGCTGATTTCAGTGAAATTTATTTCCAAATTAAGATGATTACTACTGGAGACTTAAGATCCCAATCCTAAACTCATTCACTAAGAAGTGTAACTGTGTCTCATATCTTTTAGGAGCTGGAAATCCAAATTGCAAATTTGCAATTGTGATGGCCAGAGACAAAAACACCTCTGCATCCAGGTAAGAGATGAGTTATGATAGACATATGTTCGGAATGTCCATTCCAAAAGGGAGACATAACATAAATTCCCACAGTGTCACTTTCCCCAGTGACCGTATCTGATTCCCGTATGGTTTAGATCAGCTAATCCAAAACTGTGGGGCAACACATCAGAAAGCCTTTGTGCTTGTTGGGGAACAACACAAGCTCTTTGTACTTCACATGCAATGGGAGTTTTTTGCCTCCTAATAACCAAGCACCAGCAATTTTTTGTTTGTGACTGCAGTGTGCATGGAGAAGCAGTTGTAGCCTACCCCCCCTGCTGATTTCATGTCCGTAAACCAATCCGGGGAGTCGGTATTATATCAACAGATATAGAGCCAAGAAAAGAAGACTACTAGCTGTGGAATTGTCATGCCTAATTGAAGACAACTTGTTTTTTAAAGTTGTCCCCCCACCCCGTTTTGAAAATTCATTACATTCAGGCATGTGGCAAACAATGTGGCAAGTAGATTCCATATAGGGCCACTGGTGTTGGTAACCCTGCCTATACTTGGCTGTTCAGGAGCTGATACCTGCATGGTGCTGACCCAGGGCGCCTCCCCCCCACGGGTGCCTGCCAGTAAGGGCTCAGGACTGTCCCCTCCTAGGAGGCAAAGGCAGCTTCTGCTTGCACACCACAAAGGAAATGAAGTTTATAAATCCTCTTTGTACCTGGAGAGCCTCATTTCCTACATACCATGTTCTGTATTTTTAAAGAGAGAGTGAGTGGAACTCACTAGCTGATATTATTTTTGCTTTGATTAGATATAAACAGCACAGCATGATTATTGTGCCAATGGATACCCCTGGAGTCACACTCATACGGCCTCTTTCAGTCTTTGGTTATTTTGGTAAGTAGGTTTCATAGCCAGCTATGATTTTTAGTGATATGATTTGTTTAAAGCATGTTCTAGTACATAACTATTATAGCAGTGCCAGGAGGCATTTTCTTTCTCCAGTTCTGGCAGTGGAAAACTAAAATTGTTGTCTGATTCTTGGCGTCCAAGATCCAGGGGGAGTAACATTCCATCTGGCAAGGACACCTTCCTCCAGTGAGTGAGAATTGCTGTCTAACATGTTCAATCACTGTGGAGAAATATGTTGTACTTTGGAGGTTTGTACTGTACAAAACTTTCACCTTAGAAAAGTTTTTTTCTCTCTCTTTGCCAAGAACTGACAGGAGGTGGGAAGTCAATTGCTCACCGGCTTCATGCAGCAATGCTAATGGCCTCCCTGGCCAGAGGCAATGAAATGGTCAGCTCACATCTCCAGCTAGAAGCTGGCATGTTGAAGGGGACAGAGACTTGAGAGGTTTGAAGAGGCTAGAATGTATCTTCCTGGAGATTTCAAGAAAGGCACCTTTTTTTTGCCCCCAGGGGATGTAGGCAAACAGATAATAAAACCACTTGGCTCTTTTATGGCTGATTCCACCTCATGAGAAAGAGCTCTCATACCTGGGCTCCTGCTGAAGGCCACCTGAACAATGATACCAATGTTATAGGTAATAGAGGGCTTTCAGAACACTGTAAATGAAAGAGCCTGCTTTAGAGTAAGCTCAGCTAGTGCATGTACAGAGGAACCGCATGTTTACAACCTTTCTTTTGGATTCCTTGCTCAATCTGTTGCTGTGCTGAGAGTGTGCATGTGGACATTTCCTATTTAAGAAATGCTTTATAATTTTGAATCCTGATAGTTGTCCTCTGTACCAGAAAGACCTCCACTGTCTAAACATATTTTTAAAAAATGGATTCCAGGAATAGGGGGGCAGTCAGTTGGAAAACTGTGTATTCCCCAGTGGTGTGCAAGCTGTCCATGTGGTAACCAGTCATTGGGAAGACAAAGGCACAAGTTGGGGCCCTAGAATGGCAATGCAGGAAAGGGAGGCTGGGTGCACTGGCCTTCTTGGTAGGTAGTTCCTACAAAGGCCAGTTGATGGCCATAGTACCAAAAGAGGGAGAGAAAACTAAGCTGCGAGATGGGAAAAGCCAGGAGAGTGTTGTGGTGCTGGGTGGAGACTCAGACTTCTGCTAGTGCCTGGATGCCTTGGAGGGCAGGATGAAACAGTGCCTGAGGGCCAGTGTGGCTGTTCTTCCACAGTCATGCACTTTCCAAAGCCAATATCTAAACTTTTGTTGATTATAAGAACTCAGATTCAAGATTCTTAGGAGTCTAGTTGCGCTGACTTAAAGACTTAACAGGCTATATTTGCACTGTAAGCTTTTCTGGATGGAGGTTTTTGAAAACCACACAAGTGAACTTATAAAATGACTATGGTTCTTGAAACCCACTGATCTGTATGGCTAGTTCTCCACGTGAGACCCATGACCCTGCAAATCAATTTTCCTGGGATTGGAGAGGACTGCTGAGGGAAAGGGCAAGCAGAGAATGTCCACAGTCCTTGCATGGACAGGTTGTTGGACCCAAACCCTGGTCATTGTCATAAATACTGAATTTTATATAAACATTTACCTTTGATCTTTTTACTGTGTTACAGATTATTTTCACGGTGGACATTTTGAAGTGCATTTTGACAATGTTCAAGTACCTGCTTCCCATTTAATTCTTGGTAAGTTTCAACATTGCCCTTGCAGGGACAGCTCTGATGGCTACAGAACTGCCATGTCTGTGCTTGACTCTGCCTCTGCTTTCCAGGGCTGTAGGATGAAAAGAACTTGTCATGTCACAGATCTACAGGAACCCAAAGCTGAATGTGTGTCTTGCAGTGGGTTGGATCCTGCAGAACTGTTGCAGTAGAAAAGGAACTTTCCGACAGTGGAGGGAGCCCCTTTCTGTTGCAAGACCAGACAGGTGAAAGGTTCCTTCCACTGGAATGAGGTACTTCTATTAGCAGAAGGAACTGGATCCATCCCTTGATCAAACCTTCAAGGATGAACAAGCTCCCCTCTTACCTAGGGGTTTGGGTCACAAAGCAGAGGTTCAGCTGCATGATTCTGATGCATGTACACAACTTAAAAATTGTATTTGAAACATTTTTCTTAGTTCCACTTTTGAGGTGGGAAGAGAAGAGATATGTTAATGTATCACCAACAGGAATTCAGCTCTGCCATTGTCCTCTAGATTATAATTAGTCTATGTCTTACATTACTTTTGATGTCCCTGCAATCCTGTGATATCTACTCCTGACACTAGCTCGTTTCTGGTGGGAGCTTGCACTAACAATTAATGTAACACAGTGTTCAGTGCCACAGGAGCAAGCGATCCTCAATATGAAATTATTGTCTAGTAAATTCTCCAGCCAGGAGGGAAGGCGGCATAGTGTAGCCTGATCTCACCAGTTCCGAGCAAGGCCAGTGCTTGGAAGGGAGACCCCCAAGGAAGGCTCTGCCGAGGAAGGCAATGGCTAACCACCTCTGCTTCTCAGTTGACTTGAAAGCCCCTTGCTGGGGTCGCCATGAGTCAGCTGTGACTTCACAGCACTGCACACACACACATTTTCTGGCCAATAGACACACGATGCTCTCTTTTTAAAGGTCTTCTTTCCCAGCTTTCTTTTGTGATTCCTTCTTACAGTGCCTTTTTCAACTAGTAGCATTTTAGAATTTGTCTAAACTATCTTACCAGATTGATTCTTTTAAACTCAAATGCTAGTTACTCTCCAGTTTGGAAACCAGCACACCTGTTTGTAGCATAAATACCTCACTTGATTAAAAAAATTGTGCTATGTTCATTGAAGGATATTGTTGAAGCAACCAGTTTTGGATTAGTTTTAAATCTGGTAACTGCTGCCAAGTTTCCCTGTTACTGCCAACTGAAGGAAAAACCAGAAAAACAGGTTGCTTACCTGAAACTGATGATCTTCAAGTGGTCAACTGTGCATTCGCGCAGGCCCAGGGCGGAGGCGCGAAAATCCCATTGTGAGCTTTGTACAACACCGACCAGATCAGCGCAGGCGCACTGGATCCCATAGGTATGATGCACAGAGACCACGAAGAAGATCAGAATCTTCTGTTTCTGACTGGTTCAGTTGTGTTTGCAGAACTGCATCTATGACAAAGCTAACTTATCAGAGTCAAGGAGCTGAATCCAAGCAGCTTTTCCACTGGTGAAAAAGGAAGGGCCAAGTACCCTTTGACCAGAAAAAAAAACTATGCTGGAGGATCATGAGTCCTGTGGGATGGGGGTGGCAGTAAGGAGGAGAATTAGATGAGATGGTGTGCTGGAAAAGGCCTGCTTGACCTGTAGACCCTGTTCTGCTCACCCCCTTCATTGGGTTATCAACTCCTGGAGGAAGCTATTTCACTTTCTTTCACTAGGGCACAATTGCCACCACTGTCCTTTTGAGGTCTTCCTGCTAGGAGGAACAGACTTCTGACTCCCCTTCTCAGTTCTGAGGCCTGGCCTCAAGGTCTCCTGCTACCCAGCACCAGTGTTCCCTCTAAGCTGAGTTAGTGTGAGCTAGGTAAAGGTAAAGGTTCCCTTGCTCGAAAGCCAGTCGAATCCGACTCTAGGGTTGCGGTGCTCATCTCCGTTTCAGAGCCGAAGAGCCAGCGCTGTCCGAAGACATTTCCGTGGTCATGTGGCCGGCATGACTAAACACCAAGGCGCACGGAACGCTGTTACCTTCCCACCGAAGTGGTACCTATTTATCTACTTGCAATTTCTTGCTTTCGAACTGCTAGGTTGGCAGGAGCTGGAACTAGAGACAGGAGCTCACCCCGTCATGCGGCACCCGGGTCTCGAACTGCTGAACTACTGACCTTCCACAGCCTGCAGTTCAGCGTCTTAACCACTTGAGCCACCACAGCTAGCTCACAGTTTTTTAGCCTCTGGCTCACATGTTTTTGTCTTAGCTCAGGAGGGAGGCTCCAGAGCAAACTAATTTATGCAGTAGCCAAATCACTCACTCACACCATTAATGCCAGTAGCTCACAAAGTAGAATATTTGCTCACAAGACTCCACGGCTTAGAGGGAACATTGCCCAGCACCTGGTTACCATAGAGTCCAAATGCAGCTTTGGGCTTTCTCTGGAGGGCTGGCCACTTGCACCCTGACCTGTTCCCTCCTTTGTGGAGCCCCCTTTTTACTGTAGTGTATCCAACAGCAGTTGGAGGGCTATGTCGTACAAAGAACTACCACCAGCATCAAACAGTAAAATATTTATTTAAAAAGGAAATGTTTACAAGTATGCTTTAGACTTACACCCAAATCAACACACAGAAAAACAAAAGAAAGGTGGTTATAAATACATCCTCTTTCTCTTTCCTCTACACATACCCTAATTAATGTCAATCATAGAGTGGGCATCTAGTCTTAGAAAGTTACAAATTCTCTAAAGCTCTTTCATTACCTTCTGGCTCCCTGCAAGTCTTCTCCAGGTCACATGGTTAAAGACGGCTGCTGGCCAGCAGACTAGAGCTCAGCAGTCTGTTCTCTTCCAAGGACCAGCACCAAGAGAGCCTCCCTTTTATTAAACCTGTCTCTCCACCCATTTTACACCACTCTCTCCACCCCTTTTGACCTGGTCTGCCCAGGTGGATCCTGGGACACCCAGGTGCATCCTGGGAGTCCTCCTGGGAAATCACCTGGAGATTCCTAACACCAAATTCCTCAGTTAACTTTGCATAACTGTGGCTGGTAACTGATCTAGCTTCCTGCCCTTCCAGAGAGAAGAGAAAAAGAATGACACTTTTAAAACTCAAGACTTGGGGGCGGAGTGTTTCTCCACAGATGGAATTTCCAAACAAGTGGGTTCTAGATCAAATCAAGCCTGAATGCTTCCTGGAAGCTAAAATGTCTCAACTGGAGCTATCGAACTTATGGTCACATTCTGAGAAGGCAAGATACACTGGAAAAGCTAGTAATGCTAGGAAAAGTTGAAGGCAGCAGGAAAATGACTCAACCCAACAGGAGATGGATTGACTCAGTAAAGAGAGCCATGGCCCTCAGTTGGCAAGACCCGAGCAAAGCTGTTAACAGTAGATGTTTTGGAGGACATTAATACATAGGTTTGCCATTAAGTCAGAAGTGACTTGATGGCACTTACCACACATGCCGAGGAGTTCAGGATGAGATTCATGGGTAGTCAGACTGGGGGAGGAGGGTCATTCACCCAAACTGGAGAGCCAGTTTGGTGTAGTGGTTAAGTGCGCGGACTCTTATCTGGGAGAACCGGGTTTGATTCCCCACTCCTCCACTTGCACCTGCTGATGTGACCTTGGGTCAGTCACAAGCTCTGGCACAGCTGTTCTCTCAAGGACAGTTTGTATTAGAGTTCTCTCAGCCCCACCTACCCCACAGGGTGTCTGTTGTGGGGAGGGGAAGGGAAAGGAGTTTGTAAGCCGCTCTGAGATGCCTTTGGGCAGTGAAGGGCGGGGTATAAATCCAATCTCCTCTTCTTCTTCTTCTCTTCAAAGCCCCACTATGAGTTTCCCTGATGACCTGAGTTTGGTGAATCTGGCTCCCCCAGTTTATGTCACAGCACTCTTTTTGCTACCAAATTATTCCACAGAGGCAGTGCACAGCTAGACTCCTCCCCAGAAAGGAAAATGATCATTTGAACAATTGCCCTTTCTCTTTTTGGTATTATAGGAGAAGGAAGAGGATTTGAAATAGCTCAAGGGAGGCTTGGACCTGGTCGTATCCATCACTGTATGAGGTCAATAGGAGCAGCTGAAATGGCCCTCCAGATCCTATGTGAGCGTTCAGCTCAGAGGATGACATTTGGGAAGAAGCTGTACCAGCATGTGAGTTCATAGTCATCTTATATCATATGTTTTGTTAGAACACATAACCCTTTGCTAAGATCAAAGGTACATGAAATAGCGACAATGAGAGTAGAGCTAGGCTTCCGTAGCCAATACAATGGTTCCTGTCCAGGAACGGAGGACAGTGTATTTGTTATGTTACATGCCTCGTTAGGAAAGGACAGAAATTAGGGGATCTGGAGAGACCCATCGTTTTCTCAGAGCATTCGACTTATAGATGAGACCAGAATAACACTAGCATTTTCAGAACATGAAACTATCAGGGATTAAATCTCAGCTGTCAAAGGCTGGAGGGAAGGGGCGTGGCTCAGAGGCAGAACACCTGTTTTGTGTGCAGAAGGTCCAAGATTCAAGGATCCAACTTAAAGGATTAGGTAGTAAGTAGACAATACTGAGCTTGATGGACCAAGGCAGCTTCAGGTTTTCGCCATTATGACATCCACACATTGCAAATGGCTTCAGGGGAACTACTCAGCTGTCTTCATGAAGGATTCCTACCATACTAGCTTATATTATACTGTGCACTTTTTAAACAACCAGTATAGCACCAGCCATTGCTCCATACAAGTAATTAAAGTAGACAACATTACACACAGATGGATGCAGACAAAATCTGGTGCCATTTTCTTTAAAGAAAACTGGCTTTGAGAGGGGCCTCACTTTGAACAGAACAGTAGCCATGTCATGTGCAAAGTCTACAGGTTCCCCATCAGCATGTCTACAAGCCCTTCATGAATGGAACTGTATGACTGTGGCTTTAGTGTAGTGTAGTTTAGCCCCTACAGATCCTATATCCATTACCTGTTTAGTTTACCAATGGACCTGATTTTTAAAAGTACCTCAGATGTCATGATGGATTCTTGCACCTGTTTGATCTGTGTTTGGAAAAGTGTGACCAAGTCCACTACTTGTGGTGATAGTTGTTTTTTAATAAAATCGCCATTTGTCTTTGTGGTCCTCTAGGAGGTTGTTGCCCATTGGATTGCTGAATGTCGGATAGCTATTGAACAGGCAAGATTGCTCACGCTGAAAGCAGCCAGCCTCATAGACACTATGGGAAACAGAGCGGCAAGAAAAGAGGTAACAGGAAGAGCCTAGAAACAGAAAGGAGGCATTCCTAAAAAGGGGTGGAACTCCAATTTTTCTGTTAATGACAAAAAGACATCCAGTCCATACAGTCTGTTCCATCTCTGTGTACTTCAGTAGATTGATTAGTTCTTTGTGATTTTCATGGTTCCTTTTTGTTGTGAATACAACACTCTAGATCATTGTATACTTTTTGCTTTCAACATTGTTTGAGCAATGTGGATGTACAAAGCTTATTTTGTTCCAAAACTCACATCTGCCTTTTTGCTCCATTGGGACCACCAGAATTCCCTGTTATTCAACCACACAACTCTATCCTACTTTTGACTTGCTACATATAGAGCATTGACAAGTTTGAATATGTATGTGGTTAAGTTGCTCCAAATATTAGTTTTTAAAAAATTCTAGAACCACCTGGTCAGTAAAGTAGAAAGTGCAGAATCTAACTGTGATCAGCATCTCTAAGCTATATGACTATCTTGCTGTCCACCTTTTGGCTTAGCATGTTACAGCTAAAAAACCCCTCAAATCCATCCAGCTGAATGTGGGAACTCCCCTTCTCCTGTGCTACTTTAGAAAAGAACACAGATCTCACTACCTTTGCAGGTTTCTATGATCAAAGTGGCAGCACCCCGAGCGGTCCTTAAAGTGATTGATTGTGCCATTCAAGTTTGTGGTGGAGCTGGATTCTCTGAAGATTTTCCTTTGGCTCAGATGTAAGTAAAAGGCTCAGGTAGCTCATATTAGTTATCACATCCCAGCCAGTGTGTGTGGTGATCTAGCAAGGCCTCAAACTCCTTGTGGTTGTTGCTTGCCTAGAGATGCAAAATTAAAAGTTTAAGGCATAAGGTATCAGCTACCTATCATCTCCTCATTAATGACCTTGAACTCTCAACTTTCTTCTGCAGGTTTGCTTACATTCGGACCTTACGTGTAGCAGATGGGCCTGATGAAGTTCATCTTTCGACAATTGCAAAACTAGAACTGCTTGATCAAGCCAAGCAGTTGACTGCACATCTCTAGATTGTTGATAGCATCACAATTAGGCCTGGCCTACACACAGAGAAACATGGTAAAGTGAAAGAGTGCATTGAGGTGATCGCCAATACAACATTTATTAAATGAAACAATTCAATGTAACACCCCATTTTGACACAATTAATAAAACCTGTAATATGGGTAAGGGCTTAGATTCATTCAAGTTTAGATATATGCGAATACTTGAAAAATTCAAGTATTTCTAGACTGAACAAATTAATGAAAACTGTGTTTATTGCACCCATACAAAGGTGGTTGGTTATCAAACATCTAACCAAGGCCGAAAAGGTAGATGGGGAGGCATGCTCTATCGTTACTACATAGTACTGGAAAGTGTGTAATACTAAAACACTGTCTAATAAGGGAAACAGCAGTATGTATGTTCTGTAATGTGACCAGCAGTGGGGAATGTATTAACATCCAGCTGAATTTAAATGCAACAGTTTTTACACTAGAAACTCCTATATAGGTTTACTACCACTGTCACTGAAAGAAGAGCATCTGAATGGAGACAGTATTAAGGTCTACTGTTTGATACACTATTCTCACTTTAACTGTTAATGGATACAGTGATGCTAACAAGACAGCTTTTGCTCTCTTACACTTCCACTGTCTTAATAAATTCCACCCTTCACCTACTATTGGTCTGATCTGTCCTAATTAGGTATGGCTTACTTGCCTATGTTATATAGTGTGCAGGTCCAAAAATAGCACACTATATGATGTAATTTTGGTTTCACTGATATATGGTCCTCTTTTATAAATTGATTTTTGTGCATAACTTTTGGAGCACTTGTGGTCTGCGTTATTTGTGCAGTGCTTGTTTATTTGCTGTATACGGTATACTGTGATATCACATTTGTTAATGCTACTTGCCTATGTTGCAACAAACCCCCCCATAAAATCTTCTATACAGGTGGTCTATTGAAAGTAGTATTTACTGTCATGTCAGCCTTATCCTCTCTTGAACTTTTGAAGAGCATCCCTAAGATAGTGAAAAAGACAACAGATTCAGTCCTCTTTATGGGGACTGATTCTTGAATCCTTTTTTTCTACTCCGCGGTTGGCTGCCTCAGTGAAAACCAACATTGTCAACCCTTCACAAAAATGGGATTCAATGACCACAGTGCAATCTGATAGAGGGATTTAAAATTCAGATGATAGTGACCTAGAGTTGCTACAGCAGGCCATCCCTGCAGGGGGGGGGGAGGGCTTAACAGGATGAGCTGAGGTAGTTATCCAACTAACTCCTAGCAGATTTGATTTTCACCATGGTCCCTTCCCCTCTGCAATCATCTCTTCAATGATAATACCTGGTGTTATGCAATTTGCATGGATAAAAGCCACAGGAAGCTGCAGTTAAGGATGGAGAACTGGTCTTCTGTAAAGCAGAGTTCTGTTAGTGGTGGGATAGAATCCCACTGTGTGGCTTCCACCAAATGGATGGTGGACAGCGCACATTCAACCCGTGCCGTGCCAGCTGCACTGGCTCCTGGTGCAGTACCAGGTCAGGTTCAAATTTTGGTACTATTAAGCCTTGAGTGGTCTGGGACCCACATACCTTCGGCACCGCCTCCTCTGGTATGTCCCCCGAAGAATTTCACGCTCTGCTGAGAACTAACTGGTGATCCCTAGTCCTAAAGACATCCAGCCGTCCTTGAACAGAGTCAGGGCTTTCTCCTACCTGGTGGAACTCTGCCAAATAACATCAGCACCCTGCGGGACCTTGTATAATTCTGCAGGGCATGCAAGGCAGAGATGTTCGGAGGTTCTGATCAAAATATTCCAATAAGGCACAACTCCATATCTCTTGCAAGGTAACTATATTATCTGGAGAGGTAATTCTGACTTGCAAGAGATATGGAGCTGTGCCTAATTGGAATATTTTGATTGGGACCCTGTTTATATATTTGTATGCATTTTATGTTAATGAAGACTTACCTGATTTACCTGAAGGAATAGATCTGAAACACTGATCATATTATCCAGAACTGTGTAGTTTCTACTTGAAACTGATTTTATTTACTACAAGCCACAATATACAGATGTTTGGACTTCAATTCAAGGACGTGATATTTATATAATTTTTTTCTTTGTCTGCTCATTCAGTTTATGAAGGAAGTCTGCTGCTTCTGAGATATGCTGTGACTTATTGTGGGTTTGAGTTTGTTACCACCCTCTTTTGGATAATTGTTCTTTATGTTTGTAATTCTACACTCTCTCTCTCTCTCTCTCTCTCTATATATATATATATATATATTATCTGTTTGTGTAAACAGATATATATATGTATATATATATATATATGAGAGAGAGAGAGAGAGAGAGAGAGAGAGAGAGAGAGAGAGAGAGAGAGAGATTGGCATTATTATTGACTGCTTTCTAGATAATTATTGTTACATTTACTTAGCATGCTTTGACTACAGATTTGTTTGTGATTTCATTGGTATTATATACTTAGGTAGAGGTTTCCAGGATCCCTTGAGACTCTGACAATTTCAGTTGTTTTTACACAAACAGATTCTGTCTGGCTTATGCCAACAGATGTAGAACTCATTAATAAAAGCTGTCCACTTTCAGATGAGAGAGAAAAATGGTAACTAAATCCTTTGAGTTTACAAAGAATCACTATAATGGAAATCTGTCTCATTAACAAGGATTTCAGTTCCCTTTATTTTTTAAAATTCTATGTACATATGAATGATCTGTATAATGTACATTCAATATAGAAAGTTTTATATACGGGATAATGTATAGAACATATCACAATTACACTATGCTTTTATATAACATGTTTTTTTTAAATAGTTTTTTTTGCTGCACTTTAATTTTTCAATTTGGTAAAGCCAGTTATACATACAAATATCTTGTTAGGTCTTGTGAAACGTAATGTTAATGATCGAGGACACAAGTAAACATCAAGTCAGCCAAGTTCAAGAGGGATGATCACATCCGACTTGGAGACAAGGAGGAAAGTGTTCTTCTTGGAGAGGATGGGAGGATCAAGTGATTTAGCCCAATTCTTCAAGACTGTAGTTCAACTCCAGTCATGCTAAGTTCATAAGATACAAAAAACTAGGAAAAGTGTTGTTTGATTCACAGTCTTGTAAACAAAAATATAAAGGAACAAAAATGTGCTCACGTACAGCAAGAAAAAAAATTCTTCTGTACCCCATTTAAGCTGATCCACAGAGTACTTTCTTCTTATGTTACAATGTGATAGAATTGTGATTTTTTTTCTAAAAAAAATATATTCATAGAAAAAGGAATAACACTGTCATGAAACTGGAAAGGCAGGCAAAATTCGTTGCAACTATTTAGACCAAGGAATGGAGGCCTTCCTCATCACTGGCCAGTCTGCTGTGGAGTCTCTCACTCGCACAGGTATTTCAAGTCCTTTAACTGGCATCTCCAGCATCATGGTCCACCGGAGGTGGGACGCTGGGCAGGACAGATGAAGACCTCCCTGCAGTAAGGTAGCCAGCAACACCAGGACCTGTTTGAGGAAAGGGGGAGGGAGAAGAGAATATATTTAGAAGAAGCTCAATGAGCAACTCTAAACAATTGAGAATGGTTCAAGCTGTTTCTTCAGCTCAGACAACTATGCTGGTTTGACCTCTCTACAGCATGTCAATGTTAATCTCTAGAATGCATTTAATCAGTTTACTGATCAGATTTTTTCCTCCATCATCACTGAAAAGGCACTTTATTACCAATGTGTATTTTAAACAATATCTTTCAGAAAACAAAATGTGAACCTAGAACAAGTAAAGTCACTGTTGCAAAAAGCAAGGCTAACAGTTCTGCAACAGTTTACAACAGATTCAAGTTTGCTACAACTGTAGGCCATGCACCTAATCAGCATTTTGTTAGAGGAACAGAGCAGATGCAACATGCACTGAGCAAAGTGGTATCTACCTGCTTTAGAGCGCTAGAGAGAAGTTTAGCAAGCTGCCTGCCAGAGTAGATCTAAAGCCCACTTCTGAGATGAAGGGGACTGCTACCAGAGAGAAGGGAAGGAGAGGAGATACCTGAGGGAGAAAGAAACCAGAAGCAAGGGAAGTACAGACAGCAAAGCACTTTTAAGCAAAGGTGAAGCACAACTCGGTAGTGTCTAGGAAGGCCTGGAACTGACAGATTGTTTACTCCTATAAGCTTCTTTCCATAAGGTATGCCCAGGCCCTTCAGAACTGCAAATTCAGAATTAAGGCCAGAGTTGACCACAGGGATGTTAGTCTCTGCTTTTCACCAGGTGATTGCTTAAGCACTAATTTTCTTCAGTGATAAAACAGAACTGTGCCAGAGCCCCTATTTTACCAGGAGTTGTTTTTAAACTCTTATCAACACATTTCAGCTTCTCATTCCATTCAACATGTAAAACCCAAGGTGGATGGGGAATTAAGGTGTTATTTCAAGGTAGTTAATAAGGAAGAACACTCAAAGGGGGAATGAGAAGAGATGCCTGACTTCAGGAAGTGTTACTAACCTGTGAGGTATCCCGCTGTCTGAGTCTCAGAAATGAACAAGTCATGTTTCTGATCTTTAAAGGCACTCCACACAGAGGAACGAGACAAGATTTCATTTACCTGGAAAACAAGAGGCCCACAAAAGGGTTTTTTACCTATTTTATTTGCTGTTTACTCACTGCAAGTTGTAGAAAACACTGCCACTTGTTACAAGGATCAGCTAATACTTTAACTTCATGAGGTGGTGGTCTCTTAAAATGCAGGTTTTAAATCCTGTTCTTTGTAAAAGAGTGAAAATGCAAAGTGATATCTTGACATGCGCTTTAAAAAGGAGTTCAGGAGTCTGCTATGGGATGCTTACCTGCTCTCCATACTGTAGGCTGCGAGTCATAGATTTCAGGGCTTTCACAATTTGAGCTTTTGTGGCTGAAGGGCTTTCCAGATTTTCAAGGCCAATGCCTTCAAGCAATTTTAGCAGGTACAGGACCAAGTCTGCTTTCAATGCCTACAAGAACAAGATTGTAAGCTACAATGATGGTCCAGAAAAAGGGAAAGACTCGTCAGTCTCTGAATCTAGCTGAGCATTTACCACAAGACCTACGTGGCTGCTGGGAAGATTTTCATCTCAGATTAAAATAAACATATTTCAGATGGGTGTGTTAGCAGGACTCATTTGAAGATTACCTTAATATACAGCAGAATTACTGAAGGAGGAATTCACTAACTTTCCAACGCTCATGAAAACTTTTCCACATTCTGGCACTGTAGAGTGCAGTTCTATCAATGCATGCGCACACACCAGAGTTTGGCTGCACAGGCATTTTTGTTATTTCTTACACTTCCATTGCACTCCACCCATCACAGAACTCAATTCAGTTTACACAGGATTCCTAAGTGATCTCTAGTCATGGATTATGTTGCTGTATACAGGGCTTTCATATTATCGCATTGAATTTTTAGAAGATACTCCTCCAAACATACTTATCCACCCACCCCAACTGGACTGAAAGAAGCACAAGAAACTCTAGGCCATAAAGCTAAATGCCACACAATAATGAAAGTTATGAAGCTTGCTTACTTGGGCTACTAAATCATTTTGCTCTTTTTGAAACATTCGGTTAAGCGCTTCGCAGGCTACCCCAATAGTATCCGGTCGCTTCTTCATTCCATTCATCATCGGGCCAATGGTCTCCAGTGCTGCCATTGAACGGACACAAATCTGGGGGGGAGAGACTTTTGTACTGTCTGTAGATTCACATCTAACAGATGTCACAGTGACACATAGACAAGGGTGAAAAAAGATGCAGCACAACTATCTTGTAGTTACCACACCACAAGCTGCACCGCCTTTGACAAAGCACACTCCTAGTGCTTCCTCTGAAGAAATTTGCTTGCGCTTAGTTAACTGCTGTACTCCATACTGGAGAATGTGGGTGTGTTTTAACTGTACCAACTGGTCTTAACATGCCTGCTACTTGCTTCTGTGTCATTAACCATCAGCCCTACGATCAGCGACACCGATGACTAAAGTTCTACAAACCAACAAGTCTCCCAGTAGTCCTTCGTTCTTGCCACAGAATGTGACTTTAAATTTGATCAAATTTGGAACAGACCACAATCCACGTACCTCATTGTCGGCCAGTATGTGTATGACACGCATGGCACTTTTAGGAATGGCATTGTTCTTGTGATTCATGGCCTGGAGAATCTTGGGAAGGTGGCCAAGTGGGGGAACTTGGTCTGCTAGCTGAGGCTGAGCACTGAAGAGGCATACCGTTGCTGTCGTTATGGTTTCAAGTGTTTCCCCCTGTTTCAAATAAAAACAACAACAAACCATGAGGTAAATCCTACAGCAAGCCCATCAGTAACCGGTTTTGCAAGACAAGATTTAACATCACCCAGGAGTTACATGTACCTTATATCTTAAAATGCTCTGGTAAGCATCTCACATGCTGGTAAGTGATATGCTGGCTTGGTGGTACCTCAGAATGGCTTATCCTTTTGGAGGGGGGACCCACAACCAAAATTATCTCTTAATTAATCTTCTGGGAGAAGAATTTTGCACAGAAAATCAAACCATATCAGCAGAATCTTTGCATAAGTTGTTTTATTTATTTGTAAATCAAATTTCTAGACCGCTCTCCAGTGTACAACAATAAAAACATTCATAAATAAATGTATTAGCTAATTTATATAGCTAATTATTTGCTTGTGCAAATGAACACGCATTTTTACAGCTCTTGCGCACACAGGTTCTTCTTCAATATTCAGTACAGAAGCAGAATTTGACAGGTAACCAAGGCATTTATTCAGCTTCTATATTTTCAATAACTACACAATCCTAATATAAAACAAATATGCTCCACTTACATGTGGGTTGTTCTTCTCCAGTAGTTCAGTGAATTTTTCTAACAGTGCAATGAGAAATTCTCTAGGTTTTCGAAGGACCCAGGCCGGCTGGGCGATAAAAATTCTTAGGAAGACTCCCCCTACAGATAATTCTCCTTCTGCTTCACCATATACCACAGCAAAGTCCTCAGGCAACTGGATCAATCAGAAAGGAAAATGATTGTTTTGAGTCGTCACTAAAAGGATGTGGCTAATGCAAGCTGCGGGCCCAATTGCTAAAGTTAAGGGGCAAGTTCTGTAGGGTAGTGCCAGATTATTACAGTAATGTTAATTGTGGCAAAATTTACTTTCAGATGAGACTAGGCCATTTTTGTGATTCAGTTTAAATTGGCTTACGCCTCTATTGTCTGGCTCACTCTCCCATAAAGCTTTGAAGTATAGCCATTCTTCAGCAAGTGCTGACCGGCTAATGCACTCTGCCCAGAAGAATAGTTTACATTCCTGGAGTTCATGGTACCAGCCTTGAAGTCTAAACATCAAGATATCAGGGTATGCGGCTCCTTCTTGACACAGGGAGGGTGTCTGGAGCTTTCTGACCTCACAGATTATGAGGTGACTCTGAGCAGAGTTCAGTCGGCCATTGAGGGCCATGGTTGGGTTCTTGTCACAGTCGTGATTGGCATCTGCATTGGATTCCAGAGACTGCACAAGCTATATAATGGCTTGCTCTTGTTTTACTCTGAGCTGCCTGCCAAAGACTCTTGAGGTTTTGGTGTGAGCTTCGCTGGCAGACAGGAATATATTCCTCTTTGAATTCTACACAGTGCATTATTTGAGGTATTAGGGTTCTGTATGTTATTGGATTTCTCTTTTGCATGGTTTCAAGGTTCAATAAATAGTTTTTAGTGTGAAGCAACTGTCCTATTTGTCTCAGTGAGAGAAGACTGGTGCAGCTCTTTCCTTCACTATCCCAGAGAGAAAAGGGCGCATGAATACAAAACCACATTCTTGTTTCAGATCTTCTGTTAACCTAAGTTTTTAACATTTAAAGTTTGGTTTTTTTACCTTCCAGTTAATATCTGGGTTGTCTCTCTGTAGTTTAAAGTGCCTTTAAAACAGAAAGAGAATCATTAGGGTAATAACTCATTAACTGGATTATAAAAGGAAATGGATTTTAGGTGAGATTCAAACCCAAATGAGCTAAACACTTCTTTGGTTGGTTTCAGAATTGTTGATTAGTACAGGATATTGCATTATTCTACTTGATACTTGAAGATCCACAACTATCCTGTGGCTTCACTTAAAAGACAACCCAGCTGCATTTAGGTTGGGCTTTTACATTCTATTTTTTCATGAATTTGGCTACACAAAACAGGCATTACTGTACTACTACTGAGACATACTCTAGCATCATTTCACGGACAGTGGTTGACACCTTCTCCCTGGAGTTGTCATTCCATATTAACTCAGGATTTTCATGTGTTCCTTCAAAAATATGAACAGCGGCTTCAGGATTATCTCTCATAGCATCCATAAATACACCAGGCAGAAACTTCATAAGGATAATCCTAACCTAAAAAAGAAGATACAGATTGCAGAAATACAATAAAACAAGGCAATGAGTACTGTAGTGAAATCTGCACTTAAATGTGCCCAATTATATAAGCAAAGCACTAAGAAATAGTTCTGTAAGAAATTTCAATTCTCCCCAGAAGAGCAAACTGCGTTGGGGATGCCTCCACATGGAAAAAAATACATTATTCCGGAAACATCTCATGTTGCTAAAGAAGCCCAGAAATAAAATACCCCTCTGAATCAACTGAACACTAAAAATAGGCTTTTCCAGCCAGAGATGTTTCCAGACACCAGGCAGGGTCTCCACAGAGTGTATTTAAAGCCACCACCTAGTTGAGGTTGTACATTTGTAGCCACATAACACTGGTTGGATTCAAAAGTGCCCTTCAGTGTGAAGGTGTCTTCTGCTCACAGTACACAGCTGCTTCACACCTGTGCTAATAAGTTGGGTGGGAAAAATGAATTCAAATCAAAAGATGTGTAAGCAGAGTAACAAACAGAAGCATAAGGACCACTGCAGAATCTGCCTACTATAGCACTGCATAAACTTGTGTACATGTGTGTTTGTAGAACAGCTCTAGCAGCTGCTCCTCCTTCCACTCATGGTTCTTTGGATCCAACCCATATATCTGCTCCTAATAAAACAATGGGCAGCCTTTTTGATAAGGGAGCTGTTAGTCCAATCCAAGCCCCAAGACTATACTCTGGCATGCGTTATGGTGTGCTCTCAGCCGCCTGCACCGGAGTGCTGCTTGAATAGCCATACAGGAATCTACGCTCTCTCACCTTTGGACCCACCAGCTTATCTGCTGTCATTTTAGCAAAGAGCTCTGCTGTCTGAGATCGAACTTGTGGATGGGTCGAGTTGCAGAACATATCAAGTAAGTAGATTAAAGCACCTAGAAAAGGGACAGAATGGCAATTGGCTCTTCCAGTCACAGCAAGTTTGTAGACACACTGGATGCAACAAGAATTATGTAATGTAAGGACACACGGGACACATTTCTAAGGTGCTCCAATGACAATCGTATTGGCCATTGTGACCTCTTTGCTTCCGGTAGTCTGCCTGGCTTGATGCACAGCTCTTCCCTCCCCTACTTTTTCTCCTCCCATTGCTCCTCCTTACTCCCCCCCCCACCCTTGCAGGAAGACGGAACTGAAAATTCAGAATATACAATTCACTTTTTGAGACTTCTTCTCTTGCGCATGATTTCCTGCTACCTGGATAACGTATTTGGTGTTTTATGAATGCCACAAGGGGTGGGGTTTTTTAAAAATGTATTTCTCATTTCTACCATTGCTGCTAAAAGTAATAGAAAATTTCACTGATTTTAAAAAAGTAAGAACAAGTAACAAAAACCGCTGTACCTTTCGCCATCGCTTCTTTCACAATTTTGGTACTAGATGTCAAAGCATACAGAGTTTCAAGAACAAGCTGCCGACCTGTCGAGATTAAGCGACTCTTAGTAAACCCCAAAGTTTAAATCCACTTAAGAGAGAAATTCAACACAAGACACAAGAAGGCATGGGGCAAACTTACAGGGAAGGGCTCTAATTCAAGAACTGGAGCAAGAAGCTTCCGTGGAGTTTAGGTCCACAGACATACACTTCTAATCTGCAATAGTATTTATCACTATTTCTTACTGAGTTAAAGCTCTGATTATATATCTGCCCTGCAACCTAAGAAATAAAGCTGACAATTTTTGCATAGATTTTGATGAGTGTTAATATAACATAGCTGAGTGTTTATACGTGATGCTGAATTATCGATCAAACCATTTCTCACTATCCAATAATTCATAACATTTCTTGTATTATGAGTAAATTACACCTACCCAATAGCTACCATGCAGGGATAATAAATACTGATGGAGAACTGTAGCAAATGGTACCCTTTTAAGCCACACTCTGTATTATTTGTGAAGTTTGCAGCCTTGAACAGCAGTAGCTTACAACAAAGGCTATCAGGGCTCAGCCTCTGTTTTGAATGCCAAGCCCAAGCCGTGAAGCACAAAAACAAGTGCTTCTGACTGCCAGCAGATCCTGATCTATCACCAGCAAATAATCATAATAGCCCCGCGTATCTGTGACCGAAGCATAAGTCCTCTAAGGTCAGAGACCATGGTTTCTAAACACTCTGGACCCCCAAAACATTCTTCACAGGAACTGGGCCCACAATGCTGTGTAAACTTATATAGGAACAACAGAGCTTACTCCTTCATAAACGCGCACATACTGGGGTGTAAGAATTAGAGTTACTGCACTACAGAAATGCTTGATTTTTGCATGGTTTTCCTTGTTGGTATTCGTTTTTTAAAAAGTGCCCTACATTTCTCTCTATTGTAGATGGTCCTTTTGTCATTGAATGCTTCAACATAAGCTCTACGTACTTGAAGGCAGTGAATGCAGAAGGGCCAGTAAGTTGGAAAGAACCATTGCCTCTGCAATATTGTTAACACATTCCTGGTTACTAGTTACTATGTTCACCACCTGTGGGGGCGAAAAAAAGACAACATTAACACCAGCTAACTTTGGAACTGGCAGCTTGCCGCTTCCGTAAACTCTTTCAAGATGGGATCAAGGTGGCTCGGCCATACTACGCTGCACGTTCACTGGCCACAGCAGGCTAAGTTATCTCTTCTCCTCTGTGAACTATACAGCATTTTTTTGGCTCCTCCCAATCAAAAGAGGGATGCAGGTGTTGCTGTGCATGTATGCCCTCCTTCTTCAAGCTTGCCTGGCACGTCCCTTACTTCCCTTTAAGCACTAAGCCAAAACACTGCTCTTTACCTAGGCTTTTAACCAAGGGGCTTACTTTCTTTTTAAAGCTTTCTTATGGTCTGCTCCTAGCTTGAGGGCTGTTTTTAGTCATAATCGCTGTCAACCTTCTACTTTATGCACTTTTATGCCTTGGTTTTTAATGGCTGACTTTACTGTCGCGTTATTTTGTTTTCGTTTGTTTGCAATTGATTTCATCTTTATTGCTTTTATTGTTATGTTCTTTGTTCCGTTTTGCTTTTTATTCCCCCATGACCCTTCCCCCGTATCTAAGCCTCCTTAGAACTCTTGGCCACAGGCACACTTTTATGTTGGGCAGACTGAATGTCCTGCCAACTGCAGAGCTCAGGGGGCGCTTCACCAGAACTCCATATTCTGACTGCTACCACTGCCGAGCATCTGGAGTAACATTATCTTATTCTGTGATCAATGGATGCCACTCAGAAACCTCTGGACTAGATGTATCCTGAATAAATATCAGCTGTCTGTCAAATCTTGGGTAACCTCTTTTTTTGCTGGCAGACAGCAGTCTAGAAATAATGTACTCTGTGGCCAAATTCTTAGTATTTTTGGCTTCTTTATTCTGTTACAAAGTCAGGTTTTAATTCGCCAAGCTGTATTTTAATGTTTACTGCCTTGTATTTTTATCTGGTGTCTGTACTTACTTTGCTCAAGACCTTTGGTCAAAGGGGCGTAATAATAAAGGAAAGAGCTTTAGATGGGAGCCACCTCACATCTGGAGAGGTATCATGCACATTTTCTAAACAAACATAACACATTAACAAGACTTGGCCCCATTTGTAATTTGATTTTCGTTCTTAGCTTTTCTTGTTATATTATTAATACTGGTATCAAATGGGTGGCACAGGAACTTACTTCACAGAGAATTAAAGTTTGTTAGTTATATTAACGGTAATCAAAAGAAGAATCCTTGCACTCCTTTTATAGAGAGCACATGAAGGATGTAGTGATGCATACACCACCATAATGGTTCTGGCCATACAGGAAGTGAACTTCACCCTGATCCATCTACACAGCACATTCAGAATTCAAGTAGCAAATGACTTTTAGTGGTTTGTTACCTCCAGAGCCAGCTGTTGTACTTGACCAGCTCCATGGACACGTAGAAGGGAGAATATTAACTTAAAGTGCCCTATGCATTCACACTCTGAACCTAGGTGAAGAAAAGAGATGTAACAAGAGCGGTAAATCAACGAAGTAAGTGAAACGTATTTTTACCCCAGGAAACAGTACCCTTTAAAGATCTATCCAAAAACAGCTAGAAGAACAGCTGTTTCAGTGTGATTATATGTACCTTTCAGTAGCTTGGGGATAAGCTGTTCAACTGAGTTTTCATTTATACATACAAAAAAGCAGGGCTTTTTTTGTAGAAAAAGCCCAGCAGGAGCTCATTAGCATAAAATGCCACACCCAACAGCTGAAATGTATTAGCATAGTAGGCCACACCCCTGACAGCATAGCACATTAGCCTATTAGGCCACACCCCCACATCACCAGAAGTGTGGTCATCCAGCCACACCCACCTTTTGCTTCTTATTCTGTTTACTTTGTTTGTTGTCAAAACCCAGGGCTTTTTTTGTAGCAGGAACTTCTTTGCATGTTAGGCCATACACCCCTAATGTAGCCAATCCTAATGAGTTTCTGCTGTTGGGTGTGGCCTATTATGCTGAGTTCCTGCTGGGCGTGGCCAACTTGGGAGCCAGATGGAACTCTGTTCCTGTGCATTCCTGCCCAAAAATAGCCCTGCAAAAAAGGTAAGCACCACTGTTGGTAGGAGACAGTGGTCTTCAGCTCACAGAAGTCCTATCTGCTGCTCTAAGAGCCCCTTGTAGAGACTTTTTTGGATCAACCTTTGGAAGGACCTGCTGCTGGCATACATAGAGAATTCCTGCCTCTCTTGCATGCACATTGAGAGCAGCAGTAATAGGACAAGATAAGGTCACTCAGCAGTGCAGAGGATTTCTCTATAATTCTGACCCTTGGCATATTCTTCAGCACAGTGACCCTGCTGGTGCTCAGCTTATTTTTCCTGTTCCCAGTCCTTGCCTCAACACTGACTAAATATTAACTTCAGTCCCATGCCTTCTTCACAATGTTTTGTTGCTTTGTGGGTCCCATGCTCAGCAGATGCTATATCAGCTAAGATGAATGTCACTTACCTGGGTTATGTTTTATTACATTCCTCAGAGCCTCCAAAGCCATTTCAACCCTTCTGAGCCTCTCTCCATGTTGGTTTGACTCTACTTTCCCAGTCTGAGTGATGGCCATTAATGTATGAAGGTATTGTGCTTGTGAGCCTATATAATCTAAAAGGCTTGCAGCAAATGCTTTAGGAAGCTACAGGAAAAGAACACAATATAATTATATTCAGTAAATTACCGGTTAGCATATTAAAGATTTCAAATTCAGTGATAAAATAAAATCTTTTATCAAGACTGAGTACTGCCATTTTTCCCAACTTCAGTAAATAAGTTTTTCTGTGACCAAAACCCTCTCTACCGGACAAGACCAAAATACCTTAAATAGACCAACATATTTTAAATAGCAGTCAAAGTTCTATAAAATGTGGTTACTTCATCTTGCATCTCAAAGATTCAAATGCTGGACTACATTCACAAAGCAACACCTGACAAGAGAAAGCTGAGACACATCTCCTGACAGCATGCACAGTGCTACTTGTTCAACCTTAAGCATTTTCTCTGCATTCAGACTTCATGATAAGCTGCAGTTCACACAGCCAGCCAGTGCAGTCTGAATGCAAGCTGGTAGGTGCTAAACTGGGATTTTAAACTATGGCTTACACTTGGCTTGTTAACCACACCTTGCACTAAATATGGTGTGCTGTGAAATATGAATGCAGGAAAGTGTTTGCTGAGTAACACTTCTTTTATTTAAAATATTTTTATGTCTCCTTCCCACCTGAACAGGATCCACAAGGGGGTGAACATAAAAATATTAAAACATATGAACAATTAAAAATAAAATTCTAAAATAATTCAATGAAGACACATAAACAACTATCACCTCTCCCTCTATCCTGCATAGGGAGGGAAGCACATACTAACAACCAGCAACCGCCCACTACAGATGGCAACACCATCCCTGCCTTCGCTCTGAATTCTCTCCACATAACCCCAGCAAGTGATGACTCATCAAGTAGTGTGCAGAAAGTTAAAACCTACAATGCAGCAGGAAACAAGAAAGAAGAGGCATGGGGGCATAAGGCTATAAAGAAATCTATTCTGTTCAAGAGTATGGTTTAGGGGATGCAGTGAAGTGGTTCAACGGGGATAGGGAAATCAACTGATAGCAAGAGAGAAACTGAAGGTTAGGACTCTAAAGAGATTTGATAGGCAGAGCCCTGCTGGATCAGACAAATGGTCTAGTCCAGCATCCTGCCTCACACAGTGGCCAACCAGTTCCTCTGGAGGGCCAACAGGGCATAGAGGCCAAAGTCTTCCCCTGATGTTGCCTCCTGGCTCTGGGATTCAGAGCCTGACTGCCTCCGAATGTGGAGGTTTCCCTCAGCCACCATGGCTTGTAGCCATTAATAGACTTATCCTCCATGAATCTAATTCCCTTTTAAAGCTGTTTATTTATGCTGAGAGTGTTAAAGTTCAAGAATTCAATGAAGCAGCTAAGAAGAAACAAGGAAGGGAGACTAACGACACTTATCTGGAAGCGTGTAGAAGCAAGCTTATCTTGCCCTAAGCTTCTTTCTCACAACAACCCGCACCCCATTTCCCTTCCATTTACTGCAGCCAGTATCAGCCTGGCAATGCAAAACAGATTATGCTTGGAGACAAGAAAGAAAGCATGCTGCATATCAACTGGCATTATGAGCACATCTGGCAGACAGTGGTCTGTTATGCACATCTGGCAGACTAACCAGGGTTTGTTCAACAAACTTGTTTTAAACAAGCCACTGCTGATGGTGCTGTCTGAGCGCAAAGACAAACACTTCCTGTTGGTATGTCCCAACTGCCTATTAAAATATACTTTTCTAAAGGTCTCAGTCTACCAGTAGCAAAAGCAGAACCTCACCTCTAGCTGGAATGTGGGGACTTCATTGTAAACTCTAACAAAAATCTCTCCTACAATGAGTTCCTTCGCATGATCACTGAAGACAAATTCCGACCCATAACTTTTGTCACAGTCACCCTTCAGGAGAAAAAGTTTAGTTTAGCATTTTTACAGAATACATTACATACAGAAACACTACTGTGTGGCTTCCTGTAGGGGAGAAACAGGCACTGACCCAACACAGGAGCAGCAGAATCCTTCACACAAATACACAAGCCTTAAAAGTCTTAGGATACAGCTGTGTTTGTAACCACAAGTAGGTGAACACATATTTCATGTGTCTTTGGAACATAAGAGTTAGGATAGAACTTGGCTAAGAACTCCAGCTTTCATTTCCTGGACTTCTTTGTAGGAAAGGTTGAAAATGTGGACAGGGGAAACAAAAAGGAGAGCCGGCCAGTGCTTCTGTCCTTGCCTGCACAACACTTGTAAGAGGTACTACTTGGAACTAGGCTTCAATGTTTTCAGCTGTACCACCTTTGTAAATATTTGCTTACTTATGCTGAAAAAACACAACAGGCTTGCGTGCCGCCTCTTAGCGTGCCTGCCTTAGCCTCTCCCAACTAGCCAACATGACGATTTTAAAAGGCGTCTCACTCTTTTGATCATGCTTTCCTGCTGTGATTCTAGGAACTCAAGGAGCTCAGCTCTTGTCCGATTGTTCCAGATCAAGTAGGGGCTCTCCGTGTTGCTGTTGAGCATTTTCAGAATCTGAAGGGAAAGGATAAGGACGAAAATTTAGTTCAAAATAACTTTCGTTTCTTTCCACAGACACTTCCTTCAGTCATCTTAAGGCCTCCTTAACACTGCTTCAGGAACATCATCTAGCTCTCTCACGTCCTCTCTGGTATTTAATCTTCAACACCACTATGCTTTTCTTAACGTAGAGATCTGCCACTAAGTTGTTGTTCACTACATGTCAGCTTTCTCACCACATGTCTCACTACATATCGGCTTTCCATACTTCCACACTACCATCAACCTCCAGGTCAGGTCCTGCTGGGTAGAGAGACTGGTTCGAATTCCTCCTTGGCTATGAAGTCCAACAGGAGGCCTTCAGCCAGCCACTCTTACTCAGCCTAATCTGTCTCACAGGGTTATTATGAGCCTGCCTGTGCTGGAAAGACAAGCTATAAATTGAAAATAAATAAATAAATAAATAAATAAATAAATAAATAAATAGAGAGTGGGAGAATCATATCAGACCCTGAGCTCCTTGAAGAAGGGAAGGATTACAGTATATACAAAGAACAGGGGCAATATAGAACATTAACACGGTAGGGACCAAAGCAACCATTTGCCACATGGAGTAATCAAGCTCTTAAAGTTATCTTTAGTAGCTTTAACATGGCATCTGAATTGTGTGATAGCCATTAGTAATAGAGAAGAAGAAGAGAGCCGGTTTTATACACTGCTCTTCACTACCCAAAAGAGTCTTGGAGTGGCTTACAATAGCCTTCCCCACAACAGACACCCTGTGAGGTAGGTGGGGCTGAGAGAGCTCTGAGAGAACTGTGACTGGCCCAAGGTCACCCAGCTGGCTTCATTGAAAGAGTAGTGAATCAAACCCGGTTTTCCATATTAGAGTCCGCAGCGCTTAACCACTACACCACACTGGCTCTGTTAGCTCACTGGCCCAGAAGAAAAACATGCTGTGCTATAATTATCAGAAGAAATCGACAGATCTCTACCATACTCCCATATCTTGTTTAAAAATTCAATTAGTTGTCATATGATGACTGAAGGTTCTCATAAATGCTTCTGCCAAATACTCTCAGTTTCCAGTGATTAATGACTAAGAAATGTCTTTCCACACTGCCATCCCTCAGCCTACTGAGAGCTCGCAGAGTAATCCTATCTACTGAAGTAAAGCAGACAAGTGTTAATATGAGCATTAAATGTTGGGGTGTACCTCAGTAGGACTAACTACCGCCAGCTTCCTTGCAATATAAGGAGTAAGCATGCTTGCAAGACTTTTCCTGATGGCTGGATTTTCAGGTGTAGCTTGTTCTCCAGGAAGATATCCTCCAAGACGGCTCAAAGCAAGGAGGCCAAGCTTGGCAAGGCTATTGGCTACTTCCTGTTAATAGACAATAGTGATTTAAACCTACACATGTTACTTGAGTAGTAACACATATATTACTTCTGTTTTCATAAGACTGAAGGTTATTTGGACATGCACTCAATATGTAGAAGCAAGCATAATTCATCTTTAAAATACTGCTCAAGCTGTACAAACAAGGTTACTCAGGTTACATGTTGCCATATCTTAAATTCTTTTTCACTTTCCATTAAGAGTTGTCTCATATTACCTGCTGATTAGAATCTTCACTCTTCTGAATACCACTCTCTTCCAGCGTGTAATCATAGTTGAAGAGGTAACCAAGTAAATACCACAGAACTCCAGCTCCAAAAAGATGTGTCTGTAACAAGTAATCCACAGCAAACGAGCTGACGCATTCTACTCCCAGGGAAGCCACACGTGGAATGGTCTAAAGGAGGAGGGGGAAATAATGGTTTTGAATGATTAATGAAAAATGGTGAAGCCCAACAGGAATAAGTCAAATGATGTTCTACTATAAATTGCAAATATTGCAACTACAGTTTGATCCCTAAGAGTGCACTGATCTTGCCTTTAGTTTTGTTAATGTAGTGTTCTAACGCAGTCATGCTGGAGCATAGTGTAGATGAATATATGAACTCCTAGAGTTTGATATCAGCAGCTTCTGCAAGATACAGGTCTGCTGTGTATGCAAAAAACGAAGTGTTTTCTACACATTCAGGCAAGATGACACCTCATTTGAATTAAAGTCCTGATAGGATGCAGCTTTTACAATCTGATGCAGGCATCTGAGGGTCCTACTCCTTTTGTCAGCACACAGAGGAACTATTTCTAGAGGCTAGGAAAAGGGCGACACACAGAAGGCTCAGAGGAGTTTACCTTCCCATAATACAGCACTCGGCAGAGGTCCTTGATGATATTGGGCATTTCAGTTATTTTTTCTCTGCAGTCTTCAAACTGAGCTGCCACACTGTAACACTTACAAATATGTCCACACACCTATAAAGAGAATAAAAACTTTTCTATACCACATGAAATTTTGGCTCACCATGTAACACTGGAGACAGCAAATCCACCTTCCATGAAAGTTCAAAAGCAGGGTAGATTTGCTGAGGGCTTACCATCCAATGCCCTTGGGAAGAAATAATAGTATGTCTTTGTGCAGTGTCTAATGTTACAATAAGCAAGAAGGCTATTATAATTCCCATTTGATGAACACCTGAGCCTTAGGAGAGCCATAAACCCAGTGGCATCCAGCAGGTGTATGGGCAAACACATGTGTGAAACTGGATTCCCACATATAGCTTCTGTTTCAGCTCACACACATAGGTCTCATCTTCCATGACAAGGATTTCATTCATACTTACCTGGACTGACATGTCTTCTGGCTTACTGGAGCGTGTCAGGACTGCAACACAGCGATTAAATGCCTCTTGCAAAACCTGTGGGGATAAGACATTTCTTCAATAGATTGCCAGTATCTAAATCTGTTGAGGCTGTTTTATCTCACAGCAAAGATTTTCCTTCAATATATTGTTCTAAAGCCACAATGCTAAATTTGTACACCAAAAGACTGTTTGAAATGACAAAGTAAAAGACACAGTTACCCATATGCATTTTTGATGAACTGTGGAAACCTTACAGTTTTCTTCCCCCTCATTTTGTGTATTCATGGTATTTATTCTATTTAGATGTATTTTTAAGTAGAAGGAAAAGAAAGATAGCCAATTGCTGTAGAACAGTAGGTTCACTTGTGCCAACCACAGTAACAATTATCTGAAATTATATAGATTAATATTAAATATTGCTTATCCTACTTGGCACATTAGAAGCTCATTTATGTAAGAGTCCTCACTCATTCATTTTTGCAGCAAGCTATTTCCTTATTGCTTGGGCAGATTAAACAGCATCCACAAAACCCTCTTAAGGGCTTGAAAAGCTGTACAGAATTGACAGCAATGGCAATCCTGGGACTACTTGTCACATACATGGCTAACAAGCTGGAAGACAAAACATCACTTCCAGAGAGCTTCTGTAAATAGTAGAAGTGAAAATACTTTAACAGAAAGAGAAATTCACCCACATCTGCTTCTGTAAAGCACAAACCAAACATTGGCCAGCAGAGCAAAACACCAGCCATGGTCTACCTCTATTCCATTCTCTCTTCTCAGCTCTTCGGCGTTAAGCGCTGAACAATTGACAGTGTAGAAAGCCAGCTCAGTTGCGGCAGGCAACAGAGGAGACTCCTTGGAGAATAAGAGGTCGTCTGAAGTTTCTAGTGTGATTGTCTTGATCAGCATAGGATAGCCAGCATATTTGTAGGGCTTCAGCTCTGGAGGAAGAAAATGCCAGAAATCCATATCCACATTTGAGTCCCACCTTCCAGCAAATCCCTAAAGATTCTGAGTCTGAACTACACAGTTTATATTATCTCATGGCTTTTTTGGCAGTCCAAAAATTCTCTTGATCCCACCAGAACAAGCTAAAAATGCTGATAACAAACTCAGAAACAGAGAGTCAATGAGATAAATTACAACATTATTATTGGTCTATCAACAAGCAAACAAAAAAGGAAGCTGCCACAAGGCAGTGGCTGCTCAGCAAAGATCTGGCCCACATGCACACAATGATTCAGCTTCACTCTCTTCCCACCATTCAGAGGCTCCTCATACTGTTGAGGCAATACTGAAGCTCCCTGAGGTTCTGGAACCATTTTTCAAGGAACAACTTTTCGTTTGGAAAGGAGGACTCTGAATTACATTGGATCTTGCTACTTAAACTTACACTTTCTGTTTTCTGCAAATTCTGGGCTTTCTATCAAGAAAATTTTCCTCTTTAGTCTGATGTCTGCACTTTTATTGATGAAGATATTCTTCAATACCTGGCACGCACAGCTGTACAAGCATTTAACATGTCTGAAAAATGCTTTCAGTTGAGATATAAAACTGAACAATAATGCGCCCAACTATATCCAAGTTTTCTGCCACAGAAGACAAAATACAGGTCTAACAGTTGATTGCAATTTTGCATAACTACTGCTTCAGGCAGCGATTCAAGTCTAGAGCTCTGGCTGTCATTTTCCATTACTTGGGGGTAGACGGCAACGTTTATCATATTTTACAGCCCTGCAAATTTTGAACTTCACTATACAGGTGTCAATTTCCAATACACTCAATAACAGATGGAAATGTATATACTCAGAAGTCATAACATAATTACCTTCTTTGTGTCTGTTGAAGAGGATGCTTTGGGCTTTCAGAATCAAAATAATATTTTCAGGATCTGGACCATCCACTACTTTGGCTGACTTTGTACACAAAAACTCATAAGCTTTATTCACTTTTTCAAACATATCCTGCAGATGAAGTGCATTACGGAGAAGGATATATGAATCTAATCTCAAACTAGATTTGCTAATGCTGCAAAAGAAACAAGTTTTAAAGAGAGATGCTCTTCTTCTATACAACCTTCAGATAAACATTTCTGTTTTGGAGGTCACTCCAACGTTTTGCTAATTTATGCATCAGACTGTTGTGGAAAGTCAACAGGCACGGCATTTTGAATAGTGTAAAAACACTGTAAGGCTACTATTTCATGATTTTAAATACTTAGAAAAAATTAACGTATATATTGAATCTAGACTCAGAAAGGGCCTGATTAAGCTATTCCCAAATCCCAACAGATGGCTATGAAAGTCATATACTTAGCAGCTTTCCAGAACAGTTAGCTGCATTTTAATGATGGCACTCAAGTGCACATAGGCTACCTCAGTCATGCAAATTACACAACAGAGCAGCACGTGCCCAGGAATGTAGACGAGGATCTCTTCCTGCTACTGAAGGAAATGGGGATGATCCCCGCAGGTCGGAGAGTTCTATGTAAGGCCTGCAGCTCCCTGGCAAAACACACACACTGTACGGTTATAACACATATCACTTACTCGACCTTCTGGATTCTTGTCAGGGTGATATTTCTGAGCCAATCTGAAATAAGCTTTCCTGATCTTGCTCTCATCATGTCTGCCAAATACAGAAAGGATGTGGTTACCTATATTTTCATTTAGTCGGGGGGGGGGGGACATTATCTAGCTTGTTATAGCTACCTAACTAATGCTGTTTATTTAATCAGGGGTTGAGTTCAGACTGGCAATTAGCCCCGCGAGAGCCACGTTCCAGCCCTGTTTCCCAAGTGGATTAAAGGGGGTGTTCACACAGGCACATCTGCCTGGCACCGTTCTGCTTATCCCCCACGTTAAAAAGATACCTCTGTAAAGTGGTAGCAAATCTTGAAGAGTGCCTTTATCCCACTGCATTCTGCTTCCCCGACATGTGACCACTTGGCCAATAAGCTGGGAGCAAGCCAGAACAGCAGCAGTGTTTTGATTGGCCATGCTTTGCTCTACAGCCCAATGCAGTGCTAGGATTCTCCCCCAATCGGCAAAGTGCGATGGGAAAAGCTGCTGATAGCGGCACCTCCGGACCAGCAGTCTGAACGCTCTGGCACGCCTTCTCCGGGTAAGCTCCCGCATCAGATGGCCCCGTGCAACTGGGGAACCCCAGAACAGTTTGTTCCAGGGCTTTTGTGCAATGACTGGTTCCCGCTGCAAAATGCCAGTCTGAACTCAGCCAGGCTATTTCTATGCCACCTCTTCACAGTCCTGCTCAAGACAGCTTACAATTAAAACAATGTAACAGTATAAAAACAAGCCATTGGACATAAATAGTATAAAACTATTCATAAAACAGAAGCAGACCATGAAAAAAGTATAAGAAAAACCCCTAATTAAAAGCCTGGGTAAAAAAAGACATGTTTGGGCATGGTGTCTAAAGGAACATAAAGTAGGTGCCAGGTGAGGCACAAGGAGAAGGTGCCACCACGGAAAATGCCGTCTTAATGTTGTGGAGGCAACAGCTATAAGTCTAGAAATGAACATTTTGAACTGCAGGTTTTAGCCCTACTTCCAGACACTTTTGATGCGTTAGCTAAATCTCTATGGACATTATGCACAATCTATAAATAAGCCTCTTTCTTAACTTAATAAAGGCAGCACCCATAATGCACAATGAAACAGATCTTGGTGGGTTACATCCAACACACACATTCCAAAAACTCTAGAATTCTGCATTTAATTTTACATTTCACTAGACCTCCTACTGTTTAATGTTTTATATTAATTCCTATTTATTGTATTTTACTGCTTTTTATTGTTGCAAATTGCCCAGAGAGGCTATGGGCAATACAGAAATGCCAACAACAACAGCAGCAGCAGCAGCAACATTACACGGCAGAAGCTACAACAGTAGGGCCCAACTTAATTATTTGCCCCTGCATCCATTGTTTGGACACAGGATTCCCCTTCCCTGCATTAAGCTACTTTCCCCTTTTTGGTATATTACCTGCACTTCTGATTAAGTGGCACAGGGCCAAATCAATGGGTCAAGATGTCCCCACACAAAATGTGCTCCAATGCCAAATTACTATCCTACTATCTATAAAACCAGTTAGCTGCATCATGATACAGTAGTTTCCCCAGGCGAAGGAACAGCTGGAGTCAACTAAGCGAATGAGATCTGACAGAAAGAAATGCAATTTATTTGTTTCAGGCACCAGTTCTACTTGTAATGAAAAATATATGACAACTTACTGCCCTTGTCCTTTTGGAAGATGGAGAACTTCATAAGCATCATCTATTGACATTGTAGGTGGCTTCTTCTCTACCTCCTTCTTCCAAGCATCCAAGGTGTCTTTCAATAGTTTAACCTGTAAGAGAAAATACAGAAGGAATTGCTAATTTTGCACCTCTGCTCAGTAACCTAACCGACCCTGTATTAGAAAGTCTGCAGGAAACTTACATTTCTTACTACTTGAACACTGACCCAAACAAATGTGAAGGAACTCTTATCAACTAGTTTAAATCCGATCAGTTCTCATCAGTCTGGGATTTATCCTGTGGTGTTCCACAGGATGCAGTCTTATCATCCATGCTAGCCAATCGCTATGTAAAACATTTAAGATAAATCGTTTGTAGTTTTGGAATTGGAAGCCATCATTACACTGATGACACCCAGCTCGCTTTCTCTCCAACCAAATTTCCAGGGGATGCAGTAAAGGACCTGAGCCACTGCTTGACTGAGAGAATAAACTGAATAAACGACTGAGAGAATAAACTGAAACTGAACCCTGACAAGACAGAGGTTATATTGGTTAGGAAACCTGAGGACACTTCCCCCTTTTAATGAGATTCAACTGATCCCTGCAGACCCAGTCAAGAGCTTAGGGGTTATACTGGGCCCAGCATCAATGCTAGAGAAGCAAATGAATGCAGCTGCAAAACCCACTTTCTTCCAACTTAATTTAAAGCCTGGAAGATGGCTCAGCCAATCTAGCCACCTGGAGCCATACCATGGTAAACACTGAGACTAGACTACTGGAATGCACTCTGTATAGATTTTCCCTCAGAATCAACTTGGAAACTCCAGTTAGCACAGAATGCTGCTGCTCAGTTATCATCAGGAACTAGGCAGTGCATGATATTACAGCACTTCTGTAATCACACCATCGGCTGCACATTAGTTACCAGGTTCAGTTCAAGGCCTTCATGGCCTTGGACCCTTACATCTGCAGGATATATCTCCTCCTATGGCATCTTCAGTCATCTGAATAGATGACCCTGCAAACAGACAAGATGAACAAGTGCCCACAGATGTGCATTATCTGTGGTGGTCTGCACCAATTTGTAACTTCATCTTTGTTTCTGCAAACTATGCAACACCGAATTATGCGGGATAACTTTTTTAAAATAAAGGAATAGGGCTGCATCATGACAGAGGGAATGGGACTGTGGACCATACTACTTATATGCATTTCCTGTTGTTGTATGTTTTTATCTTAGGCTGACTACGCTATATGTCTACTTACATAATACCATTTCTTGCACTGGTTAACATGCCACATTTAATACTCATGTCTTGTTTCAGATTTCTGAAATATTAGCCCTACTACATGGTTTATTAGATGTCTCCTGACCCTACTGATCTTACTGACTGTAATCCTCCTTCAGTCTCAGTGAGAAAGGCAGACTATAAATAATGAATAAATAATACATTTAAGCCAGGCATGTCAAGATCACAGCCCCTGGGGCATACTCAGCAAGCCAGCCAAGCAATCATGGCTTTCACAATGACTGACCTATTCCTCCCCCATCGCCCCCAAATTCTGGCGTGCTAAAAAAAGGCAGAGTAATTTTTACAAAGTGACTTACAGGATCTTTAATTGGCCAGTCAGGAAACCGTAGTTTATCGCAAAGATGTCTGAGGTAATATATGTTACAAAACAGCTCATTTTCCAGTTGAGGGTAGTTGATAACTGGGATCGGGCAATACTGATAAAGTGCTCTTGTATTACTTTGAAGACGGGGAGTGAAGTCAGCAAGATGGGCAGCAATTTTCTCTATCATGAGGCGCCTGTGAATTGTAAAAGACATCTTGAAGCAAACATATGCTAAAAGGTCTTCCAGATACTGACTGGCATTTGATTAAATCTAGTGCTTTAAGGCAAACCACAAAGCCTTCAGAGAACAACCAGCAAACAGGAAATATGTACCAATCCCTTCTTTTAGCACGAAGTAAATAAGTTAGTTACCTCATTTCATTACTCCAAATAGCTTCTGGAGTGTCAAATTCACCCAAAAATATTTCAGAAAACTTCTCTGGTTCATAATTTTCTAAATAGCACACCATGGCTTCTGGCAGGATGTGTCCAAGAATGCTTCTCTGAACTATATCTTGCCCTTTTGTCTAAAGCACAAAACAGAAGAAACCATCAAAATGATATTTACAAATTAAATAAGAATGTTTACATAACATAAGCATATGTCTGAGGACAGCAATGGGTTTTTTTTTTACAGTTTAACGGTTTTAATAACTATCCAGCTTATTAACCGGTTTTCACCACCTCTCCTCCACGCTAATGCAAACTGGGGGGGCGGTGTCAGAAAATTGTATTATGGCGACATGTGGATGTCAGGTTTTATAGGTTAGGATTTTAGATTGTTTAGTGTATTTTATATGCATTTTATACAAAGTTGTTGTGCACTGCCCTGAGCCCACTTGAGGGGAAGACAGTACAGAAGGTTAATGAAATAAATAAATAACATGACAATTATCAATCAATGCTCTCCACGACCTGTGACTTAGTACGATGCATCCAACAAGGCATTTTAATGCTTAATCTCTCCACCTCACCCATCAAAACTAACTGCACCATGTAACACTATGTTAGCCACATGTTTCCAAAGCACAGAATTTAAATAAGGAACAAACTTTGCTCTAATTCTCATTCTGTCAACTGTAACTAATGTATCTGTCATCTGAGAAACCAACAGCTTTCAAAGAAAGACAACTTAGAGATTTGTGGATTTATTTACAAAATTTATATCCCGCCGTTCTGCCCTTACAAGGATAATAAAACAGCATCAAGCAAAATTCAAATGGTCAAAACTGTACACACTTGCTAAACAGAAGTTAACACATAGCTGTGCTCTTCTCATCTGAAGGACAATTACAATTTTGTTTTGTACCGCTGCTTACCTCTTCAGACTTGAAAGCCTGCTTTGAATGCGTATACTTCAGAAACCTAGAAGTCAAGTTCAAGCATTTGGTTAACTAACTACCATGAGCTGCACACACACACACACACAGATTAACACACTTGGATGATATCCTACCTGCTTTAACCCTTAATCCTTGGATTCTCCCCAGAAATTTATCAAGAGTCACATTCCTTCTGGGACTCCTTCTCACTGTACTTAACCCTCTTTCTCAGTACTTAACCCTCTCAGTACTCCTCAATGTAGTTTTCAGCATTTACTGTACAACAGCATACAGAGTAGTAGTTTTAATCTACTATTCTACCCCTTCCAACCTCACACAAACATCACCACCTTTGAGTTCTCACCTTGCAACAGGGAGTACATTGGAACCAGTGTACATCATGATGAAGAAGAATACTCCACTGAGGTAAAGTCGAGGTAACTGTGGGTTGTCTTGCATGATGTAGAAAAGCAATATGGCCACTTTCTCAACAAGAATTGGGTCAAAAGTTAGCAACAGCTGAAATGAAATAAACACTGTTTGAATCATGCTTCCCAGCAACTTACTGCCCTAATGTCTGATGAAGAGAAAATATTTCAAGATAAAATAAGATGCTGGAGAGAACACAATAACTGAAGTAAAGATCAGAAAACAAAGATCAGAAAGATCATGAAGATCAGAAAACAAAATAGTCAGCTTACCTGAATGATATGGGGAAGGCAAGTGCTGTCTGAAAGAAGTCTCTTCACTCTAGGTAGAGGTCTTATAATGGCATTGTCCTGATCTCTAAAAATGACAGGGTTTTTTTTTAATCAATGGGCATATATCATCCAGTATACTTTCACTTCAGGTGTTCCCCCACCATTTCCTGCTTTACAATCACTAGCATTTCCAGCATGCTTTAATATACCCCTTCCAATTCTGTTCCAAAGTCAGCTTTATTTGTTATTATGCATGGTATATCAGCCTAACAGTTGCTTTGTTGCTTCAGGTGATCAGAGCCTCTCTTTCAAACATTTCCACAGTGGTGTTACAAATGTGCTTCTATTCCTCTTTATGTAGCAACAGTAGACTGGCCTGGTTCACCTATATTTGTGAATCTGTGCATGCATTGCCGGCTCGCTCACTAGGCGAGCTAGGCACTCGCCTAGGGCGCGAGGGCCCTCAGGGGCGCCAAATGGCGCCCCCCGAAAGCTCCCCCACCACCCTAACCGGGCGCCGCGGCTGCCTCCCTGCCGCCGCTGTCAAGAGCGTCCGGCTGGGGGGGGGAAGAGGGGAGGGCAGCGTGTCCTGAGCGCCCAGCTGGGGACTGGGGTGCAGGAGGCGCCCTGGGGGGGGAGGAAGAGGCGGGAGCGCATGACGGCGGCCAGCGGGGACTCCCCGCCGCTGCCGCCAGTCCTGAGCACCCGGCTAGGGTGCAAACAGGAGGCGCCCAGCCCCGGGGGGGAGGAAGAGGCAGGAGCGCATGGCGGCGGCCAGCGGGGACTCTCCCCGCCGCCGCCGCCAGTCCTGAGCACCCGGCTGGGGTGCAAACAGGAGGCGCCCGGCCCCGGGGGGGGGGAGGAAGAGGCGGGAGCGCATGGCGGCAGCCAGCAGGGACTCTTCCCGCCGCCCCAGCAGCCCCCACCAGTTCTGAGTAAGCCTCGGGAGGGACGCCCCCGCCTCTTCCCCCCCAGGGTGGGTGTGCAGGCGAGCGAGCCATGCCACCACCACCTCCTGTGCCCCAGCTGGGCGCTCTTGGCAGCGGCGGGGGGAGGCGGCGACATGTGCCCTGGGGGGGGGGGGAGGCGGGCCGCAGGGGCGCAGAGCCACCTCCAGCCGGCCCTGTGTGCATGGTAGAAGCATTTGCACAAAATTATTCCCCTAAAGGGAATATTAGCTGTAGCAAATATAGAAGAGTCTTCCAGATGATCTCTTACCTACTAGGAAAATAACTACACATTGTGACCAGCATGTTAAGAATAAGCGTAGCAAGATCTGTTTCATTTAGTACAGCCTGTCCACTGGCAAGAAGGCACCACTTCAGCTGAGGGATAACTTGCAGTGGGCGCCACCCATCCATGCCCTGGGCCCAGCAACGTGTTTTCGGCGTCAGCTTCCCTTTGGTCCACAAATCCTGCATCTAAGTTAGAGATTGATTGCAACAGTGAACAATGGGTATGGTCACAAGCAGCTAAGCCAAGCCCCAGAGCATAAAGGAAGCCCCCCTGCTCACTCCCCCCACAAATCAGCCAAGCCACAGAGCATAGAGAGAGCCCCTTTCCCAACCCCCCCAAACCAGCTGTTCCAGAGACACTAAGCTAATATAACCCTAACTAATAGGACTCATCAGAGTTCTCTCTCACACAGCTTCAAATACAGAGACCAGTGAAAAGAAATGCCAGTCCAAGGAGAAAAAAATTGATTGGGTACAACTGTGTGCTAACCGATGTTTTGCGACCAGCCCTGGCAGTCCCACATGTTTAAAAACAAGGAAATTTTGGCATGATTGTGGATGAGGGACATCACCACCATTACTGGCGTAAGGCCAGCCATGTGGGCCACTCTGCATGTGGTGATCTTGATACATTCCAGCAGCTTTTTGGACTGAAGCCCCTGGTGTGTAGAGATGGCAGGACCAGATGGACTGCATAAAGCAAACCAGACCACATTTTGCTCTCATGTTACTAATCTGCAAACAACCATCAAAAAACCTGCAATGCTAGTTCTATTGCAACTGTATAATAAGGTTACCTCATGAAAGCTGTAAGGACCACTTCTCTCTTTGTCTGCATTGCCGAAATACCACTCTTTCTCACTCTCTCTCTTCATATCAGGTGATGCTTCAATTACATTACTCTAAGAAGAATACCAGACAAACCAGATCATTACATTAATCCAACAAGGAATGACAGATTTTCAGTTCAAATGTTCAGTAAGCATGTAAATGCATGTTTTAATCACATGCAGGAAATCTTAAGATATTAACTTCTAAGCAACAGCAATCTTTCACATCAGAGGCTCCAGCAGATGGCACACTGAAGATGCACAGTCAGTCTCAAATATGCTAGCCACACACCATCAGTACACATTTTCCCAACAATACAAATACCCCCCTCCGCACTTTGAAGTGACTCGACTTGGAGTTGATTTCAGAAAATTCCGATGTAGCTACATGGCTTTTAAATTCAAGGGACCAATACTTTAGTTATGTGTTTTTAACCTGTATACAATGAAGGGTAAGAAGCTACAGCTCTCATACTTGCAGTGGTACTGTAGCCCTGCTTGTGTGAAGGTGGGCCAGAGTGAGAAGATCCACAAGGATTCTGATGCCATTTGAATCCATGAGCTCCTTGACATTTTTCTGTAAGAAGAAAAACTACATTATTATTGTGAACAGAGTATGTTATCAACCATGCTTTAAGTATTTCAGTTGACTTAAAAATAAAGTGATTACCCCTTCATCCCAAAAGTTAGTGGGAAATCTGCCATGGCTTAAAGACTGTGGCATTCTCTTCCTCCCTGCTTTGCTAATTGCAGCTACAGATAGAATTTTTAAAATCATCCTGAACAATTTATTGCAGAAAGCGACTAAATAATATAGTTATTGTGTAGATGAACAGACGAACTAGAAAAACAGTTTGCAGGAGTCCTCATTCTGCCATGGAAGTTCACTGGGTGACCTTGGGCCAGTTACACACTTTCAACCAAGGTTAACATAATGCACAGGGTGGTGGCTGTGACAATAAAACAGAAGAGAGAAAGTGGTTGTAAACTGCTTTGTGCCCCCCCCACGGGGGAAGAACATAGTATGCATGAATAAATAAAAGAAACTGCAATGTAAGACTGATTACCTTGTTCAGAATGAGTTTGTTAAGGAACAGTATCAGCCGGTCCCGCTCAAGTCTGTCAGTGCACTAGGGGGAAAAGACACAAAAGTTATCTTTAATGAGGAGAACAAGCTAAAGAACTATGGTACAATGATATCACTATCAAGCCCTTTCATTTATTTTTTCCAAAAACTATACTTTAATAGATAGATTAAAGATACAATGATCCGATCGCTTCCAACTTTGTACTGTGCAAATACAAAATTTAGGAAGAATCCTATGCTGTAACTTTTTTCACAGTAATCATCAATTTTGATTGGCATCTTTATCTTCTACAGTTTGAACTGATCAGGCATGTTTGGCTCAGGAACCTCAGGAATGTATAAATGCTGCACTCTTAAAACATACATCCTAAGAAAGAAAGACATTAAGGAGACAAGTCGTAAGAAGCTGCTTCCTCAATATCCAGGCCAGTCATGTTTGCATTCCCTGCTCTCCAGCAACTGAATATTAACTGAAAAATGCTTACCCTTTCCAGCATCCCTACAATATATCTGGTGTCACCAAATGGGCCTATCTCTTCGTAGCATCTGCCATAAACAATGGCCAAGGCTTGCAAGCAGAGACATTTCATGTTTATTTTAGGGGTAAGCAGGAAACGGTGGTACAATTCATTGAAAAATTCATACCTGTAGAAAGCAGTAAACCAAAAGGTTTAGAGAGCAGAAAAAAAATCACATTAAGAGTTTGAAAAAAAAAAGAACATTAGGATCATAACAGCAGCTCACGATTTTTTTATTGCTCCACTTTCTTCACTTTCATCTTCTTCCAACAGCAATCTCAGGTAATAATCCCCTATTTTTATTTCCTCCGACAGGCATTCATACTTCACCTTTTGCACAGAAAAAATGTAAACAGAATTTTCCTACATTACTGCTAAGTAGTCAAAGTTGGGTTCCTGGAAAAGCAATACCTGAATGATAAAATATCAGAATTCAAACATCACTCAGATATGTTTTAACCTGTATACAATGAAGGGTAAGAAGCTACAGCTCTCATACTTGCAGTGGTACTGTAGCCCTGCTTGTGTGAAGGTGGGCCAGTGAGAAGATCCACAAGGATTCTGATACTATATAGTTCCTCTTTTGAGGAGAGAAAGGCGTATGTCTGATGATATTGGCTTAAAATTGGCAGGGGACATGGCTTAATGGAAGAGCCTCTGCTTTGCACGCAGAAGGTCCCAGATTCAGTCTTTGGCATCACCCGTTAAAGGAATCAGTAGGTGAAGTGAAAGACCTCTGCCTCTGACCCTGGAGAGTTGTTGCCAGTCGGAGCAGACAATACTGACCTTGATGGACCAATGGTCTAACTCAGTATAAGGCAGTTGCATGTGGATGTGGATGTATGTGTAAAATTGAATGGAGGCATTAAAATCAAGTTTACAAATAAAATATACAAGTAGTACAAGATAGCAGTGTTTATATAAACATTATGAATCACCGTTTAAATACAATATCCATTCCTTATACCGAATGAAGGATCATTACGTAAACATTAGTATATTTGTGCACTGAGGAATCTATTTTATAGCATATTTTGATTTACAAACTTGATCTCTATTGATGTTTATTCAAAAGTATAGCCTTGTAGTTCTGATAATTAAAATAGCCTTTCCTTGTATTTTCTACTGTTTTAACATTTAACAGAAGAACAAGATTAATTCATTGCTACCATGCATCATAGCTGGCAGATACACCAAAACAGACTTCATTTAATAAAGTCTTGATTATCTATTGCAAGCATTTAGGGAGCCCCTATTTCTCCCATTTGTTCCCGGGCATATGGCAACTCTGAGACTGAACAAAGCAGCAGCTTCTTTGCAAAGTGTTCTGCTCAAGAGAAATATCTAAACCCTTCATATATTCAACATTCTTTAATGTCATATTTAAGGGTGCATATTTAAAGTCACCCAGCACGGATTACCTGTTGGTAATCCGTGCTAATACCTTGTAACTGCTGCACCATTCGGTCAAGTTAAAGACTGCATTATGATTTCTTTTTAAATGCATGCTCAGAGAGAGACTTCTAATCAGTTTGTGATTAAAAATGCAAAACCAGGTGGTACATATTTCTGTATCAATAAAACACTTTTTAAAATCTGCCAGTGTTTAAGTACTACCCAGCAGAAGCTTGCTACTGCTTTAACAACCATATCATAAATTTTGCCTCCGTATTTCCAGAAGCTGTCTACGGTGGATTTTAACATTTTGCTTACATGTATCTTTTTGGGTACATTACAGAAGTCAGTATGCGTATGTGTGCACTACATTCTCTACCTTGGAGTAATTTATAATGCTAATAACAGCATCATGTTACAATACACAAACCATACAAGACCACTGAACTGTAACTATAAGAGATTTTTTAAAAAGAGAAGCTATTTCCACACTATCAGTGGGTAACGCTATATGTACTATAGTATTCTAAGTATTACTAAAGGTACATTTAAATAATGACAAGTGGAGTTTGCAGGAAACAAATGTTTTCGAAGACATACCTCAAATTCATGGTGATTCCATGAGATGATGTTAGCACTGCCAAGTTCTCTATCAATCTGAAATGCCCGCATTTCAGACTCTAGGGTGTCTCTCAATTCTTCTCGGGTTTTGAAATTCCATATCAAGTTGGATCTAGCATGATCTTGAAGAAATCTATTAAAAAGATATGGGATGCAATTTTTACATCATATTTTGATACTGAAAGACATTTTTCACTACTGTTTCATAATGTAATTCAGGAGGGCATTTTTATAGATGGAAGTTTAGTATAATGGAACAGCTCAAGAGGATAAGAATAGGATTTTAGTCTATTTCAGGTCTAAGCCCAAGCAGCAACTTGATTTACCGCGGAGTTGCAGATGATGATAATACAAGGGAGATGGCTAGAGTGACACTGGAGAGACACTAATTACAAATCCAACAAGGCACAGACTAGAGTTCATTTTAAAGCCTATTTTGTGACAGTGATAGTGATGAAGAAACACTTTCTCCACTCCCACTACATCCACACAGTGTAGACCTGTGAAACGATTCCAAATGGTCAAGGGCCTATTGAGTTCTGACCTACAGGAGGAGGTAGACTGCCCCACAGCCTGCTGCAAACCATTTTGTAAATCAGATATCTCGCATCCATTCTGACTTGGACTCTACATTAGCAGTGACAAGATCGAAAGGTCCTAGGGTGCTAGATTGCCCAGTTGTATGTATACCTTTCAGTTTGTTCAGTCTAAGGATGTGGCAGGATTCTTAGAAGTTTGAGTGCTATCACCTGCTTCTAACAACTCTTACTCCTCCTGGCTGTTTAAATCTGCTGGGGGGTAGGGTGGATCCAGGAGACAGTAAATGCCTCCCTGAGGCAGGGGTAGTTGCCCCTGCCATGAAATGGGCAGTGGTGTGTAGACACAGGGGAACTGAATAACTAGGAATGTGAACTGAATACCTGGGGATGTGCAAGAAAAAAAATTGATATTTTTTGAATTCTGGATTTTTGGACCCTTAAAAATTTAGTATTGCCTTGAAAACCCAAATTCCAATATCTTTACTGTACTGGAATTTGGGTAAAATTTGGGAATCCCAAATTTTTGGCTCCATTATACCCTGGGGGATTACAGTTAATAACAAATCTCCTAGGGAATACTCAGTGGGCTGGGGGGGGTTGAGGTAGAGGCACCAAATTTGCAGTGTAGTTGCTGAAGCCCCGCCCCAAAAGAACCCCCAAGTTTCCAATGGTGGGAAAAAGCAAGGCAAACAGACAACAAGCCCAGCAGATTCTCCCAGAGACTCTCTGAAGTAGAAAGTGTGTGTCAGAAATGCTTCTTTGATGTTTCTCACTGAATCCATTGTTATGTGTTCCCTACCCTGCTTTGCGCTTGCGTAGCTATGCAGGCAGAAACGTGGGAACTTCTTCCCTGCCGCTTTTCCTTATCACGGTGGCCTTGAATGTAGGCTTTGGGCTATTCTTGTGTTACTGAGAATTTTCCAGTCCTGGGAAGGCAAGGGGAGGGGGAGTAGTCTCCCGTTCATGAAGTACATCTCCCGCCGGGAGTTTCCCGTGCGCGCGCTCATATTTCATTTGCTAGGCGCTTATTGCATCACACTATAAGTTAGCTTGCAATGCTTCGCCCCCATTCCTGACAATGACCTTCTACTGTGGGTTTTAGCAAGATAATCCAATAAAACCTTTCTTTGTACAAGAATGACTGGATCCACTTGTTATTGAACCTGACAGAAATTGTCAGGAATCTCATCATTTCCCCCACCTTCAGTTTCTGCCGTCTACCACGATGAGCGGAGCTGGGGGGGGAACCTCAGGCGCAGTCCCAGTGACTACCACTTCGGGAGCCACGGCCCCGGTCACCACCGTGGCAACTCCAGTGATCACCACTCCGACCACAACCGTTGTCCCAGTGACTACAACTTCGGTATTGGCAGCGCCGACCCCGCAATCCGCGGCAGGATTGGTCACCCCTCCATCGATCAGCACAGTGGGAGCTTCGTACACTCTCCCAATCTATAGCCCGGCCGGGCCAACGCAGAGTCAAGGGGGAGCCATTCCACGACCCTACGTGGCGGGGGCCCCAACACCGTGGGACAAAGGGGTGACCTACCGCAGGTCGCGCAATTGGACTAAGAACCTGTTGGACACTACCCAGACGACCTGGTCCATGCCGGGGAGCCAGAGCCGGGACAGCCTGTTGGATCCCAGAGGGAGCTTCGGACTTCCCCAGGGACGGATGTCTCGAGGATCTCCCAGAACGGGATCCGGTTCCGATCCAGAGGCTCGCATGGATTCTATTCAAGAGGATACTCGACGTTTGGTACGGGACATGGGCAAACTAATGCAATCCCTACCACAGATGATGGATCAAGCAATTCGAGCCCATCCGCTGACGCAACCAAGACCAGCGCCAGCGCCTGCACCACCGGTGGCACCGGGACAGCCACCTCCTGTTCCACCGGCCAGCACCGGCCCCACTTCCACCGGCTGGCCCAGTACCGGGACCTGGGCCAGGGCAGCCAGGACCTATCCAGCCACCAGCTTTGCCTCCGCCTCAACCCCCTGCTCCAGCACCCCTCTCGCAGCCAGCTCCTTCACCGATCATGGCCCCTGTTCCTCCAGTAATCCGCCCCAAGGACATGTTGGAGATCACTTTTGACGGGGATCCCGAAACTGTGTCCTTTTTCATATTGCAAGTAGGGAAATTTGTGCAGAGATGGGGCTATGTGTTCCCGGATGAGGAGCAACAGGTGGAGTTTATCGCTTCAAGGTTCCGGGGGAGTGCTACCAGCTGGTACGTAGCCCTTCATGATCTGGAGGCAGCGGAACTGGGGAATGTCGATGACTTCATGTGGGCCTTGAGGAACCGTTTCGAGGATCCGGGGGCGGCCCAGGGGGCAGAAGCCTTCCTTCGCACGTTCAGGCAAGGCAAACTCACCGTGCGGGAATATTCAAGGGAATTTCAAAGGCATGCAGTGAAAATTCGAGACTGGACTGATGCTGTGCTGGCTCAACAATATCGAATGGGACCAGCAGTAGATGTCCGCAATAATGTCCTCAGCTCTCAGCAGCCTCGCACTCTCCAAGGCTGGATGGAGGAGGCCAAAAAAGCTGAAAGCCGCTTGCGTGTCATGAAACTGGACCTTTCTCTGGGTAACAACCGTCCGAGTCTCTCGGCAGGCCAGACCAGACCCAGACCAACCTCCACCACGAGCGGGGTGAGAGATCAGCACATGCGATAGGGCCTTTGCCTGCGGTGTGGAGAGAGGGGGCACTTCGCCGCATCCTGTCCGAAAGGGGAGCCCAACAGAGCCCTACCACAAGAGGAGCCCAGACGATGGTCAACCCCGACTCCAAGAAAGGGAACAGCGAAACCACGCAGCCCACGAGCCCTTTTCACCAGCCCCGACCAAGCGGATGCCATGATGCTGGAGGAGGAGAGGGAGATGCAGGGAAACGAATTGGTCCTGTTTGTGAATGGCGCTACACAACAGGACCCCGTCACTGAGGCGCCTAAACTGGTGAGCAATTACCCCTCTCTCTTCTTTGTGACTGTACTTGTGATGAATCCAGCGATGATGACCCATATCAGGGTTCGAGCCCTCATTGACTCGGGGTGCGGGAGGGATCTGATAAACCCATCTATGGTTATGGGACTGGAGGTGACCGTTGTCAATCTAAAAGACCCGATAACTTTTACTCAAATGGATGGGTCACCGATGAAAGAACCATGTCGATTTGAGACTATTCCTTTGAGAGTAGGCATTGGTGAGCACTGGGAGCTACGCTCGTTTGTAATAGCCCCTCAAGCCCAGTTCCCATTAGTGTTGGGTAGCCCATGGTTACATGGTCACGATCCTTATATACTTTGGGAAGAGGGGAGCGTACAATTTATCTCCCCGAAGTGTGCAGAGCATAAATGGGACCCAGGGTGGGGAAAACCCCCATGCAATGAACCTCCACGGGCTTGCCTAGCCACAGAGGACCTTAATCGCATCCCCAACGAATACCGGTACTTAACCAGGGTGTTTGAGGAGGAGGAAGCAGACGAACTACCTCCCCACCGTAACTCCAACTGTGCGATTGAAATCCTTCCTGGCCACAAATTACCAAAAGGAAAGATTTATGCCATGAGTCCCCTAGAAAAGGAAGAACTACGTCGATTTATCGATAAAAATCTGGCCCGTGGATTTATTAGGCCAGCATCGTCCCCTTTCGCAGCACCCGTGTTGTTCTGTAAAAAAAAAGGATGGGGGGCTCAGACTGTGCACGGACTATAGGGGTCTCAATGCGGTATCTGCAACCAATGCCTACCCAATGCCCCTCATCAAGGACTTGTTGGCAGAGGTGGCAAAGGGGAAAGTGTTTTCTAAACTGGATTTACGTGATGCATATTTTCGGGTCCGTATTAGACAGGGTGATGAACATAAGACTGCATTTAATACCCCGCTGGGGCAATTTGAATATCGGGTTATGCCCTTCAGATTACAGGGGGCACCCGGGGTCTTTATGAACTTAATCAATGAGGTGTTACACCCCTACTTATTCAAGGGGGTGGTTGTTTATTTGGATGATATTTTGGTCTATACCCCAGATCAAGAATCTCACACCACGCTTATGCGGGAAGTATTGGAAACGTTATTAGAACACAAACTGTTTGTTAAGCTGTCAAAATGTGAATTCCACCAGGAGTGCATTGACTTTCTCGGGTACCGCATATCCTCCGCTGGATTAGAAATGGACCCAAAAAAGGTCCAAGATGTGTTGGATTGGGAACCCCCAAAACCAGGCGGCAGCTCCAAAGTTTTCTCGGTTTCGCCAATTTTTACCGTCAATTCCTGCCTCATTTTGCCCAGGTGGCCCTCCCCCTCACAGACCTTTTGAAGACTAAAGGGAGGGGGCTAAGGCTTCAATGCCAGGGGCCCCTTTGAACTGGACTCCCCAATGTCAGGGAGCATTTGAACAACTAAAACAGTTATTCACGTCTGAACCTATATTGGCACACCCTGATGAGACAAAAAAATTTGTGGTCCAAGTAGACGCATCGGATACTGCTATGGGGGGGTGATTTTGCAAGAGAATGCTCAGGGGCAACTACAACCCCTTGCCTATGTGTCAAAAAAAATTAATGATACGGAGAGATTTTGGCCCATTTGGGATAAAGAAGCAGCCTCTATACGTTTAGCGTTAATCACCTGGAGGCACTGGTTGGAGGGGTCCCGGGTACCTTTTGAAATCTGGACTGACCACAAGAATCTCGAGGTGCTGCGGAAGCCCCGGAATCTAAATGCGAAACAATTCCGGTGGGCTGAGTTTTTTTCCAAATTTCAATTCACCCTCCACCATTTTCCAGGTAAATCTAATCATCTGGCAGATGCTCTCTCCCGCCTTCCCCAACACCTTTGTAAGAGGACAGAAATAAGAGAGTCTATGTTCACCCCAGAACAACTAGTTGGGGCAGTAGTAACCCGAAAAACCCGGCAAGCACAATCATTAACCCCAAGCCATGGCACAACTTGGAAAAAGCGATTTGCCACTGACATTACTAAACAAGAAGCAATTGAATTACAAGCTCGGAAAGATGTGGAATGTAGCGCAAATGACTGCTGGTATAAGGGCAATAAAATCTTTGTTCCAGAAGCTACCCGAGCCCAGGTGTTGCAATCAGCCCATGACTCAAAATCTGCTGGGCACTTCGGGTATGTAAAGTCGCTACACCTACTGCAGCGCAGCTTCTGGTGGCCCCGAATGAAACGGGATTTATCCCTCTATATACAAGCCTGCCCAACATGCAATCGTTGCAAAACTAGACCAGGGAAACCTCCAGGTCTTTTACAGCCTTTGCCCACCCCGAGCCGACCCTGGGAAGTGATCTCCATGGACTTTATCACTGATCTTCCCCCCAGCAAACATATGACAGTCATTTGGGTGGTAGTGGACTTATTTTCTAAACAGGCTCACTTTATAACATTTGCAAGCCTGCCAACGGCCAAAATCCTGGCCAAAGCCTTCCTTCAGCACATTGCCAGGCTACATACATTACCGCTCAAAATAATCTCCGACAGGGGAGTTCAATTTGTTTCAAAATTGTGGTCGGAATTAATGACTCTTATGGGTATTGAACGCGCTCTCAGTAGTGCCTATCACCCAGAAACCAATGGGCAAACAGAAAGAGTAAACCAAACCCTAGAGCAATACTTAAGATGTTTCACCAACTATCAACAAGATAATTGGGTAGATTTATTACCACTAGCAGAATTTGCGTATAACAACTCATGGCATGCTTCAACGAATATGTCTCCCTTCAAAGCTGCCATGGGTTATGACAGCCCCCCTCTTCCATTTTTGAAGCCCGGCGAGCCTGGTGGGAAAGCCACAGCATGGTGTAAAACTTTCCAGGAGTCCTGGCCCCTAATCATTGAGACTTTAAACGAAGCCAAGGCACAATACAAAAAACAGGCAGATAAAAAGAGGGCGGGTGGCTGGAATCTGCAACCGGGAGACTTTGTCTACCTTTCCACCAAAAACTTGAGGCTGGCACAACAATCCCGAAAGCTTGCTTGGAAATATATTGGTCCATTCAAAGTAGTGCGATGTATAAATCAAGTGACTGTGCAACTGGATTTACCTAAATCTCTTAAAGCAATACATCCAATTTTCCATTACAGCCTCCTCAAACCAGCATTACCCCCGACTAAGTGGCATCCTGAGCTTCCAGCACCCCCCACCACTGATGGTCGATGATGAGGAGCACTATGAAATTGCTGACATTTTGGACTCTAAGATCCTCCGTGGACAACTGCTGTACCTTATTGAATGGGTACACTTTGGGCCTCAACACAGGGAGTGGGTGAAAGTGTCTGATATCAATGCACCTGATCACCTGAGGGAGTTTCACACCCGCTACCCAAATAAACCTGGGGGCCCATCATTCTCTCCTTCCTGAGCGGTGGGTGGGTGGTATTTTGGGAAGGGCAGAATGTCAGAAATGCTTCTTTGATGTTTCTCACTGAATCCATTGTTATGTGTTCCCTGCCCTGCTTTGCGCTTGCGTAGCTATGCAGGCAGAAACGTGGGAGCTTCTTCCCTGCCGCTTTTCCTTATCATGGTGGCCTTGAATGTAGGCTTTGGGCTATTCTTGTGTTATTGAGAATTTTCCAGTCCTGGGAAGGCAAGGGGAGGGGGAGTAGTCTCCCGTTCATGAAGTACATCTCCCGCCGGGAGTTTCCCCGCGCGCGCTCATATTTCATTTGCTAGGCGCTTATTGCATCACACTATAAGTTAGCTTGCAATGCTTCGCCCCCATTCCTGACAATGACCTTCTACTGTGGGTTTTAGCAAGATAATCCAATAAAACCTTTCTTTGTACAAGAATGACTGGATCCACTTGTTATTGAACCTGACAGTGTGGTATGGGGAGGGGGCATGTTTGTAAGGCAAGCAGCAGAACCACTGTTACCAGAGGCACTTGGGTAGCCCCAAAACAGGAGTGCCCTACTTTCTAACCTGAAGTCCAAAAAAGCCAGGCACTCTCAGCTTGACCACAGAGTTGGGCTGCAAGTGGTCTGCAAAAAGATTTCATATTCAGGTTTCACAGGGTGACCTCAGAGCAAGCCTCCAGTCTTTCCCCTCCACCCAGCAGAGATTATGCTTATGGAATAACAATGAGTCCAGAGATAAATCTTTAGAAGCCACCTGGCACTCTACAGCACCTCACCCAGCCTTTTGTGTCCTAAGTGTAAATTCTTTGTCTTTCTTGCCTCTGTCCCTCAAGATAAACCAATCAATCATTCAAATGTTTAGCAATCCTTCCTGATGCTAATCAGGGACGGCTCCCATCTTTTGTCCACCCCAGGCCAGGACCATTAGTGAGTCAGATAATCCATTTAACTAGCTACCCAACACCTGGCTTCTATTGTTAAATCCAGACCCTGCCTCTCTGGAAGTTCATTGGTCATACCTAAGGTCTGCCCCTACTGGCATCACATACCCCTGGGACCCATCATTGGTCCAGGTAAATCTTTTGTTCTCACCTGAGACCAGCCCCCAGGGCCACCCATTGGGCTGCATTGTCTTACAGTGGGTATATCCCAGAACTCACATGGCCTTAGACTGTGTGTTTTCTGCCATGATCCAAAATGGCAGGCCACCCCTGAACTCTCTGAGTTTAGGCCAGAATCCATGGACCTCTGCACATCTGAACAGGTTGTATCACCCCTCTATAACCCATCAATCACCTCTGCTTCCTTAGTGCTATATTGTGTGAATATTGTGTGTATGTTTGAGAATATTTAGTAAAGAAATCATTATTTTAGCCACCCAATTTCTGTGTCTGTTCCTGGGTGCTTGGGAATTCTAACTCTGGTATACAAAGGTCAGATCCTACAGATAAGCCAATTGCATATTAATAATTATAATTCCCCATCTTTATTAAATAATAGAGCAATTTGGCTAACACCACTGTAATGTGCCCAGCAGAACCAGTGCCCAAACCCAACGGAATTAAGGTCAAATCTGTTGTGTTTTGACATTGCCGGAGTGGCACTGGTTCTGCTGGGCACACTGCACTGGGTTTGTTGTATGCCTGGCCTTGCTTTTTTCCCACCACTGGAAACACCCTTATGAGATGTTAGATCAAATTTTGGGCCTTGGTATACATCAGGCAATACTATTTGTCTGACACTTTAAAAGGAGGACAGTCCTACAGTCAGAGTATATACACATGTGGGACATTTGGGTAACACTAGGAGCTTCCAATCATAGAACAGCAGTATCTTTCAATGAGCTAAAGAGCACCTGACACCAGGGGAAAGTGCCCACAAGGGACAAAGGGGGCACAAAGGGAAGAAAGGCTTAGGATCCAAAGCCTTAATCTCTTCCCACTTGGTTAAGCGTGTTGTTTTCAAGTTGCACAGTAGTACAATACTACATGCATGCTGAGATTCACTGCATGTGTTTACACTCAGGAAATAAGAGAATTAATTTTCTGCGGTAGTTTCTGAAGTATTCTGTTCACCAGAACAGTTCAAGGAAGGTGTTGGAAGAATGGATCTTTCCCTGCCTTCCCTCTTCCTAAGCAGCCTGCCGTCTCCCTAAGCAGCCTGCCGTTCATCCTGAAACTCCTTTCCAAGGTTTGGGAGAGCCTTAAGCAAAATCCATTACATGACAGAGGAATCAAATGAAACACCACCACCCCTTCTGCTCACAACCTCTGGAGGATTCAATCCAAAACCTGCAATTGGTCACAGTGATTCAGAAACTAACCACTTCCGTTCAAAAGTAAAAGGCTACTAGCATGTGAAAACTCTTGGCATTACTGGAGGAACTCTTGGGTCAGCCTCACTTCCTAGCATCTGTCTCGTTTTACAGATTTTAATGGCATGCTTTAGTACATAAAACTCAAAACTGCAGATCTGACCAAAGTTTAATGCAACATTCCAATCTATATGCATGACAAACGGAACAGAAATCCAACCACAAAAAATGTTTACCTGTAGTAGAAGAGATCCCAGTTTGCTTGTATTTTTATTCTTTGCCTTCGTTTCCTCAATATGACTGGCTTCTGATTAATATTCTGCCAAAAGAAAATTAGCTAAACTTGAAGCCAGAACACTTGAATATCGTGAAATTAGACTGCAGACACTAGAACCATTTCCAAGAGTTACAAAAAAAAAAAAAAAAGATTTGATTGTATGTTCCTATTTGAGTGGAGGTACCTGAAGTCCATAATAGATAGGTAGCTTTTTTTTCCCTTGCCAAAGAAAAAAGGAAAGTGGAGCAGACTATTACAGAAAGTGAAAATGGGTCACTATATCACAAGAGTAAGTTTTATGTTAGGACAGAGAAGCAAAGCAAGGGATTAGTTTGGCTGTGTCCCAACTTCTCTTAACAAACCGGTGCTTTTATTGCTAATGAGACCCATCTCTTTGCCAGGCACTGAGGCAGCAGTATACCAAGGCAGTATTGTGCTACTGACAAACTAGCTTGCAGGAAAGTTGTACCTTTGGAACAATCACACCTGTTAATCTGGAATGGAATACCCATAATAAGAAGGGAGGATATCAAGTTAGTGCAGACACATTTTTTTCCTTGCAGGACTAAGACATTAAGTAGCTACAGAAAAAACTGCATGCCCTGTTGGCTAAGGGATACTAGGAATTCTACTGTGCATCAACAGAAGTCTCCACATGCCAGTCATAATTCAAGGCAGTCTACAGAAAGGAAGGAGGACTCAAACTCACCATATTGTTTCTGTCCTGGTTGTATTTGGGAAGCAGAAAAAGAAACAAAATTCAATATTTGACAAGATGAGGTGGCTCACAAAAGTTTGTAATAGCTAGAATACTGCACAATAAGACTCACTGTCAACATGATCACTAAACAGCAAAGACAAAAACCTAAAACCACAAGTCAATCTCTAGTCTACAGGTAACTTAAAACAGACTGTATTTTTTGGGACCATTAGTAGTTTTGCTTGTAATACATGCAGTTCTGGAAAGTTGAACCACAATTCTCAGAACATGCCATGAACTGAGCAACTCAAAAGGCAGTTTCTATATATAGAAACTGAACTAGTGCCTGATTTTTCATTTCATCCCATAAAAAAAAAAATAAATTGCACGCGATAATTCGGTATCAAGTTCATTGTGGCGATAATTCAATGCAAACCTGAATTCCTCCACATATAGCTTATTTACTTATGAAGCTACAGAAATGCATTTTACCCTCACCACTGCCATGTCAAGAGCAAAGCAAAGCAGAAAGCCCTTGCATGTTAAGAGAACTGTAACTTTAGCAAACAGGTCATTTTGACTCAGACTGTGCTTGTTTTAACTGATCAGTTCCTGACTGCTCTAACAGAACCACAAGCTAGCCCCATGCACCAAAGATGAATAAAATCATGGCCCAACAGAAGAGGGAAATGGGACCCAGCTGCACAGCTAACTCAGCCCCACAGCAGAATCACAACAAGAGGAAAAGAAAGGAACAAGGCAAGTACAACAAAATATGCCAGTATGGATACGCATGCAGTCTACACACATTTATTGTCAAAAACATGATTGTTGCTTCTCAGCACCCATCTAACCAATCAATAACAGCTATGAACAAAAAGGAGACCACTTCTTAAAAGCAGTTTTTGAACTAAACAAGCATATACAAATCCAATAAATTTCACAATCCCTAAAAATGAAGGAAAGGGGGGAATTGAGTAGTTGCAATATTCTTGTCCAGCATTAAGAACTGGAATCTTTCCTAGCCTATTCAAAATTTCCCCATATGGAATAGCCCAATGGCCACAATCCATGACAGAAGCTATGAATGAGCTGGGATCTCCACTTTCTAACTTTTAACGCCCTGTTTGGGTGCAACAGGCAAGACTACCCATAACCTATAATGAAGGTATCTCCATTATTCTTAATTATTTTAAATACAATTAAAAAAACAAAAGATGACAAAGGTGAACACATAAGAAGTCCAGAGTTGCTCCAACAGTATCAGTAATTAAATGAAATGGTTTTCAGGTGTGGGGGCTAATCAATCAGAAGATGATGAAATGCAGTAATAGAATATTAAGGCTACAATCTTATGCATATTTACATAAGTAGAGCCTTGCTGGATCAGACCAATGGTCCATCTAGTCCAGCAATCTGTCTCACACAGTGGACAACAACAAGGCATAGAGGCCGAGACATCCCCTGATGTTGCCTCCTGGCTTTGGGAGTCACAGGTTTAGTGCCTCTGAATGTGGAGGTTCCCCACAGTCACTATGGCTAGTAGCCACTGACAGCTCTGTCCTCCATGAATCTATCTAATCCCCTTTTAAAGCTGTTTATTCCTGTGGTCATCACTATATCCTCTGGCAGTAAATTCCACATTTTAATCCCTCTTTGTATAAAGAAGTAGAAACAAATCCCATTGAGTTCCAGGAAACCTCATTTCCAAGTAATCACGCTTTGCACCATGCACTAAGAGTCTTACCTCTTTCTGTGCTATTCCCATTTTGTCTCTCCAGTGCATCAAAACAAGATCCACCTTCTCTTTGGCAAATTTTTCAACCTCCTTAGCAGCTTTTCCTGCAAGTCTTTGCCACTCTGGCACTTTATTAAACTTGCCATATTGATCCTACAGAACAAAGGTCTAATCAAAATTCATTTCTTGGGTACATAAACTGAACATCTGAAACATATTTTAAATTATTAGTGCCTCATCCCTAAAAACAGGAACCAGGCAAATAGCAAAATGCATGGAAAGAATTCAAACCCACTCCCAATTATACTTACATTTGCAATTTTTAAGTTATCTCTAATGTGCATCCGATCAGCATCCTTTTCAGGAACTGGGTCACTGCTGTCTAGGTAGGATAGCAAGCCGAATGGCTTCAGCCACAAAAGCAAAAAAGAAAGAAAAAAACATTTTCTTTACAATCTTTATAATGTTGTAACATTTCCTTAAATAACATCCAGTTTCCCAAATTCAAAATTTATTTATTTAGGTTTATATCCCACCTTTCCCGCAAATGGGCCCAGGGCGGGTTACAACAATAAATTACAATCAATAAGTGATTAAAAGTAGATATTAAGCAATAAAAACAGTTAAAACAGTTAAAAGATGGGCACAGCAGCAATTAAATATTCAGCAATCCTAAAACTGGGAACAATTGGGCCGAGGCCGAGGCAAACTAGAATGCATTTTAAGAACTACTCAGCAAATGTACACACGGCATAAGGCAGGGACACTGAACACAGCTGAAACAATATTCTTTGAAATATAAGGGGTGCAGTCCAACATATAGCTAACTTTTCTTATCTGAGCTATAAACCTCTTTTACAGAAAATGTTTAGGTCTTGTCCTCTGTTTGAATTTTGTTTAAGAGGTACTGGACCAATATAAGATTGCTACAATACTTTCTCTCTTCATTGCCGATATTTGGAACATTTTCCATAGCACCCATCTTTCACTGCTGCCTTTTCCCCAGTTTTTATAGTATGATCTTTGTCTTGGGAATTCCACACCTACTTATCCTTCCCAAATCCCCAACATATGCTACAGAGTGATTTCTAAGTAAGTAGTCGCACCATATGTGCTTGCATTGTTTTCACACATGACTTTGTAACTGCTGATACCCTAACAGGAGATCATCATCTGTATACAGGATAATGAATTGTGTGAAGCAGCCTTTACATCTCTATGTACAATACTGAGATTTTGTTTACAACAATTTCTTCTTTGGGGGCTGGCTTCTAAAGAACTACTTAAGACATACCAAAAGGTTTGTGTATATCCAATAGGATTATTGACTTCCCCTCTGAATAAGAGAATCCAGATAAAGTATCACAAACTGCTTTTAAAGCTGCCCTCAGTTTCAAAAGATGTTTTTAATCCAATGAGGAAACTGCTTCTTAAGAAACACAAATCTAAATTGCTCACATGCACAGAATTAGTTTACTCCAGTGGGGCAGGTGTGTTAGTCTACTATAACAAAAAAGACGTTCAGTGGTACCTTAAAGATGAAGAACATTTATTCCAGTGTGAGCTTTTGTGAGATCCCACTTCACATACTATTGGAGAAAGAAACCCCTTTATCTCCCTCACTTCTCCAAAACTGAGATAAAGGGGTTTCTTTCTCCTATTGCACCTGAAGAAATGAGCTCTGTGTCCCATGAAAGTTCATACTGGAATAAATGTTGTTAGTCTTTAAGGTACCACTGAACTTCTTATTTTGCTTTGCAGAATTATTTGCACAATTCTTAAGATCCAGGCTTAGATAACCAGAACTCATCTATGCTTCCCTATAAAAAACACAAGTATTCAGAGGCACCTCCACTTCTGAAAAATTAACCAAAGAGCGCCTCTCTTGAAAGTTGTGAACTGACTTCTGACATTACAAAGAGCAGTGATTGGGGGGGGGGGCTCTCTAAAACCCACTGCAGTTCTCAGCTATGTCAGATTCTTCTGCTAGCGCAATTACAGTGTAACATTCACTCAACAAGTGTTTTTTTCAGCTATTAAAGCATTTATTGTTTGAAGGGCAGTTAAGTCAGCTTGCAAAATATTATAATTAAGAGCGACACTTTAAACAGTTTCTCTTACCAAAATACGCTTCAACAAATTCAGAGCAGTTGCATTTTCAGCTGTCCACAGGCCCACTAAATGTCTACTTAGCTGTCTGAGAAGTGAAAATTGAAAGACTGGTTACTGATTTCTTTGCTAGGAAACGAATTAAAGTTCCGTCCATTTCACAGTATTCAAATTATTGCTCAGTTTGAATATTTTACAACTTAGCCCCTATTTACTTTGTATTTGTTTGTTTGTGACTGTTCTTTCCCAAAAATCAGTGTATAGCTTAAAACAATCTTTTTTTAAAAATGTCATTTTACTACCCATAGCAGTCTATTAGTTCTTTCTATTGCTATTAACATAAGACATTCATTGTAAGAATGTTATATATAATATTTTGACTCCTCGGACTTTACAGCTAGTACCTCTACGTCTGTCGGTATCATTTCAGGTACTGCATTCATAGTTGGGAAGGTTAAGTGAGAACAAAGGGACAATGTTTAGTCACAGCATCACAGAATTGGAAGGGACTTCCAGTCACCACAAAAATTCTCTTTAATGATCAGTTTTAAGTGGGGTAGATGAGAGCTTAAGGGGCTGTTACAGGAAAGGGGTGACTAGGCCACAAAAGCAACATCAGACAAATGATGTTAATTCAAGACTTACCTATTGGTAAGCATCCTTTGATCTGTGCTTATTGTAAACATAGCAGTGTGTAAATGGCGAGGTAAGGCACCTTCACTTAGGGCAAGATCTTGCATTTTGGTTGCTATCTCTTTATCTCCCTCCTTTGGAAACAGGGCAAGAAGATAACTATGAAAGAATCTTAGTTAAGTTATTCTGCCTTTACATTACAATATAAATTACTGAAGCATTTGGAACAGGAGAGAATGAGCCCTGCCACTGTGTTCAGAGTGAAATAAAGATATTTTACTGAATCACTATTTTTAAAACCTGCTATTTCTCCAAGAGTTTCAATTCAAATTTACTGGTATTACTAGTAACCAATGGCTTTTACAGTTTCAAAGGAAGAGTGGCTACTAGGGGATCTGTATTCGTCTGAATAAATACCTGAAAAATACCGATAAAATACCAGTATTTATTCGACTCAGTATGTACCGAGCGCACTCAGAGATCTGTATTCAGCTACTGAAGTAGCCCCTCCCGAATAAAAGCAGACAGGGAGAGAAGGGGTTTAAACTTAAAATGCCTTCACTCCTCTCCTGGAGTCGGGTCATAGCTGCAGCCTAACCCTGGGAGTGGAGGGAAGGTATTTAAAGTTTAAACCCCTTCTCTCTCCTCCCAGAGTGGGTTTGCAGCTATGGCGGGGGGATTCGGGTCAGGAAGGAGGAGAGAGAAAGCATGTCTCCCTTTAAACCCCTCAATTTCTCTCCCCCCCGCTTGGAAGGGGGGGAGCAAAACAGAGGGGAGGGAACATACGGAGCTGAATAAATTCGGCAATACCAATTATCTTCAGAATCCAGTATCATACCAATATTGGGATTCAGGAGATAATCAGTATTGCCAAATTTATCATATCAATACTGGGATTCAGGAATATTGGCATATACCAATATTTTTCAGGTATGGTATACCCGAACCTGGAAAAGTACCAAACTTTTTTGTGCACACCCCTAGTGGCTTCTTTATTCCAAAATATCCTGGAGTACTGTGTTAATATTTTTGCATTGGGCACAAGCAAGTTCTGGAAAATGTTAATTATAATGTATTGCAGATGGGAGGGGCCATGGGTCAGTGGCATAGCATCTGCTTGGCATGCAGAAGGTCCCAGGTTCAATTCCTAGCATCTCCAGTTAAAGGATCTGGCAGTAGGTGATGCAAAAGACCTTTGCCTGAGACCCCGGAGAGCCTCTACCTATCTGAGTAGACAATACTGACTTTGATGGACCAAGGGTCTGATTCAGTATAAGACAGCTTCATGTGTTCATGTGTGTATTCACCTACACTACTTGTAACAGCAGTACTTTCTACTGCCCTTTTTTATGTAGCATCAAGCCAAATTCAAAGTTCCTTAAAATCTGAAAGACAGCTTACTGCTTTACTAATTTTAGTTGGTCCACTACTGTTATCGGTTGGTATCCTTGCCACCTGCATCCAACAGTAGGGTGTTTCTGGTAGAGGAGGAATGGGGTGCTTTTTGACAATTGCTCCTACCCACTGCAGACTCTTCACTTTGCCCCCTATGCTGTTCTGGAGACTCTGCTAAGCACCAAGGCTAAATTTTAGAAGGCTCAGTGGGCTGCAACAGTAGGAGAGCCAGTGAAATCCTGCTCCACTAATGGCTCTCAAAAGATATAAGCCATTGTTACTAGTCATCTTTGAGTTTTTAATAGAAGCAATTTTCAACAGCAACTCTCATGCAATGGATACTCCAGTGTCAAGAAGACAGCCAGCATGATGCAACAGTTAGAGTTGTGGGACTGTGATTGGGGAGACCCAGGTTCTGATCCCCACTCTACTGTGGAGCTTTCTGGGGACCCTTGTGCAAGCCTTGCCCAAGTTGTTGAGAGAATAAAATGGGGAAGGGAGAATCATGTATGCTCTTCCTTGCATCCTTGGAGAAAAAGGGTGTGACAGAAAATGTACTAGACAGATTTACTTGAAAGCCTGTCCTATTCACTTCAAATTGAACACACAAACAAGAAATTGTTTCAAATCGGAACTTTTTGTTATGAGATTACACCCACAGGACTCAAAGTACTTAGCAACCCATGCAAGAAAAAACTGGACTGAACTATAGCTACACAGAAGTCAAATCAAGCTCATAGGTCTGCATGCAATTGTCATAGCAAAGAGAACATTAGAAACTGTTCTTCCCAAAGTGACTTCTCCAAAGGTTCAGTTTGCACAAGATGTTTGTTGTTTAAGACAGCTACTCCCACTATAAGAAGATATTATAACAGTTACAGAATAAATCTTACCTCTATTATTGCCTTCATAACCAATCCAGCTCCTTTCACAATGGCCATGGAAGGATGCTGCAAAGCCGAATGATATAGAAAGCAAGTAGCATCTCACTATTTTTTAGTATACCATTGACATCTCAGATGAGATGTTCTCATCTAGAAATGACTGTATTATTGTAATCTCTGAAGAAGGCCAATTGGCCGAAACGTGTTTGGGTCAAGGTCAGTAATGGTCCATCTTTGGGATAAATATATGATTTTATTCTGAATTGAGCCTATTACTTGGACCTATATTTGTTTTTATTGAATTTGTAATAAATAAACGTATATTTTAATATATTTGACAATATTTATGTTTTAAGTTCAGACACAGAACTATTGGGCCCTTATATTTTGATTTCCTTAACTTTTTGGTTGTTAATCCAATTCATTTTGGGTTAAGTCCCCTCCCCCTTTGTCGTTCTCATCAAGAACAATAGCGTGATCTAGAACTACAGCTGCTATTCTGGCTACCAGAATCTGTTAAATATGTTAACTGGTTTTCTAGTCTAGGGCTCATTTCACGGTCTGGTCTTATAATACACAAATCCATAGCCCCTTAGAATAGACCATACTGGACAAAATGTGGAACGCTTGAATTCCCATTTACTATGCTAAATTACCTTCTCCAAGTTTATTAAAAGGTAGATTTTAGATAGAGGGGTGTGTGTGTGTGTGTAAAAGGTTTCCTTAGTAAACCCTTACAAATATTGCTTTAGTGTGACATTTATAGAATGCTTTCAACCAAGGACAGAGAAAGTGGAATAATTTTTGCAAGCCATCTTATTTCTCATTACCAATCTCACCTGAAAGAGTTTAAAGAGGGTTCTCCCATTAGATGCAACCATCTCTAGTAACATATCAAACTGTTGCCCTTCTGTTGTCTCACTATATGGAGCACAAAGAGCAAAGGTAAGGAAGTCCAAAAGTGAACTAATAACTAGGGCACCCGTTCCGTGTTCCTGAAATTAAGAAGATTTGGATATTTCAGGTACAGAAATTTATTTGCAGATCCCTCCCATCTGCTACTGAAACTTTTGCTTCATACTGTCTTCATTTAAGCTTTCACATGCCATTATGCAAACAAAGCATTTAACATTTAAGGAGACATGTGATTAAATTCCATATCAACCACAAGCCAACTTACATGTGTAAGGAGATAAAAACCTGAAAATCCTTTAAATTCCCCCAAGTTACCTAACAAGAAGGAGCTGTCTCCCACCTACTCCCAACACACAAAACACCCTCAAGTATTCAAGTGATCTAAAAATACTTGCCACATGGGAATTAAATTTCTCCAATAAGTTTTCCAGAAACTTCTTTGAAGAAAGAAGGGATGCTTTGTTTAGCTGCTCTTGCCTCAGGTCATAGTCATCATGCATGGGCTATGGATAAAGAAAGCATTTAAATCAGAACTCTTTCAGGTCCTCAAACCATCCTTTAGAGCTTTTAGCATTTGAACACTAATGTAATAAGGCTGTGGCTGTATAGACAATACTAGGAAGACCATGATACAAATTAAATGATTCAAAAGTCATAGTTTGTTCTACTAAGATTAGATTTTATTCAGGATGTCACATGCCAAGACAACCAGTTTCTTTTCATTAAGGCCTTTAAGGTGCCAGAGAGCCTCCTTCACAAGCTGGCCAAGCGTCCTCAAGTGTAACAGTTAACAGAACCTTCATCAGGCCCTTAATCCTCTCCCCTTTTTCTTCGGCCATCATGGAAAAGAAAGCAGTCAGGGCCGGCCCTAGGGTTCTTTGCGCCTAGGCCGGGCTACCTTCTAGCGCTCCCCCCCCCAGCGTGGGAGCCCAAGCTGGGCCGCGATTGGGAGGGCCATGGGGGGGAACCTGTTCTCAGTGCCGGAGGTGGGCCTGGGAGGGCCGTGGGGGGGGAGCCGCGCCCCCGCGGCCCAGCCCAGAAGCCCCACGCTCAGCAATGGGCCTGGGAGGGCTGTCGGGGGGAGGGGAGCCGTGCTGCCACCTGCCCGCCCCGCGGCTGCGCCCAGCGGAGGGCCTGGGAGGGCTGTCGGGGGGGAAGCCGCGCCACCGCCTGCCCACCCCGCGGCTCAGTCCAGATGCCCCACGCTCAGTGGAGGGCCTGGGAGGGCCATCGGGGGGGGAGGGGAGCCGCACCGCCGCCTGCCCGCCCTGCGGCTGCGCCCAGCAGAGGGCCTGGGACGGCCGTCGGGGGGGGAAGCTGCGCCACCGCCTGCTCACCCCGCGGCTCAGCCCAGATGCCCCGTGCCCAGTGGAGGGCCTGGGAGGGCCGTTGGGGGGAGGGGGAGAAGCCGCGCCGCTGCCGTGTGCCTGCCCCACGGCCCAGCCCAGAAGCCCTGCGCCCAGCGGAGGGACTGGGAGGGCCATGGGGAGGGGGAGCCCCTCGCTTTGAATCCCTCTCTGCTCAGCTCCCCCCTCCCCGGCCGCCCCTTCCCTCCCAGCCCCAGGTGGAGATGGGGGGGCGGGGGAGCGCCGTTTGAACGGCCGCCCCTTCTCTCCCAGTCCCAGCGCCGGCTGGAGACGGGGGGGTGGAGCGCCGGCTTTCCTGAGCCAGGGAAGGGGCGGCCGTTTGAACGGCCGCACCTTCCCTCCTAGCGCCGGCTTCACCGGGGGCGGGGCGGTTTGGCGCCCCTGTGGGCCCCAGCGCCCTAGGCGAGCGCCTAGCTCACCTAGTGGGCGAGCCGGCAGTGAGCACAGTCACATGTCACATGGGTTTAAGTAGGTTAGGAAAGCAAGGAGCTACACAAACACCAATTCCTTCCCCATTTATTTCAGCTTTCTATACTGTGGATACCCAAAGGAGTAAAATTTCATGTATCTAGAGGGTTCTGATAAGACTCACTGGCAGCAATTCTCATTCCCTTAAGGAACTCAGTCACTAACCCATGAAACCATGAGAGGTGATAAAAATCCTACTCTGACATACTTGACAAAATATAGTACTTACACACATGAGGGCACAAAGCATATCAATGGAAGCATGCGTTACTCCATCGTTGTTCCTCTTAAGAGCCTTCACTACCTTCACACCCAGGCGTTCTCGAAATCTTTTAGGAGAACACAGCAAGTTTTTACACTGAATACTAAAAACAAGCAGCAAGGTAACTAATAGTGAACTGTACGCTAATGATCTCCCCCATACAATTAACAAAACACAATCTGTTTGTGAAATGAACAAACCTTGAATCCACAGATTCATGCATTTTGTCCTTCCTCCCATCACGCACAGAGCAACAATCAAAGGTTTAGAACTTCTCTCTGATTTGTTGCAAAATTAAACTAGTCCAATGGCACCATAAAGGCTTAACAAAATTTATTCTAGAGTTCACTTCAGCAGACGCGTGAAGTTCATGCACTCCTCTGGAATCTAACCTTGACACCCTTGAATTTGGAAATGTTACAATGGGACCTGATTGTTTTCCAGTAACTGGGATTCTAAACCAGGAATACACTGTAGTTTAGAATACTGATATTGGATTCTAAATCCATTAAGGTGTCCAGATTTGAACAGTGTAACAAACTGGGAGCAACACTAAGAGTATTCTTAAAGCAGAACACTCCTTTGTGGCTCTGATTACAAGAGAAGGAATGCACAGAACCAAGGCTTCGAAAGTCATTCACCTCATAAATCATAATTTGCAACATCTTAATACAGACTGTCACAATTAAAATGTTTATTCAGCCTGTCTGTTCATCTGAAAACAGCACTTATATGCTGCCTATTCAGAGACCTCTTGTGAACAGTAACCCTGAACTTTATAGTAAATCAATGTTAATTACTTTCAGATTTCAAAATTATTCACAGGAACTTGAAGATATGCTTGGCAGTTTTGGACAGCAAAGAACTGGCCAAACTAAAAGTCTTCTGACTTAATATTCTGCAGGTTAAAAAAAAATCACCATTAAAAATAGTAGGGGAAAATGAATGCATAAACACCACAAGTCTCACAGGATACAATAAGATTTAACTTCTAAGTAAACATTCACTACAAAGAAATCTGTTCCTATCTTTTCATGCACTTGTACAAAGACACATGCATACAAGCAAATTTGTGGATTTGTCATATTGTGTTTAAGCCCCTCATACTTAACCGATGCTGCAATCAGTGTAAGCAATTTCGAATGCTTTTCATCTAACTGCACTTATTTCATCATCATTAGAATTCCTAACGGTAAAGAAAACGAAGTACCCTACTTCTCTCTTTATTTACTCTCTACATAATTTGACCAGGCCTGCCTTCCTTCCTTCCTCTGTGCATGTAGGGACTACAGCACTTAATATTCACAAACCTCCAGCGGAAAATCTGAACACTGGCTCTAATGCACCAGCTATCCTTCTTTACAGTTATTAAATAACCCCTTTCCATTTAGCCAGATTACATATAAAAACAGATACATTTAGATCATTTAATGAAGATTAGGTGGCTTATTTTCAATACTGTATTTTTTTAAATTGTAAACCACCTCAAGCAGGATTCTGAAGAAATATTCTGCACTGAAATATTATAAATAGTTAACTCCTGAATAAAGCACCTAAAGTAAACCCCTGAACAAAGGATCAGCACCTCAGCATCTTGGCTACTGTACAGGAGCCATTGTGAAAGACTGAAGCTTTAGCAAAAGCATCCAGAAATAAAATAGACAGAATGTGCTATACAGATTGCTTATTACAAAACTGATGTCAAAAATCAAGTACCTACTTCGGAAGCTGCGTGAAAGCAAGAAACCCTGCTTTTGAAGCAACTAATCTTCTAACCGCTTGGAACTGGCTTTCAAGCTCTGCATTAGATGCTGCAATGTCACCTTCTTGGGAGAGTAATGCTGTTATGGCATTGTTTATTAATTTTTCTTTGTTCTCTGAGAACAGGCCCTGAAGAAAAGAAGGAAAAGATATATTATCCTTGACTCCAACTGCAGAACATTAAAGAGTGAACAGAAGAATTTTACTCACGTCTTGTGTTACTGCGTGTAGAACCCCACTGTATGAAATGTTAGCATTAAACCTGAAGACTGCATCTGCAAAGTTGCCATCTGCAATACAGCAAGCACGGATAAAAGTATCAGGTGAGGATATTATAGGGCATTCACACCACAGAAAGACTGCTTCATTTCTAAAAGGACTTTTGAATTGCAATGCACTATGCAACCTAACTGGAAGACTTACTTGGAGGTGCTGCCAAGAATCTTAGATGAAGACTTTCAACTTCCTCATCCACTGGCATACTTAGCAGACCCCACCGCTGACCTTTGTCTGTTGGTGTCATTTTTACACAGACATCTCTATTACCAGATGCTCTTACTCCATCCAGTAAACTGGCTAATAATGAATCCCTAGAGGTAGTGAGGAGGAGAAAAATAATTCCAATTACTTTTGTTACCTGACTATTTTGATTTGATGCTAAGAACTATAGTTTTAAAGCTGAATAAAGCCTACTATGCTCACAAGCATGCAAGAACATGTAAATATTCTTCTAGGGAACACATGTGAAGCAGCCTCATACTGAATCAGGCGATCAAGGTCAGTGTTGTCTACTTAGACTGGCAGTGGCTTTCCAGGGTCTCAGAGGCCTTTCACATCATGTGCTGCCTGGTCTTTTCTAAACAGAGTTGGCTGTGGATTGAACCTGGGACCTTTTGCATGCAAAGTAGAGACTCTTCCACTGTCACAACCCCTCCCTTAAATTTTATATAGAGCAACCATTCACTAGTACTATGAAGGTAAGCACTACTGATTCTGGTTTGCCATATGGTTTGCCTGAGACTATTATTCTTCTGCCAACATCCCAAATAAAAGAAACAGTTCAAGAACTTTTAATTATACCTCTCTGTTGAAGAATATTTTCGGATTTGTCCCTTGATGAACTCTATCGTAAAGAGCTGTGGATTTTCTGAATCACACACTAGTGCAAATACCTAAAAAATAAACCCCCTATGTCAAATAGGTGGCCACGCTACAGCTTTATTATTTTGTACCATTTGATAATCAAATTTCAGAAATTAAAGGTCCAAATGTAACCTGCAACATACTTTTGATTTTTTTTTTTGCCCAGCCCATTTTTTGGTGCATACAAAGACCTGAATCTCAAAAATATGCCTTAAGCTTTAACACCATAATCTGAGGCTTCAACAAGAGCCACATTAGGCACGGTACCCAGATTGTTACGTTTAATGTTTTCTGACCCATAACAAAGCAGTCCCCTTACCTCTCCTAAAGGTTTCAGTGTTGCAATGTTATATGTAGCAGGGTCACGTTCCACTAAGCAAGTTTCTGTAAGAGCCAATATCCTTTTCACCGGTTCCTTAAAAATGGGGAAAGTACATTACATTCTAACTACTGGAGATAACAGTACATACTTATTTGAGGCAACTGCCCTCTATTAAAAGTCAATGGGATGAAGTTAAGTCAATTTTAGATGCAGCTGGGATATTATTGTAATTAGCCTACTAGTGTTAGGTTAATTGGGAAAAGATACAAAATTCTAGAGTATGGTAAATTTCAGAGCTGGATCCACATTAAGTTTTACATCAGCAGAATGGAATTTTTACTGGCCTTCCCCCACCCACTGCAGTCCAGTGATCTCCACAAAATGAGCTCCTGGGGGATAAGGGACCCTGAGGGATGACACGGGGGGGGGGGGGAGGTCTGTAGCAGGAAACAGGAATCAGTGGAATTTACCAATTTACATTGGATCCAGCTCTCAATTTGGACAATAACAAAGATGTTGATTGCACGCAATCAGAAAAGTTCTCCACAACTAATACACAATAGTAGGAAGAGAAGCTTAATGCATATGTAACATTATATACATAAACAGGTGACAAAAGTTATTATAATCAAGCCACTATAAATAATTTAAACCCATTTCAGCATTTCTGCTCCATACTTCATCAGTCAGTACTGAAAATATCTAGGCTGGGACCCAAGGAGCTGCTTTGGTTCCTGCAAGGGACATATGGCACCCAGGTTCAACTCTTGGATTCCCCCTCCCCTGAACAGCTGACCCTCTGCTTGTAAATTCAATTTGCTCTGGGACATCAAGGGCTGCTCTTCACTCACTGGATTGTAGCCATTTGAGTACTATGTTTACATATCAATGAAATGTTCAGTGTATTTTAAATACAAATTTCATGTATACTACAAATCTGTGTATTTCCTTTCATACATGTATTTAATATTCCTCTGCCAATTTTTCAGACTACAGCAGAATGCACAGTTTTCCTGAAATACCATGTGGTGTATATATTAACAGTATACAACATTTATAAATCAATTACTAAAAACTGAGAAAGGGTGAAGAAGAAAGACAACAGAGGGTCTTTGACTAAACTTTGGGACATGAGTAATGCATTAAATCTTACCGAATGTCTAGGAGTTATCTTTTGTACCACAAACTCTGCTAAAGATGTAATAGATTCATCATTGCTGTATTTCCCAAAGCGAAGACTCAAATACTGCTCAAATTCTAATAGTTCTTTCCTTATCCTCAAGGAGATGCCAACATAATTACCAGCATGCTCTATTGCACTCTTGATAATTTCTTCCCTTTGCTCAGAAGCAAACAAATGCTGCAAATTACAACAGATTTCAATAAACTCTCTGGTACACAAACTTTTTTTTTTAAAGTTCATAAATGTAAAAATCCATAATCTTGAACACAATGGGTATTTGCAAACTTTATATAAAATGGAACAGAATAAATATAGCATTAGCAAGGATGAATTCATTCAAAATTTCCCATCTTTTTATAATTTTCTAATACCTACCCACAAACTTACTGAACAAAGTACCTATACTAATCTTTTACTAAGCATACATTATTTTCTATTTAATTTTTTAAAAAAACAATATAGAACTATTACTGATGCTACATAACTTCCTGGTTTTGCCAAACCAACTGACAGTGTCTGTAAAATTCTAGGCAATTAGATACTGGATCCAGGCATAAGTGGTAAATATTATACTTACTAGTCTACTAAACCCTCCATAAAGTATACAGAAACCTCCTGGATAATCAGAGAGATCCACAAATCCTTCAATATTTCTGTAGTCATAAGAACACAGGACTTTATTTGTGGTAGGATTAATCTGGTCAAAGCCTCCAGGAGTCACTTCTAGAATTACAGGTTTTCTTGTATCACTCCAGTGGTGCTTATAACAATTATATCTCTGTGGGGGGAAAGCAGCTGTTAAAAAAATTCAGTACCACACCTTAGCAGAGCAGTTTAGTATAAAAACAAAGAATAAAATACTTTGCCAAAACAGCATGTCATACATTTCAGCTCTAGTGATGGGCATAAACCAAACCACAAAGCAAAATTCATCACAAATTTTGTCCTGTTTGTTGTTCGCCAACTGAAGTTTGTGACTGGTCCACTGTTGAAAACTTCCATGAACTTTTGAAGCAGTTCACGGCAATTCGTGGATAGAGCAGAAAGCAGGGTTTTAAAGGGACTTTGAATCCCTTTAAAGCCCTGCTTTCTGTTCCTTGGGAAAGCTGCAAAAACAGCTGAGCCACCGGGAATGCCTCCCAGCTGCTCAGCTGTTTTTCACGCTTTCTTGTGCAGTGGCTTTAAAGGTTAAAGGGACTGCACAAGACAACCAGAAACAGCTAAGCAGCAGTAAGCAGTCTAATATACCTTCAGGAGACAGTTATCAGACCTGATTTGAAAAAACCCTCCCTAGAAGGGAGCACATCCAGCCTGCGCTAAAGTCACTGCACTGGCTGCCAATAGCATACCAAGTCTGCTTCAAAGTGCTGGTTCTCACCTTTAAAGCCCTATATGGCCGGGGTCCAACATATCTACGGGACCGCCTTTCCCCGTATATACCCCAGAGAGCACTACGGTCTGGGTCGCAAAATCATTTGACCCTCCCTGGCCCACGGGAGGCCAGGCTAGCTGCCACTAGAGCTGGGACATTTTCGGTGGCGGCCCTCTACCTGGTGGAATGAGCTCCAGGAGGAGATCAGGGCCCTGCGGGACCTCTTTCAATTCCGTAGGGCCTGTAAGACTGAGCTCTTCCACCAGGCATTCAATTAGGGGCTGCCGCCACTGGAGTACCCAGCCCACAATGCTACAAATGAGCAGCTGCCTGATCAGGAACATCTAGCACCTATTACCAAGCAGGGGCCATTGGAGTTGACAAGTAAGGAACACCAGCTCTTCAGATATCGTGAAACATTGGTTCAATGGTTTAACTATCGCCAGCATTTTTGTACTTTGTATTTGCAATTGTTTTATATTTGTATTTATAATGTGTTGTTAATTGTCATATTTTAAATATGTTTTATGTATGTATTCATACTGACTGGAAGCCACCCTGAGCCTGCTTTGCGGGGAGAGCAGGGTATAAATCTCATAATAAATAAATAAATAAATAAGCTCCTCTAAGTTGGACAACTTCTGGCCAATCTCCAGTTTCTCATTTTTGGGCAAGGTGCTTGAGTGGGTGGTTGTTTCTCAGCTCCAGGGGCTCTTTGAGCGGACTGATTTTCTGGACCTATTTCAAATTGGCTTCAGGTCGGGGTTTGGAACAGAGTCTGCTTTGGTCACCCTTGATTGATGACTTCTACCAAGAACTAGACGGGGATAGGGGTGTGCAAAAAAAAAAAAAATTCGGTAAAATTCGGATTTGGGCATATTGGACCTGAATTTTTTCGGTATTCCCGAAAAAACCCGAATACCTATACCGGTAAAGCATTGAAATCCGAAAAGTTTTGGGATTCCCGAAAAATTCGGGTCCATTATATCCAATGGGGCCATTGACTTCAATGGCAAAATTTTCTGGAAAGTTTGCAGGGGGCTGGAGAGGGGGGTTTGAGGTAGAGACTCCAAATTTGGACTGTAGCTGCTGGAGCCTCTTCCCAAAAGACCCCCCAAGTTTTGAAAAGATTGGACCAGGGGGTCCAATTCTAGGGGCATCCAAAGAGGGTGCCCCCAGTTCTCCATTGTTTCCTATGGGAATGGATCAGGCAAGCAGATTCTCCCTGTAAAAAAACCTGAGAGGTGTGGTGGTGGTGTGAGGGGCATGTTTGCCAAGCCAGCAGCAGACCATGTGCAATCACCACCCCACCAACCCCAGGTCTCTCCCAAACCAACCCTAAGGAAGAATAAAATAAAGAGAAAAGAAATTAAATTTAAAAGTGCCCTAATAAATCAAATCAGTCTGAAGTCTTCTGAGGTATTGATCCGAAGTCCATGAAGAGCAGGGAGGAAAGCAGGGCAGACTCAGGAGCAGGGGCAGCAGAAGCCGGCCAGCCACAATCTCCAACAGCCAAGCCAGGCAGCTCTCTCTCACCAGCCAGCAGGATCCAGGAACACAGCAATGAGAGTCAGCCCAGAGACTGGCTCCTTTTATGCTCTCTGAGCATACACAGAAGGATTTCAAAAAGGAAAAACCTTCTGTGATTGGCCAGAGAGCAGATGCCAGAACCCTATTGGCCACCACAGTGCTCCTTCCCTGGGAAAGGAGCAAACTGGTGGTTGGGCTGCAGGCAACAACAACAGCCTTGCAAGCTTGCAAACTGCAATGCATTTTGCAAATGCATTGCAGTGATTGGCTGTCTGGAGCCTCCCCCCCCTCCTGGAAACAGGAGGAAAAGGCGGGAAAGAGGGGAAATGGTGGGAAAAGGAATTCCTGGGCCCTTCAACAGTTTAAAAACCCCCACAACGCTGTTTTTCGGCAATGCCGAAAAATCCCGAAAAAATCCCGAATTTTCCGGGATTTTTTTTTTGGAATTCGAAGATTACAGTGAATAGCCTGTCCGGAATCCCGAAAGCCAAAAAAAACCCGAAAATGCTTTTTTTGGGGTTTTTTCCGTTTTGGGATTCCCGAATGCACACCCCTATGGGGAATGTGACCCCACCAGTTCTGCTATATTTCTCAGTGGCCTTCAATACTATCAACCACAGTATCTTACTGAGCTGTTTCTCGGACCTGGCGCCAGTGGGGGAGCTTTGTTAAAGGGTCCTGGGGGTGGTGGACTCAGATATTTCTGTTCTGCCCCAAGGCTGCTGACCTGTAGGGTTCTGCAGGGTTCAGTCTTATCTCCCATGCTATTTAATATCTACTTGAAGCCACTGGGAGAGGTTCAGGAGGTTTAGGCAGCAGTGTCACCAATATGTGAATGATATCAGGCTCTTCCTTTTTTTCTGACTTAATTCCAAGGATGTTGCTGATGTTCAAAACTGGTACTTGGGAGTCAGTAATGGGCTGGATGAGGGTGAATAAGCTGAAACTTAATTTGGACAAGACAGATGTTCTTTGGGTTAGCAGAAAGGCAGACCTGGGACTTAAGATCTCTCCTATCTTTGATGAGGTTATATTCTTTTTGAAAAGCCACATTTACAGCCTGGATGTGCTTACTTGACACAGCAGTCACCTTTGAAAACCAGATGGTTCTGGTGGTTTGGAGTACTTTTGCCCAGCTTCATCTGGTGCGTCAACTGTATCCATTCCTGGTTCAGTCAGATCTAGCTACAGTGATTCATGTCTTAGTTACACCTAAACTGAACTACACCTAAACTGAGCAGTGTGCTCTACTTGGGGCTACCCCTGAAGAGTGCTTGGAAACTCCAGTGGCTACCAATCCACTTCTGAGCCCAATTCAAGGTGTTGGTTTTGATCTTTAAAGCCCTACATGATTTGGGACCAGGGTATCTGAAGGACTGTTTTCTCCTATATGTTCCTGCCTGGGAATAAAGCTCACAAGCTCCTGACTGTCCCCATGAAGCCAAGGTACATGACAGAGGGTCTTTTCAGTGGCAAACCATGATTATGAAACAATCTTCCCAGGGAGGCACACCTGGCTTCTTCACTTTCCATCTTTATGCCACTTAGAATGGAGAAAGGAATCACACACATAATTTAACCTGGAAAAAGATTTCCATCTCTGTTGAGCTGTAAGACCTTGAGCATGGAAGTACCTTATTTTATTTCTCTATATCAACTTCTAAATTAAAAACCAGAAAAACTTTTTCATTTACAGGTGAAAGATACTTGCCCTTCCAGTGATTTTTCCTTCAGCAAAATCAGTTCTGAATCTCTGGGGAAAGGAAAAAGATAAGTAAACAGTCTAAAAACAGCATATGCTAGATTTAAAGTAGATAAATTAATCAAAGGCATGCTTCTTTGAGCGCAAGGATTATGACAGGTTCAGATGAAAAGTTCCCAAGAGTCCAAACTGTGATTTGAAAGATTTAATGGATTCATATATTTTTCTTCCCTCTGAGTACTTCACAGTCACCTCTCAGCTTTGGAAAACCAAAGTTTGTTGTCATATCCAAATCAGTAAAAATATGGTGGGAAATGGCTCTCCAAGCCAGAATTAGGAACCCACTGCAAAATATAAGTTCTCTATTCTAGCTTCAATGTCAAGTGCTAACCATATTTTCCCCAATACAGATGTTAAAAAACAACTACGGTTTGCTTGAACCTGGAAATTAGTGTATTGTACTGATCAGAGTGCCAGGCTGGGGTGCAGCCATGAGGTTTATTGGGTGATCTTGGACCAGCCACTCCCTCAGCCTAATGCAATGCACATGATTGTTGTGAATACAAAATGGAGAGAGAAAATTTTGTTCATCACTGTAAACTCTTTGGGAAAACTGAAGATTAATAATAAAAATGATAGGGGCCTGGGAAGCAACTGAAGTGTATGATGGCATAAGGAAGTATACAAGGATGGAGTTTAGACCCAGGCCCGTTACAACTGAAGTCAACTGCTACTTGAGAAGTTATCAGTATTTAAAAACACACCTTGTGTGTGTGTGAGATTTTAGTGCAATTGAGTAGGAAAATAAACATTTCATATTTCTACTGCAGCTGGCAAAGCAGACTGCAAAACAAATGTGCATTCAGGTCTTCAGTTTAGTAGGTCCTTACCAGTGCTTCAGTAAGGAGTTCTGTTCTGTGCTCTGTAGAAAACTTAAGTGTTTCAGACTTCTTCCCACTCCCCTTGCGAAATGTGAGGCTGAATTCTGTTCCTTGCCCTCTTCCAACTGGACTAATGCTGCAGATGTCTCCATAAGGCCACTGAACCAGAAGACCACATAGTCAGAAAATATGCTCTTTCATTCCTACAAAACACTAATACGTGTAACCAACACAAATTGCTGAGCAGACTGTCTTGTCACTAATGGGATCTTCGGTAACTTCCCTCCATATTTAGAGCACATAAAAGTATAAACATAACCTGGATAAGTCTAGGGCTTATGGGATCTTTCTCTAAATGATGTCCATGAGTAAAACCTTATGAACTCTTCCCACCATACAAAGGTCAGATATTCTAGATGCTGACAAAGACCTATGTCCCCAAAATATCTGAAAAGCAGCTATGGCCAGGGGGAAAAGTTTCTCAGCTTTCTCACCAACCACAGCAAACTAGAAGCCCTGGCTGGGTGGAATGCACCTAGAAGAAAGTAGGAATGAAAAAGAGGAGTAGGAATGAAAAAGAACTAGTAACCACAACTCTGCCCCTTCAAATACTGTCTTCCCGCTGCCATTTTAGAGGTTTGAAAATACCACCACATATCTAGTTTGGCCCTGGTAATACACAGGGGGAGCAGCTTGCAAAGCTGGCTACTGATTACCCTGATTTTCATAGCTCTCAAATTGCTTTTCACTAAGTAGAAAGTCATAAGACCATACACACAAGGGAAGTAATACCTTTCAGAAACTGCAGCAAACATTTAATAGACTGAAATTATGATGGTTACAGACCAAGTGTCAGCCTTCCAGATTCTAAAGTTAAGTTTCACAATCTTGTATGTATGTTTTATCTTCCAACACTGGTTGACCTAATTATTTCATGATGGGCATCTGTTTTGTGGCCAGTAATAAGAAACATTATGTTGCTCATGCAGATCAGAGGTCTAATGACTACATGTTTGCTGTGTTCATGGTCTTTCAGATTTTTATCTCCAGAGCAACAATCAATGCTAAGTGGAGATGTTAAGCAAAGAAATAAAAAATAGTAATTTGCAAGGTTTAAGGAAACTACACAAGCAACATAAAGTTGTTCTTTAATACTATAACTATTCTTCACTATCTAATCCCACTAATGGAAAACCCACGCTTGTACTCCAGATTCAGTTCCCTACTTATACAATACTTATAACTAATGCAGATTTTTAAAATTCTTCATAAATGTGAACAAAAGTACTTGGAAGAATTTATATCCTGATACACACCAGGGCATCCAGCTATGTAACTGAATGCTAAGTTATCTAAATCAATTCTTTTTCACTACTTCATGCCACTGACTAAAGCCCTCTGCTCATTCTGTTTAACCAACAAGATTTACTTTATAAGATGATTTATTTTCAATAGGAAGACTATTTAATACTACCCCAAAAGACTTATATTATATATGACATTACCTGGTTTGTAACTTCTAATGTGTTCGGATTGTATGTAGTGATGGCATGTGTTCCAACTGAAAAAACTCGCTTATACCTAAAAATATACAAACAGGAGGCAAGGGTTTAGTTTAAGTGCTTCCCCAAGACCTAAGAAAAGACTCTATGATGATTTGTATACAAGGCAGCTTGTCTCAAATAACTGGACTATACACAAATATGCAAGTAATATTTTGCTTTCAATATTAATTAGGGACACTAGGAGATGGAAGTTCATTTTCTGAGGGACCACACAAGAAAATTTAGCATGCTCAGCAATTAGAGCTTCAATACTGTTCATACATGCCACTTTGTGTTTTTTGGGCCATCATGACAACAAAACACACAACTTGAAAAGTATTTGAAACAGAGGTTGCTACCACCATTCCAGAAGGTGAAACTGACCTTTTGAAGGATAGCCATACATGGAAGGAGGCAATTCAGCATTGGTATTTTTGAGTAATCATAATCATAAGAAGACATAGGAGGATTAAGGTATTCAAAACAATTTTAATAGAACAATTGGCTGTGGCTCTAGTCAGCCTCCTGTGGTTAAGTAGTAATCTGCTTGGCATGCAGAAGGTCCCAGGTTCAATCCTCAGCATCTCCAGTTAAAAGGTATCAGGTTGTAGGTGATCTGAAAGATCTCAGCCTGAGACCCTGGAGAGTCAATGCCAGTCTGAGTAGACAATACTGACTTTGATGGACCACTGGTCTGATTTAGTATAAAGCAGCTTCATGTGTAATTTCAAAACTCTCTGCCGGATATCAGGAACATGCTATAAAATGGCATAACAACCTCAGGCTAGAAAACAGAATGAACCATGCTGCTTACTTTCCCCTCCACGAATGCTTTGTTGTGTAGAAACAGGCCAAATCTTTATTTTCCCTAATTATATTCATTTTGTGCCAATATCTGTAACAAAACATATTCATTAAATATTATTTACTTTAACGATTTCTGCTATTGAACATCAATATAGCATTTAATGCAAAGTATTATACTTTGGTATATAGCATTTAATGCAAAGTATTAATGTATATATGTATAATGTATAATATAATGTATACTGCAAAGTATACATAGCATGTAATGCAAAGTATTTCTAAAGGGACCATTTATTGCTCCAAAATATTCCAAATTAACAGTCATTTTAAATTAGAGACAATGCCCTTTCAATAATTACCAGGAATGTTTTCATACCTGTTAATATTGTACGACTTCTTCAGTAAAGAACTGTTATTCCTGTAATGCATTAAACTTCTCAAAAACTACCATAATGGAATATTAAGATTTTTAGCTCCAAGTATTATTTTAAAAAAAACCAGGCCACCTTTACCCAAGACAGCTGGCTATGCAAACTACTTAGGAGACTATTAGTAATATAAAATATGTATGGCTTCTGTCTTACAGTTCAGAGTAATTCCAAGACAGCTAGCAAATAAAAACATCTATAAAAACAGCAAAAATAAAATCAAACAAACACCAAAACAGCAATAACATAAGGATATATAAAGAAGCTAAATGTTCAGGCGAATAACTGATTTATTTAATTCATTTATATCCCTCCTTTCTCCCCAGTGGGGACCCAACACAGCTTATATCATTCTCCTCTCCTCCATTCCGTTGTGAGGCAGCTGAGGCTGACAGAGTGCGACTGGCCCAAGGTCATCCAGTGGGCTTCCATGGCATGAGGGGGGATTCAGACCTGGGTCTGACACTCTTAACCACACTGGTGGTAATCTTCAATTGTCTAACAGCTACCTGAGAAGGTAGTTTCTTAACTGGGGCACTACCAGAGAAGACTGTATATCGGGTTACAATCCTCCTCTCCTTTACAGATGAGGTCTTCTCTGGGATACCTTATTTCATAACCTTAATGGGCAGCAGGTATGGAAAAAGATGGTCCTTTAGATACCTAGGAATGAGATGTATAGCAACACTTTGAACTGTGGTGGAAACAAAATGGAAGCCAATGGGAATTGGTTATCACCAGCAAGATAAGCTCTGATTGGAAAATTCTGGTCAGCGGTCTACCTGAACCAGCTGAAGTTTCCAAGCAGTATTCAAAGGCAGCCTCTTATGCAATGCACTGCAATTATTTACCCTGAGTATTACCAAGACATAGATAACTGGGACCAGACCATTTTTGTCCAGGAGGATTACTGCTGGAACACCAATTGAACTGAGTAAAAAATGTCAAACTACAGAATGGCACATGTGCACTTAAACTAAAGGCAAGAAAGCGCCTCCATGCTTTGAATTTGCCTGTTAAGGGGGACTCTAATCCCATCTACAACAGAACAAACACCTTCCCCTAAACTCAGTGTAACCAACTACCAAGAGAACCGCCATCTTAACTACACCGAGTTTTAGGCTTATTAGCCTTAACCTAGGTCACCAATCCACAAACTGATGCCCATGAGTACCAGGATGTCAACTAATGTGTTTCCTGGCACTTGCTTGCTTCCTGATCTCTTCTACAGTCCTTCTTTACATTACTTTGTCAACTCTGTTTTCCCTTCCCCTAATTCATGTTCCCTCCTTTTCCTCTCTTTTATTACCTTTACATTTCTTCTTCCTCTGTCCTTCAACCTATCCCATGCCACTTTCCCACCAGTTCCAAGTAGTGCTAAAGGCAATGGGGAAATGGATGGGCTGGGCTGTAGTTATGGTGGGACTGTCTGGGGAAGCCAAGCTCTAGTTACCTCCCATGAAGGCTGGGCAGCACCTGCAGGACAACAGGCACCTGGACAGGCACCTGTTCCTAAATCAGAAAAAAGTAAAAATAGAACTGGGTATCATCCACTCTGAAAGCCAGTGTTGCACAGCAGTTAGGGTGGCAGACGAGGATGAGGGAGACTTGGGTTTGAATCCCCACTCTGCCATGAAAGCTTTCTGGGTGACCTTGGCAAATCACACACTTTCAACTTAATCTACCCCACAGCATTGTAGTGAGGATAAGATGGAGGGCAGAAAAATGATGTAAGCTGTGGCATAAAGCATGTAACAATACTCTCTCAGCTGACACTTGGGAGCATATATGGACTTCCCCTCCATTCCACTCTAGAATCACATCTATGAAGCTACAAACATTCAAAATACTATCACACTGGTACCTAACTCCATGTAAACTGGCTCGCATGAACCCATCATACTATCCAAAATGCTGGAAAAATTGTAACAACATAGGAGACTACATACACTGTTGGATTCTTTGTCCTAAAATCTTACCCTTCTGGAATGATGTGCTAGAGAACAACTCAAATCCTGTGATAATATAGACATTGCTCCTACATCTGAAGACTTGTTTTTGAACAGTTGGGCTATGGACTGTGTCAAGTTTCCCCACTATAGAAAGAATTTCAGTACTGCTTTTTGTGGCCAAAACTGGCATTGCCACACACTGGAAAATGACAATGACACCCACTCTTTCTCAATGGCATAAAAAGTTGTGGGATTTATATATCATAGCCAAACTCTCGGATAATCTCACGCGTTTTGATAAATTCTCTGCCCGTACCAACTTTACATCGATATGGTTCCCTATACTGGAATATCTCTCTAAACAATCAGATATACCTTCAGTGATTGATAACATGTGGCTCTGGTAAAATGTATCTCTTATATTTAGAAGTACAATTCTGGTAAAAACTGATGTACATGTATCCACATCTTAGGTAATAACTTCAACTTTAAATCTTAACTCTCATGAATCTAATTGTATGGTACTAAGTTTAATAACTCATCTTAAGATTACTGTTACTGTTATTTTTTGTGTTGATAACTCCAATTATTGTAATTTTGTTATCAGTTATCATCCATCAGTTTTCAATAAAAAGAATTATAAAAAAAGAAAAGGAAAAGAAAAATGATGTAAGCCACTCTGGGCCCCCACTGTAGTGAAAGATGGGGTAAAAACTTAAATAACTAATAATATTGATAAAGTTTCATCCCCAAATTCCTGGATGACCTCTGCCAATGGTCTTTTGTAGGTACGGAATAGCAGGAGGGACCAAACAGAGTCCTGAACACCACCCCAGCACAGATGCCACAGAGTAAATAAACCCCAACAACAGAAATAACAGCTCAACAATCTGAGAGGGTGTGTGCAGATCTAACTGTAAGGCTGAGCATAAGTTCTGACATATGTAAACAACATACTAACTATGTTTATACCTAGAGCAGAAGGGAGGAGAGCAGGAACATACATGCTGCTATTTAGGAAAACAGAGTCTGGAAGGGTTTTTTTAATAATACAGGAATGTCAGATAGTTACTTTACAAAAGAGTGTTTTATTTCCCCAACTATTTTTTTCCTTTTGAAGCTACTCTCAAGTATCAGTTTTTCCACATTATCTTATCTCAATGCCAGACAAGGCAAAACTGTCACTAACTGCCTAAGCAACACAACTAACTTCTAACATGCTGTATTATCCAATCGCCGGTCAAGATTTGCAGAATTATTTTATATGTATTATGAGGAACACAGTCTTAAATGACTTGTTTAATTTTCATCTTGGCCTTATAATGCCAAAGAATAAATAAATAGAAACAATGCTAACATCAATATTTCAGTTTTTTAAAATTAGAACGCTGCCACTGACATATAGCTATCCAATAATGTTCTTAGTTCTAGTCCTCTTTCTTCTGTTAATCTGTTCGCAATTCCTAGCATCAGCTTTTAAAGCGAAGCACTCCTCTTGGTGGTCATGTGATGCTAATCAACTCTACACATTTTCCTTTGTATTTTTACTGAAATCTACGTTTACAAACATCATCAGACCAACTCTGTCATGTCTTGATATGTTAATATTCTACTCCGACAAGCAATTGTTCATTCTAAACTAGTTCATTTAGGATCTCACAAAAAGGCAATGGCAAGCCAACTCTCAAAGTCTCTTGCCTTGAAAATGCTACAGGTTCCAATGTCAGCTGCAACTTGCCAACAACAACAAAAACTTATATACATTTAACCTGCACTCATTTTATCTATTTGTAGACATAAAGATAGGACTGTCAGAACTAATACCTTGGAGTGGGCATGTGGGTTAACTGTCATACCACTCATCATTTGCAAACTGCACAAGAACTGAGTTATGATTATATATACAGAGTTTTATAAACTTTCCCTCACAAAACGTAGCTATTTTATCTAACAATGCCTATGGTCTTTTATATATAATACAGGAGATATGGGTAGGCAACACCTCTGACTGAAGTGCCAAAACCCCCATAGCATCTCCGTGTGAAGATGTTGGTGTGCTGACAAATGGCATGGTGGGGGGCGGGGAGGTAGTACTTTGTTAGACACACAAGAAACAAATTGAATCCCAGCAGTGATACCAGCACTTCAGGGGCTTGCCTCGAGGCTTAGTGCAGTAAACTCACCTTGTATGCTGACGATAATGGTTCAACATTGTGCTTTTCAGTGCTTTTCCAGTGTTGCCTACCCCTGCTATACAGCATTGTAATCTATTTCAGCAGTGGTTTTTAAAATACATTCAATGAATCCTACAATTTGTGGAAATTTGTCAGGAGATCAATAATGGACAACAAGAGCTTGGCCTCCCTTATAAAATACTCCCCTGCTATCTGCTGCCAAAGGAATGCTGGATGTGTTCTAGATTATGCTCTGTTCATACAAGGTGCCAGTGACACCAAACAGGTATACTACCTACTTGAAAACTTAGAATGTGTCCTAGAACACAACTCAGATTTTTTTCGGGGGGTACATTCAAGATCATAAGGGAAGTTTGACAAATGAGATGAGGTGTATGGGTTTTCCAAAATCTGAAAATTTTACAGAATAAGAACTAATTTCTGAACCAACATCTAATGTAATCTTTCTATCTGTAATGCCACACTAGAGAGCCCTAGCTTCTGCCTACAATTTCTCTTGCATTTTAAGTTTGTCTTAGTAAAAAATTCTTTTGTTATCATAAGAAGCAGCTACTGCAAACAACAGAAAAGACAACCAAAAGGTTTTCCTTGAATGTGTTACCAGCACCTGCACCCTACCCTATCCATCACCTCATTTACTGTGTTGTGCTGTAAAAACCCTTAATGAATGGACTACTTTGGTATTATATGACCATATATACCAAAGTGTTAGAAAATATTGTGCTGTAAGCAATATAAACTAAAACTTATACCATATAACACAGCAAGATCTGCCAGGTAAACAGCCCCAAAGAAGATACAGCCTCAAGTGAATTGTGGAATATCATTTGCAGATTCTATTGACAAACTTCCATTCTTTGATCTTACATCCTTAACCAGAATTTCAGCTTCTAAATATTGCTGTACTTTATAAAACATTCATGCTCAATAATGAGCTACTTCTAAAGAAGCACACAGCTGCTAGAGCTGTTCCACAGACACTCGTGTAAAAGTTCTTGTGTTACTAGAACAAGCAAGTTCTTTATTAGTTCTTTTGCTTCCACATGTTCAGCAGGTTGCCAGCCTCTTGAACGTGGAAGAATATCTTCAGATTGAGCTGTACTATCTTCATGCAACATTCTAGAGAAAGGTACAATACAGGCTTTTGTGAGAGATGCCTTCAACAGGTGAAGCATCTTTGAATCCAAGCCACTGCCATAAAATGTAGTATATAGGCAAACAAAGAAATGACATACCATATTGCTAACGTTTTGCAAAAATAAAAGGGATATCTATCCTAACATCAACATGTAAGGTGCGTTCCAATCATATCTCCAAGCTCCTTCCATACTAAATGTTAAATGAATAACCCCATATTAAATGTTAAATGGATAACCGAGTTTTGCCTAAGCCCTTTAAATTTTAAATAAAGAGCTATAACACTGTTTTTACTGCACTGGTGAGATACTGATGAGATATTTACTTTCCTTGCACTTTAAAATTTCCCCAACTGACTAATGCATTGTTTATTAGATGCCTCCTCATCCTACTGATTTTACTGACTTACATTATGTAATCCACCTTGAGCCTCAATGAGAAAGGCAGACAATAAACTTAAATATATATTACAGTCTACTTATTGTAGTAACCAGTGTTCCCTCTAAGCTGAGTTAGTGTGAGCTGGCTCACAGTTTTTTAGCCTCCAGCTCACACATTTTTGCCTTAGCTCAGAAAAGATGGCTCCAGAACAAACTAATTTATGCAGTAGCTAAATTGCTTGCAACTTTAATGCCAGTAGCTCACAAAATAGAATTTTTGCTCACAAGACTCCACAGCTTAGAGGGAGCATTGGTAGTAACCATGCTTAATTCTTACTTTAAAAATTAAAATTCATGGATGCTAATCAATGGGAAAGAGATAAATATTTGGGATAATCCTTCTGGTATTTCATTTGTAATACTGGGTGGATGGCTGCTCTTGGTGTATACTACTCTAAAATGCCCATTATAAAGTTATTTCCAGAGGGTATCTCATCCTGCTAAGCTTGGAAAATATTACAAATGGTATGCTGGAAAAGATGTGAAACAAAGCATATGTATTTACATGCATGGTGCTGGAGCCCACAAATTAGGAATTCAGATTATTCATGTTATGATTGGCTATGCTCAACTGGATCTTTAAGGATTTTTTAATATTTTGCAGTATTCAAACTATAGTTAACAAGGATTTGACTCAGTATTTTTGTTTTTTAAAAAATTATATGTGCCTAAATCTGAAAAGAGTAAATACAATTTAATTACTGAAATGATGGGTTTAAAGTAATGAAAAAACAACAAATATAGATTTCAGAATTTAGAATTTGTACAGAATGTATGCAGAGAATGGTGTTTTTAATATGTTTGGGACAAATTTTGGACATCCACATATGTGAAGTATAGTGAACAGAAAGAATATTTGGTTTGTTATAAGAATGATATAATTCAAGTTTGTCATTTATTTCTTTTCCTGTTGCAAGTACATTAAAAATTATGAATGGCAATTGATCACTGAGAATACTCCTTTCACAATCCATCAAGAAATTACCAACCCAGCAACTACATAAAAGAAAAGCAGCCTACTACTCAAAGCCGTCTGACAGCAGGAAAACCATGACGATAGGAATAGTAAAAGGAAGGGAAGTGAGGCTGAGAAAAAAATTGAAACAAAAACTAAAGTTGTAGATCAACAGAGTTGATAGGAAAAGAGGAAGTAAAAGATTTCCAGTAAAAAATAACTTCCACCTTGGTGTAAGCATTCACATACAAATATTATTTCTTTCTGTTCTGAAGTTCCATTCACTAGGCAGTTTGGGGCAAGGCTATCCTAATGGAGGTAATCTATCAATTTATGTTCCACGTTCATTAAATTTTGCAGCTCACAGCAGCCACAGAAAAACTGCCGTTGTTGCATTCAAGTTTTAAAGAAACGTAATGCCTGAACTCCACCATGACTTTTTCCAGTGAGAAGAAGTCAAGAAGAAACAGAAGGAAGAAGAAACAAAAAGTCTTGTAGCACCTAAGAGCAGGGTTACTGCAGCATATTCTTTTAGGTGCTTCAAAACTCCTTTATGAGGAGTTTCTGCAACAGTTTAACACAGCTTTGCATCTAAAAGAGAAGCAGCTTGTTTCTCATGCTCATAGAAATATAAAGAGAGTCAATATTACTTCTATTATGTGAATTTCACTTCCACCCTACCAAAGTCCATCCCATTAAAGTTTCCAGATGAAAAACTGTAACGTAACTCTTTATGATTTCAAAATAAAGCCTGACTTCATCTTTCATTAGATGTGCTCTCTCTTTGCTCCAAGGCACAATTTTCTTTGCCACAAACCTGAAGTAGTACAGTCCTCAGTGAGCATGTGATCGGTTATGTGTTTGACAGCCATTTTAACCAACATGTAGATGCGCAACACTTGCCAGTTATGAAATGAGAAGTGTATGAAGAGAGAAAATTTAATGACCATAATCAAGGGAAAATAGGTTTTTAATAGTATTTAAGAGTAACTTCTACTATGTGCCTACTTCCCCAACAAGACGTGGAAGAACCAAATTTGTTTTTAATGTTTTATGTTCTTTGCACATTGTACTAGTAGGCAATCTTTAAAGTAACCAAGAACAACCTTATTGAAACAGAATCAAAGACTCCCCCTCCATTAATCCAGGAAAGGCGAATCCATTCATTATTATGGAAGACATTATGGCTGCAGGTAAGATTATAACGAACAAAGCTACAACTAGGACAACAGCAAAGGGTTCAATTCAGGAAAAGGAAGAACAGGAAGGCAATGATGAAACCTTTGGGAAAAAATCATGAATGCTTTTGAGGCTTGTAAACAAATGAAAAATTCTTGCCATTCACAACATACAGCATTTATGTCTTTAAATTAAAAACAAAAAATTGCAGCTGAGAGATCACCATAAATTATTCCCTCACCTCAAATTTGTTCACATATTTGTTATAAGGAAACAATGCAAAACCAGGGACATTAACAACGCTTTCAACATCCTAGAACCTCAATAATCTCAGACTTTCCACTGATACAATAAAGAAAAACATGATTAAATGTTAATGTTCATAACTAATGCATCCATCTACCATCAAAATCAACACTACCATGACAGCCTCAAGACAGAGTTTACATTAAAGGTGCCACTCGACTCAAACTTCATTCTGCTGCCTCAGACCAACATGGCTACCCACCTGAATCTTACTACAATATTGCCAGTTAGCTTATAAAATGTACTCTCAAAGGACGAGCCCATACTTCCATCCATAAACTTATATGAAGAACTATAAACTACTGCCAATCCCCTTCCTGCTATACTCATTTCTACAAGTGATGCACCATTTCCCATCTCCACACTAAAAGTTAGCAATGGGGATGGGTATATATATATATATATACATACACACACACACACACACACACACAAGCTACAGACAGAAGTTATAAGGATTGAAAAGGCAAAACATTTATAGGTGCTAATCATTAAGTAATGGTAAGTGCATGCCCACCTGTGTTAAGAAATGCAATTCAACTTATGACCAAGACGAGATATTCTAGAATTATTTTTGCACTGGGGAGATTGCACGAGGAAGGCCAAGGACAGCTACATCCATTAATACCTTGTTTAAAAATCTATTATATATTGATTGTTCTTTTTCCCACTCTGGCTCTCCACATGGGAACAGCAGCTATTAAGAAGACTCTCCTTGTAAGAGCCAGTTTACCATTCACCACTGTTAAGTGCTACTTTTTAGAACACAAACTAATTTATGTTCTACTTCGTGGTGAATCATATCAAACATCACTTTCCCATAAGACACGAAGTTTCTTTGCCCAAGATCTCAAACGCAGTTTGTACCACAAGGAAACACCTTCTATAACTGAAAATACATTTATCAACAGCATCTTGAACCTCTGTGTGAAGTTTGCATCCATCACTGTGAAAGTGGAAGAACACAATTCAGCCCTTCCTAGCACACCTCAAGGCAAATCCAGGGTGTTTGAAAATAAGAGGCTTACACCAATTGAGCCAACTGATTATTTATGTGAACGGTACTAACAGTGTCTTTCCAATGCTGCACGAGGTATATGGGCTAGTATGCTAGAAAGAAAAAGAACAAGGAAGAAGTGTTCCAAATATAAGAGATACCTTGATGGATTAGAACCCAGAATCCATCAAGTTCCACACCCTGTCTCACACAGTCACCAGCTGCCCTGAGGGGGCAAATGAGACACAGAGGCCAAGGCCTCGCCCAATGTTGCTTCTTAGCACTGGCATTCACTAGCTGACTGCCTCTGGATATGGAGTCTCCATTTACTTATTATAGCTAATAGCACTGACAAGCCTATCCTCAATAAATTCATCCTACTCACTTTTAAAGCCATGTGGTATAGTGGTTAGAGTGCTGACTCAGGGTCTAGAAGACCCAGGTTTGAATCCCCACTCTACCACAGGAAGCTCACTGGGTGACCTTGGCTCAATGATATCCCCTTAGCCTAACCTACCTCACAAGGTTGTTGTAAGCATAAAAAAGAGGAGGGCTTTGGGCCCCCATTGGAAAGACAGGCAGGAGATAAATGAAGCAAAATAAAAATAAGTAGGTTCTATGCTAGCGATGATCACTTCATCCAGTGGCGAAGAAACCCTCCAGTTTAGTTACTCCCTCTGAGAGAAGTACTTCCTGCCTGAATTCTGGAGCAAGTGTCTTGTGGGTCTCAAAGCCCACTTGATAAGGCAGGGGCAACCAAGAGAAGAGTCGCCCAAAGTTACACTCAATACACCAATTTCTGGATGCAAGTCGAGAAACAATGCCATTTTTCAAACACTACTTTGAACCCGAGCATCAACAAGAAGTGTACGATCCACTTGTTCCTTCGAGAATTAAGGGAAAAAACGAGCAGCGAGTAGAAACTGCGCCCTCCGGCTATCCAAAGAGACCTGAGGGGAGGGGAGGGGGGAAACGCTCGAGGGAAGTGGCTTTTGTGGTGAGGAGGGACCGGGACTCAATGGGCAAAGGGTCCGTCACAGGAGGGCGAAGGAAGGTGCTCCCCCATCCCTCTCGCTCCCCCGCCCCACCGCCGCTGCTCGCAAATCCAAGGGAAGGGGGGCTTCTCCTCAGCCCCTCCTGGGCAACCCCACCTTTTTACCTGGCCGGGGAGCGGCGCTGCCCAGCCTCCCCAAGCCTTGCACTGCAAAAGGGACGCCACAAGCCAGCAGCCTCAGAGCTGCTCCTGCCCCCGCCGAGGCCGAGCGGGTTCTCTCTTTCTCTCTCCCCGGCTGAGCACCAGCCGCTACAACTCAACTCCCCTGCCTCCCTCAGAGCCTGGCTCTGGAGGCCGCCATCTTCGCTCGGGCAGGGAAGCCGCCCTCCCCGCGCACGCGCCACCTCTGCCTCCAGCCAGTCACGGGACGGCCTCAGCTGACGGCCCCTCCCTCCTTTCTCAGTCGCCCGGAGTTCGGCTTCTCTCACCTCGCTTCCCCCCTGCTCAGGAGAGGCGGACATGCGTCAACCGAGCGGCGGGGAAAGGGAAGGCGTCTGAGGGGGAGGGAACGCCCACGCTCGGAGGGAGCGAGGGGGAGGAAGTAGAGGGCGGCACGCTGAGAGAAAAAGGAGGTGTGAAAGGAGAGGTAGTAGAAACGAGTGGCCTGTAGCAATTTAGATTGCGGTGGGGTTGCATGTTTGCAGTACTTCCCTATAGATAGAAGATGCTCCAGCTAGAAAACTAGCTCCACAGGGAACTGATTGGAGTAGAGCCTTCATTTTGAGGTGCCAGTTATTGCCTAAAACAACACACAACACCTTGCAGGAAGCATTCAAGGTATCTCTGTCTGCAACTTTTAAGACCAACAACGTTTTATTCAAGGTATAAGCTTTCCTGTGTAGGCACGCTTCTTTAAATACAATGAAATGGAAATTACCAGTCCATATATATATATAGGTGGGAGCTGCGGTGGCTCAAGTGGTTAAGACGCTGAACTGCAGGCTGTGGAAGGTCAGTAGTTCAGCAGTTCGAGACCCGGGTGCCGCATGACAGGGTGAGCTCCTGTCTCTAGCTCCAGCTCCTGCCAACCTAGCAGTTCGAAAGCAAGAAATTGCAAGTAGATAAATAGGTACCACTTTGGTGGGAAGGTAACAGCGTTCCGTGCACCTTAGTGTTTAGTCATGCCGGCCACATGACCACGGAAACGTCTTCGGACAGCGCTGGCTCTTCGGCTTTGAAACAGAGATGAGCACCGCAACCCTAGAGTCGGATTCGACTGGCTTTCGAGCAAGGGAACCTTTACCTTTACTATATATATAGGTAGAGTAAGCGGTAAATTAGCATACAGCATAACGAAGGTGTTTAACAGATTCGAGGACAAACAGGAATAACAAGCTTAGTTTATATGGTTACCAACACAACAAACCTTTATTGGCATAACAGCAGCAGTAATATATATGTTTGTATGTTGACACAGAGAGTATTCCATCTTTTTGTGTTACACCTCCGAGGATGCCAGTCACAGCTACTGGCAAAATGTCAGGTCCTACAATGCTAAGACTACAACCCAGAAAATCTACAGCAGCTAGTTATTATATAGTTACCATTTGTTTGGGTTTAATTACAAGAGAAAACATAGTGAAGGAAATAAATATGTCAGAGTTGGAGATGTTCATTATGTTGTATGCTAATTTACTACTCATCCTCTACCTATGTATATGGTCTGGTAATTTTCATTTCATTGTACCTGAAGAAGTATGTGTGCACAGGGAAGCTTATACTTTGAATAAAACTTTGTTGGTCTTAAAGGTGCCACTGGACTCAAACTTTGTTCTGTTGCTTCAGACCAGCACAGCTACCCACCTGAATCGATCTGCAACTGCAATCCACTTTTTATACAGCTGCCAATTCTGGTGTGGGAAATTCCTGGAAAGCTGGGGTGGATGGATGCCTGGGGATGACAAGAGTTTGAGGAGGGGAAGGAGTTCAGCAAGGATGTAATGTGATTGAATCCGCCCTCCTGAATGGCTGTCTTCCCCAGGAGAACTGATTTCTGTAATCCAAATATCAGCTGTCATTCCAGCAGGACTCCAGGCTCCCCCTGGAGGTTGATGACCCATACACTCCTGTCAGCTATCACCTCAGTGTGCTGTCTACTCTTTCCACTGTAGGCTTTTCCTTGTGTCTCTGTGCAGGAGCACTGGGGTGGGGAGATGTGGTACAGCTCTCTGGATTGGTGCTGTATCAAAATATAAATATAAAAATTTAGTATGGCTTTTATCCTGGCATGCTACTTTGTTACATGGAGGGATTTTTTAGCAGGGGAAAGATATATATATTTTAAAGCCAAGTACAGTTTGATGATTTTTGCTTTATTTACTGCATTATATTTTACAGTGTATTTTGTATCTGCCCTGGCCTCTCTGAAAACGGCTATGCATGTGGGAGAAGCTGATGTCTGAACTTAAAAATGCAGAATTATATATGAATGTGCAACCTGCTTTCCTTGCAGTATCTCAGTCAAATCAGATTACATGTATTTTTGCACCTTTCATCCTCCTTTTAAAATATGAGCAGGGTCAAACAGCTGTGCTTCCTTCAAAGAAGGAACATTGTGTTCTAAATGCACAGACTAGCTTTCCTTGTGAGCTCCCATTGCTTATGAAAAACAGCACATTGTGCTGTGTTACCTATATTTCTCCATCTCTGAGCTGAATGTGTATTTAAAGCAGGGACACAGAAGTGTGCATGTCAGCTGCAATTGCTACAGTATATTTTGCATTCTCCTTGCTTTGAGCAGGAATTCAAAACCAAAAGCTTTAACTGCATCCTGAACATATGTGCCTAATTTTCTTCCTATATCTCAGGTTTAAGTAGGAAGGTTAGCTAGAGATAATTCAATGCAATAAGGCTACCTTCTTCCCTCTCTCTCCCAGAATCAGCTGCCCAAGTCCCAACATCCTCCAGAGGGGAGCCACAGGTAGTCAGTGTGCCTGGCACATTGTCCTGGGAGTCGACAGCCAATTAGTGGCAGCACACCTGGTGGCCCTGGGTGCTTGCGCACCATCGGCGTTACAATCAGACTGGCAACTACCTGGCAGCCATTCCAGAACTCCAGGGGATGCAAGACAGGGAGGCCAAACACATGCCCACAGTGTCTGAAGCTGTGCAGAGTCTCCAGGGGCCACCATGGAAGAGCATCCCCTGGAATCAGGTCACCAGGGAAGGGTCTGACATTCCACCTGTCAGTCCCTGCACCTTGGAACTGCTACCCCTAGTGTACTGTCAGGGTACGCTGCAATTTTGTCATCTTATGGACTTGACTACTTCTCTCAGGAAGATTGCAAGGCAGTGAGTACTCATGGGATTTATTAGGGGGTTTGACTTGGGCTAATGCTCCATCCATAAACTCAGGGGAACTACAGACCGGAGGGGAATGGGAAGACACTGACCTGACTACTGGAGAGGTCTCCCAGATATGCCCTCCAAATCTGTACTCAACAGGAAAAGAGCAGGGAGCAATTGCCAACCCAATGACACTAGACACACGGTTGGCAGACTCCATGTCTGATCTGCTACGGGAAACACAAGAGCTAAGAGTGTCTCTACGGGGATCCAGCAATGACAAATGTGAAATGGCAGCACCAGACTTCACCTGCTCGTGCCACAGGACAGACCTCAGGCCCCTGAGCCCACCCCACAAGGGGCAATAGACATTGGATCACTGCTGACCAGGGATGACGAAAAGACGGTCACAGTGGTGCCCTCAGAAGGAGAGGAAACAGCCTCTGCTTTCGACAAGACATCAGAACAGGCATCAGGAAGTGACTCTGGGGCAGAAGCCAGACCTGACAACCCCCAGTTTGGAAAACAGGAGCTGACCTCTGCCTTTGACCGGGCACCCTCCAAGCTGTCCTCCACTCACCTGGCAATGAGCCCAGTGACAACAATGATACTGCACTCCCACCTGCTGCACTAGACTGTTGTGTCCTGGGAGCTGGCGAAATACAGCCAAGCTTCGCTCTCTGAGAACAATAGGGACTAGGTTCCTGAGCTCGCCAGTAGCGAACCAATGGCAGCATTGGCGGGCGATTCAAACCCGCCAATAGGAATATAGGGCCGTCCCCCCTTACTGTATATAGTTGGCCTCCGGCCGTTGCTGCGTGTTCTTGTCTTATGTGAAGTACGAATAAACGCGTCTTCTCTTATGTCGTCGTCCGAGTCATGAGGCCTGAAACCCAGTACTTTACAGTGGCGACGAGGATGGGATTTCAACGCCTTCCATGACTCCATGAGCGACGAAAAGGACACCGCCGAGCAACGCATCGCTGACCCCGAGAGCAGCACCGCACTGCTCGCCGAGCATCGCATCGCTGACCCCGAGAGCAGCACCGCACCGCTCGCCCCGGCACACGCCGGTCCCGACAGAACCATGGCAGCCTCTCATGTGACTCTCGAGCGCTTCGATCCGTCGCAGCCAGAAACCTGGGACGCATGGGTCGACCAGCTCATCAGCTATCTGGAGCTCAACGAAATCCGCCACCCAGACCAGAAACGATCGATCCTGTTGAACGCGTGCGGCACCCAAACCGTCCGCCTCGCCAAGAGCCTCTTGGTGCCCCGCACGGCCCTGGAGAGCTCGTTTGGGGAGATCCTAGATGTCCTCAACGCTTATTTCAGCCCCCGGCCGACCTTCCTGGCCAAGAGGATGGATTTCCAGAGGCGAGTCCAGGCCCAAGGGGAACCCATCGCCAACTTCCTGGCCGCGCTAAGGGCGCTCGCCGTGGACTGCAGGTTCCCGAAGGTGGAGGACAACCTGCTGACACAGTTCGTGTGGGGCCTGGCGGACTCCAAGCTGCGGCGCAAGTTGGTGGGACACCGGAAGCTCTCCTTGGACGAGGCCCTCGACGCCGCCACTGCCCACGAGGCCGCAGAAGGGGATCGCCCGGTCGCGGCCGCGCAGGTGGTCGGAAGGAGCCCAAGCCCCGGGAATGAAGAGTCGGACGAGGTCTTCGCCCTCAAACCTCAACAACGCCGGCCGGCGCCGTTCAAGCAGGCCAACAGAGAGCCAGCCAAGTATTCCGGCAACCGATCCGTCTGTGCCAGCTGCGGGGAGGGCCACGGACGGAAATCCTGCAAGTTCCGGGATGCTGTCTGTCACGGGTGCGGAAAGCAGGGACACCTCGCACGGGTCTGCCGGTCCAAGGGCCCCGGAATTCGAGATCGTCGGTCCCCCAGCACCGCGCATCGTCCACCGCATACGAGACAACGGAAGAGGTCGCCGAGTTGTACCACCTCACCGACCAACCGCTGCAGGTACTTCGCCTCCCCAACCCCAAACTCTCCTCTGCCCCGAAGATCCAAGTAACCGTGCGGATCGAGGGGTCCCCTGTTGCATGGAAGTGGACTCGGGATCGGCGGCGTCCATTATTTCCCTGGACACTTTAAAAAGACTTTGCCCACTAGGGGGACCCCTCTACGTCCATCGCCACTAAGCTTGGTGGACTTTCAAAAGAACCCTGTCCCCATCCGGGGAGTCGGCACTTTCCGAGTGCAGTACAGAGACTTTGAGGGGAACTTGGACTTGGTGGTGGTAGAGGGAAATCTCGCGAGTCTCCTGGGGCGGGCGTGGTTCGAGGCCCTAGGCATATCGATTGGGGGAGTGAATAAGTGCGGGGTGCGGGACTGGGGGGCGGTGTGCAAGGAATTCCCGGAGGTCTTTGACGGGAAACTGGGATGTTACAAAGGGCCCCCGGTGTCGCTCCACTTAGACCCCACCGTGACGCCCATCCGTCGGCGCTTCCGCACCGTGCCCCTGGCCCTCCGCCCGAAAATAGAGACCGAACTAGACCGGTTGGTGGCCCAGGGAGTCTTAGAGCCCGTCCCGAACGCTAGATGGGAGACCCCGATTGTGACACCCGTCAAGCCAAACGGGGAGATCCGCATCTGCGCGGATTATAAGTGCACTATTAACCAGGCACTTCAGGCGCACGCATACCCCGTACCCGTGGTCAGCCATGTCTTAGCAACACTGGCGGGGGCGCGCATATTTGGAAAGCTGGATCTCCCGGTAGATGAGGCCACTGCCGAGGCACAGACAATAGTGACCCACCGGGGGGCCTTCCGGGTGAAGCGGCTGCAGTTCGAGGTCAGTGTGGCCCCAGGGATCTTCCAAAATCTAATGGACGATTTGTTAAAAGGGATCCCTGGAGTGACGCCGTTCTTCGACGACGTCCTCATCGCCGCGACCACCCCGGAGAGCTTCGCCGCCCGCCTCCGAACGGTACTGGGACGCTTCCAAGCCGCGGGGCTGAAAGTGAAGCGGGAAAAGTGCCTCCTTGGGGTGCCGGAGGTGGAGTTCTTGGGGTACCGGGTAGATGCAACTGGCCTGCATCCGGCGAGGGACAAGGTGAAGGCCATCGTGGAGGCCCCTGCCCCGAAGTCCAAGGCGGAGCTCCAGGCGTTCTTAGGCCTCCTGAACTTTTACCACGCCTTTCTCCCCCACAAAGCCGCCGTGGCCGAACCCCTACACAGGCTGCTGGATAAGGCGACACCTTGGGCATGGGGAGCGAGGGAGGAGGCGGCATTTCGGGGGTTAAAGTCCTCTTGATTTCGAACGCGGTACTCGCCCACTTTGATGAAAAGCTCCCGGTCATCCTTGCGTGCGACGCATCACCGTATGGGGTCGGGGCAGTCTTGGCACACAAGCTACCGGATGGGAGGGAGGTCCCGGTGGCTTACTACTCCCGCACGCTGTCCCCCGCGGAGCGGAACTACGCCCAAATCGACAGGGAGGGCTTGGCACTGGTGGTCCTAAACTGGGTGGTGAGGGGATGGCCAGCGGAACAGACAGGGCCAGAGTTCACAGCATACAAGGCCAGGCGGGAAGAGCTGTCCGCATTGAAAGGGTGTTTACTATGGGGAGACAGGGTGATCATCCCGGGGCCCATGAGACAAGGGGTACTAGAAACGCTGCACGAGGCCCACCCTGGCATCGTACGAATGAAAGCTCTGGCAAGGAGCTACGTGTGGCGGCCCGGGATGGACACAGAAATTGAATCCTGGGTCCGAGGGTGCACACGGTGTCAGGAAGTCCGCCCCAATCCACCGAGAGCGCCAACCCAAAGCTGGGAGTCTACCCACAAGCCGTGGTCACGCCTGCACATAGACTTTGCTGGGCCGTTCCAGGGGCTCCAGTTCATGGTGACGGTAGACTCTTATTCGAAATGGGTGGAAATAAGCCCAGTGTCCACCACCTCTGCCAAAGCGGCAATAAGGGCCCTGCGGAAAATATTTGCGACGCACGGGTTGCCCGACACCATCGTATCGGACAACGGGGCAGCGTTCACATCTGCCGAATTCCAAACGTTCCTCGAAAAGAACCTAATCCGGCACATCCGATCAGCGCCCTTCCACCCGGCAACCAATGGACAGGCGGAGAGAACGGTAAGAACCGCTAAAGAAGCCCTGAGCCGCATAACGGAGGGGGACTGGGAGTTCCGGCTGGCCCGCTTTCTTCTTACATACCGTACCACCCCAAACCCCATCTCCGGGCATTGCCCCGCCGAACTATTAATGGGCCGCCGCCCTACCACCTTATTAGACAGACTCCACCCGGACCGAGCCCCAGAGAGAAAGCTGGTCGAGAACCGGGAAGCGCCCAGAAGCTTCCTCCCGGGGGAACCTGTCTACTTCCGGAACTACGGGGCAGGGCCTCAGTGGGTGGCCGGGCGCATCCTAAAACCCACCGGGCCAGTGTCATACGAAGTCCTAACAGATGGGGACCGGGTCCTCCGGAAACACGTCGACCAGCTCCGGAAGCGGCAAGACCCCGACACAGAGATCCAGTTACCGGGAAACGCCGCGGCCGCCCCAGCATCCGATCGACCGCAAGCACCGACAGCGGAGCCAGCGCCAGAAAGTCCACGGAATCCGGAGGGGCCCCGGTGACAGCTGAACCGCCGCCGCCGCCGCTGCCGCTGCTACAGCTGCCACCGTCACCGCCTCGACAATTACCAGAGATCCAGGCTCCTTGTGCTGGCGGACCACCCGATAGGGGCCCCGCCAGTCCGGTACTGGCCCCCCGACGTTCGCTAAGAGAACGGAGGGCACCAACATACTTAAAAGACTACGTCACCTGATAGGAGACGAACCATGGGGGAGGGGTGTTGTGTCCTGGGAGCTGGCGAAATACAGCCAAGCTTCGCTCTCTGAGAACAATAGGGACTAGGTTCCTGAGCTCGCCAGTAGCGAACCAATGGCAGCATTGGCGGGCGATTCAAACCCGCCAATAGGAATATAGGGCCGTCCCCCCTTACTGTATATAGTTGGCCTCCGGCCGTTGCTGCGTGTTCTTGTCTTATGTGAAGTACGAATAAACGCGTCTTCTCTTATGTCGTCGTCCGAGTCATGAGGCCCGAAACCCAGTACTTTACATAGACAACCAAGGCACACTGCCCCATGGAAAACCAGGAGCTGGGCACAACCCAGTCAAACTGGATTGGAAAGTCCAAGGATGGAAAGGCCATCTATTTTATGGAGCACTTTACTCTGATCTGTGTTAGCTAATGGTTTTATTGCTTTTATCAGGTTTCACGTGGGCTCTGCCCCCTGTAAGCCGCCCTGAGCCCGCTTGTGGGGAGGGCTGGGTAAAAATGTCAAAAATAAAATAAATAAAGGAGAATTGTCCACTCAAAGAAGAGGAAAGAAAGCATCTAACACCACAAGAGAGACTTCCACAACTCCGGGGCCACAGAGCTTCAGTTTGTGCTGAACAGGGCATGTTACCAGCTCCACTCTGTGTCGACATGGGTCCTATTCCAGAGTGGGTCCCTTTTGCAGAGAAGTCGACAGGCGCATGCTGCCTTAGTGATCAAGTTGGTTACAAAGTAACGATAGCAGATTTAAGTGCTCTGATCAACAGCCTTGCAGGCGATGTGACACCTTAGAGGCCATCATGAGAGCACAGAATGCACATATTCTCTGACTTTACACAGCAAACAAGGACCTTAAAGAGTTACTCTTAGGTTATATTGATTCCTCGATGAATCTTCTCAAGGCACATGTCGGTGCAAAAGTCAGCAAAGTCAAAGGCTATCTTGGTGCACATCACTAAGCATCTAGACAACATGCAGTTCCGACCCTGCAGTCCACCACCTCACTCTATCAAGTCAGACAAAGAATATGCTGAAACACTGGACCAACTTCATACATTGATGTCCTGCCTACCAAGACCAAGAGATGATCCACTTCTGGTTGCCATAACTTCACTCGTTAACAAACTAGACCTGCCTTCAGCAAAACACGCAATCCAAATTCTGGACAAATATTTCAGAGATATCGGAATAGCTTCCAGACAACTGTGACGACTTGCATGCAGCTGAGATCTATACAGACAGACTACCTCCAACGGTGCATACAGTGTAGTGTGCATTAGATGCTAAAGCTAACAATTCTATACTAACTCTAGAAGAGAACTTACTGACAGCAACAATTACTCTTGTCGCAACTGCCGCTATCCATTCCTTTGGCTTTGTGGCTCAACTCATTCTCCTATCACACCAGCCACTGACTGCTGGGCACTCATAGACCCAACAGACAATTATCAGTTGTGCTCAGTGGCTCCAATATAGATACAACTTGGCAGCAAGACTTGCTTCCAGTTTTTTTGGGTCTGCATGGGCCAAATGTTGGTTTATATCTCAGGTTTTAAGGGTGATATCATTAAAAATAGACATGGCCAAGTTAAACCAAAGCCTTTCGTTTCTTTTATTAATGACCTCCCTCACACGTCCACACAAACAAACCTATGGTCTGAAGTGATGCAGTCCAGAATTCTTTCACCTCAGTATTCTTCCGTATACACAGAAACACTTTAATGTGACAGAATTAAGGTGGGGTGGGTGGTGGAATGACTTCACCCCCACAGTTACCTTGAGTCAAAATTTACAATTTGGAGAAAGAGATGTTTAACTTGGACTCTGTGCTCAAAGTCAAGTCTAACATACCCTTCCCAGGTAGAAAAAAAAGTTTGTCTTTCTAGTTTGCTTTTATTCCGCATAACGACATAATGGCATGTCACATTTTCAGCAGATGAGCTCTGAAAATCTGGATTTCAGGTTGGCTGGAAAATATAGACTTTCACAGTTTCACACAAAATGGTGATTGTGCAGAGTGCATTCTCCTGGTATGTGAGATGGGGTTGCCAGAAAAGTTGCACGTGGAACATGCAAGAGCCAGCGTGGTGTAGTAGTTGGAGGGTCAAACTAAGATCTGGGAAACCCAGGTTTGAACCACCACTGCCATGGAAGGCTACTGGGTGACCTGGGGCCAGTCACACACACTCGGCTTAACCTACCTCCCAGGATTGTTGTGAGGTTAAAATGGAGGAAAGGGAGAACTTTGTAAGCCACTAAGAGTCCCTGTTAGGGAGAAAGGGGGTGGTGTGAAGGAAGTAAATAAATTTGTGTCACAAATGGGTATAAATCGCAGTATCCTATCCAATGACCTGATTATTCATATTATCTTGTATCTTTTCACCTATATCTTTGTTTTACCAGTATGTTTCCTACATCATATTTATCATTAACCAAGCAGAATCAAACCTACACTCAGTAACAATGCAAAATAGCCCAGTTTGAAAAATCCAAGTTTGTAGTTACTTAATCGCACCATCAGTTCTGCTTCAGAAGGTGCTGCCAGTGGTAAGAAATAAAGACACAGACAGGGAAGTTCACAGTTAGCACATAATATTACTTTAAACACACGGTTAAAAGGCCATCGTGCCAAATGGTGTCATTTCTGAAAGCAAAAGTATTTCTTTAATCATAACATTGCATGGATGCAGTCATTGTAATGGCTAGAAACAGCATTTGTACCTTTTTTAAAATTCTGTTTTGTATGGTGTTATTGTTCTCAGCCAGGCTGAGATCATTCAAGTGATATCATCAGGAATCAGTTCATGGTAAGGAAATGATAAGCTCTTTCAGCATTAGTTTTGGGATTTTTTGGTTTCACATGTGCTGACTCAGCAGAGCCTATTTAACTGAGCACGCCCCAAAAGTCACACAGAGGCTGAGACAGCTGAGTAGATTCCTGGTATTTTAAATAGTATTTGGGGGTGGGGGAATACCGAATCCAGCACAAACCAAATAACGCAGTGGTCTTAAACTTTTCTGCAGCTAGTACTGCCTTGGCAAATGCTGAGAGGTTCCACCTGGGGGAAGTAGATGGGGATATGACATCACTGAATGGTGATGCTCTGGGAACTCCCTTAATCTCTGTGGTAAATACCTGGCCTTTCTGAAAATCATACAGACATAGAGAAACTCCTTTACTCTTGCAAATTCCATATTCTAGCCATTTTTTTTATCTTGCCTAATCTTCTCGAGGGAAGGAGATGAGGACCAAGGGTGGGGGTTTACCTGCTGTGGACAGGCAAATGGCAAGCCTAGCTGGAACCCACTTTTTTTTTTTTTGTATTGTGTGCTTGCGAGGCTGGAAATCATGGTGACTTCTGGCAACCCCTAGTAGGGCTAGGATGTTTCAGAGAAATGGCTTGAAATTACCTGCTTTTTCATCCCAGCCCTGGTATTCCTTGGAGGTCACCCTTCCAAGTTCTTGCCAGGGTCTGCCCTGCTGAGCTTCCATGATCTGATGAGGTTGGGCTTGCCTGGGCTATCCAGGTCAGGGCTCTGTAACCCACCTTTGAGCCCCAAGTGGCAGTATGGGACCCACTGCGTTGGAAGCACGTGACAAGAAGCAACAGGACATCCCAGTATTGTGACAGGAAGAGGAGGAATCTGCCTTTGCTAAAAGGAAATCTCTCCACCATTGAATGGCATTACTTCAATGTCCTGTTGTTGTTCTCAGTGTGCAAGTAAAGAGAGGCGGGGGTGTGACACCATTGCTCTCTATGCACAAGAAGTAGCATTAAGTGGTTAAGAGCATGGACTCTAATCTGGGAGAACTGGGTTTGAACAGGGTATAAATCCAATCTTCTTCTGAAAAGTACTGAGACTTACTAGTGATTTCAGCTCTCACATACTTTATTAGATGAAGAACAAGACAACTGAGCCGGCTCGCAGGCCGGCTTTTATTCCCAAGTGACCCACACCCCAAACACACACCCACCCGGTGATTCGCTATTTACATTGATTGGATTAACTCCTGCTCCTCCATTGGAGGGGAGTCAGGATCCACTAGTCCATTGTCCTTCGGGGCGAAGCTCAGGCCCTTCGCCTGGCCACATGGTGGACCGGTTAGAACCAGTCCAAGCACATGGCTGTCTAGGGCCCATGTTCTCCAGTGGATACATTACATCTTCCAAGTCCAAAAATAGTGGCTGTTGTGACCCAGCAGGCTCCACAACCCACCTGGCCTGAAGACTGCTGAAATGGTGGGCTCTCCTGATTTTTGTTTGTTTGCTTTCCTTGCATAGCTTAGTGCCTCTCTTCTTTTCCTTCTGGCCCTGTTTCAAGCACTTCTGCTATGTGGCCAGCAGGACAGGAACTGCTGTCTGGATAAATCTTTGGAGATATTTCCGAGAATTTCAGTGCTCCTGCTGTTCCTTTATTTCTTATTCACAAACATTCTCGGTTGTTATGATGAGTAATTTGCCATAACCTGCCCAATGACTGCATTAGCAGCATGTTGATGGACAATTTGCCACTATGGGTTGTAAATATTAATAAAGGGCTTTAGCAATCCACAGGAACCATTCTTTGTTATGGGCAGAGGCCACAGTTCACAATTCACGCCCCCCCCCCCAGTCAGTTAGGCGAGTTTTGTTCTTGGAGTATATTTTGTGACTTTGTGTCAAATAGATCAGATAGCATAAGCCTTTTCATTTTAAACATGAAAGGAAGTCCTGGTACTTTGAAATCCACAGCTGGTCATCTAAACACTTTTGTAGCTCTTTTGAAAAGCTGCAAACAACATAGGGCATTATTTCTTCAGAAGCTACCATTCTGCTCTGCAAACTAGTAAACATTTGGTATAATAAAAATACACTGTGTTTGTCAGAACAATGTATAGAGACAAACAAATTCCTTGCTATCATAGCTCATGCAGCATTCAAAAGGAACAATAATTTGGGGGCTTGCCTGAGACTTTAACTAAGAAATGAAACTACAGGACAGATGCAAGATAGATCACCAGGAGTTTTCTTTTGTACTGCTAAATAACAGACATGCCCCCACCCCGCCCGTCCAGTTTAGATCAGGGCTGGAAGGAAATTTTTCACTCTTGCCCCAGTGCCATTGTCCTGCCACACAGCCCTCCCACAGACAACATACAAACAACAGTACAAATCACAGCTCTGGCCTTGAGGGTCAGGAATCAGTCCACGGTTCTACACACCCCATCTCTGCTTTGGAAGTCCAAGAGCAGTGGTAGTTGAGGGGAGATTTTCCTTAGGGTTGCCTGCTACGGGTTGGGAAATTCCTGAAGATTTGGGGCTTGGGGAGGGCCTCGCCGTGTACAATGCCTTAGAACCCAAAGCAGCCATTTTCTCTGTCTCTGTCATCTAGAGATCAGTTGTAATTCCAGGAGAGCTCCAGTCTCTAGCTGGAGGCTGGCAACCCTAATTTCCCTGCCTGTATTTTAGCCCAGCTTCCCATCTTTCCATTCTGAATACAACACAAGCAGTTCAGATCTCATAAAAGAAGCCTGTAGGTTGTTCCATTGACCTTTAATTTTGAAGTATGTAGTCTGGGAGGAAGAAGAAGCTTGAGTTTCTCAGGCTGGCTACAGGATCACAGCTGTGTTCTGCACTAGGTAAGAAGAGAGAACACAAGCATACACCCGCCCAGTTTATACAATCAGCAGAGGCAAAGTCCAGCTTTTCCTAGGCTGTATCACATCAGCATGCAGGTGGGGAGTCAGTCACAGGGCTGAAATCTTTCTTACACAATCATGCCACAAACACAAAAGTAGCATGTAAGAGTTCTGCCTCTCATCTTCGTTTTCTGTGTGGAGATGGGGGATTTGTCTCTGTGTGAAGAAATATGTGAACCTTCAAATGCCCTCAACATGTTACGTGAAGTGCCAAAGTCAATGTGGAAACTATTTCATCAACGTTCCACATGGCACTCATAAGGTATAGACTGGCCCAGGGTTGACAGGCAGGGAATTTACAGCACACTGTGGAATTCTAAACATTTTCACCTTCAGCATGGATGTAGGAAGGCTGAAATCAAGGTTGTAGGTGTTTTTTTTTTTTTTTAAGCTATGTTAAAGCTGCTTTCCTGCGCAATTTACAGTCCCCAAGTCAGCAAGCAATAAAAATTATTAGAACAAGATTGAAAATACATATAAATATTTGAAAACTGTTAAAACAAAACATACGAACAGGAGGAAGGGTCAATGAGAATCAGTGAGGGAACGCCAGACAAAACAAAACAAAATCTTCACCTGCTGGCAGAAAACAATGATAGAAGAGGACAGATGAATCTCTGAGGGGAGGGAATTCCATAATATTGGTGCCATGACCAAGAAAGCCCTTTTCTCAGCTTGCCACCCTCCTAGCCCCAGATGGCGGGGGCACCTGAAAAAAGACCTTTGAAGATGGCTGTACTTTATCAAACAAGAAAAACTGAGTTTTATAGCTGTCTATTGGAAATTAAACAGCTTTGTGATTTTTTTTTTAAAAAAACTGTTATATGACTTATTCTGCTTTTTCTAGCTCTCCCAGGAGGACAAGCAAAAGATTGATATAGTTTGCTGAAGTTGCTCTCTTATTTCATGAGCATTGCTTACACACTTTGAAGCATGAGGAAGTGAATGTTCTGAGAAAACTGAATGGATATGTGCTCAGAAGCAGTCAGTTATTAGCAAACAAATGGCAACACTTCCGTTTCCTACTTTATTACAGTGTTACATACTTTTTAAGATCAAGCCTTGGCTTTTTAAAACAGTCACAGGACAGGAGCTATATCCCAAGGACATAAGAACATAAGAGAAGCCATGTTGGATCAGGCCAATGGCCCATCCATTCCAATACTCTGTGTCACAAGTAGCCAAAACCCAGGTGTCATCAGGAGGTCCACCAATGGGGCCAGAACTCCAAAACCCTCCCTCTGTGCCCCCCTCCAAGCATCAAGAATACAAATCAACACTGCCCCAGATAGTGTTCCATCTGTACCTTGTGGCTAATAGCCACTCACGGACCTCTGCTCCATATGTTTGTCCCAAGCATCAAGAATACAGATCAACACTGCCCCAGACAGTGTTCCATTTGTACCTTGTGGCTAATAGCCACTCATGGTCATGGACCTCTGCTCCATATGTTTGTCCAATCCCCTCTTGAAGCTGTTTGCGCTTGTAGCTGCCACCACTTCCTGCAGCAGTAATTCCTCATTCAGAATAATCCCTGTCTCATGGTGATTGTTGGACAATTGTACTTGCAGTTGTAGAAATATATTAATGCGATTACAAAAATCTCCCCAATCATCTGAATATTGGTTGCAGTTCAAAGTGTCAGTTATCACCTAAAAAGCCCTTCAGGGCTAGGAGGACCCACATATTTCTAGGCCTGCCTTTTTTTTAATATGTCCTACTGCAACCTCCCCTGCAGCCTTCTCAAAGATCCACCTTACAAATGATGCCTGTAACCTTGCATTCTCTGTTGTGTTGCTTCCCACCAGATGGACTGTTCTGCCTGACGAGGTCAGGAAGGTTCCCACACTTCTATCATTCTGCAGAATGTGTAAAACAGAATTGTTAAGTGTCCTACTGATAAATAGTTTTATTATGATAAGTCCTTTTTGTTATGGCGTAGTTTATTATTATGGATGATATTATGAAATTAATCTTTGTAGTTATGGTTGTGAATTTGATACTATAGCTGGCTATGTAACTGTTGTGAATTTATGATTCTAAGTTGTTTGCTATGGATGAGTCAATGCAATAAAAGCACATGACTTGAGTAAGCAGGGCCTTTTTAGTAAAGGGTTGTCTTTTTAGTGTCTGGAAAATGTTAAGGAGTGTTTCAAAAAATTATTGTTTATTATATGTATTATTCTATTTATTGCATTGTTCTCTAATTTTGTGATCCACTTTTATTATATAATTTGTTGTATGTATTATGCAAAAACATGCACAGTATCAAATGTATGCTAACTAGCAACCAGAAACCAGCTCTTCCTTCTTTTTTATACTAGGAAAATACTCCTGCAATTCTGTTAGAACCATGGTCTTCATCCCATGGCTCAGACAGGTGGGTCATGGACTGATCTCTGCTATGCCATAAGACCCTCCATAGCTACCTTGTATCTTTTGGCTGCTTGTTTGAAAGGCCTTGGCACTAGTACAGGTGTGTTGCATGTATGCTGAAAGGAATAGGTGGCTAGCAAGATAAGGCCATTTAGTGGTAGTGGATTTTGTTTTAGCACAGGTGAGTTTAGAGATGCCCTCCCCAAAGCTCTCCCTTGATTTCTGGTCCTCTCCTTGCTCAATAGTCATTGCTCACTAGGCTTTAAATGATCTATCCTTATGCCTGTAGCAGAATCCTCTGTCCCCAAGAAAGCTAACATTTTGCAGATGGCACTCTGCATCATGAGCATTGGTCACAAAGCCCGGTTGTGATGATTTGTTCCTCACTACAGTACCCCTGAGAGCTAGTGTGGTGCAGTGGCAGATTAACCATTAAGCAGACTAAGCACGTGCTTAGGGCAGCAGGGCCAAAGGGGGCACCACAAAGTTGGGAAAAGGGTGGGGAAAAAAACCGAATGAAGATTTGTAAAAAAATTTTTTTGATAAAACTAGTGCAAATTGATCATGGTGCACCCTAGGGTTATCTTCTATTTTTTGTTGGCGAGGTGCAGTGTCATAGGCTACGTTTAAAAGTAAAATGCATGTGTTTAAAAGTAAAATGATGGAGCCAAATTCAGTTGTCATGACAGTAATTTCAATGACCCTCTCTTCCCCTTTTTAATTTCAGCCCCATGTAAACGTCAAAAATGAAGCATGTTCAGTGGAGTGGTGTGCAAAAGAGAAAATGTGCAAAAGAGAATGAGCAAAAGAATCCGTCTGTTGTAGCCAAGAGAGAAAAGCTGACAGATTTCTTCTTAGAAACTGTTGAGAAAGATGATCCAGATCAAACCAGTGTCAGTCTTCAGAGACAGGAAGTGAATCAAATCTATCATCTTCATCAGAAACAGGCAGTGTTGGTGCAAGGCCAGAGTTTCATGATGACATTGCACATTTGGCATGATGAAGTGCCACAACCTGGACCTACTTCCACGACAAGATGTGTAAATGCTTTTGAACTGTCCAAGGAGTTTAGAGAACTGACCAAGGATGAAATGAACAAAGCTAAGGACCCAGGGTTGTGGGATGAATTTTATGGTGATGATGTGACTTATTGGGTTGCTAGCGGACCCAGTGAATGTCAGCACCACAATGGGCCATTTGACAAATCGTGTCGCAATTTCATCAGTGGGAATCCAAAGAGATACTGTTCACAGAAGATATTTTTTGGAATAAAAGCCAATGGTGAACACTACAGGAGAGAATGGCCGTTGTACTCTCCTTCAAAAGGATCAGTTTACTGCTTTGTTTGTAAACTATTTGCACCCAAAGGGTCAATGCATTTTGCTAGAAACGAGGGATTCAGTGACTGGCGAAACACTGCTGTAATTGACAACCATGAAAAAAGTACAACTCACCGAGAAGCCATGTTGACATATTTAACTCGGAAACAAGGCTTAAGCTTGACACAGCCACTGGAAAAACAAATTGAAGAGGAGTACAATTACTGGGAGAATGTGCTTCGGCATGTTGTAGCAGTCATTTGCACACTGGCTGAGTGAGGATGGCATTCTGAGGAAAAGTGGAAAAATTTGGGTCTCTCAATAATGGGAATTATTTGGGGCTACTCGAATTGATAAGTTGGTTTGAACCATTCTTGGCTGCTCACATATCACGGTATGGCAATGCTGGAAAAGGCAACCTTTCGTACTTGTCCAAAACGATATGTGAGAAACTTATTGAGTTAATGGCAAAGAAAGTGCACTCCATCATCATTGACGAAATTAATGTTTCTGGGTACTTCAGTCTGTCTGTGGACTCAACGCCTGATCTTTTGCATGTTGACCAACTGAGCATAGTGCTCAGATACTTGCAAGAGGAACAGCCAGTTGAATGATTTATCACATTTTTGGAATTACAAAACCACACTGGTGAAGCTATGGCACAGCAGGTGTTGAAGTACTTATGTGATGATTGTAAATTGGATTTTGATAAATGCAGAGGTGAGTCATACGACAATGCTGCCAACATGTCTGGACATTACAATGGCACGCAGCAAAAACTTTTGGATGCAAATCAGTTTGCCATTTATGTACCCTGTGCAGCTCATTCACTAAATTTGGTTGGACGAAGTGCTGGATTGTTGTCAAGTTGCAGTAGATTTCTTTTCCACTGTACAACTGCTCTACACATTCTTTTCAGCCTCAACTGCTCGGTGGAGAATTCTCAAAGATTCCATTGGAAATGAAAAAGTGTTGAAATCACTTTCAGACACCAGATGGGAAGCAATTATCAACTCTTTCTTCAAGATTCTTGAAGCTTTGGAAAATTTATCAGATGACCAGTTGCAAAAAGGTGACACTAGAAGGGAGGCAAAGAATATTGCAAACAAGATGCAAGAACTGGAATTTGTGTTCATGCTGAATTTTTGGAATGAAACTTTAGAAAAGTTTCATAGAACAAGTCAACTTCTTCAAAGTGAAAATGTGATCTTGCAAACATGTGCAGATTTGTATTCATCATTGGCAGACCAGTTGCACACATCAAGAGATGAGTTTGAGAGATTTGAATCACTTGCAAAGGACATGTTCCCTGATGTAGAATACAAAGCAACTCAAATGCGTAAGCGTATAAGAAAGAGAATGCCCAATGATGGAAATGCATCAGAGGTCATTCTCAGTGCCAGAGACAAATTCAGTATCTCCACTTTTTATGTAATTGTTGAAAAGTTAGAAACGGAAATGAGGAGGAGATAAAAGGTGTACACTGAAATAGCAGACAGATTCTCTTGTCTGACAGATGTTCCTAATGCCACCCAACAAGGTGCTAATTTCCAATTATCAGAAAGTGAAAGGTATTCAAAGACTTGTCAGACATTCATTGATGCTTATCCAGATGACATGAACAATACTTTGTCTACAGAGCTTCAGCAGTTCCATTCCTATGTTCTTCATAAGTTTAAAACAACCAAGAAAACATCTTTCACTCACATGGAATTTTACACAATTACAGAAGACAAACTAGAGAGTGCCTTTCCAAATGTTGAAATTGCCTTAAGAATATTTTTAACATTAAATAAATGTAGCCAAGAGAACACTATTATGGTACTTGATTACAGCAGCTAGACTGACTTTTGCTCAATGTTGGAAACAAGATAAAGTACCTGAAACATGGGAATGGATTAAAAAGACGTTGTTTATGGCAGAAATGGACAAATTAACAAGAAAATTAAACAACGAAGAAGACGAAACCTTTTTCGGAGACTGGAAAGACTTTCAAGAATACTTGTTGAAGAATTGGGACGTAAAACGTGGTTTGATTTGTTTTGACAGTTATTGAGGAGAAGTGGAAAGAGACTCAGATCTTTGAATTGTTACCATTAGTAAAAGAAATATGTTTAGTAGTAAATGTAATTGTACAAGAGAAATATCAAGGGGTTGGAGCAGTGCGGGAAGCCTTGTTTGGGGGGAGAGGGAGAAAGAAAAATGGATATGTATTGGTTTGTTTAAATTGTATGAACATGTGATATATCCAATAATAAATTGTATTTTAAAAAAAAAGAAAGAATATTTTTAACATTAATGGTCACCAACTGCACAACAGAGAAGTCTTTCTCACAACTGAAACATGTAAAAAACCCAAATAGATCAGTTATGCTTCAAGAAAGACTCAACTCACTGTGTATATTAACAATTGAAGCAGACATTCTGAGAAGTATTAATTTCGAGGATGTTATCAGTGATTTTGCAAAAATGAAATGTAGAAAAATGCCTTTCAGGTCATGAATATTGGAACTTTGATACATTTAACTTGTGAAATACTAAAATAGATGTATTGCATTTTTGTAGAACTTTATGTAGCCAAAGCTTGGCTTAGTTTGTACAGTATATTGTGTTATCATATGAATAAATTTTTGTATTGCTGCAACCTGCATAGTCAACAACTAAAATGGTCTGGGTCAGTGTGGAAAGGAAAGGGGCACCAAGATCGCTCAGTGCTTAGGGCACCAGTGAGCCTTAATCTGCCCCTGGTGTAGTGTAGTGGTTAAGAGTGATAGACTCTAATCTGGAGAACTGGGTTTGATTCATCACTTGTCCACCTGCTGGGTGACCTTGGGTGAGTCACAGATTTCCCAGAACTCTCTCAGCCCCACGTATCTCACAAGGTGCCTGTACTGAGAGGAAGGCACTTATAAGCCGCTTTGAACCTCCTTAAGGTAGAGAAAAGCAGGGTATGAAAAACCTACTGTTCTTCTCTTGTTCTTTTGCCATCACTTGGTGTTTCCAGTCTCTAGCTCTCTTGATCCTACAGTCCAGGCTGTGCCACCATGGGGAGGTCATATCCCTGGCTCTGGTTCTTCCTGTTGTGACATCACACAAGTTTGAATGTCACGAGTGCTCATCCCATGTTTTCAGCCCATCATGTCCCATACTTGCTGCCTAGAGGTTAAAAGTGGCTCCTAGAGTAGAAAGGAGGAGGACCACTGATGTAAAACAATTTTATGACCCCATACCTTTTTATAACACCTGCCTTTTCTTCACCTTTTCTTCCCGCTCATGTTTTTTCATGATCGCTGCTGTGATTTACGAGCCCCACATCCATTTCACAGTACAGTTTATCAAATTTACCTATCATTTCTGCTCTTGGACCATAATCTCAAACGCTTTTAGACCAGATTTTATCAGATTACACATTCATAAAATGCCATAAGCAACAGAATATATGTATGAAAAGGTTCAGAGCAAAATATTCAGCCAATCAATTACCTAGGCAGCACCCAATTCATTTATCTGTTTAGTTAATGTATACCCTGCCTTTCTCTCCACTGTAGACCCAAAGCAGCTTACATCATTCTCCACTCCTCTAATTTATTCTCACACCTACCCTTATAAAGTAGGTTGGGCTGTGAGTTTGTAACTGGCTCAAGGCCACCCAGCAAGCTTCTCTGTCACAAGTGGGGATTCAAACCTGGGTCTGCGAGATCCTTGTGTGGTACTCTAACCACTGTACCACATGGGCTCTCTGTCACATATTGTTGCAGGATACACCTACATTATGACTGGATGGGGAATGCAAAATCTCTGACCCAAACTCCTCTTGCAAGTTGATAATCCTTCAAACATAAAGACTCTCTAGTGCGTTTCTTCTGTGTCATTTTGACATGAGTTCTTTTTGAATGGGGAACAAGCCAGTCTCTGTGGTAATTGTGTTTATCTGTGTCAGAAATTGTATCTAAGTCAGTTAAAATGTAGTTTTCCCTTGCTCGAAAGCCAGTCGAATTCGACTCTAGGGTGCAGTGCTCATCTCCGTTTCTAAGCCAAAGAGCCAGTGCTGTCTGAAGACATCTCCATGGTCGTGTGGCCGGCATGATTAGACACCAAGGCGCATGGAACACTGTTACCTTCCCACTGAAGCAGTACCTGTTTATCTACTTGCAATTTCTTGCTTTCAAACTGCTAGGTTGGCAGGAGCTGGGACCAGAGACAGGAGCTCACTCTGTCACGTGGCACTAGGGCCTTGAACTGCTGAACTACCGGCCTTCCAGTCTGCAGTTCAGTGTCTTAACCACTGAGCCACCACGTCCCATAAAAGTCAGTTACTTTCTGTTTATTGAGTTATACTTTGGATTTATATAATCATTTCAGAACAGTTTGCTTTTACTCTTGCTGCAGGGCTCCGTTGTGCTGCCTGAACTGCCGGTATCTCTTGGGTTTATAATGAGTTAAAAAGTAAACTTGTTGCTGTTGCTGGTCTGATCCCACTTTGTTCCTGTTGCAGAACTGCTTACTGCAACAATAAGCACACATAACAAGAACAACACAAAAGATCCAGTCCAGCAGTGTCTTCTTGTGATACTGGTCGGGGTGGTCTTAGCCAATAAGCAACAACGACAGCTGCCCCGGCCTGCAATTGGGGAAGGCCTATGGCCAATGGCCCAGGCCCCCAACCCTCAAATGGGGGAAAAGAAGAAGAGCACGCCCCACCTCTTCTGGGGCTTGGGCAGCAGACCTCCCAGTGGCAGCACTGGCTTCTATTCACCCACTCCTTGCATAGCTCCAGTGAAGGAGGCCAGTGGTGGGGTGGCAGTGATTTTAGGGGCCTGTCTTTTGCCCAGGGCCCGAGAGTCACTAAGACTACACTGCCTGATGAGGTGTATCCTCCTATTGCAAAGGCAATCTAAATTGTAGGCTGGAAATGGGATGAATGCACTCCTTTTGAAAGGCAGAGTTGCAGCATTCTGCACATGTCTTGGTCAGTGCACATACAGGAACAAGCATGTAGAATACATTGGCCAGCTTAACTGCTTTCCTTAAAAAAAAATTAAGATCAGGCAGTCTCAGGGTTGGTCATTCCTTATATTAATCATGGCTTCTAATGGATCTGTTGTCCTTAAAGGGTAGCTGATTCATTTATAGTTTCCAGAAACACCATTACAAATTTGAACAAAGGGAAAAGTAATTACCCAGATCCTTGAATAAGGATTACGGGTGATTCACTCACTACAAAAAGTAAATTGCCTTCCATTTGGCTAAACGATGTAATCACATGTCTGGTGCTCAAGCAAATACTGTCTGTTTGGTTATCTTAAGCTCTCACCTTGCAAACACAGTCGCCAACTATGTGTATGTGTCCTCCTTTCAGTGCACTTTGTGCTTTTGAAGAAAAAGGCTGGTGTGCTTCAGGATGCACACGTCAACAATTAATCAGATAATACTGCAACAATTATCGCTTTAATATTATGTTTAAAATCCAGATATGCATCAAAAGGCTCTTGTAAAAAACAGCTGCAGCTCAAGAACAGAGGTATAGCCTATTGTTTGCTGATGGATAATATATGAGAGCCACAGTTCCTTGGGGGGAGGGGAAGAAGCTCCAATAGGACCCAGGCTACGGTGCCAGGGAATTAATTCTTCCTTTACATATCATTTCCACTACTGAAAGAGACCCCCACAGTTGTTTTAAGCTCCAATAGGTGGGAAAATAGTATCTGTATTTCCTCCCCTTATCAGGGCTAAAATCTCTCAAGGGGGTCATTTTTGACTGAGGAAACAGCACAGATGTGATGTAAAAAGCTAACTTCCCCTTCACCAGCACTGTGTCCTGATCCATATCGCTCTGCCTGTCTCCTTTTTAAAACTGTAGTACACTTAGGAACTATACAGTTATAAAATTCCAGCATGGAGTGTGGCTCGGCCTGAGAATCCAGAAGTGGCTCTGTTTCACTGAAGGCTATTTTGATCTCTAACCCACTTTCATGTAATCAGGTAAATACAACTGTAGGAAAAAGCCTCCCCACAATGTTCTCTATCTGTGCTTGCAATACACTTTTTTCACAGGCTTGATAACATATTTGTGTCCAGGAATCACCATACCTCAGGCCTGTAGCTACAGTGGGGCACCTCGGGGCTAAGCCCTTCCAACTTACTGGCAAGGCCCAACAACTTCCCAACAAGCCCAGGGCCCCCGAGTGGCAGCAGGTGCGGGGAAGCAGCCAAGTATTCCTACGAAGCTGTCTGGCATGAAGGGCTGGCTACGCTGGCCCCACTGACAGCACCTCTCTATTTCCCCCAGAAAGTCTATTTGCCCGTAATTAAATTACCTTTAATTCAATTATCCAGTGCCCTCCCCAAGAAATTTAAATACCCCCCTCGGCTTAAAAAATCCTGGCTACAGCCTGCCATACCTATATGACAATTGTTTATACATTTTAGCCCACTATAACTGTCATGGGTCATCTGCCCTCCCCTAGGAATCCTGGGATTTGTAGTTTTAAGGAGGCAGTGTAAACTGTTATAGTTATCTCCCCTTTCCTGGACTAATTCTTTGGTTTCCCTGATAGGACCAAACAATAGTTAAAGTCATTTAAATCTATTTAGATTTATTCCAGGAAAGAGAGATGAAATACACTATTGCAGACCCCTGATAATGGGGTACTTTGTTACTGGATTATTTTTTCTGTTGTAGCCAGTCAGCTAGTGGGAATGTTATTCATAGAATTACACTCTGTTTTTAGCCATGATAACCTTGTTGTGTCAGGAGAATGTGCCTAAGAGTTTTTTGTAACGAATTATTTAGAATATCCAGGATCAAGCTTATAACTGTTTTGTTATTTCTTTACACATAATGCTTCCGGCTGTGTTTTTCTTTTGGGGGGGGTCGCTCAAACCAGAGCTAGAAGATTCCACAGCTGGCTGCTGACTAAAAAGCCATGTGTATGTTTGCTAAAAGCTGACATTCCCTTGATGGGTGGAAAAAGCAGTTGTGACTCTGTCTTCCAAAGAATCAATCAGGGGTTGTGTGTCTCACATGAAAGCACTTCCGCATTTTGAATTCTATAATGCTTATACAGTAATCTATAGTAGTTGGTGAGGAAGGAAGGCCGTAGTCAGTAGACAAGAGTGGTCACTGTCGGGACACAAGTTGAAGGGAGGGAAGGACAAGCATGGCCAAGTTACAGGGTGGGTGAACTTGAGTTAGAACAGGAAAAGTATCAGCCCTGTGCTATTTATTTGGTCAATACACTAGGACCACAAACCCAGTCCTGGGTGGCAATAAAGCGCTGGTGCAGAAAATGCAACTCCTGTAACAGGATGGAAAGAAGGAAGTAAGGAGGAGACTTTGGCAGCAATCTACTCTTACTTTCTTAGAGCACCAGTCCAGGGAAGATACATATGTAGGGACTGTACCATTAGAAGTAGGGTGGACCTAACCTTTTGAGGATTCCTTAATAGCTTTGTTTCTATCTAGAAACAACAAAGTTGAGAATCTATAATTGCCCAATAGACTTATGAGGGCTTATAGACTTGCATACTTGAAATGTGAAAAATAGATTGAACGCTGAACAGCTTTGTCTCATTTCATCATCTCCACATACACATTTCAATCGTTTTGCATAGTGTAACATTCTATTGCCATAAAAGAAGGGGAGAATGCCCTCAATACAGGCAATACAGAAGCAAGACAAACACTTTTACAGGTGAACCAAAACCCCCAAACTTCCACCCAAAATGCCAGTTCTGTGAGCACTACTGCCTTAATATCTCTTCATCCCTTTAAGCCCTGTAACAATTAGAAACTCCCAATATACTGTTCATGAACCTTCTTAAGCAGTAGACATATTTTACATTCTGTAGAACAGACTAAAGAAGCCTAGAGCTTCTAGAGTAGAACAGCTATTTAGTACAATGCTTGAAAATTCTGTAATAGAATCAAGGTAAGTAACATTTATCCCTTGGGCCAAGCTCACCCCAAACTGCAACCACTTGACTCTGAAAGCACCCCGGTGTGTGATGATGGTCTGCGCCTCGGCAGTTGGCTCATCCACTGGGAGTTGTTGGTAAGCTTGGGCCAAGTCCAATTTACCAAAGACCTTGGCCCCCACCAATGTCGCTAGGACATGGCTGATAAAAGGCACTGGGTAAGCGTGGTCCCTCAGTGCCTTGTTGATCGTACATTTGTAGTCCACGCAGATGCAGACATCCCCATTTGGCTTTATTGGGGTTACGATGGAGGTTTCCCAGCTGGTGAACTCTAAAACTTCCTGTGCCATCAAATGGTCCAGCTCTGCCCCAATTTTGGGCTTGAGCATGAACGGAACTCTCTGGGCAGATGGGCTGCACCTCTGGATTAAGTTGGAGCAATACAGGGGGCCTGTGTATTGGCCGAGGATCCCGTCAAAGACGGCTGGGAACTCGTCACATATATTACTGCGGTGCACCCCTGTTACTTTGAACCCCAAAGGTGCAAACCAGGGGTGATTTCCCACTAAAGCTGACTCGGGGTAGCACCGCCATTTGGCCCGATACTATTAGTCAATTTCACACCCGAAGCCGCGGGGCTGCATTTTGACCCGCGGCTTCGCTCGATTCCCCGCAGTTTCGTAATCCTCAAAAAACAATTACGAAACTGCGGGGGAAATCGGGCGAAGCCGCGGGTCAAAATGCAGCCCCGCGGCTTCGGGTGTGAAATTGACGAATAGTATCGGGCCAAATGGCGGCGCTACCCCGAGTCAGCTTTAGTGGGAAATCACCCCAGGACAGTCCAAGCAAACTGGTGAGCCACCCTTCCACCACCACCAAGTCCAAAATTCCCTCAAACTGCCTGTATTTCACGTGGAATTTGCCCTACCCCTTAATGGCCACCTCGTTCTTTTGAAAGTCCCGGAGGATGAAGCCAGCGTGTCTAAGGCAGGGACCCCTCTGTGGACAGAGCCTCCAGAGAGTCTCTTCCAAGATGATAGAGATGGAGGACCCCGTGTCCAGTTCCATCTTGCAATGCACCCCCTCTATAAGCACAGTCACTTTAATTTTATCTGGGGTGTCCCGGGGCAAATTCAGTACCTGATGTTGGTGGATGGTAGTGGTGTACAGATCTGCTGATTCCTGGTGTGAAATGGTTGGTGAGTGCCTTGATGAGGGCATCGTAAGTGGCCGCCTCAAGCATGGTGAGCACAATGAGGCCCTGGACTAGCCTCAAGGTTGTGATCCTGCAGGAACTGAGCAGGAGAGCCTTCATCTTCTCTTCGCCCTTGATCTCCTGGAACACTACAAAGTACTTGAGCTGCTCCACCCAGGTCTCCCAAAGCTCTGGGTGAGCGGGGTCAAATTCCGGCAGATGTCTTGGAGCAGCAGCCATGGTCCCAGTTGCAATGCGATGCACGTGGCACTGGAGCTCGATGCGTGGTACGGTGCAGATGGGCTCTGGGCTGGCTCAACAGGATCTCACCTTCAGCGCTACTATTAAATAGTGGGTTCCATGGATGAGCAGGTGCAAGTCTAGTGATCAGCTCAACTTTATTTGTGATTTCAGCAAGAGCAAGACAAGACCCCAGAGCTGCAGCTCTGTTAAACAGCATGCAGTTGCCACCCCCAAACACACCCCACTCCCAATGATAGGCTATTTACATAACATTACTACTTGACTGGTTACTTCCAGAGTCCTGGTAGGCTATTGTTCCTGTGCTCCAAGCTCAGCCAGTCTCTGGTGTGACATACCTGGAATGGTTCAGTCTCAATACATAACAACTACAAAACAGGAAATTTATCATGGCAGAGTGTTGTCTGTAAGAGCTAACTAGTAAAACTGTGGCATGGTAGTATAAACTCACACTTAAACAGAAGTTATGCAATTTAAAAATATTTGTTGAGGCTAAAGAGAATTTTAACACACTTTAGAATAACCATTCAGTTAAAACAGAGCATTCCCTCCCCTTTTCCCAGCACTATTGTTGTAGGTTTTCGTTCCCACTCCAAAGCAGCTACATAAAAACATGGCCGGATGTTAAAGGCACAGAATGATGACTCAGCAGACAAATGCCAGATCCTTCAGTTCAGCCAGCATAACAATGGTAAAATGCAGACTTTGCTAATTAGGTAGAAAACACATTGAGACTGGAGCCTGCCAGAGTTCCAAGTTCAAGTGAACAGGTCACATTTCACTGTTTCCTCTGATCCATAGCTGTTACTATCCAAAAGTCTCAGTTTACACGCCTTCCATTGCTTTCCATATTGGTAACCTAATTTAAAAAAATCTTCTCATTTGCAGTCTGCGGTCATCTACGGTCATTTCAGGATGCATGATTTCTTACCAACCTGCCTTCACCTAAACTACAGGAAGTTTGCATATATTTCATTGTCAGCAGCAGCTGATTTCTTTGGAATCCAAAGATGTTGTATTACTGGCACAAGACTTCTTCTAACAATGGAAAGGTGCTTCCATTAATGTAGGAGGGGGGCAGCTTTTACTTATACCCCCCATCCCACTGATGCAAGAACCAAGTGGGAGACTCCCACACTACTCACTGTACTTGGATCTAACCCTATCAAACATTAACTTTGAGGCAGAGAAACACCCATGCTTCAGACACACTTCTATATTTCCTCCTCTCATTCTGCATATTCACCACTGTCAGCAAGCCAGTGTGTAATTTCAGCTATTGCAAACAACCAGGAAACACAAAGGATACTAGGCAAGGAGAACGGGTGCTAACCTCAGCATGTAACAAGCCCAAACCATGGTTTGGTGTTTTGAACCAAGTTAGCCAGGCAATGATAAGAACATGGAAGTTCCAACCTAACAGGAACTAGCATCTTACAGGAGTTCTTAATGTAGTTAGGATGAATGTTACATCTCAGATCATATATGCCTAATGTACCTTACTCAATACCTTGAGTAAAGAGATTCCATGAAGCCAGTGCTGCCTAGTCACATATGTTTATGTTCTTAGTTGTGAAATTAAATCATTTAAAGGCATATAAATTAGATCAAGAAAAAAACTTATTATTTAGTAAGCTGCTTTGGAGTCAATATCCATAATGTTTGTGTTAAATTCATATTAATATGATTCCATAAGGAATGCTGAAACTGTTTTAAATCAGATCTTGGCCAAGTATATTAGATGGGTTTTAAACACCTTTTTTTCTTCCTCTGTGCAATGTTGAAGAAGTGTTCAGTACATGAAAACTACCATGAAGGAATATGAAACTAGATGCCTTTTGAACACAGTACACCTTAACCCTCCTATTCAGTAGATTAATATCCCTGGCCTAGCATGTAGAGCAATGAAAGTTATGTCTTTTTCAGAGCTGTCAATCCTGCACAGTCAGTTTACAGAGACCATGAACAGTTCAAACCTGAAAATGTTACAAGGTGAGACAGGAGATTTATAGAGGCCTGGCCTGTGTATTCTTGCTTTCAAATACTAGTTATAGCCTAGGGCAGAACGCTAACTGTAGGTATAGCTGCCTCACATAAGCACCAGGCCAAAAAAAAAAAGTGCACAAGACTTAATTACATGGTTTCTTTTAACTGTGCTGAAAGATAGTACTTAAATTATATACCAACTAAGAGCCAACACAAAGATCACAGATATCCATTAGTAGTGACTAACATGGAGCCATGTGTGGAAAGCAGAGAGAATTAAGCTCTGCAACCCACCTGCAGTACCCTATGCTTTATTAGCCTTTTAGGTCGGAGAAAGATGGGATTTTGAAGGACTCATCTTTTCCCCTTTAAATTGCTAATGGTACAGGAAGCCCCAAGCAGTGCTGAAAGGTTAAATTCCCTTCCTGCTTGTGTAAGCTGTGATGTACAAATGCACAATTTCTCTTTTACAGACAAGATTCTGGACCTACGTGTCACAACTCTTTTGTCCTTAAGTCCTGCCCCATATGCACCTGGTTCACATTTTAGTATTGCTTTGCATTTGTCAGCCTTGAGCATCCTTTCTCTTCTAGTGCACTCCTTTACCAAAGGTATAGTCAAGGAAGGGTTGCCAGCCATTGACTGACAACCAGTGGGAGTGTGGGGGAAACAGGGAAAGGGGACACCATTGGTAAAACCATAGTGTTTCCAGTGATTCATAGAGTGGTTTGCCATTGTTTCTGGGGTTTACCTGAAAATGACGTAATGCCATTGCACCAATGCAGATTTGGTGAGTTTTTTTTCTCCCACTGGCACAGCAGCAAGCCATGGGAGCTGGGGGTGGGAGAGTCCCTCCCCCCACAGGAAACCCTATCTGGAACAACAGCTGTTCTCACTGTACATCTACAGAAAGAAAAAAAAAATGTCTCCTGCTCCTGCCTTAAGAATGACTTTTAGTCAGATAGGGTATAGGTATCATCTATACCTTTAGAAGGGTAGAACTGTTCACCACTGGCATTCACAAAATCTAATATCTGACTGATTTTAACCACCATTGTCCATTGTTTGTAAGTTTCGTTCTGCCTCCACCATGAAAGGTGGAATTCAGAGACCCTGATACAGTTTGCTATACCAAAATTCAGCTGCTAATAAAAAACAAAACAGTATCCCAGGGGCAAAGGGAGAAAGTGGCTGCCACAGGGGAAAGGGGAAAAGGCTGCTGTGTGGGCATCATTGGAATAAATCAAGCTCTCCTACCCACAGAATAGCCATATAAGTTTTATAGGGTTACCAGTCGTCGGCTGGCAACTGATAGGAAAGGGGGAATGACACTACGCTGACAGTACACTATCACTTCCTCCATAGACCGGAAGTGATGTCAATGCCCCGGTGTGATGCTCTAAGATTCCCCCACCCCAAATTTGTTTCTGAGTTTACTTTGGAAGTGACAGTGCAACAAATCCCCACACTTCCCCCCACAGCAGGAGACCTGGTAAGCCTAGCAGTTGAGATAGACAGAATGCCTACAGGAAAGATAGCAGGCTTGTTCAGTTCTAGAATAACCCAAGCTGCACTTTCCAGTAGTCTCCAAGATTTTACAGGAGACAATGCACCTGGACTCAGCCTTTGCTTGGATGTGAAGTATAGTACCTAATTTCTGCTAGCTTGTGTAGTATGGAGCTAATTAGGCTATAAGAAAAAGACTTCAGTGTTAGTTTTGTTTATTGTTATACATATAAAGCAATGGAAGAGAATTGTGTCTAAGAGATATGTTCGAGTAGTACAAGCATCAGATTTCCAGCTGCTATAGTCAATAAATTCTCTTGGGAAAACTGCTTCTCAGATGCTCTACCTAAAAGGAAGCAAGAATATTCACAGTAAGAGTCAGAATCTCCCCTTCCAGTTTACCACCCCTTTTAGCTGCAGTTGTGTCCATACTTTGCAATGACATCTTGGCCATTTCCATAGGCACTGACAGGTCACCTGAATTCCCATCTGCATCAGTACTCATCTTGGCAGCCATTATATCATTTTCATATGCCATGTCTTGCATCATATCTATAACAGAGAGAATTAAAAGTTGCTTGAACTGAGCTATAAGCGTTTCCATCACTGAGAGATTAGAATCATTGTTATGTGTTTAGAGACTGGTTGAGGAGAAGAGAGGGAGACGTACAATTTATGCAGGCACAAATGCATAAGAGGTACATTAACTGTGGATGATGATGATGAGTTACTGATCAGGCACAGATTTTATGTTTGCTTTAGGTAGTCCATATTGTTAGTTAGTCCATACATCAGTTGTTCACATCTCCTTTGGACCTCTGTTAAGGAGCAAAGATCCACGGCATATGATCAGAAATGGTGCTGGTTCAAGGTGGTGTTAGCAGTTGATACAAATTGGTGGCAGTAGTTGCAGCTTACCAGTTTTGAGACCTGTAGTGTTCTCTAATTGATTTTCCTGAAGAAACCTACCATTTTGTATCACAATCTCCAAATTCAGAAGCCGACTTAATTCTTCGTCTGCTTGGAGGATAAATTGGGGACCGACTGCAGAGTCAGCCTCCACTTCTGTCACAGTAGGGATACCTTTAAATAAAAGATAATGCAAGGTGCTAACTCTTCCCTTTTCTGGATTACTCAACAGGGTTTTATAGTGTAAGAGTACATATGCACAATGCTTTCAGCATACTTTTACAGATTTCATGAATATTAGAGGTTTGCAAGTCTTCTTTGCAATTTGAAGAAATTGTGATTCAACATGAGGGGTAATGGAGCACTCCTGACTTAGTTACTTTGTTCACCTGATACTAACCTCCAGACCACAGTCTATCCCACCCACAAAAATGCAAGCCATTCTGTATCACTGGTGTATTGCACTAGTGGTTTTGCTGCAGTCTCTGTATCAAATGCTATGTCTGTTGGCCTTCTCCCTTCTATATCCAGAACCTATTTGAATGCTTGTGTGGCTCAGAGGTTAAGACCAAAAGGTCTGTAGTTCGGCAGTTCGAGACCTGAGTGCCATGTGCTGGAGTAAGCTCCCATCTCTGGCCCCAGCTCCTGCCAACCTGGCAGTTCGAAAGCAAGAAATTGCAAGTAGAAGAAGAAGACATTGGATTTGAAGAAGAGATTGGATTTATACCCCGCCCTCCATTACCCAAAGGTGTCTCAGAGCGGCTTACAAACTCCTTTTCCTTCCCCTCCTCACAACAGACACCCTGTGAGGTAGGTGGGGCTGAGAGAGCTCTGAAAGAAACTGCTCTTTTTTTCAAGAACAGCTGTGCCGCAGCTATGGCTTGCCCGAGGTCATCCAGCCAGGTGCAAGTGGAGGAGTGGGGAATCAAACCCAGTTCTCCCAGATTAGAGTCCACGCACTTAACCACTACACCAAACTGGCTCTCTGTAGATAAATAGGTACCGCTTTGGTGGGAAGGTAGCAGTGTTCCATGCGCCTCGGCGTTTAGTTATGCTGGACACATGACCATGGAAACACCTTTGGACAGCGCTGGCTCTTCGGTTTGGAAATGGAGATGAGCACCGCCTCCTAGAGCTGGATTTGACTTGCTTTCAAGCAAGGGAAACCTTTACCTTTACTTTTAGTCCAAGAGGAAATGATAAACAGGTCAGCTCTAACCAGCTTTTCTGTTGGTGAACCCCCCCCCCCCGCAAAACACTATGCTGGGGGAGGGAATCATGGAACCTGCATGGACAAAAGCCCAGTGGGATGGGCTGTAGTGTGGAGGGAGATTTGGTTAGATTCAGGACAATCAATATACTTTCTAGGAAGCTTATAGTATAAATATTTTTTACAACAGCTTCATATGCCAGAATGCCAATTCACACTATGCAGCCAAGGTGTTCATCATCTTAGGAAGTATTTTAAGCAGAACCACAGTGAGGTAGTAAACAGAAACTTGTGCTTGTAAATGCACAGAGAATGCCTAACAACAAGAAGTGTGTATATTTAGAGTAAATATTTCTGCTGAAAACTGCCGTTTTTCTCCCCACTTTGAACAAAGGTTGCCAATGTATGATGCACTGTTACTTTATGGCTTGTCGACTACTTGTTGCCTACCAAATAAAAGTCCATTTCTACAAATGTTCTGAAACAGTCACAGGGTGATTCTTCATTTCCAGCCGTGGTTTTAGAGTAGATTGTATTCTTGTTGGGTGGATCAGTCAGCTGCTCAGTGGCAGGAAATCCTTTGACGCTCTTAGAGTAATCTTTTTTTTTTTTTAAGTCAGAATGTAAATTACCAGAGATACTACCCTTTTATTTAGCTAGTTCCTTACCTTCTGCTGCCACCTGTATTCCTACTTGGTCTTTTTGGTGACCTGGTTCAACATCAAGGATTGAGAGAGGTCCCACCACAAGATCAATCCCTGTTCCTTCTTTTGAGAAGCCGGTGAGAGCTAGAGGGTAAACAAAACAAGCATTTCAAGAAACCCTTTAATCTATAGCAAAGACACATTCTGCGTAAGGTGATGTGTTTTTCCACAGATGCTGCATGCACAAAAAGCTTAAGAGCCAAGGGGGTAATCATTTAAGAACTTCATGCAAGTTTCTCATTCACTTCCAGGACATTTCAGATTATGTAGGATCACTTGTTTGGTGGCCATGAGGAGGGTAAAAAGGTGGAGTACAAGTTTTGTAAAAAGGAAATAATAAAATAAATAAATTTTTCCAGTATCCTCTGCCATGGTTGGAGGAGGCGGTTCCCTGGAAATTTAGTTTAAGCCATGTACTAAGTACTTGGAATTTTTACTCAGTTACCCTGCTAACCCATTGTGCTGGCAGTAAGGTCATGAACATACTTGGCCTAGAGAACATTAATTTCTTGTGCTTCCATGAAGCAGTAGTGCTGGAGTTGACTGCCCTGGGCCATCCTCTGGATAGTGGACAGTTCCCCATTTCTCAGCAATTGCACATGCCACTGGAGCCTTCTACTGGAAGCCAACTGATATTACATTAAAAAGTCATCAGATCCCTTCAGAATCTTACCATCTCTATTACATCCCAACTCCCAATGCTCACATCTCCCTATGTTGTTGAATGAACCACCTTTATTCAAGAGCTCTGGTTCTTCGTCAGCAGCAGTGACTTTCAAATGACACGCAATATAGATCTAGAAAAGGAATGCGAATTAAAGCAGGAGTGTAGTGGAAATGACTGCCATGTTAATGTAAGGAGACTGTGGTATAAAAAGCATCCTCTCACTGTGATCTTGATATCTCCAGCAAATCTGAATGCTTTTGCTATGAACTGGAGTGTTTCCCTTCTGAGGTCTTGGCATTTATGAAGGTGGATGCAACATGAAATAGTCTTCCATCTGCCAGGCATCTAGAGCCAAGATCATGGTTAAACAGATATTTAAAGCAGCATGATATTCCATTTTTTAAAAACTTCAAAGCTCCCATATGAACTCAGCCCAAACTTATGTGTGTATAGACAAGAATAAGCCCTACCAAATACCATCAGACTTTCTTGGGATGCAGTGTCCTAAGAAATGGATCCCTGGTCTTTTTTGATACACAACTTGGTCAGCTAAGAGTGGACCAGTAACTGAGCATTAGAAAAGGACTAGACCAGGATAGCTGCCATCTCCCCATGAAATTTCCCTTCCCAGAAGGGTCCATCATTAGTAGAAATCCAAATTTGGTGCATTTGCCTCTCGACTGAAGTGGAGATTATTAGGTTTCATCACCCTAGAAATCTTGTGTGGATCCATACGTTTTTCTGCCAAATGCTTTCAGCCCACCCACTGATTTGGGGCAGTGGAAGTCTGAGCTACCTTATTCTTTCCCTCTCCCATGATAGTACTTAGGGCCATTTTACATGGTACCACCACACAGATTGAGAATTTAGTCCTTCAATGCAATTCAGGTCAGTGTTATTTAACCTTATCCATGGAAGTCAGTGATTGCATACTTTGAGCGGAGTCTTTGCCTGGTACTTGTGTGGCCACACAGCTATCCACAAATAGCCTCAGAGGTACATGGCTTGTTCCATAGACACCTTCTTGAATAGGGAGAAAGTGACTCAGCCGAAATCCCATGGAAGCTCTCTCTGCGCTCCAGTTATCTGTAAGGTAAAGGTAAAGGTTCCCTTGCTCGAAAGCCAGTCGAATCCGACTCTAGGGTTGCGGTGCTCATCTCCGTTTCCAAGCCGAAGAGCCAGCGCTGTCCGAAGACGTTTCCGTGGTCATGTGGCCGGCATGACTAAACACCGAGGCGCACGGAACGCTGTTACCTTCCCACCGAAGTGGTACCTATTTATCTACTTGCAATTTCTTGCTTTCAAACTGCTAGGTTGGCAGGAGCTGGAACTAGAGACAGGAGCTCACCCCATCATGCGGCACCCGGGTCTTGAACTGCTGAACTACTGACCTTCCACAGCCTGCAGTTCAGCGTCTTAACCACTTGAGCCACCGCAGCTCAAGTTATCTGTAGCCACCCACAATAAACAGAAATGGATTTCCATCATCCCTGTTGGCCCCTCAGCCATCATCTTAAGGATGATAGATTGTTCAAGCCAACTGGAATAGATATAGTCTGCTGTATACAGTCAAGAGAAATCTATAGAGCTTGTTGCTCTATCACTGGAGGTGGCCTGATGAAGTCCTGAAAGGAAAAGGATGGGAACCTGGGCGGCAATGCTCCCTCTGAGCTGTGGAGTCTTGTGAGCAAGAATTCTACCTTGTGAGCTACTGGCATTAAAGTTGTGAGCAAGTGATTTGGCTGCTGCATAAATTAGTTTGCTCTGGAGCCATCCTTCCTGAGCTAAGACAGAAATGTGTGAGCCAGAGGGTAAAGAACTGTGAGCCAGCTCACACTAACTCAGCTTAGAGGGGACACTGCTGGGCGGTCTGTTGCCACAGCTCTTAGTAATTGTATTTTGTGGACATTTACAAACTGATTTTTTAAATTATACTTGACTACTCACATTTGTCTGTTTGGAATGGATTTGGATGGTTATTCAGAGTAATAAACTGTTAATATAAGAATGTTTTGAACTAAGTGTCAAGTGTGTTTGGGTACGGTGTTACAGTTTTTCACTGTGTTGTTACTTGCACAACCTTCCTTGCTGTACTTCCATTTATTTGTTCTACAACCTGAAGGTTGGCAATTCTATTAACTAAATTTGTCTAGGGAAATGTTGCACAAGTATGCTTCACATGTATAGGATTCGTTCAGATAAATATACCACATCAGTTGTGAGTTCAGATTATATCTAAACCAGTGTTAGAAGAGCAGAATGTTTGACGATTAATGTATAAGCATTACAATTGCATTGTAAAGTATAAAACCTATAAATAAACTTATAAAAAAATAAAAAAGAAGAGCAGAAGCCGTGCCTCAGATGCTTATTGAGCTATACATCTCCAGAAACAGAAGCATAAGCTTGGGACAGAAGAATGAAGCATTCAGTTATTATGTTCCAAAGAGGCCGAAATACAGTTATTATTTCATGGGAAAATGCTCAGTCTCCTCCACTAAAAGCTAGACAGAGAAGACTCCGAGAATACTTTTTGTCATATGTTGTTGTTCGGAGCCAAGATGTGCTTTTGAGAACCCGAGCCTTCTAGGAGCAGCTGGCACTAGCTGTTCTCCTGTGAAGATAAGCGTGCCAGTGTTATTTGAGCAAGCCAGTAAAAAAGCTAGTTGCTCTGTGAATGCCTCTTATGGTTAGCTGTTCAAGGTTCATTAGCAGGGAGCATCAGTTGCATCGAGTGGCAACATTTTATATGTAAACTGTTATGCACTTTTAATTTAGAAGTTGGACATGGAGCCGAAATGAAGTTAATCAAAAAGAATACTAGAAATACGTTCAGTGGAGGTCTATGGAGTACTAATGAAGGCAATGAAATAGCGGCCATCTTTGAACCAGCCATCTGCCTCACAAGATCGCTTCAGTGTGAGATCAAGGCACCGCACAGGAACAGGCTGTACAAAAGCTCGGTAACAATTCTGACAAGGATTTCCTAGAAGATGTAACCTATGATTCCTTTTAAACAACGAAAGACTTGGTTTGAGCACCACTGAGGTATTGACACATGCCTAGAGAAGTCCCCACGATTAAGACAAGCTATCACAATAACCAAGGAACACCAATAGCAACAGCTATGTTCCTTCAAGCACCACATTGTTCTTGCTTTATTTCCTTAGTCCTGCTATGAGCCAGTCAATCAGCAGTGGTCTTTTTATACATTCTACTCCTTTCCCGTCTGCTTGAAATAACTAACATTCTATTTGGCTAGTTTACAGAGGACCAGTGATAGTCATTCCACTCCCTGGGTACTAAGACAATTCAGAGGAAACAGTGAAGGAATCAATGTCACCTGTGAACAACTAGCACCTGTATCAGAAAGCTTAAGGCTGCAGTCCTAGACATCCTTTCTTGGGCGTAGGGCCCCTTGAACTCACTGGGATTACTGCAAAGGCCATGGGCATGTGACTAGGCTGCAAATTGTTTGGATAACTGAAGCATTGAGTTTGGCTTCTCAGACATGAATTTTGTAACTGTTTTAGAGGTAGTTAAGGGAAAAAAGGGTGTTCACTTTTCCAGAGAGGGTTCCTGAAGCCTGAACAATTTTTATGACCAGGCATTCAAGAAATGAAACCTTCCCTGCCTTTATGGTAGAGCAGGAAAAGTGGCACATATTGTATTTCTGTCTGTCATGCACATTAAAGGTAGACTAGAAGAAGGGCCCTCTGTCAGAAGCTCATTATTCATACTTAGGGTTGCCAACAACTATGAGGAAAAAAGTCCTGTTCCTTTACTAGAGGCTCAATGAGCCCTGACCTGGATAGCCCAGGCAAGTCAGATCTTGGAAGCTAAGCAGGGAAATAGGATTGCTAATGAGTTGGGAGAAAAGTGTCTTTATGTCTCTTTACTAGAGGCTTAATGGGTGGAAATGGATAGCTGAAGTTTTTCATGGCACGGAGGTAAATGGTATTCCCTGGTAAATAACAACTAATGAAGGATATTTTTCTCCAGGTCTGTTGGCAACCCCCTTATAAACAACAACTGTCTGAAACTGGCTTTAGTACAGATACATTTGTTGAGCAATGGACATTTTATTGTATTTTGGAATAATAAGTATAGAAATGGAAGTAACAGTGTCTTTTTCAAGCCTTTATAGAATTTTGAGTTTCTATTATATATGTATATTATATCAATATTTTCTTTAAATATTAAAAAAGTAAAAGTGAAATCTTCTCAGATAATGCTGAATCACCATCAGTCTTTGTTTTTCTATAATATTTAGTGCTAAACTGTAACCTAGGTCAGCTAGAGAGCAAAAGCACTCCAAAAAACATTCTAGCTGCTCTTCTGAAATCCTCAGCAGGCTTGTGAGCAGAAAAAACTGAGTTAAAGAAATAATGTTGCACTGAGATTTTAAGGAGTAGATGAGTGTGTCCTCTAGTGGTTATTAGTTCTTCCACAGTTGATTTCATATATTCTGAATGCTTTAAATCAGACATATGCTTACACATATATCACTTTGATTGTTGTGGCTTCACAGAAGAACCTATGCTAGATGTATGCAGCTGTTCCTTGATCGATCACATTTCTGGGGTTCAGGCATTAGTGGAAGAGTCCAAAAGCACAAAATGATCTATCAGTTTCCAGATTTCTACAAGTCAAATCCTATTGCATTGTCTACTGGATGTCCTACCATGTTGATTGTATTGACTTATTTTGTGTAATCTGCCTTGAGCCCCAGAGAGGAAGGTGAGCTATAAATAACATAAATAAATAAAAATAATATTGTTACTTCACAGAGAGGTTATGAAGTTATTTTTAGCATTCAATCCTAACAACACTTCCCTGGGATTAAGCTCCATTGAATAAAATGGGACTTCCAAATAGACATGCTTCTGTTAAACAGACCTGTTAAATTCACATGCATATATTGCAAAACCTCAGAGAAGGTGTCTTTTTGAAGGTAGGAGGCAGGAAGGAAACAAATACATAAATAAAAACGATCAGATATTGCTAGAAGGAAAGGACATCTTTAATATTTGTTTTGCCATCCAGTTTAAGAGTATGGAACAAACAAGTTCGACGTTGTGAATAATGTGAAAGTCTTAAAATATTCTGCATTGATTTCAGAGGAGCACTGTCAACTGGAAAGCCAGAGAGGCAAATTATGTACAGGAAAAAGCCATCTGTAGGTGTCTCTTTAATCATATTTACCATTATAATAACAAAGCTAAAAAGTCTGGGCAGCCCACATGTTACCAGGCTGTGTGACCAAACACCATAAACAGGGATGTCAGCCTCCAGGTAGGACCAGGGGACCCCTCAGAATTACAGCTCATCTCCAGAATACAGAGATTAGTTCCCCTGGAGCAAATGGATGCTTTGGAGAGTGGACTCTATGGCACTCTATCCCTCTGAGTTCCCTGTCCTCCCCGGGACGCATCCCCAAATCTCCAGGAGTTCCCCAACCTGGATCCGACAACTCTACTCACCCCATCCCTCCTGGTGGCAAGGAGGAACGTGGCAACCCTAATAAGATACGAATGGGAATTATAGAAGATCTCCCAATCATTTTGGTGGGTCTTGTACTAGAGAACTTCAAAATGGATTATGCTCTTTTAGTCTATAATTATTTTGGGTCCCACCATTATCAGGAAGCAAATTTAGCAGAACGCTTCTAGGAAGAGTTATGTCCTTTAGTTCATTAAAGACGCTATGGTTTTATTGGTTGCCATTCGCAGCTGTAATAATTTTCAGTCTAAGACTGTAAGAAGAAAGTTAGGCATATTTTCATTTTACTATCTGAGTGACTTCTAGGTTCCAATAGGCAAGATAAGTTAAAGCTGAATTCTGTGACGGAGGAAAATCTTGATGCCTAGGACAATGTTTTGCTGTTGCATAACTTAATGTGCATCTTGTTTCCTTCCTCTTAAGATGCTGGTGCTGTTTTGTCCTTCCTTTGACTTTAGTTTTGCTTCTGGCAGATAAAACACAATAGTAACATGTCAAAAAGCTAAGAGAACTTTCAAAATGTAGAAATATATCTTATCAAAATACAGATATCATTATTACAAGAACTGTATGCAAGGGGTGTACAAATTTGCCCTTTTTTGTTTCTTTTGTTGTATGTTGCCATTGTCAGCCTTTCCCCTTTGTCCTTAGCTGGTCCCAATTCATGGTTAACGCAATTTTATGCAGGTTTGTGCATTGTTTCTATGCATTTGAAACAAGCACTCTTAAAAACTGCATAAATGTAATGAGAAAAAATTGGCAACAGGAAAAAAGCAAACTGAGTGAAAATAAAGGTTCATAGGTTCAATTCACACAAGGAAAACTAGAGTTGCCAATATCCAGTTGGGGGCAGGGGATCCCCTGGTTTTGAGCCCCTCTCCCTGCTTCAGGGCTGCTCCATTATACCCTATGGAGACTGGTCCCCATTGGGTATAACGGAGAATCAATCTGTGGGTATCTGGGGCTCTGGGGGGGGGGTCCTGTTTTTTGAGGTAGAGGCATCAAATTTTCAGCATAGCTGGTGGTACCTCTCCTCTCCTGAAAAAAACAACACCCAAGTTTCAAAAAGATTGGATCAGGAGGTCCAGTTCTATGAGCCCCAAAAGAAGGTGCCCCCATCCTCCATTATTTCCAATGGAGGGGGAAAAGTCCATAGGGGCTAAGAAGACTGTAACTTTGCTTGGGATGGCACTAATAACTCTCCTAGCTGAGAGACACCTATCTGTAGGATGGGAAGGAAAACTTGGCTCACCCACACCTGTCAGCTGATTCAGGAACTCCATGAGTATTGGTGGGTAGCAAGGAAAGTCAGCTTTCTCCGCGCTTCCTGTTTCTTGAAACTGAGTGACAAGATTGAACTGCTGAGTGGGGAACAGGGTTCTTTCCACCTTGCCCTAAACACAACGTTTGGTTGTGAAATTTGTGAGGAAGAACACCTCGTTTCCCTATCCTCACCAGCCTTCTCAGTACTGATGTTCAAAGGGAAGGTCTTCAAGTATATATGAAGCAGAGTTATGTGGAAGACTGTGATTTTAAGATATCAGATCTGTTTTCCAAGGCACTTTGGGGTTTCAGATCTGAAAGGAAAAAAGCAGCTACAAACCTACTAATGAATATAAACCATTTTTTTGTAAGGAAGGCCAGCTTGGGAATTTTAAGAACAGCACGTGATATTTATATCTTTTTACCATCACTCCCGCTATTGTTCCCAGATGACAGACAGACAGACAGACAGACAGATACTGTTACTTACCTCCCATTTATAATGGCTTCCTATGCCTTGTTGCATTCTGCTTTCCAGTCATCCACTATGATAGGCTGAAGCAATTGTTTAAACTTGTCAAGTGGACAAGCCTTTGAGCAGCCTGGCAATGTGAGTGGAGCAGGGTCTTTAGCAATGTCAGTCAAGTAGTACATCTCAACGGTGTACTGACTGGTTTTATGGCACCCAGGAGAAGAAGAGAATTAGGTTATTACCTTCTTTGAGTACCACATAGAAATGCAACATGGGCTTTGTTAGCAATATTTTGTTCTTAAAATACAGTGTTCTGAGATCTCTTCTGATATTTGTGGAACTGTGCATGGCTAACAACTGAAAATAGCAAAACTACCTTTTGATGCCTTCAACCAAACAGAAAGATTGTAGAGATTTTATTTATAGATGTCCTTTGTTTGGGGGAAATTATTTAGCTGTAAACTCTGAGGTTGTACAGACTGACTTAGGAGGACCAAAGTACACATTATGTTTTCCCCACAGTCAATCTGCAGCTGTGGGGAAAGGCACAGAATACTCTACATGGATCTCCAAAAAGTGGGTAAATACTGCTTCCCAGCTGTTTCAGCTTGGGAAAACAAGACAGGGGGGAAGCAGGAGCCCCCTTACCCTGTATCAGTCTCCTGAGCAGTGTTCCCTCTAAGCTGAGTTAGTGTGAGCTAGCTCACAGTTCTTTAGCCTCCGGCTCACACATTTTCATCTCAGCTCAGGAAGGATGGCTCCAGAGCAAACTAATTTATGCAGCAGCCAAATCGCTCGCTCACAACTTTAATGCCGGTTAACTCACAAAGTAGAATTTTTGCTCACAAGACTCCACAGCTTAGAGGGAGCAATGCTGTTGAGCCCAGTTGGCTTACTGGGGACTTTAAAATGCCTTTCTCTGCTGCTGCTGTGGGACTGTGAGGAAAATGAGTTGGGTCCAGGGAACCCGAATCCAACTTGTAAAAACAAACAAACAACCCCACCACCTATAATGTGTAGTTTGGCCCTTAGAGGAAGTCTCCCTGATTTCAGTGGACCTTTCTATGAAACAAGTGTGCAAAGGACTGCATCTTTGCAGCCCAATCCTATGCACGTAGGTGCACCTAGATTTTCTACTTGCAAATTTGTTTTGTTTAGGTTACAGCAAATTATTGCTATAATGCTGCAATAGAAAAATATCCAACAATACATGAATTCAGCCTGAGAATGGGGACAATCTTTGCTGGAGGAAGTCAACCAGTTGGGTTAAATGCAACCAGTTGGGTTAAAGGCAATTTATTCTATGATGTGTGGATCCAGTGTTGTGGGGATGCAGCCTTCATTATAGCCTGGCTCCAGCTCAGCTCCTGGGGGCATTTCCCTCAGTTTTTTTCCTGTTCCTGTCTTCATCTTTACTTCAGGGTCAGGCTAGGAGTGGGATTGCCAACATGCCTGGAGAAAAATATCCTACGTCATTAATACAGGTTTAATGTGTAGAGATGGCTGTCTGAAGCTTTTCATGCTGTCAAAGGGGCAAATAACATTCCAGTATGTCTCTACTAATGGGACAGGACAGCATTTTCTCTCCAGGCAGCTGGCAATCCTAGACACAAAGGAGTTCCTCTTTCCCAGCTGCAGATCCTTTCGCTTGAATTTGTCTCCAGACTTCTTCAAAAGCCCAGGGATGCCTCCACCCTTGCTCCCGTAAGGTTGTGCTGCCTTCTTTCCAGACTTCACGTTAACTATCCACAGTTGCTTCCCCCCCTGATTTGTGAAAAGGTTAGCAGTCATGAGAAAGTTTCCCCTTTGCTCCCTGGGAACAACTGTGGACTTGTTTTGACCACTTGCCATTTGTATAGGTCAGTCACTGCTCATCATGGGACCACTCCTGTTCCCCCTCCTCATGCTTGGAGTGCCATATGATACCACGCAAGGAGAAGTATAAAGAGCAATTCACACAACACTAAATTAGCGGCATCAGGTCTACTTGACCAGAGGAACAGTCCTTTTCCAAGGAAAGGGCAGAAGGTTACTCAGGTGTACAATTGTCAATTTACAGGTCACAAAGTCCTCCTGTTTGTTAGGTGATAACATGAGGACTTTGAATCCGACATTCAGTGGGGGATTTGTGCCTCTCAGGCTCCCTCACATCCTTTTCTCCTTGTGGCCGCAGTGTACAGGAAGAAGCGGCTTTAGTCTTCACTGCCCCACGTTGTTCTTGTTTCCCCAGACCAACCCAGGAACTGCTATTGGCTCTGTTGCAAAACTCATCATGCAACTGCATAAATAATGTGGTATTGCAAACAGAGCCAATAATAGTGTCTCAGGGCAGTCTGAGGAGGAGAAAGCCGTGTGGAGCAGACAGTTGCAGCCAATGCTCCCTCTAAGCTGTGGAGTCTTGGGAGCAAAAATTCTACTTTGTGAGCTACTGGCATTAAAGTTGTGAGCAAGTGGTTTGGCGACTGCATAAATTAGTTGGCTCTGGACCCATCTTTCCTGAGCAAAGACAAAAATCTGTGAGCTGGATGCTAAAAAACTGTGAGCTAGCTCACACTAACTCAGCATAGAGGGAAAACTGGCTGCAGCTGCTTCTGCCTTCATGCCCTGGGTCAAGTGCAACACACACATGGGTGCATGTAGATCTCCACCCCGCTGCTTATTTCTGAGTCACAGGTTACACAAGTACACCCCCCAAAACCTTGCAGTGCAAGTGCACATTCCCTCAGCAATCTTGCCATTCAAGCCCAAGCCCCCACCTGCTGTCTCAGGCAATACAACCTTCCTGTGGAGGTGCCAGAACATTTTGCAAGAAAACCCACAACTGTTGTGGAAACTATGAAGTAACCCCTTTCTTAATACATTTTGAACAGCCATGGTTCAGTTTCAACACAAAATACAATGGTTTCCCTCATTTCTATCAGCAGCTCAGAAATGGTAGGTAAAAGGTTGCCTTCGATCTAGTTTGAGAAGTGACTATAAAAAAGGGATTGCCCAAGAAAGCATGGCTGCATTGTTGCATCTGTGGATACTTACCCATTTGCTTCTTGATAGAGCTCAAAAAGGTGGCAGGCAGCATAAGGAGGTAGCTTTTTATCAAATACATCCAGGGCCGATTGGAGGGCAACTATTGTGATATCATGCTATAAAGAAGAAGAAATTCAAATGAAAGATTGTGTGTGTATATGGTTATAGTACCCTTCTCATTTGTTCAAATGTTGTTGGTTCTAAGGAGGTCATAACAAACACCCTTTCTTGTAGTCTTTTTGATAAAAGGGTTTTTCTGCATGTGTTATTTCAATTGTATGCCCCTACTGTGTCTTTTTTCCCACATGTGTTTTGCCCCCTCTAGTGGTCATTTTGATCTTTCCTTGCTGTTTCTAAGTCGTAAAAAAACCAGAGAAACAGATAGAAAAGATTGAGGTGACCACTAGAGGGAGCAAGACATATATGGAAAAGATTAAAAAACAACAACAACACTGGGCACAATACAGACATACAACCAGCAGAAATAACAAGTGTGGAAAAACCCAAACTACGGTACCATCCGAAGCAGTTCTATTCAGATTCCTGCTCAGGTCTATTCAATGGCGCTTACTCCCAGGAAAAGTGTCTCCGGTTTGCACTGTTGATTAGTGATAAGGTGATCAATCTTGCAAGAATACCTGAAGAAGGAAGAAGCTTAAATGTGAATACATCTTTAACCATGTAGATTTAAGAACTTTAGGCTGGTTCTGCACAGTTTTTATGATCCAGAAATTAATGTGCAGTTGTTGTATATAAAACATATTCCACAAAAAGAGGAGGGACTGTATGTGCCCAGCCTGCTTTCATTCATACAAACAGACGCTTTTAAGCCTTGATTCACACTAAACTTTCTACACATAATGGGGTTGCTCACTTAGTACATAACATGATCTGTCTTAACCACAGAAGAGGGGGGGAAAGTCCTTTCTCTTGAATGGAGATTTAATAGCATTAATACTTACCGCTGAATACATCATCATTTTTTTGGGGTCAGCATTGGTAGCAGCCTTTGTGATATCTTCCAAAATAGCTTTCACAAGGAGACCTGGAGGGACATGAGGAAGAAGATGAATGCCAGAGAAGCCAAGAAACATTTCAGAACTTACTGCTGTCTTCTGTCCTTTATCAGTTATAAGGGATTTACTTTTCAACTAAGGATAACTGAGAAAGTCTAATGTTCTTAATTCAAGGAAATATTAAATTCCAACTAAGTATCTCCAATAGTAACCAATGTCAAGAATAATTGTATTAGTCATTGTAGGACTCCGGATATCAGTTTTTGAGTTTTTCCAGAGTCTATAAAATGTGGGTTCTCATTAAAGTGGTCTGATGGCTTCTCTTCAGGCAAGTATTTCAAGTGATGTTTTTGGTTATTTTTGATCACTTTCCCTTAGTTTTCGCTTTATGAAACTCAGTTAAGAACACTATAGACCAAAGTCTGAGTACAGTGGCACTTTAAGATCAACGATGTCTAATTCTGAGCACAAGCTTTCGTGTGCACGCACATTTCTTCAGATACATTGAAGCAGACTTCCTCAAGCCTTACATATAGGTAGAGAGGGAGGGGTAGTTCCCAGGAAGGGCTAGGTGGAGTCGAGATGCATAAGTCATTGAGTGATAAGTATAGCTGAGACTGGATTAAAGCAGTTGGTAAAACCTGTGAATAGCAGCAAATTAGCACTTAAATAAAAGAGCTAACAAACAGATATGAGAACTAGGTTTGAGTCCAGTGTCACTTTTAAGACCAACAAAGTTTAATTCAGGATATAAGTGAGAACTGAGTAACTTACATGCGTAGATACACACTTCTTAAGATACATTAAAAAGGACTTCCTCAAGCATTACATATAGCTAAAGGATAGCTAAAATTGGATGAATGCAGTTGATGACCTATGAATAGCAGCAAATTTGCATACAGGTAATAAAAAAGTGATGTTATCCATATCACCCCCTCTGGCATGCCCACATAACTTCCGGGTGATGTTAGAAGTGGCGTACACATGTTTCTCCTCTGTGTCCCCCCACTAAAAATGTCCTGGCTATGGGCTTGTGTCCAGAGTAGTTTTAAACTGTTAAATAGATCCTTTGTGTGAATGGGAATGGTAATCAGATTAGGGCTGTGGTGAGACAGATCAATGGTTCTCCTGTCCTCCATTTCATCCTCACAACAACCCTGTGAGGTAGTTAGGCCAGTCACTCTATCTCAGTCTAAACTCATCTGTTATGCTTCCATGGCAGAGTGGGGATTTGAACCCATGTCTTCAGAACCTAGTCTTACCCTCTAACCATTACCCCATGCTGGTTTCCAGTGTCTCATCTGATTCATTCCTAAAATCTTCTGTATTCTTCAAACAAACCCATACATGTGGAATTGTACATTAGACACCAAAGTTCTAATCCTTAAACCTGTACTATACTATGACATATGAAAGCCAACCTTTCAAACAGATTACAGGTTTTCTCATAATCAAATAACATCAGAGCACAATTCATATGAAAGGGAAGGGTGTTTCTTTAGAACAATACATTTTATATTTTAAAAACAGTGTTCATTGTTGGTGTTACTTCAGCAAAAGCTTTACATACTCAAGGACACAAGACAGGACACACAGCGTATGTGTCACAGGGAATGGGGGCCTATTGAATACTTGCCTCCTTGCAGTCGTGATTTTTCTTCTCTTTTGTGGTCCCCAAAAACTGCGGTTATGGCTACCTCCAGCAGTGATTTCAACTTCTCCATTGTGCTCAATTCTACCCAGTCATCATTACGATACTTATGGAGAGACTAGTGTCAAAAAAGCAAGCTTAATGTGATCTATATCATAGAGGCAAGGCAGGCACATTATTCTAACAGTGTGGATGCTGCCACAGTCCCAAGCCACATATGTACGATCTTAGCCAAAAGGCTGAGCAGTGATGTGCGGGTGATCTGACTGTGACATCTGTCACCCCATTGATTGCCAGGGTTGATTTGGCTGATCTGGCTGGCTAGGCGGGTGTCCTCTACTTCCCTCATATGTGTCCCTCCCAAAGCTGTGTGCTCAGTGGAACAGGATGGCCATCCCGAGCCACATATGTGCCTTTCCACATAATCAGATGCTTATAAGAACTGGTATCTGCCTATTGCCTTACATGGGTCACTATAAACAGATCCAAAGCACCCTTCATTTCGTAATGGTTTTACAGGCATGATTATAATAAGGCTTACTTTCAAGTGAACAGTATTAGAATTAGGCTGTTGTACTGAATTTGCTTGACTTGAAATTAGTTGTATCTATGTGGCAAGTTCTATGAGCTTTAGACAGTCATGCAGTGAAGCGGTTGTGAAAGTGCTCCACCATACAGACAGACTGGCCAATTATTAACTTATGATGTGGTGTGCAGAGGTTACTTGAGGTCATTCCCTGGTGTGGTTGCCAACTTCCAGGCTGTGGCTGGAGAGTTTCTGGCATCACAGTAGGGTTACCAGCCTCCAGGTGGGGCCTGTAGATCTACTTTTACAACTGATCTCCAGCTGACAGAGAGCAGCTCCTCTGGAGAAAATGGCTGTTTTGAAGAGTGGACTCTATGGTATTGTACCATGCTGAGGCCCCTCCCCTCCCTAAACCCTGCCCTCTCCTGGATCCACCCCCAAAGTCTGCAGGTATTTTCCAACTGATACCTGGCAACCCTAGATTACAGCTGATCTCCAGGCAACATAGGAAATGTTCCCCTGGAGGAAATGGCTTTGGAAGGTGGGCTATGGCATTACACTCTGCTGAAATCCCTCCCCTCCCCAAACCCAGCATCCTCAGACTCCACCCTCCAAATCTCCTGGAACTTCCCAACCCAGAGCTGGCAACCATATCCCTGGACATGAAGCCCACCAGGGGTCATTTCGTAGAAAAAGAGGTGCAGGAGCTCATTAGCATAACTCATTAGCATAACTTATTTGCATATGCCACACCCCCTGGCATCACCAGAAGTGCATCAGAAGGCAACACCCACCACTCAGGCTCCACCCCTAGGAATTGTCTTTCCACTCTGGGGGCTGTCATTCCAGTCCCAGAGTAGGCTATCTGGGCCCAGGAGGAATGCTACATGTGCTGCTTTGTGCTCCTGCTGGAAGCTGAGGGTGGGGCTTGCCGCCACCTGTGCTTCCAACTGCCGGAGCTCCGCTCCTACGCGCTCCTGCTCCAAATGACCCCGGAAGCCCACTATGTATTGGAATTTCTTCCCTTCCTCTCTATTGCCTGATACTATCCTACTGTGGAGATTGGCACAGAAAGAGACAGCAGAGCAACCAAGAAAGAGAGGATACCTGTGCTACTTATTGCCACTGCTATCTGCCAACTTGCATGTACCTTCTCCCTCAGGCCTCAGGGCCACCTGTGGAATATGGCAGGATGTGGTGTGAATGGTTCCTGTCTGCTCACTCAGACTCGGCTGGTGCTGTGGTAGGTGTGGCCTTGCCTACTCCTCATATTTTAGGGGCATCGTGTTCACATGGGACCCCATAAAATATGGAACTAGCACTGAATTTGCTCCTTTCATCATTGCGGGGGAAGCACATGTTACTGATTGTTTTGTGATCATTTTTTCCCAAATGTAACTCATGGGGGCTGGGGTTTTTTTCAATGGGAGAATGTCAGGAGAAGTGGGACTATTTAGTGCTTTCCTCCTCTGCCATTTTCCAGCTCGAAAATGTCCCTACCAAGCTGCTTTTATCTCAGTTGGAGAAAATGTGTAGGTACTCAGTGGGGCTAAAAGTGGAGAAGGCATATTTCAGCAGGAAAATGGCAGGGAGAAAAGGGATTAAAGAGCCCCTCACCTCCATTTTGTTCTCCCCCACCAAAAAGCAGAATCAACAGTTAGTTTGGTAAAGACAATGAAACCTTTTGAAATAGTCATGGAACTAAACATAGCTCCATCTTGGCCTGGCCAAGGGGAAGAGCAAGTAGTCAATCTCACTCTGCCACATGGCCAGTTGTTGTTCACCTTGAATTCTGGCATGGCCAGAGGTGATCTTGGAACATGTGATGTGGTCCTGAAGGGCTCTTTTTGTGGAAGCTGGATAGGCTATAATAGTTAATTAAAAATACCTGAACAAGTAAGGTATCATATGCATTCCAGAGCTTGTGATTGTTCACATCCAGAAGAGTTTTCACATCATATCCTAGTTTAGGTGCTATTTGACCTAAGAATGGCTGAAAGATAAAAATAAAAAAGATGCAAATCAGCAAACGGAATGATAAATTCTGTCCCTGCATTGAGTAACATGACATGTATTACAGTAAATGACAATAAATGCTTTCAACATCAGCATTTACTGGCAATTACAGAACATCCGAAGACCCACCAACTGCTTGTGACAAATAACCCAATAGTTTATTCTTGTTTCTATAACTTACCATTGAGCTTTTCTGCATTCACATTTTCCTTGCTTGTGTATTCCTGTTGCTTTGGGTATTTTTTTCTGTTTTGCACATGTCTTGCTCCCTCTGGTGGTGAATTCTATTTTACATTGGTTTATGTCTAGCATAAAAACCTGCAGGGTTTTTTTTTTAAGATGCAATATCAAATTGACAACTAGAGGGAGCAAAACACGTACAGAACAGAAAATCTGACACTAAAGGCATGTCCTTTGCTTCATTTGTACATTCTATGGTTTATCTGGTAATGCCCGTTTAGATAGCCTTTATCACAATAAAGACACTGGAAGGGTATCTCTGGCTGGTACAGCAGCAGGTGCCTGACTTGACAATAAACCATTTCCCACAATGGGAGCAGTAAAAATGCTTCTCTTCAGAGTGAGTTGCCCGATATCTATGAAATTGAGAGGCAAGAGAGAAGCTTTGCCTGCATATGTTAAACAGAGCAGCATACCAGTTCTCGCTTTTTGGCAGTCAACTTTAATCTACCATCAGACAGGAAAGGGGTTTCTTTTTGGACTGGATTTTTGGATTATGAGATTGGCTTTAAGCCTAGCTACAAGTTTTCTCTTGCCCTGAATTCTGAGACAGCTTTTCTTTTCTGTGGATCCTCTGATGCCTGGGGATGCTTGATTTGTGAACAAAGTCTTCCCCCAATCAGGGCAGTGAGAAGGTTTCTTTGTTACATTCTCTTCCTTAGTGGGATGGTGATCTGGGTCTAGCTGGTGGAAAAGTCTCTTCCAGTCATCAGTAAGAGTTACCTGGTGGTGTTCAGTAATGCCCACTGTGTTGTAACCTAAAGAGATGTCCACAACTGGGGCATTTCTACAACTTTCTACAGTACGGGATACCTAGTAGTTAATGGGGAGACTTCCCTAGCATCAGTATCACCACAGTGTTGTGTAGTTCTCATATCATTTCCTAGAAACAGATCTAATCCACTGAAATTCTGGGTAAGTCCACTCAGAAGCTATCTCTATGATTTCGTACCCCATAATAAAATATATCTTATTTAGCTGCCCAAAGCCTTCCTGTGTACAAAATCATACTGAATTTGCACTTCTGGCCCAGGGCTTCCTTGGTGCAAGGTCTCAAATGACACTGTCTTATTACCTTCGTAAAACCAATGGTCCAACCTCAAAATTTTCTGCATTGATTGGCAAGAGCAGCATCTTGATAGCTTGCACTGTTTGCAGGAGTATTTCAGGCTTGTCATTCTGAAATTCCAACTAGGACAGCATGGTGCAAGTCTGCTGCATGTTGTTTCCAGAGAGAGCAAATAGACAAGAATCCAAAGTGATTTCCTTTTCTTCAGTAACTCACCAGTACTTCTCCAAAAGGTTCCTGAATTTGCTCTTCAGTAGCCACATTCCTCCATTGATCCCGCAGAGGCTGGGATTAATTGCAGATGAGCCCCGGAGAGCTTTAGCTCTTCTGATCAGCACCTCCTGGTGATCCCTGGGCCAAGGGATGTCTGCTTAGCCTCAACCAGTGCAAGGGCTTTTGCCCCAACCTGAGATCAGGGCCCTGCAGGACCTATTACAGTTTCTCAGGGCCTGTAAAATGGAGCTGTTCTGCCAAGCTTTCAGTTGAGGCTGCGGACGTTCAACCATTCTGGCCTCCCCTGTTCATGGCCCCTTCCCAGTGCCCTGCTGCTTTAGATAACATTATTACTTGGGCACTAGAGATTTTTATTCACCTGACATGAGGCATGGGTTCTTTTTCATTGTCGTTTATTGTGCGGTCTGTTGTTTTATGGGTTTTATTGCTTTTATTGTTTTATGAATCTTAAGTTGTAAGCCACCCTCAGCCTACTGATGGGATAGGGTGGGAATAATAATAACAACAATAATGACCTGGAAGGTTCATCTCATAATGCATGCAGTTCAAGAAAGTCTACACTTTGATCAGACAAAGGAAATGTTGGCACTATGTGTCTGTCCAGCACAGACCTTCCCTCCAGTTGGGGATTAATAAGGCAGGTTTGTGTTGTCCAGATGCTTCTACCCTCACCCCAACCCCGAGCAGCAGCAGCAGCAGCAGCTGCCGCCTCAGCCACTGATGATATGGTTGGCACATCTCAAAAATGTCCAGGTTCTTTGAGTGAACAATCTAGTTCATTCCAATTTCATTTACTGGCATATACCGATATTCACTAGGTCAGGTTACGTAATATGTTAGAGACCTGACCTTCCTTCGCATCCACTACTGCAGGGGTTGCTAACCCTTTCTTTAAGCTATTTCCCATCTGCTCACATGTTGCCAAGTTTTGTTCTGTCTTACAAACAGGACATGGATTAGGAAGAACAGCAGAAATGAAGCTGTCGGCTCAGCAGCACAGAGAAAAATCCTATGAAATAAAGACTTTTTCTTTTTTAAAAAAGGCCAGAGTAGATCTTTTCACAGTCTTTTCCAGAGTCTTCTAGGGGATGCACCAGTTACTCTGTAGCATCTGGCAAGCTACCAGTAGCTCGCGAGACTATTGGAGACCCATACACGATTCATTTTATTACAAATAAAACAACCCTGGGAAGTGTCATAATGTTATTAGGAAGGAAACAGGTTTATAATCTCTAGAGCTGTAAAAGTAATTTCAAGAAATGGCATGGGGCTGGTTTTCAGGTAATCTACTGAGAATGCTTTCTTTTTCTTACCATATAGTCTTTCAGTTTGAGCTTGAATGCACCTGAATCCATGGTTTCCTTCAGAAGTTTAAGAAATCGTGGACAGTCAAGGATAGGATAGGATAGTAGCTGAAACAAAAAATAATAAAATGCATTAAGCAGAAGAGCTCCTGTTACTGTGGCCAGTCCCTAATCTATTCAAGTTTTTTACAGCTATGATACTCCAAAAATAAAAGCTGGAAAGCCAAGGACACAATCCATGCAGTACCTTTTATTAGGGCCAACCCAATGACACACGACACAGCACAAGCTTTTGAGTTCCCCAGAAATCTTTATCAAACTAGATGCTACTACTAGGATGAGGTTCTCTTTGTACATTTTATTTATTTTGCAGTACACTCAAGATGTTCCTAATGAACATCAATGTTAGCAAAAGCTTTGTAGCATTCATGGTATTTGTTCTCAAAACAATCCAGTAGAGTTGCCAGGCACTCCCTGACCACCAGTGCGGGATGGGGGAGGGGAGGGTTACCAGATCCAGGCTGGGAAACTCCTGGAGATTTGGGGATAGAGCCTGGGGGGAGGACAGGACAATGCTATAGAATCCTCCCTCCAAGGCATGCATTTTCTCCAGGGAACTGACCTCTGTAGTCTGGGGATGAGCTGTCATTCCAGGGGATCCCCAGGTCCTACCTGGAGGCTGGCACCCCTAAATTAGGCTATGAATGTAAATGTAAAATTCTTCCCACCTGCAAATCTCCTCTTACTCCATGTATATGTCTGAGTATATACATGAGAGCATATGTCTGAGTGAGAGACTCTAACCTAATGTTTAGGCTGTATATACATATATAATATCTTACCCGATCCTGTTTACGAGCCAAAGTATGAACTGGAACAGGCTGCCAAGCAATGCGTTGGTTCCATACCTGGCCACCAGTTGGAGGAAAGAGGCCAGCTAAGTTGCTTTGAGCGCTCATAATCGTTCGATCAACGTCTGTGCTTAGGACATAAATCTAGAGAGGCAAAACATGAGTAGATCAGAGTACTGCTGACTTTTGTTCCTGTCAACTAAACACCAGATAGAATGCTGAGTGAAGTGGGCATGAAGCCCAATAATATCTTTTCTTTCTGTCAGTTGCTAAACGAGAGCTGAAGAACAGTGCAGTGTTACACAGAACATGGAACTCCCAGAGTATGCCTGGCTGAAAGGATCAAGGTAGACACACGGGGGATATGAGGGTTTTGTAAGGGTGCCACTACAAAGAATGACCTGTTTGTCTCTAGTGAATACCCTCCTTAGAACGGAGGGCCACTGAGTATGAGCTTGATGAATAGACAGGCGTCTATGGGAACAGCCTGTTCTCAGGCCACAAAGGGCTTTACAGGTGATAACCAACCATTCAAATTATTCCTCAAAGCAAATCACCAACCAGTTTAGATTCTTTAGCACTGGTAAATTACATTCCCCAGGACTTTACACCAGTCAGTCAGCAATCCCACCATCTCATCTTTGCACATAAAGATCTTCTGGACAGTCACACTGGTCACCAGTTAGTCACCACTGGTACAGATTTGGCATGTTCATCTGTTTGGGAGGCTGATGCATTTCGTGTAGATATGTTGACTTTGATAACAATATTCATAGAAACATTGTTGCTGAGTGAACAGTTCCTCTACTCACCTCCTTTCTTTTATATTCAAGGCTTAAAAAAATTCCATATTTATTCCTCAAATATCGTCCAAGTTTGTAGTGTTGCTTTATTCCTTGCTGTGGGAGCAGTAATAACATGGGTTATGGTCTTAATTTGTTTTATTGCCACTTGTTTCTACCTGTTTGGCCCAGGCTAGCCCAATCTTGTCAGATTTTGGAAACTAAGCAAGGTCAGCCTTGGCTAGTATTTGGATGGGTGACCTCCAAGGAATACCAGGGTCATGTTGCAGAGGCAGGCAATGGCAAACCACCTCTGCAATGTCTCTTGTCTTAAAAACAAGTCTAGCTCACCACCTAGTGGTGCATGTTAATGAGCTAGAGCTTTTGCCTGCCAGACAGTCTTAGGATCTCTTGCCTATGCTCCACACACTGCCATACGATAATTAAATTTCCACCTGTTTGAACAAACCATTTTGGAAGAGGGAAAGTACTCTGCATATTGTATGATAACAGTGTCAAATCACAAAAGGGTAAAATCATTGACTCCTGGAAGAGTAGAGTTGATAATTTTTGCCTGCTTGTTTCACAGTTGTGTTAGGATAGCATCTACAGCCAGCATGCTGTAGTGTTTAGAGTGTTGGACTGCTGTGAAGTATTGCTGGGTGACCTTAGGCCATTCATACACTCTCAACCTAACCTACCTCACAGGGTTGTTGTGAGGATGAAATGAAGGAAAGGAAAACAATGTAAGCCTCTGGGTTCCCTTTTGGGGAGAGAAGCAGAGTACAAACTAGATTTAAAAATAAATAAATAAATAAATAGAATTGAAGTCTGGAATTTGGCACAATCGCCAAGATTGGTCACAAGAGAAATTGGACTGTTTTCCCGCAACAATTTTTGTTTTTATCCCTCTGTAACTTTGACTTGAATAATACAATCACTGTTTACAGCATTGCAAATATTCTGTTATCATTTCTTGCCATTCTGCAAAGCTTTGCTGATATCAAGTTGCACTTTTCCTTTACAGTGGGGGGGCATACAGATGCTTCTGATTCTGGCCGCCATGTATCGAGGGTGCGAGGGCAATCCAATGGCGACATCTGTCACCACACCCCCAGCAAAATTGGACCCCCAAGCCATTTTGAAAGCTTAAAAAATAAACTTTGAAGAAGAAGAAGAGGAGATTGGATTTATACCCCACCCTTCACTACCCAGCGGCTTACAAATGCCTTTCCCTTCCCCTCCCCGCAACAGACACCCTGTAAGGTAGGTGGGCTGAGAGAGCTCTCCTCTTTTTTCAAGAACAGCTGTGCCAGAACTATGGCTTGCCCAAGGTCATCCAGCAGGTGCAAGTGGAGGAGTGGGGAATCAGACCTGGTTCTCCCAGATTAGAGTCTGCACACTTAACCACTACACCATGGTGGACTTGGGGACACAGTATCATCGAATATGACCTTCAGTCAGACTCAGTTGTAATTTCTCTGATATCCAATAGTTCGGATCCAACCAGCTTTTCTACTGGTGGAAAAGGAAGTGTGGGGTCCCCTTTGACCAGTAAAGATTCTATGCTGAGGACCACGGGGCCTGTAAAGACAAAAGCCATGAAGTATGGGAGCTGTAGCAAGGATGGGAATTGGGTGACATCATTGAGCAAAAAACTTGCTGGATCCAACTTGCAGCCAGACAATAATTTATTAAAGTAACCCTATAGGAGCAAAATACGGTGCAAATGCAACTAAATTGCCTTTTTTATAGAGTGCTTAAAAATTCGGCTTTTAAAAATAAAAGTGAAGTAGGAATGTAGAAACTGACTCCCAGGAATGCAAACTTGAACAGATGCTGTCTTGACTCCATTGTATTCCATTGTACCTAACTGGCACTGTTATTAGTGGAGCAAGCTTAGTTAATAATCATGTAATGGAATGCCAATTCCTTTATGGTGATTAAAGTATAGTCAGTAATTTTCAAAAGCAAACATCAAACCCTGGTGAGTTGCCCATATCCTTGTGGCCAAATGGTTTCTTGATAGGAGTTTGTGGGAAAAGTTGAAACGGGACTTCTGTCGCCATGTCGGTAAACCTGGTAGAATGGATTGAAAACTGAATTAACTTTCAGAAACTAAATAAATATAGAGTTGAACAGCCCCACGTACTTAATATTCCTGCTGAAATGATCAATAGTCCAAGCTGCTGAAAATAACTAACAATGGGCAATCCTAAACATAGTTACAGCTTTTGAAGCCGACTAACTTCAATGCATCTAGAAAGGTGTAACTTTGTTTAGGCTTGCAATGGTATTGCTGCATTTCTGCTAATCCAGTTTAGTAAAATGCAGTCTTATTGCTCCAGAAGTATAATGTTGTTAACTGTAATGTTCCGTTAATGCTATAAAAATGTTACTCTAGCTGGTAGGTAGATACACAAATGTTTAGCACTGTAGTGTAAATTAGGTGGAGCAATCTAGACATGGAATCAAACAAATCCTATTGGAATCATTGGATTTTAAGTAGATCCAGGTGGGTAGCCATGTTGGTCTGAAGCAATCGAATGAAGTTTGAGTCCAGTAGCAACTTTAGGACCAATTAAGTTTTATTCAAGGTATAAGCTTTCATGTGCAAGAACTTATACCTTGAATAAAACTTTGTTGGTCTTAAAGGAGCTACTGGACTCAGTTTACAGCTGCCTCGGTGTTGCGCCGCCGTTTGCCTGACACTATTGGTCAATTTCACACCTGAAGCCGCGGGGCTGCATTTTGACCCGCGGCTTCGCCGATTTCCCCGCAGTTTTGTGATCCTGTTTTTTGAGGACCACGAAACTGCGGGGGAAATCAGGCAAAGCCGCGGGTCAAATGCAGCCCCGCGGCTTCAGGCGTGAAATTGACTAATAGTATCGGGGAAAATGGCGGCGCAACACCGAGGCAGCTGTAGTGGGAAATCAGCCCTTATCAATTCTTACTCAGAAGGAAGTCCCATAGATTTCAGAGTTTCATTGCAGTGCATTGTATTCATACAATACAAATCCCAAAATAAAATCAGTACAAATTTTGCCATTGGCTTTGCTTGGTAATGATTGCCAGACAAGGATAGTGTTGTGTTTTAACTATTGTAGCTTCTTTTAGTGTTGATGCTTAGGGAGACTGTAGTCTGTTGCTGCCCTAACCTGGGTAGCCCAGGCTAACCCAATCTCGTGAGGATATTGGCTGATAAGCGAAATCAGCCCTGGTTAATATCTGGATGAGAGACTACAGTCCAATCTGCATTGGTCTGTCTGGCTGCTGTGCAGCCGATAACACATCATTTCAAAAATTCCGGCTGCATCTCATCTCGCATCAAGCCTCCTATTGTTTTGTCTCAGCATTGGCTGTCTGCATCATTTTATTGCCCTCTAGTGGTGACTCCAAGGTCACTATGGCATCTCACCGCATTATCCAGATTTGGTTTTAAGATGGTCCAATTGCTCCTCCCCGCCCTTGAGCCGCTGTGAGCAATAAGCAGACAACTGGAACCGAATTCTCTCCCCCCACCCTCAGTTGTAAAAGCAGCCAGGGAACATTTTTCTGCAATCATTTTTTTTTTTTGCTGGTGGGTTAGAAGCATGCCCACCCCTGAACCATGGGGCAGCCTCCAGAACACCCTGCTTGGCAACCACTGGTTTTCTGTATTTTTACCCAGCTTGTTCACTTTCCATCCCCCTCTGGCCCCCTCTCTGCCTCCCCCTCTACTTACCCCCTTTACTTTCTGCAGGGGGTGTCACAGGTGCCATTTCCTCCCTGCAGCACAGTGCCCTGCCAATGCCCAAGGAGGCCTCCCCTCTCTCATGCTCTCCCCCCCGTGCCCCTGCGGTTGCCATGGTAAGGTCTGATGCAGATGGCTAACTTTTATGCTGAGACAAAATAGGAGGCAAAGGGGAACCATATACAATGGCGGCATAGCAGACCGAAACTACATTACACAGCAGATGCAGATTCAGCCTACCAAGCAAGTCTCGGGTTGCTCTGTAGAGGGAGACAATGGCATCATCATCACCACCACCACCACCACATGGAGACTGGCTACCCTGTGAGTGCAATCCTATGAACAATTACTTCGGTCTAAGTCCACTGACATCAGTGGATGGATAGGACTGCACTGTTAGTATTGCTCAATTATTTTGCAAGGGAAGGACACAGTAAAAGGAAACACATCTTTTCCTTTTGGTGGGTAAACAGAACTGAAGAGTTTATTGTGCAGAAAGAATAATTTGCAGCTTTACACATCTAGCAGGGATCAGAGTTGCCAGGTCCCCCTGGCCACCAGTAGGCGTAGGGTTGCCAGATCCAGACTGAGAAACTCCTGGAGATTTGGGAATGGAGCCTGGGGAAGACAGGGATCTCAGTGGAGTACAGTGTCATAGAGCTCACCCTCCACAGCATCTGTTTTCTCCAGGGGGACTGATCTCCACAGTCTGGAGACGAGCTGTAATTCCAGGGGATCCCCAGGTACTGCCTGGAGGCTGGCAACCCTGTCATTGTCAGCAATGCGGTAAAGGAGCCTCACACTTACCATTGTCACAAATTTCATTTCCCTTCCTGCTCCTGTGGCTCTTTGAAGAAGCAGAATGAAGCAGAGGCTGAGAAAAGAGAATCCAAAGCCACTGAGGCTGTGTGCCAGGTATGGCACTGATATGGTCATCCTGATGGCAGGACAAAAATACTTTTAAGGGAAAGCAATTTTATAAAGGACAGACAAAGGGGTGGAGACTCCATGCTGCTCCCATCTGCCCAGCCTCTTTCTGGTCATGCTTCATAAGATGGAGTGTTGGGGACTAGAACTAGAAAATTAGAAACCATGTGACGGTTCAGCATACATTTGCCCAAGTCTCATAATATGTCCTGTTGACATACTAGGGCTAGTGCTAGGCTTGCCAACCCCTGGGTGGGGGGGTCCCCTTATTTTGGGGGCTCCTGACCACTGCCTGTTTGGAGCTTGCTGGTGGGCCAAGCCCAGCTCCAAACAAGGACCACCCCCTCCCTCCCTTCCTGTGTGATTTAAAGGGCCCTCCTGCTGATTGGCATGAGCACACAGCCCCCTGATCAGCGGGAGGGCCCTTTAAAACCTCAGGAGGAACAGGAAAGGGTCTGCCACCAGCTGCATGCCTGAACTCCAAGCGGCAAATTTAAAGCTTCCCTTTTAATGGTTTCTTGTGAACGGGGGCCAGCCCACACCTGAATTCCAAGTGGCAAATTCACCACTTGGAGTTCAGGTATGGGTGGGCAGCCAGCCCCTGTTTACAAGAAACCATTTAAATGGAAGCTTCCCTTTAAATGGTTTCTTGCAAGCAGCCGCTGCTGGCACCTTCTAAGAGGCTGCATCTCCAACATGATGATGTCACTTATGCACTATGTCATCATATTGGGGAGTCCCCTCCCCCTCCTGGAATGCCCCCCAAAGTACCCTGCTGGTAAGAGGTAAGGACCTGGCAACCCTGCCTACTGCTAACTCCTGAGACTTGGTTCCTTGCCTCTTTGGGCCTGTCAGCATATTCTGAGCCTGTTTATAGTATCATGGAATTGTCATGGATGTTCTCTCAGCCAGCTTCAGTTTTCTACATCAAGTGTCTCAAATGGTGGAGGGGAAAGATTTGGGAGCAAGATTTGCCACTTACCACCCTTCAAAGGCCATGCAAGTTAAGTTCATTCATCACTTCTGTCTTTCTTCCTCTCCCATCCAGAAGTCATGGTTTCCTTCCTGAAAGGGACTATTGCCATGCAACATTCACAGATTATCATCAGTTGTCTGACTACATCCAAAGTCTCTCATGACCACCAGAGATGCCTCTCTGAGGCCATTCCTCTCTCAAGACTCTAAGTCTCTGCTTCAGCCCTCCACAAGGTAACCTACCTTTGTTGGCCAGTTAAGTGCCCTTCATAGCTCTTGTTAATGGATTAATGTGATGTAACCTACCACCTGTACCCACTGTAGCCAGACTTTGGATTAGAACCCCATAATGCAGCTGGGACATGGAGTGATGATCCTGCAGAAAGTCACTGCATTTTTATTTCTTAATTTGGTCTCTCCTGGGGTTGGAATAAAGCTTGTAGCAACTTATTTCTAGGAGGCAAGGGGATTGTCAGTGCTCTGAGGATTTTCCTCCATTTTAAAGGGAGGAAGGACATCAGATGGCAATTTGCCTGGGAATTTATTTATATATTAATCATATTTATACCCCGCCCTCCCCGTGATAAAGGCTCAGGGTGGTTCACAGTCAGTACATAAAATACAGTTAAAACAACATAAACTCATATAAAACAATTCAATTATTAATACAGTTCATAAAGTGCTGGATATAGTTACTCAAGATGGTTTATTTCAGTGTACTCTCTAAGAATCCTTCTGCTCAAGATCTTCCTGCGGCTCAGGCTAGATGTTAAAACCAAGAGTCAGGGCTCTATAATACTGGTGGCAACCTAGCTGAAGGCCTGGCAGAAGAGCTCCATCTTGTAGGCCCTGCAGAACTGCAAAAGGTCCCTCAGGGCCTTGATCTCCTCCGGGAGCTTGTTCCACCAGGATGGGGCCACCACCGAGAAAGCCCTGGCCCTGGCAGTAGCAAGCCTGGCCTCTTTAGGGCCAGGGAGGGTCAACTGATTTTGAGACCCCGACCGAAGTGCTCTCTGGGGTAGATATGGGGAAAGGCAGTCCCACATCTACCTACATCCACCTTCCTTCCAAATTGATAACAGTGTCTCAGTTAACTGATTTCCTTAGAGTCCAAATACACAAAAGGATCTGCCAGATATTTGATGGTGATGTGCAAATATACCAGTCTCTCAGGTTGATGTCTTTATGCCTGTATGTTTTCTCCTCCAGAACTTAGTCACACCAAAAGGCTACAATAGAAGTCCATTTGTTATTCTTTTAAAACTATAAACCTTATCAAAGAAACTTCACTCCAATGTCTCCTTCCCTGGGACAACACTTTTCAATCTAACTGTTATCCACCTGAATAGCCAGTAAGGTTTAAAACTTTTGACTTGTTCAACCCAATCCCATTTGAGAAACATTTTACTTCTCCCTCTATGTACACACTTTTTGGGTATAAGCCTCTAGAACTCGCAATACATCTGGTGAAAGATCCCAGCAGTAGCAGTAACAAAACCACAGCAAGCTTTTTCATCAAGTAGTGCCTCTGCAACCCAGCACAGGTACCTTGGCAATTATGAGCTGGTTTCCATCCCACCCCTACCACCTCTTCTGTCTCCTTTCATCAAACCTTTGTCTTTGGGACAAGTTTGTATGTTTACCCCCGCCATATTATTAGACTTGGGTTAGAAAACAGCAGAAGTTATGTGTGTATATGAATGTGCACTTTTTGTACTTTACATCCTTCTCTCTAAGTCCCTGTGCTACTAGTTTTCTTAATAAAGGCTCAAGTTCCATCCCATACCTGTTTATTTCTGGGGGCTTTCCCACTCTTTGCTGCCCAGATTCCAGATCTTGATAGACACATGGCAGTAAACCCCATTAAGAATTGCCCAGAATACACCTGTGTAAGGGCACAAGACACAAAAGGGGGACTCTCCTATAGCTGCGGGACATACATTTGTAAGCCATTTGGGTAACACCACCAGAGGATACACAATCAAGATGGCAGCATCTCTATACAGCCACAGGCTGTGTTGGGGTCTCTAATATTACCTATTACAGTTTTTTTGAAACAGCACAAAAGAAGTTAAGTCTCTAACTAGCTCCAAAAACCACTGGTTCCATCTTGTTTATGCCTAAAAAGTACTGACAGTCACTTGAATCGACTGTAAATCAGTGCAGGAAAACACAGCCCATGGGAAGGGGCTCTGACTCAGAGACAGAGTATCCACTCTGCATGCAAAAGGTCCCAGATTCAATCCCTGATGTTTCAGGTTGAAAGGATCAGGTAACAGGTGATGTGAAATACCACTATCTGAGATCTGGCCAGTTGGAATAGACAACACTGATCTTAATAGCCCAATATTCAATATAAGGCAGGCTTCATGTGTTAAGAAATATGGTCAAACTTATTTTATTTATTTATTTATTCATTAGATTTATAGGCTGCCCTCCCCGCAAGCGGGCTCAGGGCGGTTAACAAATTGGGCATGTATGCCAAACAGTAAAACAGTTAAAAACAAGATAAAACAATCAATTACCATAATTTATAATGGTACAAAGTGCTCTTGCTGTCTGAAAAATCAGGAAACAGAACAGTTGGAATAAGTATTTAAACTTTGCTTCTTCTAGAAAAATCACAATATTTAGTTACGCTGCCTGCCACTGTATTCAGAAAAGCAGGAAAAACACTTCTATAATCCAAGTTCTCGTCTAAGTGTTATCAGTGAGCAAGCATCAAGAAAACATCAAAAGTACTAGTCTAGTAGTGCTTTTGAATTGGTTCATAGTACTGTTGAATCAAATTTAGTACACTCTGATAAAAGGAGTCATTTAGTAGCAATTTTCTATGCTATACTAGCTGAAGCAGAATCAGGGCTGGCTCCAGGTATTTCTGCGCCGTAGGCGGGCGCAGATCCCAACCTCCCGGTTGGGCCTGGAGACCCAGCCATGCCGCCCCCCTCCTCTCCCCCCCCAGGGAGGAGGGGGAGGGCGGGCAAGCTGTGCCCTGGCTGGCCGCCGCCGGCCGCTTCCTCCTCCTCCTCCTCCCCCCCCAGGGAGGAGGGGGAGGGCGACTTGCGCCCTCGGTGGGCACTTTTTTGCGGCGGCAGCAGGGAGATCCTGCTGACCCACCACCTGCCGCTTCCTCCTCCTCCTCTCCCCTCCAGGGAGGAGGGGGAGGGCGACTTGTGCCCTAGCCGGGCGCTTTTTTGTGGCGGGGTGCCCGGTTAGGGCGGCGGGTTTTTTTTTTCCTGGGGGGGGGAGCAGGGTGCCATTTGGCGCCCCTGAGGCCAGCGCGCCCTAGGTGAGCGCCTAGTTTGCCCAATGGGCGATCCGGCCATGAGCAGAATTAAAAGTAACTGTATACAAGGAAAGATGGGAAAGGGACTTGTTAATGGACATATTTGAAAGTCAGTGGACTAGTCTTCACAAAGATATGAAAAATTCCAATGAATGTTGCTGTAAGTGTGAACAACCTTAAATAGGTATCGGTGGTATCTGACACTGGAAAAATTAATGAAAATATGACCTTCTGCATTAAATCAATGCTGGAAGTGTAAAGAGTATGATGGGTCTTTTATGTATATCTGGTAGCAATGCCCAATCATAGAGTACTTTTGGAATAAGGTACTTAAAATGCCAAGAGAAATTCATATAAAACTAAAATTGGATCCTGAAATGGCTCTTTTAAATTTTATGCCAAAATGAACTCAATCTAATAAGATTTGTTTAATGAGAAATTTAGTTACTGCTAAGGATGCTTCAGAGTATATTTATCACGTTGTGTACTGCATATATGCAAAATTAATATTAAAAAATTCAAAAGAACATCTATGCTTCTTTGTTTTGTCAGTAAAGTGGCAGATTAATTAATTTTCCAAAATAAGCTTCATTTACACCAGTTAGGTGTAGTGGTTAAGTGTGCAGACTCTAATCTGGGAGAACCGGGTTTGATTCTCCACTCCTCCACTTCCACCTGCTGGATGACCTTGGGCAAGCTGTAGTTCTGGCACAGCTGTTCTTGAAAAAGGGCAGTTTCTATCAGAGTTCTCTCAGCCCCACCTACTTCACAGGGTGTCTGTTGTGGGGAGGGGAAGGGAAAGGAGTTTGTAAGCCGCTCTGAGACTCCTTTGGGTAGTGAAGGGGGGGTGTATAAATCCAATCTCTTCTCTTCTTGTAGCTGCTGGATGACCTTGGGCAAGCCATAGTTCTGACAAGAGCTGTCCTTGAAAGAGCAGTTCTTGAAAGAGCTCTCTCAGCCCCACCTACCTCACAGGGTATCTGTTGTGGGAAGGGGAAGGGAAAGGAGTTTGTAAATCACTCTGAGACTCCAAGTGAAGGGCGGGGTATAAATCCAATCTCTTCTTCTTCTTAAAGATCCATTTTGTCTGTTCTAAATTTCATTGGGATTTCAAAAACAAGTTCAATGTCATCTTGCACTGTGACATAAAGTTGGAGTGAATAACCTTCTTCAGCCTTCCAACTCTATGAGTTTGAACAATGGTTTTACATTAAGATAGATAACTCAAATAAATATATAGTTATGGGTACTCTTTGATACCCAGTGATGACTCTTTAAAAGATACATGCCTGGTGATTATGAGAATCCAGGCCTTATGTCTACAGTTTCTTAATGGTATTGCACAGAATGATAGCTATCCAGTAGTCTTTCAGGTGAAGTCAGGGACTCTACCAGTGTAATACTTCAGATCCACAGATATCCCTCGCAGCTTTCCTCTTATTGAAGTTTGTGCTCCTGCTTTTTCTGAGCATGCGCTGGCCAACAATTGCCATGGCTTCTTTGGTTTGATCTTTGTCTGTATGTGAGAAGACTGCTGAAGAGGTGGAGGAAAGAGTCCTGGCTTCAGCTATATGCTGTTCCTTTTTCTTTAGGATAATTGTTTTGAAAAGTGTATGCGTTGTGAATTATCTATTGCTAATAGTAGCGCAGTCAGAGACGGAGGTATCAATAATATCAATGTACAGAACCTTATTTATTTGAAAAGTTGGGACAGACTCCCATGGGCATTTGAAATATCTGCATAAGAATAAGTGGGCAAGACATCTTTGTTCCACTGCATAGTCAATCAGTGAGGACATCAGTGCAGCACAATACCATGAACACAAGAAGCTGCCTTCTACTGACTCAGACCATAGGTCCATCAAGGTCAGTATTGTCTACTTGGATTGGCAGCAGCTCTCTAGGGTCTCAAGCAGATTATTTTGATAGATTATTTGTGCTGCTTTCTAAAAAGAAAAGATTAAAACAGCAACAGTAGGCACAGCTAGTACACCATTAGTTTCACTAACCCTTATCAGAACACTGAGCACAGTCATTTCAGGGATTTCAGTGGTTGCTGGACAGATTACAGATGGCTATGGACACTGATTGCAAAGTATATTGGCATCAATTAAGGTCAGGATCATCCCTCTTAATGAACGTAGGGCTACTAAGGGCCAACGTACACAATGTGATTTTTAATGAGTCAGGCCTGGGTTTCCTGGATCCAACTCACCTTCTCTGCAGCTGCACAACAGCTGTGGGACATGTCCTTTTTAAAGCCTATGGGAGCCTGAGTCATTCTGGGACTGTGCTGTAGTGGAAAGAAGGGCTCTCACTCCCCCTCCCCATGCTTTTTTCATAGATAACTCCCCACTGGGACTATTTGGGCTTGAGAAAATAGTGTGTGTGTGTGTGTGTGGGGGGGGTTTCCCCTATACTGCAGTCCCAAACTAGACTCCCACAGGCTTGAATAACAATGTTCCCTGTAGCTGTTTAGCTTGACCATAAGAATGGTGTGTTGTTTTTGTGGAAGTCATGGCAGTTCATGCCGACAGGCTGTTTCACAGTTTCTGTGTGGACAATGAAGATGTTGTAGATGTGTGTCAATGAGGGAACCAGAGAACCTGTGGAAATACCTAGCTGCCAGAGAATGAAAAGCGATTTGGGGCCCATGTATTATTGTTATCAGTTTATTATATATAGCAATACTACCTTACAATACAGCTTCTCCATATTATCATATTTTTTCACTCTTTCTCTGGAATTACTGTCTCTAGTAAAAACAGATTGTTAATGATACAGAATATTAACTTTACAATTATCTTGCAGAAGACTAGAGAGGTAAGCTTTCCTTATGTTCACAACCTCACGGATGTCTATACAAAGTAAGCCACCACAAGGAGATCATCTATATGGGAAGTGGGGCATTTTGTGTGGTTTCAGCCTTCTTAAAAATTCACACTCAGTGAATCCTGTGATATTCCTGGAGTTCTCTACAGCATCCATAGCCCTTTCCTTAAATCAATGTTCCCAGAGCTACTTGAAGTATCAGATAAGCAGTGTCTAGTTACTCCACCTTCATCCAGTTCTCCTCAAGGGATTGTCTACACTTTTTCAGTAAATCAGCCAAAATGAAAAAAAAAAAAAGAATTACAGCAGGGTTAGTTAGAATCCTCCGTAAAGATATGAAGGCCTGAGGAGAAGAACCCATAAAAATGGGATTCCCCCCCAACTGTTTTTGAGGAATGCTAGGAAAAAACCCAACCCCTCCAACAAAACTCCCATGCAATATTTTCTCTTTTTCAACTAGTGAAATGCTTGTTAAGACAAGGTTTTACTGACTGAAAATATGAAACATGAACACTTTTATAAGGCAATCTACAACATTAGATAATGATACTATGGATTATACTACATATTCTCAAGGACATGTTTATTGCTTAAATGTAAATAATTTTGGCAACAATTAATATGCTGTAATATGCTTGATAATTCAAAATGTCTGGAAATCTCTCCAACTGTGCAATTCTAAGCAGAGCTATGACTTTAAGCCCACTGTCTTTAATACACACAGAAGGGTGCAACTCTGCTTAGGAGGGCATTATGAACATGGAACTCCTGCATTATAACAGGTAGTCGAACACAAGGATTCAGTACTTTATTTTTCTAATGTATGCTTTGTAGGTATAGAGTTCCTCTAACAAACAAAAATCTCTGCATGGGAATCAACAGCCCAGAATAAATACAAAAAGGTTCCACTGCAATGAGAACAGCAGTACAATGCAATACAATTGTCTTAATAGAATGAGTGCATTGCATTCCCTGGACAGAGAACATTACAGGGATCTGGTGCATGATGGTTAGCAGCAATGGAACACTGACCATACTAAACCCTTTGCAGAATGTAATTATTGTACAGCTGAGTGATAATAGTTTACAATGGATGAAAGCAGTAAAGAGGGGGATTAGGGGAGACCGGGTGATGGTGCTGGCTGGATCCAAGCCGTTGGTTGTGGGCATTGACCCCAGACCAGCTGGGCACCAAACATTCTATAGACATGTCCATAACTGGATGGGGAATTACACGTGCAAAAAAGGCAGTTTGCACACCATCCCTCAGTTTGACCCAGCAGCCAGAAAGTGTTAGCATTGATATTCTGACTGATCCATTGCACAAATAAACTGGCTGGCTAATTCTGAATTTATATTATGAACTCTAGGCTGTACATGAGAATTTTTTATATTCAAAATATCTAAGTATGGCTGAGATTCTGTAACTGACAGAGACAGCCTGAACAGTCATGCCCTTGAAAGTCCATTGAGATCAATGAGCTTAGAAAGGTGTAACTCTCCTTAAGATGGAACTGTAAGAATTCCAGATGTTTGGAGTACATCTCTTGTTTTGAATTCAGTACATCCCAGATAATGTTAAATTTATTACTGAAAACAAGCTTTATTATTAATATGTGTTAACTTGTGGCAAATTGCTGGGTCCCCCCCCTTCAGAGATATTTGGCCAGAAATCATTACATAGTGAAAATTATTACTCTGTGATTGTTTAGATGGAATATCACACACATAGGCATTCTGGAAACAGTCTTTGCTTGTGTTTTTGTTTCTTCTTAATGTATCTTCACATTTTCTTTCTTTCCCAACAATATCTATATAGTTAGAAGAGATACAAACATGACAGCAGCCTGCTGCTAAATTCAGTAGAAATCAGGGAGTATTGTCCTGTGGGAGATAATTATGAAAAATTGGGATACGAAATCTATGCATTATCTCCACACACTGAACATTTGATCGACAGGTCTTGTTCAGATTTCATTCCCCACACTATTTCATCCAGAGAATGTGAATTGTAGCATGCCCCTTGAAACCCCAATCCTAAAGTTGCCAACTCTTGGTTGGGGAATTCCTGGAGACTGGGGGGGGGAGAGGATGTAGACTGGGAAGGGTAGGATTTCAGGGCACAGCCTAAGCTGTGTGTAACGCGATAGAGTCCACCCTCCCAAGCAACTGTTTTCTCTGCAGGAACTGATGTCTCTGGTCTGGAGATCAGTTATAATTCTGGGTGATCTCCAGACCCCACCTGGAGGTTAGCAACTCTTCCTGATCCTGCAAAAGAGGCAGAGAAAGAGGTTTTCCTAGGCGTATCAACAGCTGGAAATATTTATACCAGTTGGGGCCATGTGTGTAGTCTATCCCTCCATCCAGAAACCAAGACTGCCTGCACAAAGCCTTAATGAGAAAAATAAGTGATTATGCTTATCAGTTGTTTGGGAAGAGAAATGGGAGACAGCACTTAGTCCTTCCCCTGAGCATTTTGGCTCTAGCTTAGTGGAGAGAGTTAATCAGATGACAGAGTGATGCTACATCACCCATCATATTTTGCTCCACCATGATGCCAGTGATAGTGAACAAAATTTGCCTGAACCGTCTCTTTTCCATCTCAGGCCCAGTTATGTAGCGGGATTGCTTAGCGGCCAGAATTTATATGTTGTTGTCTGGTTATAAAGATTATAATATACAAATTACACAAACCAACCAATACTTTAACAACAACACTCCCCTGAGCTATACGTGACATTTCCCACTGGCAAAGCATGTGCTTCCATACCGAAGGTACCATGTTCAACCCCTGATATAAGACATGAAGTACGTGAGGTTGGGAAAGACTTTTCTTGCTTAATGCCAGATGAGTAGTCTGTAGCAGTGAAACAGGAGTCCAGAGGCACCTTCAACACTAACAAAGGTTCATGTTGGAATAATTTTGCTAGTCTTTATGGTGTCATTGGATTCTTCTTTTACTTTTTCTGCCTGAGACCCTGAAGAGCTATGGTCAATAGAATAAAGCAACACTGAACTGGATGGACCAATGGCTGATTTTGAGGAGAAGGCGCAAACAGGAGTCAGCCAAAACTCTTAATTTTATGTGATATGATGTTGCCTCTCTTCAGTCATCACACAAAATTCTTCTTTGGGTATAGAACTTCTTGGCAGTAGTGTCACATCTATTTTCTCTCATAATTTGGTTTTTTTGAACTGCTGATTTTATATTAATCTCTTCCATATTTTGCAATCATTCCCAGTTATATTGTCCCACCCAGCAAAAGATATTCTATTACCTTTCCTTTTTTCTTATCTCCTGCATTCACTTTTCCAGTTGTCTACTAAGACAGGAGAAACCAGATCAGCAAACTTCTGTAATGGACAAGCAAATGAGCAGCCTGGCAGGGTGATGGGGTAGGGGTCTCTCGAAGTGTCATTCCGAAAATACATCTCAATGGTGTGCTCTCTGATTTGCAGAAGCCAGAAAAAGAAAAGAAGGGGTAGGGAGAAAACAGTTAGATCAGTGCCCCCCAGGATGGTGCTGGAGAGCGCCACAGTGCCTGTCAGTGTGGTTCCTTATACACACTTCCTTCTTACTCAAAGCATCTCTTCTTGAAGTAAATAGTGAATCCTGGCTTTTCTTCACCTCAGGGAAAACCACAAAATACTACAGAAGAGCCCAGGAGGCCTAGCTTTTGTGTCTGTAGGGGGCACCCATTCAGAAACAGTTGTCTACTGTAGGAGGATGCTTGGCTTGGAATCTCCCAACATTTGTGGGACCTGCCACCATTTGTCATTGATCCCCTCATCCTGTGGCAGCCATTTTGTGATGCTACTACCTGTTCTCAGAATTCTAAAAGTGCTCAGAGGCTCAGGAAGGTTGGAGGCCGCTGAGCTAGATGATCATACCTGAGTATTCCTTTTCAGAGATGTGGTGTTTAAATCTAAAGGCATTGTCACCAAGGTATTTTTGAACAACTGATACTAGAGGCTAATAAGTTGCAGAGCTGTTCACGGGCATAAAAATAACCCTGTCCCTGATTATGACAAAAGTCTCAGGGCTGACTTATACTATGGAGTTCACAAGTTGTTTCTTGGTTCCCCACCCTGCCTTCAAATCAAGTGTGACTTGCAGGTTCACTTCAATCCCACCATGTGTCATCATGTTCAGTTTGGACTGGGACTGCAGCATGCAGGGAGAAAGAGCTTCAGCTTTCCCTCTTTTGCTGCTCTCCTTCCCTGAACTACCTCTAGGGGGCACTATTTGCTCTATTGGGGAAACTCCCATGGCTTTCCCCAACAGGGCAAATAACAAATAGCAGCCCTTGGGGGGGGGGAAGGTGTCTGAAAAGCCTCGTCTGAAGCAGAGCGAGTGTGTTGTGGCCTCTGCAAATAACAGTCTTGGGGTGGAGATGGTGATTCTCGTAAGGAAATGTCAGAACCTCCAAGGAGTGGAAGGAATCTCCTTGTGTGAAAGAACCCCCCCCCAGCTACTTGAGTGGAGAGTTAGTCACTCTCAGTATGGAAACTTATTAACCAGTAGAGTAGAGACAACTGTTCTTCTTGCAGATCAGGAGCTGACAAAAGGTTTGAGGAGGCACTCTCCAAATATCTCTAGTGTTGCATAAAAGCAGTTTGTATATATTTTTAAACCTCTCTCTACCAACTCTAACCAAAATTCACTGGTAAATATAACTTCCATCCCTTGCCTATTAGTCCAAATAAATTTGTCTTCTGTTTCAACTTTAAGTGTGCCTAGGTGCCTATTTTTGAAGGAAAATTCATAGAAGAACAAACCCTCCTCAAGCACAGTTCCTTATTTGGGGTAGGAGCTGACAAAGAATCCAGCAGTAATAAGGTGGGACAATAGTATTATAATAACATTTATTTACCACATAAGAAGAGTGAAACACTACTGAAAGGCTACCCAGTTAACATACGGGGAACTGAAATTCATAGGGAAAGTGGAGGGAAAATCTGACAGGAGTGTCCATTCGGTACAGTATGCAAGCTACTTTGACAAAATGAATGCCACATCTATTATATATTTCCTTCCTCTGCAGGTTGTAGTGTAGTTAGGATTGCTAGCCAGTGGCTGGCAACTGGTGGGAGTCTGGGGGATGGGGACAGTGGGGCACTGTTAGCACAATGGTGTTAAATCCCTTCTGAGGCAAACCCAGAAATTATGTCACACTGCTCTAGGAATCAACAGAAACTCTATGGTAAAATCATAGAGTTTCTGGCAATTTTTAGAATGGTGTGACATCACTTCTGGGTTTCCCCTGGAAATGATGTAATGCTGTCACTCTGGTGGTGATATTTTATTTTTCTCCCATTGGCTAATGGAGTGGTAAAAGGCAGCAGGGATTGCCTGCAGGAAGTCTCCTGCCATAGCAGAAGGCCTGCTAACTCTAGGTGTATAGTGGTTAGAGTGTCATACTAGGATGTGAGAGATCAAGGTTTGAACTTCCACTCTACCATGGAAAGTTGTTGGGTGACCTTGGGCCAATCATACTCTCTCAACCTAAGCTGCCTCACAGGATTATCTTGAGAATAAGATGGAGAAGAGAGTGATGTGAACTGCTTTGGGTCCCAGTTGGAGAGAAAGTCAGAGTATAAATGAACTAAATAATAAATGCTCCTAGATGCAGAAATAGTACACTTTTCATAATCCTGCTTATGAACCGTTGAACCACATCCTCTCTTGCAAAGGTAGATTTCAATGCACCAGCTTGTTATTTCATTCACAAGCTACTTAAATCTAGCTTGTGCATATAGGTTTAGTTCCAGCGACTAACAGGTGGTGGAACCATAATAAAATGCCCTGCAGCTGGAAATTCCAGAACAGTGACTTTCCTGTGTTGCTGTGTTATGCATACATATTTAATTAAAATATGGGTATGTTGCCAAAGATACTTTTCTGCCTAATATACTGCAAGCATAAATGTGCCGAATTGACATTTGGTTGCAAAGGAATATTGATTGTCAGTGATGCAATAAAATACTTACCCTGTATCTTCTTGATACAATTCAAAAATCTGGCAAGCGGCATATGGTGGCAACTTCTCATTGTAAGTGTTGAGCGCCATCTGGAGAGCACCAAGAGTAGTATCATGCTGTAAAAAAAAAATCACCGCATAAAGTAGTTGTTTTGAGGAGGAAAAAACCCCCTGCTACTGTTGATGTTGCTCTATTGTTTTTTAAATTACTGAATGCAGAAAATTATTAAGCAGCTCTGAATTTATAGACTTCTTCCTTCATTCCTCTTCAGGCCATAGGCTTTTAATTCCCATCCCCTTGCCAGCTCTGGGCTGGGGAATTCCTGGAGATTTGGGAGTGGAGCCTGTGGAAGGCAGAGTCTGGAAGGAGAGGGGGGACATCAGCAGTGTATCATGCCCGCTCCACAGCAGCCATTTTCTCTAGGGAAACTGATCTCTGTGGTCTGGAGATCAGCTGCCATTTCTGGGAGATCTTCAGCTCCCACCTGGAGGTTGGTAACCCTACACACCATTGCCAACTTGGATGGACATGTTTTTCCTGGCAGGGCTGTGGTGACTTCAACAGCTGCACAATGGGCAGAATTTCAGTAGGTGGAGCCTTATCTATTACAATACTGAATTTCTTCCAGTTGTTCAGGTTTTAAGAATCCTTCCCAGGAGGAAAAACAACAACAGATAACTCTAACAAGGGCCTCATTCAGTACCGGTTCCTTTTCTCTCCCTCTGCCCCCCTAGGCACCAGAGAGGGGAGGATGGTCAGAGGATTAGATCCTAGGTAAAGGTAAAGGTTTCCGTTGCTCGAAAGCCAGTCGAATCCGAATCTAGGGATGCGGTGCTCATCTCTGTTTCAAAGCCGAAGAGCCAGCGCTGTCCAGAGACGTTTCTGTGGTCATGTGGCCAGTGTGACTAGATGCCAAGGTGCATGGAACGCTGTTACCTTCCCACCAATGTGGTACCTATTTATCTACTTGCAATTTCTTGCTTTTGAACTGCTAGGTTGGCAGGAGCTGGGACCAGACATGGGAACTCACTCTGTCTTGCGGCACTCAGGTCTCAAACTGCTGAACTACCGACCTTCCAGTCTGCAGCTCAGCATCTTAACCACTTGCATTCATAACCTGAATGCTTATGACTAGGCTACAGTACCCCCCATTCATTCTGGTACTCCTCAGAAGGTGCCTAGATGTCCTGTTTTTCAGAAGATGGGCCCCTTTTTAGGCCTGTGTTCTGAAATATCCAAGTTTTGCTTCTCTTTAGTAAAAAGACTCAAAGTGACTGGAAAAAGGAGAGCAAGGGTCTTGGAAAGGATCTCAGCAACAATTGACACCTGGTAATTATATACAAATTTGCACCCCTGAACGTAAATTAGCATTTGCGAGTTTTGTTCCTCCTCACTCCCTTCTTCCATAGATGATTGCCCAAATTTCTAGTGAGTTTCTGGGTTCTACTAGAAGGTGCTAGATATAGCCACTTCCTGAATACCCCCCAACTATTTTGGAAAATAACTTTCTGAGGGGGGGAAACTACAGAAATGACAGAGAAACAGTTCTCTGGCTATATTGTGGTAATCCCAAGTGCTGTGATGGGGGCTTAAAGTGGACAAATACACACAATGTGTGGGTTTTGTATGTGATTTACCTCACAGGGCTGTTGCAAAGAATTAAAATGCCTTAAACAGTATATTTAACTAGACTCTATCTGGTGGTTTATCTGGTGGTGGTGGAAAGTGCCATCAAGTTGCTGCTGAGTTATGGTGACCCTGCAGGGTTTTCAAGGCAAAAGACAGGGGTGGCATCGCATGCTATTGCCTGCCTCTGTGCAGCAAACCTCATCTCTTTGAAGCAACCCTGTGCTTCCTTAGTACTAATTGGGGCTGCCTCTGCATAGCTTCTGAGAGGCTGCGGTCACACACGCCAGTTGAAGCAAAGGGGAAGCGAAGCTATTCCCTCTGGAGGAATATGACACACGGTTGCGAGATCACGCCTCCCTTTGTAGCTGCGGGTGCAACCTGTCACTGTGTGATCAAATGCAACTGCGGGTGAGTTGGGTTTTTTTTTGCCATTTGTTTCCCATGTGCATAAAATGAGGAATCGCACCTCCATGCTGAGGGCCCCCTATGAAGTATGTGAAGATGCTGCGAAGAGGAGGGGGGAAATGGCACAGAGCTGGGATGGCCTGATCAGACCATCCTGATGGCTTGGGAGCATGCTTGAGTGATCAGACAGGGGAATGTTCATTGGTGGCCCATAAGAACCCATTTACTACCGGACTTTCCTCAATTGTTGACAACTGCAGGAAGCTTCCCACAAGTTGCTGCCTGATTGCTCCCTTTAGATCTGTCAGGCATTCGTGCCTATGTCGGATCGAAAGGTGCATGTGATTACAGCTAGAGACATGTAAAATACAGTAATTTCTAATTATGGTTAGTTAAAGTGTGTGTGGGGAACTAACCAGGGTTGTTGGGGGAAAAAAGATTTATTTTTCACCATTTCACCCCAATGAATTCACTGTGAATACATGAATTTGGTCTTAAACATTCTTATGGGACATTTTCCCATTTTAGTGGGATCTCAGAGTTGTAAATTTCCAAACTGCACTGGTAAAAATCTTTAGCCCTGTGCCAGTTTAAACTGAGCTGCCTGACTATGAGCAGAACTGTGACCAAAAGTCTTATACTCACAGCAGAATAGAATAGCGCTTTTCTTTTGCCTGGATATTTAGTAGCATTTGAGATATTTTCTAGAATATCTTTCACAAGGAGACCTTAGAGGAGGTAGAGAAGAGTGTTAATACTGGTAAGAACATAAGAGAAGCCAATGTTGGATCAGGCCAATGGCCCATCCAGTCCAACACTCTGTGTCACACAGTGGCCAAAAATACCAGGTGCCATCAGGAGGTCCATCAGTGGGGCCAGAACTCCAGAAGCCCTCCCATATAGAAGGACATTCCTAAACATTCCAAGCTATTTTAAAAGGGGGATATTGCAAGGTGGACACGTGTTATTAATATGAAAAATATTTAGGCTTCAATACTGGCTACATGGAAACTTTAAACAAATCAAGATAATAATGAATGTTAATAATATCCTATTAATGCTATATCAGGCAGTGAAGAACAGCAAAATTCAGCCCAAAGTATGTTTAAGCCTCACTTTTTACATGTTTGAAAGTTAAGCACACACATGAACACATGACACTGCCCTATACTGAATCAGACCATCAGTTCATCTGAGTCAGTATTGTCTACTCAAACTGGAGGTGGGTCTCCGTGGTCACAGGTAGAGGTCTTTCACATCACCTATCACCTAGACCTTTTAACAGGAGATGCTGGGGATTGCAGCTGGGACTTTCTGCATGTCGAACAGATGCCTTACCACTGAGCCAGAACCCTCCCCAAGCAGAAGTTTAATTTTGTTAATGGAATACCAAGGCTGCAATCCTGTGTGAATACACATGAAGCTACCTTACACTGCATCAGACCCTTGGTCTTTCAAGGTTAGTATTGTCTACTCGGACTGGTAGCAGCTCTCCAGTGTCTTGGGTAGAGGTCATTCACATCACCTATCACCTGATCCCTTTTCCCCCCTAAACCCAGGTTCTTCTGTATGCAACTACCGTACCAGTGAGCACAGGAGTAATTTGAAATGAATGGGACTTACTTCTGAGTTAAGTTGCATAGACACGGACTGGTAAGTGTTTAACGTTGGCTAGATTATGCCTGCAGGGTTTTATAGTAGTGAATTAGATACTATCAATAGTTGTTATCATTTTGCATGTAGTTCCTTCTACACCCAAAATGCACAAGACTGGAAGCTATATCCTTTCTCACATATTAAAACAGAAGAGGGATTAATCAGAGTAAATACAATATGCTTGTTCTACTCAATTTTTTGGTGTTCTTCCATCTGGCCAGCTTCCCAATTACTGTTCATGTTTGACTGTTCCTCTGTACAGGCATGCCTTTATGTTGGTGCACCTTAATGCCTTACCATCTAGAATTTGGCAAGGGAGGTATCTTAAGATACTATACGACTGTGGAGCAGATAGTGTAGACACTCCGTGTCACATGACTTCTGAGTGCAATTATTTTTTTCTGAGCCTAGAAATCTTTTAATTCTTCCTTTGCTCCAAAATATAGATTATATAGAGACATTTCCTGGTTTATTAGAAGGCAATAATAGACTTATCACTCTTTCAGTTGAGAAATTTCATGTGTTTGGGATAGATTTTCGCAGCTGTCCAAATGTAGCCAAGTTCTTTATATTGTAGTAATCTGCTTAAAAGAAATAAGAAGCAGTATGAGGGAGAGAGGGAGAGGGAGCGGGAGAGGGAGAGAGAGAGGGAGAGAGAGAGTAAAGATAATAGACTGCCAGGTCCAACCAGCAATCAGTGACTGCATGCAGTGTGCCAGAGCTCTGATCAAAGCTTTGTGGTGAGTGCCCCACTTGTAAGTCCAGTGGTGGTTCTGATTATAGCTCCTCTTCTCCACCAGAAGCAATCCATGTGTACTCCCAGCCTATAACTGACATGTAACCATCAAGGTTAAAAATGTCAAACCAATGCTTTATTGCATTTCCCAGATTTGAGGAAATCATGGATTGAACATAAGCAACCACAGGTGTTTGGCTTTTATCACTGCAAACATATTTATATCTTGGGCCGACTACACGTTTAGATTAAACCGAGTTTTATATTTCAGTCTTAATTCCCAGGCATGTTAAGCCTTCCTTCCCATGCCATTTTCCTAACCCGACAGGGGCCTGGGGAGCTGCAATTTGTCCCACTGGGGAAACTAATGTGTAGCCCTTAGTACATGTCAGTTTCCTCACTGGAGCAAGGCGCTGATCCTTGGGGCTATTTCAGGTTGTGAAAACAGCATGGGTGGGAGGAAGGATTAAGCTCCATCTCCCTGCACACTGCACTTTTTCTCTAAATTGCCCCCCCCCCCCCCGCAACTGGAATTAAGTTCCCAGAATGGAATTTCCAGTGTATGGTCGAATCTGCATTTGCATTTTTAAATCAGTTTTGTGCTGCTGTGACACCATCTTTCTCTATGGTTGTTTGAAGAGTTGTTTGGAAAAGATTCATTTAAAGACATGTGGAGGTGCAATGACAGTGGAGCCAACACGATAGGGCGATAAACATATGCAGACATGCAAAAGTATGCTCGCATGGTTGAAGTGTGAAAACAAAAGCAAATGTAGACAGCTTTTTTGAAGACCGAGTCAGAAGTCCGGGACACCAGTGGGAAAGACAAATGCAGATTTGACCTATGTCTAGCTGAGAGTCCCTGTGTCCACTATGTGTAACATATGAATTGATCCTCTGAATGTCCTAGAAACTGTACCTTTTGACTGTGGGAGCTTTTCTGCATTGGGTTTTTGCTGCAGCTCAGCTTCTTAACTCTCTTGATTTCCCCCCTCCCGTACATACAGTGGCTGAGTTCAGACTGGCAATTTGCCCCGGTAGGGACCCAGGCCAGCGATTATTCAATCCCGGAGTAAATTGGGCATTCACACAGGCACATCTGCCTGGCGTCCCCCACCCGTAGGCAACCCGTGCTGTTGCGCTTCACCGCCGGATTAAAAAGATACCTCATAAAATTGGTAGCAAATCCAAAAGCCCGCATGTGTTGCACGTTTCTCCGCTTCTGGGAAGTCTGAACGTGCAGCCGAAACCCGGGAGCAACCCGCGTTGGGCAGAAGGCAGCAGCAGTATGATTGGCTGTGTTCCGCTTTACTGCCCAATGCGGTGCCGGCGCTGCGGGGTCCTCCCCCAATCGGCAAAATGCGCTTATGTTCATGAGCGCATAAGCGCATAAGCACTCATGCGCACATACACCCATACACCTACAGTCGAATTAATGGGGAAATGCCGAATACAGCGCGCCCCTGTGTGCGGCAGTCTGAACGCTCCCTCCCAGCTCCGCCCTGCATTTTCCGGCAGCAGCCCGGGCTGTCTGAACGGGAAAACCCGGAACAGTTTATTCCGGGGCTTTTTTGCTACGACTGGCTACCGGAGCAAACTGCCAGTCTGAACTCAGCCAGTATCATTGCTCTCCTCGCTTTCCCCCCTTTTAGTTTTTCCCCCTGTGTTTTTCCGGACAAAACATAAGAAAAATGAGAAGAAAGAACAGCTTCCAAATAATACCATGTGTAGGGAAGGAGAAAAACCCCGACACAGGCCTGATCTGCATCTAGCATTTGCTCCACTGTCTTACCAAACTCACACTGGAACAGAAATTCCCATCTACATTGCCTGCCACTTTCACTTTGATTGAGCGTCACATCTTATGACAGTGTCCAGACTGCATGCTGCTTTCACTTTGTTTGATCTCTGGTTTTATAGTGGCTGTCTGCATAGATTTATGGCCGTTTTATGGCCATTCGGGGGTGACTCTGTAGTCGGTACAATGTTGGCCTGGGATAGTTGAATGTGGTTTTGAACTGGGTCTGAATCTGCATTTGCATTTTAAATCAGTTGCATACTGCTGTGACACCGTCTTTCTCTATGCTTGTTTGAATGTTGTTTGGAGAAGATTCTTTTAAAGCAGTGCGGAGGTGCAATGACAGTGGAGCCGCCCCGAAAGGACGATAAACATATGTGGACATGCAGAACTATGCTAGCACTTTTGAGGTGTGACAACGATGTGGACAGCTTTTCTGAAGACGGAGTCAAAAGGCGGGGACACTGGTGGGAAAGACGAATGCAGATATGGCCTGCATCTTTTTCTGTTCCAGTGTGGGCTTGGTAAAACAACGGAGCAAATGCTAAATGCAGATTGGCCCACAGTTAAGAAGCTGAGTTGCTGCAAAAAGCTGCTTGCTGAAAAGTCCTGCGTGCTGAAATCAGGCACAGCTTTGATACCTAGTACAATAACAGAGCACAACCAAAATAGCCTCCAAAAGTAAACACACCCTCTCTTCACTCATAGCTCCATCAATTAAAAATCTTTCCCTGATTGAAATTGGCCTCCTCTGATTAATCAGCTAAAGCTTTTGTTGATTGATGTGCCAATTAAACCAATTAGAGTTTGCAGCCCTAATAATTAGCAGGTTTCTTTGAGCTAATGTATTCTGCACAGGCAGATGCATAATGTGTCATAATGCTTCAGTGAAATCTTCTTGCTACCTCCTTGCAGCCGCGCCTTCTCTTCTCTCTTGTGAATGCCAAAGAGGGATGACAAGGACAAGACAGTCAGCTCTCCAAGTGTGGCTCTCACATCCTCAGTAGCCCAAGTAGGTAGCGTAAAATTGTGGATGGACTGCAACAGAAAAAGGACACATTTCTGCAGTTAAAATCTTTACTTTCCTTTTTCACTACCCTTTTTCGCTTCCATTTACATTTCGGGTTTTTTTTGGCAAACTTCCTCTTTTCGCTTCCCTTTTCCACTTTCCTTTAAATTTTATTATATTTTGCAAACCTTGGAAAATATTAGAAAAGTTTGCAACAAATATTATAGGTATAAAAGAAAAAAGCATGAACATCAGAAAAGGGAGGGGAAACCGAAAGTATAAGCACAAATGAACCAAACCAATGTTAATAAGTTAAATAGCAATGTACTAATAAGCAAATACCTGCTGGACACACCTGGTTCTTTATATGCTGCATTTATTGACTTAAGAGCTGCCCTTGATTCTATGTCGCACACACATCTATGGAACAAACTAAATGCTGCATGTCTACCCAAAAGGCTATTCAAGCTAATAATGCACATCTATTTTGAAAACTCGCTGTATGTTAAGCTAAACAAGGAGAGATTTGCATCTAACCCTGTACCTATCAAAGAGGTGTTCATCAAGGCTGCATTCTCGTGCCCCATCTATTCAGCCTCTATTTAAATGACTTTGTGCCAGGCTTCCTAAACATACCCACCAGTCTGGAGAGTCGACCGGTGCCCGCACTGTTGTATGCTGACAACCTAATCTTGCTTTCTAGAATCCAAGTTGGCCTAAAACATGCTACTAAGGCATTTATTGCTTATTATAACAACAAATTCCTGGAGATAAACAAGGATAAATCCAAAATTATGGGTTCATGAAAACAGTGACATGATCAAACAAAAGATGAAAAATCAGTAAATATAAGCTATAAATGAATGAATTTAGATATCTGGGAATTGTATTCCAGCCAAATTTATCATGTTCCAAGCCCATTCAATATCTTAAATGGAAAATTGATATAAGCCCTACTAGCCTTAAAGAAGTTTTTTTATGTTCAAGAAGCTCAATATGTGCCAGAGCTCCTGAAGGCATATAAGACTATAGTGATACCACACATGCCATATGGCTCCCAGATCTGGTTCTTGGGTCCAACTGAACAACTAGAAAAACTCCAACAAACCTTCTTCCACAAAATACTACCACCATATATCACTTCTGAAGTTGTACGATTTGAACTAGGTCTTCCAAAAATCTCAATGCTAATCCGTAAGGCTAAAGCCAGTTTCAAGTATTGACTATAAAACTCTGAAGATCTTCCAACCTTCACCACATTGGCAGCACATGAGCACTTCTGGTCAAAGTGGAATGAAACCATAGATACAAAAATAGACCAACTGGGCTTACAGAAGCCAAAAAATCTAACCCAAAGATGGCAAACTTTATTTACAGAGACGCCGATTAAACACAACTGGGACACTCTTCAAAAGGATGCCAGATGTAAATGCTCCCCTCTTCACCTGGAAATTAAATATTCTTTAAAATTTGACCTGCCTCTTTATCTTAACATGCTGACAGTCCCAAAACTGAGGAGGTCATATATGATTGCAGATTGTAACATGTTTCCAACAGCCTCGATGAAGGGCCGTTTTCTTGGAACACCTTCAGACCAGCGCTATTAGGGTTGCATCAGCAAAATCTACTTAGACAAACACCCAAACATAGGATTTTATTATAACACTGTATTTATTTATGACTGATTTCTACCATTGTGCCTGATCTATTTAAACCATTGCCTGTTAAGCTGAGCAGTTTCACAGCAAGGACAGAGGTGTGGTAGTATAACTCACCTGGGCTGTGTAAGAACAAGCATGTGTGAAAAGCCAGCTGTTCTGTACTGCATAGTTAGAAAGGAATGCAGTGAAGAAACCTGCCAAACAGTCACAGATGGGTTGACAAACAGTCAAACCAATAATTGAAAAACCAGTTCTTTGTTCATGACCAGCAAACTGAACTGGTGGGTGTTCACACTTCTGTAGTTTAGACATGCTGTTTGACTCACTGTAAACTGGCTTGAACAAGAACAGAAGGCTGAACAGAGCACTATGCAGGAAAAGAATAGTCAACAAAATGATAAAATTAAATGTTCTTGCTTTATTTTTTTCACCGTTTTGTTCTTTATGTTAGTTATGTGGAGACAACAACCTTCATTCTGGAGGGAGTGACTGAAGGCTGCTGGCTCCAGATTGGGAAATACCTGGAGATTGTGGAGGTGGAGCCTGTGAAAGGAAGGGTTTGGGGCGTAATGCCACAGAGTCCAACTTCCAAAGTGGCCATTTTCTCCAGGTGAACTAACCCTTGTCACCTAGAGATTAGTTGTAATAGTGGGAGATCTCCAGCCACCACGTGGATGTTGGCAACCCTACAGCCACTCCTAATTACTACATCAAAGAAGACATTATCCGTTTGCTCCCCCTGCTTTCAGCCACAATATATGAAGGTCTGTGTGGCTTGGATTAAACATCACAGCTGCCTCTGAGGGTGCTCTCCTATTTGCTACTAGGTGTGGATGGGCCTGTCAGTGTCTGATTGTGGGCCTTCGATCAGTTGTTGGCCCTGGCGGCTGCCTAACCATGACACTGACCTAAGATACACTGCAGTTTCCAGACCTACCAGGAATAATAGAAAAGAGCAAGAGTCAGTAGCACCTTAAAGACTAACAAAATATGCAGCAGTCTTTAACAGGGCAGCCAGATCCTCCGGGTTTTTTTTTTTTTGCCCACTTTAGGGGCTCCCGCTTTGCCAGCCTGGATCTGGCTGGCGGGGGAACCCCATCCCCAAAGTGCCTGGACTGGGCCGATGTGTCTGGCGTGATGATGTCACCTGGAGGTGACGTCATCGCTTTGGGCACATTGCTGGGGGGACGCTCTAGCATTCATCCTGAAAACTCTATAGTAACATGGAGTTTCCAGCTGAATGGTAGAGCATCCCTCTGGCAACGTGCCTAGCATGATGACTTCACTTCTGGGTGTGCCCACACACCAGAAGATCCTGGGAGAAGAGCTTCTCCACCCCACCAGAAAAAGGTAGGGACCTGGCAACCCTAATCTTTAAGGTGCTGCCTGGACTCTTGCTCCTTTCTACTGCTACAGACAGACTAACATGGTTATCCATCTTGACCTACCCAGAACAGGTGATCTGAGGAGCCAACAATGTCTTCCTTGGCCTTATGCCATTGCTGTCCTGGCTTGATTCCTGTATAGCATGCTATTCACTTCAGTTTGAGCTGTTACTGACTGCCTCTTAGTTGTCAGCCCTGGTGAGACCCAATATTTGCATTTTTTTAAAAAAAAACCAACATTCCATCTGTTCTCTTAGCCTAATACTATTCATGGGCTTATCACTCAATATTTTGATATTAATATTTTCATTAACTATTCATGCTTAAATTGGAGGGGGACGTCATTTTCTGTGTGTAAAATTTTGTAGTTAACATTTTAGCTGACAATTATTCTTAGGTAATTCTATGGGGACAGCTTAGATAAAATATTACAGTATGAAGGAATTTTAAAAAAATACCTCACAATGTAAAGTATCTTGCAACTGCCAGAGTTTGAAATTGTCCAGATTTCTGAGACTCTTCACATCATATCCTGAATAGACAGCCATGGTATTAAAAAATTTCTGAAAGGAAATAAGGAAGGAAAAATCTTGACGTGCAAATCTGTATGTGAAGAAACATATTTATATAGGCTATGATCCTGCACATTATTAAGTAAGGTAGACCACAGAGGTGGGGTCCCTTGCCCTTTACTGATTTTCTCTACATAGGCACAAAAGTAAACTAGAATACCGTTAAAGCCAACACAATTGAAATTGCCTCATAATGTTTAGGCGTGGAACAACACTCATCAACGCATATATGAAGTATTTTGGAATGCACAGAGGTCTACTTTCATGGCAGCAATGAGCAAATACTCCCTACAGTTTACAACAGGCTGCACAAAAAGCTATACTCAAGGTAGCAAAGATAAAGAAGAAGGCTGAACAGGCTTAAACAGGCATCAACAATTTGTGACTTGCCAAGCCTAACAAATCCCAACAGCTGGGGTGAAAGTAACTTAAATTTTTTGGCAGAACCTTCTGTCAAGCAGAAAACAGATGGTTCTAATTTGGCCACTTCCATAACTGTATATTGTCCCATACCAGCTCACTACTGCCAGCAGCTATGTTTGGGGCCCATTGGACAGCTGTACTCAGTCTCTGGAGGCCTGGGTTAAAATAACTGGTGACATTCATCTGGTACCCTTTTGGTTGTCCAATAGCATACAACAGTGCCCTTGCACAAATTTTTATTTTATTTTCTTTACTTCATTTTTCAATTGGTGTTAAAGTGGATTACAAAATATAAAAATCAGCATGCACCACCAATCACAGCCGGCTCCACCCCATACTGTACCCCCGCGAGCTTGCAGGCAGAGATTGATGGGTTTTTGAAATCAAACTGAAAACCAGTGGGTGGGTGTTATGATAGGATTTCTATCTCTGCACTTGTACTCACAGCTTGCCCTAAAATTCAAAGCCAAATTGGTAGGTGTGGACCCTAGGGTCTCCTAAGAAACCACCCATCCCATTTTGTCTGTTTTCGAGCCCACAATATAGTAGCAAACTTTCTAGAACACACTAGATGTAAGCAGTCATCCTGTGCTCATGCATGTAGTTGGATGAATGGGATTGCATTTTAGGCCTCTTGGAGGTAGCGTATATCAAGGCCAGCGGATGACCTTTTTGAAAAATGCAACTCTTAAAAAAGATAAGTCCATGTTTTCTTGCATGATGTTATATATGTGTGTGCCATCAAGTCGCAGATGACTTGTGGACCCCGTAAGGTTTCCAAGGCAAGTGTTTAAGCGGAGGTGGTTGGCCATTGCCTTCCTCTGCAAAGTCTTCCTTAGTGGTCTCCCATTCAAGTACCAACCCTGTTTAACTTCCCAGATCCAATGAGATTGGTCTCTACCAGGGGTGTCGAACTCATTTGTTATGAGGGCCGGATCTGGCATAAATGAGACCTTGTGTGCCGGGCCATGTGTGTCATAAAATGTAATGCCAGGTAGCGAAGATATAAACTTTATAAAGAACACAAACACAAAGGGTTTTCTTTACTTAAAATAAAAACATGCTTAAAACATTAGCACTCTTGCAATATTTAACAGTGTCTGATAACTGACACCTCTTGCTCTGAATTAGTGCAACAAAATGCCAGTGCTGTTGCAATCTTGAGTATGCTGTTCAGGTGTGTATCTGTAAGCTGCAAACCTACGATGTTGCAGCAGCAGCAGAACTGGAAGAAGCAGAAGACAGCCAGTTCCACTGTGAGCCTGATAGAAGCCCTCCGGGGGTCTGATCTGGCCTCTGGGCCACATATTTGACACCCCTGGTCTATACTGTACCATTCTACAGCCTGTATGATGTTATAGCACTATGCAAATACACAGTTGTGCATTTGGGCATATAAAACTAGAAGATTTCTACTTGCTATAAAACAGATTTATTAGAATGCTAAAGAAGGTGTACCTGCAGAGTTTGTAATCTCATTCATTTGTTCAGAATAACCAGAATGAAAAACAAAACAGTGTTGCATTTCCAGAGTCAAATGGACAATTGTTTTACCTGCAACAGTCCTAGTTTCTAATAGAGCTTCTTGTTTTTTTTCTCTTCCCATCCAATCTAAACTCACTATTTTTGTTTGGATTAGGGTTTCCAGGTGTAGATAGCACTCTGATGGTAGAACCTGCGGGTGGGAACAATCAGAATTGTGCCAACTCATAAAGTCACTTCAAGCATGAAACTGGAAGTGACATTATACTGTTGGGGTGACATTCTAGGATTCACCTAAAACTCTATGGATAAACCATAGACTTTTGTGTGACTCCTAGAGCATAGTGGCAATGCAATGTCATTGCCTCTGGTTTCATGCCAGAAGTGATTACTCATGTTTTTGCAACTCTAAAGAGCACCCTGTTTTCTCCTGCCAGCCTGTTGTGCATGGCAGGGGATCCCTCACTTGGATCCTGCTGCAAACTTACCTTATGACGTTTAACACAAATCTGTCCTGAGTGACCTGAAATTTGTGTGAACACTTTGGGTGGTTGCTGCTTCAGTTTCCTCTGGTTTAAACAATTTTGTGTTGCAGTGTTGTGTAAGTGCCTATAGCGTGGAAATTATGTGCTTGTGTGATACCGTATTCTCATGGTGTTGCATTGACATAGCAGTTGCGGTTTTGCTTCTAAGGCAGGCAGTAAATATCACAAATGCAGGCCAATAATCCTATTGAGCAGATTTAGATTGCACAAACAGTGGTCTGGACCATCTCACCTCAGGTGGTTTTTTCAGTTGGTGTTGCCAACTGATGCTGGCACCCAGGTGGGAGAATTTTAAGGTCAGGGACAAACAATTTCATATCAAAGCAATGATGTCATTTCCAGCATGGAACCAGAAGTGACATTGTGTCAGGGTGACACTCTAGGATTCACCTAGAACATTCCCTATTTCCCCCCATTGCGCTGTTGAGTGGTGATGGGGAACTATGGTTTAAGGCTGGGAAGTCACTATAGCAGGAGGCTTGGCCACCCTACTGTTCATCCATATCTGGTAAGAGACAGAGTTGGCCTCAGTACAGCTACCCTCATGCACAAATTGGATTCAAAATTGTGCACGTTTGCGTATTTATGTTTATGTTTATTTAAAATACATGTTTACCTCCTTTCCACACAACTTAGGATCCCCAAGATAGCAAACAATCAAAACTATATATATATATATATACACACACACACAATAATATGAACACGCAAACACAGAGAGACACAAACAGGAAGGAGGGCTCAGGAGAGTATGTGAATGAATGTCAAAAAAATACAAAAAAGTCTTCACCCATGGGCACATTACGAATCTTCCTTGGGAGAGAATTCCAGAGTTCGGATGCAATGACTGAGGCAGTCATTTATGGAGGGGACAGAACAGAAGCCATGACCTTGTCACTAGCACTGAGTACCTTGTATCTGATCCTAGATTCTCTGAGAATGAAGCATCTCAATCTATGGAATGGCCCAGATTTAACAAGCCAACCAACTGGTGAACCAAATAACGGATAGTAGTTAACAAGATCTTGTATTTTTTGCTTTAATTGAAGCTTTCAACATGATATGTCTTAAGACAAAAGGAATTGTTTCAGAAAAAAAATATATTACCCTGTATGGTTGAATTTTGGTCCGGAATGCTCGTGAGGCCATCGTTTCCCTCAGAAGCTTCTTATAGCGTGGACAGTCAAAAATGGGAAAACGTAGTTTCTGGAATAACATTAAGAAGAGTCATTGTTGTCTCAGTTCATGTTTTTCAGTTATAGTTATATGTAGCACCGAATCTGTTTGTAGGCTTGACATTGTTCACAATGAAATTTATGTAATGCTCTGTAGGTATAAATGTATTGCAGTAAGAAGTGAAGTGCTTCTCACCAAGAAGGCCTTGGTGAGTTGCCTGTACCACTGCTAATAGCTAGAGGTAGACTGAGAAGTTAAATGCTGCATTAAGCTGAATGTAAACATAGATTTCAAGGTCTGCAGGGTAAAACCCTCTTCAAAACAGAGCGAATAAGCAGAAAAAAAAACTTTTTTGACTGCCACATTTGATAAAGGACCGAACACAGGTGTGGAGCTGGCCTGTTGGAGCCATGGGAGCCATGGCAGTTGATCAGATATTTGGAATAATTTACCTCTACGTTGAAGAAGGACTGTGTCAAGCTACTTTGAGCTGTATTATTCAGAGAAACTTTGAGCATGGACAGTTTGGTTTACAAGGACTCTTTAAACATTTGTACCTTTTGTATTGGAATGCGTTTTGTAATTCATACCAAAATATAAATGCTTGATAATAATTATTGAATAGATTGCATAATAACAGCACAGTTGTTTTCTGGTTTACTTACAACCTGTCCCGTGGTCTCACATTTGTATAATAGCTAGAGGTAGACTGGGAAGTTAAAAAGGCTCAGGACAAAGCCAAGTTGAATGCCCCCAAAGTGATATAAGCCAGCACCGCAGGGGCCACTCAGCTCAGAACTGGCTGTGTGTGTCAGCTCCACCTACCTTTGCCTTCACAGGTACCACCCCCAACTAGTGGTGGTACAAGAGCAAGCATCTGGTGAGCTGATACTGATCGTTGTTGTTAGTGAAAGGTCCAAGGCAGCAGTGCTGGCCAAACTACTGGGATCTGGCTCTAGTCCTCCTGGCTGCCAGTGGTCTTCCAGGCCAATGGCCCACCAGGATCTTTCCTTGTAAGTCAAAGGGTCAGACTGCTCCTTCTTAGGTGCCCTTAGCGAGGGACATCGTGGGTTTGGTACAGACCTGGGCCAGCCATGTGAGACATAGCTTGCATGCGTTACCTTAGCAACATGAGAGAGGTTCTTCTGCCAACGGTTCTGCCAAGATAATATGGGCTTTAGCCCCATGTATAAAATGGGGATAATAATACCAGCCCTACCTTACACTGCCTTTGAGATTCAAATAAACAGCCTTGTATCATGCTTTGAAGCACTTCACTAAGAATTTAACATTGCTTGAAGCTAGGCAATACTCATCCTCATCAGCAGGATGAACCATTTGAATACGCACACAATTTTGGGTTCCTCCCCCCCCCCAAAGTATTCCGGTGGAGAAGTAAGTGAATTCTCTTCCTCCATGGCCATCACTCAAATGATCCCCTCTTGTTTCTTCTCCAGGCTCTATCATGCAAAAGACCTTTTCTGAACAGGAAGCCAAGTGAAGAGAATGGCAGGGCACCTTGTGTTGCAACCCAAGAGCTGTCAAAGCTTCCATTCCTCCTACAGGCAGCACAAGGTTGCTCTGGCAAAACAGTGCAGTAGCTCATGTTTCTGCCTACCTGAATGCAGAAGGCAAGCTAGTAATTATCACTCTTGTGTTATTCCCAAAGTGATCATCATGAGGTCACTCTGGAACAGAACCAGACTGACAAGAAAGAACTGATAACAAATCTTAAGAGGAAAGCCCCAGAAAAATGTTTAGAGAGTAGGTAATTGGAAGCAGGCAATGAAGAAAAAAAATGTGTTGTCTTTAAGAAAAATCCTTCCAAAAGATAAGATTTCTCTACCTTGCTGCTTCAATTCAAAGATCCTCATTTCAATATCAGTCATGAAAATTGAACCTGTGGGTCTCTGGCTGCTTCTACACAGCAAGGACTCTCTGTGTTGCATCATCTTTGTCAATGCATGTGGCAATTTTCTGCACACTTTCTATTTTTAGTGACCTTTCCCTCCCATGTAAGTTCTGCAGTAACTCCACAGTAGCTTTTGGGAGGCATCATTGGCACAGACATGGCGGCTGGGCCCCTCTTTCATTTTGTTCTTCAGGCATGTGCTATACCGCTATAGTGGTAATATTAACATTTGACAGTGGCCCAATCTGCATCTAGCATTTGCTCCGCTGTTTTACCAAACCCACGCAGGAACAGAAATTCCCCTCTGCATTGCATGCCACTTTCACTTTGATCGATTGTCAGATTTTATGGCAGTGTCCCAACTGCATGCCACTTTCATGGCTTTCACATTGTTTGATCTCTTGGTTTAATGGTACTGTCTGCATAGATTTATGGTCATTTTATGGCCATTCAGGAGTGACTTTGCAGTCAGTATAGCATTGGCCTGGGGTATTTGAATGTGGTTTTGAGCCATATCTTTTTCTGTTCCACTGTGGATTTGGTAAAACAGCAGAGCAAATGCTAGATGCAGATTGGGCCATAGATAACTGGCTATAGACCATTATTGTGTCATACCTCTATACCACTATAGTATTGAGGACAGGGGAAACCTGGGAACAGGATGACTACAGCACAGTGTCATGTGGAGGATTCCCCCAAAAGTGCTTTGGTTTGGAAGCCAAGGCAAAGAAATCTGCTATGTAGAAGTGATTTGTATTTTCACTGCATTTTCTCTTCCTTTGCACCAGGTTAAAATTATGCTTCCCCCCTCAATCTTAATTTTGAGTCTTGTGGTATAAAAGTGTCATGTACCTATAAATGGCATCTGAAAAGTGTAAAATGGTGGTCGTGACTCTACGTGGAGTCATGACTCTATGTGGAGGGAAGTCTCGAGTGGAGTGCCACAGGTCGTGGACCCAGTATTGTTCAATGTTTTTATAATGACCTGGAAGAAGACATAGAGGGAATGCTTATCAAATTTGCAGATGACACAAAGCTGGGTGGGATTGCTAATTCTGAAGAAGACAGAGTCAGGATTCAAAATGATCTAGATAGGTGGGAACAGTGGGCTGAGACAAATAAAATGAAATTCAATAGAGATAAGTGCAAAGTCCTACACCTAGGTACAAAAAATCAAAGACACAGATACAGAATGGGAGGGATTTGGCTTGACAGCAGCACATGTGAAAGGGATCTAAATGTTCTGGTTGATCACAAGCTAAACATGAGCCTGCAGTGCGATATGGCTGTGAAGAAAGCTAATGCAATCTTAGGATGCATTAACAGAAGCATTGTGTCCAGATCACAGGAGGTGGTAGTTCTGCTCTATTCTGCTATGGTCAGGCCTCATCTGGAGTACTGTGTCCAGTTTTGGGCATCACACTTTAGGAAGGATGTTGACAAGCATATCCAGAAGAGGGCAACCAGGATGGTGAGAGGGTTTGAATCCAAGTCTTATGAGGAAAGGCTGAAAGAGTTGGGTACGTTTAGCCAGGGAAAGAGAAGGCTTAGAGGGGACATGATTGCAGTCTTCAAGTATTTGAAGGGCTGTCATGTAGAAGATGGAGCAGATCTATTCTCTCTTGCTCTGGATTGCAAGACTAGATCTAATGGGTGGAAATTACAAGGGAGTTGTTACCGGCTAGATATCATGAGAAACTTTCTAACTGTAAGAGTGGTTGAGCAGTGGAACAGTCTGCCTCAGGAGGTGGTGAATGCTCCTTCCCTGGACGTTTTCAAGCGGAGGCTGGATGACCAACTTTTGGGTATGTTGTAGGTACGTAGGGCTATCTTTCGGCTATGCTCCTGCAGAGTGCAGGGGGTTGGACTAGATGACCTGCAAGATCCCTTCCAACTCTAACATTCCATGATTCTATGACTCGTGATGGCTTGTGAAAGCTCCGCTTATTTGGTTCAGTTTTTCTCCATTCTCCAAACCTTGATGAAGTCAGCATTTCTCTTTAGAGAAGTTGTGGCTTGCTCTACATTCTTGGTACAAAGAGATGCCAGCTGTCAGGCAGATGAGTCATTTCCTCTGTTCCAGCCTGGGCAAACAGCATCTCGGGCTGATACAGTTAGTGGCACTCTTCTGTGAGACCCCGGTAAAACTGATGCATGTTGCATGGTGTAGCTTTCAGCAAAAGCCAAGACTTAGTTTTTGTGGCAGGAAACCCCCATGAAATGAAAACTATAGTAATTTCTACCCTTTAAAGGCACTGTTATGTTTGAAGCATGAGCCAATATGCCTCACTCTACCTGATATTAGGGTTGGCGGCGGCATCACCTAAGTAGAGGTTTGCTTACTATACCAGAACAAGAACGCTGTTCAGTGAAATGGGTGTTATGCTGAACTTCTACTCTACTAAACTTTGGTTAGTCGCATATGATTATGGAGTGTCCTATATTTAATGAGCTGAGGCCCAGTTTAATTACTCCTTTATTCCAAATGATGGAAAGGTCTAATGAGGCAACCTGATAGTATGAGGGCACAGGTGACTTGGTGATTATCGAATACAAATGATTCTGTAGGGGCAATAATCAAACAGCAGCAGAAGAATATCAAATAAGGCATTATTTTATTATTTCATTTTCTGTTTAAGGCTATATCTGTATGAGCAGTAATAGACAGATAGAGAGAATTTTGGGCAGTTGGTGTTATTCTTTATAACCTGATTTTGAGGAAATGTTTTCTTTTCCTTCTTACTTGGAGATGTGCACACCCTTTCAAAGTCAGATTCTAAAGAAGAGCCTAAAGGGCAGATAGCTGATTTATGTTAGTAATACTCACTGGTTTGAATGACTTTGGTACCACATAGATTGGGATAGGTTGCCAAAGAATTTGTGGATTCCAGATCTCGTTAGCAGTGGGCGGGAATAAACCAGCAAGGTTAACTTGAGCACTCATAATGGTTCGATCAATATCTGTACTCTGGATGTAAATCTAAAAGAGAGAGGGAGAAAAAAGATCATGTCAAGAACAGAGAATTAAATGTGTGTTCTGAGGTTGTAGAGACTCTTTCCCTGGACTATATCAAATTGTAGCCATCAGAGAGCCCTTTTCTCCTTTCACCAAGGAGTTGGCTGCTGTTTATTCATTTGCCTAGTTTCCCCACGTATTGTTGGACTTCTGTGTAAGTTCAAGCATCCTCCGACTTGTGGCAGGAGGACGTAGCTCAGTGGTAGATTACACAGCTTGTAGGCAGAGGGTCCAATGTGGAATCTCTTGCATTTCTAATTAAAGGTAGTAGTGCCAGGAAAGATCGCTACCTGAAACCCTAGAGCCCATTGCCAGTCAAAAGTATACAGTATTGAAGTAATTAGAGATGGCCAGTATAGGGTCCCGGCACTTTTAAAATATCTGATTTCCCCCTGTAATGAAGCAGTTTGATGTTATGAACCATTTCTGTCCACCAAAACTCCCAGAATTGATTGAGGAGAATCTCTGGTTAATTCTAATACTCACCTCCTCTCGCTTATAAGTCGGACTCAGAAAACCTGAGTATCTCTTCTTTATGTACTGTCCAAGCTCGTGCTGCTGCTGCATTCCAAGCTGTGGGAACAACAATACAGGCATGACTCTGGCTTGGAAGAGAAATCCAGTAAAATTATTATGACTGCTGGATTTATTTTTCTTTGATTTATAAGCTGCTCTCCCTGAAACTGGCTCAGAGTGGGTGACAACAATTTATAGATATACAGTTTAAAACTTTCTAAAATGCAACATACAATGAATGAAAATCAATAAATACAATAAAATTAATAAGACAGCTACTATACAGTTTAAGATAGTGTAACACTCATATGGAGGGGCAATAAACAGATATCTAAAAGAAGGGTGGAAAGGAGGGGGAAGCAAGGGGGGAAGGGGAAGAATGGGGAGACCAAAAGTAGCTGTAGCCTATAGGCTAGGCGTTTGGTACTGCCTTCAGCCATAGGCTCGGCGGAACAACTCTGTTTTGCAAGCACCACAGGGCCCTAATCTCTTCTGGAAGAATGTTCTACCAGGCTGGAGCCAGGGCCGAAAAGTCCTGGTTGAGGACAGTCGGATGCTCTTTGGGCCGGGGACCTCCAGCAGATTTTGATCACTTGAGTGTAATGCTCTGTGGGGGATATACCAGCAAACTATCCTTTGCTAGATATCCTAACTATTTTTTATGTTAGAATAAATCAAACCAGGATTTGAAACCACAGTTTGAAGTTGGTTTTCTAAGTACAGTTAGTCTTAAATATGGTTTAGCATAATGTACAAATGCAGACACAGTGGGCTGGATTCCATAATCTGCAGATGCCAGGATCATGGATCTTTTCCCATGTTTCTCATCAGCCATCAGTCCTGTCTGGGGAAGTTTATTTCCAGGGTTGCAGGATCAACATGGACAGCCACACAGGTTAGGAGGCTGTGGTGGGGAAGGAAAGGGATGAAATCCTCCTCCTGTCATCTCTCTCCCCTTAATGGACAGCTGATGAAATAGGCAGAAGGGGCAATTTCACTCCCATCCCTACTGCAACAACCTCCCATCTTGTAAAGTTACTAGTCCAAATGGCTCCTGCAATCCCAGGAATAAACTTTCCTGGTGGTTGTGAAAGATGCATGACGATCAGTGCATTCCACTGATGGATCATGGGATCCAACCACATTTCCTCATCCTCACTTGTAAGTTGTCCTATACTCTGCTTACATAGCCACAGTGAACACCACTTTTGTGATCTCTAGATTGGGTTATTTTAATATGCTGTATGTGGGGCTGCTCTTGAAGGTATCCTGGAAACTTCAGCTAGTGTAGAATGTAGCTGTCTACCTTTAGATAGACTCGGGTTAGTCAGAAAGTACAGAATCAATTTTGAAATGAATGCATTGGTTATTGATTTGGCTCCAGGCTCAGTTCAAGTTTCTATTTCTCACTCATAAATTCTTTCATGACCTGGAATCTAATACCTGAAGGATCATGTTAACCTGTATCAGCCCTGCATAGTAACCTTGATTTTCCCATCAGTTGCTGCGGGTGGTGCCCCCCATTCCATCAACTATGATTCTTCTTGTAGAACTCCCTTGCTTACAGTGGTGGCCCCTATATTGTGGAACAGCCTCCTGAAGGAATTTCATAGGGAAACTTCCTTCCTGGATTCTTCCAAACTCTGCAGGATTGATTCACTTTGATAGGCTTTTCCATGTTCTCAGCCTTGAATGCTGAATTTGAATCTGTGTTGGGCAATGCTGAACTTGTGTTTTTGATGCAATGTCCGTTGTTGATTCAAGTGGTCTTTCATCTTCTTTCGTAGTGCGTTTAAACTTTCATACTGTAAGCCACTTATTTTGTATTGTGTCTAAACTTTTGTATTGTATGCCCCTTTGAAGACAGCCCAAAGTGTTTTCAAATAAATATATGAATAAGTAACAAACCGTTGTCAGTTGTCCAAAACCTTGTGGCCATTCGCTTTCTTTGTGTGGACCATTGGGATAATTGTCAATGGGGCTTCTGTCACCATGTCGATAAATCTAGAAAAATTGTGTAAAAATTGTATCATTCTAGTCCATTTATTTTTTCATTACCATTCAAAACAGCCTCTCCTTTAATAAAACATTGTTTGGCAGAAATGTGGAAAGTCTCTCTCTCTCTCTCTTTGTATGTGTGTGTGTAAGTGTGTGAATGCCATTTTTACTTTTTGACAAAATATCAGTATATGGTTACATCATTGTAATGTTAGGAAAAGAACAACAAGGATGTGATGGAAAGAATTGCTTATTGAAGAATTGTTTATTGAGCAATATACCTTCAGTGTCTCCTAATATGGAGTCAACTACCTATATCTACCTTCTTGATAGTAGATTATGTAGCAAAGGCACCTTTCAAATGATTTTTAGTATAATCCTATGCAGAGTTACTCCAGTCTCTGTCCATTGATTTAAATGGGTGCAGAATGGAATAATTCTGTTCAGGATTGTATTTTTTGAGAGTCATTTAATACTGACTGAGAGTTCAATATGACATGTACACATGGAGCACTGGTAAACAACAAAGGTAAACATGGGATATAGGATAGATCAAAGAATACCATAGGGCTGGTTTAAGTGGCCTTGGTAATCACCTCTTGATGAAAGCTTCAAGTAATTATTTGCATACATGAATAAGGTTAATAGATAAGAATTTGGGATGCCAACCCAAAGCACTACTTTTCAGTGGAGATCATAATACAGTCTTCAAAGGATTTGGTGCATGGTGTATGTGTTTCTGTGTTAGATATAGATGGATTTGTGGCGTTTTAAATTGATATATGGTCCAGAAACCACTTTGAGCAGCAAAGAAATGGTAATAAATAAATGCCTTCATAAAATTATTCAGCCCACAGGCATGGAAATCATCAGTAAACCATCTAGTCCACTGCCCTGTTGAGAGACACAGCAATCCATTCACCCAAACTACCTTGCCAAAGTAGCAGCAGCTTTTTAGTTTTCATTTAAATGCCTTTATTTATAGGGCAACCTGGGTTTTTCAGAGTCACATGTCTTGCTTTTTCTTTTCCTGACAGAGGCTCTCTGCTTTTGAGAGTTGCATTGAAGGCAAGATATCAATGGGAACTGAAGAACCCAAGAAGAGCTCTAATGGATCAGACCAAAGAACCATCTAATCCCACATCCTGCTTCTCACAAGGACCAATCAAATTTCTCCAGGAAACCACAGGTATGAAAATGATAGTGCCCATCTGCTCTTGCTTCCCCAGCACTCCCTCTGAAGGACCCTCACACACTCTTAAGCTTCCTCACTGGGTTGTTGTGAGGATAAAATGGAGGAGAGAACAATGTAAGCTCTTTTGGGTCCCCATGAGGAAAAAGCCCAAGGTATAAATGAAATAAATATATAAATATGCAAACATAGAGGTTCCACTTAGTTGTAATGACCAGCAGCTGTTAATAGAAGTATCCTACATAAGTGTATCTATTTCTTTTTAAAAAACACCCTAAGATTTAGGTAAGCACTACATCCTGTGCTGGTGAATTCCACAAGATATTTATGCATTATAAGAAGAAGTCCTTTCTTTGATCTGATGAAACTACATTAATTTCATTTAATTGGCTGATCCTGAGTATTATGGGAGATGGGAAAAGTTTCCACTTTCTCCACACCATGCATACATTTACAAACTTCTGTCTATCATTCCTCAGTCCTCTTTTTTTTTTTAACTAAAGAGCCTCAAATGCTCTTTTCTTGTGGAGTGCCTTTCCTTGTACAGAAAGAATTCTTGTACTATTATCATTTTGGTTGCTGTTTTCTGCACCTTTTCAAGCAATTTGGTACTTTCCCTGCATGGAAAGAAGCTCCCCTTATTAAAAAGTGGAAACTCTACTTGTGACATGTGTACTCCTCTTCAGGATGTACAAAGATTAAAAATATGGGGGAACTAGGCCAAAATTCCTTCTCCATGAATGGAGGAGGTAGAAGAAGAAGAGATTGGATTTATACCCTGCCCTTCACTACCTGACACAGTCTCAGAGCGGCTTATAATCCCTTTCCCTTCCCCTCCCCACAACAGACACTCTGTGAGATAGGGGGGCTGAGAGAGCGCTTTTGAGAACTGCCCTTGAGAGAACAGCTCTGAAAGAATTTATGACTGACCCAAGGTCACACCCAGGGCCTGCTCGCCCACTAGGTGAGCTAGGCGCTCATCTAGAGCGTGCCGGACGCAGGGGTGCCAAAGGCGCCCCCATGAAAAGCCCCCCCTCTTTCCAGGCTTGCTTGGGCGCTCCGCAGAGTGCCCAAGCAAGCCAGCGCTGGGAAGGAAGGGGCGGTGGTTTAAACCTCTGCCCCTTCCTTCACTTTCCTGGGGACCCTGCAGCCGCGGAGCCCCCAGGAAAGCTGGCGCTGGGAGGGAGGGGGCGGCGGTTTAAACCTCCACCCTCTTCCTGGCTTTCCTGGGGGTCCCGCAGCCGCGGAGCCCCCAGGAAAGCCGGCACTGGGAGGGAGGGGCGGCGGCTAGACCCCCGCCCCCTTCCTGGCTTTCCTGGGGCCCCTGCAACCGCGGAGCCCCCAGGAAAGCCGGCACTGGGAGGGAGGGGGCAGCAGTTTAAACCTCTGCCCCCTTCCAGGCTTTCCTGGGGGTCCCGCAGCCGCAGAGCCCCCAGGAAAACCAGTGCTCCGCCATAGCCCCCGGTCTCCAGGCCCCACTGGGAAGTTGGCATTCTGCCTAGGGCGCCCAGACACCTGGAGCCGGCCCTGGTCACACCAGCAGCTGCATGTGAAGGAGTGGGGAATCAAACCCAGTTCTCCCAGATTAGAGTCTGCACTCCTAACCACTACACCAAACTAAGCCCATAATTATCCCAGATAACCATCATATAAGATACTTGCCAGAGGATAAGCTGTGAATTTGGTAGGAAGAATAACCAGAATTGCACTAAGGTACCTCATCATTAGGTTCTTTGTAGTATTAGCTATACATTTATGCAGCTGTTGGGAGGGACAAAAGCAGCTAAAAGGATAAGGAACATCTCCTGGATATATTATTTCCCTTGAATTTTGCTTTGCAATGGGGAGTATATAAACTGTGTTTTCTTCATTTGTATTGTGTACATAGGTCCACTGTGTGTTTGGTATTTATATGCACATTTATATGTCATTTATACCTGCAATATTTGTATAATGCTGATCTACTGAAGCACAAAATAATGTTTACAAACATGTATAATTGATGGGAAATATTTGATGCAATGACGTAGCATAAGAGAGAAGCAATATTCAAATGGATATTTTAAGGTTGAATCCGTGTGGAAGAGAAATTCAAAATCACTGCTGCTGTGAATAATGTTGACCACTGAACTTTATGATGCACATCAGAACATTCAAGTGTGCAGACTTTAATCTGGGAGAACTGTGTTTGATTCCCCACTCCTCCACTTGCACCTGCTGGATGACCTTCAGCAAGCTGTAGTTCTGACAAGAGCTGTCCTTGAAAGGGCAGTTCTGGAAAGAGCTCTCAGCCCCACCTACCTCACTGGGTGTCTCTTGTGGGGAGGGGAAGGGAAAGGAGTTTGTAAGGCGCTCTGAGACTCCAAGTGAAGGGCAGGGTATAAATCCAATCTCTTCTTCTCTTCTTCTTCATTGAGTGAACAGGTATGATATAGCTGGCTACATCCTGTACAGGTATTCTGCCTTTATTAGGAAATTCCCAGAAAGTGAGTTGATGAATAGACTTCATTACAAATTCAGTTGAGCTGGCTACTGGCACAAATCTCTGGGTGGGCTCTTTAAATTCTGGATTATAGCTTCTGTCTCATTTACAGCATAGTCCTTCTTGTACTAAAACATATGGCCCAACTGTAAATGTAGCTGTGAGAGCCAGCATGGTATAGTGGGTTCAGTAGGAGACCCAGGTTCAAATCACCACTTTGCCATGAAGGCTCACCAGACTAACTTGAGCCGGTCATGCCCAGCTAAACCTAAATCACAGGGTTGTTTTTATGAGGATAAAAGGGACCAGGGGATAACAATGTTGTAAGCCTATTTTGGGTCCCACTGGGGAGAAAAGCAGGGCATCGTATATTTAATTTTCAACATTGTCCAAGATACGGATTGTTATATCTGCAGATTAGGGCTGTGTACACAGAAGGAAGGTCTTTCTACAAATAAAATGAGGAAGCCCAAATGTGAAAAAGTCAAAATCTTGTAACACTACATTGCAAGTGCATGGGTGAGTGAGTGAGTGAATGTTAGAGTGATGGGGGGGGCAGGCAGGCAGAGCAGAGCAGGGGGAGGGGCAGGGAGGGGGCAAATGAGCACAGCAGGGGCAGGGAAGCCAAGAAAGTCACCACCTCTGCCAGTGAGGCAAGCTAACGGGGTGCGGGGGGGCAGACAGAGCAAGCAGGGTAGTGCTGGGGAAGGGAGAAAGGCACTGCCAATGCCAGTACCAGTGAGGCAAGTGAGTGAGGTAGGCAGGTGGCACCGCGAAAGGGGCAGTGGCAGGGAAGCTGAGAGAGGTGCCAACAACACTGTCATTTCTCCTCCTGCAAATCTGTTGCTGGTCCCTGCTTGTAAATTTCTAAACTGAAAGGACGTTGCTGTCATGGTGACCCCTACTGAGCTGGTTGACTTGGAAGCCTCCAAGGAGCCTGAGTAGTCAGAGACATGGCCTAGAGGAGAGCAGGAAACTTTGGAAGGCCCCTGCGGGGCAGATACCCCTGGCCTGTCTGCTCCAGAACTGGCCCCTGAGGAGCCTGCTGTGGGAGATCCTCTGGAACATGCCTCTGAGGAGCCTGCAATGGGAACTCCTCCACCAGAACTTCCCTCTGTCCCTTCAGGTACTGGTGCAACCAATGGTCAGTCCAGGACTCAGTCCACAAACCCACCAGGATCTGCCTTCGCCAAGCAAGAGTGGCAGAAGAAGAGGGCTCACTCTGAGATAGCCCAGCGAAGGTGCAGTGCCAGGCTGGTAGCCCAGGCTTCTCCTCCTGGGCCAGAGCACGGCGGATGCAATCCTTTGCAAGATTCTGGCCCCAGTTAAGCTGGGATAGATGAGTCCCAGGTGCTTCTTCCAGAGCAGGTGGAGGTGCTGCTGTCCTCTCAACCTACTTAAGCCTTGAGCTGAGAGGGAAGACTCACTGAATTAACTGGTGCACTGGGTATACGACTGTGTCCCTGTGCCAGCTCCTGCTGACAATCCAGCCTCCCTCTCCAAGCCTGAGGGCACTGCTACTTGAGGAGGCCTAAGTGACCCTGCTTGCAGAATACCGGACAGTTGCACATTGAGGTACAAGTTCCTCCCTCTCCATTTGCTTGGTACATCCAAATGTTGCTGAAGCATGTTTGTATTAAAGATAATAAACCTGGAGTTAATTATGCTCTGTGGATTTTTTTTTTTTTTTGTATTTTTAAGATGCATAGAAAGGGCTCCCAAGATTATTAGGAAAGTTCCTTTTATTGCCTTTTGGGTTTGTTTCTTGTAAGCAGAGTGATGGCTGCATGGACCTTTGCAAGGTCTCCAGAAGTCCCAGAGCTACAAAAAATGCATAGCCTTGACATGTGCATTTGAAGGGGGGGGTTGCGAACATTTATCACCAATAGAAAAGAAGAGGCAGTACCTATGAGGATTCCCCCCTCCCAACTCAGCAGCCAATCAAGAGTGGGAGATATCTGTAGAAAGAGGGAGCAGTCCTAAGCAGGTCTACTCAGAAGTAAGTCCCATGTTACTTAGTGGGGCTTACTCTCAGGAAAGACTTCAGGATTGCAGCCAAAAGAACTTGTGACAACTTATAATAACTAAAAATATCAGTGCCCGTAGACAGAACTGACATTGGTGGTGGTGGGGTTGCTGGACAAGCTCCCCTCTTCTTCTGAGGTGTGCTTATTAGAAGCACCTGCCCTCTGGTTACTATGAGATTTAAAAAATTACTGCTGCAAGTACACTTAAGATATACATTTCGCATGCTTTCCTCTTGCAATCTATGCAAAACCTTTGTTGTCTTCAAGCTTTGTTGTGATTCTGTCACCTGCTTGTACTGATTTTTTTTTCTTCCAGTACCACTAAAGGCTGGCACACCATCCAAGGTAATGTAGGAACTGGACAGGGCAGCAGGTTGATAGATGACCTGGGACCCTCATACCTTTGGGACTGCCTCTCCCGACATGTTCCTCCCAATCTTCTCTGATCTTCACCATGGAATTGATTAAAGGTCCCTGGTCCATGAACTGCCTGCCTGGTGGTCAACAAGGGCAAGGACCTTCTCAGCTGCCTGAAGAGGGGCATGCCTTGTGGGGCCTCCCTAGGCTCCACGGGGCATGCAAGGCTGTTCTTTTTCAGGCAGCCTTTGGGTAACTGTGATCCACGAGGCAGCTGGTAAGCTTCAGCTTTGTCTTCACCATCCATGCATCCTGCCCTGCTTGATAGCGGATAGATTTTAATGGGGATAGATTGTATCCTTTTTTTTAATTGGTGTATTTTAAATGCTGTCAGCCACCCTGAGTCCCTTTCAGGGGAGCAGGAGCAGGATATAAATTTGATAGATAGATAAATAAAGTAGATATGGACAAAATGGGTTGTCTGTTGAGGTCTCATGGGGGAGGGGGAAATCCAGTTTCTCTTCCTGAACCCCCACTACCTCTGGCTCCTTCCATCTCCAATTCTAGCCCTTCCTGCTGCTCTGGTTTGTCTCCCATCTGCTCTCTTCTACCCCAGCACAGGTTGATTGGCGGAAGAAGTGAAGGGGCGGGGAGGCAAGCTAATGCTAACTCCACCTTTCTTTACTTACCTGCTGCTAGTGGCAGCTGCTGCTGCATTTTTACATGCCCTTTTGAGTTGCTATGGGAACTCCAAATGCTACCTGCCTTATCAGATTTTTTTTTTTTAATGATGTCTGTACATGTATAAAGGTTGCAATAAACTTTTGGGGAGTGGTGTAGTGATGGAGTTTTTAAAGAGATGCCTGTGTGTTGGGTTTTATTGGACAAGCAATGGCCCAAGATTTTGCATTCTTCTACTTTTAGGTCTAAATCCATAAATACGCAAGTAAAAACCTTTAAGTTAACTTCAAGATGGTATCTCAGACCATCAAAACTACACTACTTTAATCCTGAAATACAATCTAATTGCTAGAAAGGATGTGAACAAAGAGGTTCTTATTTTCATAGTTGGTGGGACTGTACTTATAGCAAGGATTTTTGGAGATTAGTCCATTCTCAGATTCATAAAATTACAGGTTATCTAATTCCTTTCACTCCTGAACTAATGCTTCTGAAACTTTGGCAATCTACTACGATCCCCTCAATTTGACGAGATGATAGCCTTTCTATGTACAGCTGCAAGGACAGTAATAGCCACTTTGTGGGAAAATAATAAACCTCCATCAATCTCGGCTTGGTACCAGTGTGTTTGGGATTATTACATAATGGCAAAAATACTAGTTCAACAGTCACAGACTGATAATAGCCTTTATATATCTCACTTTATTGAAATGGTACCCTGTAATAGAATTTATAGCAAACAAGGAATTGTTTTTTCACCACTCTTATCTGATGGAAGTGTTAATACTGTGATGTTTTATGACAGTATAAAGATCTGGTATGCTTACTCTCCTATTAATTGTTGTATTGGTTAACTGTCCTGTATTACCCTGTAAATGATATGTATTGCTCATGATACTGAAAATATTTTTTTTAATGTAAAAAAAAGAGATGCCCCTTTACATTCAATAGTATAAGGGAACTGATAGTTTGTGGACTTGCTCTAATATCACACATCCTGAACTTCTAGAGCAAGGCTTAGAGTCTCACCCTAAGCAGAGTTAAACCCTTGCTTCAGTGACTTTAGAAAGGTGTAACTCTACTTTGGGTGGCACTGTTAGGGACTGCTGAAAATAAGCTGTTTTTCATATTAAAGTTTTTTAAAGCCATTCCCCATTCTGGCAGTTGGTAGACCCAAAGATATTCAGTGGCGGTTGTACCCTAACATTATTATTATTTTTTTAAATAGGAATTTTCTGAAGAATAGCTCTACCATTCTGTTTCCCTAGACTCATTGAGTATGCACAATGGTGTGCATGGAGGGTTATATTTCTCTTGTCACTTAACAAACTCCACTTGAAACTAAAGTAACTCCCAAATGTAGCTGGTGATATTGAATAGTATCTGTTGCTTAAAACATGCTGGATATCCCACTGTGATCTTTTTGGTCTAATTAAAGTAACATTTTATTTGTTTTTATTTATTAAAATATCTACACCCTGCCTTTCCTGTTGGCTCAAGGCAGTGGATTTTGGACCCCAGCTGTAGATATGAATGAATGTACAGTGGATGCAAAACTAGTCTTACAAAGTTCAAGAACAGAACATTCAGAGAAGGTTACACAGAATCAAGGAGATGACCACAGTACCTAAAAACCAGTAGACTGCCATCAAAGAGCACAATGCTCTTGAGTTCCATCAACCAGCTCACATATTTGTTTTTCTGCTATGGGGATGCTGTCCTTATCTCTCCTGGGAAAACTGGTCTTTCCTTCATTGTACATATATGTGTACAGACATCCACCCTCTTAGGCGTTTGATGAAACTGCTGCTCTTTAAACTGCACCCCAGTAACATGGCAACTCTCCAGAGACCTTGTTCTGACAGGCACTTTTGCATATGAGCTCATGGCACATTTCATATAAAATTTCATATAAAGGTTGTAAGCAAACTGCATGTTCTTTAAGACAGACTGCCTATTCAACACCATTATAACTCCAAGGAACCTTGAAAATAACTTGAGTTCAATGGGAACTTGAATTGTGGTAGTAACTACTTTGTATAACAAGGCATAGCACAACCTAGAATATCTGAGATTTAACAAACATTATTTTTATAGGTAGAAGAACCCAATGAGAAAGTCCTAGTTGGCGTGGCTAAATGATACCCCATGTATGTGGGAAAGCCATGCAAAGAAACCAAACTACTATCCAAAACGACCTTAACAGCAGTAAAACCATTCAGTTCCATTTACTTACTAAAACTGCAAATGTCAGGTTCCGTCCAGATACAGATTTGAGGAGAACAAAGATGAGGATAAGCAGGGAGATGTACAGACTTATGGAGCTCCTTGTTTGACATGTTTCTCTCATCCTGGCCACAGCTATGCAAAAGCGTTTGTGATTACAGTCGAGGTGCTTTTTAAAGAACAGAAAGGGTGGATACTTGGTGGGTATTTCAACAGGAAGTGGTAATTAGGCAACAACAGATCTGTTTCTTAATTGTGTTCATGTGATCTACAGAGCTCTTACAGTATTGGGACCTGAAAATAAGAGAAACATGATGGGTATAGTGATAATTTTTGCTAGAACAATTTGGTGCAAAAGTATAACTCTGTATGATGTTCTGATATCCAGAGGACAGAGTCAAAGGCTCTGCTTGCACATACCGGCAGGTGGGGATGTGGGAGCTGGGGAGAGGGGAATAGAGGCAGGTGCTCACACTTTGCCTGTACCCTGGGCAACTGGAAACCCAGTTGAAGGAGAGGGTGGTTTGGCTACCCTTGCACATGCACTCTATTTGTAAACAAAACCAAACTATCCCACTTGAGGAGCTTGGAAAAGGAGAGGAAAACTTGCTCATCCAGCAATTCATGCCTCCCTGTGTTCACTCTGCACGCGAGAGCTTTACTGTATCATCCTAAACCAAATTGCACCCTTCTAAATACATGGGCTTAGAAGGGTGTAACACAGCTCAATATTGCCCCATTAATTACTTTTAGGATGCTTTGCTTGAAATTCGGGAAGGAGGATCCTTTGGGTGGGAGGTTCAATCCCTGAAAATTTAATCCCTGTAAAATGGAGGGAGGGAATGATTACTAGGAACAGGCATGGACTGGCTCACGAGCCAAAATTCGGGCCAAACTTGGGCTGGTTTGGGGCTTGGGAAGCAATATTCAAGGAAGATGTGTTCCCCAAACATTTACTGAATTCAGCCTGTTTGGTTCAGCTCTTCGGGGCTGTTCGATCTCTCTCTGCTGTCTCAGCTGTCTCAGGCTCCCACACATCACCCCTTTAAATGATCTGCACCAGCGAGCCTGAGACAGCAGGGCCAGCAGAAAGGAGGGGGTGAAATACCCCCTGGGGAGGCACTTCACTCCCATATTTAACCCTCTGGTTTTGTCCCCCCCAGAAGTGGAGGGGGCATTGAAGTGGGGGAACAAAACCAGAGGGTTAAATGAAGTCCCTTCCCAGGAGATACCATCTTTCTTCTGGCCATGGCGAGCCACAACCAGGAGAAAGGAAGAAGGGAAGTCCCTTTCTGGGAGATCCCCCCACCCCTTCTGCTGCAACGTGAACTTTCCAGGCCAGTTTGGTCTGTGTGAGGCCAGTTCGGTCCATGGGCTGCCACAGACCCCAAATAGAACCACCATTTTGGGTCCATGCCCATCCCTAAAGATTACATCTGAAATTGTGTTTCCCACTGAAACCATTGAAAACAAAATTATTTACTAATATGACTAGTTTAAGTTCCCAATTCAGTTCTTTAGAAAGACGAAAGTAGCAACTCTGGGTCCAAATGTCTGGTTTGTACATAGGGATACAAAAGGAACCAACAACACTCAACAGTATATATATATACATCCAAATATAGTTGTTAATTTTGACTCATATTTACGTATATTTAATTATCTAAGTACAAAACATTCTATAATGAAAAACAACAATCTCTATCAGAACAATACAAACTATAGAACAAAGGAGAGTAAAAAATGTCCAGTGAAACTTTCCAGATCTGTGTAAATAGATCACAAGGTCCCGGATATATTATGTCCTTCCTTGCATCCTAAAAGACTTAAAAAGTAGTGATGTGGGAGTTTCAACTGAGCTCTAGCCAAATTTCAGCTGAGACATTTTTGTTAGCAGCTTTCACTTTGGATGGCAAGGTTTTCCTCCTACTAAAATATTAAGCTACATGCCTCCTTAGTAAAAACTTCTAGGTAAGTGTAAATGATACAATACAATTATAAAAATGGAAAGAAACAGTAATTTCTAGAAATTATGAAAGGACTATGTTTCTTAAAGTGGTTTCCAATTAGAACAAATTGATGTGGAGAAGCTTTACAGCTTTTGTACTTGTGGAGAGAGATGGTAAGATGATATATTTGCCAGTACGATACATTTATTGATATGGTTCTGCATATTTTTTGTACATAGGGATGACAGCCTCCAGGTGGGGCCTGGAGATCCCTCGAAATTACAGCGTATCTCCAGACTACAGAGATCAGTTCCCCTGGAGGAAATGGGTCCTTTGGAGGGTGGACTCTGTGGCATTGCACTCCACTGAGGTCCTTGTCCTCCGCAAGCTCCACCCCCAAATCTAGAGGAGTTTCCCAACCTGGATCCCCTGCCAGTGGCTGTGGGGGACCTGGCAACCCTATTTGTACAATCCTGTTGCTAATTGTTAAGTAAAAATGAGCTCCAATGCTAAACCTTTTTGACCTGTGTAGAAACAACCTGTCTTTCTTCTTTGGGTGTTTAGAATGATCTGAGAAGCAGTATTAGCTGCATAAAAACTTTATTGATGCCTTAAGCTCTGTGGTGACATTTGTCCAATTAAATCAGGCAATAGGCAAGCTCAAGTATTTTGCTTTGAGGTCTGTTCAGGTTGCCTTCCTGGCTTTGTCTTATATTGCACAATATTAGAAGATTTGTGAGGAGATACAGGCCTCATTATATTATTTACTTGGCAACAAGGAAGCAGAGCAAAGGAACTTACTTTCTTTTACAAGTGTTGCCAGGGTTTTTCCATTGGTGACTCACAAAATAGGGAGACCTTAGTTGACTGAACATGAATCTGATTCCTAACACCAACAAAGTTCTCACTCCTAGGAAATTTCCTCATTACTCCATTGTTTAAATAAATAGAGTCTGTTTGATTACTCTGAAAGACTGTGGCTTGAATTATTGTCATCCCAGAGTTTCAGAAAAACTTTGAGCTAAGGAAGGGAAAACCAAAGTAACATGGAAAGAGCTGGTAGAACTTTGGGTTTGAACCAGGGCAGAAAAGCCACTAGAGAAAGATTCCCTGGCATCACTCAAATGAAAACTAGGGTTGCCAACTGCAGGTTGGGAAATTCATGGATATTTTTAATTGTTTTATTTTTTTATAAATATGAAAGGGACATCAAATAGAACATCAAAAGAACATCCAATAAAAACATATAAACGAAAAGATCCATAATTACATTGAAGAATAAAGAGAAAAAATAAGAAGGGATTTTAAACATGTCCCTTGAATAGCATACAATAAGGAAAAAAAATCCATGATTGCAATAGATTAGAATTAATTCTTTACCAAACATCAAATGATATTAATTAAATGGTAAAATCGTCATACATACTAAGTTTTAATATAGGTCATAAACTACTCTGTATAATGCTCAATATACACGTTAATGATTTTTAAAATCTTACTATCTTAAAACAGAGTAAGGTTAAGCAACATGTAAAATAAATCAAGAGAATTGTTATATAGCAGATATTAAATACTCTACCCTCTTTCCAGGAAATTCTTGGATATTTGACAGTACAGCCTGAGGAGGCAACGTTTGGTGAGGGCGGGAGCTCAGCATCAATGCTTCCTCTAAGCTGTGGAGTCTTGTGAGCAAAAATTCTACTTTGTTACTGGCATTAAAGTTGTGAGCAAGCGATTTGGCTGCTACATAAATTAGTTTGCTCTGAAGCCATCCTTCCTGAGCTAAGGCAAAAACGTGTGAGCTGGAGGCTAAAAATCTGCGAGTTGGCCCACCCTAACTCAGCTTAGAGGGAACACTGCTCAGCACGGATGTGGTTTGATAAGACTCTGCCTTCTGAAGTTGCCATTTCTGGAGGAACTGATCTCTGTAGGGAAAATTCTAAATCCTCCTCTGCCCCTTCTGTCTTAGTTGGGTCTTGTGTGGGCAATTACAATTAAGTTACAGTATTTATGAATAACTTCCAGGTTCCCGGATGCAGTATAACATAAGATGAATTTTATTAACTATTCACTGGAATGTGGAGTGCCGTAGGGGGCAATCTTCTTGCAGTGTTATTTAACATCTATATTCGCCCCCTCGTCCAGTTGGTTTGGAGATATGGGCTGGGTTGCCATCAATATGCAGATGACACCCAGCTCTATCTGTTATTGGAAAGCCATCCATTCTCCACCCCTGATAATTTGACTGAGGCTTTGGAGGCTGTGGCTGGATAGTTGCAGCAGAGTTGGTTGAAGCTAAACCCATCGAAAATGGAGGTCCTCTACCTCAGTCGCAAGGCCGGCTCCAGGTATCTGAGCGCCCTAGGCAGGAAGCCTGGGGTGCCCCTCACCGGGGATGCCAACCTCCCGGTGGGGCCTGGAGACTGGGGGCGGCGGCGGAGCACTGGCTTTCCTGGAGGCTCCACAGCTGTGGGGCCCCCAGGAAAGCCAGGGAAGGGGGCGGGGGTCTAGCCGCCACCCCCTCCCTCCCAGTGCCAGCTTTCCTGGGGCTCTGCGGCTGCAGGACCCCCAGGAAAGCCGGGAAGGGGGCGGGGGTCTAGTTGCCACCCCCTCCCTCCCAGAGCCAGCTGTCCTGGGGGCTCTGAGGCTGGGGGCCCCCAGGAAAGCCGGGAAGGGGGTGGGGGTCTAGTGGCGGTGGCGGGTGCCTGGTTAGGGCGGCGGGGGCGCTTTTCGGGGGGGGGAGTGGGGCGCCATTTGGTGCCCCTGAGGCCGGGGGTGCCCTAGGCGAGCGCCTAGTTCGCCCAAAGGGCGATCCGTCCCTGCTCAGTCGGAAAGGAGGGGATATGGGTATCAGGCTTCCCACACTGGAAGGGGCACCTCTGGTGCCGGCCCAGAAGGTGAGGAGCCAGGGAGTGACACTGGATACCTCTTTCTCCATGGAGGCCCAGGTTACTGCAGCCACCCAATCTGCCTTTTTCCATCTTCGACAGATTAGGTTTCTGAAACCCTATCTCTCCCCCCAAGGCTTGGCTACAGTGACCCATGCAATGGTCACTTCCAGGCTTGACTACTGTAATTTGCTCTATGCAGGCTTACCCTTGAGGCGACCCAGAAATTACAGCTGGTGAAAAGTGCAGCGGTGTGCCTACTAATGGCAACGCCTATGCGGCTCACATTTGGCAGGTACTCCACCAATCGCATTGGTTACCAGCAGAGTTCTGGATCCATTTCAAGGTGTTGGTAATAACCTTTAAAGCCTTACATGGCCTGGGACCAACATATCTGAGAGACCGCTTCTTCCTGTCTTGCCTCAACCAGGGCCAGGGTCTTTTCCGTCCTGGCCCCTGTCTGGTGGAATATGCTCCCCATCGAGATCAGGGCCCTGTGGGATCTATTACAATTCCACAGGGCCTGCAAGAAGGAGCTGTTCTGCCAGACCTTCGGCTGAGGCAGCGGACGTCTGCATATGGCCTCCCTGAGGTATCTGTCACTCTGTTAACAATTACTGGCTATAGCCAGGAACCTCCCACAACCAGAACATCTCTTTGCTTGCTGTGACCACCATTTTAATATTTATGATGATGTTTTAAATTTAATGTTATTGTATTAACTAATATATTTGTATAAATTAAATGTTGTTACCTGCCCTGAGCTCGCTTCCAGGAAGGGCGGGCTATAAATGTGAAGAAATAAATAATAAAAAAATAGTTACATAACTCAGCAATAAGTATCAGAAGGAGCAGAACTGACGTTGCTTGAGCCACAACTCTGCTACTCTGACTCCTATCCTCTAGGATGTATATCAAATTAAGCACCACCCACTTAACAATCATAGTGTCCTCCAGGGCTATTTTTGGGCAGGAACGCACAGGAACAGAGTTCCGGCTGGCTTCCAAGTTGGCCACACCCAGCAGGAACTCATTAGCATAATAGGCCACACCCAACAGCAGAAACTCATTAGGATTGGCTACATTAGGGGTATGTGGCCTAACATGCAAAGGAGTTCCTGCTCCAAAAAAAGCCCTGGGTTTTGACAACAAACAAGGTAAACAGAATAAGAAGCAAAAGGTGGGTGTGGCTGGATGACCACACTTCTGGCAACATGGGGGTGTAGCCTAATATGCTAATGAGCTGTGCTGTTAGGGGTGTGGCCTATTATGCTAATGAGTTCATGCTGGACTTTTTCTACAAAAAAAAGCCCTGGTGTCCTCACAAAGTCTTCCTCTGCCCAATGTGTCTCAGTTTGGTCAAGCAACGGCAACTCCCAATTCCTTCTCTGATCCTTCTTTCTTGATTTGGTCTTGGAAGGGCAATGCCAATCCCCACCTTACCCCTTCTGTCTTTGTTGGGTCTTGTGTGGACAACTCCAGTTCTTCCTCTGAATCATCTCTCCTGATATGGTCTTGCAAAGGCAATGCCAACTCCTTCTCTGTGACTTGTGCCTTGATTGAGTCTTGCATGGCCACCTCCAGCTCACAGAATGGCAATTACCTGACACAAGTCAGCCAAAAGACTGCAAGTGGGACCTGAGGGGAGAGAAAAGAGAAGCTGATGTTTTCACCCACACTGGCAACAGTGAGAATTGCAGGCCTCTGACACAGGCGTTCATAGGGAGGATCTCAACTCATGCCACAGGTTAGCTTCTCGTGCATTCCATTGGAAAGGGCATATTGTTGGGAGACAGATTCCCTCACCCACAGAATGAGAAGTAGTTTTCATTTCTGAAAAATACTTTGCTTTGCTATCAAACATGAAAGATCAAAATAAATTGATCTATTCTTGAATCAAAACATTCTTATTGTGTATTGAACAATAAGATGCATGTGTGGGTACATGGGAATGCATTAAGTCTCATTAATCAACATCAAAAAAACACACACATGTCTGTGCTACATTATTCCACTGTCCCTCATTTACTCTGCTAAATATCCAACAAACTATTTTGTCACTTGGAGAGTCAGCCTGCCCAATACGGCTTTGATGTTCATGTGACTGAGGAAGAGCCATGAAGATGAAAAATGCCCTAACTGAGCCTGAGATATGCTTACTGGGGGATTGTTGTCTGAGTGAAACATGGTACTGTCTCCGCATAAAAGCTTCCCATGCCATGAATACTTATGAGATTCATTTGAAAATATAGTTCTGTCTCATTACCTACCATGTAGATCCCCCCCCAAGGTATTGTAGATAAAAGGTTAAATATAACATAATTCTAATCTAATGTACATATCCCCCTGACTAAGAACAAACAATACTTCAATAAAATACAAAGGAAATCCTAACTATATAATTCTAAGCAATTAAAGAAAAGCCTCTGTAAATATTACTGTAACCTAACCTCACAGTAAACCTCATTAACGAGTGAAAACATATACCAAACCAACAAATACAATTTTCTAAATTATTGTTTTATTTTCTCAAAAAAAGTGGGATACAAGAGGGAGAGGGGGTAGGGGGAAATATAGATTCATCAAGTTTATCAAATATTATGGGTTGTTACATACAAGAAGTAAAATCAGATGTATTATCAGATGTAATACATATTTCAAGTAGAGAAGCAGACAATAAAACATCAATGTTACAGTGTTTTGGGATAGGTTCTCTCTTAAGAATAAGCAAGAACTTTCCTAATGTTAGCAATAATCTGTCAACATCAAACTCAAACAAACACCAAGCTCTCCTGCCTCCCCAACAAGTTCAGTTTGAGATGTGAGTTGTGAAACAGCCACTCTGATGACATCATTTTACTGACAGCATTGTTCAGTAAGCGGCCTTATGACCTCATAGGAAAGACACAGGTGAAAAATGACTGGCTGAGAGGATACTGACTAAGATAGGTTTGATTGCAAGTAGCATCCCATCATAAGTGGTGTACCCTTGCTTATTGGGATGTTTGTTCAGAAGACATTCGCATTTCCTTTATCAGTTCATTTCCCCCCCCTGACTCTCCATAGTCACTTTTTTCAGAAGTAAGCTGTTATGTATTGGAATAATATGTCTGAGCTTGAGGTTTGTAAAGGTATCCTAAAGTGAACTATCTGATTGGCTGCTCTGCATAGCAGCTGCCCATGCAGTTGGTTTTTATTCTCTCTCACATGCCAGTGTGTTTTTAAAAAATGTTTCTCTTGTCCCTTGTGCCTCGGACTTCTTCTCTGTGTGCACGTGTGTATGGCACTGCCTTCTGCAGTGGCCATTTTGTGGCTGTACTCACCACCCAGTGTCAGAATTCCAAAGGTGCTCACAGGATCAAAAAGGCTGGGGATCCCTGCCATAGACTCTGCCTTCTGAAGCTACCATTTCCTCCTTCGGGGGACCTGATCTCTGCAGTCTGGAGATTAGTTGTAATTCCTGGAGAACTCCAGGCTTGACACCCATGTTGGTAACCCTACCTGACCAGTGTCATATTCTTTATGAATAACTTTCAGGATCCGGGTTGCAGTATAGCATAAGATGAACTTTATTAACTATTTACGTAACTTAGAAATCAGTATTAGAAGGGGCATAACAGATGTTGTTTCAGCCAGAACTCCACTCATCTGTCCCCAACCCTCTAGGATCTATATCCTGTTAAGCACTACCCACTTAAAGTCATAATGTCCTCACAACAGAGGCCTGGGCTCCAGGTGAACCAGGAACTGAGCTTCTGGAAGCCCTTTGCCTTGAGGCGATGGTGGAAAAAGAAAGCATACTGAAGGTACAACTTATGTTCCTTTTTCTCATGGCTTTCACATCTCCTCCAGAGAAAGCCAAAAGGGGGAAAAAAACACAACCTGAAATTCAAGTCAGGAACCAAAAGGTTGAGCAACTAGAAAATGAAGTAAAATATGACTATTTATTACACAGTATGCAGAATTTTAGGATTAAAAATGACATCCATTGGGTGCCATTAAAAACTCAGATCACAGTATACAGCAATAAGATGAAGTTGCATGTCCAATAACAGAGAATCACAATAATGGTTACACATGTATGATTACACCAAAGGGGACAGAGAGCGCGAGTGAGCCATGCACCTTGAAGACAACAGCAGGGCTGTTGTTGTGGTTGCTGGTAGTAGTGATGGCTGAGGCAACTGCTTTAGGGCCATGTCACACATGCGCTCTCTCTCTCTGGTGGCCTTGGTGCAGGCTCTGGATCCTCGCCTCTTTCTCCTCCACTGCCTGAGGGAAACACCAAGGCCACGGGGGCTGGCCGAGTGGCATGGAAAAGCCGGGAAGGCAGAGAAGGTAAGGGTGAGCAGTGATGCGCAGAACGATCTAATCTAAAAAAACTAATTAAAAAATCCTTTTAAAAAATCCTAAATGCTTCAAGAGCAGGCTGCAGCTCAAAGCAATGGTGCCACTGCCTTTCTTCTTTCTTTGGGGTCCCAATGTTTCTTTTAAAATGACTGTGCTAAACTTCCTTGTTTAAACAAATTGCCCCCTCTACAAAAAAAATTCTGGCTACAGTGCTGCTGGAACATAACCTTCTATTTCTCTTTTATTTCACAGATCTGGAAAAGCTTGTTTTCTGTGTTTTGAAGCTTGTTTGCACAATAAAAGGGACCATCTCATTTGAGATTATTTTATTTTCGAAGGTCAGTGGCCTCAGCTCACTCCATGGCTTTCACTGGTTTTTGTTATTCTGAGGGAAAATGTTAACTTATAATTATGGAGACAACTTCAGTTTCACCTCAGGTCACTCTGAGCAAAGGAAAGTATCCTGGCAAGGATATATTGCAAATAAAGCTTAATAATTTGTCATGAATGGTCAAACTCCTGGGAAGACTCTGAAACGGGGACAGGCATGACCACAATCAATGTGAAGGAATTTGTCATTAGATCCTAATGTATACATGGATAACTTCTGGTGACTTCTGAGTATAATCAGGTCACTTTCAGTAGATGGGGTTATACAAGTCACACACTGCATCTCCCATATTGTAGCTTGCTTTGCTCAGCCAAAGATGTTCTTCTTACCCAGTATTTAATACGCAAGTGGTTCCCTTCCTCTGCAGCCTGTCTTCTCCCCCCCCAGCCTGGTTTTAAGATGCTCCACCATTTGCATTATAGTAGTGTTTAAGTATTTCTGTGGGTTTTAAAAACTATTCATGAACGTCTTTGGATCATAAATTGACACAGATCCCCCCCCCCAAACAAATGAATGAATGGTATGTGAAATGGCACTTTCAGAGACATTACAGACAGATTAATTCATACATTCCTGGGCATGGTCATTTTATTGGGAGGATCCTCAGTTAGCCTTAAGTGCATGTGGGACATTAAAGAAAACAATATTTACATGCAAAATTACAATGTCATTTTCATACTGAGGCAGAATGGAATCTTGTGGCAACTGCTTCCTGTAAACTAAGGGCTGGATCTAAAGCAGTGGTTCCTAGCCTTTTTAGTGTAGTGGTTAGGAGTGCAGATGCTAATCTGGGAGAACTGAGTTTGATTCCCCACTCCTCCACATGCAGCTGCTGGTGCAACCTTGGGACAATCACAAGTTCTCTCAGAACTGTTATCTCAAGAGCCATCCCTGAAAGAGCTCTCTCAGACCCCTCTACCTCACAGGGTGCCTGCTGTAGAGAGGGGAAGGGAAAGGGATTGTAAACCGCTCTGAGATTCTGAGTGAAGGGTGGGGTATAAATTCAATCTCTTCTTTTTCTTCTAGGCTGGTGACCCACACACCCAAATTTACTTCATACAGTGACCCATCCATGGCTGGCCCAAGGTTTTTTGATGCCTTAGGCAAACTATGACCTTGGCACTCATCTGTTTCAGCATTCTGTTTTCTACAGTGCCCGACCAGATGTTAGGCACTGGAATGAGGAGATACATGAAGATGGCAGTGGAGAGAGGTTGATGGCAAGGAGGCTCAGTGCGGTACATCTTTCACAGCAGGTAAAGGGCAGTGAAGCAATGCAGGGGGTTGGGCAAGAGGTGGGACTGCTGAAGGAAAAGCACCAAGACAGAGGCCATGTGTGTACATGCCTCTTTCTGTTCTCTGGTTTTTCCACAGCATGCTGAACAGCTCCCACCTACTCTCCACCCACACCCCTTTCAGCTACTACCATGAAGTTACCAGTTGCCTGATGGCTTTTTTCTCCTCATTACCATAATAAACAAGGGAGAAGAGAGAATGTGAGAACCTGGCAAGGAGGAAAGGAAGAGAAGGATGGAAAGGGCAGGAGCTGCCATTGGGGGAGGGGCTGCCCTGTGACCCACTTTCAGAGGCTTCATGACCCACTTTTGGGTACTGACCTATAGGTTGGGAAACATAAATCTAAAGATTCTTTTGAGTAGAGGGATGTTTCGTCCAGCACAGGAAGACTCACTTGTTTTTGGCCACTGTGTGACACAGATTGTTGAACTGGATGGGCCATTGGCCTGATCCAACATGGCTTCTCTTATGTTTTTATATTCTTAAGAATGTTTGGATCCAGCCAACTTTTTCATTCAGTCTCATACAATCCCTCTCTGTATGAAAGCCCTCATCTCCTATGGCTTTGAGCATGCAGGTCCCAGGATTTTCAGCACCCTTTCTGGGTGCTTAAAGAAGATGCCGGCTTCCTTCTTCATCACTGGAAAAACTGACTGGATCCAAGCCAGTAACTTTACATCCATCCCTATCAGTCTGCCTTGATTGTTTAGGCCATGCTGCTTATCTCAAGTTTTGTAACCAGTGTTCCTTCTACCCTGTGGTGCATGAGTCGCCGCTCATTAACACAGGAAGCCCGGCTCAGTAACATTCTGGAGCCCCACAGGTCTTACACTGGCCATTACCTATTTTAAGATTTCAGCAGTTATATTCTGCTCAGGATGTAAACTGGCCTGCTCAGTGGGAGAGGGAAACTAGAGGAACATGGAACATTGTTTGTAACTATTGCCATCTTGTCATAATTCTAGTCTGAATTCCACCCCCCCCCACTGTAATTTTGATGCTCAACAGAACTATGAGCATCTGAAGCAATTCTTTATATCCAACCTATCCTGGCATATTTGATCCATTTATTTATTTACCTATGTTATTTATAGTCTGCCTTTCTCACAAAGACTCAAGGTAGATTACGCAGAGTGAGCTCTGCATTTGCATTTTTAAATCAGTTGCGTGCTGCTGTCATGCCGTCTTTCTCTATGCTTGTTTGAATGCTGTCCAGAGAAGATTCTTTTAAAACAGTGCGGAGGTGTAATGACAGTGGAGCTGTCCCGAAAAGACGATAAACATATGTAGATGTCTGAAAGTATGCTAGCACTGTTGAGGTGTGAAAACGACACCAAATGTGGACAGCTTTTTTGAAGACGGCGTCAAAAGGCAGGGACACTGGTGGGAGAGACAAATGCAGATTTGGCCATATAATAAAAAATGGGGCATTCAATAAACAACGCAATAGGACTGCAGATGTCTGGATCCAACCAGAAATTTAAAAGATAGAATCTGAAGCACAGTATAAGTATTAACATAACATATTAGGTGCTGTGAAAATTGTATAGTAGGATCCTACTTACAGTAAGCTGTACACAGTAATATAGACCACAGTCCCTAATAATTTATCCAAGTAACTCTGTGAGCCATAGTGCAACCCTACTACCTGTACAGAAAAGCCCTCTTGAATATTTTGGCGTAGCGTAATTTGCAGAAAGCCAAGAGAGTAGGAGCCCTCCTGACCTCCTCAGGCAGGCCATGCCTTAAGGTGGGGGCCACAACAGAGAAGGCCTGTGTGGTTGCTTTTGGTGTTGCTTTGGCTCATTTTCAGGTTGGCATCTACAAAAGATCCTGCTAAGATGAGTGAAGCTGTCATGGTGGAACATAAGGGAAGAAGTGGCCCTGGAGATAAGATTGGCCAAAGTCATGAAGGGCTTTTTAGGTGCTAGCCAATGTCTTTAATTGATCCTGGTAACAGATGGGCAGCTAATGAAGTGTCTGTAGAACTGGAGTAATATGCACACCCCATCCAGCTCCCAATAACAGCTGAGACGCGACACTCTGCACCCACTGGAGTTTCCAAGTTGATCTATTATTCCTGTGTTCATAATGGAAACAAAATTAAAAGCCACCTGCTGCCTGCAAACTTAGTTGAAAAGTGGATTAGAAATGTAGTAAATCAACTCTGGTGACGTGTTGGGTTTTACGGCAACAGCAGGCTCATGGTTATTCTTCAACCAAGTTATACACCATCTATGATAGTGACAATTGTGTTACACTTTTCATTGTAACTTTATGACTCTTCTTTTTGATGTTCATGCAATGCCTCTCGATGTTATGGGGTCATTTGTAAAATTAGCGCAGTTAACCTGTTACTTTTTTTTTTGTTTTGTATCTGGATTTAATTTTTTTTTTAAAGTTATACACAATCCATTCTCAAAATCCCAGATTGGACTGTCTGCTCCCTGGTCTGTGTGTGCATGTTTCAGTTCACCTTCCATACTCTCCTCCTTGACTTTTTAGAGCTTCCCAGCACATGCTGTTTATTCCTGATGTTACAGAGGTGGGTTTTTAGGAAAATGGTATTTTACCACTGTGTGTGATAAAGAAGTGGGGAGAGAAAGAGAAGGACAGAAGGAAAAGGAATTACTTTTAAAAATATTTAAAGAGGAAAGGTTCCCCCCCCCAACATTGTTTATCCTACCTGTCACCTTATTAAATGTTTCTTACATCCCTGATAACTCTTGATGATTTTCTGTGAATGCAGTTCCTGAAACCCCATTTTACAGCTAAGATCAATGACCTGAGTTTTTAATAAAAGCATCAAGTCTTCAAAGATCACTTTGATGAGACCAGCTGTGGAGCTCCTAACCTGCCTCCAGAGAGTTCAGTAGATGAACAAGTTGCTTGGAATTTTCTTTAATATGCTGGCAAGTGGATCTTTCCATTTTACCCTCCACTGATGCTTCTTGGCACCTTTTCCTTTCAGCAGATTTCCAAAGGGCTTTCCTGTCAAAAACAGACAGATTTCCCCTTTGAGGTGTCAACTATGCTTGAGATCAAGCAAATCAAGAGAATTACAGCAGCTCAGGACTAGAAACTGCTTTGGCTCTATAAGTATGATAGGGCCAAACTTGTTAAATGTTCTGTTGTTTCTAAGCAACCTGTGTCATTGATACCTGTGGTCTCAGACCAGTAAAGGCAAAGGTTTCCCTTGCTCAAAAGCCAGTTGAATCCGATTCTAGAGGGTGGTGCTCATCTCCATTTCCAAGCTGAAGAGCCAGCACTGTCCAAAGACGTTTCCATGGTCATGTGGCCAGCACTATTACCTTCCCACTCAAGTGGTACCTATTTATCTACTTGCAATTTCTTGCTTTCGAACTGCTAGGTTGGCAGGACTCAGACCAGGATCCTGGCTATTTAACCATTTGTAGTCTGTATCCCCCTTGGTTGGGCAGGTTCTTCTTATGATTCTTTCCCTTGTGCTCCCCTTACTCCTTCATGACACCATGGGTGGCCTCTGCGTTCCCCCAGCTTTTGCCGCCACCCTGCTGCCTTGTTGGCTACCTGACCCCTTCCTTCTGCCCCACTGTTACTTTTTAACATTGCAGATGGCTAGTGAGAACCCCACTCTTCTGGTAGCATCCCCCAGCCTGGCTGTATTCATTTCTGGCAGGCTGGCCGGTGCACTCCAGTGCCATGGGACTGCTCAGGCAGCCCCAGGCTGTGGTCACACATGCTAAATAATCCACTTTTAGTGCACTTTCCAGCTGGATTTTTACTGTGTGAACTGGCAAAATTCAGCTGAAAGTGCATTGAAAGTGGATTGAAAGTGGTTTATCTAGTGGGTGTGACTGTAGCCACAGTTTATTTACTTCATTTATACCCACCTGTTTTCCTGAGATGCAAGGCAGTTACAACATATTAAAAAATCAGTCCTAGATCATAAAATATCTAGTATAAACAGTGTTCAGGAATGGGATTACAGAATTAGACTAGGGTTGGGTAAAGGAGGGTTTTTGTTAAGATACCATCATCAGGAAGGAAAATACGGTTTCCCACCCTTTGTTGGAAAGGAATGATGCAATGTGTAAATAAGGCTGATGAGAATTTCCATCCCTTAGTAGATGCGTGTTAAGAATTGTCTTTTATACTCCTCCAGTTGTGATAGAAACAAGACAACACCCACCCAGTTCTTGATGTCCTTCCATTTTGATCAGCTTGTCTGTCTTCAGATGCTAGAAAGACACGTGCTGGAATTCACAGTTATATTCCTCTGATCAGTAGCCAGTGCCAGATGTGAGTGGGCTGATGGTAAGCCTGGCTCAAACATTCTTGCTTGTTATTTCCTATGGGAATGATGAGCCACCACACATTGCGGACAGTACCTGTCACAGGATTTGGATCCCAACCAGACGTTTCTGCAGAATAGTATTTCGAGGGATATTTAGTGCTGCCACTGGAGGGGGAAGGTGGGGAAATGGCATTTCATGAGCATAAATCTTTATGTCCCTTAATTGTCTCGTCAGGATCCAACAGACATACATAGACAACTTTCACACAATCGCTAATGTTGTGCTGATCAAGGAAGTCCATTCACATACTAACTCTGACCATGACACCACAGGATGTGCCTGCCTGCAGATTACTGAATGGTAAATTTGAGATATGCATATCCTGTTTCGTGTCATTCAGGACTGAACTCTTGCTTAGAAACATCAGGCTGTGGCTGAGCCTGATGTGTTAAACCATGCTTATTTATTTATTTACAAAATGTATACCCTGCCTTTCTGCCCTCATTAGAGCCACCAAAAATAAACTAAGGCCCCGGTCATATGGGCCAGAAAACGCGGGGGAGAGGCATGGCAGTTTGCCCCGGAGCTAAATAAGGCACGGTAGCCCGGTCATACGGGCCACCAGGTTGCCACACTCCAGCTCTGTGCCCTGATCACACCGCGCTGCTGCAGTGCAGCAAAAAAGCAGCGAAGTGTGCATGCGCCATTGGGGGGGTGGGCCACTGTCGGTGTCTTGTGTGTGCGCATGTGCTGTTCAGTGTTGGTGCGCATCCCATGGACACTTACAACATCCGGAAACCCCGGGGACATGGGCGGGCGTCAGAAGCCGCGGGATACTGGCGCTCCCGCGATCAGATGCCAGCCTTTGCCCCGGGGTTTCTGGAAACTAGTACTTCCGACCTACTAGTTTTTTACTCTGCGTTTTCCACGGGAAGCCTTGGGTTGGCCACGGGAGCACTACACCTCCCAGATGTGCTGGTATGATCGCGCACAGAAAGTCCACAGGGCTCCTGTGCCTTCGGGGGCAAATGCTCAGTGTGGACAGGGCCTAAATGTAGATAATATATAGATATAAATATAGATAAATAAAGATCAACACCTGTAACTTGAATTGTGCCCTGAAACAGGCCGGGAGCCAGTGTCGCTGGGCCAAGGCGGGACTGATAATATTGTCCCTTATAACCCACTCCAGTCAACATCCTGGCTGCAGCATTCTGTACCAGCTGAAGTTTCAGGATACTTTCCAAGGGCAGCCTTACATACTGGAGTAACCTAATCTAGGTTAGATTGGAGAAATCTACTCTAAATGTAACCCAGGCATGCACCATAGTCTTTTCTGCCCAGGAAAGGTGCAGCTGGCTAACTAGTCAAAACTGGTAAAAGGCACTCTTGCCAGTGGCTTATCCAGTAGCAGACTGGGATCCAAGTGGAGTGTAACCCCATCCAGAATGGGTGACACTTTAAATCCCCAGGCCAGACCTTCGACTCATCTGTGGCAGAATAACAAGCAGGCCTGGGGCATTTCTGTATAACAGCCTGGATTAGCTGAGGTTTGGTTCCTCTCCCATAAGGCTTTGCAAGTTTAGCTATTGTCATCTCTCAAGCCTCTCCCCAGCCTGACAACACACTTTGCTCTAAAAAGAATAATTTACAGTTCTCTGGGCTTATCATTTCACCCACATACGGTGTCAAAGATTCCTAGTGAGAAGGTTTGTAGCTTCTGACCTACAATATACTTGCTGAAGCAAGCGGCTGTGATTCCAATAAGGTCACAATAATGTTTACACATAACATACTTGACTGTCTAGGGTAACTAGGGTATGAGCTCAGGGTGATTTTGATATTCTTCTACTAAAAGTGTGTTATTTTTATTTTGATATTCTTCTGCTAACAGTGTGTTGACCTTATGTCATCCAGGTGGGGTGAATTTATGGGTACTGAACATATAAATTGTTGAAGATTTCTTTGCTCTGGGCTGGTCATCAATCAGCTCTCTGTGAGCTCCTGTTGACTATAACAGGGCACTCTGTATTTCATCCTAGTGCACTATATTTGTGTTGAGGTATTCTATGCTGAATATGGAAAAGTTATGTTTTTTATCCTAGAAGATTTGTAAATGCTAAAGTGCTTTCTGTCCTTAAGAAGCTTACATTGTAATAAACTGGTTTTGTTTAAGAACTATGGTCTCTCTCTTTATTGATTCAGTCCCTTGCCAGTCTCCGCTAAAGGGGAATGGGAGGGTCCCAGGGAAATAGTCCTGGGGACCCAGAATCCCACAAGTTGCACTTCTGTCTCTATGCAAAATATAATATACACTTAACTACATCTCATATTGTTGCATCTCTTTTACAAGTAATATCCAAGCACTGGCTACCCCACCTGCGTGCTGTAATACTGGAATACCCAGGACTGGAATACCCAGCTCTCTGAAGCCATCGACAAAATTGCCCCTCGACATTCTCTTCGCCTCTGCCAAAAACATCCTCCTGGTACACTATGGAACTCAAGGGGATGAAGTGGGAGCTTAGATGACTAGAGTGAATTTGGCAGCATGTTTGTGATGAAGCTACGAGAGCATCTTATAGGACGCTTATGAAATCCTATGAGATGGCAGTGAAGACCACAAAGAGTCCTACTTGGCCTCCATTGTGTCTGCCAGCTCTCGCCCGGCACAATTGTTTAGGGTAATTAGGTCTCTTAAATCCCTCTCAGAGAGGACCCTAACTTGTAGAAATTCGACCTTAAGCTGTGAGGCATTTGTGAGCTTTTTTGCAGACCTCCCAGCCAATATTGATATAGTACATGAACTGGAGGCCCTTTGGCCGTCCCAGGATTTGGTTTTTGACACCTTCAGTCAGCTCTCCCAGGCTGATGTAGACAGAATTCTGGGTGCTGTTAGGCCGACCACTTGCCTCTTGTATCCGTGCCCCTTGAAGCTGGTGAAGGCCAGCAACGAGAGGTTACAAGGCCCCCTTGGAGATATTATCAATCTGTTCCTGGGTTCTGGGACTTTCCCAGGGGGGCTGAAGGAGGCAGTAGTTGTCCTGCTCTTGAAAAAAACCAAACTCAGATCCTATGGATCCGACCAATTACCGCCCAGTCTTGAATCTTTCGTTTCTGGGTAAGGTAATTGAAAGAGCAGCAGCCGAACAGCTCCAGAAATTTCTGGAGGGAGCATCAGTGTTGGATCCATTTCAAGTCAGGCTTCCACCCCAGCCACGAGACGGAGATGGCTTCAGTCACCCTCACAGACGATCTCTGCAGACAGCTGGATCGAGGCGGGTCAGTACTGCTCATATTACTTGATCTTACAGCAGTATTCAACACAGTCGACTATGACCTATTGACTCACTGCCTCACCGATGTTGGAATCTGTGGGACAGCCTTGCAATTGTTCACCTCATTTCTCCATGGTTTGGGGACAGAGGGTGGTGCTGGGAGAAACAGTATCCTCGAGATACCCATTGGAATGTGGGGTCCGTCAAGGGGCACTTCTTTCCCCGATGTTGTTTAACATCCATATGCACCCCCTTGCCCAGCTAGTGTGGAGTTTCAAGCTGGGATGCCATCAATATGCTCATGACACCCAGCTATATCTGTTGATCGGTGACCAGCTAGATACTGTTCCGGGGAATCTTGCTGAGGGTTTGGAGGCTGTGGTGAAATGGTTAAAACAGAGTCGACTGAAACTGAATTCAGGAAAGATGGAGGTTCTGTGACTGGGCAGGGGGGTGGCTCGACCAGGTTGTCAGCTCCCGATTCTTGAGGGTGTGCCTCGATCACCAGCACAGACCATCAGGAGCCTGGGCATGACTCTGGACTCTTCCTTATTCATGGAAGCCCAGGTTGCCAACCTGGCATTTTCCCAGCCTCACCAGGTCAGGCAGCTGGCTCCCTACCTGTCTCGCCCCAACCTAGCCATTGTAATCCATGCAACGGTTACCTCCAGGCTGGACTACTGTAATTTGTTCTATGTGGGCCTGCCCTTGTACCTGACCTGGAAGCGTCAACTGGTCCAAAATGCAGCCACGTGGGTCCTTACAGGGATCCTTCAAACAGCACATATTCAGCCAGTGCTGCATGAGCTGCACTGGCTTCCAGTGGAGCACCAAATCAGGTTCAAGGTTTTGTTTTTGACCTTTAAGGCCCTTAGTGGTCGGGGACCTACATATCTTCAGGACCGCCTCTCCCAGTATGCCCCTGGAAGAGCATTATGCTCAGGAAATAAGAACTTGCTGGTGTTCCCTGGCCTGAGAGATGTCTGGCTGTCCTCGACCAGGGCCAGGGCCTTCTCAGCCCTGGCTCCTGCCTCATGGAACGCTCTGCCAGAGCACATCCATGCCCTGTGGGAGCTGCTACCTTTCCCCAGGCAAGGCAGGGAAGTTCTGCCAGGGTTTTGGCTGAGGACAGCAATGAGACTTCTTCTGGCACTCTCATATAATTCCCCATTCCCCATAACCCCTCCCCCCAGGACGCCGGGGAGCTAGGATTTTCCACCATCTTAAGCATTGTATAGATACTGTTTTTATCTACTGTTATTTTTTGGACTGTTTTAATGTAGTTGGATGAGATTGTATATTACTTCTTGTAAGCCACCCCGAGCCCTACTTGTAGGAAAGGGCAGCCTAGTAAATTTAATAAATAAATAATAAATAACCCTCGAATTCTAATCTGAAGTGTTTCACTCATGCTTAAAGACACAGCAGGAGTTCATCTGCAGCGGACCCTCTTTCTTTTCATGTTAGGGCAGATTGCTGGAGTTCCTAGGAAGGAAGAGTGTGACCTCTAGTGGCTATTCTGTTTCTAGGCAATGCAATTTCATTTTATCTTTCTTCCTTCCGCCCAATCCAGTTTGAGACTTCTTTGCTTTTATCTTGCAAGCAGAAGTTCAACACGGAGTAACTTGCTCACTGACCAGGATGTTTCCCTCCTATTTTTATGCATCATTGAGACAATTGTGGACATAGCCGTGCCATACAAAAATGTTATGGGTTCAGGCCACGGGCCCGCTATTATCTATGCTGGACATGGTGAAGAGGGTGCTTGTTGTAGTGCAAGCTACATCTTTGGATGTGGAGTAGGGTTACCAACTCTGGGTTGGAAAATTCCTGGAGATTTGGGGGCAGAGCCTGCAGAGGCAGAATTTTGGGGCGGGGAGGAACCTAAGTGGGGCTATAAAGCCATAGAATCCACCCTCCAAAGCAGCCATTTTCTCCAGGGGAACTGATACATCTTGTCTGGAGATCAGGTATAACTCTGGGAGATCTTCTCCAGGTCACACCTGGAGGCTGGTAACCCTAATGCAGCTTAGAATGGAGATGTCTTCAGAACATGAGAATATGGAAGTGCTCATGATAGAAGGGGTTCAGCAAAATATAGAATGAGGATAAAAAAATTAAAAACGAATTGCAGTAATATTTGTAAAAGAATGCCTCCATTAAAGGATCCCAGACATATGTAATACAGATGCTATAAATCAGGGGTGGCCAATTATACCCAACTGACATAATATCACTCCTGATGCAGTATTCTGGTGTGGTTTCAGGGTCTGTTTCTCTGGATGTGTCTGCCACACAAGCAAGTGGGGCTTCCAATAAATGAAGGGGGGGTTAGTGATTTCCTCCTAAGCAAAGAACCCCTCCTATAACCCTGTTGCACAGTGCAAGAGTCTGGATGTATTTTAGTGTATTTGCATTATGAGCATCAGTAAAGGTAAAGGTAAAGGTTCCCTTGCTCGAAAGCCAGTCGAATCCGACTCTAGGGTTGTGGTGCTCATCTCCGTTTCAAAGCCGAAGAGCCAGCGCTGTCCGAAGACATTTCCGTGGTCATGTGGCTGGCATGACTAAACACCAAGGCGCACGGAACGCTGTTACCTTCCCACTGAAGTGGTACCTATTTATCTACTTGCAATTTCTTGCTTTCAAACTGCTAGGTTGGCAGGAGCTGGAACTAGAGATGGGAGCTCACCCCGTCATGCAGCACTCACGGGTCTTGAACTGCTGAACTACTGACCTTCCACAGCCTGCAGTTTAGCGTCTTAACCATTTGAGCCACCGCAGCTCCTTCATGAGCATCAGACTATAAGGTAAATGACATATTTTAAAGCTCAGGAGCACCCGTCACTACTAATTTATTTTAAAACTTCATATTCATTTTGCTATGTGGTTCTGCCTGGGATGTCTAGTAGACCAAAATGGTGGTGGAAAGTGCCGTCAAGTCGCAGCTGACATGGCAACCCCTGGTGGGGTTTTCAAGGCAAGAGGCGTTCAGAGGTGGTCTGCCACAGCTGGCCTCCATGTCGCAACCCTGGTATTCTTTGGAGGTCTCTCATCCAAGTACCAACCAGGGCTGATTCAGCTTAGCTTCCGAGACTTTGAGACTATCAAAGTCAGAGCAGAATAGAATAGAGGTTCACTATTGTAGATTCCTATGCAGATTAATGTTAGATGTTTTGTTGCATTATTTGTTATGTATTTACATACTGGCATACTGTTAGCCATCTTGAATCCCTGGAGAAAGATGGGCTAGGAATATTTTAATAACTATATATATGAGAAAATAAATCAATTGATCCTGGTATACAGTAGTCAGTCAGTCAGTCAGTCATTTATTACGGCAACAAGCCATAGAACACACATGCTAGCTGGTATATAGTAGATTAAAGCCTTTTTTGGATTTTTTAAAAAAAATCTTAGCTGAGGCAAGCCACTGCTCTTAGCTACCAGTTGGCCTATCAAATTTTAATCAGGGTATGACAAAAAGCATACACAGAAGTAACTAATTAAAAAAACCCTGTTTTCAAGTTGTAAGAAATGGAGGTTCCTCAATTCTTTAGCAGGCTCTCCTCCATCTGCCCTCCAAGTTTGACAAAGATTGGTTTTGGGATGTCTGTGTTATAGCCCCCAAAACAGGTGTCCCCAGGAAAGCTCAGCTCTAGCCTCCCCTTAAATCAGCCACACAGCAAGCAACTCCTCGTACGACTAACTCCTCTCTTTTCCTGCTGCAAAGTGAAAGCAGCTGAGTCAAGGTGTGGTATATATATACAATCTGCTCCCATAGCGCAGAATGGGAGCTCTGTGGTTGGCTCCCAGAGCTGCCAATCAAGCTATGGACAACTGCTATGGGTGTGTCTAGGGCTCTCCACAAGTTCACCCCCAGCATTGTTTAGGAATTGATTTAATCAGCGCCAGGCTGTCTGGAGAACGAACTGCTCTAATTAACCAAACAAATCTCCACAGAAAAAAGGTGGTTTATTTTTTTATTCAGGAACAACGTGACCAAATGAACCAGTTCGAAATGAACCACAAACTGACCTGGTTCATGCTTGAACCACAGTTCATTTCTCAGTTCGTGCCCATCCCTAGATTCAGCCAATATTAAGCATTTTCTATCTGGATGAACTCTGTGGGAAACAGCTAAGCTTATCCCTAACTCTTCCACTGAAGACAAAGGGAGTTAGGACTCAATGGTTTATGCTCTTTGTATTCGAAAATCTGTATCTTAATTCCCCCTTTCAAAAGTATGAAGAAAGTTACATAACTAATGGCAAAATATAGTACATAAGATTGTGAAGAAAGCAATACACTCATTTTGAGCCTTATCCAATCACCGAAGTTTTTATCATATTTGGCTGAAGATAACAGAATTTTTAAAACATTCTTTAAATACTTAAAAAAAATGCAGTTACAGTAGGAATCTGGACTGAGATGGCTGCTTCACTTTATAATTCCACATCCATTTTTTCCCTTCTTTCTTAGAAATCGTTGTGCTGTTTTCTGTGTTGTCTACTCCTGTGATGTTGTAGGACAGCCTGTCAGAAGAATGAAGACTCCATCAGTCAATTCTGCCCAAGTAAAATGGAGAACCTAATCAGCAGATTATCACTAATTAAATTCCTTCCATGTCAGCAAGAGACGGGAAGGTATTCAAAGAGATACATGCAGCATGACTCAGAAGGAGTGGGGGGATCCATTAAGACCCCCATTCTGGCCAGAAAAAGGGATAGATTTTCTTGTTAGAGAAGTGATCTCCTGCCTGGTTGATAAGGGAGATAGTTCAAAGATTGGAGTGATCCCTGGAGTGCTTCGAGAAGGAATTTAGGCACTTGGTAGTATATCCCTGCCTTCTGCAACATGAAGAGTCAGTTAAACTCAAGAAAGTGAACTGAAGTTTTTAGGAAACACTGAAACCAAAGCCTCTTATCTCTAAGATTCTAAGACTTTGTGAAAAGCTTAAGAACTCTCACTTGCTGGAAATGTAGGAACTGGAATTTGTGATTATACTAAATTACCTCAGAGTTATATTTGATTCACCTCAGACATTTTACCCCTGATTTCACCTGACCTTTTCCCTTCTATGTTGAATAAAATATCATGCTTTTTTTTAATGTTCTAAAGCCTCTGAGGTGCCATCTTTAGAAATTTGAGGCCCGATCTGCATCTAGCATTTGCTCCGCTGTCTTATAAAACCCACACTGGAACAGAAATCCCCATCTACATTCCATGCCACTTTCACTTTGATTGAGTGTCGCATTTTATGGCAGTGTCCAGACTGTGTGCTGCTTTCACTTCGTTTGATCTCTGGTTTTATTGGGGTTGTCTGCATAGATTTATGGCCATTTTATGGGCATTTGGGGGTGACTCTGCAGTCAGTATGGTGTTGGCCTGGGGTAGTTGAATGTGGGTTTGAACTGCATCTTTTTCTGTTCCAGTGTGGGTTTGGTAAAAATGCTAAATGCAGATTGGCCCTAAATTAAAGAGGTGATCTTATCTCTTTCCTCAAATTCCTGCGCTGAGCCAGCGGCAATATACAATTAACTGAGAGGGTGGGACAGCCATAGATCTTCAGAAAAGAGGAACATAGATAAAGGGCCTGCTCAGCCAGTAACGAAAGGGAAAAACCAGAGGGAAATTTCTGCATCTGAGTGAGGGAACAGGGCTAGGTTACCATAGGGTAATATAGGGATCATTGTTCTGATGTTTTTGCAACAGCTTTCTGGAACAATAACTATATCTGTGATTTTTAATGACAACAACAGTAATGTCCTTTGCAACTTTTTGATATGTATTAAAATGACAATTTTGCAAGTGCATATTCCTAGAGTTATTATATCTCAATAGTATATGAGTTACCTTTGTTACTTTTATCTCAGTTGTGACACTCTTTTGCCCAGCCTGCCATGATGACAGGAGAAACCAGTCGAATAAACTTTGGTAGTGAACAAGGGATGGGGCACCCAGGAAGAGTGAGCTGATGAAGATCCCCAGAAGTATCATTTCGATAATATATCTCAATAGTGTATTGCCTTATTTAGGATTCCAGGAGAGAAAAAAGAAGACAAATATTTAGGTCATACTTTTTTTTTTTTGTCCAGTGAGTGTACTAGGAGCTTCATCAGAATTAGGAGCTAAGGTGTCAATAGGTTTTTACAGAATTGGGATAAAAGAGGGTCCTGGAAGGATAGATCTAATGAAGTTGCCTGAAGGGAACTGTCACAACATAGCAAAGGACTAAGGTGAGCCCAGCCTAGGGCCAAAGGCATTAATCATATGGAATTTCTTTCGTACAGCCAAAGCTGGAAGTGTGGTCCAGGAGGAGGTGATGATAAATATAGCCAGCCATACCGGGACCAGAAAAAAGAAACTGGGTCTAGATAGGGAATAGCTAGCAAAATTAGGGAATGCAAACAGCAATGATAAATTCCAGCAGTGATGTTTACATGTGTAAATACGCTGTGCCAAGAAAACAATTACTTTTCAAGAGAAGGCAGATTTCTATGACCTCGGGTATATGATGCATAATTAAGCATTTTTGTGATTCTAGTGGATAACTGATATTTTCCCCCAGCTAGCTGTAGAAGGAAAGAGCAAGGTAGTGCTGTTTTGTATATAGGAAATGTGCCTTCTTTTGTCAGGGATAGCCCATGTTCATTCTCCAGCAACCCAAATAAGGCAGCATTTCCAGATGTGAGTTCACATTCTTGTGTTCCAAACTTTTTGAAATTTGGTATTTGAAGTCTTCATCTTAGTACTTCATAATGAACTTTTAGTTTGCAAGGTTAAATATCATTTTTCAATTTCAGTATTTTAGCAGCCTCCCCTCCCCACCAGTGCCAAGTCAAGACTTTACCATTTACCTAGGCAGTGGTTTGGCGTTTTCGTCTTTCTCACTCCCTGTTTACTTCAGCTTGATCTCTTAGGAACATTGCTGCTGTATGGTGATTTTGCTAATGTGCTGCTAACTTCTGAGGTTTTTAAAGGTTCTGAAACATGTCTACTGCATTTAATGTTCACTTTTCAGTACTATCACTTGATTTTATATTCCAACTGTGTAATCCTAAACAGAGCGGCACAGTTCTAAGTCCCCTGAAGTATTCCTAGAACAAAGAGGTCTGTGTCCCGCTTTGCAAACCAAAGGGTTAGATCTGGTGGATCTATTTTGCTAGCAGAGGCACTTTTCTGCAATGGAGGGAGCTTTCTTGCATGAGGGGAAGGTTCCCTCTGCTGGAGGAAAGCACCATTGCTAGTGGAACAGACCTAATGTAGGCAACCAAATGTCATTCTCTATAAAAACCTCTTACTTATGCACCTAAAAATGGTTGATGTGTGAACCAGTTCTGTGCCTCAGCTACTGTTCTACTGAATTTTCTGCCAAATGCATGCACATTGTATATATGGGCAGTTTTGTAAACGAATCCTTGGAATAAACATTTTTGAGGGAATGGCACGTAACGCATCGGTAGTTGGGGTGCCAAAGCAACCTTTATTTGATAGATCGCAATTATGCCCCACACTTACCCGTTAATGTCTTCATACAATTCTATAAATTGGCAAGAAGACAAGGGTGGCGTTTTTCCATTATAAATATTGAGTGCAATCTGGAAGGCTGCAATTGTGGTTGTGTGCTATATAAAATAAAGAATATATAATTCTCTCAGTATATAATAAGGCAATATGGTTAAGTGTTGCTTTGTATTTATTCATGTGTTTGATGCACACACACACATCCTGCAAGACACAGTCAGTGGTTGATGCACCCTCAAGCACTCTTTCCTTGGGGCTTTCTTAGTGGTCCTCATTCCAAAGAGGGGAGGGCTTGAATTCATGCAGGTAGGGATGTGCATGAACCACATTCTTCCAGTTTGGTTCGTGGTTCATGGCTGAACCACTAATTGAACCATGAACTTATAGGAATCGGGAGGTTGGTTTGTGAACACAACCAGTTTGTATGGGTTTGTGACTCCTGCTTTCTGCTCCTCACTGCTTTTCAGAGGAGCAGAAAGCAGGAGTTTAAATAGCTCTGAGCCATTTAAACCATCGCTTTCTGCTCTCTGTGGTTTTCAGTGGAGAGCAGAAAGCAGTGGTTTAAATGGCTTGGAGATGAACCCAACAAAGCCCCTTTAAACAGCTGAACCATGTGGAGCAAACTTGGCTGTTTAAAGGGGCTTTCTTGGGCAGCAAGCCCCCTAAGCTCCTTTAAACAGCAGAGCCGCAGGAGCAGGCTCACCTTAAAGACTAACAAAATTTGTGGCAGGGTAGGAGCTTTCATGAGTCACTACTTACTCCTTCAGATACCAGGCTCCAGGTTTGCTTTTACTTTGATCAATTGGTATTCCCCCCACCCCCCATACTTGGGTATTTTGACTTTTCTGTGGCAGCTCCAGGTAAATAAGCAATATAATAAGGTATACAAACCAATGGAGAAAAAAATTGCCACCCTTTTTGCAATGCATTTTCAGTCCATACATTACAGTAAGTTAATTCTGCAATGCCAAATTCTTTTCTTTTGCAGGAACACAAAGAGGGGAAAAATATAGGCTGCAATCGTACACACAATTAGACCTGCCATAGGCATGAATGCTGGGCGGATTTAAAAGGTGCGATCAGACAACAACATCTGGGAAGTGGCCCGCAGCTGTCAGCAACCCATTCTGCTCTGCCACAGAAGTGGAGTTAAAAGACACTGGGGAAAATCCAGTAGAAAACGGGTTGCAATGGGCCACAGACAGACTTTCCCCTATCTGATCGCTCCAGTGCACTCTCATGGCGTTGGGATGGTCTGATTAGGCCATCCTGACTCCCTGCCATTGTTCCCCCCCCCTTCTCAGTATGTGTATCATTGCAAACTCCATAGGGAGCCCTCAGTGCAGAGATGCAATTCATCGATTCCTCGTTTAAGTGTATCGGAAACAAATGGCAAACCCCCCACAGCTCACCCGTGGTTGTGTCTGATCACGCAGTGGTGGGCTGTGCCTGCAGCTTCCAAGGACTGTGTGATCTGCAACTGTGGGTCAAATTCCTCTGGAGGAAATAGCCTCGCTCTCCCCCCCCGTTTTTTCTGGTGCATGTGACCGCAATCATAATGAAGAAAAAAGTGCAAGAGTCCCGAAATACATATAAAGTTGCATTATGTGTCCACATAGAACTTCTAGCAGAAGTTACATGCTGTTTTGCCTCCTCTTAAGATTTGATTTCAAGGCTAGGTGCTGACAGGCAATGGGGTGGTGGTGGAGTTATTTATTTGTATCTCATCTTTCCTCATGGTCAAGGCAGTTTACAATAATAGTTTTAAAAAAATCAGTTAAAATAAAAAATAAAATACCAAACCCCAAACCCCAGGTAAGGTTCCTGACAATTTGGCGTTCCTTGCTTTTATGGTTGGCCCACGTCTAATGTGTTACTACTGAGGCATCCAACATAGATCTGTTTCATTCATACCACATCAGAAAATTGTTCTAGAAAAACAGAGCACTCACTGCAGAATACACCATTAACTTCCTCTTGTTTTCAAGTTTTGCAGCTTGTCGGATGTCTTTCAGAATAGCTTTCACAATGAGACCTGAAATAAATATGGGGAAATGAAATATTACATAATATCCACACTCTTCTTTTTCCTGGAGGGCAGTTGTAAAAATAATTATTATTTTATGGCAATGTGCGAAGTATAGCCAAGAGATCCTAAAGGTTGTCTGACAGCCAGAAGTTCTAGCTCTTTTTAACATTATGCACCAATAGGTGGTGAGCTAGACTTGTGTTTTTTTAAGGCAAGAGACGTTTCAGAGATGGTTTGCCGTTGCCTGTCTCTGTCACACCCCTGGTATTCCTTGGAGGTCGCCCTTCCAAATACTAACCAAGGCCGGCCCTGCTTAGCTTCTGAGATCTGACGAGATCGGGCTAGCCTGGGATACCCAGAGGAGACTTTAATAATCACTGCAAAACGTACTACTGTCAAAAAACCATAATCCTAATTTTGTAACTGCATTTTTATGAAAAATATAGCATATGGATAAGATGTAATGGTTAGAGCAATGTAAGGTGCAATAGAGCCAGATTATTCCAAATGCTTCTCAACTGTCTCATTCTGGTAAATATATTCATATATTTTTTATGGGGGGGGACACTTGAGGAATAGTTGAATGCTTTTTTTTTTACTATTTCTTCAAATTTCAAGCATGATCCACCCTTCCAGTACAGCACCATCCATTCTGATAAAAATGTTCAAAGTCACTGTATTGTAAACTCTGCCCAAGGTAAGGAGCCTGTACTGGCAAGATGAAAATGGTCAGATTCATGTGCAGTATTGCTACATGAAGCATCCTCCATAAAATTACATTTCAAGCAGGCACCCCACCATTCTTGTGTCATGTGAGAATCAGGCCTACTATACTGCCCAAAACATGGAACAGTTATTTTGTTAATGGGGTTGCCAACCTCCAGGTGGGACTTGGAGTTCTCCCAGAATGACAACTGATCCTCAGACTACAGAAATCAGTTCCTCTGGAGGAAAGGGCTGCTGCAGAGGGTGGCCTCTGGGCATCAAATCACTATTGAACTCCCTCCCCATCTCCTGTCAATCCCACAGATTCCCGGGAATTTCCCAAGCCGTAGTTGGCAACCCCACTTTGCACTTGGTAACCTAATGATTTTTCTTTTGGGTAACCTAATGATATTCTCCAGATTGTTTGTATCTGTAGTGTCATAGAGTGCCAGATGTTTGTGTGTGGTGCTCTTGCGAATTGTGGTTTCACCCACTGTCATATGGGCATGCGAAAAAGAGCTTGTAGTGCCATTTCAGTGGAGATGTAGCATACGTAAAGGAAATAGGCATTGCCAGTGCGCTGCTTACCTCCTTGTAACAGTGATTTCTCTCTTTTCTTATAAACCCCAAACAGTGACAGTATAGTCAAGTCTGACAGCTCTTCCAACTTGGCCAGCACAGCAGGTGTGGCCCAGCTTGGTAAGGGATAGCGATGGGTAATCTATGGTAAAAAATGGGGGGGGGTGTTAGATTTGCTTTTAGTCACGTGGTGTTCTTTTTTTTACTTTTTTTTTAAAAATCCTTCTAGTTAGGGATTTTTCTCTCTGGACTTTAGGTTAACTGATGACTTGACACAGTTCCTCGTTATTTAAAAAGTGAAATAAAATAATGATCATGCAATCAACCACCATACTGTTACATACTCTCCATCTCTGCTTGAGGAACTGCAGACCAGCATATGTCAACAAAGAACTGTTTTATAAACATTTGGTGTAAAAAAAAGCTTTTAACAGGAAGGAATGTGTCATTAAAATGTAGCATTTCTTATCTATTTTAGCACCCCAGGCTTCTTTTATGCTAATGTGATGACACTGTGGTAAAGTGATTAGAGTTCTTGGGAGGATAAAATGGAGGCATGATGTTGGAAGACGCTTTGGGTTCCCAGGGGGTGGGGAGAAAAGCAGGGTATAAATGTCTAAGTAAATAAATGTTATAGAAGATTCCTGCACAATGTCTTTATGAGTCAAAATACCACAGGTGTGGGAAGGGGCTGCAGCATGGGCACCTCATGTTATCTTTGTAGCATTGGTGGGTAGGGGGGTCATTATCTATGTGTTTGAGCAGGAGGCCAGTTTAGGCTGATGCCCCTTCTCTGAATAGATTGTGAGGAATGAGACATACTTGTGCAGTTCTTCCCAAGTGACGACATGAAGTTATGTCTTCGGTGCCTTAATCGCTTGGTCATCTGCTGGACTTGTGTTGATGGAATGTAAATTGTGTTATATGATTAAACCAAGTACTCAAAAGAAAGCGAATTAAGAACACAACACAAATAACTCAGGTCTATGATAGTAAGGGCCCAACTGAGTCCTGCCAGCAGTATGAGCATTTGGGATGAGGTGTCCTTGATGTTTCTGCAAATACGGGGTTGTGGTTGTACGGGTGATAAGGAGGCAGACTAACAGGGCAGATACATTGGCACAGTTGTTTAGGATGGTGACTGTTGCTTATGATCAGATTGATATTAGAAATTCCTGCAGTATATTTATAATACCTGAGCCATTAAATTATCATGTACGGTCCATGTGTTCAAGTTGGTTAGGTTTTTGAGAGCAGCCACACTGTAACCAGTATTCCTTGCCAAGGTGATTAAAAAATTCTGAGAATCAAGGACAAAAGAAAAAATTAAATTACCAGTTGATATCGCATCAGTGCATACTCAAACATAGCCCTGTTTCACATTACTAATAAAGGCTTTGACTTCATGTTGAAAACCAAGGTTAACCACCCTTGTAAAAACATTCATACTGTCCCATAACAGTTGGGTGCTAGAGGTACTCTGCGTGGAACTCAATGAGACCCACAGAAAAATCCTAAAATGTGTTACACTCTTCACAGACCCATTGAAGCCACTAGATATAAAAAGGTGTAACTCTGGTTAGGATTGCCCTGGCAGTAACTCCCGGTAGCTTAATCCTGCCTGGCTCTTTAAATGCAATGATATACAAAGGGGAACTATTCTGCTTTTGTCCTTTGTGGAAGAATGTTGGCTTCTGTTGGTGTACTCGTCGCCTTTGCCCTTCCCCTAACTAGACCATGGACATGGAATTAGGGTTGCTAACCCCTAAGTAGGGACTGGAGTCCTCCTGGAATTAAAACTGGTCCCCAGTCTATAGAAATAAGTCCCCCTGGAGAAAACTGACAACTTTGAAGGTTGGAGTCTATTAGGGATAGATATGAACTGGCTCACAAACTAATTTGTGATGAATTTTGGCCAGTTCATGCTTTGCAAAGTCAAGTTTGTGACAGGTCAACCAGCATGAACTTTCCACAAACTTTGAAGCTGTTCATGGAGGTTCATTGCAGTTTGTGAATGGATAAATTTCCAGACAGACTGTCTCAGTTCAATCCTATTCAGTGAAATATTTTAGCCGGTGCTTCTTAAGGTTTTGTGTGCATAAATTGTCCTTAGCTGTTTTTATGATTGTATTCTATTTAAATTTTGTATGGCTTTAAGAGTGCTGTGACCTGCCCTGAGCCTGCTGTGGGAGAGGGTGGGGTAAAAGTTGAAAATAATTAATTAATTAATTAATTAAAATTAACTGTCCTGACACATAGCGGCCAGCACTAGTACAAAGGAAGAGCCTAGGAGAAAGAGGAGATGTTGGGGCAAGGTGTTAGATAGAGGGGGTGTCTATAGTGGACGGGTGGAGTAAGAGGAGACCAGTGTGGTGTAGTGGTTAGAGTGTCAGACTAGGCTCTAGAAGACCCAAGTTCGAATCCCCACTCTGCCATAGAAGCTTGCTGGGTGACCTTGGGCCACTTGGGACACTCTCAGCCGAACTGATCTCACAGCACTGTTGTGAGGATGGGATGGATGAGAGGAGAATGATATAAGCCACTTTGGGCCACCATTGGGAAGATGGGTGGGGGTATAACTGAAGTTAATAACAACAAGGACAATAAAGGCAAGAACAAGAAAATTAGAAAAGTGAATGGGGAGGAAACTACTGTCCCCCCAACTGTTGCATGGCAGGGATCAGGATCCTGTAAAGGAATAGGAGGACAGGTGGATGGAAGGCACAAATAAAGGACACTGTTTCTTCACCTTCTTAAAACACCCAACAAGAAAGGAATTCTCCAAGTTCTTTTTTTAAGGCGAAAACAGGTAAAGCAAACAAGCAGGATTCATACGGAACAGTAATATATATACACACAGTAATATATAATATAATATATATAATATATATACACACACTCACACAAACACACTAGGGAGCAAAGCCTGTTGTGGAGGAAGACAACGGGCCCTAGAAAGGAAGGGAGGGAGGGTTGGAGGAAGGAAGGAAGGAAGGAAGGAAGGAAGGAAGGAAGGAAGGAAGGAAGGAAGGAAGAGGGGGAGAGTGAAAGAAAGAAGGAGAGAGGAAGAAAGGAAAGGGGGAAGGGAAGGGAAGGGGGCGGAACAGGCTTCTCTGGGCCTACTGGGCCCATAGAAGGCCCAGAGGATGGGGGGGGGGGTGGAACGGGCTTCTCTGGGTCTACTGGGCCCATAGAAGGCCAAGAGGACAGTTTGGAAGGGCAGAATGGGCTTCTCTGGGCCTACTGGCCATAGAAGGCCCAGAGGATGGTGTGTGTGTGGGGGGCAGAACAGGCTTCTATCACCTGCCTCGGCTTTGAGGGCCTGTCTCTGCGCTCCCCCTGCAGATGGTCCTCTCCTGTCAGAGGACTGGAGCAGACTGAGGCGAAGACATTGGCCAGGGCTGACGTGGGCGGGATTCCGTCAAGCAGCCAGTCAGCCCCAGCCAGCATCTTCTGACTGCCAGTTCTTGGGCCCAATCAACTATGGCGAGCATAGAATGTTCTGGGACCAAAATTCAATTATATATAAGGAAAGGATATTCTACATGAACTTCCTTTGTCTTGCCTTGAGTGGAGCAAAAGCAGAGGAAATAAACTGGATTCACACTGAAGAATTCAGCCCAAATTACACAGCTATCTTTTGTCTTGTCTACACAGCTGTCTTTTGTCTTGTCTACACAGCTGTCTTTTGTCTTTTCTCCAGAATTGCTTCAGGGAGGGCGCAAAGGCCTGCCTTGAGTGCAGTAAAGGCCTTAGTGCTCCAGATATACTTGCTGGACTTGACCTTGCCTGCCTGGAGGTTATGACAACCATCTATTTACTCTCACATTCTTCTTTGACATTAATGGGAAGTGAGCTCAGAGCTAAATTCTCACTGAGCAAGGGGAAATAGTGTGCATTAAGAGGTATAACAAACTAGTACAACTGATGAAAGAGAGATGTGCAAAACATTAAAATGAATTAATAAGAATAGTTTGTTAATGACAGTGTGATAAGTACTTTTAACCAAGCCATGCATATAACGTTATTCTTTTTACCGAGTAAGGCAGAATCTTTTTCTGAAATATGCTTGATTTTATGGTATCATTCTGAATTCTGTCATATCGTGGACAGCCAAGAACAGGAGCATGTAGCTGTAGGGAAAACAATAACATTATAATCAATTCCAACCTGATAAGGAGGCCCATTAGGATTTCATCTGCCTCTCTGACAATACACACTAGTGAAATGGACAAATCCAAGAACTGATCCAAAACTGAACACCCCCCTGGCTTCTTTTTTTCTATGCCTCATCGCTGGACACATCTAAGCAAAAACCTGCTTCCTTTGGACTATGCCTCCCTCTCATCACTGAAGAATTTCTAGGCCAGCTGTGATGGGTTGTGTTTGAGTCAGAAGCAGGGGAAACCTTTGGGTAAGCCTCCTTGGCGAAGGGGGGGGCATACCAGTCATTAGTGCTGTAGCAGTCCAGAAGTTGGGAAGGAAAGGTGAATTGCTCCTTGTGCTTTCCTCTAGTAGGACAAAAATGTGGTGTAAGAGCTCAGACATAGGGGGAGGGATGGGTACATGTTACCAGGGATCCAGGAGGTCCCAGTCCAGATTATAAATCTATAAATCTACCATGACATAGGTCTCATAAACTAATATAATGTCAGATAAAATTACATTATGTCTTTTCAGATAAAATATCTACGTTTTCTTTCACAGCTCATGAGATTTTTAAGAGGATGGTATTCTGTGTATGTGTATTTATTTATTTATTATACTTATATCCCGCCCTCCCCGCGGATGGGCTCAGGGTGGCTTACATTTATCGGCAGCATGTGCCAATCCACAGTAAAACACTTTAAAACAGTTAAAACTACCAAACAATAGGCAATTCATACTTTAACATGCTTGCAATAATGATCGTCCCTTCAGTGAATTAAGATGGTGTATTGTCAGATGTGGTTCTAAAATCCTGATTCAGCCGTATCCCGGCCTCCCACAAAGATAGGGCTCATTCTCCATACAGGGCCACCTTTGTCGTAGATGTTGGTAATGACAATGGTTAATGGTGGTAATGGTGGTGGGCGGCTCCTAGTCGAAAGCCTGGTCGAAGAGCTCCATCTTGCAGGCCCTGCAGAACTGTACAAGGTCCTGCAGGGCCCTGATCTCCTCCGGGAGCTCATTCCACCAGTAAGGAGCCATCACTGAAAAGGCCCTAGCCCTAGTAGCCATGAGCCTGGCATCCTTGGGGCCTGGAATAATTAGTCAATGTTGTGGTCCCGACCATAGTGTTCTCTGGGGTATATATGAGGAAAGGTATGTCGGACCTTGGCCATATAGGGCTTTAAAGGTAAGTGTATGGAGAGGAATCCTGCATTACAAGGTTGTACTGGATCCAGGAAAATGACACTTGGCCCTGCTAATGAGTGTCCCCGTATTCCATGACATTTCCCCCCATCAAGCCTCAGCTGGCTTATGGTGAGCCCATAGGGTTTTCAAGGCAGGGGAAGTTTGGAGGTGGTTTGCAATTGCCTGCCTCTGCATCATGCAACCCTGGTATTCCTTGGCATTCTCTCAGCCAAATACTAGCCAGGGTCAACCCTGCTTAGCTTCACAAGATTTGATGAGATCCGGCTAGACTGGCCAGGGTATTCCATGACATTACAGACTTCCAAAAGTACTTACATAATCTAGAGACTGTGGCAGTGTGCGCACTGGGATAGGCTGCCAACGGATTTTGCGATTCCAGAACTGGCCACTAGTGGGGGGATAGAGACCTGCAAGGGTTGCTTGGGCACTCATGATGGTTCGGTCATAGTCGGTGCTCAGGACAAAAATCTAAAAATAAAGTGTGGATGGAAAGTATTGGTGGTTAATATTCAGCCGGAGAAGAGCACTGCTAAATTTAATGTCACATTTTTATCCCATTCTTCCCCCCAAAAGCATCAAAATGGTTCCTTCCCTTCTTCCTCACAATAATCATGTAGGATAAGTTTGGCTTAGGGAGAGTGACTGGTTCAAGATCTCACAGTAAGCTTTATGGCTGAGTGGGATTTGAACCAAGGTCTCTCCAGGCCTAATCAGAGACTCTATTACACTGCACTGGCTGTCCATACAAGTTCCTGCATCTTTAGTGAAAAAATGAAATTATAGGCCTGGTGTCCCCCAATCTTGTTGAGCCAGTGGGCAGCTCTGGAATTTTAAGAACAGTTCATGGTTGCCACCACCACAAAATGGATACCACGTGTGTGGAGGAGAAAGAACATCCAGCTGCAAAATGCCTGCCAGGGAATAATCTATTTCCAGTTTTCATGCCCAACTTCATCTAAAGGAACTGAAATCGTGCATAAAATGTATTGGCAAGTGAGCAACTTCAGAAAATAGAATTATATCTCAAACAGCACAGGAGCATCCAAACTTAGAGCTGGATAAGGGGCAGATAAGAAATCATCAGAGCATCAAAGCTAACCATTTAGGGCAATGCAGTTATAAAGCCCCTCCCATACAGTGCAAACAATGAAATAACTTTTTTAAAAAATATGATACTTTCAATACTTTTTCTGAGAATTTGATTTTTGTCTTGGTTTTAATTGTTTTTATTTAAATTATGTATTAGGTTTTGGGTTTAAGGGTAGGACAAAATATTAAATAAAATAATAAAATGTATGACAATATCTGTATGTAGCACTTGCCTCCTCTCGGTTGTATTGGACGCTCAGGAAATTTGCGTATCTCTCCCGTAAGTATTCTCCAAGCTCATACTGCTGCTGTATTCCAAGCTATGTGGGTAACAACACTGATATGAATTAACAGGAAGTGAGTTTTGGAGTCCAAATAGCATTCCCTTTCAAGGGACTTTAATATGTGTAAATAAAATAAAACAAATCAATAGACATTGTCCCTTATCCTCTTCTGGAACAAAATGAATTAAAGGAAAATTTTTAAAACACACCAAGATTCTACAACATGGACTCTTTAGCCAAGTTCAGACTTCTTTAGCTGTCCCTCACTACAACATGAAGTGATGGTTTTAATGGGTAAAAAAGCTATTCTTCCTAAGCAAATAAAGTAGTGCAGTCTGATCAAAGAAAGACCCTGTAGCTTAATGAGAGAGAACTTGTCTTGCACAAAGAATGTTCCAGGTTCAGTCTGTAGCATCTCCAGTTGGAAGTCCTCAAATAGCAGATATTGGAAGATCTTTGTCTGCCTGAGACACTGGAGAGTTACAAGCAGGCTAGACTGGCCAGTATAATCTAAGGAATCTTTGTGTTTCAGGGCTTTACTAACACCCAGGACACACTAAGCAAGGACTTGATCTTCCTGTATTAATAAACAGAAGGAATCACTTCTGATCTCAACAGGTCCAAGAACATTTCCTAATTGGTTTATGCTGTTGTTCAGTCGCACAGTTGAATCTGACTCTTCGCGACTTTGGTTTTTTATTTGGTTTATACATAACCTTTATTACATTGAGTTGCCAAATGAGGGCCATTCATCAGATATTTCCATAAATGTTATCTGCCCAATGTTTGTGTTGTCACAAACCTTAGTAAGTTGTCCATATCCCCGTGGCCAGTCCCTTTCTTGGTATAACTCTGTTGGATAACTTCGAAGTGGGGTCCGGTCTCCATGTCGGAAAATCTGTAAAATGGTATGCAGTCTTTATTAGTTCAATTATATAATCTTTCAAAACATTAACCTATAGTGATTCCCAGAGGGTTATTTGCTAAATCCATCTAAATCACCATCTCGGTGGGTCATGAATACTCATATGCCATTTGTTTGTATATTCCATGGGCTGTGCCACTTGTTAAAAATTGTTTCAGCGTACTGAACATGGAATGTATTTTGCAGTTGTGTCCAATGCTAGTCCCATTATGGGTATAAAATCTCATTTTTCATGTGCATTTCCATAGGAGTTGAGAAGTCTTGTGCATACTGGAGGACGCCATTGTGCACATTACAATAAAGATCCATAGTTAAGATGTGAACTATATAACAAATAAGACTCTTGCACCTAATTGGCCCCCTAACCTGGATGGCCGGGCTAGCCCAGTCTTGTCAGATTTCAGAAGCTAAGGAGGGTCAGTCCTGGTTAGTATTTGGATGGGAGACCACCAAGTACATCCAGAGTTGCTGCAGACAGGCAGACAATGGCAAACCACCTCTGAACATCTCTTGTCTTGAAAAGTCCATGGGGTTGCCATAAGTCAGCTGCTATTTGACGACAATTCCCTCCCCCCATTATCTAATTGCTAAATTTCAACTTTACTGTAAGTGTAGACCAGGGGTCCCCAATGTGGTGCCTGTGTCATGGCATCTGCTGACCCCTTTTCTGGAACCTGCCAAGTATTATTAGAAAGTGGGTGCCTGGTGGGACTTTTGTCTAGCAGGGCTTCTGATTGGCCACTGGAGATATAATTGGCTGTGCAGATGAAAAACAAAACCATTGTTTCACTGTGTGACTGGAGATAAGCTGTGGGTAAGCACGACAGTATTTTTAAACAATATGTTTATTTTAAAAAGCTTCCTGTTAAGCAGGTTTCGTGCTTAAATGAAATGTTCAAGAGTTACTATTAGAGTTAGTCATCATTCCATGACATCTGCCTCCTGCAGTGGCCATTTTGGGGTTGCGTCCCCCACCCTGTGTCAGAATTTCAACAGTGCTAGCTGGCTCAAAAAGGATGGGGACCCCTGGTATAGACTATAGTCTGAAACAAAATAACATACAAAAGAAACAAGGAAGTAAAACCAAACAGTTCTGCCAGAACAATATACACAGATCCAAACTCAGGCCCTCTTCCATAAACTTATAAGAAGAGCCCTGCTGGATTAGACCAATGGTCTATTTATTCCAGCAGCCAATTGCCCTCAAAGACCAATGAATAGGGGAAGGCCTTGGCTCTGGAAAAGTACCTTACCAAAAGCATTTGGAATATCCAAGTATATAACTTCCACCAAATCATCCCTTTCCCCATGCTGATTTTTCCTCAACAGGATTTTGTTCCTTTAGTGCTTTATTTTTAATTAGTGTCATGACTAACTTCTGCAGTTTTCTGGATTCTCTGTGGACCCGTTTTTAAAACACAGTGTAACATTTGCTACTTTCCAGTCATCTGGTGTAGTGGGGGGTGATTTTAGGGGCAAGTTACATATACTGTTATAGTAGGTCAATATTTACAGATCTGAATTCCTTACATACCCTTGGGTGTATGTAATCTGGACCCAGACACTTGTTTTTAGTTTGCCCAATATTACTATAAGTTAATCTTTTAGCACTTCAATTTGACTCTGTCTTGAGAAATCTTTTTGCAGAGCAGCGACTGCAAAACAGTTATGGGCTCCAGTTTTTCTACAGCAAAAACAAACAAACAAAAAGAATTCATTCCGCTTCTCTGCCATCTTCTCATCTTCTTTAAGCAATCCTTTCATTCATTTATCATCAAGCAGCCCAACTGCCTTCCTGGCTGGTTTCCTGCTCTTGGTATATTTGAAGAAATGCTTATTGTTTATCTTCATAGTTTTAAGCAATCTGCTCCTCATGTTCTTTTTTTGCTTGCCTAATTGTTAACTTATTTCTTGTAGCAGACTGTGTGCTGTCTTCTATTCTCCTCATTTGGATAATTGTTCCACTTTTTGAACAAAGTCTTTTTGCCATTTATGGCTCCCTTGAATTAGGTAGTTAACCACACATACCATTTTGGATTTGGTGATCTCTCTCCTAACTTGAGATATGTATTCTATCTAGGCCTCAATCAGTTGTTTATAAATATCTTCCAAGCACCTTGGAGGGATTTATTTCTTGATTTTTTCTTCTGACTGGTCTCCTCATTTTTGTAAAGTCTCCTCTTTTGAATCAAACGTGCTTGATTTGGACTTTGGGGACAACTTTCCAATGACATGAGTGTTAAACTTAATACGATTCTGGTCATAGTTCCTAATCATTGCAACAACCTTAAGCATCCCACAAATTCTTTTTTTTTTTAAGCGCCCCTAAAAGAGGCATTTTTATTGTTTTTAAGACAACATAACAACATAACACAATACAATCACACAAAATACAATACAATACACAATACAAAACCTTAACACTATACACCACACAAAAAATACAACATTCAACACTCACGGGGGGTTACACTTCCCAAAGCAAGTCATCCGATTATATTCCCTCCCCCTTACCGACCTAAGTGTTACATTTCTTCACTTCTGTATCCACAAATTCTATCATTCTATCTTATCAATTTCTAGATTAACATAGGTTAATGGTATTCAATCATTATTGTTTCACTCCATCCTTCTCTCTCTGGTCATACCAGTCATAAAAGCATTGCCACGTATATGTAAAGGCTGATTCATCATGCCCTTTCAGCATCAAAGTCAGTTTGTCCATTTCTGCTGCCTCCATAATCTTCTCAATCAGCTGTTGTTTCGTTGGTACCACCGTGAGCTGCCAATACTTCGCATACAAAATCCTAGCTGCAGTTGCTATATATATTATCAAATATCTCTCTTCTCTCTGCACCTCCTTTGGAAGTATACCCAACAGTAACACCTCTGGCTTAAACACAAGAGTACCTCTTATAATTCTCTGCATCATTCTATGCACCTATATCCAATTTTTTTTTGTAACCTCGCATGTCCGCCACATATGATAGAATGAACCAGCTTTGACATTACATTTCCAGCACTTATTAGAACATTTCTCATCATATTTCGCCAACTTATCTGGCATAATATACCACCTATAAAACATTTTATACATGTTTTCTCTATATGAGACTGCCCTGGTTATTTTTACATTTATTTTCCATATTTGGTCCCACTGTTCCAACTCAATGTTGTGACCAAAGTTCATTGCCCATTGAACCATATTATTTTTCACCATTTCATCTGCCATATGATCAGCCAACAACAGTGCATACATTTTTTTAATAAACTTCTCTTCCGGCTCATACAATATTTTCTCCATATCTGTTAAGGATTTCTCGAACCCTATTTTTTTATCTTTTTTGTATCTTGATTGGATCTGAATCCTATGCCACCAGCTGATATCCTCATCCAGTTCCAGCTCCCCCTTCGCATTAATAATGTCCAAATATCTTTGTGGGGGATCTTCACAATATAGCCTAGGCAAAGTCACTACTTCTACTGGGGCCACCAGCCTAGAAGTTTTGGTAAACCACCTCCTTCGGATGGTCTCCCATACTCTTCCAAGTGCGTCTTGTATCCAATGCTGTCTAAAATACTTGCGTGTTGCCACTTTCTTGTCCCACAAAAAAAGCGTGCCAACCTTCCAGAAGATCGTGGCCTTCCAGTTTTAGTAATCTTCTATCTTCCAACATCACCCATTCCTTAAGCCAAGCCAGAGCTCCAGCTCTGTAATACTGTGTCCAGTTAGGCAGAGCAAGTCCTCCTCTTTCTTTCGAATCTTGTAATACCTTAATCCTGATTCTTGCTCTCTTCCCCTGCCACACGAACTTGGTAGTAGTTTGCTCCAACTCTTTCGATATTGCCAGGTTTTTCAGCAGAGTAATCGTTTGAAACAAGAAGATCCATCTTGGTAAAATATTCATCTTTATCAGAGCAATCCTTCCGATTAAAGATAGCTTTAAATTCTTCCAATTTTCCAAATCTTGCTTCGTTGCTCTTAACAGTTCCCTGTAATTATCTTCTTGCAGCGAACTACACCTGTTCTTCAATTGGATCCCTAGTCACACAGAGTTTATATCCCGATTCTTCTTGCAGGCACTCTCTTTGCTCCAATGTCATATTTTTAGTTAAAATTTTAGTTTTAGCCAAGTTAATCTTCAGACCTGCCACTTGCCCGTAATCTTTCAGAAGCTTATTTAGCCCCACAATTGAGGATCTGGGTTCCTCCAATATAAATGCAAGATCATCTGCATAGGCCAGTAGTTTATACTGTTCTCCGTGCACCTTTAGACCCTTCACTCCTGGATTCTGTCTTATCTCCTCTGTTACTACTTCCAGAGCAAATATGTATAACAGTGGTGAAAGGGGGCAGCCCTGCCTCATACCTTTCTGTATCTGAAATTGTTCAGTCCGTTCCCCATTTACCATAACTGCTGCCCTTTGCTTTGAATAGATTGCTTGAATCATCTGAGTGAATCGTTCTCCCGCTCTAACCCTCTTAAGTGTCTCTACTATAAACGTCCAGTCCAGGTTATCGAAGGCCTTCTCTGCGTCCACAAAAATCAGTGCCATTTCTTTTTCTGGATGGGCTTCATAGTACTCCAACACATTCAATAACCGCCTCACATTGTGCTTTATCTGTCTTTTTGGCAAAAATTCAGACTGATCTTTATGAATTACTTTTGCCAGGACACACTTCAATCTATCTGCCATAATAGAAACAAATATTTTGTAATCCACATTTAGCAAGGAGATCGGTCTATAGTTCTTAACATCGTTCCCTTCTGTATCTTGTTTATGTATCAATGAAATTAGGGCTTCCCTCCACATATCCGGGACTTCCTCTCCTTCCCAAGTTACCTTGTAAACTTCGTGCAGCTGCGGAAGTAGTATTTCTTCAAAGGTTATGTAGAACTCCACCGGTAAACCATCCGTCCCTGGTGCTTTACCTTTGTTCTGTCTTTTCAGCACCTCCACCATCTCCATCATAGTAATTGGTTGGTTTAGAATCTTCTGGTCTCCCTCCGAAAACTTTTGCAGCATACGCTCTTGCAGGTACAGGGATATTTTTTATCTAGTTATATTCCCACTTGCATATAGCTCTTTATAAAAATCTTCCACAATCTTCTTCAGATCTTGAATTCCATTTTGTTCCACCGCATTTTTGTCTCTCAATGCCTTTATCAATGTCCTTTCAGACTGCTTTCTTACTTGGTAGGCCAACTATCTAGTCGGCTTATTGGCATTCTCAAAATAGTTTTGTTTGGAATATCTTACTTTCTTTGCTAATTCTGCTGTCAATAAGCAATTCATCCTGTGCGTGAGAAGCTTAATTTTAGCTTTCCTATCAAGGTCTCCTCCACTCTCCATTTGGAGGAAAGTGAAACTTGTTGAGCGAGACACACGCGTTTGAGTGCGGTGGCGATCTTTCAATCTTCAAAGGGGTCCTTTGCCCATCAAAAGGACCCCCTGCTGTTCTGGGAAGGGACAGACAGTTAGCAAGGGGTTTGATCCAAACCCTGTGTGAGTTGCAACTCACGGGGTGGTCTGGATCGCCCCCAACGTGGGATCGAAGTTCGGGCTCAGCTTGTCTGAGCAAAGCCAATGCTCCTGCATCGGAAAGGGGGGAAGAGAAACCTTGCCAACAGAGCGCTTCTGTGAGTATCCGTGAAATAAACTATGCGGTTTGAAAAGGGCGATTTAACATAATTAGCCCTAAGAAGTAGCACAAGTGGGGAGGGCTCTCCCCCCTGAAGAATAAATGACTAGTAAGCGAAAGTGAGCTTGGCGAGGCTGGAGTGGAAAGGGCGAGAGTGACAGTGAATGCCATTCGAAAGCAAAGGAGTGGTGGAGGCTGAGAGTGAAGCGATGGCTATAGAACTATTTAAGCTGGCTCTCAGAGGTCTGAGAAGGAATTTGGGCTTCTTTTAAGCTTGTGCTAAAAGCTGAAGATTGGGATGGGGAACTGATTGTGGGCAGTTAGAGTTGGAGGGGAACCCGTCCAGGGAGAGAGATGCTTGGTGAAAGTAAAGAGTTTTAAGAAGACGGCTGGCGGGAGACCCCTTTGCAGCGCGCCCAATTTTTTTACCCTAACAGGGGTAGGGTTAAAGAAGCGGAGAAGAGGGGGCCCGTTTCATCGCACGCCAATTTTTAATCCTTGAGGGCCAGGGTGGAAGAGTAAGAGAGTGAGGGAAGAGAGAGTGATTGCTGCGTGCTCAATTTTTGCTGCAATTGCTAATTATAACTGAGGCGGAAGAGAAGGACAGACTACACTTAAATAAAGGTGTTAAAGCCCAGGTGGTGAAGGAATTTGGATTGACAATAAGGAGCCTGATTGCTGACTGACAGTGTGCTGGTTTGTTGTTTTCTTTTTTTTTTGGCTTTTGGATTAGTGATTGGCTATAGGGGGAGAACAAAGGAGGGGGAAGGCAGGTAAGACAGCCAGTCTGGGAGAACTGCCAACAGAGGAATTGTTTTGGTAAATAGATGGGAGGATAGTGGAAACAATTTCTGGGGTCTCTGCCAATGAATAAGATAGTCTAAATACTGCTACTTGTTTAAATCTTTTTTGAGATAGAAGGTCTGGGAACGGGGCCAGGAGGCCTGTGCTGTTCCTAAACATTAGATAAGGGTTAAGAGTAAATAATAAACTGTGAATATCCTCTGTGCACATTAAGATTGCGATTTGGAAGCTGTGCCTAAATAGGCAAATATGGCTAGTGGAGGAGGAAGAAAACAGTTCTTGGTTTCTCCAGGGGCCCCTAGCTCTGCAACAGGGAAGTTGAGGGGCACAGGTCAGAAAGAACCCCAAAAAGAAATGCAAGCTGTGGTGCAAGCCACCATTCTGAGTACAATTAACGATGTTATAGAACCGATCAAAGTCAGCATGGAAGAAATCCGAAACTCAGTCCCACAAGTGATTGTCCCTGTCAATCAAGCTATCCAGGAAGTAAGAGATATGATCCCCCAAGCAGCGGTTCCGATACAGAATGTGATGAAGGACATCACTGAACAGTTCACCAAGAGCTTACAGTTGTTGCAGAAGCAAATAGCTGATAACACTACAAAAATTGTGACGTTAAGTAATACAGTAGAGGAAGTGGAGACGAAGACAAGACAGGTGGAAAGGAAAGTTCAAGAAAATGAAGAGAAACAGTCGTTATTGGAGCAAGATGTGATGAGATTGCAGGTGGAAAGAGCGGCGTTTGTTTTGAGGTTCCAAAATATCCCGGAGGAAAAGGAGGAAGATTTGAACCTGAAGATGTCGGAACTTCTGGCAAATCACTTGCAAATTGAGGATATAAGCGAAGTGGCAAAAGAGATTGATGTGGCTTTCAGAATGAATTTGGCCTACGCAAAAAGATTTAAAGTGCCCAGGGAGGTACAGGTGCGGTTCCATAAACGGGCGGTCAGAGATAAGATACTGAGAGAAGTAAACATTGTACCGTTGAGGATGGGACAAGAAGAAATTAAGGTACTGAAAGAGATACCCTGGAGAGTGAAGGAGAAAAGAAGGGCGTATTCAGACTTAACAGCACTGTTGAGAGCCAACAATATCACATACAGGTGGATTTTGCCAGAAGGGGTCTTCTTTAATTTTGAAGAAAAGAGATTCAGAATCACCTCTGTTTTTAAGGCTAAAAACTTTTTAGAGACCTACGGCGTGGAGATGTCAGATGACCAAGAAGAAAAAGAGGAGAGAGAAGAGGGAGAGGTGGAAAGGGAAGGGGAACCTCAAATTCAGGGAGCAACAGCGTCAGCCTCCTCTGCTAAACCTCAAAGACCAAGAAGATTTAGACTGAGATCTCCAATTGTTACAAGACAAAAAACAAAAGGTGAAAAGGAACATAGACAGACACAGAACCCAGATGGATAAAAAGAAGTTAAAAATAAAATAAAATAAAAATTAAAAAAAAAAGTAAGTTTTTTCCCACCATAGAGAACAATGGAGGGAATGGGGGCAACCTGTTTGGGGGCCCATAGAATTGGACCCCCTGATCCATTGTTCTTGAAACTTGGTGGGTATCTTGGGGAGATGCTCCATCAGCTACCCTGTCAGTTTGTAGCCTCTCCCTCAAAGCGCCTCCCCTCCAGCCCCCAGAATATGCCCTATGTTTTCACCATTGACTTCAATGGCCCATAGGATATAATGGAGCTGAAACTGACATTTGGCTGCCTGAAAGACTCCCGGGGGATGCTGGTTGGGGGCGGGGCTTGGCTCCTGAGCTGCCAGAGCTGCGCTCTGGTGCGCTCCCCCCAAAAGACCCCTGCTTCCACCAATATTATCCCAATATTTACCACACCATCCATTAGATATGAGTCTTCCCAAACCAGACACTTTTGTTGGCTTTTCTCCAGAGGTTAATTTCAAAGCTGCTTACGCGCCTTTAGCTACTGTAAGCCAGTAACCCAGTTCACTTTCAGTTCAAGTTTTACAGTGTAACTTAGTTGTGATGATAATACTCAGCACTAATCACTTGGATTCACTACGGGATTTCTGTAGATGAAAGCGATTTCCATCAGCAGATCATGCCTTCCATGCCACAACACTCCAAAATGTCACTCAATACTTTGGTCTTGGAGGACAGGGGACCCCAACAGACAGCATGAGTGTGGAGAAGGAGTTTATTGCAGGAAGACAGAATCACCAAAAATCCCCTCTTGCTTCCATCCAATGAAGGCTTGTGTATGAAAGCTGGAGTTCTGCCAATGAAAGAAGACACTTTAACAATTCATTGCCTGTCCTTCTGTATTGAGAGCTTTTGGAAGAGCCAAACAGAGCCAAAATTAGGTGGCTGTCCTCATGGAGGAGTAAAAAAAAAAAGCTATGCAAGGTATGAACCATTCTTTGATTTCTACTCCTTTAAATCTTGCTTAGATCATCAAGAGGCAATGTGATCCTCAGTCCCAGTAAAGACCAATATGACTGCACCTCATAAGGCTCCTTTGGCCTACAGGAAACCAAAGGCATGGGAAAACATCTTTTACAAACTCTCTGACTTCAAGATGCCAGGACTGTGAGACCAAGCTTTAGAGAGGCCCCTGTCCTATTCAGGAAAGACCAGTTGCTCAACACTGTGTGAAGAATGACACCTTGTCAAATAGATCACCCTTCTTGCACTATAAAAGTATTTCAATTACCCTTCTCTGTAGATTAATTGCAATAGCCTATTGCAGGCTGTAGCCCATAGCAGACACTAATGGGAACCTCAATTCCCAGTTGTCCAATCAATACTAGCATGGAGTATACCAATTACTACTTAGATCCAGAGTTCTGGACCAATAACTATTTCCTCTGTAAGCATCCAGGTACATTTAGACCCCTCCTCTCCATCCCAAGTAGAGTATAGTTTACTGTATATTCTGCTTTACTTTCTTAGTCTTTGAATCTGTATTTTGTAATGGTAATAAAGTAATCTGCAGATTGAGTACTTTGTCTCCTTGACATCTCTTACTATAGTCTGGTTGAATTATGGGAATTGGGTGTACAATGGACTGAAATGGTTCCAGCTGGTTCCCAGTACTTGTGCCTAGTCTGTACATGTACAAGGTGTTCAGATGTGACAGACCCAGCTCTGGCACTAATTTGGGTTACAAGTGGAAGATTTCCATGTGCACAACAGTCCCTAAGCAAGTAGAAGTGCTAAAATTCCTCTTCCTGTTTGCTTTTGTTAAATGAAAACAATAAACCCCCACTATCTTTTCTGTGTGCACAAGGTGTGTTACATTTCTCAGTGATCACAAGAAGGCCAAATTCTTTCCTCTTCCCAGTAATCTCATTTGTCACTGAGCTTTGAGTGAGAGCAAGTCCTGTCTGATTATCTGTCTTTTATTTATACTTCAGGGTCATTTGGATGGTTCTTTCTTGAGTCCTGACAAACTTTGTGATGATAAGGCTTTGAGGTTTCCTTTAAATGATGATTGAAGAAGATAAGGTTTTCATGAATCTCAGTTTTGCATAAAGTAAAGAATTTTGACTTCATAAAATACATTAGACTGAAGTTCCTGCAAAGATGGGTTAAAACTGTCTCCTGCTCAACTGAAAGGACAAATGGACTCAGAATTGCAATTCAGCAGAAGAATAGGTTTTAGGGACTAGATCTGATAGAGTGCCTGAAGAACTATGGATGAAGGTTCATGACATTGTACAGGAGGCAGCAATCAGCACCATCCCAAAGAAAAAGAAATGCAAGAAAGCAAAGTGGCTGTCTGATAAGACTTTACAAATAGCAGAGGAAAGAAGGAAAGTGAAAGGCAAAGGTGAAAAGGAAAGATTTACCCAACTGAATGCAGATTTCCAGAGAACAGGAAGGAGAGATAAGGAGGCTTTCCTGAATGAACAATGCAAAGTAATAGAGGAAAACAAGAGAATGGGAAGGATTAGAGATCTCTTCAAGAAAACTGGAGAAATCAAGGGAATGTTCCGTGTGAAGCTGGCCATGATAAAGGATAAAAATGGTAGGGACCTAACAGAAGCAGAAGAAATTAGGAAAAGATGGCAAGAATACACAGAAGCACTATACAAGAAGGACATCAATGTCTTTGACAACCATGACGGTGTAATCACTGACCTCAAGCCAGACATCCTGGAATGCAAGGTCAAATGGACCTTAGAAAACATTACTAACAATAAAGCTAGTGGAAGTGATAATATCCCAGCTGAGCTATTCAAAGTCTTAAAAGATAATGCAGTTAAAGTGCTGCACTCAATCTGCCAGCAAATTTGGAAAATGCAATAGTGGCCACAGGATCGGAAAAGTTTACATTCCAATCCCAAAGAAGGGCAATGCAAGGGAATGTTCAAGCTATTGCACAAATGCACTCATTTCACACGCTAGCAAGGTCATGCCCAAGATCCTACAAGCTAGGCTTCAGCAGTATATGGATAGAGAACTGCCAGAAGTACAAGCTGGGTTTTGAAGAGGTAGAGGAACGAGATATTACCGTATTTTTCGCTCTATAACATGCACCTGACCATAAGACACACCAGGAAAGCCGGCGCTGGGGCTGGGAGGGAAGGGGCGGGAGTTAGAACGCCCGCCCCTTCCCCAGCTTTCCTGGGCGCACCGCTTCTGTGGAGCGCCTAGGAAAGCCGGCGCTCCACCCCCCCCCAACTTGCACTCTTTTTTGCAGTGTTCTCTCCATAAGACACACAGACCCCCCCACACACTTTTTTTTTGGGGAAAAGTGCGTCTTATGGAGCGAAAAATACAGTAAATTGCCAACATTCGCTGGATTATGGAGAAAGCAAGCGAGTACCAGAAAAACATCTATTTCTGCTTCATTGGCTATACTAAAGCCTTTGATTGTGTAGATCACAACAAACTATGGCAAGTCCTTAAAGAGATGCAAGTACCAGACCACCTCACATGTCTCTTGAGAAACCTGTATAAGTGTCAAGAAGCAACAGTTAGAATTGGACATGGAACAACTGATTGGTTTAGCATCAGAAAAGGAGTACGACAAGGATGTATATTGTCACTGCTTATTTAATTTATATGCAGAGTAAATCATGCAAAATGCTGGCCTGGATGAATCACAAGCCAGAATTAAGATTGCTGGGAAAATGATCAACAACCTCAGATATGGAGATGATACCACTCTAATGGCAGAAAGTGAAGAAGACCTAAAGAGCCTCTTGCTGAAGGTCAAAGAGGAGAGCATAAAGATTGGCTTGAAACTCAACATCAAAAAAACTAAAACCATGGCATCTGGGCCCATCACTCCTTGGCAAATAGAAGGGGAAATTATGGAAGCATTGACAGACTTCCTGTTCCTAGGATCCAAGATCACAATTAAAAGATACCTGCTCCTTGGGAGGAAAGAGATGGCAAATCTAGACAGCATAATAAATAGTAGAGACATCACCCTGCCAACAAAAGTCCATATGGTCAAAGCGATGGTATTCCCAATAGTAATGTATGGCTGTAAGAGTTGGACTATAAGGAAGGCCGAGCACCAAAGAATAGATTCTTTTGAATTATGGTGCTGGAGAAGACTCTTAAGAGTCCTTTGGAGTGCCAGGAAATCAAATCAGTCAATCCTAAAAGAAATCTACCCTAACTGTTCTCTGGAGGGCCAGATACTGAAGTTGAAACTCAGATACTTTGGCCACCAAATGAGAAGGGAGAACTCACTGGAGAAGACCCTGATGCTGGGAAAGACTGAAGGTAAAAGAAGAAGGGGACGGCAAAGGATGAGATGGTTAGACAGTGTTATCGATGCAACGAACATGAAATTAAACAAACTCCGAAGCATGATGGAAGACAGGAGGGCCTGGTGTGATGTGGTCCATGGGGTTGCGAAGAATCAGACTTGACTGTGTGACTGAACAACAACAGAAGAGGTGGATATTATCTGGTAAAAGCCCAACACATTCCCAGAATGGTTTGCAGCCCTGAGAGGAAAGTGAGGAATATTTATCTAACTTTACTGTTAGATGCTTCTCAGGAGGTAGCATACAAGTTTGCATGTGTGCAAAGTGCTATAGAGTTTTCAAGGCAAGATACATTCAGAGATGTTTTGCCATTGTCTGCCTCTGCGTAGCAACCCTGGATTTCCTTGGTGGTCTCCCATCCAAGTACTAACCAGGGCTGACCCTGCTTAGCTTCTGAGATCTGATGAGACTGAGCTAGCCTGGGCACCATTCAAGTACTCAAAATAGTTATGCTATGATGAGAGGTACTGTGGATCAATTCTTTGATTAAAGCAGTTTCCCCCTTTTTATTTTTTTATTAAACTGTAATTAGAAAAACCCTGCCAACTTAGCAGCTCGAAAGCAAGAAATTGCAAGTAGATAAATAGATACCACTTTGGTGGGAAGGTAACAGCATTCTGTGTGCCTTGGTGTTTAGTCATGCTGGCCACATGACCATGGAAATGTCTTCAGACAAAGCTCTTCGGCTTTGAAACGGAGATGAGCACCTCAACCCTAGAGTCGGATTCGACTGGCTTTCGAGCAAGGGAACCTTTACCTTTACTAATTAGAAAAAAAATTACATGTGTGTACATAACAATAACAAAACATATAAATATAAAATTTAACAAAACACCATTTGTAATTTTTTATTACAAAATTAACATTTAACCACTAAAGTTTTTAGTGTAAAGTCAAAAGAGAGTTCCATATACTGCAAAATATCAGGTTGCTTAATGTCTCTGCCTAAGTTTTTCCCCATGAAAGACAACAATTTCTTCATAAAGTTAGACTCAGAACCTATAAAACAAGTTTTTCCTATAAGTCAACTTATCCAAAATAAAATATTCCCAAACCTTAAGTAATCATGATTGTATAGTTGGGGATTCTCCTTCCTTCCATTTTAGTGCTATCACATTTTTTGCTGCTGCAGACATCATTAAGATCAGATCTTGATTATGCTTTGGTATTTTATAGTCATCCCACAGGTTTGCTAAGACTATTTTAAGATTTTTGGGTATTTTGATTCCCATTATTAATTGAATTTCCATCAAAATTTGACTCCAGAAATTTTTAATTATCGGGCATGTCCACCAATTGTGTATATAAGTTCTTCTTTTCCTGCATCCCTTCCAGCACCAAGGTGGTATGTGATAACTGAGCAGGGGTTAAGTATCACCTAGAGATGACTTTGTATGTCTGCATTTGTATATTTAGTGCAGTAAAAAGCTAGACCGAGGAACTCCAAATTTGTGCCCATTGTCCTCCTAGTTTCTGATCTATATCTGCATGCCAAGCCACTTGATAATAAAGTGGTTTCACACTTTTTAAATTGAGTATTATGCTATAAATTTGTGATAGCATGCCCTTAATAGGTATAGACATGATATAAAAGTTCTTCATAATTAGTCATTACTAAACGTAGAGCTTTAAATTTACGAGAATTAATTAAATTATGCAATTGAAAATATTCAAACCAAGGTAACTTAATATTGTGTTCATGTTCTAATTTACTTTTATCTTTCAAATAACCATGTGAAGTAATCTATTAATCTAGTTAAATTCAGATTTCTCCATTGAGCAAATGAACTTTTTCTGTTCCAGGATGGAACCAATTCTGGGCCATGTAATTGGTTAATAAGGACATTGGGGGAGCCAATAATCTATGATATCTGTTCCAAAGATTAAATATGTCAGAGTCCCAAGTCAATCAAGCTCAACTACATTCCTTTATTAAGGTTCAGTTTATTGAGAAAGGTACTCAGGTTAGACACATTCTGTGCCAGGAATGAGGGGTTGGGTGGGAAGCCAAACAGTTATACCCAGTTCATACAGGTTCCCCTGACAAGTATGAGCCAATAAGCATAAGCAGGCAAGCACGCTAAAAGAAATGGCCCGTTGCTCCCAGTGGGAAACAGCAGGACGGACGAGCAAGTCTCCAAGGTCATGGCAGAGATAATTGGAAGAAACCTGAAGTGCTGAGCGCATTCCAGCAGCAGGAGGGCTGAGCGGGGAGAACACAGGAAACCCAACAAGGAGAAGGGCGAGTGGTGGGGAGTATAGCAAGCCCATGGCCGCATTAGCTGACAAATGTCACTTTTAAAAAAGGAATTGGACACTTCCTCACATGACATTTAGCATGATGATGCCATAGCTGTTCTCGGAAGGTTCCAGTTAAAAGATTGGTTTCTTCAATACATTTCCATTCTGCAATGTATGTATCCCTATATTGCTTTACAAGATTCGTCAAAATTATTGCATCATAATATAGTAGGACATCTGGGACTGCTAAGCCCCCTGTTCCAAATGAGCAACGAATAGTCTTAAAACTGATTCTTGGTTTTTTATATTGCCAAATAAAGGTATTAAGATCCTTTTGCCATTTTTTAATCAACCATAAGGGTAAACTGATAGGTATGGCTCTCATATAAAAAATTATTTTAGGTAAAATAAGAAATTTTACAACATTGATTCATTGTATCAATTAGAGATGTTTATAATTCCAGTGCAATAAAAGCTCTTTGGTTTTATTTGTTATTTGTAGATGACTGACCTTTATTAAATCTTTTAGATTTAAAGGGATTTAAATATCCCAAGGTATTTTAAAGTATTTGTTACCCAATTAAATTTATACATATTTTTAATAAATGATTTAACATCTTCTGATAAATTGATGGGATACAATAACATTTTGTCTGTATTGATTTCAAGACCAGATATTGAGCTAAATACAGATAGATGGGCTTCTATCAACGGAAGAGATGATTTAAGCGGGTTCCCCTTAACAGACATGGAATAACATCAGAGAAAGTGTATGCATGACCATTTTCTCCTGCTTCCTTGTGAAATTGTTCAGTGTTCTTACAGAATTTATCTATAACTTCCAGTAGATACTACAAGATGGTCTCCCCTACCCAGAATTACTGAATTACCCAGTAATTCATCAACATTAGGTAATAACCCCAGCCGGTACAAGGTGTAACCTATCAAGCTGAATGTAGCTCACCAGCCCGCTCACTTATTCTCTTTTGCTGTCTGCCTAGGGATGAAAAGAAAAGAGTAAGGTTAAGCAGCCTCTGGCCAGCCACTGTACATGCTTGGTGGCCTGTATATTTATTGCTGGGTCAGTAGTCCTGTAGACCTGCCAGAATAAACAGTTATTAGATTAAGCATCTTTGTACTTACTATAACTGAAAACTTCAGTTTTTTTTCTGCAACACTTTGGGGAAAGATAGCACAGAGGAGGCTGAAAAGGAAGAAGCCAAGGCTCTTTGGGTTGAGTGCTAGATGCATCATTCAGCTTTTCGCAGAAATACCAAAAAACTCTCCTTTAGCAATCTCAGGTTTTAATAGGCTTTGGACACAGCTTGCTTTTAAAGGGAAAATAGTGGGTGGATACCCTGGACATGCCAAGCACGTGAGGAATGTGACGACCATTGTATTCTTAATTATTTTCCAAAGAACTTGAAAGTTCCTTTTAATAAATTGCACTGCTACAGCATGAATGAGTAAATAATGAGAACTGCAAAGCACATGAAATACACATACAAGGAGATGCAATTGTACTTTGGCTGAGTTATTCCAGCATTGAATGTCGCAATTACTGTTTCCAATGACACCAGATACTGAATGTTGTACGTTAGTGTAGTCAGATGAATCATATTGTGTTAAAGAATTATTAAAGAATGGATGCAATCTGGGTTGGGTCATGACTAGTTATAGCCAAAATGCACCTCCCTGTTCTGTTATCAACCAGACCCTTCCTCTCGCTGAGGGGCAGTTTATAGCCAGAAAACCATAATCACCCTCCCTAATATATATATTATATACTGCCCGGCCCAAAATGACATGAAATGGATGTCAGCCAAGAACAAGTCTGGAGATATAGTTTAGAAGTGTGGGAAAGAGTGCCTGGCCAGTTAATGACCTCCTCCCCACCCTAGAGAGATGCATAATTCAGGACAATGGGTCTCCCAAGAGGCTTTTTCTGTCCGGTACTTGCAGGGTCATCAAGCGCCATTTACACCATTATGTATATGTTCCAAAGTTTTTTATACCAGAGGATGACGTTTAGATTGTTTGTGGATTTCCATGTAGATGCTATTGTGGTTTTGGCTGCAAATAGTAATAAGCTGTTTCTTTTCCTTTGTGTAGTGCATAGGGCGGTTTCCTTTCTGAGGTTTAGAAGTAGTGCTTCTGTGGATTTATCTATCTTGTGTTTAAAAGGTATTATAGACATACTGTATGGACAGCATGTAATGGAAAGTATCACTCTTTAGACTTTTTAGATTAGACTCTAAGTTCTCATGTCATAAGGTCTGACTTGTAAGACATTGGAAAACAGCATCCTTAGACTAGAATATATAGAGCTATATTTATTTGTATGTATGAAAGGCTATATGTACATGTATATGCAGGCTATATGTACATACCTATCCTGTTGTTAATCTTGTTGTTAATGTAAAATAAATAGCACAATTTTGGGGAAAAAGCACCATTTACATCTATAGTTCACCTCAGGTAAACATATCAAGTTTCTCTCACATCATTGTCCACCTCTGAACAATAGGTCAGCTTGCCCCAGGGAGTGTTTGCCCTATAAAGTATGGCATTCTGCTCCATAGCAGCGTGTGTGTGTTCTTGTTACCAAGAGCATGCACCCCCACTTTGTGGGTTTCTTCTCTTCTCCCTGTGAAATGCTGGCCATTTTATTGCTGCTTCTGTGGACTTCTACAAGACCTGGTAATTATAGCCCTTCTCTCTCTTCCCCCCCGAACTATTCCCTTTTCTCACTGTTTATCTCTTAGCTAGCTTGTGTGTTTAAGTGTGTTTGTGTGTTGCCCTTTTATTTCTCTTTTAATAAAAACCTTTTCCAGCTGAACATCTGCCTGGTTTATTTGAGAGTTTCCTTAATGGAAAAATCCCTGTAAACAGAGGTGGAGAATCCCAGGTACCCCCTCTCTTTCTGTCTCCTTAAAGCTAATTCCCCCAACTAATTAGGAGACTGCCTATTTGGGTAACAGTTCCACTGGCGTGAAACTACTTTATTTATTTAAAACATTTGTTTATTATATATAACATCAATCAATGTGTTCAAAATCAACTATTGGAATCACAAAGGGGGAATGAGATTGAGAAATGATTAACTAAAAGGCCTGTGTTTCACCGATGAGTATCAGTGGAATTGTTTGAGTATGTTTTTTATCCACATCTACAAAACAAAAGAAAACACCCCCTGGATTGTTAAAGCACTAGCTGAATGCCATTCATCCTCTAAAGAGTGATCAAGATCTCGAAAAGTGTGCACTACAGATCTATCTCCATAGGACATATAAGGTGGCTTACATCAACAAATAGCAAAACTATCATGCCTAAAACTATTCAAGTGGGAAATTAAGAATATTTAAAAATAAACCCATGTCTAATCAATAAAACATGAAAAGCATACAAATGAAGCCAAGAGCAAAATAGCAAACACAGTGATATTTAAAATATTTTAAAATTGGCCTTGACCTACTTTCAGATAACCAGCAACAGTCTGTTCCACAAATGAGGTGCCACTACCAAAAAAGCCCTGCTCCTCAAAGATGCCAACTTCACTGGGGAGAAGAAAGGAAGCTGTAACAACACTGAATCATCATCACTTAATTGTCTTTGGAAATTCATACAAGAGATGGCACTGTTTGGACCCAAAGTCAGACTGTCACCAAGGGTTGAATAATACTGGCAAGGCCCTTATATCTCAGAGAGAGAGAGAGAGAGAGAGAGAGAGAGAGAGAGAGAGAGAGAGAGAGAGAGAGAGAGAGAGAGAGAGAGAGAGAGAGAGTGTGAGTGTTGAACTATGTCACAGAGATATTGTGAGGTAAGGGAGCTATGCTGAGCTCTTTGGGAAGGGTGGCATTAAAATGTACTAGGGAAATCCTGCTTGATCACCCACTATCACTATATTCATGTTGTCCTGTAGTGGAGTATTATCCCTGCCATGGGGAAAGCATTACTTCTAAAACAGACATGTCGAAACCAAGAGACTCTTTGTTCCAAAGCAACACTTTAAAACTCTTTAACTACAAAACCACAGGGCATCCATGACAATCTGGCCTATAGTTTATTCATTCTCAGCTACTGTGCAATCTGTAACAGAGTTACATGCTTATAAGCCCACTGACTTCAGTCTAGTGATCTACGGTCTCAAGAACTTGTTCAGGGAATCCATTGACAGATTTAGATCTCATGAAACTGGTTCTGGGCAGCGGCACGACACCACGGGTGTTCGTTCGGGACACTCCCAATCAACCCCAACCTTCCTTGCCCCCTCCGAAGCTCCGCTGGTCTTCGAGACCTTTGTTGGGCTTCACCACACCTCCTGGAGGGAGGCTGGCAGCAGGAGATTCATCCGGTCAGCCCGCGAGTGGCAACAAATGGGAGATGACTGAGATTGTCTCAAAGCAGGAGCAAACCTACCTGCCCACTATAGTAATCTTCTGAGGCCCTGCTTCGGATGCCCCTGCTTTCTGCAGTTAGGCAGCTGGGAACCCGAGAGAGGGCTTTTTTTAGTTGTGGCACCAAAATTATGCAATGCCCTCTATGGGGATATTCCTATTCCCCTCTATCACTGTTCCACCAGTGACTGAAGAGGGGTTTTTTTCTGTTTCATCTATGGTTTCCCCAATGATTTCTCCTTCCCACATGTTTTAATTGAAGTTTCTGTGTTTTTCTATATTTTAATTTTTGTTTTAATTAGTTTTATGATGTGATCTCATAATGCTTTATTTTTAATTGTTATGCACCTTGATGGCCCTTATTGGGCTGAAAGACAGGAAGTAGTAGTAGTAGTAGTAGTAGTAACTAAATTTAATCAGTGCAGTTTAATCAGTGCAGTCCTTATCTATCACATTTTATCACATCCCTCCTCTAAAGGCAGTGAAATGCTTTCTTCTCTTCATCCCTACAATGATCAGGTAAGTTAGGCTTAGGGTGAGTGACTGGTTCAAGATCTAATAGTAAGCTACATGGCTGCCACAATCACAAAATGGATACCATGTGTGTGGAGGGGGAAGTACATCCAACCACAAAATGCCTGCCAGGGAATAATTTGTTTTCAGTTTTCATGCCCAACTTCATCTAAATGAACTGAAATCGTGCATAAAATGTATTGGCAAGTGAGCAACTTCAGAAAAGAGAATTATATCTCAAACAGCACAGAAGCATCCTAATTACAGCTAGGTAAGGGATAGAAAAGGAATCATCAAAGCATCAGAGCTCATCATTTAACAAAGCAATTGTACAGTCCTTCCCATACAATGCAAACAGTTAAAGAAAAAAACATATTTTTAAATCTACCCCTCCGGGATTTAATTTTTTTAATGAGATGTTGGGGGGGGGGTTAAAGGTGGGATAAAATATTTAAATTAAATAAAATGTATGACAACAACTATGTATAATACTTGCCTGCTCTTAATTGTATTGGGTACTCAGGAAGTTTGCATATCTTTCCCATAGGGGTTGTCCAAGCTCATACTGTGGCTATATCCCAAGTTATGTGGGTAACAACACTGGTATGAATTAACACAAAATGAGCTTTGGAGTCCTAACAGCATTATCTTTCAAGAAACTTAAAAGCACAGTTTGTCATGGTGAACTGCAGGGGGTATGGCCACATCATTCCTCTGGGGTTCCAAGTCTAAACATAAAGTAAATAGTTTTAGGTTGTTTCTGTTTTCTCAGTTTATTCTGTGACAAACATAGAGTTGAGGACATGAGTAATCAAATCTCTCTGGGGTCTCCTCACTTGCCTTTTTCAGTCAGCTTGAGGCCAGGAGCTCTCTACCTCTTCTACAGCCATCTCATTCTACCAAGCACTTTACCTGTTGAATCAGTTTGTTGAATCAGTTATCTCTTTATTACAGTCTCATCTCTATGCATCCTTCAGCTTTTCTGCCTCCCCCCCCAGTGTAACTTCTACCTGGGTAGGTTCTTACAGGGCCTCTTTGGGGCCTGCAATCTCCCGAGGGATTACCAGGAGTGGCCTTGGGCCTAAGATCAAGAAGGGAGGGGTCCCAGCTGCTTGTCAGTCCCACAAAAATTGTCATATTCCTGGAGCTGTCTCTGTAGGCCCCTCTAAGGGTCCAGTAGGTGTATGGCCCCGACAGACGATAATGAAAACAAATCCTCTGAAGCACCAGCCATGGTCATAATAAGTCTATATAATTCAAGAGCTTTACTTTCAAAATACATATTGTGCTGCCCCAGCAAGGTATATAGTAAAGCATAGCAAGCAGTATGGATTTGTGCAGGAAAATAAGTCCTTTACCTTTAAAGTAGGAATCATAGTTTATTAGCCTCTCAGGTCAGATGTTCTAAAATAGCCTTCCTTATTGGTTATATATAGGTTCCCTTCCAGTAGCTAGCAAGCCTGCCAAACTCCTTTATTGGCTTTTTCCATCCCTTTGTGTGGAATCACTAGCAGCAATGAGGCTTTTCACCAAAGTCATACAAATAATAATTTGATGTACACATTATCTCTGTTACAGGCCTCAAATTGCAGATACTGGAAGATCTTTCTCTGCCTGAGGCATCAGAGAGTTGCAAGTAGGCTAGATTGGCCAGTATAATCTAAGGAATCTTCATGTTTCAGGGCTTTACTAACACCCAGGACACACTAAATATATATTATAGCAAGGACTTGATCCTCCTATATTAATAAACAGAAGGAATCACTGCTGAGCTCAATAAGTCCAAGATAATTTCCTAATAATTTGATGTATACATTACCTCTGTTACATTAGTTACAAAAAGGTAGCCATTCATCAGATACTTCCATAAATTTTATCTATCCATTAGTTTGTGTTGTCACAAACCTTAGTAAATTGTGCATATCCCCATGGCCAGTCACTTTCTAGATATCATTGGATATCTTTGAAGTGGGGTCAGGTCTCCATGTTAAAGAATCTGTAAAATGGTGGGTGGTGGAAAATACTGTCAGGTTGCAGCTGACTTATGACAACCCTGTAGGGTTTTCAAGGTAAGAGACATTCAGATGTGGTTTACCACTGCTTGCCTCTGTGTTGAGACCCTGTGCTTCCTTGGAGCTCTCCCACCCAAAAACTAAACAGAGCTGATGCTACGGGCTATCCAGGTCAGGGATATGCAGACTTTGGTATGGTATGCAGACTTTATTAGTTCAGTTATATAAATCTTTCAACACATTAGCCTAATATAGTGATTCCCAGAAGGGGATTTGCTGAATCCATCTAAATCTCCGTCTCTCTGAGTTATGAACATTCACATGCCATTTCTTTGAATGTATTTTGAAGCTGAATGTATTTTGCAGTTGCATGAGATTCTAGTCATGTTATTTTTGTCATTTTTCATTTGCATTTCGATACGAGTTGAGATGTCCTGTACCTCTTGGAGGATACCATTGTCCAGATTACAATAAGGGTCTGTAGTTAGGATGTGACCTATTTGATGTCCATTGTACCTAGGCAGAATACGTCAGCTATACCGTAAATACAAGCATAGATTATAATCTAAAATAAGAAATAACATACGAAAGGGATGAGGAAGCAAACAGTTCTGCCTGTAGAATACTCCACAGATCAAAACTCAGGCCTGCTTCCATAAGAATGTAAAAAGATCCCTGCTGGGTCAGTTCAGCAGTCTATTTATTCTAGCAACCAAATGCCTTCAAAGGCTAATGAACAAGGGAAGGCCTTGGCTCTGGAAAGGTATCTTACTAAAAGCATTCGGGAAGTCCAAGTATATAACATCCACCAGGTTACCCCTTTCTCCCATGCTTGTTAACCTTCCTAAATATCTCTAAAAGTTTGAGGCTGTGCTGATTTCCCTTCAAAAGGCTTTTGTTCCTCTGGGTGCTTTGTCTTCAGTAGTTATTTCAAATAATTTAGTAGACTGTAATTTTCTGGATCCCCTCTGGAACACTTAAAAAAACCCACCAGTGTTACATTTGCTACCTTCTAGTTCTCTGGTATAGGGTTTTTTTTTTTTTTTTGCCTTTAATGGCTTCCTTGGATTGGGTAGTTAATCACACATGTATCCTTTTGGACTTTGTGATCCCTTTCCTGACTTGAGATATGCATTCTATCTGGACCTCAATCAGTTGTTTTTAAACAGATACCAAGCATCCTGGAGGGATTTTGACTTTCCATTTTAGTTTCTGTTTGCTTTTCCTTCATGCCTGCTGCTTCTCTACGAGATGGCTTCTTTGCGCAGGTACTAGGGCTGCACTGTACATAATGGTTTTACAGACTTATTTGGATAAATGATTAGGGACTATGGTCTTTACTGCTATGTACATTTTATTGTTATTAGGATACTATTCATGTGACTCCTGTGCTGCTTAATATGTTAATATTTATGTTGTGCTTCAGTTCTTTGTTGTTGGTTCCAGACTCCTAAAATCCTAATGCATTGGTTACTAAATGTCCCATTTGGTTGATTGCACTCAGTCCCTCTGAGAAAGGTAGACTATAAATAAATAATTTTTTTAAAAATACTGCAAATTGCTTTCTCTGTCCAGCCGTTTTGCAGCTGTTTACCAGCTCCCCAGGTTCACAGATCCAGATCTATCAAATGTGTCATTTGGCTTGAGTCCAAAGGGAGGGCATGTCAAATAGTAGGTTCAAGAGAAATCAAAGAAATGTAACCACTGACACAAAGGAATGATGTGGCTGGTTGATAATGCTGCTGGAAGAGATGCAAACACCTAAGTGTGATGTTCTTGGATCTCCTCTTTTTAAAACCCCCTTTCAGGTGTGCCACCTTCATTGATAACTCCAAGGAAGACTAGATTCTTTCCCCTCCCCACTGGATCTGGTTGCCACTGAGCTTTGAGTGAGACCAAGACCTGTCTGATCAATTATCATTAATTTATACTGCTGGGTCACTCAGGTTGTTTCTCTCTTGAGTCCTGACGAAGTTTGTGATGATTAACCTTTGAGGTTTCCTTTAAAATGATGACTGAAGATGAAATTTCCAAGAATCTTCATTATGCACAAAGCAAAGAATTTTGACTTTATAGATCACAATTTACTTTACAATTAGACTGAAGCTCCTGCAAAGGCAGTGACAAGATGGGTAAAAAATGTCTCCTGCTCAGTTAAAAGAACAATGGTCTCAGAACTGCAATTCAGCACAAAAGGTGGATATTACCTGGTAAAAGCCCAGCACATTCTCAGAATGATTTCAGAATGGTTTGTAGTCCTGGGAGGAAGATTTATCTGTGTTCCTCTCCTGGGGCTTCACCGTGTATATTGTTTACCTGTACAACAGATTTAAATGGCTCTCACTCATCATATCCTTTCAGAGCAGAGAATATTCTTTCAGAGGGAAGCAGAGATAATGCATTCGTATACCTCCAAGGCATCTTCTCTCATCTCAGCCATGTTGTAGGCTGTAGTTTTCTTCACAGAGGAAAGTAACAGAATGTATCACATTGTCTCGGTCATGTTCCCAATTGTTGCTTGCTAACTTTGATGCTATTTATTTATCTAATTAGATTTCTTAACCACCCTTCCCCACTGGGGCGAGGCTCAGGGTGGTCTGCAACAATTAATTCAGTACATTATAAAATCAATTAAAACCATAAAAATTCCAATATTAAAAAAAACCCAGCTCCCACGTCTATAACAGCAGCTTGTTTTTTTTTAAGTATTTTAATGTTGTTAAAATTCATTTATATTGCATTTATCCTTGATGCAAGTCACCCTGTATCCTGCTTAAAGGAAAGGTCGACCAATAAATCAAATCTAATAAATAAATAATAATAAACAATTAGCAGGTGATTTAATCTCCATGTGATCAAAACTTTATCTCAGGGGCAGACTGGGAATTTTAAATGGCCCAGAAACATACCTGTGATGCTGCAGGCTCCTCAAGTCAGACTCCCCCCCCATCAGCAACACTGACAATGGGCACCAGGTCATCTCTAGAAGTTATCTGGGGCATCTGAAGGATGCAATTGGTCAGCTGACACCAATCATTTTGTCTGCTGAACAAGCTGAGCCAAGTGACTCCTGGGGAAGCTGTTGGGGTCAGCTACACCTGTTTGATGTTTATTTGCCTTCAAGTTGTACTTACCTGCCTACTTACTTTGAAACTATATTGACCATTGTAGTTATCTTCACCTGTTGGATTGCTATTAGTATACTTGCCTTAAAGTTGTACTTACCTATATGTACTCTGTAGTCATATATATATCATTTACCCTAATTTACTTACTTTTGTGTTTACTTGTTGAATTGTTACTAGTTTATTCATTTTTGTATTATACTTGCCTTTTGTACTTGTCCATTTCTTATTCTATTAAATACTCATTGCATACATGATTGCATCTTGTCCTCAGCCTTTTTTATATTTATTGACTGGCTGTGAGGCCTCTTTGATTTTGGTTACTGGGAATACCATCACTTTGAATATCTTTCCGTACAATTCAACATTTCACAGAGGAAAATTCTCTTGAGTATATATAGTGTCTTTTGTCCTCACACCAAAGAGCACTACCTCAGTATTTCCCCATCCATGTTATCTGTAGCTGAAGGGTCTTTTTGGCTTGCTATGTACAATATCCATCTACTCTTCTGCAGCCTGTTCTTTGTTAGCTTATGGAAAAGGGCGTGTTAGTAAATTAGTGGTAATAATTTTTAAAAAGAACACTTTGCAGTGTTTGACTTTGCACTTATCATAGAACAGCTGCAGCTCAAACACCTGAGCAATATCTAACTTCTGGATAAGAAGTTATGGTGGGGAGGGAAGCCAATGTGTCCTAATGTACATAAGGACACATTTAGAAATTGTCAGAGAGTCCTCCCCATGATCTCTCCCCAAAGCAGAATCAGGACAAACCAGAAGCAATGATTTAGCAGGAAAAGATCATTCACTGCTGCAGAAAGTGGTGGCAGCTACAGCATAGACAGCTGCAATAGGGGATTGAATAAACACAGGGAGCAGAGATCCATTAGTGGCTATTAGCCACAAGGTATAGATAGAACACTATGTCTGGGGCAGTGTATTCTTGGTGTTTGGGGGGCAACAGTGGGAAGGCTTCTGGAGTTCTGGCCCCACTGGTGGACCTCCTGATGGCATCTACTATTTTTGGCTGCTGTGCGACGCAGAGTGTTGGACTGGATGGGCCACTGGCCTGATCAAGCATGGCTTCTCTTATGTTCTTAAGATTTTATTGCATTTTCATTTTAATTTGTATTATTATTGTTTAACACTTTGGTCCTAAATCATGACTTCAGTGCACTTTGAAGGGTGTAACTCTGCTTAGGACTGCACTACAATTATTTAATCATTTTACTGTTAGCTGCTTTTCAGGAAGTGGCATACAAATACCTGAAATATACATGTTTGCAAAGCTGTTTTGTGTTCTTCCAGAGTTGTTTATCTCCAAATACCCTTTGTGGGGAGGGCAATATAAAAGTTGAAATGATGAGGAGGATGTCAAAATATGGCCTTCCTTCCCACACATGTGATTTTCTAGGTATTAATCGGTGACATATTGAACTCTTTGCCCAATTCATTTGTCAGCATGAAAAAAAAACCCAGGCATGTACAAGTTGTTACCTAACAGTTGTATGTAGCTCACCAAACTGTATGGAAAGAAAAGGGTAAAGCTGAGCAGCCTCTGGCAGGCCGCTAGGCATGCCTGGTGGTATCTGTTTGGCTTGCTGGGTCACAAGTCCTGTCAGACCTGCAAGAATAACCAGTTATTAGATGAACTTCTGCACTTAAGATAACCACAGCTGTCGTGGCTTTTCTTTTACCTGTGATACTTTGGAGGAAAGACAGCAAAGAGGAAGCTGAGAAGGAAGAAGCCTAGGCAATTTGGGTTGCATGCTAAATGCATCATTCCCATTTTCACAGAAGTACTAAACACTCTGTCCTTTAGCTGCTTTTCAGGTTTTAATAAGTTCTGGACAAACTGTACTATTTTTAAAAAAGGAAAATAGTGGGCAGTCCACGTATGTGAAGAATGAGACTATGTAGTATTGTATTCTTAATTATTTTCCAAATAATCTGAAAGTGATCATTACACTGATATAGCCTTAACAGTAAGTACATAATTAAAGTTCCAAACAAACGAAATATACATACTTTGCAATTGAAGCTGCAGCCCTAAACCAGCTTGGAAGTAGGGCTCCTTGAAATCTCCTGGTTGTATGTCTGAAAAAGAGGTGGTTAAGGTTTATGTGTGACAAAAGACTAAGAGGCTGTATTTTGATATTCTCCTCTGTGTAGCCTTTGCAGATGTTTGTGTGACTTTCCTATGGCAGCTGAGAGATGTGGTAGGTTTCTGAGAAGCTTTCTGGGATTTCAGGTGCTTCAGCCAACTCTCCTAGTAAGGCTCTGGCTTCTCACTGGAACAGAGAGACAGCACAATTGTACAGACGACACAGTTGACACTGATTAGATTCAGAACGGCCCCCAAGTAGACCAAAAAAGGAAAAGGGATGCAAGGTGACAGCTTAATGATGATACAAAGCCCCTGTGTGTTTTGTAGTAAAAGCACCATCAGAGGGATCTATAGAGGAGGACCATGCAGTAAAAATTATTACACACTATTAAAATTAATATTAATTGAAAATATTAAAAGATTAATTAAAAACACCCCCCCAAAATAGACATTAATTACAATATGGAATGAAATGCATAGTCTATGCAAGTAGAACAGGAAGATGCAACTGCAGGTCCATTGAGTTTGAGTTATTCCAACGCTGAATGTTCCAGTTACTGTTTCCAGTGACACTGGATGCTGAATGTTGTATGTTATCACAGTCAGATTAATCATAACTGTTTTGAAGAATTGAAGAATGGATACAATCTGAGTTGTCCATGGCTAACTATTATCAAAATGCACATCCCCATTCCACTGGCATACAACTATTTATTTTAAAATTTTATTTAGTTTATATAACATTAATCCATCAGTTTAAAAACAAATGTTGGAATCACAATGAGAAAATGAGATTAGAAATTATTAACTAAAAGGCTTCTTTCAGTGATGAGTATCGATGAAAGTGACTTTTTTGTGCGTAAAGAATTTTATTAGTTTTCCAAGAAGAAAAGAAAAAAGAAAGACAACAGATACACACAAGGAACACAACAAACACGAAGCATGTACTCATTATATCAGCTTAAGTTTTACATAAAAAGAATCGTTCATTTCTGCACCTATACCAGTTTCAGAATTTAAAGTCTAAAGAGGATGATTTAACAATTAAATTATACTTCCTTGAAGATATTTCTCAATCCAGTTGTATAGTCTTAACCAATTTTTCTCAAAAGTTTCCTCTTTTTTATCTGGAAGTTGTAAGGTTAATTTGTCCACTTCCGCTGTTTCAAATAGCTTGTAGATAATTTCTTCTTTTGATCATGGAACTTCTTCTTTCTTCCAGTACTTTGCATATAAAATCCTAGCCATAGTTGTAACATGTATAATAATATAAGCATCTGTTTTTTTAAAACACTCTGGAATAATATTCAATAAAAACAGTTCTGGTACAAATGGTATGGTTATTTCTAGCATTTTTTGCAATGTCTCATGTATCTATATCCAGTATTTTTTTTGTTATCTTACAAGACCACCACATGTGATAAAAAGAACCAACATTTTGCTTGCATTTCCAACATACATTTGACATGTTAGGATACATTTTCGCTAAATTCTCTGGTGTTAAGTACCATCTATAGAAAATTTTATATATTTTTTCTTTATGAGGTATAGCTTTTGTAAATTTAATATTAGTTTTCCACACCATAGACCATTGGTCTAATGCTGTATTGTGACTTTTTCATCCACAGCTACAAGCAAAAGAAATCAAACAAAAAGAAATGAAGATCTCACACTTCCTCTTCTCAGATCCCGGGATTGTTAAAGCACTAGCTGAATGCTGCTCAGTAAACATGCATTCAACCGCTAAAGAGTTTCTGAAATGTCCAAAGAGCTGCATTAGAGATTCTACAGGCATAATCCAATAGGTGACTGCGACCCTTGTGCAACATGGCCATTGCAAGGGGATTGAGCGATGGGCATGCTAGTGTGTGTGTGTGGGGATTGCATTTTCCCAGCAAGGAACTACTACTGTTGGAATGTTGGAAAGATACAGCTGAAGAGTTAACTTGAAGAAAGACATTTGTGTATCAACAGAACAAAAATTGTACAGCCTGCTGTTTTATAAAGGCTCGTGGGTGAAGCCAGATGAACAGTTAGATTTGAGTCCAGTGGTCTCCAGTAGAGACCAACAAGAATTTCAGGGTAGGAGCTTTCAAGAATCAAAGCAGTACTAGCTTATACTCTCATTGGTCTCTAAGGTGCTACGGGGCTCAATTATAAGTATTGTAATGCAAACCAACACTGATACCCTCTGAAAATAGGCAGATGATGAATTGTATGCAGGCAGACGTTCTTGTTCTTTTTGTAAACAAAATGATGTCTGAGAGGTCACATCTGACAGTCTGATAACTTGCAGTCTAACATGAATAGCAGTAGAAATGTTAGACGCGTTGCCTTTACTGTTTTTGCAACCAGAATCATAAACAGCAAACCCTCATCCCACAATAAACCTCATTCCACAGGAAAACATGGAAGAATTTAAAGGTTACTACTGCAAAAGTTGTCATGTGATTTGACAACAGCTGCTAGAAATTTTGCCACACACAGAGTAGTTTGTTTGTCTTCGTCTCTAAATAACCAGGATGATTTTGCTTCTGGAGAGAGGAAGTCCTGATTAAATGAAGGGGGTATCAGTTTATCTCTTAGAGCTGAAAATTTGGGACAATCAAGTAAAATATGATCCAGAGAGTCAATTTTACTGCTGCCAACAATCCCTTCAGCTCTCTACATAGGACAAACAGGACAAACCCTATGCCAGACGATAAATGGACACAAATCTGACATCAGGAATCACAAGACTGAGAAACCTGTAGGAGAATACTTCAGCCTTCCAGGACATTCAGTGGGTGACCTCAAGGTAGCTCTGTTATTACAAAGGAGCTTCAGGAACAGAATGGAAAGGGAAATTGCTGAATTACAAGTTATTAAAACACTTGGAACAAAACCCTCCCCAGGACTCAACAGGGATATTGGCTTCTTATCTCACTACATATGCTAACTCATTCAGTCCTCACATATATATTCTCATACAGAGGGACTATGCATCCTCTGTATTTTAGTGTATTTCTTTTTCAGAATAGTATATTAGAATACTGACTATAATACAAGGAATATTGGAATGTTTGGCTAAAACAATACTATACCCATTTCAAAAAAGAAAAAAATGCTGTTAAGTGACTTCCATGCCAGAGAGGAATGAATGGAGAATCTCAGTCTTATTTTGACATATTTATTGCTTTACAACTGTTGACCTTATAACCTTAGCTTGTTATTTAGTTTGTCTTCACATATCTTAAAATGTCTTCATCATGTCATCATGTCCATAAGTTCAAACCTTACCTTCCATTCCAGTGTATTTGGAAAAGTGTGCTTTGCGCATGAAAGCTCATACCTTGAATAAAACTTCATTGGTTTTTGAACCAGCTGAATCTATAAAAGTCACTCCAGATGACTTCCACTACCTGGGCATTCAGGTATGGAGACAAATGTGTTAGGACCCCCACAAGGTATACTTCAGCTTGATCCTTGGCAGGTTCAGCTTTCTGCATTGCCATGAGAGTTTGCAGGGAGACTTTGGGCCAGTCAGGTTTTCTCAGCCTAACCTACTATGTCACAGAGTTGTTGTAAAGATAAAACAAGGGGCAAGAGAGCCACTAGTGTTGTCAACCTCCAGATGGTGGCTGGAGATCTGTTATTACAGCTGTTCTCCAGGTAACAGATCAGTTTATCTGGAGAAAATGGCTGCTTTGGAAAGTGGACTGTAAGGCATCGTACCTCATGAAGACCCTTCTCAGGCTCCACCCCCATTTCCCAACCTGGACCTGGCAACCCCAGAAGCTACCCTGAGCTCTTTGGGAAGGATGGCATAAAGAGGTACCCGATAGATCTTGTCTGATCATCTAGTGTCACTATTTCCATCTTGCAATCCTTAACAGTCGTTAAGCCCATTGACTTTGATCTACTAATGTATGATCTCAAGAACTTGTTCAGGAAATCCATTGACAGATCTAGACTGCATGAAACAGAAGAAAGAAAACTGCTTGTCATCAGCATTATGGTTAGCAGTGCAACCCAATCTCCTGGCTACTGCACCCAGTATTCATTGATTATTATTTTCATTTATACTCTACTTTTTTTCCTGAGACTCCAGGTGGGTTGCAGGGTAAAACAGTGCAATCAGGCAACATAAGGCAGCCAGTGAATAATGCAATAGGACTAAGAATGACAGAATCAGAGAACAATGCAAAGAAGAAACTATCTAAGGTAAGGTGTACTATAAACAATATAGGTAATATGTTATCGAAGGCTTTCACGGCCGGAGTTCATTTGTTGCTGTAGATTTTCCGTGCTGTAGACGACGGCCACACAACCCAGAAAATCTACAGCAACTAATACAGATAATAGATCGCAAGGTATAAAACAATGCAGTAAAAGCAAGGTGACACGTACGATAAACATTGCTGTAGTCTACAATCCTGTTTCATTATAAAGGTGCTCTTCTTGACTGTTCCATTCTACTACAGTTCAGTCTCTCTTTTTTTAAAAGGCCCCTTGAACATTAATGTTCTGCAACATTCTATGGAATGACCGAAGCGTGGGAGCCTTCCTGACCTCTTCAGGCAGGTGGTTCTACAAGGTGGGACCTACACTGCAAATGCACATGGATAGGCACCTGCCAATCTTGCCCAGTTTCATGGTGACACCATTAGAAGGCTTTGCTTGGATTAGTGAAGCTGTCGCAGCAGAACATAGCAGGGGAGGTAGACCAGACCAGTACGCGGGACCAAGGTAATGAGGAGCTTTGTAGGTTATAACCAGAATCTTGAATTGAGATTAGTAACTAATGTCGTGTCTGCAGAATCTGTGTGACATGTGTGTACTGCCTGAGGAACCAATAATAACCAGGCTGCAGCATTCTGCACCAACGGGAGTTTTCCAAATTGTCTTTAAGGGAGATTCATGTTGAGTGCGTGAGATGGATTGACTAAAAAAATAAGCCATGGCCCTCAGTTTGCAAGACTTGAGAATGGCTGCTAATGATAGGACATTTTGAAGAATGTTAATTCATAGGGTTGCCATAAGTCAGAAGTAACTTGGTGGCACTTAACAGATACACAAACATAGAATGCAATGCCATAGGTAATGCATAGGCCTTGAGGTAACCACAGCATGGATCCTTGTAGCTAGATCAGCTGAGTCAAGGTAGGAGGTCTTCTTTCAGACTAAATGAAGCTGGTAAAACAAATCAATTATGTAAGAACTTTTGCACAGTGTTTTTCAGAATCACATTCAGGTTTGACAAGACAAACATTTCATACATTTTAACAATATGTTTCGAAGATGTTTTTCCTAAGCTCATAAATTACTCAATTTTTTTGCTGTTCAAAGGGCATAATTCAAGTCTGCACAGTTCTTTGGGTGGCTGTGTCAAATCCCATGGCCCTCAGGGGCTGTGGTGACTGAGATGATGCCAGAGGCAGCTGGTTGAGGTCAGATGAGGAACAGGTAGAGAAAGGCAGGTGATGTCCCAGACACAGGGAAAATTAGAGCAGGGTGAAGTGAGTGTATGGCTTGGAGCAGAATGGCAGCAACGATGTCTTGTAGTGAAGTTCTTTTTAAAGCCTCTCTGATAAAAACTGTTGATGTGGTTTTAATAGCGATGTGGTGAAGCTATAAGTGAAAGAGAGATTCCTCAGTGTACTGTTATATATCTTTTTTAAATTTTGTCCATAATACCTTACCATATGTGTAATGATTCCTTGTTTTCGAGAGTGTGTGTTTCTTTAAATGTTTGGTTGCAAAGCACTGCTGGGAGAGTAGAATGATTGAGGGAGACAAGTGTGCTGTGATTGGAGGATGACTGAGAGTGTGGAAGGAGTTGTTTGGAGTGAATCTGTGTGTGTGTCTTGAAGTCAGTAAGAGATATAGAAAAGTCAGTTAAAGAGTTCCGTTATTCAGTTAGTGAGTCTGTCAGTGAGTGATATGACAGAGTGCTGTGTGGAAACTTAAAGTGTTCAGTACATATGTCTTGAAAAGTTTAAATGTGGAAGAGTTATGAGAAGGGTCTGGGAGACTCTAAAGTTTTAGAAGAGGATTAATATAAGGAGCTTAGCCAGTGTGGCTGCCTATTGAAAGAAAGATTCCTGTCAGAGTGGGATCTTATGATCCAAAGACTGTGTGTGATACCTTGCCAGTTTATTTTACCAGTTTCTCTTCCCCAAAACAGTTCAAGTTAACTAGTAACTTATTTTTGTTCTTTAACCAATAAATCATATTTTGTTTAAGTTTAACCCAGAATTCAATTCAATCCTTCCTCAGGGCCACAGAGACCTCTGAAAAGCCCAGACACTAGGTCACCTTACCAGCAGCAAAAGAAAGAAGATTTGGAATTTGTTTAAATTCCTGGTGGCAGCAGAAACTACCTGGTTTATAAACTCCAAAGATTAATTTTAAAGTGAAAACAGTCCCCCCAAAGAAGCAGTACGCCACAATATGTGTCTCACAAATATGATGTCCTCCTTTTCAGATAGTGCAAACTTTATTATGGATCCTGACCACCACCAAAGGAGTCAGATGGCTAAATCCACTTCTAGTGCCTGAATAGGGAACTAGACTGCCTAGGGTGGCTTCTAGGATAAAGGTTGGCCATCCTTCTGTTTTTCACTCACAACTTAGCATAGGTGCAGCTATCATTTGGTAATCCAGGAAAAAACAATTTTAGCGGTAATGCCTTTATTTCACTTACACAAATCTTTCTCTTTGGGGTGCTCAGAGCAGCAATCTTATGCATAAGTCCCATTTTGCTCAATGGCGTTTACTCCCAGGTAAGTTCAAATAGGATTGCAGTGCATATAAATTGCTGGACAATATCCCATCCAGGCAATTTACCAGATCACATCTATTTAGCTTCAACTTAAAGTGTCTCCTCTTTACTTAATAACCCCTTTACAACATCCTAAAAATGCAGGAGCGCAACAATTTTCATGAGGTCGCAAAGCTCATCTCTCCATCCCATGGTAGAATGCCAGTAATGCCTATGCAATCCTTGACAAATCCAACTCGTGTTAAAACATATTTGGTGACGTGGAGTGTTCCTGACAAACAAGGAAAACACAAATGCTTGTTTTAGCACTGATAATCACCTCTTCCTGAACTGAAACTTTTCTAGCAAATGAGAGCCATTTCGTACTAGTTATGGCAACGGCTGCAATACATTTTAAAAGCCGCAGCTGTTCAACAAGGGCTCCCTGGTGACTCTAAACTCTATTGTATACAACATGGTTAGGCTATTGGCCATTCTTTTAGTTAGAGATCACAATTTCTCCCTGGACAGTGGAGTTCTGAATCACTTGTTTTTGAAGTGAAATTGGTACATTAGGAATTCTCCTTGTTCTGTTTCTTTATATCTCGATTTTATAGAGAGCACAGTGCCTTTGCAATTTGCTACTGCACCTTTCTTGGCAACCTAGTGATGAGGCCCCACAGGCCAGGCTTCTTCCAGAGGTGCCGACCTTCCTCCCAGTGATGGCAGCCCTAAGAAGGCTTGGTGATGACCTCCAGTCTTGCCCAGCCCACCCAGAAGAAAAGACAGGCAGGTAAAAGGAGATGTAGAACCAATGCCAGTGAGGCTGGGGTCCAGCACTGTGGGTGAGGATGTCAAGAGGAGCTGTGTGAGGCAGCTAAGAGAAGCATTGGGGAGCAGAGAGGAAACAGCCAGAGAGAGCTAAAGAGCAAAGGAGGAGATAGAAAGGGAAGTCAAGAAGAAAGGGGACAGAAGGGCAAAGAGGGAATGAGAAGAGACTGGGAAGGGAAGAAAAGAAAGAAGGAGCAAGCTTATGGAAGAGGCAGAATGGCCTGACAGATGCCATCTCCCCAGGTTTTGATTTACCCAAAGAAGCGGGCCATACCACCCAGGACTGGCTTCTTCCACCCAGAACTAGCTGTTGAGAAGTATCATACAGCGAGAATGAACCTATAAAAGTGAATAAAAACATAATTGTTAAACCACTCCTAGGCGTCTTTGTCTTTCTGCATTATCTATACCTGCAAACAGGCCAACAAAGAGATGAACAATCCATCAAAAAAACTGGGCCCCTTGTGACTGGTGAACAGGAGGTGAGCCGAACCAGTGGCTGTTCAAGCATCTATATTTAATATTGTTACATTAGAAGTCATATGATGCTTTAGTGTGTATAATCCGTAGGGCTACAATCCTCCAAGTAGGCCTGGAGTTTTCTGGGAATAACAACTAATATCCAGAGTACAGAGATCACTTCCCCTAGAGGAAATGACAGCTTTGGAGGATGGACTCTATGGAATCACAGCCCCGATGAGCTCCTTTCTCAAACTTCATCCTCTCTGGGCTCCACTCCCAAATATCCATGAATTCCCAAGCTGGAGTTGATAACATGATAACAACCTTAGTTGGTTCTGCAATGAGGCTTAGTGATTGCTGTACAATATATTTTATATGGCTGCTTATATTAAAGTTGTTTTAAGCCATTTCTTATTCTGTTTGTTTTTCTTTGAATTCATCCAGAAACATTATATTTGTGGAAACATTTCCCTTTATCTATTGTATGTAATATGTGGGGTGTCCATTGTCATGGGTGCTGAGGAAGGGCTGTTGCCAGCTCCAGCAGAAACCACAGCTGGCCCCTCTGAAGCTGCAGATATCGACAATTTGCCATCACCGCCCGCACTGGCACCTGGCTCAGAAACAGCTGACAAGGAGCAGCCACAGATGGAAATCCCTCTCTACTTGCCCTGGAGAGTCGCTCGCTTATGAGACTGACTCCGGCAGGACTTAGCAGTGAGAGGACATGCAGCTCATTTGCGGAGCAGATGATCCGTTAGTCCTTGAGATTTGACAGACGCTTGGCTGCTGGTGCTGCTCTGCTAATTGGAAACAGCAGCAGAGGGTTATTTGGCTTCAGGCTCTAAGCTGGCTCCTTTGTGGAAGCAAACTCGTCAAACTCCATGACGCCTTCCATTTACTCCGCCTCCTGTTTCTAGACCTCGTTCCTACTCCTCTCCTCTGGCTTCTGATTCTGGCTTGAACAACCTCGCTCCTGGTTTGTGATTTGGACTTTCGCTCCCAGTTCCTGCTCCACTCCTCTTGACTCAAGACCCCGGACTGAACTTGGATTTCCCTCTGCCTGCACCCCAGACCTTGACATCCATATCTTACGAGATTTGAAGCAGATAGAATATACAGCCAGAACTAGTGCTGGGATAGAACAAACAAGTTTTTGAACGCTGAGTTGCATATCAACTCAGGCCCTTACCTGGAACATAGACAGGGCAATCCCAAACCAAGTTCATCCTTCTACATTTATTAAAGTCAATGGATTTAGAAGGGTGTAACTCTGTTTAGGATGATGCTCAGTGTATGCCTGGGCAATTAAACTAGGTTCTAAACCAGACATGATGTCTAGAATAAGTCAGGTCAGGGCTCAGAGTCCTCAGAAATAACTGTAAAGTTCCCTTTCACTTGTAGGTCAGGAAGAATTAGAGTAGTCACTCAAGTTCTTGCGGCTGGGTCCATACAGCAGAGACACACGTGCTCAAAACAAAATCCATGTATTAACAAGAAAATACAAGGATGTGAACAACTGTTTCAGAACAAGGGAGCTCATGCCATCTATCCTTCCACCAAACAAACAGAAGTAACTACTAAGGTTGCCAGCTCCAGTTTGGAAAATACCTGGAGTTTTGGGGAGTGGAGCATGAGGAGGGTGGGGTTTGGGGAGGGGGGAGGGACTTCAATGGAGCATAATGCCATAGAGTTTACCTTCCAAAGTGGCCATGTTCTCCATATGAAGTGATCCCTGTTGCCTGCCAGTTGTAAATCCCAGCAGATCTCCAGCCACCACTTGGAGGTTGGCAACCCTGCTAACTAAAGCAGTGACTATATCATGGGGGAAGCAGACTGTTCCTCTGTAATATATACCATCACAATAGTGGGGAGGACTGTTGCTTTCTTCTGCTGCATATATAGGTCTTCTGGGGTTTTTTTTTGGCTGGCACTGTGGGAGACAGGATGCTGGACAAGATGGACCTTGGTTGTGATCCAGCAGGGCTCTTCTTATATTCTTCTAAAGTATCCATCTCAAATCCAACACTACCTGAGGCTGTGCTGATTTGATTAATTCATTACGTTTTCTTTTTGATGTATCACCTTAGCTACGCTTGATCTCAGTAGGTCTTGTCACATTAATACATTTGGTAGCTAATTTAAACCATTTCCGTTTCATCTTTTGGAGCATGTATGGTTCCCATTTTTAGATATACATTAAATATATATATTTATGCAATCACTAGGAACATTTATACATATATTTCAAACTAATGCCAAAATTTGCCAGTAGGCCTTATATTAAAAGTCACCTTTTACAAACCCACAAAGGCTTCATACCGCAGCCTCCAAAGTGTTCATAAAATTCCAGCTTAATTCAAAGCAAATATCAAATGTTAATTTTTGTTAGCTCAAGATTATTTCTAGCTGCTGACTAAATGTGGCTTCTTTCCTCACTGCCTCCGAGTAGTGAAAGAAAGCCTCAATGCAGAGAGATTATTCTTTGTTGGTGTCCCCAATTAAAATAATTAAATATTTATATCCCACCTGTTCCTCTCTTTCAAGCAGGTGCAAAGTGGCTAACAAAACTACACTGCCTTAAATCAGCACAGTACAAAATCAATAAAAACAACAAAAATAATAACAGTGACCAAGCAGCCCATAGCGATTAGGCCCTGCAAGATAACCATCAAGCAAAACATCAAAATCCCATTTAAGCGGTATTAATTTATTAAAACATAGAGTTGCCAACCTCCAGCTGGTGCCTGAAAATCTCCCACTATTACAGCTATCTCCAGGTGAAAGACATTAGTTCACCTGCAGCAAATGGCCACTTTGGAAGGTGACCCCATGACATTATACCCCATTGAAGTCCCTCCCCTCCCCAAACCCCACCCTTTTTAGGCTCCACCCCCAAATCTCCAGGTACTTCCCAACCTGGAACTGGCAACCCTACTTCTGCCTTTCCTTGGGGCTCAAGACTGCTTTGCGATGTTTCCTGAAGCTTTCTGAGGTTTCTACTATGTGGTGCTTTCTGAAGTTTGCCTAGTTTCTCAGGGACTGTTTCACAGAAACAGTGTAATAGTTGAAAATGTTTGTGATTGGGCCAATATAGTGACCTTAGACAGGGTAGGAACTAGGGGAAATTGCCTAGAGAATCTACATTGGAGCACAGTTTCATATCTGGGGGGAGATGGTCCTTTAAATATAAAGTTATAAAGTAGGGCACATTTGAACTGGAGAGAGTGGTCAACTTATATTATTATCAAAGGCTGGATCCCATGATCTGTTGGTGGAAGCTGATGACCGTCACTGATCTTCCTCTCTCCCCAGGAAGCCATCTCCAGTTATGGGAATCTATATTCCCTGTGCTGAGGGACCACGTAGTAGGGCTGTCAGTCCAATGCTGGCAATTGGCAGAAAGTTGGGGGGAGCATGCAAACAGTTGTCGCTCTGATGCAGTGACATCACTTCTGGTACAACCCCCAAAGTGATGTCAGTGTGTATGTGTGATGCTCTAGAATCCCCAAAAACTCTGTCCTAGAGCATCACACTGACATGATATAACTTCCAGGTTCATGCCAGAAGAGATATTGCCGGGTCAGAGTGATACTTATTTTCCCCACTGCTTTACTGAGCAGCAGCAGCAGGCAACTGGAGTTCCTGGGTCAGAGATCTCCCACTGTAGTCCTGGCATCCCCACTGCATGTGGGTCAGAAGGCTGCAGTGGTGATGGTGAAGGGTGTGAAATTGCTCCCACCTGTTTCTTCTGTGAGGGAGCGCCACTGGCCTCACCTGGCTTGGCTGGATCCAGCCCATTGTTCTGACCCACAGATAAATGAATACTCTAGAAACTATCTAAGTACATGTGGATGTGACCATGAGTGACACATGCACTACTGATACAAGCATTAAATTTTGTCTTATGCTTTACAGAGCCATGAATGACTTGTGCACCTCCAGATATGTAAAAATACAACAAATGACTCAGTCTTTAAATGGAATGGGTAGATGAGGGAGATTTCCACTTCTCTTTGTTTCCATAACAGGAAAACTCCACATGCTCCACATGCCTTTTTAGTTCTTTTCACTGAAAGTTGCTCTGAATTTTGGCCACAAACAGCAGCATGAAAAACTGGGGGTGGGGGGAGAGCAGTGCTGCTCCCTAACCAAGGCAAAGATTTGTCCCCTTTGGGAGCTACATTCTGCCAAATCGGCCCTAAAACTCAGTCCCCTGCAGCCATGTTAGATACCGGACTTTGGCTGGAGATTAATGATGGCAACAAAGTTTGTAATGATTTGGTTAGGTATACAGATTTGCTCACCTCATAATATGAACAAGCTACCATTTACTCTAGAAATCCTCCTGAAGCTCAGAATATTAAGTGAGATTGTGTGCACAGGCAAGGAGAAGAGGCAGATTGACCCTTTAACTGATCTAGAATGTTCCTGGTGGGCTGCTGCCCTGGAGGTAGGGACCTGGGGGTACCCTGGAATTACAGTCCCCCTGGAGAAAATGGTGGCTTTGGAAGGTGTCCTTCCCAGGCTCCATCCCCAAATCTTCAGGACTTTCCCAACCTGGATCTGGCAACCCTATCCCCACACCTCTTGCTGATGGCCAGGAGGGGCCTGGCAACCCTGTCTGGAGGACCACTTGCAGCCAGAAGCAGGCTTAGCTAAGTGGCTTCTCTGGTGCAGACAGTGCCATAAGAACTGCTTGGCTCAGGTTGGGGCAACATCCCCAATAGATGCAGGTGCACCTTGATCAGGTTTGGTCTAGGGCTGTTTTAACAATCCAGGTCCACCACCCCTGGCAGGGGGGTGACACCCAAAGCCAACTGCTTTGTGCGCACATCCAAAAGAGTTCTTTTGCATTAAACCTTTACTCCCAATGGAACTCTTGTTGATGACTGTGAAGTACATGACCAGACAGAGCACCCGATCGAGCATCCTTTTGTTTGCTGAGCATCATCACTATTTTGGATCAGTTCTGCTGAAGTCCTTGCAAGTGCTTATTTATTTAAAATATCCAACCCCAGCTTCCCGTAGTGCCCAAGGTGGCTTACAAAATATAAATGTATACACTTAAAACATAGAATACATATACTAATGTACATCCAGTTAATAACCACAGCTCTTGCAAAGTATGTCACCTCCAGCTGCCAAGAAGAGACTTTCATTCGTTACTTCTGCCAAAGGTGGGTCAAAATCATTCTGCAGTGCACCTTTTCCAGGAGAGAGGGTTTTCCATCCCATATCCTGCTGGGCGTTCCAAAGTGTGGGGACATCTGCTGAAAAGGAGCACTCACAGTTTGTGGATGAGCAGACCTCCCCAATATGAGAGCCAATTAAAAATCTTGTTTCTCAAAATACTTATTCCCAGGTGTTTCTGGAGAGGTAGAGGAAGGTCAGCTGAATTTCCAGTGTATTCTCAGCTCTGGCCTGTGCTGGGTGCAGTGTTTGTAAACATTCTGCCAATTCTGAATGGACTGTAGATGAGTTCACTCCACTATTGGAGACTACCCACAAGCAGATAAGAACATAAGAAGAGTCCTGCTGAATCAGACCAGTGGTCTATCTGGTCCAGCAGCCTTTTTCACACAGTGGCCAACTAGTTCCTCTGGAGGGCCAACAACAGGGCATAGAGGCTGAGACCTTCCCCTGATGTTGCCTTCTGGCTCTGGGATTCACAGATTTAGTGCCAGGGCCAATAAACAATGATCAACATATCCACTGTGAATCTATTTTACCCCCTTTTAAAGCTTTTTATTCCTGTGGCCATCAGTACATCCTCTGGCAGCAAATTCCACTTTTTAATCGCTCCCTGTGTAAAGAAGTATTTCCTTTTGTCTGTCCTGAATCTACTGCCCATCAGCTTCATTTGATGGCCTTGAGTTCTAGTATTTTGGGAGAGGGAGAAAAAATTCTCTTTGCCAACACTTTCTACCCCATGCATAATTTTATAAACCCCTATCATGTCCTTCCTTAGTCATCGCTTAGATTGAAGAGAGCCAGCATGGTGTAATTAGTCAAAGACCTTTAACTGTATTGTAGGGTAACTATCAAACAAGTATTGTTAATTAGCTCATGTTCAGGTGAAGCAACGTCTGTGATCACCACTGTGCTTGTTAACAGCAGCTTCAATAACGCAGTAGCAATATCCCATATTCACTTCTTCCTCATTGTCAGAGAGAGTTTTGAATGATATCTTGAGTCTTTGCGCACTGATGAATGATTGGTGGCCATGCTGCGCTCATTCTCATTTCCCTTTCACCTGCTGTATTTGTTATTAGTTTCTAGGTTGCCTTTCTATTTCTAGCCTCTGACCTACTGGCAAGTTTGTTCATTGGCTCAGTTACTTGCCATCTATCTTGTCTTTGCTAGAAGGCACATATCAAATAGAATACATGTTAATTTTGTTTTTGGAAAAATGAAGAAGTCTGGAATCTGAACCGAGAAACTAACATTTGTGTTTAGAATATACACTTCTCTTTATATATTTTAAATCTTTAAATTAATGTTTAATGACTCCAAACAGAAAAAAAACTACTTCGAACTTTGGGAAAATTTGTGGCACCTTCCGTCACGGGAAAGTGCAAATGGTATTGTAAAACCTAAACACCAGGATTCTTTAATTAACATGGTGTTTTCTGGACAAAATATAAACAAAGGCAACCTGATTATGTATTTTGCAGCATGGAGGATGCTTGAGGAGTTATAGTTTCAAAGAACTTAGATTTTAACAATAATGCAATGCTAAGCCTGCCAAAAAACACCACAAAAACCCTCTCTTCCTCAAAATTCAAAGGAATATCATCTACTGTTGTCAATAGAATGACTTTGCTAAAGGTATCTACCATAAATGTATTAAACTATTTCTTGGAATCAGCACATTCCAGACAAACCATTGCTACAGTTTGCCTCTAAGTGCTTGAGAACTTCTGAAAATGAATCTCATTTTGCAAATATCATCCTTCCTAATGTATTATCTTCCCACATGGAGGCTTACATGGCCGACAAGATGAAAGAACTTACCTGTGGGACTTTGCACATCAACTGTGTTAGGGCTGCCAACTTCCAAGTAGTGGCTGGAGATCCCCTGGGATTACAACTGATCCCCAGGTGACAGAGATCAGTTCACCGGAAGAAAATGGCCACTTCGAAAGGTGGGCTCTATGGCATTATACCCTGCTGAAGTCTCTTCCCTTCCCTTCCCAAACCCTACCCTCCTCAGGCTCCATCCCCAAAATCTGCAACCCTACACTGGTAATCCTACACTGTGTCACACATGAGCTGTTTCCGTGCAAACATAGCTACTTTGCCCAGTTTAAAAAAGATTCTGTGAGAGTGAGAAGCCCTGCAGTCAAGTGTTTTTGCCTTATCAGGATCACTCTTAAAACAAGCCACAGTGAGATATTGGCTATTTTCAAACAAAGACATATACCATTACGTATTTCCACTTGAATAACTGTGCTATTTTTATTGACTTATTAACTGATTATACACCAGACTTATCTGTAATAGCTTAATACTTGACTGCAACCTATGTGCTATGTAATATTTGCATTTTTGTTTACATCATGTAATATTTGTTTTTCTTTATTTATATATCAGCTTTTGCTATATTCAGTGTCCTTTTTACACAGCTTTGCTTTGCCTTTTAACTGTGTACAACCTCATATATGCCCTTATTTGAAAATGCCCAAATGTCCTGCTGGAAATGGCTTTGAGCTTTGAGAAAGTCCCTTTCTTCATCTTCCGTATGGTTTTTGTTTGTATAAAGAGCATAAGAAAAGTCCTGCTGGATCAGACGAAAGGCTCATGTAGTCCAAATTTCTGTCTCTGACTGTAGCAGGTCAGATTCTTCTAGGTATTCTTCTATTTAAAGACACTGGTTAAAGAAGTTCCGAGTCACGTTGTGAAACAGGTGATTGTCTGTTCTAGCTTCCCCCTTTCCAAAGTTCTTCCATTCCTTTGTGTAAGAAAAGAGTAGGGTTGTTTTTTTAAAAATGCCTTCCTTACCAAGAGAATGAATGAACAGGCAGCTACTTTCTTGTGATGCATCTCTGTTAGTTCTATGAGGCGTGGTTTTCGTTTTGCAGTTTTCCAAAAGAAACAGTGCTGTTGCTCTCCAGGGTTCTGGGGATCCTTCCCTGCATTCTGTTGCAGTGGCTAAGATCTTTCCATGGGGTTGGGAGAGCGACAGAAACACAGCCTCTGTTGGGTTTCTCTCCTTTCTATTGTTTGCTTTCTGTTGTGGTGTGCACTAACAGTACTATTTGCTTTGTTAGCAGCACAGTCATTATTATAGTGACACCTAGAGATAGAATATAGTATTTCAATACAATTTTGACTACTTTTTTCAAAATATCATTTTCTAAACCAGGAGCAGTGCATTTTTAAACCGAAATGTGCATCCTGGCTCACAAAGGCTACCACAAAAAAGTATCCACAAGTATCATTTTTTTAAATTTATGATTTCCCATCAAATATGTTACTGAGATATACATAACACTGATGTGATGTATATAAAGGAAGGTTTGATTAAATTATTGATCTAAATTAGAAATATTTTATGTTCTAAACTCAGGAAGAATTTTTGAATATATTGTAACTAGTGGAAACTGCCTTAGGTAAATGTAGTAGGGAAAATTATACAGGAATAATAAGGGATATTTTTCTGATGGTTTCTTTTCCAATTGTATTCTGACAATGGGATCTGTAACCTGTCGCTTTGAGTAATCTTCTTAAAGCAAACAATGTTTCTTCATCTTCTGAATAGTTCCTCCAGACAGGTTTCATTGTATTGTTTTCATCATTCCACCAAGAACAGCCCTCAAGTAATTAGTTTCAATACCTTTTTTTTTCCTTATCACCTGAAGAAGAATATAGTATCTGTACACAAGGAGGCACGGATGATATTATAGAAATTTTAATTTCCGGCAAGCAATATTTCATGATGTGTTTGCAGGCTTAGCTTTGTTTGATCTGCCTGAGAACTTTTATTAAGGCACTGCTGAAAGTATAGATCGGGCATTGTAGTAAAGTGTGTATTAGAGCAATGGCATTTATAACCTAGAAGGTTTGGGGGGAGTTATAGGTTATAATTTTAGGTGAAGATAATAAAGCTAGGGTTTATTTTTGGATATGCAAGCACATGACTGGCATTTCAGATATCTGAAGGAACTCAAGCTTGATGCAGTGCACAAATTATAGGGGGGAAAGTAGAGGACCCGTAAAGAAAGCTACAACTCCCATCTCCTCACTGTCCTCAATGTTAGTCCTTTCCACTGGTCCTCATAAGCCATAATCCACCCTACAGAGTGCTCTAGAAAGTATTAAAATAGAATGCATATGGGAGGAGGACGTATTATAAATTTCAAGGAGATGGGATGATATAAATAATATGTGCAGAATTACAATTCATAGATTGCTTCATGGTGTAGATTTTACAATCAAATGGTTTACAATCTTTTAATGTGGCAACATGTGGCAACACATGCAGTGCCCACATTTAAAATGTCCTGTGAGTTGGATCAGAAGAAGAATTAATTTAAAATGAATGAATGCTTTTTGTAATTGATTATATGTGGAATGAACAATTAAAGCTTTTACCAACAGATGCAATATTTTTTGTCAGAAGGGTCCTGACACTGATGCTTGCACACTGGGAAGTCTTTTGATATTTATACACAGCATCTCCCAAGGGGATATAAAAAGGTTTTGTATCACTGTTATTTTTGTTTGATAATATTAGATACATTGTATGATAATTACTTGTGTGTTTGCTCATGAGTTTAGGATATTTGGCATTCTTTTTTACATGTTATAGTAGACTAGACATAGTGTGTGCTGTTCACTCATGTGAAAATTCATAAGTTTGGTGTGTAAGACAATTGCCCCCAAGCTAGAATGAAGAGGCAGACAAAGTCAAGAAATGGCAAGGTGTGTGGGTACTAGGTCTGCTGAGGCTGACTACTCCTCAGATCAGGAAGAGGCAGGGAACAACCCAGCCTCCTCTGGAGTCAGCCCAGAAGAAGAAGCCTCAATACCTGAGGAGGAAGAGTCCCTATCAACTGCACTGGAGGTGCAGTCAGAAGGAGAGGCCGATCCTGAGCCTGGCCCAGCACCCCCAGTTGCAGACACCCCAAGGCCAGACTCCCTGCCTAGTGAGAGCCCCAGACATAGAGCATGCCAGAGGCTGATTATGCAGGAGCGAAGAAGAAGTGCCAGACTTCAGCTCCTGCAGAAGCAGAAGGAAGAGCTGTAAGCCTTTGCAGACTCAACCCCAGGGAAGGAAGGACCTGCTCAAAAGCATTCTGTGCACCTGGTTCAACATGGCAGCAACTTTGCTCACTAAAACCTGCTCCTGTGTGTGTGAAGCAGCCACTCCTTGTCCTTGCAACCTGCAACCTTGACTTGGCTTCCTGGCTCTTTGACTGACCTTGATTCCAGACTGTGTTTACAAGCTTCCAGTGTGTGGTCTCTGTGGCAGCCAGCCAGCCAAGACTACACACAAGGGCTGAAAAGGATTGTGGTGTAGCCTAGGCCAAGGGTCATCATGACCCTTCCCTTTGCTAGTTAGAACAGGGTGAGCCCCCTGCCCTGGACGAGAGCCCACATGCTGTGGCTTCCATCCGGTCAGCCTGGCAATTGGACAATCACCCTGTAACTCCCTCTTCTGAGCCATAGGGCTCAAAGGGAGGATGCCCCAGGGCAATCCCGTAGGTAGTCTGCTTTCCCCACCCTGGGCCGCAGGGCCCAAAGACTGTACTCATCAGACCCCTATACCTCACAAAGGGGGGTTGTCAGCCGGTACTCACCAAGCTGCAATCTGTCTTTGAATAAAACCCTGCCAAAACCTTAAAGTGACCAACCTACTTAATACTGCCACACCCAAGCCAATGCCCCGATCCTCAGCAACAGTACAAAATAGGCAAAAATACTGCTGCCAAAGAGCCAATCTAGGAAAGGGCAAAAAATTCCTACCTGGCCCCCAACAGGGCGACTGGCAACCAGCCTGTACTGCCAACTGTGTGGGAGGGTGGGCAGCAAGGAAGGACAAAGACTGAGGAGAGGAGGCAGGGGGCAGCCCAGGAAACTTCTGGTCCCACCTCCTCCTAGTTCCCAGATGTGGCCATTTGCCACCAATGGCTAGCCTCTCCTCCTCGGCAGGGAGGCAAAGGCGGCATCCTGGCTGCACAGCTGCAGGGGCCGGTAGCTGGTGAGTCGGATTTTCTTAACTATTTTCAGCAAGTTATTTATGTTACATTCTGATAAGTTGCTGTAGCTTTGTACTGCCTTACATGCAGATGTATTCCATTGTGTATGTATATTATATGGTTACTTAAGTAGCTTAACACTGTAAATCTTATAGGAGGTAGCAGAGTGGCATCTTTATATATACGGCCTTGTTAGAGCCTGCTCTAGCTGGTTATTCAGACTGTATTTGATTTTGGCCTAGCCGAGATTGGAGTTATAGCTTGACATCAGTTTGGTAAATCGTATTTCAGATACATTAAACCTAGACCCATTGAACAGGGTTAATAACATGATGTCGTACTGACTTGGGTAACACATTTTATGTCCCTTAAAATGATCTAATTAAGTGCTGGAAGTATTGCAGCTGGGAGTCTATTCCATCCAGCAACTTCACATCTAAATGCAGGTGTAACCTATTGGTCCTCTTAGGCTGTTGAAAATTTGATTCAATAGAAGCAAGTGCTGAGGTAAAAATATCTCTTTTTCTTTGTTGTTACATAGATTTTTAAAATAATAACTGCTCAGCTGTTTCCAACAGTAATTTATGCAGTAATTGTTTGGAATTGTTTTGTGATGAGATCCCCGTGAATGGTTTGGAAAGCTTTGAAATGTGTTCACAAACTGGAGTCTCATCAGCAGAGGTTAACTGGTGAGTGATAATCAACAGCTGCGTCTTTGTTCACTGTCCTGTATGGGATTGGAGGTACAGATGTTGTGATCATTCTGTATCGTGATACGTTGATAGTTTTCCTGTTTGGTCTTCAGAGGTTTATATTGTTGTTGAGGAAAAATAGCCCTCACTAATGTACAATATAGAAGATTTGGGTTTCAGGGGCTGGCACTGATTTTAGAAAGGTTTTAATGACTTTCAACTTAGAAATTAAGTTCTATCATGATGTGCACAAAATGTACAAACTTAGCTTACGTCAGTTATCCTTATATGGTAGAGTGGTACTATCCTTGCATGGCGTAGTGGTTAAGTGCACGGACTCTAATCTGGGAGGACTGGGTTTGATTCCCCACTCCTCCACCTGCAGCTGCTGGATGATCTTGGGCAAGCCATATTTCTGTCACAGCTGTCCTTGAAAGAGCAGTTTCTGTCAGAGTTCTCTCAGGCCCACCTACCTCACAGGGTGTCTGTTGTGGGGAGGGGAAGGGAAAGGAGTTTGTAAACCGCTCTGAGACTCTGAGTGAAGGGCAGGGTATAAATCCAATCTCCTCCTCCTCCTGGAAACTGAAACTAATAGACAAGGGGCTGGATCCAAAAGAAGATTTCCATGTGCATAACAGTCCTCGGGGAAGCACTAAAATTACTCCTTGCTTTCTGGTTGTGCTAAGGGAAAGTTATCATATCCCCAATATCTTTGTGCTAAGGGAAAGTTATCTTTTGCATAGGCAAAAGACATAGCATGAGGTATTTCTTCTGATACAGTTTCAAAACCAAACTCTTCACATGATTTTATTTAATGATGTGCATTCCATTGCTCCGCGTGCACATTGTTTCATTAAAAATTGTGCTAAAGTGCTATGAGTTGTTGCAGCTGTTGCTCTACTGCTTGCAGTAAATACATTATCTTTCCTCTCATGCATCGCTGGATACAACCCTGTATCATGGCTAAGGTTGTTTTGTGCATTTTTAGCAGAGTTGATTGAGTTTGGATAGTTCCACTGTTAGTATGCTCTGCAAGATACGACAGAATCTTATACCTCTAGTTATATTTAGCTGTTTGCTTTAAGATCCCATAAGAACTAACTTAAAACAGTTTGTTCTTGTGGGTGTAAACATAAGGCAACTGCAAGACATCACAGAGGAAAACAATCAATATCAAAATGAAGTGTTAAGTCAGTTTCATTTTCTGCCCCTTGGTACAGGCTGGCTGGAATTTTTTGGTACCTGACTTCAGCTGCTGGGCAACTCTTCTATACACCAGTGGCTCCACAGATAGAGCTTGAGTGATGAAAATCAAGCTGTGTCTGGAGAACCAATTCTATGTCCAAGAATATTATGTATGTAGCTTAATTTAAGGTGTCTGTCTGTGGGCGGAACTGCAGGAGGGGCATTCCTTATCCTAATTGTCTTGATTACTGCCATTATCGAGTATTTTTAAAGCCCCCTTCAAGATTTTGATGCTTGATACACACACACAACCCACAATATTTTTATGGAAGAAAAGGCTAGAATGTGAACCTTTCTGGAAAGTCTAGTGCCGACAATGGTCAGAGGTCACCACATATGCAACTTACTTCTACAGTTTCAACAGACTGGCATTGTTGCTCTTGGTTCAGAAGATATTTCTTAGTCATAAGCTATTATGTGTCAAATATGTTCAGAGGCTGGAGCTTATTGTTGCATGCTACCATTCAGAGGCACATGAAACCAATGGCCTTGGATTGAAAAATATACTACTTCTTAGGAAGATCAACAGCACCCATTGATGAAAGAAGCAGGATTGCATCTTTGTGATTGGCATCATGTCAAGGTAAATTAATTAATGTTTGAACAGAGCAGAAGGAGAGTTTGGCTATCTGGCTGGTGTACCGACCACCTAACACACCAGCAGATACTCTACTTGGCCTTTTGGATGCTGTATCAGGCTGGGTGTTGGAGTACCCCAGGCTGTTGGTCCTGGGAGATTTCAATGTTCATATTGATGATGTGGCATCCTCTCAGGCCAGGGACATCCCAATTTGTATCGACTGCCATGCATCAAGCAGGCCACACACTGGACTTGATTTCTGGGATGTGGATAAATGTGGATCTGGAAACTGCAGTGGCATGGTCAGATCACTTCACCCTGAAGGTCTGAACGAGCATGCTGAACCCTCCCTGTTTAGGCGGTGATCTAATTTATGCTTGCCTGCAGAGCCTAATGGACCCTAACTGGCTTCAGGAAGCTCTGCGGGATCTGATGCCCCCTGGCAGTTCATTAGGTATGCTGGTGGAGGATTGGCATTGCCAAGTCTCCGAAGCCATTGACAAGATTGCCCCCTGGTGCCCTCTTTGCCCTTGGGCCAAACTCCAGTATACCTGGGAGCTACAGAGGATTAAATGAGAGCTAAGATGGCTAGAGCAAGGGTGGCGGCGTACTCATAGCGAAGCGGTAAGGACATCCTATAAAACATTTATGAAAGCCTATGAGATGGCAATGAAGGCTGCCAAGAAAGATTTCTATGTGGCCTCCATTGTGTCTGCAAGCTCTTTCCCGGCCCAGTTGTTTAGGACTATTTGGTCAGTAACTACATTGCTGCAAGGCAAAACAGTAGGGAATTGTCTGTGAGGCATTTGCAAACTATTTCTCAGACATAGTTATGTCATTCTGCCAGTACCTCCCAACCACAATTGATGCAGTAAAGGAACTGAAAGCCCCTTGCCTGTCTTCAGGTCCACTTTTGGACCATTTCAGCTGACTCTTCTGGGAGGAAATTGACAGAATCCTGGTAGCTGTGAGGCCTACCACTTGCCTCCTTGACTTGTGCCCATCCTGGCTGGTCAAAGCCTGTTGGGATGGTGTCTAGGCTCCACTGAAATAGATTATCAACTTGTCCCTTTCATTGGGGAATTTTCCAGTGGGATTGAAGGAGGTTGTGGTATGTCCGCTCTTTAGAAAAACCATCACTGGACTTTCCAGACCTAGCCAACTACCGCCCAGTTTCAAACTTGCTGTTCCTGGGCAAGGCAGTTGAGAAAGCAGTGGTTGAGCAGCTTCAGGCTTTCCTGGATAACGCATCCATCCTGAATCCATTCCAATTCAGTTTCTGCCTGGACCACAGGATGAAGATGGCACTGGTCACCCTCACAGATGACCTCTGTTGACACCTGGATCAGGGTAGGTCAGCACTGCTGTTGCTTCTTGACCTGATGGCAAAATTCAACATGTTCGATTATGATCTAATGATAGACCACCTCGCAGACATAGGAATAGGGGGACTGCCTTACAATGGTTTTCCTCCTTTCTCCGTGGTCGGGGATAGAAGGTGGTGCTTGGTGAGATGGTCTCCCTGTGATACACACTGGAATGGGGAGTGCCACAGGGGGCAATCCTGTTGCCAATGTTGTTCAACATCTATATGTGCCCCCTCACCCAGTTGGTACAAAGGTTTGGGCTGGGTTGTCACCAGTATGCTGATAACACGCAGCTATATCTGTTGACAGACAGCTGCCTGGAATCCATCCCAGATAATTTGGACAGGACTTTGGCAGAGCTGGCTGAAACGTAATCCAACAAAGGTGGAGGTCCTATGTCTGAGTTGTGGGGGGGGGAGGTTCAGGAATCAGGCTCCCAGCCCTGAATGGAGCACTGTTGGTGCTGGCACTGAGGGTGAGGAGCCTAGGGGTGATCCTGGGTGCCTTGCTTTCTATGGTGGCCCAGATCACCACTATTGCCAGGTCAGCCTTTTATCATCTTTGCCAGATTAGGCAACTGGTTATTTATCTCTCCTCCTGGGACTTGGCTACTGTGACCGTGCAATGGTCACATCCAGGTTAGATTACTGTAACTTGCTTTAAGCGGGCTTACCCTTGAATCTGGTCCAGAGACTCCAGCTAGTGTAATATCTGGCATTGTGACTGCTGACTGCAATGTCTGTCATGATGGTACATCATGTTACACTGGCTACCAATTGGGTACCAGATCTGTTTCAAGGTGATGGTATTAACCTTTAAAGCCTTATGTGGCCTGGGACCAACATGCACATTGCCTTGCACTCTGCTGATCAACATCTGCTGGTTGTCCCCGGCCCAAAGGACATCCACTTAGCCTCGACCAGGGCCAGGGCCTTTTCTGCCCTGGCCTCCACCTGGTGAAACATGCTCCTGCTTGAGATCAGGGCCCTGCAAGACTTATTACAGTTTCACATGGCCTGTAAAGTGAAGCTGTTCCACCAGGCCTTTGGCGGAGGCAGCAGATGCCCAACCATCTGGCCTCCCTTGCTGAACACTGGCCTATTACATTTGCCCATGTAAAGACCTGTTACTATCATTTCCGTTGAGACTCTTTGTTCTGTCGTTTATTTAGCATTGCTGGAACCTTATAAATTACTGTATAATTCTGCCATCTTGTAAATGGTTTTAAGCACTTTACTGTGATAATTCGTTTTAATGGTTCTATAAGTTCTCTGGTTGTCACCCACCCTGAGCCCGCTTGCGGGGAGGGCGGGATATAAATCCAACAAATAAAACAAAATAAATAAGCAATCTAAAGATTTATACCATACAATGTGTGACTTGTTTATGAAGAATAACATTTTGCTTTAATCCCTTTTTATTTAAAGAAAATGATATTTTTGTGGAAGCTACATTAATTATTAATCAAGTCAGCTTTAACAGGGTTGAGATATTATATTTCTATGTTTAAAAGGATGAGAGAATCATGCTGGTGCCCCCCCACACCCTGGGACCAATTAAGACAACAACCACCAATAACCAAAACATTCGCTAGTTTTCAGGTGCTTGAAATAAAAACGACTGCACAGGGAATCTTTTCACAATTATACACTGCACGGCTTTCAGCAGGAATCCAGTAATTATTTACTCCAGTGTTTCTCAACTAATACTTAACAGATCTACTTCATAAAATTGCTTCCCTACCTTTCACTGTAGGCAGCCATATCAAAGTAGGGATGCTAACTGAATCTCCTTGTCCTAATATTTTGACTCAAAAATCCCCATTTTGTTTTTGCTTTACCTTTTGAACAAATTCAGCCTGTGAGTCATTTTCCCCCACTTTCTGTTTCCTTGTGTGAGCTTTTTTGCCCTGTTTATATGCTTTTAGTATATTTTGCACCTATTGCACATAAATACTGTGTAAGTAGTGCAAAAGTGGCCCCAACTCAAATGAATGAGGAACATCAGCAGTGAAAATGTGTGAAACCAAATGAGTACAGCATGCAAACAAAAAAGAGCATATTGATAGGAAAACCACTGGTGCTAACTTTATGGTGACCTGGACATCTATCTAAATGCCTAATTCAACAAAATTTCAGGTGGGACATCATGTCAGACTGTAGTTGCAGAACACAATTAAAGTCCAGTAGCACCTTAAAGACCAACAACATTTCCCAGGGTATAATCTTTTGTGAGTCAAAGCTCACTTCATTGTATCATTTCGTCATGCAACACAGGTCTGGCCTGCAGGCCCTGTTCCACCCTGGGGAAGCTTTTCTCTCTCTTTGGTAACCTGCTACCACCACCTGACCTTTGTAGAAATTGTCTGCTGGGAGGGTCAGGACTCCCAGCTTTCCTTCCAAGTTCTGAGGCCTTGCCTCTGTGTCTCCTGCTTCCCAGTGCCTGGTCACCACAGGGACTATGTACTGCCTTGGGTGCCCCTGGAGGAATAGACACTTTCCAACTGACTGCCTTCCCACTGGCCTCCTTTTAAAATAGTGTGTCCAAGATGGTGGAGGTCTATGTGGTACAGAGAACCACTACCAGCATCAAAAATTATAAAGAATGTATTAAAAAGAAAATGTTTACAAGTATACTTTTAGCACAGCACCAGATAGAGCAAGGGATTCAAAGGAAATGGGTAAAACTCACCTCCTCTGTCCCTCTGTCTCTATACACCCTATCAGATTATAAAGTACAGGACAGGCTCCTTAGCTTAGGAAGTTACAGATCTCTTGAAGCTTCCTCCAGCTCTTCAGGCCCACACATGGTTAATGGCTTCCTCCTCCAGACCTCAGTTAAGAGCACTGTCTGCTCTGATGGACTCAACACAAAAAAAGAGCTTCTTCCTTGCTCCCCTGAGTTTTATCACCTCTCTTTCCCCCCACCCACTGACCAGGTCAGGCTAGGTCAAAAAGGCTTTTCCTGGAGATCTCCAGTTCCTTCCTTCCTGAAGTCTCTAGTATTTAATTACTCCAAATCTCTGTTCCCTGCTTAAGGGGGGATGACTTGACCATCTCATTGTCTAGACCTATTAGCATTTCTGTGAAGGAAGGCTGAGGTAAGTCTGGAAAGCAATTGAACTTCCTTCCTTCCTTCTTGCCCATTCTCTGCCCAGAGGGGGGGGGGAATTAAAACTCAGGTCCTTTCCGCACTTTGATCTCATCCCTGGTTTTATCAGAGTTCAACTCGCAACACAATACCTTGCATTTATCCCTGGTTATAACAGCATCTGTTTATTCTGCGACAAGTGTGGGGCAAAACCGGGGTGACCTCAGTGTAATGTGGAAACAAAAAATATCCCAAGATAATTACAGGGATGAACTCGAGTGTAGTGTAGAATGTAAGTTCGGAGACAGGGCTGAACCAGGATTCAAGGTCTAGAATGCAGTCACCCTCAGAGTGAACATTTTGCTCATTTCAAACCTCCAAAGAAAAAAATTACTTTCTTCACAATATACGACAACTTTTTTTCAGTACTGTTATCTCTTACCCTGTAACTTCTAAGTGCTACCAGATTGTTTTCATTGCTTTGTGAAAAGCTAGCATTTAAAGGAAAACATGCAACATTTGAAGGTCCCATGTTCCTTAGGTTTGTTGGGGAAGGGGGGGGCAAGAGTATGGTCTGCCCAGATTAAATTCTGTCTTTTATACATTTCTACCAAGGGACAAACATGAGAAGTGATCTTCATGTGACTTAGAGGCTATTTATACCCTGTTGGAATCGTAAATGACCAGCTTCTGTTGTGGTTTTTTTCCAAGCTGAAGCAGGCATCGTTAATAATTTCCCTAATAATGCTAAAAATGATGTAACAGTGCATTACAAATGGCAGAGCCCAGGCAGATCCACAGTTCACATTTATTATTTATTCAGGAGATTTTATGCCACATTTCCAGAGTCCTGCTTAGGGCAGCTTACAATGAAGATAATAACGTATGGATATAAAAAACAAACAAGCCATTAAGACAAGCATGGGAGGTAAAAACAGCATAAACAGTCCATGAAGCAGAATGCTGACCAGAAGCATGTCATAAAATGGCTGGGAAAATAAACCCCCTAATTAAAAGATTGGTTAAAAAGAAACGTTTTGGCCTGGTGACATGCAGAATATTTTTGGTTACGAATAGAAAATAGATTGTGAGATGTCTGAAGAACTAAAGAGCAGCTGCAGAGATATTGTCGTACCAGACTCATAACATCTAAAAGGTACCTCCAGGGTTGTGAAGCTTCAGCCTTGTAAGGTGGGCAGGTTCATTTTCTCCAGGGGTAGAGCCCTGAGTGGATGTGAGATGAAAATGATAGACACTGAACTGCTAAAATGCACTGTGGCAAGAGATCACCAGAGGTGAGTTTACCCAGTGCAACAGCAGCCTCCATGGTACTGAAAGAACACATGGCATAGGACAGCTGAAAAGCTGTGTTATTAGATGCCCAAGCCATGAGATGTTAAAACAGGTGGGTTGTTCTGGGAGGTGGAGAGTAGCAAAAGATCTGGATGTACCAGAAGATGCTGAAGCTTACCTCTTCTCTATTCCCACTATATAGGTAGACTTGGGCTACCTGGAACCTCTAGGGGAAGCTCAGTAGCACAGCACGTGCACCCCAAAGGAAATGATTCTGCACTATTCATCCCTGAGGAGGCATCTATTTTGGGTTTTCCAAGAGGTATCCAATTGATCTGACCTATCCAGATAGCTCAGACTGCTGATTAGGTAGGCCTCAAACCCTGTTCCTCTTAAGGACACCCTGCATGGATATGCTACAAATAAGCCACCTTCTGAGGCTCCCCCAGGGATATAACACACACAGAGGTGTGGTTCAGGTGTAAGAGAAATCCTTGGCTTTATATAAACTATTTTTAGTTTGTGATACAAAGATTAGGCTTTCAGACCTGGCTTGCCTTGACAATGCTGATTTTATCACCTTTGTTCCAGCCAGGTATCACTGTAGCCAGAGACTGTACAATGACAGCAATGGGAACAAGCCAAGACATCTATGTTTACACATTATACAAAACCATAGTTAAGGCTAAATGTGGTTAAACAAACCACCTTCAAACCAGGACTTGGAATTGAAACCATGGTGAACCATGGTCCTTCAAACCATGATTAGTAGAATGGCCCATGTTTGGATGATTACATAAACCATAGTTTTATCAAACCATGATCTGAACTGGTTCAGTTTAGTGTTAGTTTATAATCTGAACTGAGCTGTGGACACTACTAGTGGGACACCTGACCCTGTCTGGGAACAGAGGCTGCCACCCAGCTGAAATAGGCCCAAAGGAATTAGTTCTGGGACTGAGCCAGCCCAACCAGGACTGTACCCCAGTGGGGAAAATGGTAGTAGGTAGAGACAGTGTGTGCCACCATGGCTGTCCAGTTGGAAGGCTGTGGCTACCAGTGGGGACTTGGCAGTCTATGGGTGCCTAAGTCAGGACTGATGTGTGGGGGTATAGCCTGACAAGAAGTAGAAGGGATAAGAGCCCAGGCTAAAGGAGGGATGGGGAAGATGGGGGTGGCAGATGCCAGGTCAATGGCAAAAGCAGTTCAGCAGCAAGAAGGTCCAGGAGGAGCTGGTGGGAGAAGGAACAGTTAGCAGCTGTTAACCACACCAGATGGTCCTCCTTGGATGCCATCAGAAAGGGGTGGCACATTATAGCACAAGCACCTGTAAGTTGCCAATATGCAATAAAAATGTTATAGCATTGTGCTGGATCCTGGAAATTATGATGGCCACTGCCCTCTGAGACTCTCACAGCCACCCCCCCAAAAAAATAAAATAAAAAAACCCTTATCATTCCTGTGATCAAAAGAAGAATGTAAATGTTGTCTTGTTTAGCAAATTGAGACATCTGTAAGAAAAATTCCTTAGGACTCGTTCTTCATTCTGTTCCAGAAACTTCCTCTATGACCTTCATTGAGTTATACCACATCCTTGCTTTTGCTATCCTTCTGTAAACTTCAAGGAGAGCAATGGATTACTAGTTTCAGGAAAGTGCTTGGAAGAGAAAGTGTATAAAATTCTTAATTTTGTTACTAGAGCCACACAAAATACCAACAGTGACATAATTGCTTCAGAAAAGGCAATAAATACATGAAACAAGCTTTGTGAAATAGTTACCAAGGACATTAAAGAAGAGATTACAGGCTTGTGTAAACTTGAGTCTCATTTGGTGATGGAACATTTAATATTCATAAAATTGCTGTTCTGTTCTTGTTAACATTTCACAGTGGTTCCTTGTGCTTTTCCTCACAGTGGGGAAGAACTTGGACAAAATGGAGGACAACAAATACACACTAAACCAGAATTTTCGCTGTGCAGAGGTGACTACAGGTCCATTGAGGCCTTATAGTTATTTAAAATATTTGTTCTCCACCTTATCCAGACAAACTTGAGGCAGTTAACAAAACAGCAGAGGCAGCAGGTCACAGACATCCCTAGTGTCCCAAAAGTTAAAACCAGTACAAAATTAAAACACAGAGTTCAAAGCCAATACGCAAAGTGAACTGTAGCTAAAAGAGTTTACTCTCCCAGACTCACACACCTTTTTGATCATGGCAAGTGAAGGTGCCCACTGAACCCACCCTGGTAGGCCATTCCAGGCCAATGGACCTACCACAGAAAATGCCCATGACTTGACTGTTGCCAAATGGACAATCTGAGGTGAGGGTACCACCAGGAGAAAGGTTTCTGAGGAGTACATGTGGTACAGAGGCATGTCCTGGGAGATTCAGGTATGCTGATCCCAGACTTTTAAAATGGATAACCAGCACCTTCAATTGGGCATGGAAACAAACAGGCACCCGATGCAGTTGATGCAGCCCTGGTATTATCTGTTCCAAGCTCCTTACCCCAAAGTGTCATTCCTGCATGCTGTTCCCATTGAAGCTTCTGATTCATCTCAAAAGGCAGTGCCACACAAAGAACATGCTACAGTAGCCCAGTCTGGAGGCTATAGGAATGTGGATCAGCATGACTAGGTCAGCAGAGTCTAAATCAGCTCTCATGCCAGAGGTATCTGAAAGAAGGCGTTCCTAGTAGAGATGCCAACCTCCAGATGGGACTTGTGGGACCTGAGGAATTACAGCTCATATCCTGACTATAGAGATCAGTTCCTGTGGAGAAAATGGAGCTTTGGAGGGTGGACAGAGCGCAAATTCAATCTTTACTTTTCAAAGTTGTATTTTTTCACACAAGTATTCCGGGTGAAGTGCCATTTCATCACAAGGTTAATGAGACTTTTGAAATACACACTGTTTGCACAGCAAATCTCCCAGTCCTCCTTTGTTTAAAGACCAAAGAGAAGCATCAGTGACTTGAATCTTTCTCATAAGTTGCAGGAAGTTTTCAGTCCCTTTTTAGCTGTGGATTAGCTATCCGTACTTCAGGGTATAAAGAGGAACACCTGCTGAGCTCTGAAGGAAACATCTCTCTCTGGTATACTTGGTACATGATTAGGCACTGTTACGTGGCTTTTATGCCACCTGATTTATTTCCACTGATGATACCAATTTTCCTAAAATGGATGTACTTGAAGTGTAGCAATTTAGTTTTTGTAGGACATTCTGTGTAGGCACTGTTTCCCTGCCCAGATATTTTTTCATCTTGTCAACAACGGTTTTCTAATGAGATTGAGCTGAACAGTATTTACGATGGCAATCTACCTGAGGCAGATATAACACTGTAATAGTAACTGAACCAATAACACTGTGAGAAGAGAAATGGGAAAGGGGGGTGCATTTCAGGGAACTTGTTCACCTGGAAATGACTACACTAATTTCTTAGGATGCGTTCAGATGGGCAGCTAATCCCACCATTATGCCAGCTTGAATTTGATCCCGATCTTTTTAATCCATCGTCGCACGACCAGACATCCCCCGGGGGGAACCGCCTTACCACGCACAGTCTCCATTGTGGATTGTGTAGATGGCGTCCAGTGAAGGAGGTCCGTGCGGTGGTGTTTTTTTTTTTTTTTTAAACCTTTTTGCACATGCACATAGGCATCACAGCGCATCCTTGTTGAAGGAGGCACGTGGTGGTTTTTTAAAAATACTTTTTGCACATGCGCATAGACGTGACAGCATGTCCTTGTTGATCCGCACATATGTAGAAATTTTTTAAAATGGCACCCGCTCGGGATGGTCTAGCGTCAGACCACCCCAACGGGAGGATTGCATGCTGGTGGAACGATCAGACGGATGAAAGTCGCAGTTGTATTGCAGGTAACCGAAAACCCCAGATTTAAAGTGGTACCTTTTAAGTATGGTTCCTAAGTGTGACAAAACAGGATGCCCATGGAAGAGGGACGTTTCCCAGAAGTTTGTGTCTGGACATTACCTTTAGATCCGTGAGGCAATCATGCCTCATGTGGATCTAAAGAGCCGTCTGATCGGACTCTTACAGTAACAAAAGCAAAATTAGAGAAAGCATATGACTCTTGCAACTAGAAAAATGACTACTATAGCATTGCTTTGAGACGTTATTGAGACCTTTCCATCACCAGAATGCATATACCTGGGGTATCCGGGGTACCTGGAGTATCCATGAGGCAATTGTGCCTCGTGTGGATCTAAAGAGCTGTCTGATCAGATCTAAAGAGCTGTCTGATCGGACTCTTACAGTAACAAGCAAAATTAGAGAAAGCATATGAATCTTGCAACTAGAAAAATGACTACTATAGCATTGCTTTGAGACATCATTGAGATCTTTCCATCACCAGAGTGCATATACCTAGGGTATCTGATGGTGGGAAAAAATACATTTCAAGTTTGAATATTAAAGCAGTTTGCTGTTAAGGACATTTCTGGCCGCATAAGGATCCTTGGATTATATCCCAAAATGAATTCTGCATTCTTGTGCAATTGTAAAGAAAAGATGTCTAGCAGTTATGTACTGTGGCAAACCTTTATGTTCTTCTATGGTCCCTTGGAGAAAATATAGAGCATTTTTTAAAATTGGTGTTGTGAATAGGAGGTAGAAAGCTTTCTGAGTATTTCCCAAAGGCTGTTGAATATTTAAAGTTGCATAATGTGAGCCAGTTTCAGTAACCCACCTTTCCAATGAATAGATAGTACATAAATGCAATCTTAACAGCAATTGAAGGGGCTTAAACGTTTCCCAGGATGGAGATAATTTGATGGGAAAAGTTTCATCTGCTAAATTTATTTTTTGTTAAATTGCCTTGTTCTGTACCAGCCATGGATTCATGATTTACATACAACAGAAATCATCATTAAAATCAACAGTTGTATCTGCACAGTAGACTCATTAACAGCTAAAATCACAGATCTCAAAACCAGCCATTACAATGAACATGGAAGACTAACAGAACAGGTTTATATTTCTTATGAAAGGTGGTAAGGGAGGAAACAGTCCATACGTCCAATGGAAGCCCATCCCACCATACCAGAGTCACCAAAAGAAAAAACACTGGAATGAGCAACCATTAGAGACTGGCTGGGAACAGAAAAGAGAAACTCAGTCTTGATATGCAGATATCAAGATACCTAGATATGTAGCAGAATGAGGTACTGAGGTAGTGTTACGATAGTAAAATCAGCTGTATGACTTCACACTGCAGGGGATGTAAAATCCGCTGTATGACTTCATACAGTAAATCAGCTGTATGACTTCACAATGCAGGGGACTGCCAACTTCAAGGCAGAACCTGGAGATCTCTCAGAAGTACAAATGATCTCCAGTCTATAGACATCAGCTCCCATGGAGGAAATGGCAGGCAGATTCTATATCATACCACAGAGACTAGGAGAAGCTGATTGATTCTTGCTTTTAAGGACATGAAAGGCCAGAGGATGGTTGGGGATTAGGAGACAGATATGACTGCTGTCAGCTGGTGTCTTCCTATGGGCCTTCAGAATAGATTTTTCTCCTTCATGCTGACAAAAACCTGACAAGGATTTTTTTTTTAAGGTTGAGTGGAACATAACTGAATAGCAGCAAGTTATAAAAGTGCAGATATTTAGGGTCAAAAGATAAGTATGGCATACAGATCACAGACATACAGAAGTCTACAGATTATGTAAAGTGGGAGGAAGTGATATGATGCAGGAAATTTAAAATTTGAATTTACATGGGAGGAAGTGACTACACAAGAAGGGGAAGAATTGGGGTATTGATATTTAACCTGGATGTGACATTACAGGATATGACATTGCATCCATTCTGAGTTCCCTCTATAACCCAAACTCTGCCCTCCTGAGGCATTGCCAGCATATTTGCCAGGGATTTACAGGAGTCACATGTCCCCTACATAAAATTCTTTGTAAATGGAAAACTAGCACAGTATGGGAAGGGCTATATTAGAACCTTCCCCTCTGATCAACTATTTTTTAAAATCTGCAGATAGTTTCTACTTCATGGATTATTGAAACGTGGCTCTCCCCACCAGCAATCTGAAGTGACACTGTTCATGGGACCATGTCAGAATTTCCTCTGTCTCAGGCCATGGTCACACGGCAAGGAAATTCGATATGTTCCTGGTATAAATAAAATAATTGGGAATATATTTCTTTGGGTTGGGATGATCACATATCCCTCCCTGAACCGGAAGCATTGTGCGAGGAGGCTCTGGGCGCTGTCTACATGCAGCCAGCCCCTCTCTCTCCACCGCCGGTTCACCTGCTAGCCTGTCCAGCACTTCCTTTCTCCTGCCTGCCTTCAGCAACTTTCCCTACCACCTCCTGCTGCCTGACCAGCCCCGGCTCCACGCTGCTGGCAAGCTGGGTCCTCCTTCCCTCCCCTCCTAACGCCGCAGCTTCAGGTCCACCGCCCGGCACTTCCTTCCCTAACCACCTCCCCCTGCCCACAACTTTCCATTCTGCCTCCTGCTGCCTGCCACAGCTTCACTCCTGAGGTGGGTGGAAGCTTTCTCTGTGCTTGATGAGTGCATGAACGTTTAATTTTTTAAGCACAGGATTGCTCAAGCACTCAGCCAGAAGCTGTTTTTTAAAAAAAGAAAAAAAAACCTCACCGTGCAAAGAACGGTCAGACAGCCCTAATCGCAATCATTGCGAGAGGTGGCTGTTCAGATGGGCGAAATCGCGCATTCAAAGCGCAAGTGCCAGGAAAATACCTGATTTTCCAGGTGGAAGGAAAACCCGGGAGCATTGTGGGAATGAGCCCGCTTCGGCATGGGAGGTGGATTGGCGCATATGAACGTGAAATTTACATCTGCGAGGGAACAGCAGTGAACCCCGATCAAAAGGTCAGTGTGACTGCACCCTCAGTCTGTTGAGACACAGGAATTCCTATGCCTCAGTTTATGTGTGTCCTAGCTGATTATTTTTTCATCCACCTTTCTCACTAAGACGATAGGTGGGTTACACGGTGTAAAACAAAGCAAGCAAATAGCATGAGACATCTGACAGTAGCCGGCCCACTGGAAATATTGCCCTTTTTAAGCAGGTGTCCTGCTGTGAACACAGGAATACCGCAGGTACAGAAAGAATTTTGTTCATAACAGCCCTCATAAAATTTAACTACATGTTCTGGAGTCACCAAGTTAACACAAGAACCTAGCAGGAGCAAATATGCATAACAGAAACTCCCTCCAGTGGTTACTTGTATGCATCACAATAGTACGTTGTTAAAAAAGTCTTTCCCTATTTGTTAGGAATGTATTATGCCATTGAACTTCCCCCTTTTAAAAGACCCTACTGAGTTTTGAGAACAGCTATGCTTAACTAGGAACTATTTATTTACAAAGCCACATTATACACATAATTAAAAACACACAAACATAGTACGTGTTTACAGCTTTTCAGGTCCAGATCCCCCTGTGTCCTTTATGTGAAAACAGCATGTCTCTGGTTGCAGACCTGTTCCAAAATTGCCATAAAGCACAATTCTGGAAAATGTCCATGGCTTTTCCAATGTGCATTCTGCTGCATGAGATATGTGAACATTAAATACAATCTTTTATTCTTTCTTTTGTCCAACGGAAATCACTGTTAGGAATGGGCAGAAGGCATCCAAAGGAGAGCAGAACATAAAATAATGGTGATAGTAAATAAAGATCATAATAAAAAATGAGCGTTCTCAAAAAAGTGATGATGTCCTAAACCCACACTTTGCAGTCAACTGGTGGTGGGGTGGTTTTTGAATATATTTTTGCATTTTGTGTGTGTGTCTACCCATGCTTGGAAGTCGTGGCAACCTCTGGTGACTCCTACTGGGGCATGGGAGGACATTCAGAGAAGTGGCTTGATAGCCTGCCCTCTGCCTCCTGGCCCCGGTATTCTTTGGAGGTCTCCCATCCAAGCACTTGCAAGATCTGATGCTATTGGGCTTGCCCGGGCTATCCAGATCAGGGCCAGTTGGCAGTTTTAACAGCATAGCAGTTTAACAGCTCTATCTTGCTTTCTCCACTTTTCCTCAGAAGTAAACCAAGAAACCGGAGAATAGAGCACTAGCCCCCACTTTACAGATAGACAAAGCAGAGGGAGAGAGATGCGCAAGACAATAAAGTCAGTGGCAGAAAATCTTTTGGCCTGCAGGGCAGGGTTACCAGGTCTGGGTTGGAAAATACCTGGAGACTTTGGGGGTGGATCCAAGAGAGGGTGGGGTTTGGGGAGGGGAGGGGCCTCAGCATAGTGCAATGCCATAGAGTCCACCCTTCAAAGCAGCCATTTTCTTCAGGGGAGCTGATCTCTGTAAAAGCGGGAGATCTCCAGGCCTCACCTGGAGGCTGGCAACCCTACCGAAAGGGGGAACATGCATGCATAGTAAGAACCCAAGTATAGGCACTGGGAAGGGTGTTGTGTGGATATTAGGGGAGACCGAAATGTTTGGAAATTACTATAGAGAATGGGGTAGATAAGAGAGGGTAGAAGAATGGGCTAAGACTGTGCGAGTCATGCAGTAGGAAGAAATATTTCTGTGAAAATATTTCTGTGATGAATTTCAGAAAAAGCCCACTCTCCTGATTTACACAATTCCCTCTCTCCTCTCTGAAATACACATCTGCCTTGCTCTGTTATGTAGATCGGTGATCCCCACCATGACACCTACGGCCACCATGGCACCCACTGGTTGATTTCTTGGTGCCCATTTGCTGCTTCAACGAAGAGTCTCTTTCCCAAATCAATGAACTAATTCTGGCTTTCTTCCACCTCACTGGAGCAAGAGGTGCTTCAAAGGAATCCCAACAGGCACTGCCTTTCCATCTGCAGGAGCACCCATTCAGAAACAGCTGCCTTTGTCATGAGAGAATGCTGGGCTTGTTGGCTTCCCATTGGCTCCAGCACCCCATGGATAGCCATTTTGTAAGTTGCCAGCATAACACTGGGAAATACTTGGAGATTTTAGGGGTGGAGCCTGAGGAGGGTGGTGCTTCAGTGGGGTATAATGCCATAGAGTCCACCTTCCAAAGAGGCCATTTTCTCCACATAAACTGATTTTGCTGCCTGGAGATCAGTTGTAAACCCAGGAGATTTCCAGCCATCACCTGGAGTTTGGCAACCTGGCCCATTCAAAAAAATGCTGAAAGTGCCCACAGGGTCAACAAGATTGGAGGTCACTGATCTTGGTAAGACTATGAACAATGTCCCATCAAACCAAAACTATAAAGTTCTCTCTGAGAAGCTGTTACCCTCCTACCTGTGAAATCTCAGCCCCCACCCGGTAATGAGCAGGTGCATTGGGGGAATCCATATCACGGAGCATCATACTAGCTGCACAAATTAATTTTGGAACTTATCTGAGTGAAAAATACCAAGTGGGAATCCCAGTCGATAGATCAAAGGTTGCTGTGTTGGTGACCTTGCTGTGTACATGCAGATGCATGAAGATACCACCACTCAAGTAAAAAAAAAAAAAAAAAATGGTACCTTGTTCCTAAATTTGTTTACTCATGAGTAAATACTCCATAGTTCACTGGGATTCATTTCCTAATAAGTGTGCCCAAGAACCACTGTACCCAACCCCAAGTTTGCTATAAATTATTCTGAAATGGAGCATTAAATAAAACACCCCAGTCCCATACTTAGCATGTTGCTTGCTGACATCTCTGAACCGTAAAACATGTTACTTTCCTTTGGTTTTGTTACCCTTGAGAGAAGAAAGGACGCTCTCTCAGGTTCCTGTTGGATAAACAAAGGCAGGTATGCTGGTGTGTGTCACCCTCAAACCCCACTGGAAATTTGGCTGTGGAATATCAAACATGAATTCTCTCAGTTTCATATCAGTGCCTCCTGCAAAGCAAACATTAACATTCTCCTTATGCCTATTGTGGAAATTACAGATTAATTACCAGCTGCATAATTAAGCTGCTCATACTTCAAATGCTAAAAGCAAGCATACCCTCCTATTCTTGGTCTTGAGATCCCAATTGTGCCCTTGGCTGATTTCAAATGTAATTTACCCAGAGACTGTTATATGTACACTATTGAATAGTGTGCATCCAAACAAAGAATAAGTAGAAAGCAGGGCACTTCACACAAAGGTATAATTTAACAGAAGCATAACAGAGAGCAAGAGAAAAAGAGAAAACGGGAACTTTCCCTCCTTCTAGCTGTTACCTCTTTTTATGTATTGAAGAAGCATTGAGCTCTATGCTCATCCCCTTTATGCTAGGAGAAATGTAGAGCACGGTACCTTAATTTGCAAGTTATTCAGCTGTCACGATAATTGTAATTGTTATCCTACAAAATTCTATTTTAGAGGGTCATCTTGTAATGGGACCACCAAAGAATGAAAGTAATTTGTTACTGCTTTTGTGCAGCATCCTAAGCCTCTGGCGACTTTGCTGGAGAAAACCCACTTCGGTTGCTGTGTACTGAAGCTTACATAGTGTTGCGGCTCAGAAGGTTAACTGTGATCGGCAAAGTCCTGGTTAAAATTTCACCCTTGCCTTAGGTACCTGTAGGCAACCCATTCTCTTTCTCACACCCCCACCCCACAGCTTATGGGTAATTATGTCTTTCAGGACTCTTGTAAAAGTTATAATGTTATAGCATACATGCAGTCAGAGACAGCTTGTGGGATGGGGTGTAGGAAATATCTCAGCCTCCCCACCATTGAATGCTCCTGAAGAATGAGGGGAGCCGGCAGCTGTACCAGTGGACATTGGGAAGCAGCAACAGAGCTGGTGGACCACAGCTGCAGCATCATGGAGGCATGCAGGACCTGATTCAGCAGGGGTGATGATGTCCCTTCCTGGCACAAGATTCCACTGAGCTGTGTGGCTGTACAGTGCTGCAGTAGTGACTCCATCAGCTCTGTCACCAATCTCTCAGTGCCCGCTGCTAAGGGTAGAAGTTTCTTCTCTTCCTCCAGCTACATTCAGTAGTGGGGGCTGGGATAGAAACTAAAACCTGTCATACAACCTCTCACGGTGTTCACTGCTTTGAAATTTGAAGAAAGTACATGATTGCCAAGACTGTATCCATGCATCATTGCACTGTGTCAGAGGATGGGCAGAGCCATACACATTCTTGTGGATAATAAGAATCCAAGTACAAGAAGCCAAGTCAAGAGTCCAGTTTCAGAATCAAGAAAAACATGACCAAGGGGTTGTCTGAAAGGCATAGTCAGGCAGTCCAAAGGTTCCTCACAAGCAGGGATCACAGAGCCAAGGTCAGGAGCCAGTCCAGAGGCACACAAGCAACACAGGGTCTGTTGGAGCGTCATCAGCAGAATAACATTACTTGACTTGTTGCTTCCATGCCTAACAGCCTCCCTTGGCTGGTTTTATAGGTATGTGCCTTGTAATCAGCTGCTCAGTAGTAATCCTGCAACTACTCAAGCAGCTGGCAGCAAACCAGGAAGCAAGCACTTTGTTGCCTCTCCTGTAGTTCTGTTCACAGCCTCCATCTGTGTCGCTCTAAAGGTGTGGATGATACTGGAAGACTGGGAATGATTAACTTAGTTTCATCTGTTGACTCAAGGCTGAAGACTGCTGTGGGCTGTGAGTCCTTACAAGCCTGTAGTTTGTCTTCCTGCTTGTCGGCTTCTGTTGACTCAGAGCTGGCTACACGTGGCTCCTCTTCTCCTGAGGAGTCCTTGCCAAGCCCTGACTGACCCATGACACACTGTTCTTGCCCTTCAGTAATCATTTGCAACTGGATTGCACACATTGGACAATCCAGTTGCAAACAATTGCTTCAGTGCAATATCCAACAGTGTGTGGATGCAGGTTTAGTCTTACTATGTTTCTAGTTGCAAAGACCGTCTGCTATTGTTGCTTGAGTTTAGGTGGTTTGGATCAAAGAAAGCTCCACTTATTTTTTTCTTTTTCTTCATGCTCCTTCTAATGAAGCATAGATACCAGTATAACACCATTTTGGATAATTTTTATAAGGACAGACAGATATACAACTTGGTCTTTCTGTGAGTTTGCTTGGGGGAGGCTGCCAAAGTGATAGCAGATTCAGATTCTGCTCCCAGCTGTCATGGACCACCTTTAGTAACAGCTTCTGGCTGGAAGATGTGTGCCCTTCCAGGCAGTGAGTCATTGTTGCTATGATATGATTAAACAAGCAGTAATCTTGAAAGCTCTCTTGTGTCCAAAGGGAGAATCATAAATACATGGGGTGCAGAGAGATTAGAAAATGATTATTTCCATCATGAAGAGAAAGAGCAGGTGACTGATGGGAATGGGGAGCCCAGCGGACCTCATGCTGGCCTTCTCAAACCTGCATGGCTCTTTAAAAACTGTATTTATCCTTTCTACCTGTTTTATTGCTTTAAACTCACTCTGTTCATTTGTTGCTGAGGAGCAAAAATAATCGTGCAATCATGTGCATAATAGCATGTACAAGCTCGAAGGGTCATGAGGAATTGCAGAAGGTGGCATACCCTATCCAAAGTCCGCAGCTTGGTTATTCATTGGAAGCAACTATGCTTGTTCTTTATCCCTCCACCCTGATGGAAATACAGGATAGCCATTGTGGGGAAACAGTGTAGCAAGTACTCATTTCAGCCCACCTGGGTGTGAGAAAATTATACAGCTCTCCCAGGTCACCTGCCCAGTGAGGCTTCTCTTCCTTCACTCTGTTTCCCCTCCCCCCTTGTGCATGCGCTCTCTCTGTCTCTCCACAACCCTCTGTCCTGAATCTTACATATCCCTAACAGCGGTAGATAAGGATAGGTTGTTTAATTCTTGAAGATGCAAGCAATTAGAACTCATCCATTACCTTGGTCTTAGCACTGGGATTTCCCCTTTTTTATTTCCACATCATGTGGTCATTGCTGCCTTTTTGAGGTGAGATGGATTACTTCCTTCTCCTTGTGTACAAAGGCCAAGAGGGCTTAAAAATAAAAATAAGAATAGTTTCTTCCTCATGCTTCAGGGGGGGTTCATTCGCTCTTGGATTCCCCTTTTTTGTAGACCCTCCTTCTCTTCCTCTCTGGCTGAAGTTCTCCTCTGCACTTTGGCTTCCTGCACAGCTTCCTCCATAGCTTTAGGCATGACTGTGGGTAAAGTGTGATGTTGCTTGCCTTTTGTTGACCTCTGGAAAGGGCCATCTACATTTCTATAGCTTTGGCTGGCTCTGAGGCAACCCTTCCCAACTTGTTTCTCCGCATTCTTCCTGCTAGTTAGCAAGGAGTCCCTCATAGTCTCTGTGACTGTATAGAGTGCAAACCCCAAAATTATCCCTTTTGGATTGTGAACTTTAGCACCAATCCTATGGTGTAAGGCATTTCACCACAGCCATTACCAACTTTTCTAGCCTAGAACTGGCCATATTTTACCTTTGATTTCTTGGAACTCATGAAACTGTCAAGACTTAAATAGTAATCTGAGACTATTACCATTCAAGAGTGCACACTGCAAGTCTGACTCACATTAGCTCCTGCAGAAAACTCATTATCGTGAATGCAAGATCATTTCATTGTTTCAGTGGAGCTTTAGGATAATCCTGTACACACTTCTAAATCAAATAGGAATGTTCTATTAAGGACAACAGTTTGTTGTTTGTTAAGCATAGTCCAATCCTGAGGGGAAGAATCTTGGATTTAACATTTCTAAAATTGCCCTGACTATCTGAACAATTGTGTCTAAGGTACGTTGAGGAATAATGATCTATGGACACCATGCCTTGGACAGTGGGAGTGTTACCCAAAATAGCCAGGCTCCACATAATCTGGAGGAATTAGGTTGGAGACAGAGTGAGAGGTGGGTAACTGAGAGCTCCACCTATGTATATGGGGATTTGTCTCTATGAGAATTCGTGGAAATAACCAGGCAGTTGTTCAACTGGAAGGATTTTTATTAAGCATAGGATGAAAGAAAAATGCACAACATAAACACACAAAAGAGTTAACTAAGAAAGTCAGGAAGTAATGGGGAGAGATTTTTAGGGAAGGGTGATAGTTACTGATCCTGAAGAGGTCTGTGGAAGCAGCAAGTCAAAGAAGGAAACAGCCAGTGTTTCAGGAAACAAGAGAGAGAAGGCCCACAAAGAAGTGGGTGTGTGCAGAGGATCTAAGAATACACACACACTCTGCTGGGGCAGCAGGGTGACATATTTATAGGGCAAAACGTATCCTGAGGCAAATTGTTTCACCACCAAAGGACAATGAACTGATGGTTCTATTGGAGGTCAACAAAGAGGTGGGACAGGTTTGATGGCTCTGCAAGCACTGGACAGAAGGTGAATAGACTTAAGCATTGATTAATCATCACTTAATCAAGGATAATGGGTGAAGGGGAAGTTGGCTTGGGTGTCGATGGGATTATACAGAGTGTATCAATAGGTCCTGAGTAGGGATGGGCACAAACCGCGAAATGAACCATGAACAGACTGGTTCATGGTTCATTTTGAACCAGGTCATTTGGTCGCTTTGTTCCCAAATACAAACATGGACTGCCTTTTTTTCCATGGAGGTTCATTTGGTTTGTTAGGGCAGTTCATTCTCCAGACAGCCTGGTGCCAATTCAATCAATTCGTAGGCAACACTGAGGGTGGACTTGTGGAGAGCCCTAGAAACACCCATATCAGTTGTCCATAGTTTGATTGGCAGCTCTGGGAGCCAACCATGGAACTCCCATTCCGCTCTATGGGAGCAGATTGTATATATATACCACATCCTAACTCAGCTGCTTTCATTTTGCAGCAGGAAGACAGAGGAGTTAGTCATCATGTGAGAGCAAGTTAGGAAGAACTGCTTGCTGTGTGGCTGATTTAAGGGTAGGCTAGAGCTGAGCTTTCCTGGAGGCACCTGCTTTAGGGGGCTATAATTCATACATCTCAAACCCAATCTTCATTGAACTTGGAGGGTGGGTGGAGGAGAGCCTACTGAAGATTCCCGGTGAATTTAGCATCTCTAACATGCAAGGAGGCTGTTCTACCACCTCCCAAGCTCACATACTGAATGAACCATGAACCAGTTCGGGAAATTGGAAGAGTTTATGGTTCATGTAATCAAACAAACCATGAACCACCATTTTTCCAGTTTGCGCCTGTCCCTAGTCCTGACTGACCTGTTGTCCTATAAAATCCTGCATCTCTCCAGGGCAAAGAGGGGCAGTAGCTAGGCAGCTGCTCTAACTCTCACCTTGAAACTGATTTCCCAGACTGATGCCTGGCTGGCATCCATATTGGTCCATTTGGCTCAAGCAGCGCCCTGTACTTAAGGTATTGGGGTCATATTAAGAGGGATGTTTCTGGCTCTTTTAGCTCTAAACAGCACCTCAGAGGGAGGACGGGTCTGACTGCTAACAGGAGAGCTGCTATTAAACTGTGGACACTCTGTGTGTATATATATGTCACCCCTGGAATATGATGTGTGGTAACCCCTGAATTATGGTAAAACACTGGAGTGCTACCCCTTTCATACTGTTCATTCAATCTGTGGTTTTTCTTCTAATTGTTTTAGTAAATATTTGATAATAGAAACCATGAAATTCAGCTCTTGGTGCATGAAGCTGCCTTACACTGGATCAGACCATTGGTCCGTCAAAGTCAGTATCCTAAGCAGAGTTACACCCTTCTAAGCCCATTGACTTCAGTGGATTTAAAAGAGTGCAACTCTGCTTAAGATGACATTGTTACCAATCAGTTTTGCAATTTGAAACTGGGCTCCTTGTTTGAGATTGAGGCGCTTTGCAAACATGGGTTATTTTTTATTATTATCCCCAGAAAGTACCATAGCGTTATTGTCCTCTTCTAACTTAAGTCCTTGTACAGTGGCTGTTTAAACAGGAACCCACTGAGTTAAAACCAAAACATAGGCCTGCAGAGTGACACTAGATTCAGTTCTTTGGGTGGGAGGGTATCTATAACTGTAGCGTACACCAACATAGTGAACCATAAAACCCCAAGATTGCAAAAATGAATGATGAATGTGAGGTGCCAGCAATTTTTTCCTCAGCATTATAAGAAAAGCCAATTCTGAGGAAATGCTTTCCTTTAATGAGTATTTTCCCAAAAGGTATCTCTCCCCCTTTCTATATTTACTTGATGTAAACAAATACTGCTCTCTTTTCCCTGCCTCTGAATCCCGCTTCCAAACACAATTTATCTGTAAAATCACAGTTGGTTGCTATGGGAATTATGCTGCCGTGGAGGAATTAACCCCCCAAAGGTAACAAATGCTGGAGAATTCATACAGTTAGATACTGGGGTGCTCAGTCTTATACACCAGATCCTGGTGCTATTGCAGCTGAGATGCGCCCATCTAAACCCATTGAAATCAGTGGGCTCAGACTGGAGTAACTTTTCTTAGGATTGCACTGTACATCCCATACTCTCTCAGGAGAGAACAAGAATGCCCAAAAGCTGAGAGGATAGCAACTGTAGATGCAGCCATGGCTCCTGTCACCTGAGCGATGGGTATCCTGGCTGGAGCTCTATCATGTTTAGATGTGCAGTGATTAGGTGCAACTTTCGCTGGCATCCTATCCTGTGCTACAGCTGGGTCGATGAGTCAGGAGGCAAGTGGGGAAACTCTGGTCTGTATCCTACCAATCTGATCAGAGAAGTTTGAAGCCTCCCTCCAGGCTAAACAGCCTCCAGAGCTGTTTGAGTTGGATAGAGGCAAAGGCTCCTATGGCTGGGGGACGGCTTTAAACTGTGTGTGTGTGTGACAAACTGACCTCAAAAACCAGGATGCTTAGTGCATCAAACTCAGAGAGCTGGGAGATTAGTGGTTAATGGCTCACTGAAAAGCAATTTGAGTGGTAGGCTGCTGTCTGCTTGCACCCCCACCCCATTGGTCAGCACCAGCTGAAGAGAGTTTTATAAAATCTTGCGTCTTGTCAGAGTCAGTCAGTCATCGTTTGGATTTTGACTTGGCTGTTGTCAGTTAGGAGGAGTGTGTGTGTCAGTCTGAGGGAAACAGACAAGTCACTTGGGAAGTGAAAGGACACAGCTCCTATCCTTTACTGTACACCAATACATTTGGGGAAAAGTTCAGAAAGAACAATGTCTAAGTGTCAGCACTAGCTGAATTCAGTTTGTTCATTGTCTCTAGAAGGGGGTTTTAGGTTTGCCAGAAGGGGCTGAATAGTTAGTGGAAAACTGCCAGTGTAGCCAAACAGAAAAGGGTTATCACTTCTAGGAAAAGGAAGATATTCCTTACCCAGTTAGTCAGAGGGTTCAACTCAGAAGGGACCTCTGGTCTGAGAAGTGAAAAGGGAACCGGTTTTAGACTCCTCAAGAGTACAGAAAGGGAAAGTTATAATTCCCAAAGGGAAACATTGATATACAGGAAGAAAGTTCTAGCTTCCAGGAAACAGAGACTGTTATGAAACTTTGTTGCTGTAACAAATCTCTCACAGCAAAGAACTAAAACTCTTAACATTCAAACTTCAAGTATACTCTTCTGCCTGTTCAAGATATTCTAATTTTCTTATAAAGAACTACAGCTTAAAGATCCCATCATCCCCTGACCTATTCCTGTTAAAACTGTGCCTGTTCAATAAAATCAACCTTTTTGTTTCAACTTTACTTCGTGTCAAGTGCCATTTCCAAAGGGGTTTTATTAGAGGGCTCCTGCTGAATTACAATAAAAATCTCTGGCCTGAGTAAAAGCCAAATAACTTCTTTAACACTGGGTGGGACAAAAAGCAAGTTATAAGTTTATAATTCAAACATGCTACTAAGAGGCTGCTCAGTCAGAGTGGTGAACAGTGTTTTGGCAGGAAAATCTGCCTCACAGAACAGGAGGAGGAGGGGTTCATTGTGTATGTGTACCCATGCCTGGACGTCATGGCAACCTCTGGCGACTCCTACTGGGGCATGGAGGATGCTCAGAGAAATGGCTTGATAGCCTGCCCTGCTTAGACTGTTGGAGTAGGATCTGGGAGGCCCATGTTTAGATCCCTCCCCCACTACCAGGGAAACTTGCTGGGTGATCTTGGGACAGTCCCACACACATAGTCCAATCTACCTTACAGGACTGTTGTGAGGATAAAATGGAGGAGAAGAGAATGATGTAAGCCACCTAGACGAAAAATTTTAAAAATACAAATGTGCAGAATAATGATTGAGATAAAAGTCCTGTAGTTTCTTAATGCTAGGAATGGCACCAGCCTCCTAGGATAGCCAGTATCCAAAACCCATAATATACTCAAAATATTGTATAGCTAATTCTAAATTAAAAGTATCTCAACAATAAAAATAATCACAAAAATACAGTTTCAGGCAGGTAGCCATGTTGGTCTGCTTTAAAAGGGGAATATCTGAGTGTAGCAGTGCTTGAAAGACCAACACCTATAATGTTCCTGAGGATGTGCTGACCCCCAGGAACAAAATTGGGGTGGGGGGCTCAGGGGGCTGTAACAGTGGCAGGAAAAAGCAGGAAAGTGTCACTTCATAAAGTCTGCAGAAAGCTGGATGCATAGCACTGACTTTTATTATTGCTTTTAATCTTTTTTGTAACAAGTTACGACATTGCATACGTAAAGGCTTCTTAGCTACACCACTAGGTGAAATGCTGTGAAGACACTGGAGAATCCCTGGCTGAAACCACTTTAGCAGCCTCTTTGCCCTGGTGTTAAGAACCAATTCTAAGGCAACTAATGTGCTGTCTCTAGCAGGTTTTATGATCCACACCAGCCCTATGGGATTCAGAAGATCATGCCTTATAAAACAGAATTGAATTAGGATGCACACTCCCAACCCACACAGTGTAATTGCAACAGTTTGCCTCTGAAGACCGAGGGCAATTTATACTTCTGTGGTGCTATAAAGAAGACCAAATCATATTGGAGATTTTGCCTGTGGAAATTCATGCAAAATAAGACTCAAGCAGGAAAAGATTCTAGGGCAGTTCAGACTGATCTCAGCAGCACTGAGCAGCGGTTTTGTGTTCTGAAGTCTGGCATTGCATGTGTCCTTCATCCTGGCACTTAAGAATCAATTCAGATTCTTCAATGTCAAACATCTACATTTGATTTTCAGCAATCACCAACTGACTCAGGCTGTTTCACTCTTCAACTGTTAAACGCAACATGAGAGGAAAGGGAGCGATTTTGTTTTCATTGGGGTTTCTATTTTTATTCACGCAGTGTCATTACCAGTTGGATCAAGCATCTTTGCAGGGTGCATCGTGGTCCAAAGATCTGCAATGAAGGAGATATTAAAGATGTATATATTTATTATGTAGTGTAACGTATTACAAATTCTTTTGAAAACTGAACATTCTGCCTTGATGGACATCTCCTTCCAAGCCATTTCTTTAAAACTGTGAACCATTTGCTGTACTTATCTATTAAGAAAGTGGATACGCTGCTTTTCCAGAGACCTGCTTAAGGCAGCTCACAGGGTAAAAACCATACAATAAAACAGCATAAGAATGATCTGTAATAAACGGCATAAGACAGCACAAAGCAAAATTCAGCAGCCTAAATGATGCCCATAAAACAGCCCTCAGGCAGGAAACAAACCGTAATAATCAACTAAAAGAGATGGAGTCCTTCAGTTAAAAGATAAAACAAGATGAATCGCTTGGCACCTAAAGGTCAATAAAGTCGGTGCCCGGTGAGCCTCAAGTGGGAAGGCGTTCCAAAGGCAAGATACCACCACTGGGAAAAATCCTGACTCTGGACGCCGCCTGCCTCACCTCTGTGACGGGGCACAAAGAGCAAGGCTTGAGAAGGAAATCTTAAATGGCAGGCCAGACAGTATGAGAGGAAGTAGGTCCTTTGAATACAATGGCCCTGAGCCATTTAAGGCCTTAAAGGTAAGATCCATCACTTTAATTTGAGCCTGAAAACAGATGGGCAGCCACTGAAGATCCCTGTATCTAGCCCCCAGCAATAGCTGGTATATAAGAAAAATTATTTTAGGACTCCTCCAACATCATTAAGTTGTGGAACGCAAATAGTGTGATCTAGTATGTTGTTGACAATCCACAATGAGATTCCCCCCCCCCACACCTCATCTTCTAATATTAATTTACTGGGCCACATCACCGTGATAATTGCCATTTTTTTTTTTTTGGCCTTGAAGAAATATTGATGGTGTGTGCTCCAGAAGCCAATGAGGTGGTTCTCGGTCAGAAGCTACCTTGCCCCACTTGCTGCAGGGGTCAAGACAGGAGAGGGAAGCGCACTCTCAGTGGTACCCATTGGGAGGTGACAGATGTAGGCAGCAGCATCTCAGTCAGCACCATGCATGCACATAGCTGCCAATGCAGCCATGGGCTGCCAACATGATTAAAGGCGTGAAGCTACTTCATGCAGAGTTAGGTCATTGGTCTCTCATGGTCAGTGTCATCTACTCAGAGTGGCAGTGGCTCTCCAGTGTCCCAGGTGGAGATTTTTCACATCGCCTACTTGTCCGCGGTCAGAGGTAATTCCCTGCACCAAAGGGGAAGCCCAGGACAGCCCCAAACCCCACCCTGACTGAATGTCGATGCCCAGACTCAGCCAGGACAAGCTACACTTACCCAGATATGGAGAGATGCCAGAAATGCTGTTGAAGGCTTCAGCTGTGAAGACCCAAGTCAGCCCTGTAGCTGCAGTCTCGAAGGTGCAGCAGGCTGGGGAAGAAGCTAGGGAAAGCAGGGCAGAGGACATGGTGAATGGAGGTATTCCAAGAAGCCTCTTTAAGCCCCAGGAAAGAGAAGTCTGTCTCCTTTGTATACTTATCTTACCCAGCTCCCAGGACAGTTTGGGGTGCAGGAAGGTGGATGGATTCCTCAGCAGTTCAGAGCAAAGTGGGAAAGCAGCAGGAGCCCCTGACCCCGCCCTCTCCTCAGCTGGGGCTCCTATCAGGAACAGCCATGCCCATTGAAAGAAGGAGTAAACATAGGCACGTGCCCTGGCCCGTTGATGGTAAAGAGCCATCAGTCAGGTGTACCAAGGGGGAAACCAGGGAGGTTTGGGGGCAGGAAAGGGAAGCATATAAAAGGAAGCTCCTGACAACAGGCCAGGAAGGAAGAAAAGCCGGTGAGCCTTACTGTGAAGAAGGTTGTCCAGCTGAGAGGAGGTGGTGGCAGCTGCCGCCAAGGGTGGATTAACCCCCCCTTCCATCTCATTCTGAGGCTTGGGAGATTTCCTATGATGGTGGAAGGCAGTGTCACTCAACGGGCAATCATGGGTTGTGACACTACTACATGACCTTTTAAACTGGAGATGCCAGGGACTGAAACTGAGACCTTCTGCAAGAAAAGCAGATGCTCTATTGCTAAGCTACATCCCCTCCCCAAGTTGCTAACTGGTCACCTCCCCCAACAGGGTGCTGGCCAATTAGCAGCCATATACTTAAGAACATAAGAACATAAGAGAAGCCAATGTTGAATCAGGCCAATGACCCATCTAGTCCAACACTCTGTCACACAGGAGCCAAAATATACCAGGTGCCATCAGGAGGTCCAACAGTGGGGCCAGGACACTAGAAGCCATCCCACTGCTGCCCCCTCCAGCAACAAGAATAGAGTGCATCACCTGCCCCAGACTGAGAATTCCCATCTATACCCTGTGGCTAATAGCCACTGATGGACTTTTGCTCCCTATGGAATTCCCTCTTGAAACTGTCCATGCTTGTAGCTGCCACCACCTCCTGTGGCAGTGAATTCCATATGTTGATCACTCTTTGGGTGAAGAAGTATTTCCTTTTATCTGTTCTAACCCGACTGCTCAGCAATTTCATGGAGTGCCCACGCGTTCTTGTATTGTGAGAAAGGGAGAAAAGTACTTCTTTCTCAACCTCCTCAATCCCATTCATAATCTTATAAACCTCGATCATGTCACCCCTCAGCCGTCATTTCTCCAAGCTGAAGAGCCCCAAGCATTTTAACCTTTCTTCATAGGGAAGGTGTTCCAACCCTTTTATCATTCTAGTTGCCCTTCTCTGCACTTTTTCCAATGCTATAATATCTTTTTTGAGATGTGGTGACCAGAACTGTACACAGTATTCCAAATGAGGTCGCACCAATGATTTATACAGGGGCATGATGATACTGGCTGATTTGTTTTCAATTCCCTTCCTAATAATCCCCAGCATAGCGTTGGCCTTCTTTATTGCAGCTACACACTGTCTAGACCTTTTCATTGAGTTATCCACTACGACTCCAAGATCTCTCTCTTGGTCCGTCTCTGCCAGTTCACACCCCATCAATGTGTATTTATATTTAGGATTTTTGGCTCCAATGTGCATCACTTTGCACTTGGCCACATTGAACCCCATTTGCCACATTGACGCCCACTCACCCATCCTCGACAGATCCCTTTGGAGTGCCTCACAATCCTCCCTGGTTTTCACCACCCTGAACAACTTTGTGTCATCTGCAAATTTAGCCACTTCACTGCTTACTCCCAATTCCAAATTGTTAATAAACAAGTTAAAAAGCATCAGACCGAGTACTGATCCCTGTGGTACCCCTCTGCTTACCACCCTCCACTGAGAAAGGCACTGACTGGGATGCTTCATGTTCTCAACAGGAACATGAAGAATTTCATTCGGCATTGCGATAGCCAGTAGTTCTTGCCAGTGGATGACAGCATAAACCACTACTGAGAATGTCTTGTCATAACAGTTGCACTTCCTACACTTATGTGCATTTTTGGTCTCTTTAGGGTTTCTGTTGTCCAGACTTCTTGATTACAGTTCCAGACAGGCTCAGGGAGACAGGGGAGGAAACTAGCAAAGAGGGAAAAGGGTAGGGGATTGTAAGACAGGAGATAATAAACTATATGGACTTCAATTCTATTTTGTGTGTACTCCTTGCCAGGAACAAGCTATGACAAGCTGCTTTAATGTTCCCTCCATTTTTATCCATTTTTATGTTGCCAAGTCAGAATCATGGTCCCCTTGTGAAAATTGAATTGGGGGTGGGGAAACGGTTCTGTTCTAATCACAAGAATGGCAGCTCGAGTGTTGTGCAACCATCAAAGCAAAGAGCCCAGCTAGGGAAGTCTTGTTGGAATAAAATAGTGTGATATAAAGAGGACTTCTTGCAAACAGGCTAAAGCGTGGGTTTTCTTCTTCATCCAAAGTCAGTGGCAAAAGTCACGCTGACTTGAGTGCAGCTGAAGTCCAGCGTTATCTTTAAGACTTGTGAACTGCTGGCTTCACTGAAATTCTTCCTTGGTGCTGCGTGAACATCACTGGCTATACATGCTTAGCTAGGATTAAGCCCCATTCAATTAAGTTTGGAATTGGATGAGACTGCACATCCCCCAACATTATAGCAGTGTTACATGCACTGTGTATTATGTCACTTTGTTTTCCTTTGTTTTCTGCTTAATAAGACTTTGAGCTGTACAGCTGTATCTTTATGGTTCTGTGATGCTATAAAATTGCCTAGATTAGTATAAATCCTCAGAGCAGTAGAGAATATTTCAGAGTTGTAATATAATCTCTAAGAGCTATGCATAATAAATAATGCATTTAGCTCCCCCCCATAGCTTTTGTGGATGCATTCAAATTTTTAAGCATATGCTTCGTGCAAGTGCCTTAAGTAAAGACTTCACCTGATGTAGGAGTTCCCTGGATACATGGATTGCTCACAAAGAATCATAGAGTTGGAAAGGACCTCCAGGATCCTCGAGTCCAACCCACTGCACAATGCAGGAAGTTCACAACTACCTCCCCCCACCACAGCCCCAGTGACCCCAGAAGATGGCAAAAAGGCTTCCAAGACCCCTGGCCAAACTGGCCTGGAGAAAAATTGCTTCCTGACCGCAAAGTGGCACAACTGTCATGTGGGTCTGCTACCAACTATAAAAACAGCTGTGTTGAGGCTAGTGTTGGGCAGCTCCTCAGATACTTCTACATCGTGTGCATCAATGGGGTCATACCCGACTTTGTAATCAGTAGCTCTGTATGTGTATCATACTATGGATATGAACTTAAGTCTCTGTATAACCCTATATACCCTCAACATGCTTTTGTGTGCAGTGATAGATGTTTGACTGTCCAGTGGGATCCACCTCGTAGCCCTGAGCCAAAGAGCGCATAATGCAGAGAGGCATGGTTGCTGGTAATAACATATTCCATTTGTCTGCATGCCTTTGGGATGCTCTGGATCCTGGATTCCCCAAGTTTCATGCTCTCTTTTCCCCTGAGTTCTGCATAATCAAAACTATTGTATGGGAAGATGGAGACATTGACAAATAAGCTTTAGGAAAGCAGAACAGCAAGATTTTAATACTAGGACAAGTTGAAAAGCCTGATATGAGTCTTATTTTTGCTGACTATATTTGCAAAATCCATGCCCGGGATTGTGTGAAGGATGCATTGACAGGTTCCTGGGATGCCACAATGCACAGGTAGCACAGGCTGTGTTCAGGTTGGTGCTGGGCAGCCCTGACTGCCTCTTTGTCCTTTGCACATTGTAGACTACACAGGTCTGGTCTGCAATCCCCCAGCTGTGTAGATCCACAACAGTCCAAGGCAGGTGCCATTTGGTTTGTTGGAGAAGCCCATGAGTATTTATTCATTTACATTATTTATTGTCCGCCTTTCTTGCTGGCACTCAAGGCAGATTGCACAGGACAGTGCAATACGATTTGACTTGTCGAAACCTGGAACTAGTCAGAGATCTGAAAACAGAGGTGAAACAAAGTATGACATATTAAATGATGCAAAAATTACATGACAGGAAATGCATCCACTTTCCAAAACAGCACGCCCCTGGGACAGTTTCAGGTTTGGAAAACAGCATGGGAGAAAGGCTGAAGCCATGTGCTTGTGATCATGATCCTAACTGGGCTGGGCTCTACACAATGGGAACTGAAGAGAACTTGAAACTCATGTATAAATATGTTATATCTGACATAGTGTGGGGACCCCAGACCCAATCTACATATTCCGTAATGTATTAAAAGATTATCCTGTCAGTTACTTGCTTTGCTGGCTCAGAGTTCTTGCTTGGTGAATTCAGTGAGCTCTTGAATTTGCTGCTTAGGTTTCTGACTACAGTTCTTGGGTATCCTTGACCTTCTTCTAGATGGAATGATAGCCCTACACTGCACTTTTGATGAGGTGGCCAAATGTATTAACCTTCAGAGTCAAATATGATTATCCTCAAATGTAAAAAAGCTGCAGGGAGGGGAGAAAAAAGCAAAACTTAAGTACAATTTATGGACCAGAATATGGAGTCCTCCTTACCAAGCAAAGAGACTAAAGATTTAGAGTAGGAAGCAGCTGGGCAGCTAGCACCACCGCAGAAGGAAGCAGTTGAGATACCCCCCAAAGAGTTGCCTCTGATGGGCTGGAAGAGCCCCAAGATTCTGAGGCAGCCCAGTCACCTGTGGTATGGCCCTGCCTTCTGATTTGGATTTGGACCCTAAACCCTCCACCCCAGATCCTGCTACCACACTAGAGGTCTCTCCACAACACACCCTGCAAGCCTCTCAAAGCTCTGAACCTCCTCAGCTTCATCACAGTATTCACCAACACCACCATAACCAGGACTGGCATCTTTATATACTGAAAGACTGTGTGCCTTCTTGAAAGGGTATTTAAGACCTCATTCCACCTTTGCTGGAACAACATCTGTGCTACACTGTTGGCTCCAGCAGCTTGATTCCAGGACCTTTGCTTCAAGGAGGGCAACACATTCAATTTGGGGCTTTTCTGTTTGCTGACACCCCATGTTATAAGTAATCAGAAAAAGGAGTGCTATACCTGTGAGGTGATTTATTCAGCTGTGCAGCTGATCATGAGTGGCAGCCAGGCATAGAAAGAGGGGTGTAGTGTAAGAGCTCATAGCAGCTGCACAAAGATAGGAAAACAGCCAGTTGTGCTGAGAGAGAAAAAAGTGCCTGAGTGCCATGGCAGCCACAAGGTGTTTTGGCTCATAGGCCACCCTGTACCTGCAGGGGGAAAAGCCCACATCTGGGTCATGAATCACAATTATATTACAGCATTGGAAGAAGTCCAGAAGAGGGCAACTAGAATGATAAAAGGGTTGGAACACTTTCCCTATGAAGAAAGGTTAAAGCGCTTAGGGCTCTTTAGCTTGGAGAAAGGATGACTGAGGGGTGACATGGTCGAGGTTTATAAGATTATGCATGGGACAGAGTAGGTCGAGAAAGAGGTACTTTTCTCCTTTCCTCACAATACAAGAACTTGTAGGCACTCAATGAAATTGCTGAGCAGTTGAGTTAGAATGGATAAAAGGAAGTACTTCTTCACCCAAAGAGGGATTAACACATGAAATTCACTGCCACAGGAGGTGGTGGCGGCTACAAGCATGGACGGCTTCAAGAGGGAATTAAATAAACATATGGAGCAGAGGTCCATCAGTGGCTATCAGCCACAAGGTATAGATAGGAACTCTCAGTCTGGGGCAAGGGATGCTCTGTATTCTTGGTGCTTGGGGGGCAACAGTAGGAGGGTTTCTAGTGTCCTGCCCCCACTGCTGGACCTCCTGATGGCACCTGATATTTTTGGCCACTGTGTGACAGAGTGTTGGACTGGATGGGCCACTGGCCTGATCCAACACTGGATTCTCTTATGTTCTTATGTTCACCCCTACCCTATGCAGTTTGCCCTGATTTGTGTTATCAGTTGAGCTTTGCACACTTGGCAGTAATAACACAACAAAAACCTGATTTTAAAAGGTGAATTCAGAGTTCCTCTGCCTCAGTCATGTGACTGATGGTAAAGATAACAGATGCCCTGCTCTGGATGGCTCAGGTTAGCCCTGGTTAATATTTGGACGGGAAACCATCAAGGAAGTCCCGAGGCCACTACACAGAGGCAGGTAATGGCCAGCCACCTCTGCCTGTCTCTTGCCTTGAAAACCCTGCAGGGTTGACATAAGTCAGCTGTGGCTTGACGGCACTTCCCACCACCACCAAAGACAAAGATGAAAACTGGCAGTTAGAAAAAGCAATGTTTGTATAATAGCCACTTGGTGGCAGTGTGGCAGTAACTTTCTCTGAACTCAAAGTTTGGAATGTATAATTGCTAGGTGTTTGGTTGGGTGCAAAGATGACATGATTTGATCTTTCTACATTTTGTCTTCACACGCTGAAATGAAGCCTCCTACATTCGGAATTTCTTGAGGGGAATGAGATCTTGGGAAAGACCTGCCAGCTGCCAGAAACTGCTGGTCACTTCCAGAGTGAAGAACAAGAGACAATTGGTGATCCTGAAGAATTAATTTCAATTCTGTTCCAAGACCCCCTACACATTCTGCCATTGGCTATAACCCCCCCCCCGCCGCTATGTAGGAACTGTTAGGTTGCGTGAGCAGTTCCTGCTGGGCTATGATATAACATTCAAAAGGCCCAGCCACATAGGCATTGCTCTGGGCCAGAGAATTGGCATCCTACTGGGAGGAGAGAAAACAATCTTATGCAGAAGGCTGACGTGATCTATCATGGGTTATTAAACACGAGCTATCCCACTCACCTGAGAAGTAGCAAAGTAGCTCCCATGCAGCCAGCATAATATCTAAAGAGCCTTACATTTGTTGCAGTCAGCTGCCAGTGATGGCCATGAGCACAGATGGCTTTCATACAGGACAGGCCCATCAATGGCTACTAGCCAGGGTGACTAAAAGGTTCCTCCTCCTCCTCCCCCTCTTCCTCCTCCAGAGGCAGGTAATCTCTGAACTTCAGTGCCAGGAGGTAGCCTTGGGCTTTATTCCCTGTTTGATGGCTCCCCGGGGCAAGTGATTGGCCCCCTGTGTGAAAACAGATGCTGCAGATCAAACTGATAGAAAAGGGCAACTAGAGAGACCAGTTTAAAAGCTGGCAATCCAAGTGAGTAGCAGTTAATCTTAAAACACAAAAGGGATTGCACAGGGAATCTGAATGATGGAATCTGACTGAAAGGAGGGCAACATCATGGCCACAGGTCAGTACATAGTTAAGCATGCCTGCTAGATCTCAGTGAGCTGCTGCTCTAGATCATGGCTATTCACTGACTGAAGAACTGAGTGGGGTGTCTAAGGGGCTCTTGGTTGCTGTTGCATGTATGATCTTGGTTGCTGTTGCATGTATGATCTGAGCCCTTTGTCCTGTATGAATAGCAGGTAGGAAACCCTCTTCCTCCGGCACCACTGTAAACTCTTAGGGAAGTATACTTTCATATATGCATGAATACATGCTGGGAAGGAATGGTCCTTTAACTCTCTTGCTTTGGGGAGTACCCATGGCTGTGGGTGGACTGGGAAGTTAAAATGGCCCAGGAGCAAGTGCAGCAGGCCAGCACTGTAGGGGCCACGCAGCTTAGGCATGGCCAATAGTACCAACAATGGCCATTGGTTAGCCCATTACCTACAACTGATTGCCAGGCAGGAGGGGGTAACAGGTGAGTTGCCTGCCATGCAGGAGGGGGTAATAGGTGAGCTGACACCAATCCTTGTTGCTATTGGATAGTCCAAGCCCAACTGACCTGCAGCACTGGTAGAGCAGCTGGGGCCTGGCTCAGTCTGCTCTTGGCCACCAGCTGCTCTGCAAGGCAGCAACCCAGCAACCCACTAGGAATTTTCCCGGAGAGTTAAATAGTAGGGATGGGCATGAACCTGGAAAATGCAATTCAGTTCATGGCATATCCCATACACTAACCATGAACAGTCATGAACTTTTAGGGGGCAAATGAACCAGTTCAGTTAGTGAGGTTCATGACCCAGTAGAATACCCCCCTAGAAACACCAAACTTGCAGGGGTTCTCCAGTTGACTCTCTTCTACCTGCCTTCCAAGTTTGGTGAGGATTGGATTTACAGGGTCCAATTTACACCTAGCCCAAAGAAGTTGCCCCCAGGAAAGTGCTTTCTGGGGAAATGACTGCCTGTCATATCCATTCACAAAACAGCTTGAAAGTCTGTGGAAAGTTCATGCCAGTTGATCTGCCACAAACTTCACTTCTTGAACCATGAACCAACCGAAAGTTGTCATGAACTTTAGTTCATGAGCTGGTTCATGCTCATCCCTATTAAAGAGCAAGCCTACCCTTACTATGGCCCGGGGATTTTAGTGTTAAAAGCAGCACCTTCAAATTGTGATAGTCTGGAAAAAAACCCCTGTAAAATCTTTCATTATAATTAAGCATCTTTTCCCCCAGATTATTCCCATGAAGAAAGACTGTGCAGCAAAACACACAGGGATTGGGGAACATTTTGTGTCTGACCCAGTAAATCTTGCGCATATTTTGCAGTCTTCAATGAATCAGTCTAATTACATGTTATTTGCTAATGTGTATAAGAAAATCTTGATGCCGTTCTTTTTGAAAAGCAGTCTCAGTGGGGGGGATGAGAGTGGAGAACTGATTCTGTATTCACTGATTCTGCATTCCAGACTGTCCTTTTGAGTAGCTTTTCCCTGTGGGTTTCAAAACACAAGTTTGCAAGACTGCTCAGTGACAAAACATTTAGAATCTTTAAACTGCGCACAGATATTCATTGGTAGCTAGCGAAGCAGTTTTCATGTTGAATTGTAATGTTCAAAATAAACATTATAATGTTTGTATCCTCATCTATTCATAATGCAGATGAATAGATAATTCATAATGTTTTGATACTAATCTGTTTATCATGACAACTCTTCCTCTCCCAGGAAATGTTTTAGTTCTGGTTGCCTTGGAATATGGTGCAAAAATAGTGGCCTTCTTTTGCCGAAACATACTTACTTTATTCACAAGTAAATAGAAACTTTAAGTGTGAGTTGTGTCTGTGAACTAGGAATTAAGTTGGCTTAGCCTACAATTCCACAGATAAAACAGAACTTCAGATTTATAGTCAAGTTCCCTTACTCTGTCTGCTGCTTCAAGATAAAAAGATAACAAGTTGGTGCAAATGTTATCAGAGCAGTGTGAAGGACCCTGTGGATAAGTCTGATGAGATTCTAGCTTTTTCAGGAAGGAGGATGACATGCTGCAGTAGACAAACAGTATGTCCATAATGAGGCTGGCAGTCCATTGAGGGCTATGTTGAAACAATCAAAGATTGGTCCCTTAGGATCACTTGAAGACATCATGTTAGTTGGTTATTAATTGAGAGCAGATGTGTACAGAGTGCTGAATAACCATACTCATATTATCTTCATTGACTGCCAAAAGGAGGGATGTCTTTATGGGAGAGGGATGCTTGCATAAAAGTGGGGCCATGACTCATTGTGAGCCACATTTTTGGTCCTGCATGGGAGGGGAGAGTCAGCAGGGTGATAAGCAGCCATTATGGCCATGTCCAGTGAAGTGGGATGGGCAGTGGGGCAGTTGAGTGGCTGGGTGGTGGCAGCAGTGAGAAATCTTATCCCTCCTGCTCCCAGAGTGGGCTATGGTGGGGCCTGAACTGGGCATGAGGGAGTGGGAGGGACCACTGAGGGTTTAAAGCACTCTGCACCACCCGGCTCTCCTCACCTGGCCACATGGGATTGCTTGCCCACCCATCACTCCCTATGTATTAGTGCTAGATTGGAAATGTTTGTAGGGTTAGCGGATAGCTCTGCTGGGGATGTATTGGGGGTAGCATGGGCTGATGTTCTTACTTTTTATGGTTTTGACTTCATTTCTTTGTCACAACTTCAGGGAATGAGATCTTGGGAAAGATGGACAGTATCAGCATGGGGGCAAGATCCATTTTGGAAAATCAGCATGCAAGCCATTTTCATAGCATATAGGGATCCCCATAAGGGATCTTGGGGTAAGGGTTTCAAGGGGCATGCCCAGTTTGGGGGCTGCCAGTGGGTTACCCTCAAGCCCAGGTGGCAGGGAGACCAATCAATGGTGATAGTCCTTGTGGAATTCAGAACCTGCCATTCCATGGTTTTGACCATCCTGGCTGGTTGGCTGCATCGACTGGCAGGTGGGGTCAGTCCATACTGGATCTGGTGGACCCATGCTGTGCCAATGCTTCTTACAGGTGAAACCAATAAAAGTTGTGGCCATTTTATTCCACATTTATTCTGGAAACACTGTCATTGTGTTATTGGCAGGGTGCTAGAAGGGGTCTTCACCTTTGCTGTCCACTCCCCCTTGATAGGCAATGGGACTGCAAACAGAAATCCTGCAGCCTAAATCAACATTCTGAGGATGTGGAATGGTATGGTATAGCCGTGTCTCATCAGATCTCAGAAGTTAAGCAGAGTTGATACTTGAATGGGAAACCACCAACACAGACTCTGCAGAAGATTTTATTATGTTGTTTTTACTGTGTGAGCTGCCCTGTGCAAGGCTATTGAAAGAGAGAATAAAAAAACCCCTTAAATAAATCAAAATAAAGGTAAATTTGTAAGCGTCCTGACCTGGATGGCCCAGGCTAGCCTGATCCTCATCAGATCTTGGAAGCTAAGCAGGGTCGGCCCTGGTTAGTGCTTGGATGGGAGACCACCAAGGAAGTCCAGGGTTGCAATGCAGAGGCAAGCAATGACAAACCACCTGTGCTTGCCTCATAATACTATGGGATCACCATAACTCAGTAAGGACTTGATGGCACTTTCTCCCATCAAATTCGAAGACATAATGGATTAATGGATGAAATCTGTAAACCAGGTTATACTGTAACATGCAACAACCATGTTGCTGCTAAAGTGATTTACCCTCTGCTTAATGATGGGCAGAACTAACCCAAGCCCAAATTGCAAAGGTGGCTGGAAAAATTACAAGCAACAATGCAGTTACAGACATAATTGTTGGTCCCCCCCAAGACAGAGAAGAACTCAGAGTAATGTATTCCAAGCTGAGGAACTGCAAACTTCGGCAGTTTTGCTAGTTATAAATGAAATATGAAAAGACTCTAGAGATGAAATATAAGACCAATCATTCTTGCCTAAGCTTCTCATAACTTTGGGAGCACTGATTCCAACCTATTATTTAAATAGCAAAATGAAATGTGATGTTCTAAATTGACATATAATCAGCCTTTCTACTTCATGCTGTTTCAATCAGTTTGCTTGTCATACTGTCATTCCAAGATGACTTCCCTTTGCCTCTGAAGTGTCAGTCTTCATTAGAGCTCCCTTGAGGCACCTTTTTCCACACTGGTGATATTCTATCCCCAAGTAATCTTATTTCTTCCAGAGGAAGAAAAAAAACCCTCATTTTGGTCGAAGTTAGTAAAGGTGACACAGTCTTGTTCCATATGGATGAACTGTGGCTAAAAGTTTAGTAAAAAGTTTTGGGGTTTTCAGTGGGGAAATATGTAGGTTGTTCTTTCAGTTTTCACAGCAGAGACTCCTATGTTGCTCTGCACAGAGAATAGATAGGACTGTGAGAAACCAAGTTTCGTATTGTCATCTAGACATCTCTGGCAGCTTACTTTCTTTGTGTGAGAGTGTGTATATATTAAGTATATATAAAAGAGAATAAGCTGTGATAGACAGATGACAGATAGACACAATTAATTGATTACTATAGAAGTTAACTGGTTTGGTTAGTCCAGTCACCAGTAGTTAGCAGAGTGCTTAAATAAAGCTACAAACGCTGGAGCATCATGTCTTTACCAGTTTACTCAGTTTACATACAGAGCCACATTGCAAGTTTAGAAGAGAAATACTTCTCTCTTTATTTGAGAAGTACACTTTGGTTAGGAAAGAGCAGAGCCTGATAGATTACTAATTTACTAGCTAAAGGATGAAGGCAGATGGCAATAGGCCCATCTGTCTCATGATGCCAAGAGAGGACAGCATATCCCTCTCTTGGGGCATGCTGGTAGAGAACAAGTCTTCATTCAGAGTGAGAGAAGAGCCGGAAAGGGAAATTGGTCCCTGAGATTACAGTCTGCATATCAAAGAGGACAGTGGCAGAAGAGTAGATATTAGAAGAAAGGTCAGTGTGCCTATCTAGCTATTTAGCCTCTCTTGCCACTCAGTCTGGAGGTCTGAGGTAGGGGATATCACATCTGGAACTGCCAACAATTACCACACCATCTCCTTAATAGGGTTCCAAAGCAGCTCAAAAAAGTATCCAACTTAAACAACAATTTAAACAAGCAAAATACAAATCAAATGAAGGGGAAAGAAACATCCTGGGCTGGTTCTGAATCCAGTGGCTGGCTCATTCAACAGCCACAGGCTATGGGCTGTGGGAAATGGGCTAAGGACTAAGGGCCAAGGATGTTTTTGGATCTTGCTCTTCAGCATGTGTTGAAAGGTCTGCACCTCTGGCAGGCCCATAGCCAGGACTTTTTTTTATTCAGGGGGCCTTTAAATAAGTTGGGGGGCACACTGCACTCCCCCCCCCAAGGGAGCGCCACAAAAAATAAAAAATTGGAAGTCAGGGGGCCTTGCCAGTAAGTTGGGGGAGGCAGGCCCCGAGATACCCCACTGTAGCTACGGGCCTGACCTCTGGCCACGTCCAGCCTTTATAGCTGAAAATGGGAAAGAGACAGAAACAGAGCTAAGAGGCTGTGCAGATATTCCTCAACAGTTCCCTTCCCTTTGCTCATTTCCTTAGTATAACATTCCTGAACATTCCATAGTATTGTGTCAGCTGAGCAAGTTGGTGCCAGAAGTTTCACCACCACTGTTTCTGCCATCAGACTAGTACTACTTACATTTTTGTGAAATGAACTTCTTCTGAACTTCTTGTTTGTGGGTTCCCCCTAATCCAAAACCAGTAACCTGTTCCACAGGTGTGTGTGTAGCTTTTTACTTATGGTTACATTCAGCCTCCCAGTGGGAAGGCCTGTGGAGTAGACTATTAGCCCAACACTAGCTTTAATGAACATGAAATTGAGCAAACTCCAAAGGACAACAGAAGACAGGAGTGATGTGATCCAGGGGGTTCACAAAGAGTCGGACTCGACTGTGTGACTGAACAATAACAACAACAACAACAACAAGCTTTATAAAAACAAACCCAGATCTTTCTGACCTCCTTAGATCCCACATGGAGAGCTTTCATTAGACAAAGCAGGAGTTCTTCCTCTATCTTTACTCCCCGCACATCAAATTGGAATGGTGTGTGGTAGGGATATAGTAGTCCCTCGTAATTTACAAATTGAATGTGAATCAGTTCTAAAAGGTGTTAGGAAAGGAATGCCCCATCTGCCTCCAGATCCTATCCCTCCCTAGAATGTCATAGTTCCCCTACAGCTATCCTCCATCCGTTCTGAAGAGTGTTCTATTACATAGTTTGAGAACTACCACTTTATCAGATTAAAACATCATAATTAAAATCTAAAAAGTAGACCTAGTCTGATCCTTTCATTCCCCTCCATGTTAAGCAGTAATTTTCAAAGCCATTACCATCCTGTAAGTCTACCAACCTATCTAAATCTATCTTTTAAATCCATGCTACCATAGACATGGGCTCCCTGTGTCTGAACTGGGGTATATGGAACTATATTTCAGAACATCCAAAGCTCATTGACATTGTTATTTCAAGTACCTGACACCCCATACCAACCCTGCTTTGCAAAGGGATCCAAGTCATTGGCCTGAACCAGCACCTTAACAATTGTACTCAGTTCCCCCTTCTGGCTGTGGCAAGTAATGCAAAGTGGAGGCAACAATCAGGAGGGCCTAATTTGTTGTGAGTGAACAACACAGAAGTGCCTGAGACCTCAATGCCTGAGCATTCATCTACTAAGTCTATGGTCTTTTGCCAAAGCACTTGCAAGATGGCAGAAAAAACTGGACAAATACTATCCAGTCAAAAGTAATTATGGAGCTTGGTAGCATCTCTAATTTTAAATGAGGATTTAAAAAATCTTGACTGGAATGTATGTGTGTGTATCCACTAGGAGGTGAATGCTGTGAATTTTGCCAGAAATGTGTTTGACAGTTGAACTTAACCATGTTTGAAGGTATTGATCCGATGTGAGTCAATCACTGGATCTATTTGGTTCATGTTGAACAGCCACAAACATCTGCCAAACAGCTGTGAGACCTGCCAAATTGGTTTGCATAGAAGTTTCACAATACTGTGCATGCTCAAAGACACTGCCAATTCAAACAGCTCTGCAGCCATTAGTATCACTAAGGACTACTTAGACAATCCGAGTTGGGTTTTACTGAAACATAGTGTTTATTCATGACTGATTTATATAATTTGTGAGTGATCTAATTGTCTGTTTGAACAATTGCCTGATGAATGGAGCAGCTATGCAAGCAAGGACGGACGGGGTAATAGAACTTGATGGGGTTGTGTGAGATCACACATGCGTGAGAAGGCAATTGTTTGGTACTGCATGGTTAGGAAGGAATACAATGAATCAGCCTGTCAAACACCAACAGGCTGATGAACTGTCAAACTGATTGTTGAAAAATCAGGGCACAACCAGGAAATGGGTTGTTTTGGATGATGCTCGTCAAGCCTGATTCAGGTATAGCCAGGGCTCTTTTAGTAGCAGGAACTCCTTTGCATATTAGGTGACACACCCCTAATGAAGCCAATCCTCCAAGAGCTTACAGTAGTCCCTGTAAGAAGAGCTCTGTAAGCTCTTGGAGGATTGGTTACATTAGAGGTGCATCGCCTAATATGCAAAGGAGATCCTGCTACAAAAAGAGCCCTGAGTATAGCCATGTGCTTAAGAAACCCTAGGCATCTACTTAGCTGTCCTATACCAGGTCATTTAACTCCTAGCCAGAAGTACACCTCAGTAATGCTATAGGTTCGTTCAGGGTATAGTACACAAGTAAATACTATTAGAGAATCTCTTTCAATTCTACGCTTGTTTTTATTAAAGTATAATTATTGTGTTTATAAGATGAACTAAATCAACAAGGCATTATGCCATCCATCCATTGTTATTACATAGATAAAGGAGAGCAATTACAGGAGTCCGTAAGAAACCCCAAAAGTAAGCAGGTCACAGGCTAGGAGACCCTTCTGAGAAGGAGCTCCCTATCAATATAAGATTTTAGAATCATCTCCTAACAATTGCTAACTGTCCCACTTGATACGGGCACACATTCTTGGCTAACTCATTATCTCATAACTTCAAGCACCATACAAAGTAATCTATGTTATTGATACTTAAAATGTCTTTTTAGAATAGATACAAAATGTTAGTTCATTTTTGCTGCTTTTTACCTTTGCAAAATCTATTAAAAATAGTTTTCACAAGTTTCCATACATATGAATATCTTCTTCCCCTCAACCTCTCTTCCCATCACTGAACCATATCTTCACTTCTGTAAAGCTGGACATTCTTACAGTTCTCAGATGCTTTTGCACCTGGACTTAAACAAATTGTATCTATTGATAATGGGTTAGACTGCTTCTAATCTACACCAGGCCATATAATCGTAACCACTTGGTGTTCTTACTGTTCCTCAAGCCTATTCTATTCTGTTTTGATCCTCTACACTCTCTTATTGTCATGCTTTCCTGAGAGGCCAGGTTTGTTATATTTATGTATCCCACAACATCTTCTATGGTCTTTTTAGTCAAGTCCAGCAACTGTTCACCTATATTTCTGGCCATATCTGTGACTAGGTTGTGAGATGAACTGGCAGGTGTTTGAGTATTACTACTGTTATTGCATTCAAGTGCAATAACAAAACCAAACCTGGCAACTTACTTCTTCATGTTATTGGCAATTTTCATTCCAGTTCCTTAGTTACTTTACATTGTGTTGTGGCATGTGGATCCCAAACCCATGTCTTCTGTTGTACAACTGTTCTATACCATACCATCCACAGCTGTATCTATTTGTATCTAAAGTGCAATTGCTATTCAACTTTGCATCTTGCTTGGAGCCAGATCTTACAACTTTTGGAGTGTAAACACATAAGCTGACCTTTCAAAACTGTTGGTATTTGAAGAATATGACAATAAAAGCAAAGGTAGTGCACATATAATGCCAACTAAACCAAGTTACACTATTCAAAGCCCATTTCCTCTGCTTTCTGGTTGGTGAAACTGGCCTCCAGAAGGCCATGATTCTGAAGAGTCAGCATGCAGACTGGCTCACTACACACTGAAATGTATGCAGAGACACATTTTAATTTACTGCTGACCCACTTCTAGTATCTGTATGAGAAACCACAAAATCAATAAAAAAACAAATTCAGGGGAGGGAGAAACAGATGAATTAGCTAACCAGAGACTTCACTTCTCATATTGCTCATGAGGGTTTATAACTGGGACTACCCCGTATACAACCACAGTTTGTTACAAGGGAAAATCATGTAAAATGTTATTCAAAAGACAAACTCAGAAAACCCCTGAAACAAAATATAATTGCCAAGATTAAATTCTTTAGAAAAACCACATCTCAGAGATTACAGAAAGTAATTACATTAAAAACCATGTACAGGTGAAGCTGCAAACAGGATATACAACACAGCTTAATTAAAAATGTTGAAGTAAAACAAATCTTTAGAACTGGCCATGTTAAAGTCCCAATTTGCTTAGGAAATTAAATGTGATAAACAGGACCTTGATATGAAAATCTGTCCCACGTTTCCCTTTTTCTTTGCCATCTGGCAGGAAGAATATATCACCATGAAACATTCATTAGTTTTTCCGGCAGCACCTTGAACCCCATTGAGCTAGGCATTGTTCAGCCACAATAAAAGGTCAAGTCATCAGGTAGGCAAATATTGGCCAAGTTCAAGCACATTTATTTCCTTTTGAAAGAAAAGAGGCCTACAAGATCCATGGTTTGGGATGCATTTGGAAAGACAAAGGAGGAAAATCCCCCATGGTATGCTGGCAGAAATCTGTGTTTGTCAAGAAGGCAACAATTCTGATGAGTCTCTATAAAATCTAATATTATTTATCGTAGCATTGTTCTCCTGTACCCAGGCAGATAAGCTGTACTGGCAGTTCCTCTTTCTTTGGGTTCAGTCTGAGACATTTGAGGAGGACCCAGATGTTGGGCAAGATATTTTTTACTTTATTAATTTATTATCTTTAAAGGACAGAGTGTGTTATATAGTAACCTTAAGTACAAAAGTCAGATCCTTGATGCAAGGAGGATACACTTTGCATTTGCATATGGAGGTGGGTGGATGGGTAAGGGAGAATCAAGGGTAAACACTCTTAGGCTTCTCTTTGGTTTTCAGTGCATGTCACAGCCTAAGCGTCTCGGGGGCTTGATTTGAATTAGAACTACAGGGGAAGGAGGTGTAACCCAAATCAGCATATGCCTGAAGGTTCCATAATGAGCAAAGGTGTCCCATTGCTTGTTGTTGTTCAGTCGCACAGTCGAGTCCGACTCTTTGCGACCCCATGGACCAGATTACACCTGGCCCTTCTGTCTTCTGCTGTCTGCTGAAGTTTGCTCAATTTCATGTTCATTGTATCGATGACACTGTCTAACCATCTCATCCTTTGCCATCCCCTTCTTCTTTGACCTTCAATCTTTCCCAGCATCAGGGTCTTCTCCAGTGAATGCTCCCTTCTCATTTGGTGGCCAAAGTATTTGAGCTTCAACTTCAGGATCTGGCCTTCCAGGGAACAGTCAGGGTTGATTTCTTTTAGGACTGACTGATTTGATCTCCTTGCAGTCCAAGGGACTCTCAAGAGTCTTCTCCAGCACCACAGTTCAAAAGCATCTATTCTTCGGCGCTCGGCCTTCCTTATAGTCCAACTCTCGCAGCCATACATTACTACGGGAAATACCATTAACTTTGCGTATATCCAGGTTCAGATTCAGACCAACGAAAGAATGAGGGGGAGCAAATTCTTAAACAGAAAACTAACAGAAAAGAGACCAAATTAAATTAAGCCATGTTGCAGAACAAAATGGAGGTTTACAGAAAGGAAAAGGCAATGATAAAAACAACCCAAAACCTCTCTCTTGCAAACTGCCTGTCTATAGGGAAATAAAACTGATAGAGGGAAAACACGACATAGAGGAGGAAGAAGAAGAGATTGGATATATGCCCCACCCTTTACTACCTGAAGGAGTCTCAGAGTGGCTACAATCTCCTTTCCCTTCCCCTCCCACAATAACCCTGTGAGATTGGTGGGGCTGAGAGAGCTCTTTCGAGAACTGCCCTTGAGAGAACAGCTCTGACAGAACTTGCGACTGACCCAAGGTCACACCAGCAGCTGCATGTGGAGGAGTGGGGAATCAAACCCAGTTCTCCCAGCTTAGAGTCTGCGCTCCTAATGACTACACCAAATTGGAAAGAAGTGTGTGTGGGGGGAGGTTGTCTTTTGTGCCAATGAAGTACCATCAGGATTGAAACTGACCAGGTGGGGGAAGAAAGTGCAGCAAAGCAGGTCCATGAAGTGAAGGAAGATGCAAGAGGCCAACCATAGAGCTGAGATAACTGGTTGAGTCCAAACTGATTACAAAGGGGAAGGAAAGGCTGAAGCCTCCCACCTGTGCCATTAATGTGACCCAAAATGGCCCAGGGGCATTATTTGCCTTTTGCGGGATTTCACATGTACTGAATACTGCATGTCCAGACTTTCAACAAGATAAATAATGTTGGGTTGGAAAGATGGCACAGGAGAGGGGAAAGCTGAAGCCGTTCTGATGTCTCCAAGGTCTTCATTCCATGGGAACCCCTGTTTTGTTACATTTGATCCCCATTTTGTACATATGTACACCTCAACATGGGCCTAGAAATGATTGATGGTACCTGTATTGAATTAATATGAAACGACAGTGGCTCATACTAAGGGTGGAAAGGAATACAGGGAAGCTTTCCTATCAAGTATGGAAAAAACCACCCTAAAAGGGATTCAAGTCAAGGGCCATTTCCCCCAAGGACTTCAGAGCCTCTTTCCAGATACTGAACCAAGAAAATAAGCAATGGGTCAATTCCAGCAATTTGGCCCATATCTCAATGACCCAACAGACAAAAGAAGAGATTGGATTTATATCCTGTCCTTCACTACTTGAGGGAGTCTCAGAGCGGCTTACAATCTCCTTTCCCTTCCCCTCCCCACAACAGACACCCTGTGAGGTAGATGAGGCTGAAAGAGTTCTTTCATGAACTGCCCTTGAGACAACAGCTCTGAAAGAACTTATGACTCACCCAAGGTAACACCAGCAGCTGCATGTGGAGAAGTGGGGAATCAAACCCAGTCCTTCCAGATTAGAGTCCGCTCTCCTAACCACTACACCAAACTGGCTCTCACAAGGTTCCTGCCCTTCCCCAATCATGACAAGTACCCAGACATAGATGCTTACATACCTAACTTCCACGTCACCTCAAGGGTACATTTTATGGTTTTAATGCAAAAGTATAATACAATACAAAGAATGTCATTTCAAACTTGCTCGTATCTGGACAGATTGAATGTTTATTACCCTTGCATTCTAATGCCAACACCCCTTCCCCTCCTCATCCTTGGCAAAAGGGTAAAAAGAGTAACCCCTCGGCCTCTGTGCTAATTTTAGCAATGAATCTCTCCTGGAAGATGACTATTCTCTTTGAATTGCCAAGGATTCTTGGCACAACCAGAAGAACCTTGGCTAATCCATTCATGAGGCTTTGCAGTTCCTGTCTCGTGACGGGATTTGAAAACCGCAGACAGAACGGCCACGATGAGAGGATAGCCAAAGGATTTAGCAGTTTCCCAATTTAGCCCAGTTGGTCACACCTGATAATTAAGATGGCAATTCCTCGATACTCTAGCATTTAATTGAAATAATTGCACTTTTATGCAAAGTGTAAAAAAACCCTGAATTCAGAGCTAATATACCAGGCAGGAACAATCAAACAATCACTGGAAATTTACATTGCTGTGTACATTCTACATTGCTGAGGCCTGTGTATAATTTCATCTGATTCAAATGGATTCTGGCCATGTCTGTGGTTAATTTTGAATTCTAGGCCGTATGCAGTAAAGGGTGAGTTAATTCCACTATTTTCTATTCTTTCACGGGTTTATTAGAATGGAGCTGGTGAGACACCATCTTGTTCTGTGCCACTAATATAGAGAAGTACTTGCTTAATTTCTAAGTATCTGGTGAAATGTACACTTAATTTGGCAGAGGACTACTTTGTCCTTTTCACATTCGCTTGCAGTTCAGAAAAGATCTTGACTGTAATTCTCTAGTGAGACTGCAAGATACACAGCTAAATAACTTTAATCATATCTAAAGCTGAAAACTGAAAGTGAGTAAAAATATCCTAGCAATCTGATTTAAAAGAAAAATAAAGTTCTGCCATCCATGTTACCTTTATTGCTTTCAATTACCCTATTCACAGGAGTGCTGTGTTCGGCTCACTTATTTTAATTTAACTGGATCTAAGTCTCCAGCTTGCAATTGTGGCCTTATTCTACACACTATTTAGTGATGATTTCACCTACCCAGTTGTAATGTACTCAGCCTTGACCACATGGCACCCAGGGGCACCTGTCCTACAATCATTCTGCTGCCACCGGCCAGCACCCCGCCAAGGGCAGCGGCACCGGCCCTGGTTCCAGGTGAGAGCAGGGTTTGGCATTCCACATGAGAGCGTAAGACACTGGCATATCTCAAGGACTTTGTGTGCAGGTGTCTTCAGACCAAGGGGGGAGGTGTGTAATGTACTCAGCCCTGACCGCATGGCACCCAGCGGGTCCATGCAGTCCTGCTAACCTAGGAACTTCACTCCAATGAACAATGGACTAAGCGGATCCTAGCCTGCACCTATCAGAGGGCTAGGCTCCTGGCCGATGAGCCTATGGAACTTGCAGCCACTGTAAATAGCCTATGATTGTGTAAGGGTGTGTTTTGGGGTGGGGTTTTCATGGAATATAAACTGGCCTGCGAGCCAGCTAAGGTTGTCTTGTTCCTGATCTGAAATAAAAGTATGAGCTGATTTCACTCTCCTGACGTGTCAGTCTCAGTACTTTTCACCAGTCAAATTCAACAAGAGTTGAGTGAGTTGAACTGCTTACAGCTTGGATGCACACTAGACTTCATTCCCCCCATAATCTTTATTTTTGTTATAGTCCATCTTTCTCTCTGAGATTCAAGGCAGATTACATGGTGTAAAACAATGACATCAAATAGCATGAGAGATCAGTCTTGTACCCTTTGTAAAAGTGTCTTCCTGAAACCATTCCATTATACTATTACCTATTAACTTTATGAAAATGCCCTCCTAAAGAATTAGAACATAAGAACATAAGAGAAGCCAATGTTGGATCAGGCCAATGGCCCATCTAGTCCAATACTCTGTCACACAGTGGCCAGAAATACCAGGTGCCATCAGGAGGTCCAGCAGTGGGGCCAGGACACTAGAAGCCCTCCCACTGTTGCCCCCCCCAAGCACCAAGAACACAGAGCATCACTTGCCCCAGCCTGAGAGTTCCTATCTATACCTTGTGGCTAATAGCCACTGATGGATTTTATCAGCTCACGAAGATCCACATGTTAACAATAGTTGTATATATTTACCTTAAAACTGCAGCATAGGCTAATGTAGCTTAAATTTAAACCCCATATTCTCTGGGACCTCTATCTATCTATCTATCATCTATCTATCATCTATCTATCATCTATCTATCATCTATCTATCATCTATCTATCATCTATCTATCATCTATCTATCATCTATCTATCATCTATCTATCATCTATCTATCTATCATCTATCTATCATCTATCTATCTATCATCTATCTATCATCTATCTATCATCTATCTATCATCTATCTATCATCTATCTATCTCCTAAAGGAGCATACAACACCTTTGCTCCTTCCTCCATTTTATCCTCACAACAGTAACAACTCTGTGTTGAGAAATTCCTGAAGATTTTGGTGGTGGAGCCTGGGGGGGGGGTGTTGGAGAGGGACCTCAGCAGGGTATAATGCAATAGAGTCCCCCTGTCCTTCCAAACAAGCCATTTTCTCCAGGGAAACGGATTTCTGTAGCCTGGAAATCACCTATACCTCTAGGAGATGTCCAGGCCCCACTTGAAAGTTGGCAATCACAATAATAGCCCCTGTTAGTTGGCCTGGCCGAGGGTGAATGACTGGCCCAAGATCACCCAGCAACCATGACAAAAGGTCAAACGTGGTGTCAAGAAACTGGTCTCTTTAAGCAGGTTCTTCTTGAATGCAAATAATGGTTCAGGTTGAGGCTTAGAAAAGAAGGAAGTTTCTTTCTCTGGAACATAGCTGAAGCTGCTTGAAGCTTTAAAGACGCAGAAATGGGAGATGGGAGGTAACCCAGGTGCCGGTCACTCCACTGCCCTTTGCCTAAGAACAATTCTACCGAGGACACTTTGGCTAAACAATCATAGGAAGGCATTTCCTGGACCAGAAACACATGATAAAAATTGAGCAGGCCCAAGAAAGCCTGCAGCCTGCAGGCTGGCATCACTAGCTGAAGCGCCTTATAAAAAGAAGATTAATTAACATTACTGTGAAATCTAATTGCTTTAGAAGGTGAACCTGCAAGTGAAATATATATATATTTGGCTGGTCCTTAATGAGGGTCAGGCTGGAACACCTTTTCAGACCTTCGTCTCGGTGGCATTATTGGTTGCTGCATAACAGGGGCTTGTGGGACATCACGTCCTGATAGGCTTACCCTGCTGCCAGTCTAGTTAAGGTCAATGAAAGTAAATGAAGTAACCCACTCACGGGAAGGGCATGTGGACATTTTCCTTCCACACTCTGCTTTGATCAGTCTTGCACGTGACTTCAAATTTTGGCAGCTTCTTGAGTTCGTAGCTCTTTGCTGGCAGCCCCTAACTAGGAATGTAAGAAGTGTCCTGGGGATACTTGTCAGTGCACGAAGGCAGCTGTGTGAGCTGTGCAGCCTGTTTGTAGCATTTCCTGATTGCTTTTGGGACCAGCAAACACCAGTGCAGGTTGAAGTACCTTCCACATCTGGACTCTGGCACTGGGACCAATGAAAAAGCGCTGCCAGTAGCTGCCACCTGGATTAGCACAATAACTCAGTCATAGCCCTGTTTGCTCCGTAACAAGGAAGATCCTGAAACTGCAGTTGTGTTTTTCAAAGGTTCGCTTTGAGTCCAGAATGTGAAGTGTCATAACATTAAAAATAAAACTGGATGGCTTGATCATAAATGCAAAGCCGGGTCAAATAACCTAGCACCTGTTCTTGCAGACTTGCTGGATACTCTTGATTAAATGGGGATTCCTTGGGGAAAAGGCTTGGCAAAGAAACTTTCATATATAGGGAGACCTTTACCCTACTTTTTTACCTTGCTTTTGAAATCTGTCTTTTGGTTGTGGATACATCAAAATTGGTTGTGGATACATCAAATATGGTGCTGGAGAAGACTCTTGAGAGTCCCCTGGACTGTAAGGAGATCAAATCAGTCAATCCTAAAAGAAATCAATCCTGACTGTTCCCTGGAAGGCCAGATACTTTGGCCACCAAATGGGAAGTGAGCACTCACCCTGATGCTGGGAAAGATTGAAGGTCAAAGAAGAAGGGGATGGCAAAGGATGAGATGGTTAGACAGTGTTATTGAGGCAACCAACATGAAATTAAGCAAACTCCAGAGCATGACAGAAGACAGGAGGGCCTGGCGTGATGTGGTCCATGGGGTCACGTAGAGTTGGACTTGACTGTGTGACTGAATAACAACAACATCAAAATTAGCATTGTGCTGCCAAATTGCTGTTTTGCTCTGGCTCATTGCAACAGCTGTTGGACAAAACTGTTTTATCTGTGAGGTGAATCTCCGTCTCCATATTAGTTTTACTCAACTGCCCTGCTGCAAGCAATCTGTGTAAGATAATTTTGAGGAATTCAGCAGTAATAGCACTTTGGGGTGGTGGTGTATGAAATAAGGTACATCCACTGACATCTGTGTAATTATGGAAATAAGAGATGCGCATTGTGAACTTTGGGACAATGTTATAATATCATATGATGTATTCTGGATATGGGCTTGGACTTGGGACAGACTGCCCATACCAGGGACAGAACATCCAAGCTCATTCGCTGGAGAGCCAGCCAACAGACAAGGCTAGCTGCGATGATTTGATTTTGATCTCAATCATTCTCTCTCTTCATCAAAAATGGATAGAGAGAATGATCGAGATCAGAATCAAAGGCCATGTTCCAAAGATCCCCCACCTGCTCCCCCAAGCAGTAAACAGGCCAAGGGTAACAATACATTATTTGAATGACCACACTGGAGACCTGTTTCTCTACCTGGATCTGGCAACCCTACCCCCCATCCCACACCGGTGGCCAGGGTGGCCAGGGACCTGGCAACCCTACCTGGAAGTCATGTTCATTTCGTGAGAACAGGGGGATATTTTACAGGACAGTTCATGGTGTTGGTTCACCAGAAGACTACCAATTGTCCACCCCCACCCCCACCTCCAGGTTTGCCAGCTGCCTGGGGCAAAAAATGTCCTGCCCCTTTAATAGAGGTTTAATGGTATATAGTTTACCTCCATGCCCTGAGAAGCGTCAGGGGATCATTCCTATGCATTAAAGGTACGGGACAATTTTCTCCAGGTGTTTTGGTAACCCTCTCCCCTCACTGAAAACCACTGAATGCAGATGGGCATCCTCCAGAGCCCTTACCAGAAGCTCTGACTACCTCTCTACCATGAAATGAACATTTCATTTGTGTTCCCTGTGGCATCTGTTATGGAATCCCTCTGCATACGAAAACTTATTTTGTAGAGTGTTGTGTAAACTGAGAGTGAACCTCAGAGCACACCCAGAACTTTTCTGTGACATATATTGCCAGGAAGACAGCTGTCTTTCAAAGGAGCTTACCAACTACCATTACTGATCTTCTTAATGTGGAACTGCAAGGTAAGCTTCTGAGGAACTCCAGAATTCTCTGACGAACGCTGCTGCAAAATCAATGGGCTAAAGAAAAATGGTTTAAATAAACATTTAATTAGGGAAAAGGGCTCTTGTGGATGAGTAGTATAGTGAGCCTTGGTAAAATGTAGCTTCTCTGTTGGATTACAGAAATTCAAGACATCCAGAATCATCAGAGGGGAAAATCCTCTAATTTTGAGTGATTGAGAATTTCAAAGAAAACTGGGTATGTGTCTGAGATGCTGACACAGATTTGGCAACCTTCTGCTTAATAGAACCAAGGAGATTTATGCCGTCAAAGCTGGTGACCCACAGGTGTCTACGTAATTATTGTTAATAATAAAAGGTCATGGCTATTGGGAAATGTCAAAGCCTTAGCTGTTGGCTTTCCCCTTTAATCGGGTTAGCGTCTCAGGCTTGAGAGAATGAAAGCAAGTGCAATTACATTGCAAGATTTGGGTTATTTCTTTAGCTTTGCAAAGGGAAGCTTGCAAGGGAAGGCAGGAATCTGAAGGCTGCCAAGGGGGAAGAGAACCAAGCAAGATTCAAACAGAAGAACACGCTGGCTGTGCTTCTCATACATGGGAGATAAAAAGCTGCCTAAAGCCAGGAAAAAAGTGTTAGGAATATTGATTTTCACTAAGCAGTAAGCATTTCCCAGCTGCAAAAACATTGTCTCAAATAGCCCAAGCAATAAGCCTACTGGAAAGTCGCTGATTAAAGAATTGCTGGTTGATCAATCAATCACCTCCTACAGGGCAATCCAGTGCAATTCTAAATCCATGAAAAGCCACTGAGCTCAGAAGTATGTAAATTCTGCTTATGATGGCACTGTTCGCTAATCAACCAATTGATTAACTGGTTTAATCAATTCAATTTAAATCAATTCAATTCACACATTTAAAAAGTTTTAATATATGCATTTTTCCAAGGCACAAACTAGATACCACTTGAGATTCAGAAGTGCATCTCCTCAAATAGCAACTGTTTCAAAGATTTAGGGTGAGGCTGTAATTTCTCACAGTCTACTTTGTTGTTGTCTAATTAGTAGAAATGATTAGTGAAATTATCACAGGGTTGTTGTAGTTTTCTGTCATCAGGTCACAGTCCACCTATCAGTACCCCATAGGGTTTTCAAGGCAAGAGACATTTTGAAGTGGTTTGTGCTGACAGAGTTTAAATATGCAAAGGAAGTGGAGTACTGACTGCTTAGAGAAAAAAAGTAGGTTTATTAAAGAAGAACAAGCTGCTATACAACATAGAAGAGACAGAAGTTTAACTCTCTAACCCAGGGGTGTCAAACATCAGGCCCCCAGAGGGTTTCTATTAGGCCCGCAGTGGAACTGGCCATCTCTTGCTTCTAGTTCTGTTGCTGCTGCTGCATCATAGCTTGCTTCACCAGACTCTCTTAATCACTCAGCCATTTCATGTTTTAACCTGGGTCCTAGACTCAGAACTCTGAGCATGAGATTTCTGTGGTGAATGTCCATAAATCAAAAGTAGGTTTGCAGCTTACAGATACACACCTGAACAGCATACTCAAGATTGCAAAAAGCACAGACATTTTGATGCAATAATTCAGAGCAAGAGGTGTCAGAGACTGTTAAATAAACAAAATGTTGCAAGAGTGCTAATTTTTTAAGCATGTTTTTATTTTAAATTTTTAAAAATCTTTGTGTTTGTGTCCTTTGTAAAGTTTATACCTCCGCTACCTGGCATTACATTTTATGACCCACATGGCCCGGCCCAACAAGGTCTCATTCATGTCAGATCTGGCCCTCAGAACAAATGAGTTCGGCACCCCTGCTCTAACCTAACTGCTCAACTAGAAAGTATAACTTTATATGTCTTTCATGACTCATGGATTGGAGCAGGGAAAGAGGCTTTTATATTTTTTTACCTTGCACTGGGCCCAGACAAATGATGCTTGGGTCTTGCTTTCAATACACCATATAAACTACCTGCAGAACTTTTCAAAGTCATTGAACATAACAAACTTATAATTCTAATACTTTTTAATGTAGTGTTTGTGTAGCGAATATACAAGAGACAACTATAATTCCCTTTATTTTATGTTTTCTTGTTCTTATAATCTATTATGGATCTATTTGGCTGCATGAATTAATGAATATATTTTGGTATGATTTACTCTGTATTCTATGTATCCTATTCTCCTTGTTTATGAGATAATCTTGGTAGACTGTATTGTTGTTTGATTCATGCTTATTGTACTTTGTTAAATGTTTATTGGCAAACCTTTAATAAAATATTATTTTAAAAATACCCAACTTTGTGTCCAGTGAAGGTGACTGCATAGATTACATTCCTGAAAGGCAGGCGGTTCGAAAAGAAGCAAAAACTTAGTACTCCATGTTATCATGGCTTACTATATGTGTATTTGCTATCTTCTGAAGAATCTGTACACAGATTCCTTATGGCTGTATGTTAGGGATGCCAGCCTCCAGGTGAGACCTGAGAATCCCCTGGAATTACAGCTGATCTCCAGACTACAGAGAAGAAGAAGAAGAGGAGGAGATTGGATTTATACCCCGCTCTTCACTCATAGTGAAGTCTCAGAGTGGCTTACAAACTTCTTTCCCTTCCCCTCCCCACAACAAACACCCTGTGAGGTAGGTGGGGCTGAGAGAGCTCTGACAGAAACTGCCCTTTCAAGAACAGCTCTGACAGAACTATGGCTTGCTCAAGGTCATCCAGCAGGTGCAAGTGGAGGAGAGGGGAATCAAACCCGGTCCTCCCAGATTAGAGTCCACACACTTAACCACTACACCAGACGGGCTCAGATCAGTTTCCTTGGAGAAAATGGATGCTTTGGAGGGTGGACTCTATGGCATTGTACCCCACATTGTACCCCTGCTGGTGACTAGGGGGGGATCTGGCAACCCAACTGCATGTAGAATCTCCCATCATGATGATATCAGCATGGCTAGCAACTCTTGATCGTACAATAAGCTGTTTTCCATTTGTGAAGACTGTAATGTGTTTATTAGCCTGTATGGGAGGAGCAGTGCAGGAGCCAGTGAGGGACTTCAGATGAGCATACTGTTGGAAGTGAAGGACTGCACACTGTCTCTTAGTCTCAGACATCAGAGGGGGAGAGAGATAGGTTGGAACCCTGAGCATCCATCCTTCCTTTCTACTGCTCTGCCCTTCTTTTTTCATCAGCCCTACTGCCAAGATGGCGGTTTGTTACGGTTTGTTGTTCCTCCCACTCTACACCTTCCACCTTCCTCCCTACTTTGGCTGCAGTATTGCGAGGGTTTCCCATCTCTTTAATTTCATTTTTTAAACAAGCCCTGTTAGTCTAGCAAAATGATAAGCTGATCGCTAAACTTTGTTCAGTGGCGAAAGCAAGCATTAGCAGGGGATGCTTTAACAGTCTAGCTGCAGTTAAAGGGAAGGTGGCCGACGGACTTCTTTGGGACATTTGAAAGTTTGGTAAAAAGTGATGCTTTTCTTCCCTCCCCCACTTGTTCATTCTCTTGCACTCCCCCTCCCTAACTTTCAGCGACTGACTGATCGCTAGGGAGTTCACCTCATATTTTTCCATGTCCTTCTGCAAAGTACATTCCCCCAGGGAGATGCCAGGAGACTGGCTGCTGCCCGCAGAGCACAGGAGAGGGCTCTTTACCAGACCCTGTCTGGAGCCAGAGTGCCGGCAGTGGCTGCCCCTTGCCTGTAGCAGCTCCTTCTTCCAGACATTGTGCAACTGCTTGCCCCCCCCCCACACCGTCCCTAAGCCCTCGCCATGCTTACTCTTGAAGAAAGTAAAGGGGGGGTGCCTAACCTTAGAGAGCTTGGTAAAAAGTGATGCTTTTCTCCCCCACTTGTTCCTTCTCTTGTGCTCCCCCTCCCCTACTTGCCCCCAATATCCACTCCGATGGAATCCCACCAGCAGCAATTAAGGGGAGGGGGATACAAAAGCAGAAGCTTAATTTTTTTTAAAAAAACTCTGCTCAACCCAGCCAGCTAGCTCCCTGCAGGCTGTGCTGCGCTCTCCCATCTCTCGCTACTGCGCAGCTGCAATAGGGCAACCGTAAATTTAAAAAACTTTGAACGCCACCCCCTCCCCATGTCACAAGTGACGTTCCAACCCAAAATGGAAAAGTGTGGTTTTTAAATTGTAGCTGCAGAATAAATACATCGGATGATGTAAGACTGGTGCGGATGGCAGGAACAGAAATCTGAAGCCAAGTTTAAAGGGTTGACTGCTAAGATACCCTGCTGTAAGTTGTGAGTGCAGAAAGGGCCTAAATCTCTGTTGGAGTCCAAGTTTATTGGGCAGGGGCAGTGGAAGAGCCTCTGCTTTGCATGTAGAAGGTCCCAGTTTCCATCACCTGCATCTACAGTTTTAGGACCAGGCTGCAGGTGAAAGGCTTCGATCTAAGACTGTGGAGATCTGCTGCCAGTTTGAGTAGACAATGCTGACCTTGATGGACTAGTGGTTGGATTCAGTATAAGGCAACTTCATGCGTCTGTGTGTGTTCAATTACTCTAGTTTTGATTAGGGTTGCCAGCCTCCAGGTGGGGGCTGGAGATTCCCGCTTTTACAACTGACCTCCAGCTGAAAGAGATCAGCTCCCCTGGAGAAAATGGCTGCTTTGAAGGGTGGACTCTGTGGCATCATCCCATGCTGAGGCCCCTCCCCTCCCCAAACCCCACCCTCTCCTGGATCCACCCCCAAAGTCTCCAGGTATTTTCCAACCCAGACCTGACAACCCTAGTTGTGATTATTATTCATTGTACAAGAACTTTTGGAGTCTCTTGATAGCTTCTGTAGTCTGTTGGTTCTTAGGGACTGAGATCTCTTATGGATGTAAAGTTTAAGGTCTCTTCAGGCTGTTTAACAGCTTGCTGTTTTAAATTTTCTGTCCATATGTTTTTTTTTATCTGTTATCTGCCTTTGGGTCCTCATTGCCTGGGAGAAAGTCAAGCTTATAAATGTTTTAAATAAATTAATTTAACATATTTATACTTTGCCTCTCACCAATCTGTTTGAGGTGATTCACAACAGAAAATGATTCAGTAAAACAACCTATATAACACCATAATCAACCGTAAAAGGATTAACCCACCAGATCTATTTAACACTTGACACATTTTAAAACAGCAATAGTGTAAAGAGCAACACTGTAAAGAGCAAACACACAGGCAGCAGCAACCAACTAAAAACCTAATGAAATAAACAAACACAAAGCAGAAAGGGGAAGACATGAAACCCACACTCCAGTCAATTAAATTGAATTTTTTTTTTGCCCTGTCATGGAAAAATATAGTGATGGCATCAGATGCAGGGGAGGGACAGGACAGTCCAGAGAGACAGCCCCCTGAGAAGGCGGTGTCCTTCTCGACCATGCAACTGAACTCACAAGAAGGGTCTGAGATGACAATTATAGTGCCCAAGCGTGACTACATGGGGCAGTTAATTAAATACCCAGATCCTAGGTTATGTGCAGTATCCCAAATCCCTTAGAGAATATATGAGTCCTGAGGACCTCCATCAGTAACCTTTTCATCCCCATAAGGCCTGAGAACAGTCTGTTTTGTGCGATGTATGGTGGGGGCCCAGAAGGAATCATGGGTGGGGAACAATTTGGCATTTTCTGCAGCCCAAAATCTTTGTAACCTCTTAGGCACTGGAAATACTAATTCCCCCTTTCTTGTAAGACTCCAAGCTCTCTCAGCTGTGCCTCCTAGAACATCCCAGTCCCCTGGATGGCTTTCATATGTAAAAATCATTATCTTGTCATGCTACTTTCATGATTGTAGTGGGAACCAGGCACTTTACTATTAGAAAGTGTGATTGTTCTTAATGATTTAAAGGGTGACCAGCCTGCCAACTGAAGGGAGCATGTTCTTTAGACTGATCCAGCTGGAATCTTTAATTGTCCCTGGTTATTACATCATTGCCTTTAGGGAGGCTATCAAGGACACATTGGTCTGTAATATTACCTTTCTTTCAAGAAGATTCCTTGTCATCTTTGTAATGTGCACTTCTTGAATTCCCTGTGATCCACTGGCACACAGAAATTTTTATAATTGGCTGGCTTGTGTCCCAAGTGATTGGTGACCCTATGAACCTACCTGACCACTGAGGTCATCTTTACGGGTTCTTCTTTGAGTGCCCTTGTCATCTGAGAAACGGCATTCCCAATCATGGCACCAAAATTGTGACATTCCCTCCCCAGGGATATCCATCTGTCCCCTTACATCATTGTCTTTTGCTAGCAGATGAAGACTTATCAGTTTTATCTGGTATTCACTTACTTGAATGCTCCTTCCTGTTTATATGTTTTTAAAAGTTTTTTTTAGATTTTTTTATAAATATGAAAAGAACATAAAATAGAAATATATAAAAAGAAAGATCCATGATTATATCAACGTAATAAAGAGAAATATATTTTAGACATATTCCAATTATCCACTTGTGTTTATGTTTTAATTGTGCATGCATTTTAACTGTGTATTTTTTGTTTAATTTTAGTGGCTTTTATATTATGATTTTTAAAAGCCTGTTTTAATGTTTCTGATTGTTCACCACTTTAGGGACCTTGAGATGGGTGGGAAGGTGGCATTAAAATGTTTTAAAAAAAGAGTTGGTAACCACTTCACCACTTGTTGAGAGCCCTGCAGTCATGTGTATTTTTGACTATGCCAAAAGGAACTTCTCTGCTTGCTATGTTAAAATGAATGATAAAAAACTGAAGCAAGCCTAATTCAAACAAGTCAGACATCACAAACATGAGAGGAAGTCACAGGTATGTTCCAAATCATTGCTGGTATATGGGTAGATACAAAATACTTAAAGGGAAAAAAATAGTTGGTGCAAGTTTGTAAAAAAACATTTTTTTTTGCCTTTAGGTGTGTGCAGTCCTATATCCCTGATGACTGGTCTTTTTTGTTTTGCTAAATTACTAGAAAGGAACACTATATGAAATGTAAAATGTCTCCTCTTAAAATGTTATACACAATAACAGTTTTATTACTCTACTAGGAATAAGGCTCGTTGTGGAAATAAATACAATGAACTCTAGAAAGAAGCTCTGGGCCGGTGCCCTGGCCTTGGGCACTCAGCGTCAATTTGCTGTGGTGACCTCAGCAGGGTATAATGACACAGAGCTTCCTGTTTTCTCCAGGGGAACTGATCTCTACCATCAGAAGAACAGTTGTAATTCTGAGTGATCTCCAGCCCTCCCCTGGAGATTGGCAAAAATGGTTCCCCAGGAGAAAATGGCTGGTTTGGAGGTTGGAGTCTATGGCATTGTACCTGTCTGAGGTCCCACCCCTCCTCAAACCCCATCCTCTCTGGGCTCCACCCCTCAAATCTTCAGGAATTTCACAGCCTGGAGTTGGCAACCCTATCTCCTTCACAGCCAACCATCAACCTACTTTTATCTCCCCTTCTGACTTCAGTTTTCCACCTCCTCCCCCCTCCCTCCTGGATAGTAATTGTAGTTCTAAGTGATCTCCAGCCCTCCCCTGGAGATTGGCAAAAATGGTTCCCCAGGAGGAAATGGCTGGTTTGGAGGGTGGAGTCTATGGCACTGTACCTATCTGAGGTCCCACCCCCTTCTCAAACCCCACCCTCTCCAGACTCCACCCCTCAAATCTCCAGGAATTTCCATAACTAAAGTTGGCAACTTTATCTCCTCCCCTCTCAGCAGCCTCTTCCTAGGCAAAGTTCTGTCTTTCTTGTTAGTGGGAAGCAAAGCAGCTGACTTCATTCTCCTCTTCTGCTTTGTGATCTGTACAGCAACCCTGCAAGGTAGGTTAGGCAGAAAGTCTGGGGCTGGTCTAAAATGACCCAGGCAGCTTCCATAGGAAGGTTCCTGCTGAACAGAAGCAAGCAGCCAGAGCTAGTGAAGTAATGCATGAAGTCACCCTGAGAGTGCTGACAGGCCTAGGGTTGCCAACAAAGACAGACTGATGCAAAGGAGGATGGAAAAGTCTTCATATCTCTATTTTGCCTTAAATTGGTTTTGATGCCAGCAGAGTGAGAAAATGCCAGAGGCTCTGGATGGGTGCCCCATGGTAAATGGACCAAACTGTTCCTAAAGATTTTCCAAAACACTACCCTGTTGATAATTCATTTTCTACACTCACAGCACCCCCTGCCAGAAGGCAACACATCCCCAGCACTTTGAATTAGCACCAGAGCTTTAAGAGCTCTCCAGCTGTCACCTGGTATTCCATGGAAGAAATGGGTTGTTTGGAGGGTGGGGACTATGGCATTGTATCTGTCTGACGTCCCCCTCTTCCTCCTTCTCAGACCCCACCCTCCCTAAAATATCCTGGAAGTTTCCAACCTGGAGCTGGCAATCCTATGTCCTTTCCAGGCAACATCAGCCAACCTTTATCTGCCTGTCTGTCTTCAGGTTTACATCTCTCCCCCCCCCCCGACAGCCTCTGCCTAGGGAAAGGGCAATCTTTCCCTGCAGTGGGAACCAAAGCAGCTCATATAATTCTCCTCTTCCCTATATGATCCGCAAAACAACCCTGTGAGGTATGTTAATGTTGAAAGTCTGTGAATGGTCCATAATCCCTCAGGCAGCTTTTATAACATGAACCTGGGACCTGCACACCATCCTCTGAAGCGCTCTCAAATACATATCTGTGGCAGTAATAGGGTGGCTGCTGGCACCTTTTCCAATCATTTTTTGCCTTGTGGTATTCTGCTTGTGGTGTGATCTGTCTTTTTTGAGGTGTGGCATGGTTGTATTATTGGGTTTGTTTCTTTTGAAGGGGAAGTGAAGCGCGGTGAGTGAGGACATATTTCACCTCAGAATACACCAGGTCGCATATGCAACTGACAGTTCCAACTGTATCGTGGGGAGGGGGGAGTTTGAGGTGCGGAATGGAGTGAAGTCCAATCAGCTTCCATATGCAAATGACCTTGAAACACTGGCCCAATCAGAGAAGAGTGGCCTAGGCTGCAGTGGGTGGGAGAGAACTCAGGCAACACAGCCAGTGGATAGAGACACCTTGTGACTGACACATCATGGAGCCAACTCATATTGGAGGGCATAGAATGTTGCCATACCAAATTGCTTTTGTATAATAAAGAAGGATTTGTTCTGTTAGAACATTCCTGTTCTGCCTCTCCAGGGAACCTAAACATACTTGTAACTTATAGACCATTCCCCTCTTTTCTTCTTGATGGCTAGCATTGCCAACCTTCAGGTGGCACCTGGAGATCTCCCACTGTTATAAATTATCTTCAGAAGACCAAGATCAAATTCCCCTGGAGAAAATGGCTGCTTTGGAAGGTGAACTCTGTGGCACTATACCCTGTTGAGGTCCCTCTCCTCCCCAAACCCCACTCTCCCCAGGCTCCACCCCCAAAATCTCCAGGTGTGTGCCAACCCACATCTAGCAACACCATTGATGGCAAACGTGGAAAAAACCCTTGTCATAGTGATCTCCATTTCTGTATTACCTCTGCACCGTGGAAGGGAAAGGTTTACATTACTCCTTGTATAATCAGTGAGAGGAATAGAAAGTCAATGACAACGAACCTATCAGACTATCATGTTGTTCACAATACTGTCAAAGGAATCTCTTGTTATTGAATTGCAGATGTAACGAGAGAAGGAAAAGATGCCATTTAAGAAAAGGAACAATGAACTCCTGGTGAAAACTGAATGGATTCAGTAGTATCTTTCTGGAGCATACGTGATCAATTAAACTAAAGGATTCAAACTGCCTTGACAATTATGTACTGACAGGTTTTTCACAATGACAGAGTAGTGCAGAATACCAGTTTCATCAAGCATGGATTCATAGAAGCCCCCATACTGCAAATTAAATGAGCTTCCTAGAAGTGATTAATCAACCTATTAATATTTACTTATATAATCTACATGAAACAATAATCTCCCATTTTCAGAGGGTGTAGGCTGTTCTTCTTGGCTCCTCCCATTTTTCTCTCCTAATGACTTCAGTGCATCTATAAATCTTTAATCTGGTGAATCCTCAGAATTAAAATAACCCTTTGGTATATGGTTTATATATCACCTTCATATAAAGATTAATTATCTTGATTAGGTTAAAATGCATTACAAAGCTGACCATGTTAAAGTTAATTATAAAGTTCATTAATTAGTTATCAAATCAATCCCAGTGGTTAGAAAATAGTTTTATACTAGCAAGTATGTCAGTTTTATAACACTTAATTCATGTTAGCCCATTAAAGATAATTAATCTTTATACAAAGACTACATGCAAGTCTCAAGAGTTTTAACTGATAATACTGTGGAAACTATCCTAAGCAGATCTACTCTGATGTAAGTTACATTTTATTCAATAGGATTTCCTTCCAGAGAAGGATTGTAGCCATAGTCATTCTCAGTCATACTAGGTCAGCATGGATCAGACTAGGTCTGGGCAACGAAGTTCGAACTCTGCCATAGAAGTTTAGTGGTGAACTTAAGCTGCTCTCCCTCTCTGATAGAGATGCCAGCCTCCAGGTGGAACCTGGGGATCCCCTGGAATTACAGCTCATCTCCAAACTATAGATCAGTTCCCCAGAGAAAACAAATGCTTTGTAGGATGGACTCCAAATTGTACCCCACTGAGGTCTCCATCCTCCCCAGTCTCCATCCCCAGATCTCCAGCAGTTTCTCAATCTGGGTCTGGCAACCCCCCCACTCTACCCCCCACAGGTGGCTGGGGGGTCCTGTCAACCCTACTCTCTGAATAACTTACCTCGTAGGGTTGTTATTGGAGGGATAAAATGGAGGAAGAAGGAATTATGTTGTTCCCATTAGAGACAAAAACAGGGCATAAATACCTAAATAATTAAAATAAAATAAATTACATTTCTGCATGGATCCTCCATTGGGCTTGCATCATCAATTATGTTGAGGGTTGCCAGCTCTGAGTTGGGAAATTCTTGGAGATTTTGGGGGTGTAGCCTAAGGAGGGTGGGGTTTGTGGAGGGACTTCAATGGGGTATAATACCATAGAGTCCACCTTCCAAAGTGGCCATTTTCTCCAGTGAACTGATCTCTTTTGCTTGGAGATTAGTTGTAATAGTGGGAGATCTCCAGCCGTTAACTGGAGTTTGGCAATCCTAGTTATGTCAGCAACTACGGCTGCAATCGGATGAGCTGTTTGATTTGATGTTGCTGCTGTTCCCTTCCAGATTTAAAATTCATGATCAGGCAGCATTGTCCGTATCCTGTTCCCCAGTTGTCGGCCTCCCGTTCTCACCCGTCCTGCAATCAGTGTTTTCTGACACCAGGCAAAGTCCAAGGTTTATGGATTGCCTGGTTTCACCTTGCATTTCTAGATGTCTGAACTCTCCATCGCGGTCTCAAGCCAGAAGGGAAGTCTGAACCTTCCCTTCCATTTTCACTCCTTTAAACAACAACAAAAAAATCAGTTAGCAGTATGCACATAAGTGGACCAAGTGAGGCACCACTTGGGTGTTTATGAGCTGCAATGTTTTGATAGGATCAGGAGCCCCCGGGGGGTTGTTTTTGAGCAACAAATTCAAGAAAAGCCCCTTTCTGACTTTCTTTGGGTGGGATGGCAGTGGAAATAGTCCCTGTTTAGGCTCCCATATCGGCAGCCGGGATTCTGCCCCTGGAACTTTACTCCAAGCCACTTCATAATGTTGCTCTGGTGGGAAAGTTCTATGGGTGGAGAAAAAGGGGAAACTTCCCTATGAAATGAGAGGGAAAGGAAGTGATTTCTGGTGGAGAAATGCAGTTGTATAGGAACCAATTATCACAATACTTGGTGAAAGGATCGCAGAGCTGTTAAAAAGGAGTGGTGCTTCAAATAAGCACTTCTGCCTATGCCCAGAACACAATTTTTTTAAAAAAGGATACTGCCTGAGTGCCTGCTTCATGGTTACTGTCCAGCACTAATCTGAATGGTCGACCACAGGGTGAGTGTGCAGTGAGGCAGGATAAGGGTGGCATGAAACTCTCCAGAATATATAACACTGGATAAATTAGAGGAGTGGCCAGACCGTGCTAAGCCTGATGTCTGACCACAGCCCAAATGACATTCCACCATATTCTGCTACATATACATGGCTAGGCCTAGTACCAACATAAAACCTCCAGTTCTAGTGAAACTGAGCCATACCTCTAGGGATATAAGGCACACTACTCCATCTGAAACATTAATCCACCTAACCCAAGGATCACAGGTAGTAGGTATTGAAAACAACCCTTCTCTCCTTAAGGCAGTGGAGAACCACTAGCAGTCAGGCTATGATTCTGAACTAGATGGACCAATAGGCCTGAGTCAGAATGGTTTTAAGAAGCAGAATTTTAAATTTGTGACACTATAAACGCAGCAGCCTCCCTGTAGCTAGTTATAGAACTCTTATGCTTTCAAACATCGGATAATGCACTTTTAATGCTTTTTAGCAGTCATTATCAACATTTTTCTATGTGAAATGGAAAATCCAGTTGCAAACAGGGGTCATTTGGAACAGGAGCGCGCAGGAACGGAGCTCTGGCAGAAACACAGGTGTTGGCAAGCCCCACCCCTAGCTCCCAGCAGGAGTGCAAAGCGGCACGTGTAGCATTCCTCCTGGGCCCAGATAGGCTACTCTGGGACTGGAATGACAGCCCCCAGAGTGGAAAGACACCAGACAAAGTCCAAGGTTTATGGATTGCCTGGTTTCACCTTGCATTTCTAGATGTCTGAGCCTAAGTGGTGGGTGTTGCCTTCTGACACACTTCTGGTGATGTCAGGGGGTGTGGTATATGCAAATAAGTTATGCTAATGATTTATGCTAATGAGCTCCTGCACCTCTTTTTCTATGAAATGACCCCTGGTTGCAAACTATTACTAAAGTGCATTGAAAGTGTGTTATCCAATGTGTGTGAATGCATAAGATATCAGTCACGAGCTAGAGGGAGGCTGGACCCCATCCCAGTCCCCTGTAATCAAAGCACTGGATCTCACCTGAGTATATCTAAAGTGAGGCTCTGTTGCCCTGACTTTACACTTATTTGTATGAAACTCACTTGCCCATTCACTAGGGTTGCCAAACTCCATGCGGGACATGGAGATCTCCCAGAATTACAGACTATTCAGGTGAGCTCCCCTGGAGAAAAGGGCTGTTTCAGAGGGTCCCTCCTCTTCCTATATGCTGCCCTCCCTAGACTCTAGCTCCCCAGAACTCCAGGAATCCCAACCCAGAACTGGCAACTCTACTACTCCTCCAGTCTGATCCTCTTGGAGCTCTTTGAGAGCCAATTTGGTGTAGTGGTTAAGTGCGTGGACCCTAATCTGGGAGAACCGGGTTTGATTCCCTACTCCTCCACTTGCACCTGGCTGGATGACCTTGGGCAAGCCATAGTTCTGATAAGAGCTGTTCTTGAAAAAGAGCAGTTTCTGTCAAGAGCTCTCTCAGCCCCACCTACCCCACAGGTTGTCTGTTGTGGGGAGGGGAAAGGAAGGGAGTTTGTAAGCCGCTCTGAGACACCTTTGGGTAGTGAAGGGCAGGGTATAAATCCAATCTCTTCTCTTCTTCTTCTTTACAATCTCCCTTTTCATCATTCTGAATTATTTGGTGACATTTGCCACCTTGGCGACTCTGCTCCTCACCCTTGATTCTAGATAATTCATGAACAAATTAAACAGCACCAGTCCCAGTACTGATCTCTATGGAATCCAACAGCTTTCTTTCTTCCATTCTAAGAACTTGTAATAGTCATCATTATTATTCATTACGTTCAGTATACTGACTTACTTCTTGATTGCTGTTTTCACAACTAGAGTTATAAACAGCAAACCCTCACCCCACAAGAGGAGAGCCTAAATATATTCCCTATAGGAGGTAAACACTTAAAAATAATTTCCTGTTCCATTTGTAGACTTCTGACACTGAACATAGGCACTTGCCTCATTCTGGCTCAGGCCTATTGGTCCATCTAGCTTGATATCGTAGCCTAATCACTAGTGGCTCTCCACTGCCTTAAGGAGAGAAGGGTTGTCTTCAGTACCTGCTACCTGTGATCCTTGAACTGGTGCTGGAAAGTGCTGTTGAGTCACAGTTGATTTATTATGGCGACCCTGTGGGATTTTCAAGGCAAGAAACATTCAGAGGTAGTTTGCCATCGCCTGCCTCCACATCATTGCCCTGGTATTCCTTGGAGGTCTCCCATCCAAATTCTTGCCAGGGCCAACCCTGCTTCACTTCCAAGATCTGGTGAGATCAGGCTAGCCTGTGCTATCCAGGTCAGGGAAATCCTTGAACTAGAAGATACCATAGACTGAACCTGGACGTTTTGCATGTAAAGTTAGTTCTCTTCTACTGAGCCACAATGGCTATTCAAAAACATCTGGTAAGAGGGTTATAGAAGTTTCTATTGATTATGATGAAGTCACTGGTTCTACATACATTATTTTTTTAAAAGTGAAAATCTGGCAGTGCTGCCTGGCAAGGAAAGGTTTGCTCATGACCATGGAACCTGCCCAAAAATCCCATCGCCATCTACAGACCACCACCCTATCTCCATTCCCAAAGTGGCTTTCCAGCAAAAATAGCTGCGGGAATTTTTCTGATCCTCGCCACCCTGTGTAAATTAATTTATCTGGCAACATTGTTAGAAATTCACAGTTGATTGCATGGAGGTGGGGAAGAGATGGGCCATAGTGATTGACCGAAGAAGGTATAAATGCAACCCAGTTGCGTCAAGAGAAACAAAACCAACTCTTTATGTTATGCAATTGGTTTGAAGCACAGAAGCTAGAAAACATTACATAATTCTCTGCAGACTATATATCATAACAGCAGAGCAGAGAATACCAGCGAAGCCATGGACAGGGGGTTATTTTTTGAAATAATGATTTGAGAGCTGAGTTTTATTTTTTTTTAATTTAGTGGAAGGTGAATCACAATCTTGCATATGAACAGCTCCAAATTGCTTAGGTCATTTAAACCTTCCATGCTACTTCTTCCATCTAGGGACTAGAAAGAGCAAACGTAAGTGGATGGCTTGTTGCGATGATGAGATTTTGACTGTTCCTGGCAAAGAAAAGAAGCAGTGAAGCACTTTTGAGCGTGATTGTGCTGACTGTTAGTGGGGGCTTTGGGAAGACTTGCTTACCAAAGACTGGGAGTCTGCTCAGTGGTTTGCTTTAGGTATCAGGTGGTCCTTAAAGCACAGTGGGCTTCTTTAAGTGACATGAGCTGTGCTTTAAAAGCCGAAAAATATAGCACCTTCCCAAGCTCCATTTTCCTTTTACCTAATTGCACAAGCCCTCGTTGGATTTATGGCTCTTCATTCAGACACTGTAGTAATTCAGACTCACTGTCTTTAATAAAGAGGCACCGGTAGTAGGAACCCACTCATGTAAATGAAAAAAGCCTCAGGCTCATGAGCCTGGAAAGCCCGAGCTGCCAGAACGGCTGCAAAATAAAAGCACGTCTGAATTTTGGTTTACCAATGTTTTTTGCAAGCAGTGAACTCTGTAGGTTGAATCCAACCTGTTTTGCCACTGGTGAATAACAGAGGATGGAGTCCTCTTTGACCACCAGAAAGACTCTGCTGTAGATCAAGGGACTTGTACTGAGGAAAAGCCATATGGGATGGAGACTGTACCATGCAAAGAAATTGAGTGACAGTGGGTGGTTCTGGGTGGAGAAGCTGTAGTAGTTCTGGAAGGTGTGTCCACCACCAGCCTTACCCTTGGTGTAAACAATCTGATTGTCATATTTTTGAAGTTTTAGGAGCATCCTTTGAAGGACACAGGAGCTTTTCCAATGAGCTTGGCAAAGATTGCCTCTGAGGGTTTATGGCTGGAGTGAACTACTACTTGGGTGCCAAACATATGGCAAATGCAATTGTCAGAAGTTCCTTTTTGATCTGTGCGTAGTTTTGCTCAACCTGTGTCAGTGCTTCAGCAGCATAGCCAATCAGTTGTATCTGCTGAAACAGAGAGGTTCCTAAGCCATCTTTGGAAGCGTTTTGCTTGTATTTCCAGTTCTTCTCTTGGAATAAACCATTGGAGTGAAGGAGCAACTGTGAAGGCCTGTTTGAAGTTGTCCAAGGCTTTCTACTGCTCATGCCTCCATTGCCAGAGAGTGCCATTTCTCAACAAAGTACACAGTTGTGCAGCCAAGTTGATTTGCAACGTATCATATAGTGTCTAGGCGTCTCTAAAGGCCTTTCTTTTCCTCAGGTGGACGTGGAGACATCTGATCGATAGCCTCCACTTTGTCTTCATTAGGCCTAACACCATTTTTGAAAAACATGTGGCCCATGTACTTGACACTTTCTACTAAGAACTAGATGTTGTCCTTATTAAATTTAACGTCCTTGTGTCATGCTCAGTCAGAATATGTTTCAAAATGGCACTATGTTTTTCTTTGGTTGCTGCTGTAATGATCGTGTCATCCAAGATGTCACCAAAGCATGCACGATCCTTTTGTTGAAATATATCACTCCCTGACCAGTTACCAAATGGAAGCCTGTTAAAATGTTATCTTCCCCGTGGGGTACTAAATGTGCGCACTTCTGCTGATGCTTTATCCAGCTTTATGAGCCAGTATCCATTTTTTCATCAAGGGTGGCAAACCAATTCTTCCCTGTTAAAATCTTCCCAACAGCTTCATCAGTGAGGGCAGAGAAATGTGGCCTCAGCATTGCTTTGTTAAGGTTATGTAGATCCAAGCAAATTTGCGGTGATATATTTCTCTCTTTCTCTGTGTGTATGTGTTTGTGATTACTTGGCCACTGACCCAAGGAGTGGGCTAGTCACTTTTGTGATGACTCCCTGAACTTCCAATTGTTGAACAGTGGCCTTTAATTTATAGAGGAGTAGGGGATCTTCCTACACTCTGGGACAGCTGTGGATATTGCTGTGTTCAAAGAAATATAGTGTGTGCCAGGAAATTGACTTAAAGTCTTCAAAAACATCAATGTGTAATGTTTGAGAATGTCATCACTCAGTGCAGGATCTATACAAGGCACAATATGGATGTGTTGGAGTAAATCTCTTCCACATGCATCTCTTCCGAGTATGGAAGATCATCATTTTCAGTTTCATAGAAGGCCAATTCAGTTTCATTAGGGCCTGCTATGGAACATGCCAGAATTGCCCTTTTGGTATGATGCAGGCATCTCCCAAAGCAACCAGCATCCCCCACTGCACTCAGCCCTACTAAGGTTCTGCCCCACTGTCCAATTTAAAAGCGATGGCTAGGCCTGCTACGGCAACTCTGCTATACCATGCATTAAAATGCTCACTGCTCCTGGAAAGCTGCTGATTGGACATAGAGCCCATAAATCACATGCTTAATCCCTTCTGTTGCTGGGGCAGTCGCTCGTAGTGGAAATTTTGCCAGAAGTTTGCTTTGCCTGCGCAGGAAGCTGTCGTGGTTTCGCTTTCAGTGTCATTTGGATGGCCTGTTTTAAAAAAGAACCAACTCATGCTTCTACGACCAATTCATGGATTATTATTATTTTTTTGCCATTAAGTCACAGCTGAGTCATGGTGACCCTCCAGGGTTTTCAAGGCAAGAAATGTTCAGAGATGGCTTGCCATCGCCCTCCTTTATATCACAACCCTGGTATTTATTGGTAGTCTCCCATCCAAGTAGTAACCATGGCTGACCCTGCTTAGCTTCTGAGATCTGATGAGATCAGGTTAGCCTGGGCTACACAGAGCTTGGATAATTATGCCGGTATCCCTGTTGTAATTTTCAGAGATGTGGTTACAAACAGTGTGATACAATCAAATAAAACAGGAGACCAGTGGCACCTTTAAGACTAACAATATTCAGTCTGCCATAAGCCATATCAGGCTAAACTAAGCTCCAATAGACTCGGTGTTTCTCTCATTTGCCTTCCTGGCAGACTCAGAGACCAAATAGTTCGATTGGCTTCCATTCCTCAGGTATGCTGCTCAAAGGCACGTGCCTCTGTTCCTCTTCACACAGCCATTTTGATCACACAGCCTTGTATAAGATAGACAAACTTGCTCTTCACAAACGTGCTTTTCTTCTTCATTTATATTAAGATGAATAATGGGAAGCATAACACACCCTTATGCCCGTGTTCTACACACTGGCATTCAGCTAATGAAAAACTGGCACAGAAATTATAGCTCCTCTTTGGCACTTCTCCACAGTGGTACTGTAGAAACAATATATGGCTCTTCACTTTCCAATTATGCAACAGCCTAAACTGTAACATGGGGCTTGTCTCACTCATATTGAAAGTAATTGGAAATTTGCTGCTGATTACGATTAACCATAATTAATCAGCACCCAGCGCTTGGTTTTATTTATCCATCTCTTTGTCTGCTTCTGATAAAATATAAATTTTAGATGCTGCTGCATCATGTTGCTCGGCTGCATGCTTTCCCTACTTGCTTCTGCAATTGTCTAGAGTCATAATTCATAACACTGAGCAACTGAAGGAGAAAAGGACATGTCGGATCATCGTGATTGCAAATACTTGCCTTCCGTGCTATTAGTTGTTTCTAAATAGAGAGCTGGGGTGGGGGGGAGAGAAAGCTATATAGGTGGGACAGCACTATATGAAACACCATTGTATTTACTGAAGAGCAAAGTTTGAGTCCAGTGGAACATCTAAGACCAACAAAGTTTTATTCAAGGTATAAGCTTTTGTGTGCATGTATACCTCTTCAGATACAGTGAAATGGAAGTTACTGGACTCCAAGTTTGTTCTGCTGCTTCAGATCAACATGGCCATGCACCTGATTGTATTTACTGTCATGCCTGCTGCTGCTGAAAAGAAAGGTACCCACTACAAGCATGTATTTCTTGAGAGTTAAATGCAGGCATTGAATCTACCACTTCAATACAACTTGAACAGCAGCAGTTATAGAAATTGTCTCTGCCCTACGCATTGCCCAGAATTGAAATGAATGTTTAGAAATGTTTGAAATTTGTCCAACATTTCAATTTGAATCATTCAAAATCTGAATATAAACCTTGAAATGGGAATTTGAATTATGAATGTGGGACTTCAGTTTCCAAAAGCACATCCTTTAGGGACGTGCCTTTTTACTTTGGCAGATATGAACTCTCACAAGCTGCCAGTTGTCAAAACACTGTCAATACCAGCTACCATTGCATGTCATCTCTCAAATATTGTGGGAGGCTAAATACCAAACTGTCAACTAAAAGTACATTTAGATATGTTTGCAGAGCTGAGAAAGGTAGGCAGGCACTGGAGATGGGGACCGGACCTTGGAAAGATCTTTTTCTTCTTCTTCTGAAGCCCTAAAATACCTATCTCTGGAGTGCCTGCCTCTTCCAGGCCAGGTTCCATCAAGCTGGATGGAACAGGAGTGACTCAGGTCATTCCCATGCAGTAGGGTTGCCAACTTCGGGGGGGGGGCTGGAGATCCCCTGGGATCACAACTGCTCTGCAGACAACAGAGATTAGTTCCCCTGGAGAAAATGGCCACTTTGCTCTATGGCATTACACATTGCTGAGGTCCTTCTCTTCCCCAAACTCCACCCTCCCCAGGCTCCGCCTCCAAATCTCCAGCTATTTCCCAAGTGGGGTAGCAACCCTACCCAGACAGCCTTGCCCACGGACTGCTTCATCTTCCACCAACAGCTGCAGGCCCGAGTTGATTGAAGACTGTTCTTAGCTAGCCTTGCCCAGACATGAAATATTTTCTTAGTGATTTTCTGTAATACTGGTATGATCCTGATCCATTCCAGGATGATTTTTTTATCAATTTAAAAAGAAATAGGATGGTTTTATGTTGTCTGCCTGAAAGGATGTGATAGTATCCTACTCTGAACACTGTTTTTGAGCTAATACATGCAAAGCAACAGTCTAAAGCATTACAGGCATAATTATTATTTCATGGGTTTGATCAATTTTTTTTTATTTTAATGTTACTCCAATACAAAGCAGCTTAGCAGCCAATTACCTTAGCAAAATTAAATCAATCAGGCAACTTTGGAGTGACTCAGGCACCCTCTGGAGATTTGCGCTTAGCTGCAGTGCCTTTTGCTCACTCTTTCTTTTGTTCCGTTTCATTTTGAAGCTTGTTCATTTTGTCTGTTTCTATCATTTGATGTACCACACAGGGCGGCCATCCTGGGATCGGTGAGTTATATCTGCCGAAACCATATTGATTTTAACTTGAGGTTGGGTAACTGGTTGGCAAGATCATAAGCTGAAAGTGGTCCACTGTTGCTCACAACACGTGTCGTGTGGAAACAAATGGAATGTCTGCTGTGTGTGAAATTGGCAACAGACTCGCAGGTGGGCAGTGTTCTTCACAGGCTTCATAACCTTATAATATAATGTTATTTCTAAACCACTGAGGGCAGCCTTAGGTTTTTGCAAGAGTAGATATATTCCTGCCATTTCCCGGGCTGAGGATTGTTGAACTGTATGAAGTCAAACACGTGACTTGACCAGCTATCCGTGGCTGAGCTATCCAGCTGCTGAGAGGGGGTAGACTTCGTATCATGCAGTTTTGGCCAAGAAGCATAAAAATGTCTTGTAGTGCAGTCCTGCACAGGTCGATGTGCCCAAAGGATGCCACGCTGCTCGGGGCTGCGCTGTTAGTTTTTGATAAACTATGTGTGATGTTAGATCTCCCAAAATGTAATTTGATTGCAAAAAAAAGCAAGCAGACAAGAGTGGAGAGATAGATACAGCCGTGACATGGGCATGCATGGGGGAGGGGGACTTTCTATCTTGATACCATCTCCTCAATCAAAAATGTTCCTGGGCTGCTTGGTAAAATATAAACATGTTTCTTTTTCACTTGCTGAGACTTGAACCGTTCAGGAGGCTGTTTTTCAAACAGTTTGAAGTGATCCCCACTCCTAAAATTACTCTGTTTGTCAAGACCCACATGCAAAGTAACTCCACACTAATTCCCCTCTCTCAAGAAATCTCAAGAATCTCACATCAGTAAACACTGAACAGGCTTAAAATTTATGTTTCATGTTTAATATTTATAAATATAAATCCATAGCTCATGACTTTTTCACACATTATACAAAGGCAAACCCAAACTTGCAATCAGGCCAACTGCAGTGGTTATAATATAACCACCCCACCAGTGGGTGGTGCTGTTGCATGTACAAGTGTTTGGGTTGTTTCTATATCGTTTCTAGTTGTTGTTTTGTGTTCTGGGGCAGTTCACTGTTTGCCGTAGTTAACTATTTTTAAGATCTGTGCTGGAGGTTGTGCTGGAGACCTCTTGGAAGTCCTTAAAAAGTGTGTTACATCTCCTCTTCCAGTTCACTCTGTTCAATTTCTTCCTTCCTGGACTCCAGATCCACTTACAAGAGAGTCTTGACTCACTTTAGAGCTCCCACCCACAGTCTGAGATGCATTGGCCTCGTTGCCAGTAATCAGGCCAAGCATCTTTTTGGATTTGATTAATAAGGTTAAAATAGGCTTTTGCCTGGTTCTTCCTTCCAGTGGATGAGGTAGGGTTATGTTAACAAGCATTCTAAGATGTCTGAGGTGAGATGGGTTGGGTGTATGACTGAGGACTCACATTTAAATGTACTTTCTGCTTCTGCCCCTCAGCCCCACATGGCCATTTTTCAGATGCCAAAAGAGGGCACCCTGACCTGGATAGCCCAGACTAGCCTGATCTCGTCAGATCTCGGAACCTAAGCTAGGACAGCCCTGGCTGGTCTTCGGATTGGAGACCTCCAAGGAATTCCAGGATTGTGACAAGGAGGCAGGCCATGGCAAACCACCTCGGAACGTCTCTTGCCTTGAAAACCCCACAGGGTTTCCATAAGTCAGCAGTGACTCAACAGCACTTTCCACCACCAAAAGAGTGCAGGGTGGATGGGAGGGAAGCCTGAAGCCTCTCCTCCTACCACATGGGCTGAGATGCAGAATGGAGGCAGAAAGCATGCTTAAAGGTGAGTCCTCAGCCCTGACCTGGATAGCCCAGGCAAGCCCGATCTCATCAGATCTTGGAATCTAAGCAGGGTCAACTCTGGCAAGTACTTGGATGGGAGGAGACCTCCTTGGAATACCAGCGGTTGGGAGGCAGGGGCAGGCTTTACTCAGCCTCCTCTCTGAATATCCTCCAGGGCCCCAGTAGGGGTCAGTCAGCAGAGGTCGTCCTGACTTCCAAGTGCACACACACATGCACATATGTAAAATACAACATACTAAAGGTGAGTCCTCAGTCACATGTCTGACACAAGTCAGGTTGGGGGTTTCCCAACTCAACTCACATCAGATATCTTGTGTAAGGTGTGAGATGTTATATGACAAAAAGAACCCTCGGTTATTATGAGGGAAATGGATGTCAGAAACCTAATTCTGGCCCAAGGCAGGAAGAAATTGCTTTGAAAACTTGAAGCAGGAGCTGTATCATGGTCTCTAGCAACTGACAACCTCAGCTTCTCGGTGCTCTGCCAGACCCTGACAGACAGTGCTTCTTTTGTTATGCAGACAAAACAGAACTGTGCATCTCAGCAATTGGCTTTAATTAAAAATGCCTAGGAGAAATGGGCTGATCCAGTGGGCTACGGCAAGGGCAGTTCAAAATGCAAGGAAGAGAGAGAGACCAGCAAAGCCAGCATACGAGCAACAAACCTCCTCCTCTCTCAGACCCACAGTGCAGTCCTAAGCAGAGTGACTCCTGTCCCAGCCCATTGATTTCATTGAGCTTTGACCAGAGTAACTCTGCATAGGGTTGTGCTGATAGAGACACCCACATGCTGGTATATAGTGATGGATTTTAAGCTGTTAGCCACCTGGGGAGCCAATTCAGCTGCGAAAAGAGATATAAATACATTAAATCTATATCTCTAGATATAGATGCTAAATAATATTATTATTCAGGAGGGAAGCTGCAGGATTTGTGCAGAAAATGAGAGCTGTGGGGGGCAGATAAAGTGAAAGAAGGAAGGAGAGACAGGAGGGAAAAGTCTTCCGTTGGATCTAAGGAACAGGAGGGAGCTGTGCGCTAATGGCAGAAATGGCCGATTTTCATGTCTTAATCAAAAATAACCAGCCAAATCTTTGACTTTTTGGCCTGCGGTGATAATGCAAAAGAACTATTTAGTAATAATTTCATAGCTTGAGCCACTTAACGCACATGTTCATTGAGATGAGCTATTTTCAGGCTGCGGTCTTTCAAGGACTGACTTCAGCCTACTCTTTTCGAAGTCAAGGTGAAATTCAATTACCACTTTGTCTGTTAAAGCCCTATCTCGTGTGAGTACTCAGCACATTGCCACATCAGTTGCGTGCAGAGTTGTGTATCAGGTAAATTTCATGGCAATCAATATCCCAATATAAAGGGAACTGAATGACTTTCTGTCCTAATTTGCCTGAAGTGCTTGCTTCTGAGGAAAAAAGGCAAGTCAAATTTTCTGCACAGAAATATCGGACTATAACTTCTTGAAGAGAACTACATACAACTGCATTGCACATGGCTCGTTTGGAACTAGGGTTGTCCCTGGTCACCTGAAGGGATGGGGGAGTAGGGTTGCCAGCTCCAGGCTGGAAAATTCCTGGACACTTGAGGTTGGAACCTGGGGAGGACAGAAACCTCAGTGGGGTACAATGCCATAGACTCTACCCTCCCAGGCATCCATTTTCTCCAAGGGACCTGCTCTCTGTAGTTTGGATCCCCTTGTCCCACCTGGAGGATGGCATCCCTGTTTGGAACATATATAAGCAAACTGTAGAGAATCCTGAGATCCATTTAAAATGATAATTAACTGACAGGAATCAATTTCAGCTGTAACGCTATACAAGCTCATTACATGAGGCAGCTTTGTCATAAATGTCTCTTTCTCCTCCTCTGGAATATGTTGTTCAAACAGAGTTCATTAAAATCATAAATCGTCTAAATTACATTAGCTGGTTATACCAGACAAGTAAGTGTTGTCACTCTGGCGCAAAAGTGCCTTTAAAATGTAATTAAGCACTAGCTACATGGCCACTGAAATTAAGCTTAGCATTGTTAGCTACAGTAGGGGTGTGTGTGTAACTCCCCCCCCCAATATACAATAACTTTTTCAATGGCTGAGTATCAGACTACACATAACATGAAAATACATCCTGACACATGAAACCCTTTTTAATGGAAAGCTGTTCCAGGCAATTTAGAGCAAGCTAAGCAAGGATAAAATAGGAGTGCTTTACCCTTTCCCTGCCCAACACTTTCCTAGAATTGCACGTGCACACACACACACAACTTCATTTTCCTGTGGGGTTCCAAATGCACATTTTTCTGCTCGGGGAAAAGTGACTGGGAGTGGCAATTTGGGTGATAAAACAGTGGGCAGGCAAAAGGCTGAATGCACCTCTCTCCCACTTCTTTCTTCGGAGTTTTGCCCACAGATGCAGCTTTTCATTAAAAAAGAAAGACTGACAGACCACCGTTAATGTGTTTGGTTGTAATGTATCAAACTGGTCCCACGTTGAACTAGTTGACCAACAGGCAGTCGAATCCGCAGTTGTCACGTTTTAGACACATTACAAAACTTCAGCTTGCAGAACAGCTGATCACTCATCGGCTTCCTTCAGACAATCTAGATCATTGTTTCTGACCTCCCTCCAGCTGAGATTATATGGTGCAAGGGGAGAAGCCTTCGGGACTTGAAATCAACACATGGGGATCCACAAGGACTTTGGTGGGCATCTCATTTCTGCCTTCCCCACTATGTCTTCTTTCCCTCCTATGGCAGCCCAGATAGACTCTCCCCTTCTGCTTCTTTTCCCCTTCTCACCAATCAGCCAACTACCGTTTCCTGCCCCCGCTTCAATTTTCTCTCTTACCCTACCCTGACAGCCTCTCCCTGAGAAAATTTGGTCTGAGTTGTGCAGTGGATTCTAGCACAGGAATGTGTACAGATGCATGGTAGCCTCCAGCACCGGGGCACTCCCAGTGGCATGGTGGCTGCCATCGTTGCAGGGCCAAGCCCCATGACATGGTAGCTGCTACTGCTGTGCAGCTGGGCTGGGCCCAGTGATTGCCACCACTGCAGGGCTGGGCCAGGCCCAGTGGTTCAGTAGCCATCACCACAGGACCTGCTTTCTTCTGTCCTCCCCACCCACTAACCAACCTGTCTTCTTCTGCCCCCATCGCTTCAGCTTTCCCTCTTTCCCTACCTCTGACAGCCTCTCCCCAGGAAAAGTCTGGCTGGGTTGCATGGAAGCTGGTGTTGGGCTGTGCAGTAGTTGGACCCAGTTGAGCAGTGAACTGTGCCATGCTGGGCTGTGCTGAGTTGTGTCGTGGCCACCACTTAGCTTGGCTGGACTGAGTTGTATGCTTATGGCCACCACCTGGCCAAGTTGTGTGGGTAATGAGTGGCCTGTAGTCACCACTGGGGCTGTCCCCAGCAAGTCCTCCTCCATCAGGGAACTTGATGGTTGACATGGGATGTTTCAGTCTCACAGCACACTCCTGCCTCCCTTCATGGCTTTATAGAAACTAAGGCTTGGCAGTATTGTTATGGTTACCTAGCAACCCCCAACAGCCACTGTGAGTTCCATGGGCATTCTTTTCTTAAAACCACAGGTATTGTTTCTATTATTTGGGGGGCTTTTAACCCCCCAAAGTACCTTCTTTTCAGATTTCAGATTTGTCTGCAAGTCTGGGACTTCCTTCAGGTTTATAGGAAATGCCCCCCCCCCAATCCTTTTCCCGCTCTGTCAATCATATCCTCTATGGAGAAGTTCAGAAACAAGATATATTGATGGGGGTGGAACATAATTGCTGCCCTGCCGGCTTCTGTGGCTCTTACAGTCTCTCTCTCTTGCTGTTCTCTCTTGCTTCTTTCTACTTTTCCTTTGTTCTCATGGGGCTCTGTCATGTGCTGTCAGAGTCTATTGGCCTGTTAAGTCCAGTGGAGGCTATTCAAACTTTCAGTGGCTCTAAAAATGAGTTGGTATTGTAAGATGACTACTGAGGGGGTTCTGTTATAGCCTGTAAGCTCACGTAATGTATTATGGACAACAAACCTATTGGTTTTTGTCAAGACTCGGGCATTTGACCAGCTGTACCTGTTGTACTTCCACCTGCTGCATTTTGACGATGTATTTCGCTTGCTTCCTGCACCCTGCCATTTGTTTAGCTTGCTCGCTGCTCCCTTATTGCTTGCCCTCGCCTGCCATTGCATTCCTGAGGTGGGAGTGAATGTCTGTAGTAATTTAGGGAGGCTGGCTTTGGTAACTCTCCTATGGGGCCTCAAGACATCCTTCACATAGGAAATGTCCTTGAAGTAAAGTCTGTGCCTGGCTAGATGTTGTCCATATATCTTTCATGGTCTTTGTAGCAATGTTGACGTGGGTGAATAGAATTTTGGGGTTGTACCTATGTGTTGCTTCCCCCCTTTGCACCTCAGTCCTAATAAAGCATTTGAACCCCCAGCATCTCAAATCTCTAAATAAACATTCAGTAAAGAAAGTGCATGTGGAGAGTGAGTTGACTGGGAACCTGACAGTTTTTGTTTGTTAAGCGACCTGGAGTAGTTCTTTGGGGAACCCATCCTGCGGCTGTCCTCTGTGGCTCCCATGGTCGCTCTCCCTACCTCTTTACCATGGTTTTTTTCCCCCTTTCCATCTCTACTTCTGCCTCCATGGTTCGGTGGACACATTAAAATTCCCTAATGGTTTCATGCAGTCATTGTGGCTGCATTTTAAAAAAATCATACCTGCATTTGAGAAGCCAATTTACTTAGGTCAACAAGACCCTTATCAGTTGATAAGAATGATGCTGATGCTTGCTGTATGCGAGAGAGAGAGAGAGAGAGAGAGAGAGAGAGAGAGAGAGCGAGCATTTGAATACCTGTATAACCTTCAGGGCCCCTGTGGAAGTGATAGGAGTACAAGAGCTTTTGCTGTCTAGAGGCTGTATGCGGTGACCCCACCAGAAGCCCACACATCTGCATCCCCTCTGAAGCTGCTGCTTTCCAGCAGGGTAAGAGGACTGCACCCCCAGAGCCTGATGGCATCTGGCAAGGAACAATGCAGTGACCCATAAAGACAATCCTGAAAAGCCACCAGGGGGCATCACAGCAATGTAGGGACCTTCAGGACCAAGATGAGCTCAGGAGGCAGACACTCTCATGGGACAGGGATCCCAGAGTCTGTCAAAACTCCTCAAGGATGTTTAAATACAGGCAGCCAGAGGCTGAGGAGGATGGTAGCAAGCTAGTGACTCTCCCCAAGTGGATGGAAGTGAGCAGGGCTGGCTCACCCACTAGGTGAGCTAGGCACTCGCCTAGGGTGCCGGGCCCAAAGGGGTGCCAAACTGCCCCCCACGAAAAGCCCCCGCCACCGCTGCCTCCCAGCCACCACCACCAGCAAAGAGTGCCCCGGCGGGGCTCAGGAGGCGGCCGGGGGAGAGAAGGCGGGAGCGGTGCTGCCAGCGAAGAGCACCCTGGCAGGCGCTCAAAGGCAAGCCGGTGCTCAGCTCAAAGGGAAGAGATGGGGGTTTAAACCCTGCCTCTTCCCTGGCTTTCCTGGGCACTCCACAGCTGTGGAGCATGCAGGCACTGGGAAGGAAGGGGCGGGGGTAACCGGGCGCTGTCTCACTGCTCGGGCCGCCGCCCCCTCCAGTTTCCAGGCCCCACCGGGAGGTTGGCATCCCTGGTGGGGTGGGCGCCACATGCTGGCCTGCCTAGGGCACCCAGACACCTGGAGCCAGCCCTGGGGGTGAGGAGAGGAAGCTAAGAAGAAATGGGGAGGAAGAGAACTGCAGTGAAGACAAATTCCCTCCCCCCCCGTTTGAAGTCTAAAGGGAGGGCATCAGCATCAGGACCAGCTCCCTGTGACGCTCCCCCCTTAAGGAGATTCTGCCACACCTTTTTCAAGCCACCTTTTCAAGATCATCTTCCAGCAATGTTGTCCTCCCAAATTCTTTACGTGGGGCCACGATATTCTGTGGTTTACTAGATACTAACTCCTAGATCTATTTAGGTAGAAAACTACCCCTTGGATCAACAAGAGTTTAGAAGGAAAAATTACCCCACCAATACTCAGATAAGCAGTCCCCTTTGCTGTTGGTCTACCAAAGGCACTTCTGTAGGCACTCATTGACTATCAACAACGGCTTTTCAAACCCTCCTTGCAACTGGCAAAAATTGATCTGTCAGGCCCCATCAGGCACTGACAGCTGCTGCTTTGTACAATTGCTTTGTTTATCTGAAATGTTACATGGTGATTTCCAGTATTTCTCAGTGGTCTTTAGAGAAGTAGATGGTGGAACAAACATATCACAAGCTTCCAGGCAGAGACATCTGTTCTAGGCTTTCTGCACTAACTCCAAAATTTCAACAGAGCCTTAGTTATGGGGTCTTGGGAATACATAAGTTTCCATCTGCAATTATTTTGAGAAAAAAACACCTGTGATTCCCAGATATTGCTTATTTTAAGGTACAGCCTTACAACAGTTCTATAGAGTATAATGAAGGTCTTCACTGTAGAACAGTTCCAGTAAAAATTATAGAATGAGCATCAAATGATTTGTGTTAACAGTCTGTTCTTTTTTTAAAAGAAATCTGACCATTCCTGGTCCAGCTAAGGGGAAAACAGACCTTATATCATGCCCAAGTTTTAATGGTGATAAAGAGGTTACACATAATGTTTATTCACTTCAGTCCATTAGAAATCATAGGGCAAATTAGGAAAAAATGTGTTTCAGTTCATGTTGATTAAGAAGATTGATTAGCCTATTATGTAATTATGGGAAGACAGGAGCTACATCACTATCAGAGTGCAGTGCCTTTCCAGAAGCAGAGAGGAGTAAGAAACGGAGACATGCTCAGGTTGAAGTTATGCACACTTAAATCCCACTGATTTCATTGAGGAAGGAGGCCAGCCCAAACCTCAGCCTTGGTGCTGGTGTGTCGCTGCTGATAGCATGGCATTGATGCCCCTCGCTGATATTCTGTACACACTCAACAGACAGGAAAAATCTACAAAGAAGAACTAACTTCAAGGACAGCATAGCAACTGCATCAGAGCCCATACCAACCAACTACAGCCCACCAATCATAGAGCAGCATTCTTAAGATGCCTCCATGTCAACCATATATGGAGGCAGCCAACCAGTGCATGCTGATGCCTGTGAACCTCCCTGATGTCAGCCCCTTGCTGCCCACATGCGGAACAGAGCAAATTAGGGAACAAGAACTGAAGGGTGGAACATGTTGCAAACAGTAGGAGCTCAGGAACAAACACATTCCAGGTGTACAGAAGCACATATAGCACCATTAGGTGCACTTAGGAAATTGACTACAGTGCCAGAGGCGGAAAGGTGTCCAAACTAGCCCAGTTTCTGCCTGCAGCATTGAGGTCTCCCAAACAGCCACCCCAGGTGCTTCCCTGCCCCCAGTGGGTTGTCTGCTCCTTCGCTTCCTCCCTCCGCCAGGGGGTGAGGGTAGGCCCTCTTCCTATTTCCTTTCCCGATCCTTCAGTGGCAGGCCAGGACAGCCTTTTCCAGGGCTGTTGTTGCCTCTCAATCTACCCCTCTTGGGAAGCATGGCACTGTAGTAAGGCACAGCCCTGGGCCCATTGAGGGTGGCATGGCTGGGGGTGGCTTCCCCCTAGTGTGGAGGGAAGGAGGAACAGGGTGGCAGCTTTTCTGTGGTGTAGGGGAGAGGAGGGCAGTGATGGCAGTTTTACTGTGATGCGAGGGGAGGAGGGTAGGCAGTGGCTTCCCTGCAACATGAGGGGGTTGGAGAAATCATTTGCTTGGGATGCCATTGCCAACAATCTTTTGATCAGCCATGGGAGCAGATTTGAGTCAGACTCATGGGCTACCATGGCAACTCTGAGCAATCACCCAACATGCCTCCATAGCTCACTTGGCAGAGGTGATCCCAGTAGATCACCAAAGACCTCTCCTGCAAGAGAACTGAGATCTTGGGGTGAGTGTGTGAAAGCTAAACAGTGTCAGCCTTGGTGAGGGTGTGTCTCCAGATACATGGGTGTATATTCAGGTTGTACTGGCATCTCTTGATTTTACACTGGCCCAGGACTTAATTGGTGTCCTAGCTATTCAGAGACAGGATTTAGGATTCCATGCAATTACCTCTCATGATGAAATCAATGGTATTTCAAAGTTAGCAGGCTGGGAAGAGTTTAGTGCCATCCAAGCCAGAAGCCTATTATGCATGGGTAGTTTCCCTTGCTTTCACTGTACATGTCCATTGGATTGTCATTGTCATTCTACATTGATTTCCCTCACTTCAGTGCTCAGTTTACTTTCTGGTTGCTGTTTCCCCAGGTTTTCTAAGAGTGCTTTTGTGCCAATTTCCCCCTAGTTTCACTTCCTAGCCAAAGGTAATTCAAAAGCATACAGATTCCTTTGGATTCCCCCCCACCCTTCTGCTGTTCCTCAAAGGTTACTCCTCTGCCCACGTAGAGATTGTTCTGCCCACTCTGCACCTTCCACCATTCTTCCCCCTTCATCAGTGTACAAGATCCATTTCCCCCTTATTGTTTTAATTTTTTTTTTGACAAGCAGCATGAGTCTAGCGATATGAGACTATTGCTAGTTTCAAATTGCTGAACTAAAAAAATTAAAATGGGGGGAGTTTAAAAGGAGCTCTGTGAGGTTTATTTCCCTGCTAGTATTGACTTAAAGGGGGATTGGAGAAGAAGCAAATGGCAGTGTCCCCAGTGCAAAAAAAAAGGGGAGGATTTCAGTGCTGCATGCAGACAAAATAAAGAGGGGGGGATCATCAGTGCAGAATAAAATTGACATGAGATGTAAAGAGAGAGAGAGAGAGACTGGGATGGAAAGCCTAAAGCTTTGAAAACAATGTTTCCCTTTAATGCTTTAGGGTTTTTTTTGGGGGGGCGAACAATTTTGGTAGTCTCCGGAAGCTTAACATTAAAATGGCAGCTGAGCCACATGGACCTTCTGCAAACTGCCAAACTTAAGAATTGCTTGGGATTGTTCTTTTTGGTGGATAGAACATAATCAGTACATGACAGGCTTTAAAAAACTGCCAAGATGTGTGCAAGACCAAATTAGAGAGTCACAAAAAGAAAACAAAGCAAATTTGCAAGGAAAGGCAGAAAATTAGCATTACTATGCAAAAATACCCCCCATTTTTTTTCCAGTTTAGTGGCACCAGATTAAAAGAGCTGCCAGAGGACTCCTTCTCCATACAAATTGCAGCCCTGTGCAAAGCATGGTGGAGTTGCAGCCAACTTTGCACAGGTGTGTGCGCTCAAACACACACGTTTCCAATGATCACAGCTGGCAATGCTTGTGTCAGTGGGTTCTACTGTGCATTCTGTACAGTCAACATGTTCCCCTGTATTATGAAATTGTGTGACTCTTTCCCATTTTTCACCGTGACCGATAACACAGCAGAGAATCCTGTAGTAGGCAATATGGAACAGGGGGCTTTGCAGCTGCTTCTCAGGTTTTTTTTAAAAAAGTCTGGTCAATTTCAACATCGTTTTTTTCCCCTTTGCCTACTTTCTGTTCCCTTTTATTCAATGAACTGACACTAAAGTGCATGCACGAAGCCTGAACCAGAAGGGTTTAAATGGAAGGTGCTTTCTGATGCTATTGTGCAACTGCCATAGGGCAATTGTGTATTTTTTTTTAAATTGGACTCCACCTCCCACACGTCACAAGTGATGTTCCACACTGATTTAGAAAAGCATGTTTTTAAAATAGTAGCTGCAGAATAAAAAAGGAAAAAGAATGGTGTGTAAGGCAGGCACAGAATCCTAAATTGAGATTAAAGGTCTACTGCTCTGAAAATCTGAAGTAAGATGTCTGTGTGTAATGGTCCAGAGTTACACTCTTTTAAGCCCATTGACTTCAATGGACTTAGAAAAGTATAACACTGCTTTGTTTGGCACTGTTATCTCCTTTATTTTATACTTGCCTTAAACTTTAGATGTACTGTGGATCCAGCTGTAGAGCTACCATATCTCCTATCCTCATGCAGTAAAGGGAGGGGGGGTTACAGGAAAGAAGGATAACCATGTTTTGAGAAATTGCTTGGTCACTGTTATAAAGATCAGCAACAGGAAAGCTGTGTGCTCAAAGCCAATGGCTTGTTACATAAGCAGAGCCTTTGCACTTGTTGACTGCAGCTGTGAGAGTCCTTCAGAGTTGATGAATTATTCCTCCATCTTTTTCCTTTTGTTTAGGAATGATTGGGAAACCTTCCTTGTCATCTGGCTTTTCAGATTTCTCCCTAGATAGATTTTCCTTTGAATGTCTGTTCTTTTTATTTTAAGAAGTTCTGTATTTTAAAGATGTTTTGCTGTGTTTTATATTTTAAATGATTATTATATTTATCTTTTCTTGTCACAAGCCATTTTGAACATGTTGGGAAAGTGGCATATAACATTAATTTAAAGAAAAAAGGGAAAGGGGAAAAAATTGATGGGAAATTGATGTGGCAATGAGGGATCCTTCTTTTTTTTTCTATCGGGGGACTGAATGATTGCTTCTGCTCAAGTGGTTTAGCGAGGAATTCATTATATCTATCTATTGCCAGCCAAGTTAAGTACTCTTTAACTCCACTGATTTTCCATGGAAATCAATGGGACTTAAGAAGAGTGTTTAACTTTGGTCAATACAGATTGATGCCTCTAATAAAACTTTTTTTAAAAAAAAATGGCACTGTGAGCAGAGCAGGGACATCCTGGAGAAGATGGGAAAAAATGCTTCAGCTTCCATTTTTTAGATTTGTGTTGCAGAAAGGTTATTGTGTGACTTTGGGGTGTGTGTGTGAGACTGAAGAAACTAGAAGAAAAGGAGAACTTTGGGGTGTATTGTGTGTTTTTGAAAAGATTCATTCATTCATACCATACCTGTGTTCAGGCTGTGGATATTTTTACTGTTATTATTATTGTTATTATTATTATTATTGCTGCTGTGCAGGTTTCTGCTGTGCAGGTTTCCTACACATTCTTCAACAACACCCTAACACCACCAACTAACACAAAGCCTACGAAAGCAGAACACATGGCAGTCATCAGCCTTAGCACACTAACATTGCAGTTCTAAGCAAACTTGTACACTTCTAAGCCCAGTGAAGTCACTGTTCTTAGATGAACATACTGTCTAGGATTGCGCTGTCATTTTTCAAAATCTGAACCACAGTGAAGAGTCAGAGGGGGTATTTGCCAATACCAAAAGCAGCCCCCTTCCCAAAGCAAGAAGAAGAACAGGTTTTTATATGCCTCTTTTATTTACCTTAAGGAGTCTCAGAGTGGTTTACATGACCTTCCCTTCCCACGACAGGCACCTTGTGAGGTAGGTGGAAGTGATGTCATGCTTCTCTAGAAATTGCCAGAAACTGTGGTATTCTTACAGAAGTTTGATGGCGCTTCTGGGTTTCCCCTGGAAGTGATGCCATGCTGCCAGCCTAAAGCCATTTTTTAAAATTCTTCTCTTGCCAGTGGCAGTAGGAAATAAGAGGCAGGGGTGGGGAATCCCGCTGCCCCCACCAGGAGACTAGAAACCTTGATTAATTGTCATTTGCACCTTTCCTTGTCGGAATTCAAGGAGGCATACATGGTTGCTCCCTTCTAGTTTAACCTCAACCCTTTGAGATAGGTTAGGCAGGGGGAAATAGACTGGCCGAAGGTGATTAAGAATGGATCCTTCCCCCCAATTTCTCTTCCTTGCACAAGTTTTGTGTGCTGGTGCTGGCACATTATATTGGCACATAACAATGCTGGACTTGACCATCTCCTGATGCCAGTTCATTTGTAATATTTATGTAGGCACAGTACAGGTTGCGGCCTATTTCTCTACACAACCGTTCAGAGCCTCTGATGGTGTGTTTCTGAAATCTTGTTTAATAAATTAAATATGACTTCTTTTATGGGAAGATTTAACATTGCTGATTGCTGCTAAAGAGTAATTTGTAAATAACCAGTTGCCTGTTGGCCTTCTAGTAAGACCCTGTAAAGCAGTTTGTGTGGAAACTGCTGATTTCTGTGTAAATGGAGAAAGGAGATCTCTTGAGAACTAAAAGCTGCGTATGAAAGATTTATTTCCAGGCCTTGCTACATCCAGTCTTATGTGTATTGTATGTTGAATATTTAGTGGAAACCCCTCTGTGGAGGAGAACTCCTGCCTCCTGCATTTAAAACAACTTAATAAAGATATCTCTTAGTGGATGGTTACTCATTGGGGTAGTCAAAGAGATTTGGATAATGCTTCAGCCTACAGCTGCCTTACAGTGTGAGCAGGTCACATCATTTACACTGTTATGGCAGAAGCACAGGTGGATACATCAGCAGCTAAAGTGGGGTTGCCAACTTTGGCTGGAGGAATTCCTGGAGATTTGGAGGCAGTGCCTGGGGAGAGTGGAGTTCGGAGAGGGAGATCAGCAGGGGTGTAATTCCACAGTGTCTACCCTTTGAAGTTGTCGTTTCCTGCAAGGGAACTTATCTCTATAGTCTGGAGATAATTTATAATTCTGGGAGAACTCCAGGCTCCACCTGGAGGTTGGCAACCCTAATAAATGTTATAGTTGGGAAAGGGCCATCGTGCTGTTCCCCACTAACCTCAATAACCAAACAGCCCCACTGTTTTTCATTGACCAGGGCGCCAGCTTCTCCTCAGTGGGCAACGAAGCTGAAAACTCACTCAAAGGGAAGGCCGAGGTCCTGGGATCATCCCTGCCGGCAGTTGCCCCAGGAGACAGGGTAAGCCTTCTTATCCTGGACAAAAGCCCTGCCTTCTTCCTCAGACTTTGAACACCTGAGTCTAGAAATAGCCACAGTCCTGAGGTTTCTGTAACTGACCTCTCAAGGCCAAGACATAGCTGAGGAAATGCTTGGGCACCATCTTAGAAGCCATGAGGGATACCCAGCAAAAGACTTTAAGCCAGGGGTCTTTTTGTAGAAAAACAGCTGCAGGAGCTCATTAGCATATGGTATGCTAATGAGCTTATTAGGCTATTAACATATGCCACCACCCCCTGACATCACCGGAAGTGATGTCAGAAGGGGAAGCAAAAGGGGGGGAGGCATCTTCAAAAGCCTCCCCTTCCCTTCCCCAGCCGGTCTGGGTGGGGGAGCTAAGAGAGAAAGGGTTTAAAGTTTAAACTCCTTCTCATGAGAGTTGAGCCACAGAAGGAGGAAAGAGGGAAGGAAAGAGAGAGAGTAGAGAGAAAGGAAAGAAGGAAGGAAAGAGGGAGAGAAAGAGAAGGAAAGGGGAGGGAAAGAAAGAGAGGGAAGAAGGAGGGAAACAGGGAAAGGAGGAAAAAAGAGAAGAGAAGAAGGTTGGAAAGAAAGAAAGAGAGAAGAGAAGAAGGAGGGAAAGAGGAAAAAGAGATAAGGAAAGGAGGGAATGAAAGAAATTCAGCGGCAATTTGGCCCCATTATATCCTATGGGCCATTGAAGTCAATGGTGAAAACATAGGGTATATTCTGGGGGCTGGAGTGGAGTTTGAGGGGAGTTTGAGGGAGAGGCTCCAAACTCACAGGATAGCTGATGGCGCCTCTCCCCAAGATACCCGCCAAGTTTCAAGAACATTGGACCAGGGGGTCCAATTCTATGGGCCCCCAAACAGGTTGCCCCTATTCCCTCCATTGTTCTCTATGGTGGGAAAAAAGTTACCCACCATCTAGTCCTGAATTGAGACTTAAAAAAAAATGTGGTGGTTATGTATATGCCCACCCAGTGGCTGCTACTACCTCAGCGCTAGGGGAGTAGAGCTGATTCTGGGCTCTTGTACGAAGCCAGTATGGTGTGATGATTAGTATGTTAGACAAGGACCTGAGAGACCCAAGTGCAAATCCTCACTCATAAGAACATAAGAGAAGCTGATGTTGGATCAGGCCAATGGCCCATCCAGTCCAACATTCTGTCACACAGTGGCGAAAAATACCAGGTGCCATCAGGAGGTCCAGCAGTGGGGCCAGGACACTCGAAGCCCTCCCACTATTGCCCCCCAAAGCACCAAGAACACAGTGCATTATTTGCCCCAGACTGAGAGTTCCTATCTATACCTTGTGGCTAATAGCAACTGATAGACTCTGCTCCATATGTTTATCTAATTCCCGTTTAAAGCTGTCCATGCTTGTAGCCGCCACCACCTCCTGTGGCAGTGAATTCCATGTGTTAATCACTCAAAGATGATTGGATAGCCTTGGGCCAATCACTCACTCTCAGCATAATCTACCTCACAGGGTTATTGTAGGAGATAAAATGGGAAAATGATGTGCCCCACCCTGAGCTCCTTAGAGGGAGCACAGGATAAAAATATGCTTGATAGACAGTTTCTAATGCAGTAAATTGCCTACTGCTTCTGATGGGAAGCAGGTGCATAATGTAGCCAAGAGAATGGGCTACAGCCCTACAGTATATCCTGGTTCAAATTTCCCCTCTGCCACAAAATCTCTAGGTGGCCTTAGGGAGACCACTCTCTTCTAGCACTACCTACAAAATGGGACCATAAACCTGCCTATCTTACAGGGATCCTCCCAAGATGGTACATATAAAACAATGTGAGCCCTAAAAGCATTGTATGATCATTGTGAAATAAAACAGGATTAAGTTACTAACCTAAAAATTGGGTGGAGGGGCATTCCATATGAAATGTAGTTGGGGGAAAAAACATAGAACTAAGGTAATAGGAGAAAAATACAAGAATTAATAGAAAAAGAAGGCAGAATGTAATCCCCCCCAAAGGAATGTATGAAGAGGGTTTAGAGAACACAAAAAGATAAGAAATAAATAAACCAATTTGCATTTGGGAATTTTTTTAAAGCATGTTTTCCACATGAAGCAGTACAGTTGCTATTTTGAGGGCCAGGAACAGACATTTCAGCATTTCAGCTTTTTTTTTTTGTTTTAGTCTCATGCAGTCTGTTATTTGCAAGGGTGTTTTCAGGCGAATTATTAAATGCCTCCATCACATGTGATGATCCATCTTATATGGAGAATCCCGATAGCCCCTGACAATTCTTTGTCATGGGCTGCCTAGAAGGAGAGAAAGCCTTTCCTCATTAGAAAAAATAGATGTAAAAATATCTCACCGTACCCTTGAAGTCCTCCTTGTTACGTGCAAATGCTGTCTTCAGCAATTCAGCAGGAAAGTATCTGCTCAGCAGCATTAGTCATAGGTGACTAGGAAGACAAAAGAAAGGACTTCCTGTGGGAAATCTAAGGGGCTCTCTCTTTTTTTATGTAACTGTTCAAAAATGTACAAGGAAAGGTAGCTTTTGACATAATGGATGTTATAGTACAGGTGCAAAGGACCTGATGGAGACGTTTTTTGTTATTTTATTTTTTTTAGACGGAGTGTCAAAGCTTTGTCATTAGTGTACCTGTGAAGTTCTGTTCCTTTAAAATGGTCAGTTAAAGGTAACGCCGCTGTAAGGTCAGTGGTAGAGAAGAGAGATCCAGGTGGACAGCCGTGTTGTTGTAATGCAGTAGAAGAAAGTTTCTGAGTCCAGTGGCACCTTTAAGTTTTATTCAAGGTATGAGCTTTCGTGTGCACGCACACTTCTTCAGATACAATGAAATGAAAATAGAAATAGCAGTCATACGTATAGAGGGTAGAGAAGACAGAAACTGGTCTAGGACCATCCAGTATGATATTAATAAAGTAATATATGGATTAAATCCAGCCAAATGGAACTCATACAACCTTTTTTGTGCCTTCCTGAACCAGGTATAGAATACTCAGCGTGAATTATGAGCTGCTTGTGTGAGGGGCAATATGAATAGGCCTTACTCACATGGAATTCAATCCTGTTAATATTTTTGATGGTGAAGGTGGAAGTGATTTTTGCCAATTCCCCCACACTCACCTGCAGTGGACTCCAGTTCCCCTTTTTTGCTGTTCTTGTGAGTCCTTTGTACCCAGGAGCAGCATTCCATGGCCATCGTGGGCTGCACCGTGAGGGGGGAAGGTAAGACAGTCATGCTCTAGTAAGAGAAACTGTTATGCTAGCAGATGTTTTTTTGTAGGAGCCAAGCCAAGATCTGTCCATTGTGGTAGGAAAAGTGGCAGATAGATCATAGGTATAGCATAGGACCTGATGCACATTAAAAGGTCTATGTGTCGTGGGTGAAAGTGCTTGAGTCTGAGTTTTGCTTCTGTGGCCCATGTTAATGCAACACCTGGCTAGATAAAGTCTGTGCAGTGAGGTATGGAGTCACGCAGAAACTAGTAGTAAGTGGTGATCAGGGAAAAATAAGGATCCATGCTGGACCGGATTGCAACCTAAAAGATAATCCAAGGTAAGTCAAAGCAGCTGGGTTGAAGTTCTGCACATTTTGATCCATCCATCCATCCACCCATCCACCCATCCATCCTGTTCTTCCACCAGAGCAATCAGATTGACACACATGGTTCTCCCCTTCTCCATTTTAGCATCACACCAACCCTGTGTAGAGGGCTGAGCTGGGATTGGCCCAAGGTCACCCAGAGAACTTCATGACAAGATATCAGTTCCATTTAGGGGTTCTTAAAAAGGACTTGCATGAAGATGAAATCCACACAGAAACATGTGGTCAGGTTAAGTTGCAGCCTGATCCTATGCAGAGTTAGGTGTCTCTGACAGCCGCTGGGCAATTAGGAAGGCTACTCTTTGATTCACTGCAAGGCCTCATCAACAAAGCTGCTCTTTACTGTAGGTTTCCACCAGCAGATTCCTTTGTCTCACTTGTACAAAGGAAGCCATGGTCAGTGAATCCAGACCAGTAAAATCATTTTCACCCTAACCACATTACAAATCAACAGGGCAGGAGGACTGAGAGTCCTGTCAGTCTCATTGAATCAAGATCTGTTGATAAGGTTGTATCATGATGTTGGGTTTTTTCCTTGCCATCTTAGGAGCAGGTGAGCAAGGTAGCCTTCGGTAGGCATAGCTCCTCCAAAAAAATATCTGGTTATGTGATTAAAGCCGAGACTAGATTACATTTGGATTCAGGACTGAGAGGTAGGGTTGCCAGACACCCCACTGGAAGGCAGGGATCCTTCACCACCAGGCCCAGACCACCATCCCCAGCAGCCACCAACCAGCTGGTTGGTAGTGGTGACATACCAGAAGAAAGAGGAAGGCCCAGACCACGTCACTGATGCCACACAGGAAGTGACGTCATCATGCCTGCGATGTCTGGGAGATGCTCTGGTATTTGAGAAAAAACTTCTATGCTAGAAGCGTTTTTTAACATAGAGTTTTAACATAGAGTTTTTGTCCAAATATTCGAGAGTCACCCAGGGGAGGGGGTTAGAGGGAGAGGCTCCAAACTCACAGGGTAGCTGTTGGAGCCTCTCCCCAAGATACCCATCAAGTTTCAAGAACATTGGATCAGGGGGTCCAATTCTATGGGCCCCTAAACAGGTTGCCCCTATTCCCTCCATTGTTCTCTATGGATATACCCTATGTTTTCACCATTGACTTCAATGGCCCATAGGATATAATGGGGCCAAATTGCTGCCAAATTTCTTTCATTCCCTCCTTTCCTTCTCTCTTTTCCTCTTGCCCTCCTTCTTCCCTCTCTTTCTTTCCCTCCTTCTTTCCTTCTCGTTCTTTCCCTTTTTCCTTCCTTCTTTCCTTCTCTCTACTCTCTCTCTTTCCTTCCCTCTTTCCTCCTTCTGTGGCCCAACTCTCATGAGAAGGAGTTTAAACTTTAAACCCCTTCTCTCTTAGCTCCCCCACCCAGGCCAGCTGGGGAAGGGAAGGGGAGGCTTTTGAAGATGCCTTCCCCTTTTTGCTTCTCCTTCTGACATCACTTCCGGTGACGTCAGGGGGCGTGGCATATGCTAATAGCCTAATAGCTCATTAGCATACCATATGCTAATGAGCTCCTGCAGCTGTTTTTCTACAAAAAGACCCCTGAAGAGAGGTATGAAACAATGCATGAGTTTAGAGGGTATGGTGGGAAGAAACTGCCAAATCTCCAGTCCTCTTTTGGAAGATGGGTAATGTGGATTTTGGAGCTTACTCAAAGCAGCATCCGCAGCCCTGGTCAGTGTCACATGGCAAGCCTAGCCATGTCCAGCGGCCCAAGCAAATATCAGTCTGCTTCATGTACAGCCAAAGGACAACATGAATGTATTTGGTTGTGATTCTTTAATTGCTTTGTGGGTATAATTAGAAGTATTATGATGTCCTTCCAAATTTCCTCACAGCTGCTGTGCAGAAAACCTTAACTTTTTTTTTTTATGAAAGAAGAAAATAGGCCAGGATATTCTTCCCTCACACCCAAACTCAAAGTTAACCCCTTGTAATGTACCACATGAGTAACTTATTTAATTGTAAAGCTCTCTAAAGCTTAGTTAAAAGCCTGGACTCAGGGGAATTATACCCATTTGCACTTACGAATGGAATCAGCCATGCGCAAAATCAAACAGGTGTGGCATCTTACAGCTGGGCAAATGTGAACATCTTGTGTGCCATCAACTCATCCACGTTATAGAGAACATCTTAATATTTTAAACATGAAATCAGTTGTTAATATCGTACAGTGGAAATTCCTTTCAGGATTAAGACTTGGGCATTGATCTAAACACTTTGGGCTGCCATTCCAATTTTAGCACAAAGCACAAGAAAAGTCCCAGTGGTGGAGGTCACACTCCCCTCTGCACATATCTGTAAGGATAGCAAGAAGAAATACCAACCTGGTAGCTTAGAGCCACCTATGTCAGTCTGGCCACAAAGAGAAGACTCACGGTCTGTAATCTCTTTGGGATCATTTGATTGCCCCATTGTCAAGGAGGTGACAGGTTAGGGCAAGAGCAAAACACAAATTGCTGGGGAGTGAATCCTGAATGCCCGGGGTAACGAGCCACCACCAGCCCCTCTAAGATGCTGACCCTCAGCTGAGAGACTGAAGGACCAAGTCTCCAGACCTACTGAGTGTTAATCAAGAAGTTTATTAGATCTCCCCCACCCTACCCACCTATTCTATTCACCTGTGCCACTTACAGGTACTTTTTAATGTACTGAGTGATGGGAATTTTTGCACCTTGCTAAAAATTAGTGTATATCAGCACGCATACAAAGGTCAAAGCTTTCTGAGAGCACTTCAACTGTATTATTGCCATCTTGTGACTTATGTATGGATTTGAGTTTTAGTCTTTCATTATATTATGTTTTAATCCTTTAAATTATTATATTTGTGGGGTGAGCCACCCAGAGCCTGCTTGCAGGGTATGGCAGGGTACAAATATAATAAAATAAATAAGTTGGCCCTGCAAAGTAGGGCACTTGCAAGTTGAGTTCCTTGGTAGCTACAGCCAAAATAGGCCAAGATCAAAGCCCCAAAATCCAAATAACACCACAGGGATATAATTAATAGGGTTTATTAAAAGAATTGTGCATAAGAACAGTATTAAAACGGGGAAGAAAATAATGAAACTCAATAGGTAACCTAGGCTTTAGTCCTCTGACCTAGATGTTAGCTGGTCAGACCTGAAGGTACAGAGCCCAGATAGAATTTTAAAGCCAGAGGTCCAAAAGGCAGGTATTCCGGCCACACAAGGCACAACTTGAAGTCAAAAGAATGGCTCAAGAATCAAGGAAGGATCAAGATCAAACACAAAAATTAATGGTCTTGCTTTATGCCCAACTACCTCTAGCTGGTCTGATCCTGGTTGGCCCATCAGGCTTGTTGCTAAGACATGTGTGACCATATACCTCTGCAGCTAACCTCTACTCACAGTCAGGCAACTTTCTCATGCTCAGGGTTCTTTGCACTAATGAGATGGAATGTAAGTGTGAAACTCCCTCTTGGTCTCTGACCTTGAGGCTCCCAATCCATGATCTCACTTGAACCTGTGTCCGTCTCCATCTCATCCTTACCTCTCTCTCTCTGCAAGTCATTGTGACCTTAAATTCCCAGAGAAGGGCCTTCAGTAACTTAACCAGGCCCAGAAGCCTGAACCAAGCTTTTGAAAGGCCAACAAACAGCTAAGCAAAGCCAGTGTCTTGACACCCATCTCAAAAATAAATGGCCTTAAGGCAAATCTAAGTGTGACATCAAACCTAGGATTGCTACCACCAACTCAACCCCACTCTGAACTCCCCTCCATTTACACATTATTTGCCGCTATGATGATGTTGCGGGGTGCGTGTCTTAACGGTTCAAGCCCCCAAACCTTTCTAGGACTTCCCAGCCACCAGTCTCTTACCTGCTTGCACTGCAGATCCAGCAGAGGAACTCTTATAGTAACCACACAAAGGCAGTCCAGTGGTACACTATATACAAGAGTTTTATTCACAGTATTCACAAGCAAAGTGCTACGCCAGGCATCCAATATACAGAAGGAGAAAATATGGCAGTAGTACAAAGACTTATATAGAAACCTCCACCAATCAGTGGACTGCTGAGTCACAGTGACTGCACACTGTTCAGTGCCAGGCAGAACATGTTGGGACTTGTCCTCTGAGTACATCAGCTGACACTAGCTGACAGGTAGCTGTCATCCTAGATCCTAATGATCTAGCTACTGGAGATTAACATACAACAGATGATGTGATGTGATGTTGTATCATGTCATTTCCCCCCATTGGAAAGATTGACTGGGTCCACGTCACACTTGAGCAATCATTCACCTGCTAGACTGCCTTACTGGACAGCAGGGGTGGCCAAACTGTGGCTCGGGAGCCTCATGCAGTTCTTTCACACATATTGGGTGCATTCAGACAGCGTGCTGGGAGTGGTGTAAATTGCTCTGGTCCAATGTGGTTTTTTTTAACCTGGAGAATCGTGATCACACTCACCTCCTTGTTCCGGATTGCTGCGCAGCCACATCGCTCCCTACCATTCACATGTGGAAGCGTGCATCGGTGGGGTTTTTCCCCCTCTCAGTTTGAGCATGCGCACAGGCAGCCATCTCTAGAACTAAAATTTTCACATGTGCGCAGAACAGCGATTTCCACACTTCTCTTTAAACTTTAAATGAACACTTTAAATGAAACTTTTACCCCGAAACTGGCCTCCATGAGATCCTGAACTCGTCTAAGTGCTAAAACTAGGCACCATTTAAACTTTGCTTTTATTAACTTAGGAGCGGAGCTTCACCCATGCGCACACCGCCAGGGCATAAAAAAAATGGCGGCAGCTTTCCAGAGGGGAGGGGGTTGAAGCACCTGGAAGTGGTTCCTCCAAGGAGCTATCAGACGACAGAAAAGTGCAGCTAGAACTGGAGAATCAGGAAAACACCACTTGGGTAAGTGGTACCAAAATACTCCATTTTAAAGGGGTTTGATCCGGAAAGTGACGGCTGGGGACGGTGTGCAGATGTTGGGTGTGTGAACACGGATATAAAATCTGTTACTGAAGTGTGCCGAAAGCGGACTAAATGGCCCATCTGAATGCACCCACTGTGTGGCTCCCGGCAGGGCAGCTGAGGAATCAGTAGCAATCAAATATCATTGGACAAGTAAATATCATTATCAATATCTGCTTTTACCACTTTTGTTATTGTTTTTGGCAATCTCATTTAATGTTAATAAAAACCAAATGTGCATATTTCCCAGTAAAAACATGTAATATTTGTCCATGTCTTCCAGCTCTCAAACATCTGGCGCTTATTCTATGTGGCTCTTACATTAAGCAAGTTTGGCCATCCCTGCCGGACAGTGTACTTATCTAACAATGTGTGGATGCAAAATAGTAGATGCAGCTGTCACTATGGAAAAGGATGGATGTGAAGATGTTAATGAAATGTGAATACAAAATAGTTAATTGTCATGATGTGATATATTTCATAACTACACGCTCTGGAAAGAGGAGGAATTTGACTCAGGATTGACATTTTTGGCAGTGACCTTTCATTAATCACCATCAGGTTCCAGGCTTAGTTACATGAATGAATGTGGTATTTATTTTATTTTTATTTACTTAATTTATAGACTTCATTTCTCACTGTGCCTCAAAGTGGATTACAAAATATAAGAACAATTAATCCGACAACATAAAACATCCAATAAACAATGCCAATAGAACTTGGATTACAGAATTAGAAATCAATGTAAACAGAAAGCTATTTAAGGCATGACATACTACGAACAATGCAGAAAGTGGATGACAAAGCCAGAACACAGTGCAGTAAACACTAGATGATACATACAGTAAGCATTATAAGAGACTACAATCCTATTCCCTTACTAAAGCACTGTCTTAGATTGTTCCATTACATTGCAATTCTAATCCTTTTACAAAAATGCCCTCCAGAATATTTCCATTTTGCGCATTCTGCAGAATGACAGAAATATTGGGACCCTTCCTTACCTCTTCAGGCTGGCCATTCTACAAATTGGGAGTCACAATAGAAGTATAGAGGTGAGAGTGTTGAACTTGGAGTGAGAACTGGATTCAAATCTAGCCATAGTTATGGGAGTCTTTGGGCAAACCACTATCTCCATACTATGTTTATTTACTTATTTATTTGTTCAATTTATTTATTTATTTTAATAATTTATTTATGAAATTTGTCATTTTATACAGCCACATATTTGACACTTTCTTTATATTTTCAGAGTATTTTACGTAAAGTTATTTTCCCACCATTTATACACTCTTAACCATCTTTTTTGGAATAGGGTTTCATCTTTCCCATGAATTAACATAATTAATTTGTCAATTTCTGCGGTGTCCAGCAGTTTCAAAGCTATTTCCTGTCTAGAGGGTAGTCTCTCATTTTTCCAATATTGGGCTAATAATATTCTTGATGATGTTAGGATATAAGTTAACAAGTATCTTTCTTCTGGCTCATAACAATCTGGAATTATATTTAGTAAATATATTTCAGGTAGTAAGCTAAGATTAACATTCAATATTTCTAATATTATCTTTTTTACAGATCTCCAAAATTTTTCCTTTTTTTCACATTTCCACCACATATGAAAAAAGGATCCTATGTTATTTTTACATTTCCAACAATTTTTAGAGATTGTAACCGAACATCTAGCAATTTTGTCAGGTGACCAGTACCACCTATGAAACATTTTATAAATATTTTCTTTAAATGATGTTGACATAAGAAATCTCATTATTTCCCATATTTTAGCCCACTCATAAATGTCAATATTATAACCAATATCGTGCATCCATGTTACCATAGAGGATTTAACAATCTCATCCTGCATATAGTTCTCCAACAGAAACTTATATATCTTTTGAATTAATTTATCACTGGATGAAAGCCAGATTTTATTGAATTCATTGTTTGATACATAGAAGCCTAAGCTTCTGACTTTACTATATACAGATTTTAATTGCGTGTTTTCCCACCAAGTCATTTATGTTTAATGATTGTAACTTTTCTAGACTTTTTAGTTCATTATTTTTATCTAGTGGATTTTCATATGGCATTTTCTTGTTTTCAGATAATAAGATGGGTTTGATAAATGCTTCTAGGATGGATACCCATCTGGGGGTTTTCATGTAATAATTTTCTTTTAGATTTTGCCAACATTTTATCAGTGCGCTTCTCAAAATACGCTGATGAAAGTTGGAATGTATTTTTTCTTTATTGTACCAAATATAAGCATGCCATCCCATGCTGAGATCATGCCCTTCCAGATTTAATGTTCTTGTATCTTCTAGTATTATCCATTCTTTTATCCACATTGTCGCTGCAGCTTGATAATACAACTCCCAATTAGATAACCCAAATCTGCCTCTTTCTTTTTTATCCTGTAATGATTTCCATTTGATTTGTGCTTTTTGGGGGTACCAAATAAATTTTCTAATAATTTTATCAAGCTCCACAAATTGATGTTTTTCTTTAAGATTTGTATATTTTGGGCTAGAAATAAAAAGTGAGACAATATATTCATTTTTATAGTCGCTATTCTGCCCAATAATGAGAGCTGAATATCTTTCCACTTCAGTAGATTTCTTTTAATTTCTTCTATAAGTTTTTTATAATTGTTTTCCATTACAGCACTGTTTGTCATTGTTATACCTAAATAATCTATTTTATCTGTAATTTCTATTTTTGAAACATTATAGATCTCCTGCTTTGCTTCTTGGGAACAGTTTTTTGTTAATATTTTTGTTTTTTTATGTTTATTTTAAGTCCAGCTGCGTCCCCATATTTTTGGATTGTATCCAGTAGTAATGAGATGGATGATAAGGGGTCTTCTAGTATAAAAACTAGGTCATCGGCAAATGCTTGTAGCTTAAACTCCTCCCCTTTTACTTTCAATCCTCTTATCTGTTCACTAGCTCTCACCATATCATTTAATGATTCTAATGTGAAAATAAATAATAGTGGGGATAAGGGACATCCTTGTCTTGTTCCCTTTTGTATCTCTATATTCTCCGCCATGTCCCCATTGATCATAACTTTTGCATATTGTTTCTTATATATTACTGCTATCATAGAGAGAAAACTTGATCCACAGTCCCAGACTTCCAGCTTTTGGATCATAAATTCCCAAGAGACGTTATCAAATGCCTTTCAGCATCCAGAAAAACTAAAGCTAGTTGTTTCTCCGAGTGTATTTCATAATATTCTAAAACATTAATAATGGTTCTTATATTATTTTTAATCTGCCTTTTTGGGAGAAAACCCACTTGATCTTGATGAATTATTTTGTGATAGTACTTTTTAAAATCTTGATGCAAGTATATTTGCAAAAATTTTCTAGTCAGCATTCAACAATGAAATGGGGTGATAGCTTTTTATCTCTTTTTCATCTGTTTTTGGTTTGTGAATTAATGTAATGAGGGCTTCATTCCATGAGCTTGGAATCTTTCCTTCTTTAATTATATTTTGTAGTAAGTCTTTAAATGGTATAAATATCTGCTCCTCAAATCTTGGTAATTTTCTACTGGGAAACCATCCTGACCTGGGAATTTTTCTCCCCTCCCCCCATTTTTTAATTGCATCTGTAATTTCACAAGGTGATATAGTGTCATTTAAATTTTTCTTCTGTTCTTCATTGAATTTCTTGTGGTTATTTTGTGATAAAAATTTTCTATTTGTTGTTTAACCTGCATTTTATGTTGATATAAATTTTTATAGAAATTTCCCACAATTTTTCTTAAGTTATGAGGGCAGTGCTTTGTTTCATTTCTATTGCCTTTAAGAGATTTGATTATTTTTTTCTCTCTTTCTTTCCTAAGTTTGTAGGCCAACCATCTCGTAGGCTTATTGGCATTCTCAAAATAATATTGTTTAGTATTTTCTATATTTTTGGCTATTTCTTGCATAAGTAAAATGTTCATTTGATGCTATAGCATTTTTACTCTAGTTTTTATTGTTTCCACATCCGGCAAAGTCTTCATTTTATCTTCTTCAATCTTGATTTTTTTCTTCACATTTTCAAATTTTTCCTTTCTCTGCTTTGTCTTCCAAACATTTTGGTTAATGAACCATCCTCTCAGAAAGGCTTTAAATGCATCCCAGACTATATTTATTGAAATTTCCAGTTGCAGGTTTCTTTTGAAAAATTCTTGTATTTCCGTTTTTGTTTTTGCTACCAGTTTTTGGTCTCTCAACAGTCCAGTATACATCTTCCATCTTGTTTTTTTATTATTACACTGAGCGTCAACAAAAGGGGATTATGATCAGCAAATGTATTTGGTAATATTTCTGTTTCCTTAAGTTCTCTTATGATTGGAGATGTTATCCAGGCCATATCTATCCTGGACCAGGATTTATGTCTAGATGAGTAAAAAGTATAGTTTTTCCCATCTATGTTTCTGGTCCACCAAGCATCTATCAAGGCATGTTCATCTGCTGTTTGCAAGAAGATTTTAGGTAAGGTCTTTCCTGTTTTAATATTCTTCCCCTGAATTTTTCTATCAATTTTTGGATCCAGTATACATATATCTTCGACATTCTTCTTAGCCAGTATGTTGCATATTTCCATAAAAAAAATTTCTTGGTTTTGGTTAGGAGTGTATTTGTTCAATTTATACCCTGCCCTTCCTGCTGAAGCAGGCTCAGTTGTTATGAGTTGGTATGAAGATAAAACAGGATAAGCTCAAACATACTGCCCTAAATTTGGAAGTGCAGATACAATAGATCACTACTATTAAACAAGCTTTAGAATTCCATTCCTTCATGGCAATACCATAAAACCATAAACAAAATAAAATGTACATGGCTGGAGGGTACAAACGTAGCACTGATAACAGCAATTTATTAATACATATCAATGACTATTGTAAGATAACAAACATAGGCCCCGGTCACACAGGCCACATAACGTGGGGGGGAGGCATGGCTGTTTGCCCCGGAGCAAAATAAAGTGTGGTAGCCCGATCACACAGTCCCCTGAGTTGCCATGCTTTGGCTGTTAGCTGCTGATCACACAGCAATGCTGAAGCGTGGCAAAGAAGCGGTGTGGCACGATCACACAAGCCACTCTGCTTTTGGTTTCTTATTTGTGCGCATGCGCTGTTACGGGGGGTGGAGCTGCTGTCAGTGTGTGCAGGTGCAGTTCCACATTGGTGCACATCTTATGAAGACTTATAACATCCAGTTTGCGACGGGACGTGGGCGGGTGTTGGATGCCACGGGATACTAGTGCTCCCACAATCAGATGCCCACCTTTGCCCTGCAGTTTCCAGAAACTAGTGCTCCTTCCTCAGTAGTTTTTTACTCTGCATCTTTGGCGGGATGCCATGGGTTGGCTACGGGAGCACTATGCTTCCCAGATGTTGTGGTATGATCGTGCCCTGAAAATCCATCTGACATTCATGCCTTCAGTGTGGCAACTTCTCTGTGTGACCAGGGCCATATACTTCAATCCATCAAAATTCAAAGGTTCTCTTACTTAAGACATATCAAGTGTAGCAATCTCCAGTGGGAGGAGAACCTTAAGGCAATAATAAATCCAGTTAACAACTCCTCTTTCAGACAAGATGAGTAAGGCAGTAACAAATCCACTTCACAACTCCTCTTCCAGATAAGATGGACGGGTTGCCATCTCTGTTCCCATTTCGAGTTAATCTTCATTAGAGTTGTTGTTCAGTTACACAGTCGAGTCTGACTCGACCACATCTCCTCCAGAGTTTTCATCAGAGTTACTCTTATCTAAAGAAAAATTACACTGCCAACTATCAATCCAACAATTATATTTAATAATAATAATAATAATAATAGTAGTAGTAGTAGTAGTAGTAGTAGTAGTAGTAGTGGCTGAGCTGCTGTGTTTATTGGTAATAACATAAAACTGGCATAATCAGGTGCTATTTGACAAATGAGACAACAGTACTAGTAGATTTTGGCAAAAAGGGGGTAGGGGATGACAGAGAGAAGAGTGATAAATAGGAATTAGCATAAGTGATAGGGAGGAGATAATATGGATTACGCAGCCAGTGCTTTAATATCAGAACCAGTGTAATGTAGTAGTTAAAAGTGTAGGACTAGCATCTGGGAGATCCTGGTTCAAATCCCCATGCTTGCTGGGTGACCTTGGACCAGTTACTCTCTCTCAACCACACCTATCTCACAGGGTGCTTGTGAGGCCAATCTGCGAATCTCAGCAATAGGATCACTTTTCTATCCCCTCTGAAGATTCAGAAGGCTAGTTTCTCATCACCTGATTGCCATGATCTAAACACCTGCAGAGAGCCACATAATCTTTTCCAGGTCATCACAAAAGCAGAAATTGAAAGAGTCCATTACATTTTAGCAAGCTTTAGAAAGTCTGTCTTGCAGGTAGGTAGGTAAGCAGCTGGTCACCAAACCGAACATCCTTCAGGCAATCCTTTGGATTTTGCTGAACAGTGACTGTAAAGGAAGCAAAGAATTAGTAATTTGAATATGCCCTTAAGGCAATAAAAGCAGGGAGATGGGAAAGAGACTGTCTATTCAACAATAAAGTCCAGTAGTGGAGATTTTGCAGTTTGTTTCACTTCCTGAACGTTCTGTTTTACCTGTCTATCTAGAACATGTAGATGGCAAAGATGTTCTCCAGCCACCTACAAGTTCAATAGGAGGTGGATGGGCTGTTGAATGCATCCCATAGTTGCCTAGCAACCAAAGCTCATCTTCCTCTGTCTCTAAACTCAATAAAGTGTCTGCTCCAACTAAGATTAATCTGCAATCTTAACCATAGCTATAATTCATTTTTTGCAGGATTTCTTAAATTACCTTTCCCCCCCCTTCAAGATAGCACTTCTGTTGTCAGGCATGAATCACAAAACGAACCCAGTATTTTGGTGTTACATACATCGTGCTTCTCAACTGGCAAGAGATTCCAAGTGTAACACAGCTGGAGTTGATTCTTTCTCTAAAGGCCATATAGGATTTTTAAAAAAATACTTGCTCTATTTCCAAATATACAAGCAAAGCACAGTGGAATCATAAAGGCATTCCTACAGGGCAGCAGATGCACTAGCCCACGCCAGAGCTCTGAAGAGAGAGCTGCTGCACACCAATTGCTGTCTCTGCCCAGACTCAAAACTTCTGCTTCTTCCCATGCTCACATAAACACCTGCCCCCTCTCCCCCAAGCTGTGAGCTGGTACCTTCTCCAAGCTCTCTTTGATACTTGACCCACCCTGGGACCATCTTTTAACAACTAGTACCATTTGAAAAAACATCAGCTGACCATTCTGAACCATGAGCCCAATAAAGGACTAGTCAGCCAACAGCTAGAGCAATCTCCCCTTCGAGTAGTATTTCCATTGTTTCTACAAAAGTCTGCCATTTCAGATGTCAAAGGGGGCAGCAGCTATGTGACACGGCTTTCTCTAGACCAAGGAAGAGACTTGTAGCAGCTTGTAGATGGATTTATTGTGCCATAAGCTTTCATGAGCCTAAGCTTACTTCATTAGATGTTCTCTCAAGGAAACGTCTCCTCTTTTTCATTTCAAAAATTCTTTGTGTATGCTGTGTGCAGCCCTTCTTCAGCGCTGCAGTATACAACTTGAATCTTCATTTTAGTGACCTCAAAAGCATGCCTGGGGTATGGGTGTGTGAACTTGACAAGGCATTTCAAATTCATCCCCCGCCTTTTATGACTGTAATGGCTTGTTATGCAAAGGTGAACGCAAAGTTGTGATATGGTCCTTGAACAGGCCATGTGGTGTCAAGATTGGCTGCAGACTATTTTGTTCGATAGTTGAGTCAATCCTGACATATTTACTATATATATAGTCTACCTTTCTCACTGAGATGGTGTCAATCAATGCAATCTAACAAATATGTACTAGGAGTAGAATTACAGAGATCTGAATAAGAATAGCATATTAGACATGATACATACATGATATTATTTATACAAACACACACACACACAGTATCATCTGAGATATATATCCATCTATCTGGAAAAATTATAAGCTGCCTCTCCAAAAAGCCTGCTCAAGGTGGCTTACAAAATAAAACACAAAAAGACCATAAAACATGAAAATCAACAGCCTTTCAAAACCCAGCCATGAGAAGCCCAGCTACAGCATGAAAACAACATAAAACATTTAACAGACTAAAGTAATTTGCATTAAACACTCCTCTGGCTAGAAGTGGGCTGTAAAAACAATTTAAAAGGTCAGCCCCCTAACTGAAAGCTGGGGAAGAAGATATGTTTCGGCCTGGTGTCTACAAAGGGTCTGGTAGGTGCCACGTGAGCCTTAAGGGAGTTACGCAGATGAGGCTCCACCACTGAAAAAGCCCTGTCTAATTGGATGTCTGTCGAGGCCTTGTGATAACAAAACTCTCTCATATTGTGTGGAAAATGTTGCTTTTAAAATTAAACACAAAATAAGAGGTTTTATTCTTTGTTATGGCCTGAGAGAGGACAGCATGTGCAGATTCCATTGTGTTCCTGTAACTCTGGACCACAGAAGAAGATGTCCCTTAGCAAAAGTGAGAGCAAATGAATGGAGGAAAGCCCCAGTATCTAGATGATAATACCTTTTGATGCCTTAGTTTTATAATGCTCCCATAGGAACATTCACTGTCTGTGGCTGTGCACTCTGCTGGGGAGCAGGTTAAACATAAACCTCGGAAATCTGAGTTCAGCTCTGAAGCAAGTCCCTGTCTCTGATTCATATGAAATGGGTCTCCTGGCCTGTTTTACAGGTCACATATAAAAATGGGAATAAAAATGATCAGTTTCCCAGGATTGTTGTTAGGACTAATAAGGTTAAGAACAACAAAGGAAGCTGCAAGGCAACTGCTGCCGCCTGCAGTCAGCTTCACAATATGGTGTTAACTTTTCCTTCTGCAGAGACTTGGCTATCTGCGTGAAGAATGCTGTAGTGTATGTCAGGGGTCCCCAGCCTCTTTCAACCTATGGGCACCTTGAGAATTCTGATACAGCATGGGGGGTGCAGCCAGAAAATGGCTGCTATGAAATGGCTGCTGCTGGAGATGAAGCCAGCCACAAAATGGCTGCCACAGTTTACCTTCAGGCACACAGTGAAGTAGGGTTGCCAGCCTCCAGGTGGGGCCTGGAGATATCCCGGAATCATAACTGATTCCCAGTTCCCCTGGAGAAAATGACTGCTTTGGAGGGTGGCATTATACCCTGATGAGGTACCTCCCCTCCCCAAACCCCATCCTCCCCAGGTTCCACCCCCAAATTCTCAAGGTATTTCCGAACCCAGAGCTGGCAAGCATACAGTGAAGATTCTTGTGCTGTGGTGGCAGCTGCTGCCAAAGCAACATTTTTTACAGATATGCACAGACAGGCAATCACATCTCCAATGGCCAATCAGAAGCCTTGTTAAGCAAATGCCTCACCTGATCCCACCCACTTTCTAAAGTACTTGACAGGCACCAGGAAAGGTATTGGTGAACATGATGGCACCAAATTAGGGACCCCCCCCCCACGCCAGTCTAGATTGGGTATGAATTTGTTGCGGGAAATATAGCACACAGTGGGTTTGCTAGTTTTTTGTCACTTTCTATTGTATACTGTACCTTTGTTGTTGTATGACATCGATCCCTAACATGGAACCCACAAGCACTCTGACACCAGCTGATGTGTTTGCTCTTGAGTCTTTGAATAGAATGCAAAGGATCTTGAATGGAACAGAGGAAATGAATAAGGAGCTTAGGATCTCTCCCTGTCACCTAATTGGCTAGCAAAGTGCTGAGTACATCCCAGACAAGTGCATCACACTTATGCGCCCTCAGCGTGACCATAGACACAGACTTCCTTATCTCTCTGGGCTTGACATCTCCTCCTCCTGGCTGCAGAGGAGGCAAAGTCTTCCCATTCTTTGGGAATTGAAACCAAACCTTGTCTCTTTCTCAAAGCAAAGAGCCAGTGGTGTCCACTACCCTTTCTTAAAATGCCAGAAGTTCCTGCTGCATTAACCTGGTTAGGCATCCTTGGTGTAGCCTGTTCCTCCCATTCACCGCACCAACACAAAGTCATGATGCTGTATAAATTGTGTCAGAATGACTTTCTATTTAAAAGAACAGCTCATCTCCCTCCACCAAAAAAAAATTACAGCCAAGGGTTGAATACCATCAAACCATCAAAAGAGCGCTGAAGTGATTTTGTCGTGCCTCTATGGCTTTGAATCAACATGTTATCATTCTCCATCATTCTAATAGTCCCTGCTCATGAATAGTTCCTGTAACTCAAATAGTGGATCCAAGACCCCCCGCTCCATGCACTGGCAGCAGCTGAAGGGAGCTTTTTGTTCTGATGTTATTGCCAAATGGATGAGAGAATTGAGATAGTTTCCTGCCCTACATCTCCACACACTGTGGTTGTCTTCTGGACTACCTTGAGAGCTATCTTAATTTTTTTTGTTATATAAAAATTAGATGATTTCTGAGTGAGAAATCCTACCTCTCTATGTCCCTTGCCAGGGATGACTCTCGTTGCTGGATTCATCATGATAACTAAATAGTTTGTCAGCTGGGAAAAAGAGAAACATGTACCAAATGACAGGTGCTCTTTCTGTAAACGAACAGGAGGAAATGGGAAATTAACATGTGTTCATCAATCTAGACCAGGTTTACGTGGCTAGAGCAATGCAAATGGTTTACAGGGCTCCTGAGATCAATGTGGAATGAGGGAAACTCCGACACATTTTTTAAAAGAAGGTTTGAATTAATATGATACATGTTTTAGGACAAAATGGAAAAGGTATGTGTCAGAAGGGGTCATCTTGTAGAATAAGAGCTGCAGGAGCTCATTAGCATAAGATATACTAATGAGCCACTAGGCTATTAGCATAATAGCTCATTAGCATATGCCATGACCCTGCCATGACCAGAAGTGCTGTCAGAAGGGGAAGCAAAAGAGGGGGAGGCATCTTCAAAGCCTCCCCTTCCCTTCCCCAGCTGGCCTGCTTCTTTAGAGTTGGGCCGTAGAAGTAGGAAAGAGGGAAGGAGAGAGAGAGAGAGAGTAGAGAGAAAGAAAAGAAGGAAGGAAAGAGGGAAAGAAAAAAGGAAAGGGGATAAAAAGATAGAAGGAAAGAGGGAAAGAAAAAAGGAAAGAAGAAGGGAAAGGGGAAAAGGAGAGAATGAAAGGTGGGAAAGAGAGAAGAGAAGAAGGAGGGAAAGAAAGAGAGAGAAGGGAAGAAGGAGGGAAAGAGAAAAAGGAGAGAATAAAAGGAGGGAAAGAGAAAAAGGAGAGAAGGAAAGAAGGGAAAGAAAGAGAGAAGGGAAAGAAGGAGGAAAAGGGAAAGAAAGAAAAGGAAAGGAGGGACAGAAAGATGGCAAAGAGATGCAGAGAGAGAGGAAGACTCTCCCACCCCCCATCAAGCCCCCACCACTCACACCCCTGTGGATCCCTCACTTACCATCATCAAGGCCTTCCCACGGTGATAGGCCTCCTCGTGCCTCCCCAGGGCCGCAGCGTTCCAGTGCGGGCCCCAGGAGGCCGGCAACAAGCCTCCCCCAGGCCGTAGCACTTGGGGGTGGGGAGCTGGGGGCAGGGCTTGCCGCCACCACCCTTTGTGCCGGTGCCTGGGCTGCTGGAGTGGTGCTCCGGCATGCTCCGGCCCCAAAAGACCTCTGCTTGTCAGTGACCTCATTCACACATTAGTCAGGTGAAAAATGGCTTCTTCATGGCCAGCACACATTGCCTCAAGAATGGACGGGAAGTCCACGCACAAGCAGAGCCAGGTGTAGATAGATCTGATACCAACTGTGAGCAAGAAAAGGGCAAAGGGCTTCAACTGGTGCTAAACAGCATGCTCTGTTATTAGTGGGAATGCTCAATAGAATTTTGGCACACATTCTGAAAAGTATTGTTCTCCACTGGTTTATCCATGGGATGAGCTGAAGCAGTTGCCTAAATCAGCAGGTTTAGCTCGACCTTCCATTCCCCCCATTGCTCCATCCTTGTCCTTGGCTGGCTGCAGTGATGAGCTATAACAAGTGTTGTAGGATTGCCAACTCTGGTTTGGGAAATTCCTGGAGACTTAGGGGTGGAGAGTGGGGAGGGACCTCAGCAGGGCACAATGCCATAGAGTCCACCCTCCAAAGCACCCATTTTCTCTGGGGCAATTGATCTCTGTTGTTAGCCAAATTGCTCTATTTTAAAATATAGCAATTGGTTTATTATTATTTATTGGATTCTCGCCTTTATATACAGAGAATGCTGCTGTTTTGTAATGGTTCCCAGTAAAAGACACAGAGACCAGGTATAATTAATAAAATATTATTTTACTGAATATAATCCTTATTTATTCATTCACAAACACACAAACAGTATTCAAGCATTCACACACATAAAATAGAACTAAGAAAGCAGAGGGGATTGATGGCTTATGGAGAGGTGATACTACCTGTCAGATGTGCAGAAGTCCATGAAGAAGGATTGTGGCCTAAACCCAGAGGGTTCAGGGGTGGGCTGCCATTTTGGCTCATGGCAGAGACACACACTCTAAGGCCATGTGAGTTCTGGGATATACCCACTGTAAGACAATGCAGCCCAATGGGTGGCCCTGGGGGCTGGTCTCAGGTGAGAACAAAAGATTTCCTGGACCAATGATGAGTCCCAGGGGTGTGTGATGTCAGTAGAGGCAGACCTTAGGTTTGACCAATGGGCTTCCAGAGAGGCAGGGTCTGGATTTAACAATAGAAGCCAGGTGTTGGGTGTCTAGTTGAATGGATTATAGGACTTGCTGGCCAGGTAAACAAAAGGTGGGAGACTTCCCTGATTGTCCCTGATTAGCATCAGGAAGGGTCGTTAACAATTTGAATGCTTGACTGGGTAATCCCTTCATGCACTGGCAGAGGAAAAGTCCTTTGTCTGCTGTATGGCCCTTAATCCGTGTATGTGACATGCAGCAGGTATGTAATGGAGTCCCTCAGAGTAAAAATACAGCTTTTTCCTTTCTCTATGGGCTTCTCCTTTGGCATCCATTTTACAGTCTAACAAGCACACAGACCATATGGCAACAGCAAGCAGTCCATAGCAAGGCCCCATAATGGCGTCGGGGCTAACATATCCCCCCTTGCAGACGTGGCAGCGTCAGATGACATCGTCTGCACATACACACTTCGATGGAGACTTCCCGGTATCTTGAGGGACAGAGGCAAGAAAGACAAAGAAACACAAAAGGCTGGGTAAGGTGCTGAAGAGTGCCAGGTGGCTTCTAAAGACTTACCTCTGGAACTCATTGTTATTCCATGAGCATAATCTCTGCTGGGTGGAGGGGGAAGACTTGCTCTGAGGTCACCTTATGAAACCTGAATATGAAATCCCTTTTGCAGACCACTTGCAGCCCAACTCTGTGGTCAAGCTGAGAGTGCCTGGCTTTTGGGGACTTTGGTTCAGGTTAGAAAGTAGGGCACCCCTGTTTTGGGGCTACCCAAGTGCCTCTGGTAACACTGTAGTCAGGAGATACTTGGAATTCCAGGAGATCTCCAGACCTCACCTGGAAGTTGGAAACACTACAAGTGGGAGTGATCAGTATAGCCAGGCAAGGAGCAGTGATGGTGGCAACCTCAGGTGTCTGGATGCCATCAACCAGCACAAGTGTTCAGCCTTATCATGTTGTTTCCTTTTATACCAGCATCAGCAGCTGGTGTGGAAAGTAGAGATGGGCATGAATCAACTCACAAATTAAAGTTTGAGATGAATTTTGTGTAGTTTGTGGTTCACAAACTGAAGTTAGTGGCAGGTCAACTGGCATGAACTTTCAAGCAGTTGGTGGAGGTTCCTGAGTGGATACATTTCAAGACAGACTGTCTCCACTTAAACAAAATGTTTACCAAACTTCAGAGCAAGGGGGGGGGATGGGAATTCTCTAGCCTTGGAAACATTGTTGTCAGTTTCAAACTTGTCATGTCAGTTTCAAGAGGCCTTCTTTGTTTGCCCAGCCTTCTTTGTGTTCACTTCTCATTTTCTTGCACAAAGTTTGCAAAATCCCACTCCCACCCTCACTTGGATTTGTGACTGTACTTTCAGATTGGTCCTGTTGATCTGGCATTGCAACACTGGCACTGGGTTCTGCTGGGCACTCTGTGATTGCACTGGTACTGCTGGGCACTCTGTACATTGTACTTGTTCTGCTGGGCTTCTGTTGCCCTTGCTTTTTTGCTGTTTTTCTCCTCCATTGGAAACAATGGAGGATGGGGGCACCTTCTCTGGGGTGATGTAACTTGGATTCAGTAAATCCAATCCTCACCAAACTTGGATAGCAGGTAGAAGAAAATTAGCTGGAGATCCCCTGTGAGTTATAGGTCTCTGGCACACTGGGGGGGAATCTACCATGCCACAAACCTCACTGGTTCATTCGGCTCTTAAATGTTTGTGATGGTATGTGGTTCGAGAACTGGACAAACTGAACCAAATTGCATTTTCCTAGTTCATGCCCATCCCTAATGGAAAGTAAAGTAACAGTGTGGATAACCTTCCTTGACTTGAGCTTCCAATAGCCTTGTGGGTTAAAGCATCTCATCTGCCTGCGGGCTGGGATCCATTAGTCTGAGCAACTTGTCTATGGTGTCAAGGCCATGCCTGTGAAACTGGCACTGGCTCTCCATTTCTGCCTGTTTGACCTTGGCCCTCAACTCTGTTCTGGACTGCTTGGTGGATTCCTGATGTCTGAGCTGACCGTGTTTCTGCCCTGTCCTATGAGTCTGTTGCCTATCTTGTTAGGGCTCTTCCATAGTGCCTGACCTGCCTCTGTTCCTGACACCATACTTGGCTTTGAAAAATTTTCCTAGCTCTTTATAGTTGCTTGGCCTAGAACAGTTAAAGCAGTAAGACTTTTCAGCCCTTTGATGGGAGGAGATCCTACCAGCTACAGAATTGGTAATGCAGAGGTACTCTTTGGGCCAGGAGCAGGAAGCCCATCCTAGCCTTCCATTTCCTGGGCTGTCACTTGCTTCTGCCATTCTCTGAGAAAATATTAGAAAGCTAAGTATCACCCAGAGCTGGCCCTAAATTGAACAGTGACCCAGGCAAGGAGAGTTTCTTATTATTTTCAGAGGGTAATCATGTTGATCTGCAGTAGAACTGTTAAATTTGAGCCCAGAAGCACCTTTAGGGTATAAAGCTCCTAGAGCTTTGACTCTCAAAAGCTTGTACCCTAAAAATCTAAGGCACTACTGGATTCGAATCTAAGTCTTATTATTATTATTTGTAGCCTTTGATACATGATTTAGATCTGTGTAATATAAGGCTAAAATTTAGTGTGCTGGGATTGGTAAATTTATACTTATTTATATAAATTGTGACGGACCACACTTTTTAAACCCTTAGAAATGCTGTACAAGCAACTGAAGTACCGTGAAGGGTTCTTCACAGTACTTCTTCAAAGAAACAGAGAGTGTTGAGTGACAGGCTGCTCCAAGCAATTGGAACTGGTTAGCATCAACTGAGCAGAGAGATACCGATTCCACAAAAGCAGTTGTTCCACCTCAGTCTGCCGTTTCCCCTGGTTGTACTGCTCAATTTCCTACTATTTGCTGTGCGGCTGCATTTGTGATCCACATCCCCCCCGATTTCTCCCATGTCTTCTTGATCCTAAAAAAATAGCAGCACATAGTGGGAAATTGAGCAGTACAACCAGGGGAAATGGGAGACTGAGGGTGGAACAACTGCTTTTGCAGAATCAGTCAGAGGCGTTACAGCTGAATGCTGAGAAGAATTCATTCGGAATTCAGCCCTGACTGAAAGCAGTTTAGCACAGACAGGAGAACTGGGGAAAGTTGACAAGGACAAGTGGGTAGTTGGATGGAGACCCCCATTCAGGCCAAAGAAAGGAGATAGCTCTTCTAGTGAGAGGACAGTTTCCTGGCCTAGTTAAGCAGGGAGTTAGCTCTGAAGAGTGGAGAGATCTCTGGTCTGGTGCAGTTAGAAACTGCCTTTGAATACCTTAAGAGTCAATTAAAAACAAGATGAGTACTGGTGTTTCAAGAGAAGGGATTTGGGACCAGTCTTTCGGAAATCAAAAGAGTCAGAGAGTACTCAAAGAAAGTGTTGTAGAGTATTTGGGAAAACACTGAAACAAAAGCTTCTCTACATAAAGATTTTAAGTAACTCTGGATAGCAAGAAATTCTCATTAGCCTAAAATATAAGAACTAAAGTCTGTGCATATACTGATTTTACCTCAGAGTTATCTATATTGAGTTACCTCAGAAATTTTACCCCTGATTTCACCTGACCTTTCCTCTCTATGCTGAATAAAATATTTTGTTAATTTGGAAAATAAAAATTTATAAGTTAAAGGGGGCTCCCATTCCTTCCCTCAAGTTCCTAGGCTGAGCAAACAGCCAAAATATTATACTGTGACAGGGCGGGACAGCTAGAATTCTTCAGGAAAAAAGAAAATAGATAACTAGGGTGGCTCAGTCATAGAAGGGAAAGAAAAACAGAGGGAAGTGGGCAGAGGTGTCATTAACAATCTTTTTTAAAGTTTATGAACAATTGAAATTTATCGGCATAAAAAAACCTGAAGCATGTACTCACATTGGGTAAAGTAGCATTTAATTAGCATTCTGGTAAGTGACAGCCTTAGAATGTTCATGCTAGTCCCTGAGTTTATACTGTTTGTTTCAGGAGGTGAGTAGCTAGTTGAAAGCCCATGGCAGGCCACTTCACAGACCAGTGCTCCTGATGGTCAATGAGCTGCACCTAAATTTGCCCCAGATATCACACATTAACAGTGCTATCTTAAGCAAGGTTACACCCTTCTGAATCCACTGACTTCAGTGAATTTAGAAGGCTATAACTCTGCCTAGGGTGACACTGGAAAACTGGTAAGCTTTAGCCAAAGGTTGGGAGAACCATTCCTCTTAATAGGTGGGCACAGTTTTTCTACACTTTTCCCCCACAGTTTCCTCTGGTTATGACTGGAAACATTTCCCTCTTGCTGAGCATATCTTACCTTGTTTCTGATTCAGTAACAAAGCGAAGCCTGCCTTTTCCCCTAAAGCTGTATAAACTTGTGGCAATCACCCGTAAATTGTCTTTGGCAGTCATTTTTACATAAGTGGTGCCTGCAAATCCATCAGAGCACATGTCCAAAGGTGCTGGCAGTGGTGAGCTACTGATTACTTGAAATTACTGGATTAATGTAAATTGCTAATTTTAAAAGAAAATAATCTGAAAACATTGGCAGAAAAATTGGAACCCTTTCCCTCTGCCAACCATTTCTCTCTCTCTCTCTCTCTCTCTCTCTCTCTCTCTCTCTCTCTCTCTCTCTTTCCTTCTTTTCTCTGAACGTCACTTTGCACATCAGAGAATATTTTGATGCCACCCACAGGAAGAAGGTGGTACTTCTGATGCTGCTGTCTGTCTCCCTTTGCACACACCTAACATCCTATGGACGAGATGGGAGGCCTGCCCTCCCCTGCAACACTAGATGGAGACTTAGCAGTTAAATCTAGCAAACAGTCAAAATGGTGAGGAGCACATCAGAGCGATGTATGAACAACTGCAGGGCAATATTCAAGGCTGTTTCTTATGCACACAATAGCAACCATGCTCAATAGCTCTGCTAAGTTTGGCTCTCAAGCTGGTGTATATGACGAGGAAGGGCAGAAAGTGAATTTTGAAATCCCTCCCCCCTCAGAATAGGCAAATAAAAATCCACTGTTGAACATGAAGCATGTCAGATTTGGCTGTGATTCCCCCTTCCTTCTGAAATCATGTCTGCTAGGACCTCTGCCTGGTACTAGGACAAGATAATAGTCCAGCAATTTATCTGAAATAATATGAGATAACAGGAATTCAGAAGGAGAAAGAGCACATAGGTGGAGGGAGCAGGAGGCAGTCCTTAATGCATGCTCATTGCCTACCATGCTAAACATACCCCCTGCACCTAGGATTTCCGACCAGTTTTGAGAATCAGTAGATATCATTTGCTTAATTTTCATGCTTGGAACTGAACCAAACAGCTGAGCTCTTTTGAGCTTTGTTTTAGCGGGAGGAGAAGGACAGGCAAGTCAAGGGGAAGATGACTCTGGGAATGACAAGCTGCTTTTTGTCACACCAAACAGACCAACAGTCCATGTAGTTTCGTAAGCCAGCAGCAGCTCTTCAGATTTCTAGACCACGGGAGTAGATTCTCTACTCTTGTACACGAGACATATTTAAGAGAAGGCACGAGGGATTGGACTATGTAGGGATGTTCATTAGCTTCCACGCAAATGAAAACATGCACCACAAAAAAGGACCCAATTTCTTTCATTCTTTTGGATAATGAACACAGCTGCAGGGGGGATGAAGGGACAAATGACACTCATTTATTTCACTGCAGATTATGTTAAAGAATATCAGAGGGAGGGAAGGACTCCCTTCCTTACTTCCCCCCCTTTTCTACACTTAACTATGCTGGGAAGAGCTGCAGATGACATTAGGATTTTGAGAACCCTGAGGACTACATGTCCCACCGTGCAATGAGGGACAATACAGATACTGCTATCTACCTATCTATCGCGTATCCCGCCCTTCCTACAAGGAGCTGAGAGGTGGTTACATGGTTCTCCCTTCCCCATTTTATCCTTATAACTCTGTGAAGTAAGTTAAGCTGAGAGAAAGCGATGGGCCCAGGGTCACTCAGCAAGCTTCATGGATGAATGAGGATTTGAACCTGGGTCTTCCAGATCCTAACGGGTATACCAGACTGATCTGAAGCAGAGTTCAAGGTGCTGGGGGAAGCAAGGTTTTCTTCCTTCTTTCGTGAAGCTGCCTTATATTGAATCAGACCATCACTCCACCAGTGTCAGTATTGTCTTTGTAGACTGCCAATGGCTCTCCAGGGTCAGAGGGTCATCATCTACTGCCTGGTCCTTTTCAGTGGAGATGCCAGGGGTTGAACCTGGGACTTTCTGCATGCAAAGCAGAGACTCTTCCACTGAGCCACAGTCCCTCCCTGAATCTGTTGGCTGGATGGCCAATGTTCACCATTCCAGCAGGCGTAGAATTGCTGCCATGGCAGCTACGGCTTGAGGTGGGGGGAGAGGAGGAGAAGGCTTCACTTTGAAACCAATAATAATAGCAAACCAATTGTAATAGCGAACACCAATGTGAGTAAAAAATAACAGTGAAATTTAATTACACTTTTGAAATTAAAATGAATACAAAAAACTTCTGTAAATTGGCTCTTTCAAAGTGTCAGTGCACCAGAGAGCAATAGCTTCTCCCTTTCTAAAGGAGAGCCAGTTTGGTGTAGTGGTTAGGAGCGTGGACTCTAATCTGGGAGAACTGGGTTTGATTCCCCACACCTCTACATGCAGCTGCTGGTGTGACATTGGGTAAGTTACAAGTTCTTTCAGAGCTGTTCTCTCAAGGGCAGTTCTTGAAAAATCTCTCTCAGCCCCACCTACCTCACAGGATTTTTGTTGTGGGGACGGAAAGAGAAAGGAGATTGTAAACCACCCTGAGACTCTTTTGAGTAGTGAAGGGGGGCTATAAATCCAATCTCCCCTTCTTTTCTCTAAATACTGTTCCCGTAGGTGTTTGTACAGTCAAGAGGCCTGAAAATGAATTCTCATCATGCATTCGGAGCCAATGCAAGCAATTCAGTTTTCCCTAGCTCATGTACCACTAGTGGGTGAAAATTTTAACACATAAGCTGGGCTTCTATTGCTATGTCCAGCAGCCATTTCTGTGCATGCAGTGACTAAGAAAAAAAGGTGCCACCACAGTTCAGACACTGCTGCCAGACACATATCTGTGGCCATGCTGCTCAGCTCATGTGTGTCATCACAGAAAGGACGGCCTGAAGCATGGCATTTCTAGTGTATGTGAACATCATTTGGGAACATTTGAGAATTAAATTCTATGGTCCAGATTGTAAATGGAATGCTGGAGGAGGAAGAAAATAGCCTTATATAAGCTGTACAGTTGTTGGCTGCATATTTTGGTGCTGTGAAATCAATCTCTGTTTCTTTCTCGTTCTTTAGTCAGGATGCTCTTGTTATCGCTCCCCCCCAGATATGAATAGCCTAGGACAGTACGAGGATGCTTGCCGTCCCTTATGCTATTAACCCACGGACCCCTGTGTCAGTATACAAAGCCAAGATGTAACACTCGTCTTTGCTGCCAGGAGAGCACAAGTGGTTAAAAGCTGTGTTGCCACGGCTGTTCTAAAAAAGGCATCAGGAAGACCAGGTGCCTTTAGATGATATTGAAGGCAATGGTTAGAAGAAAGAGGTGAGTGGAAAACTCACGGGAAATTGGCATTTCCGGAGGATATCGCAGGTAGGTGGGGGTGGGGTGCGTGTGCACAACTTGGCATTATCATCTGAAACAACGCCTGGTTCCTACAGATGCTTCAACATGCCTATCAAGAGCCGTTTTTATTTGGGATTGTGACTAAATTAGAGGATCAGTGCTTTCTATAATATGTGCTCATTCCTTTTGAACAGTGGTCTTCATCAGGAAAAAAAGAAACCAAGGATCTCAGATCTTTAACTTGTGTTTCCAGGCCAGCTCCCCCCACTTCATGGCCGTTGTTAATGCCTCTTAATTAGAGAGCCAGTGATGGTTGGCAGGGGATGTCAGCTCCATTACAAGTTCCTGTTGCCAGTTTGTGTTGTTTGCTCCAACGCGGAAGGCATCTGACAACCAACCAGCACGCTTTGGCAGCCAAACGTGGGTTTCTTCACTGTATGCCTCTCTCAGCGCATGCTCGACATGAGGGTCTGCCAAGTCATCACTTCGCCAGGGCCAGGATTTCAAAATGATTCACCATGGTTTAGCGCCCTTCTTTCTGTGAAGAATTTGCTTCTCTGAAGAAACTTGGCTTGTACTGATGTGCGTCAAAGGCAGGCACAAGTGACACTGGCTAACCCTTGTGTAATGAGGACTCAGGGAAGGCGGCCTCGTACCTGGGCTTTCTTGTTTTCGGCACTGTGGTAAACTACCTACAGCACCATGCTGTGGAGAACGTGGGCTACAAATGAGGCATCGTGAAATGGCTGCCGGGGCAGCAGATTCTGATGTTCTGTTAAAAAGTGTCAAAAAGAGAGTTCTGTCACTGTTATATTTTTGGTAAGGGGAGCAGTTCTAGGATTTTTTTTTTCCGTCTCACATACCAAACTGTCTTTCACTTAGCCCTATTCCCAGGATTGGGCATTATTTAGCTTCAGGAAGACCCATACTTGAGGGTGCCTTCAGAAGGCCCACAGAGAGGGTGGGGAGTCAGAATTTTTGTTATTATGCTTTCTACAGACAAGTGCCTTGTTTACTGCCTTACAAGTGTACAAGGGACTTTCTTGCATGTTGTATCCTGTACTGTTTGACCTCTGAAGAAGGCTCTTCTGGGCCAAAATGCGTCAGATCATACATGGTTCCTTTTGTGCATTTGCCACTTTGATTATTTCGTGAGGCTTTGTTTGGGCCCCTACAAGGTTTTTATATGTTTTTGAAATAAACACGGGTACTTTTGTCCATACCTATTGCTGTTTTCAATTTTGGGCTTATACTGGTTTTCTAAACTTCCTTTGGAGGTTTTCATGTGGTTGGTTTAGTCTTTCTTCCCCGCTCTCCGTGGGTGCTTTCCACAGACAGCTCCAATTTTGACATGGAGGAAGGGCCAACTGAAGAGTTTGAGGGCTTTAGCTGCTGCTACCCCATTAACAGAGAAAAGTAAGCAGGGCCACCATGACCATATAGGTAATTTCAGGTGCCAGATAGTTCCAAATGGGTAGCAGTGCTCGGCTGCAGTAGAATAGCAAGCCTCAAGTCCAGTATAGCAAGATTGGATTGTAAGGCTCACATCCTTAAAGTCCAACAAGATTTCCAGGGTATAAGCTTCCAGGAGTCAAAGCTCCTTTCACCAGGTACCTGGTGCCAGCATTTCAGGGACATTCCTGCTGCCATTAACTCAGGACAAGGAGGGCCAGCACAGCATGTGGTGTTGGATGGGAGCCTCCTAGCATCCTATAGCAGACAGGAACCCTGGAGAAGGGGCAAGGAAGCAGCACAGAGGCTAGACCAAGTCAGATGGAAAGTCCAAGACACCTTAAAACCCCATAACAACATCCTTCTGCTCATCATTAGATGGAATCTTTGGCTTTAATATTTGCTTTAGCTTGGCCTTGTTATGATTGGCTTTTTAAGCCTTCCTTCCTCAAAGGAGCTTGGGATAGATTGGTCATTGGTGCGACCTCATTTGGAATACTGTGTACAGTTCTGGTCGCCACACCTCAAAAAGGATATTATAGCATTGGAAAAAGTGTAGAGAAGGGCAACTAGAATGACAAAAGGGTCGGAACGCTTTCCCTATGAAGAAAGGTTAAAACGCTTGGGGCTTTTTAGCTTGGAGAAAGAAGTACTTTTCTCCCTTTCTCACAATACAAGAACTTGTGGGCACTCAACGAAATTGCTGAGCAATCGGGTTAGAATGGATAAAAGGAAGTACTTCTTCACCCAAAGAGTGATTAACACATGGAATTCACTGCCACAGGAAGTGGTGGCAGCTACAAGCATGGACAGTTTCAAGAGGGAATTAGATAAACATGGAGCAGAGGTCCATCAGTGGCTATTAGCCACAAAGTATTGATAGGAACTCTCAGTCTGAAGCAGGTGATGCACTCTATTCTTGGTGCTGGGGGGGGGCAGCAGTGGGAGGGCTTCTAGTGTCCTGGCCCTACTGCTGGACCTCCTGATGGCATGTTGTATTTTTGGCCACTGTGTGACAGAGTGTTGGACTAGATGGGCCATTGGCCTGATTCAACATTGGCTTCTCTTATGTTCTTATGGTCCCCTCTTCCATCTTCTATTCATCTCCTGGGTTGAGATAGGATTGCTAGCCTCCAGGTGGACAACCTTCTGGAATCACAAGTGATCTCCGGACTACAGAGATCTGTTCCTTGGAGAGAATGGCTGCTTTGGAGGGTGGACTCTATCCTGCTGAAGTCCCTCCCCTCCTTAAACCTCTCCTTCCCCAGGCTTCACCTCCAAGTTTCCAGGAATTTTCCAATCCATAGCTGTCAATCCTATCTTGAACCCACCTCCTCCCAAGCAGCTCAGGTTAGAGTGTCTGTTTTTCATATTTCCCCAAACAGAGAGGTCAGGCTGACTGATTGGCCCCAAGACCACCCAGGGAATTTCATGGCAGAATGCAGATCTGAACTTGCCTGTTGCTGGCTAACCACTTTGGCTCTTCAAGTAATAAGTCGCTGTATATAGTCTCAAAAACACCCTTCACAAGCTCCCCACCGACCAATTACAAGTGGCCTCCACTAAAAAAAACAACTAAACTTCATAGGCCCAGGATGTGTGCAGGGCTAGGTGAGGCTTGGTGGGGTTCCTACATTAATGTAGAAGCAAGCGTGGGAGAGAAACAGTTAGTAAAACCTGTCGGCCAGTTTGGTGTAGTGGCTAAGAGCAGCGGACTCTAATCTGGAGAACCGGGTTTGATTCCCAACTCTTCCACATGCAGCCAGCTACGGGTGACCCTGGATCAGTCACAGTTCTCTCAGAGCTGTTCTCTCAAGAGCTGCTCTCTCAGCACCACCTACCTCACAGAGAGTGTCTGTTGTGGGGAGGGGAAGGAGATTGTGTGCCACTCTGAGAATCGTTTGGGTAGTGAAGGGAGGGGTATAAAAACAACTCTTCTCCTTTCTAGCGGGATTCCCCCTCCAAGCGATCCTTAAAGCCGCTGCAGCTGCGGGCCAGGTAACAACCGAAGGGTGCCGGAACTGCACATGCCTCCAGGTAGGCTGAAGTGCCTTCGTCCTCAACCCTCCGGGGCACTGAAATCTACAGAACACTTCCCGGGCAATAAGCCCGACTGAATGCCACGAGACTTGGCGCAGCAGACCAGTTTAGGGTCGGTCCCTGTGAAGTCGCTGGGGAAGGCGAGAGGTGTGAAACGAAACGAAAACGCTGGATGCGCGTCCGAAGCCTTGCAAAAGCCCCGCGACGGTTCGGCAGCGGCTTAGCTCGGCGAGCGCCGCCCTGGAAGGAACTTTAATGGCCGAGCCGGCTCCCTCCTCCGGCCCAAGGCGCCCCTGGGACTGGGAGCTCCGGGCTGGCGGGCTGGCCTGGGGCGGGGGGAGAGGAGCGGAGCGGAGCGCAGCGAGGGCCGGGGAGGGGGCGCGGTGCTGCCGGGAACCTCCAGGGGGCGCGCGCGGGGGGGACTGCTCCGCCCGGCACCTGCCTCCGCCTGAGCCGCGGGCGCGCTCCAGGAGGGGGGGGATTTCTCGTGGCGTGAGCCGCCTCTTTCTCTCTCCCCCCCCGCTCCGTTTTCCGCCCAGCCCCAGCAGCCCTCCCGCCTCTGCTCCGCAGCCCGCCTGTCGGCAGCGAGAGAGGAGCCAGATTCCCTCCTGGCGCCGGGCGCGGAAGATGGAGCCGGGCTTCCCGGTGGGATGAGGCGCCTCGCCTGCCCGCTGCCCTGCCCTTAGGTGCGCCCGCCCGACCAGCCGGCAGGGAGCTGCCCCCCTCCCCTTCCCCTCCGCCGCCGCCGCCGCCCCGAGAGCGCCTGCCCCCGGCGGGGCGCACCCTTCCAGCGGAGCCCTTGCCCAGGTAAGGGGGGACGCGGGATCCGGGGCCGGGGAGGGGCGCGCCGCGTCTCCGAAGTGCGGAGGGGGAACTTTTGACTGCGACTCCCCCGGCTCGGAGCTTCGAAGAGGAGCCGCTTTTCCTTGGAGTTGGACCGTCCGTCCCCCGTCCCCCCTTGCCGCCGCCGCCGCCTTCCCCAGTGCTGCTGGAGGGCTCTTCGGGCCGGGGCAGCAGCAGCAGCAGCAGCCAGGGGGCCTCCGCCGGTGTTAAAGTTTGCATGGGGCGCCTCTGGTCCTTCGGTGGGGCGTCCTCGCTGCTCGCAGTCATCTCCGGGGCGCCCGTCAAGCCCTTTCGGGGAGCTGGGTGGCGGCGGGACCCCCTCGCGCCCTCCTCCCAGGCAGGGGCTGGCCGGGACTGATGTGACCCGCCCGAGTGGCTGCCAGGTTTTCTGCCAGCCGGGGCAAGGCTTGGGGCGGGGGGGGGGCGCCCGCACAGCTGCTACATTCTCTCTGCCCAGCGCTTCCCAGTCACCACCTTGGCTTAGGGGGGGGGGAGAGGCATGGAAAGAAGCGATTGCCCCCGGGCTCTCCCTCGAAGAACTGACGCCCCCATCGGCGAGGCACGTTTTGAAAAGCAATTACGAGTTCTGTTTGTTTAATTAGCTTAAAATATTCTTATCCCGCCTTGTCTCCTCGGATTCTTGAAATGTTCCCTGGTCCTTTCCCGGCTCTCTGAGGTCTTTTCCTCTTGTTATTTGGGGGACTTCACAAACTTGGCCGTGAAAGGAGGCCAGCGCCAAGAGGATGCTTCAGTGCCCTCTTCTGCTTTTCTTCTGTGAGCGAAACCTTTTGCACTCCCTTGAACTGGGGATCTGTTCAGCTTCCGGGCTGCTGACCGCCTGCCTTCCTTCTTTGGCGACTGCCTAGAAAACCCCAGCCCATCCTCTGGAAAGTCCAGATATCTGCTATTCCCTTTTCTGACAGAACTCTGGTCGTCCTTGTGTTTGAAAATAATTTGGATGGTTTGGGGCAATCCCGAGTGCAAATGGTGGTTTGCTGTGGAGCAGGAGTGAGAATTAGGTTCAAATCCATGGAATTGCTCTGTAGATTGGGATGGTGTGCTGTGTCTCAATTTTAATCTCCCACCATCTACATTGGAAAGACTAGCAGGATAGTTTGTAGATTGGTGAGGATGTTTCTTTGCGTTTAAAAGAGTTTATGCTCTTTCTCGTTTATTACATGTAATGCTTGCCGGAAAGGAAAGAGGCGAAAGTGTGTGAACAGGAAGAGGGGGAAGCGTGTGAACAGGAAGGTGTTTTGTCTTTGGTCCTATTAAATTTCTGATGCAGTTCCTGAAAAGATCTGTGTGATATCCTTTTACCTGGCATTAATTCATTCCTAGTATTAAAATAAAACGTTTACACACTCTTGGGAGAACAGTTCATGCATAAATAAAAAGCTACCTAAAACATTTACTGTGTTTGCGTAATAGCCATAGGACAATAAAAAGGTTGTAAGTACATGTTAGAAGCAGCTAAATGGAGAGCACAGGGCGGGTGGGTGTTATTACAGTTATGAATGGTTCTGATAAACCTAAAATGGAGCACTTATTACGTATAACATGAGGGTCAGTAGATGAACAAGCAACAAAGCTGAAAGGGGGGGGGAATAGTTCTTACAGGATTCAAACAAAAATCTCAATTCTCAATTCCTGAGGAAAATTCAGCTATCTGACACATGAAATGCAGACTTCCCTTGAGTAACTACATTTTAACATGTGGGGCTCAATTTAGCTTGCTTTTACATCGGATCCTGGTGCAGACTGGTTGGGGTAAATGTTTGGCTTTTCTTGTATTATCTGCATTAATGCGCCATGCACAAGGCATGCAAGAGGCTCATATTCCTTTGCACAGCTTGATCTTAGCTATGGTTACACCAGAGTAAATCCTACTGAGTACAGTGGGAGTTTCTTCCAAGTAAGCAGGCATTTAGTGCTTTCAAGTAAGTAGCCTTTACTTGCAGGCAAATGTCCTGAAAATCTCTCTCCAGGTACTGAAGAGTGAAAAGAATCCTGAATTGAACTCCAGAGCTCACCCTTTAGTCTCCAGCGGTTAGGCAGGGAGGTGGAAGTGCCTGGCCCAGCTCTTCTGCTGTGGGGAAAGTGCATTGCTTTCTGCCTGCCTGCACAGAGGAGATGGGTAGATGGTTAGCCTGTTTTCCCCCAGTTAGATTGGGCGTCAGGGGCCAGGGGTGGTGAGAGGATGCCTTCAAACGAAGTGATAAGGCAAAACCGGGTTTCTGTTAGAAGTGCTATGTAGAATACATGTTGCTTCATAAGTTTTAGCAGTGGAAATGCATAGCTTCCCTTTCATTCACAACAACTGGTACTCACAGTAGAAGGAAGGTGTTTGCAGCTGTGCTGGTACAAAAACAAAAACAAGATCACGTTTGGCATGATGCCTCTTATGGGGACCAACCAAAACGACACAAGACAATGTGCCTTTTTTAGACTTCACCAGAACTGTGCCTAAGCCTGGTGAAGAGTTCTGGTGAAGTAAAAAACTTGCATGGACTGCATTGTTGGTCTTGGACAGTAGTCGCGGGTATGAAAAAAGGGGGGGACTGAGTAAATGTGTAATAATGACCATGCATGCCATTTAAGAACATCACTTAATGTGCGTTGTTTGATCAGAAACAAACAAAAAATCCAGCTCCGGATTGTGAGGAGGTGTGAGAAAGAGAGAGAGAGAATTTACTTTATTCAGAAGCCTTATGGGGACTTGAAAATCAGTTGTGCAGTGTTCAGTGATCTTTGGAACTCCCTGCCAGAGGAGGCAGAAACTGACAACAGAAAACCAGATTCCCAGGACTGAGGTGCACACTCGTGCTTATGTAGAAGACCCAGTGAAACATGAAGGAAGAACTGTTATCTGTTCAGTGCTCCATTAAGCCAAACCTTCTGTTAAACTGGAGTGCTTTGCTAATACTCGCCGGGTCTCACACAGGCATGCTCCCACTACTGGTGTAGCAACTAATGGCCTGTTTTAGATGAGACATCATTACATAGAATACTGCAGAGTTTTTCTCACATGGGCAGGGTCATGTTTCAATTGGTGTCTTCTCCCACTGTGTTCTGAGGCTTTCTCCCAAGAGTATAGGATTGCAGCTTCAACTACATTTTGTGGATGAAGTGGGGGGGGAACCTCTTTACAGATGCTTTGAAATAACACCCCAGTCCAAAAATACCTCTCATTCAATGGCTCTTCCCTCTGAGTAGTAACTTCAGCATGGCGGCCATAGGCAGTCCTGCAGTGTACCCTTTCTGTGAACGTTGGGTTCAGTGAAATCATGCCATATCCTTCCAACTAATGAGTTTACACTGGCATATTTTTTTTAAAAAAAACTGAGCCATGATCATCTTGTTTGGGAGGACATCTCTGAGCTTGGATGGTCTCCATCAGGACTGGGAGTACTTATACTTAGCTACGTAATCAAGATCTGGCTGTTGTCAGAAGCAGGGTGGAGAGCCAGGTCAGCCTTGTGCCTGAGCCAGGAAGGCTGCTGTGAGTTTCTCACTGAGCCCACCCCCTTATTTGTACCCTGCCTTTCTCCCTGATGGGGAACCAAAGTGATTTACAGCCATTCTCCATTTTAGCCTCACAGCAGCCCTGTGAGGTAGGCATGCTGAGAGTATGTAACTGGCCCAAGGACACCCAGCAAGCTTCCATGGTAGAGCATGGATTCGAACTTGGCTGTCGCTCCTGTATCCTAGACCGACACTCTAACCCCAACGCTCCACTGGCATTATGCTTTCGATAGATCATGCTGTGCAGTTGGTTCCCACAGATGGTAGGGGACAAACTAGGGGGAGGAGGAGGAGGAGAGGAGACTGGATTTATACCCCGCCCTTCACTGCCCAAAGGCGTCTCAGAGCGGCTTACAAACTCCTTTCCCTTCCCCTCCCCACAACAGACACCCTGTGAGGTAGGTGGGGCTGAGAGAACTTCTGACAGAAACTGCTCTTTTTCAAGGACTGCAGTGCCAGAGCTTGTGACTGACCCAAGGTTACATCAGCAGGTGCAAGTGGAGGAGTGGGGAATCAAACCTGGTTCTCCCAGATTAGAGGGGGAGGAAGTAGCCTTGAGTTGAACCCATCTTTATTGATGAAGGACCAGACAAGCCTTCCCAGTTTTTGTTCATTCGATCACCAGGCAAGTGGCACTAAGAGAGGATAAAGGTTTGTCTCCTAGGTCACTAGGGTTGACAAGCAGTGCATGTTTGCTCAGAAGTCAGACCCCTTGCTCCTCGGCAAGTGAGCAGCAGATTGCAATGTAACAGCGCAGTCCTGTGCAAAGTTTGGCCCATCTAAGCCCGTTGGTTTCAGTGAGCTTAGACTGGAATAGCCCTGTGCAGGATTCTACTGTGAGACAACCCACATGGCAGTCTAAAGCAAAACCAGAAATCCTAAATATACTTACTGGAAGATAAGTCCAGTTCATTTCAATTGGATTTTTCTTTGGTGCAAGCATACATGGGATCACAGGGTAAGAATTCTTACTTACATGTGCGTGTACATCACTTGATCTATTTCCCATAGTTAACATCACTGGGATATGGACTGCCTAGACTGGAACACACGGCACAGGTGATGTGAAAGCTGACACCTGAATCCTTCACAAGGTTCAAGGCTTTGTTTTTGGAGTTGCCAGGATTTCTCCCATCCAGACACTGGCCAGTTTCAGATCTGCTCATCTTACTGCCAAATCAATATGGTTCTGATAGGCTGGGCACACAGGGATATCTTTAAAGTTCCAAATAATTGATATACTAGTTCTTGGTGTTAATAAGTGAAAATTTCACCTCCTCTACAGATAGATTGCTGCAGTGGGATACATCAACATGATGATGTCTCTCCCACCCCCCTACCTCTGTTTCCTTTGCTTACACATATTCTTGGTGACTTCCAGTTCTTGTAGTTCATTGCAATACAGTGGAAAGAGCAGCGATGAATATCTGCATTCTCCAGAGAGTTTCTTTTTAGGCATTCAAGATACTTTAGATAAAATTAGCTTTGCATTCATTTTTTTTTGTTTCCTGCATCCACGACTCTTCGTTGTCGGTTCCACATTAGCTCTGGCCGAGTGTAAAATGTGCAACATGACAATGCAAGAGTAGTGTGTAATCTTTCTTTGAAAAATGTTGTTTTGCCTACCCAAGAAAAAGGATACCATGTGATTAATTTTAGGCATGGTAGATTAAACCCCAAAGCGCACAATGCTCTTATTAAAGCGTGTCTTGCGGTTTTGTATGGATTTGATGTTATGGCTCCAGATAAAGCGTAGCTGTTCTTTTGCATTGGTGAACTGGGAGCAGAGTGAGCACATTGTTTGTCTTCATAAAGCAGATCCTGCTTTAAAATCAACAGGGGGCACCTCGTGCTGGAGGATCACAAGGTAATATCTGTGGCTCGTTACGTTGCTGGCTTTAAATGCACCGCATGAACTGGATTAAACAACTTTGGGCTAGAACGGCTCTTCAGAATGTCTTTCTGACCTATTGCAGAAAGCCTGGATTTAACAGGCTCTCATTTTCAAAGCCATAGACGCAACAGTCAGAGTCACACGCGAAATAGTTAACACGGCTGTCCCATAGAGGAAACGTATGTGCTTGTTCACTAACCAAACATACCTGTTGGATGGACACAGTGATGCATCGATCCTGTGTGACACAGAACTCACTATTGCAGTAGAACTTTCAGTTGTCCTTGATAGCCACAGTTTAATACAAGGCAATGGATTCTCAAGCCATTTGGGTTTTGTTGGGTTTAGTGGGTTAAACTTGCCTCAGTTGGTATTGGATCTTGACCAACTGGTTTAGAGCTGGTGTGTGAGACTCACGGCTGTGGCGGCAGGGAACAGTGCAATCCTCAACAGAGTTACGCCCTTCTAAGCTTGTTGACTTCAGTGGACTTAGAAAGGTGCAACTCTGCTTAGCATTGCTGTGGAATTCTAATAAATCCACCAAACATTTAACTATGCATCTTGAATTATGTGACACATGGTATACTGTTGATTTGACCCTTCTGTCTGCAGGGTGTCAGCCATGCTATTGTCCATTCATAAATTGGAAAAGGGAAAGTTGTAGCCATTGAACAGAGAAAAACAATTTTACATGGTACCTGAAATGTCATTTAGAACTCATATAGGATGGGGTGATCCTTAGGAGCAGAGTTACAAAAAAGCTGGGAAGTACAGGATTGTACTTGAAATTGCTCTAATTGTAGCTGATAAAAGGAATCACCTTGGAAATTTCTTTGGTGTAGGTAAATATGGGTTGTGTGGTGCAAGTCTGAGAAGATAGCTGTATCTTATTTTGTTCTGTGTATTTTTGACAGTGCTCTTAAAGGAACAATGGCCATCCTGTCTACTAATACTATAGCGTTCCACATTTCTAAATGGAGATGTCTCTCAGCAGTGAACCTGTGCTTTTGAGGAGGGTGGCAAAAGGTTCTTTGCCTTCCCAGACCTCAGGATTTCTGCCTCAGTTTTGTAGACAGAATCCTTTGGCAGGACAGATGTCAATTTTGTTCAGGGTCTGGAAATCCTGTGTTAGCAACGTCTTTCACACTGTTAAAGTGGCATTGATTCAATAAATTATCAACCAAATTATCAACCATCCTGTTGATTCTGCTTCTGGGAATGTGCAGACAGGAGAAAGGTTTGTAGAAATATAGAGATGCTGGTTGGGATTTTGAAAGATTGTTGCAGGTGGTGGAAGTTTGGTTCTGGGGAGATGGCTCTGCAGAAACTGAGATTATCTGCTCTGGACCAGTGTTGGATAGTCACTCAAAATGAAGAAGTGTTTTAATTCTTGGCTGTTTAAGCAATCTTTGGTCCTGATCAGATGGCTCTTTAGGTCTGTGCCAGGCATGAGTGCCTGATGGATTTAAAAGTAATGACCAGACATCTGGGAAACTTGCCTCTTCCGTGAGCATCCCGTTTTGCTGTGCTTCAGAGACATACTTAAAAGATACTAGTTAAAATCTGGAGTTTTCGGTTCCTGACAGGCCAATTGCGGACTTTCCCCCATCTGATTGCTCCAGTGTGCAATCCTCCCGTTGAGATGGTCTGATGTCAGATCATCCTGAGCAGCGGCCATTAAAAAAAATTCTGAGCAATATGCGCATAAACACGTAAACGCGCAACAGCCAGAGAGCTCCACTCAAACATTCCGGACAATTTCATGTTTCTGAACAGCCCGTGAATTTTATGAACCGCGTTAATTAAAAAGGTACCTAGAGGGAGGTACCAAATTAGATCAAATTAGAGCCAGGCCAATGGTGGATTTAGCTGCCCGTCTGAATGCACCCTTTGGAACACAAAGAGAAAGAACTTACTTAACGATTTTTCTAGGGTGGGGTTTCCCAGCTAACCCCCATGAATCATGTCCATCAGAAAACACACATAGCACATATTGTTAAGGCTGTTTAACCAACTGGCCTGTTTTCATACATTTAGAAATGCCAACTGGGATCATTACAGTGATACATTTCAGTGTACTACACTGTCTTGGTCCAGCTCAAGGCAAAGGGTCTGTTCCGTGTGTGAGAAATGGTCTCTTGTAAAAGGGACTGTGGCGCTCCACATTGGAGTCACCAACTTCTAAGCTATCCCCTGTAGCTATGCCTGTAGCAGTTGCTGATCTGTAGCACCTGGCCAGTGATAATATTTATCTTTTACCTGCTGCTTATTTCTGCAGATCCAAAGGCATAGCAACAACCTTGGTCATATTTCTCCTAGTCCATTGGCAAACTTGGTCCAGAGTGACACCATTTCCAATTGTCCCAGCAATGCTGTGGTTTGCAATCTGAATGCATATGGTTGCTGACCTCCAGGTGGAGCGTGGAGATCACCTGGGGTTACAGCTGATCTCCAGATGACAAAGGTCAGTTCCCCTGGAGCAAATGGCTGTTCTGGAGGGTATCCTCTATGGTGTTATATCCCATGGTGTTATATCCCCTCCTCAAAATCTGCCCTCCCAGACTGTACCCTAGGAGAGATCTCCCACTTTTACAACTGACCACCAGCTGACAAAGGTCAACTCCCCTGGAGAAAATGGCTGCTTTGAAGGGTGGACTCTATGGCATTGTACCATGCTGAGGCCCCTCCCCTCCTCAAACCCCACCCTCTCCCAGATCCACCCCTAAAATCTCCAGGTATTTTCCAAACCAGACCTGGGAACCCTACTGTACCCTCAAAGCTCCAGGAATTTTCCAAACTGAAGGTGCCAACCCTATGAATACACTATGAATTCCCATTGTTCCCTAATTCTATGTAATGTGCGGACAAGTATGCTGTTGCCTAAAGCAGTGCGATTGCAATTCTTGACTGGCTCTGATTCATGTAGGTAGTGCTTCTGGTCCCAGTGGCAGTGCAGGGGGGATAATAGGTTCATGGGTATAAACTCACAGGCTATACTTGATACCTGTGGATTTCCCTAAAGTGCAACCAGGGCTTCACGGTTCACAGAGTGGCTATACCTTAACTGTGGTTCTTATCATAAGAAAGACACTGTAGCATTTAGCAGCGTGCAGTACAGACTCCCAGAGAGAGCATGGCTGGTAAAAATCTCTCTCTCTGCATTCTGCATTTGATAGTAGAGGAGAAATGTGATACCGAAGTTAGGAAATGTGGCTGAGTCTGTAGTCTCCAAGTATGCAGAGCTAATGAAAATGTGTTAACTATGTTTTTTTTTTTTTTGAGAAACTCAAGTGTGTGAAGGCCCAATATTGCCATTGGCGATGCCCTCTCTTCAAGCATATCCAGGAAACCCAGGATTTGATGCTTGAGCAACTGCGTCACTTAGTCACAGCCCACATAGCAAGTACTGAGTCTTGCTGTTTGGCACTGCTTCTTTGAACCCGGGCTTTGCCCGCAGATTGACACAGGTGTGATGCTTGTGTTGACGGATGGGAATCGGCAAGCGGACAGTCCTGTGCAAGGTATCTGCATTTGTGAATAGCAGCAGCTGCAGAATTTTAGTTTTGTCATTAATCCATTTGTTGAGTAGATGGGGAGCTAGGGTGCTGTAGACTTTGCTCCTTTCTAAGAGAGTGTTGTGCGGGACAGTGAAGGTCCAGTGCTGTTCTTTTCCCCACTCCCTGAGACTGCACCTGATACTGGGTTGTGCCCTACCAGCTCCAGTCCACTGACGGTGAAGCCTTCCTTCAGAGAAAGGTTCCTTGACCTGGAAGCAGTCTCCATATTTGCCTGACTAGAGTAGCAGGATACAACCTGGCACACACAGACCCTCAAGGCTGCCTACTGACTTGGGCATTGATGTAGAAGAGAGGAGCTTAGATTGCCATTTGGCTGTGAAGTTCACTTGGGTGGGTTTGGGCGAGGCAGCCTGTGTCACTGACTGTCCTAAAATTGTTGGAGGAATACAAAGTGATGGGTAGGGCTGAATATTGGATCCCACAGACCTAGAGTTGCCGGTCCTATTTTGTGGCTGGTGGGGGCGGCGGCTTTGGGGGGGGTGTTCGGGAGGGAGGACTCCCTGACACAATGATTGTGTGCATAAGTTCCGTCATCACGTTGGGGATGCAACCCCTTGGAAGCCACCAGTGGTGCTCACTCACAAAAAACCCATCTGCACCTGAGCTCCAAGCAGCGAATGTTCTGGTAAATAAAATAAATAGCTGTATTTATTTATAGCAGCTTAGAAAATTGTTTGCCCCTCCTCCATTTTCTCACAACAACCACCTCTTAAGGGGGCCAGGCTGAGAGTTTATGGCAGGCCCACGGTAACCCAGCGAGCTTTCATGGTAGAAGTGAGGATTTGAACCCGGGTCTCCCAGGATCCTAGTCCTGGTGCTCTATCCACTCTGCCATGCTAGCTTTCCTCCAGCGGAAGGTGGCGTCTCTCATCTCAAGGCACTCCTATGAGCATCTTGCTACAGGTGAAGACTCTTTCAGCTGGAAGAAAGCACCTCCATTAGTAAAAGAGAGCTGTTGGATCCAGCCCAATATCTCCACAGACGCATGAATTAAAAAAATATTTTTTTTAAAAAAAGAAAGAAATCAAAGCTGATCTGGATACTTAATGTAGTACCAAATATGAAATTTCTAATTTTTGAAAGAGTAGTGACCTCCTTGAGATAACTCCATTTTGCAGTCATGGATTTATGCAAGTGTAGCATGTACAAGGAGCTGTGGTGGCTCAGATGGTTAAGATGCTGAACTACAGGCTGGACGGTCAGTAGTTCAGCAGTTCAAGACCCGAGTGCTGCATGACGGAGTGAGCTCCCATCTCTGGTTCCATCTCCTGCCAACCTAGCAAGCAAGAAAGCAAGAAATTGCAAGTAGATAAATAGGTACCACTTTGGTGGGAAGGTAACAGCATTCTGTGCACCTTGGTGTTTAGTCATGCTGGCCACATGACCACAGAAACATCTTTGGAGAGCGCTGGCTCTTCGGCTTGGAAACAGAGATGAGCACTGCAACCGTAGAGTTGGATTCGACTGGCTTTCGAGCAAGGGAACCTTTACCTTTACCTTTTACTAGCATGCACACAATCCTGACCTGGATAGCCCCAGCTAGCCCGATCTCATCACATCTCGGAAGCTAAGCAGGGTCAGCCCTGGATATTATTTGGATGGGAGACATCCAAGGAGTACCACCATCACTATGCAGAAGCAGGCAATGGCAAACAACCTCTGAATGTCTCTTGCCTTGAAAACCCCATGGAGTCAACATAAGTTAGCCATAACTTGATGGCATCTTCCACCACCAACAGCATGTATGCAATGGGCTCTGATGTAGATGGGGTGTTGGGCAACCACTCCAGCCATCCTCCAAAGCCATTGCCACCTCTACCACAGGGAGGAGGCAGTTGGTATATTTACAGTGTAGACCAGCCAAGAGCTGTGCTGGCACTGGGATTGTCTTGTGCCCCCCAAAGTTCTGCATATCAGAGTTCAAATCCACGCTTTCCAGCAACATTAGATTAACAGAACGTCTTCATAAACTAAAAGCAGTGAATAAACAAATCCTAGAAAGTTTCTCAGGCAATTCAGATCACTGCTTTTAGGGCTGGGTGATGCAGTTTATCTCCCCCCCTCTCCAATGTCTAGAACCACACAGGAAAACTTCTATGTGAATCGAGCAGCCGTATATGCGTGTGGATCCAAACAGCAGTGGTTAGGACTTTTGGTGGGTACGATGATGCTTCCTCCCAGCCCGTGGCAAAAGGCCGCTTCAGGTTGCTGAACTTTCAAAAGCAATTTCCAACTTCCTGTGTGTGGGTGGGTGATGGATAAGATGCTTGCTCTGGGAATTGGATTATTCATTGAAATATGCATAGTTGATAGGGCTATTATTATTACAGTTTTGCGTTTCCCATTAATCACGGTCCTGTAACCAAGACTACAGAACTTGACCTAGCCGTTCCTTCATCAAGCGGACTTTCAAATGAGCGGCTAAACCTGTATTTATGTCATATATTTTAAGAACACCAGTACTTGTTATCGCTGTGTTGTCTTCAAAGAATGAAGTGGGCCAGCAGCGCCTGTGGGTGAATAGAATGGCCAAATCAAAACTCCAAAAATACCATTCCCACCCCCTGTAATTTAGAAACTGTGATAGCTCTTCTGTGGAATGTTAATTTAGCCACTGCTTTTCCCTCTGAGGCTCAGAGCTTGCAATAGAAAGGCCGTGGCTGAGTGGCAGAGTGCCCGCTTGGCCTGTACAAGGTCCTGGCTCAGACAGTCCTTGGGATCTTCAGTGGAAAGTATCACACAGCGAATGAGTTGGGGGAGGGGGTGGTCCTCAGTGGCAGAGCATCTGCTTTGTTGTATGCAGTGTGTTCCAGGATCAATCCCTGGCATCTCCAGTTAAAAGGATCTCAGGTACAACATGCTGGATCAAGACCTTTCTCTGTCTAGAAGGCTACCGCTGGTCAGGGTAGGCAAAGGTGAACTGGGTGGGCCAGTGGTCTGACCCGGTAGAAGGCAAGATTTATGCATTCATGTATGTTCAACAGTTTCCTGAGAGTCAGATTCCACAGGCAAAGACTTTTTGGGGTGTGTGTGCATGCAGTCATTAAGTAATTGAATTTCTGCCTGTCATGCTGTTTTTAAAGCAAAAAGCAAAAAACAAAAACCCTTTTAGGCAACAAAAGTGGCAACTCTTTCTAATTCATTGTGATGGAGCTTTGAACACATATATGAGCAGAGCTTTTTGCAAGTGTTAAGGTTTCGGTGGCGTTTCTTCCACCAGCATTGCAGTGGCAGGAAGCCACTTGGTTTGCTCAGGGTGCTTTGCAGTTCCGGTTGGGCCAGCACTAACCTGTCTCCCCTGAAAGACGCACTTTGTGCTCCTTTTGGATAATAGTGTTGCTTTTGGTTTTCTGTCTGGGCAGCCACTGTAGTAGTTGGGGAGGGGGAGGGTTCAAACTGAATTCAGTGTTTGTATTTCTAAAAGACTGTCAGGTGTAAAATGCAGAATGCAGCCCTTGTGAAAATGGGTGAACAGGGACAAAGTAGGAGCAAGATGATTCTGTGCCAGACGGTTCATTTTGGAAGAGAGGAACTTGTTGGCAGCTGCTTTTTGAGTGGTCAGGCACTAGAGGGCACAGGCGTACCAGCTGAAGCCTGGCTCCTGGAAAATGTAAAGGGAATCCCCCTCCCCCTGGGGTGACTGCCGCGCCAGGTGTGTGTGTTGTTGCGTCCCTGGGTTGCAACCCTGAGATAAGTGGGATGAACTTGGCTCTTCTGTGTCCCAGCTGCAGTCTCTAGCTGGCAGCTGAACTACTTATCAAAGATCAGATCCTTTGCATTCTATTCATTAGGAATAAATGAGACAGCCTGGTTCTGAATCTGCAATCAGTAACAGATTAGCCCCCCCCCCACTCTTGAGACAAAATAATAGTCTTCCCACTCTGGTAGATCTGGCAGAGATCTGCATCTGCCTAGTTCAGCATCCTACAGTGTCCCGCCAGGTACATTTGGTGGGGAAGAAAGCCTGTTTCACTGATGCCAGTGCTAATTAAAACACAAGTCCTCCTTAAACCAAGGGAGAGCTGGGCAAATCCCCCAGGGTTTTGTGGCTTGGATTTCATCACAGCTGCATCTCAGTATTCCCAGTTCTCTGGCCCAAACAAGGGGGAGCAGAACTCTACTATCCTGCGGTCCTTGGAGGAATGGGAAGATAAAAATCTGACCCACAGAGAGACATAGTGGCTTTTTGCTCTGCCATCTACACTGCAGTTCCATTGGTGAAGACAGGCCAGGATGGTGGATGGTACAGATGAGGGGTTCAGTGGACAAGTCTCCCTTGCTCTGCAGCTCTTTGCCTTCCCCGTTGATGGAAACAAGCCTAGAGCTGCAGTGCTGTGTGTTCTTACTCTTTTAAACAGGCAACAGAAGCACACTGCATTTCTTAAGGGACATTATGCACAAATGTCCCAGGCTGGTCAGGTTTGCAGCCAAGCACCATGATCCACAGAAAGATGGCCATGCTTAAAGGATCACTGAGATCAATAGGACTTGACTTACTTGGGATCCAACTCAGCTAACTCTCTCTGCATAGTGGCCATTAGGTACAAAAGAGAACCAGCGAGGTATAGTGGTTAGAGTGTTGGGCTAATAGCTGGCAGATCCAAGTTCAAATCCCCTCTCTGCTAAGGAAGCTCACTGGGTTGCCAGTCTCCAGGTAGGGAATGGAGAACTAGCAGGATTAGAACTGTGATGTGGACTACAGAAATCAGTCCCCCTGCTGCTTTAGATGGTGGACTCCATGGAAGGGAGGGGATGTCTATGAGGTCCCTCCCCTCCCCAAACTGCCTTCCCCAGGCTCCAGGAATTTACTAACCCAGAGTTGGCAAACCTGTGGGTGGCCTTGTGCCAATCACTCTCTTAGCATAACCTCCTTCATAGGGTGGCTGCCTTTGGGTCCCTGTTAGGGAGAAAAAGTGGGCTATAAATATCTAAGTAAATAAATCTTAACTCATGTATAGAATCTGCTTCTCATTCTCATCTCTGAATAGAAATGCCTCAGATGTACATGCTATTAAATATAGTAATAAGCAATATTAGTAGAACTTATAGTGAACTATTCAAATATATGGTGATGGTGGCAAGAGTAATTTTCGCAGCAAAATGGATAGCTGAAAAAAGGAATGGAAGAATAAACTAAGTGAATATGCTACAATGGCAAAATTAACATCTTATATACATAAAAGACCAATGTCAGAATTTCAAGAAAAATTTAAACTTTTTTTTTACTATATAGTTATAAATTCAGAATAAGGTCAAATTGAAATAGTGAATGATAGAAGAAAAAAATACTGTTAGATAAGATGATAGATGGAAAAGATAGAACAAAGATACTTTAACAGAAAAGAAATATTTAAAGCAAATATAAGTAAGTTCCATATAAACACATGAACCTGAATTATAATACTTTGTGTTTGTATGTTAGTGTGTTTTGTATGTCTGTAGATTGAAATAAAATTGATTATGAAGTGGCTCAGATGTACCAAGCATTCTCCCAACCCATAGAGAACAGGGCCCTGTATGTGGATAATCCTGGCTTCTGGGGCATCACGGTTATGCCAGTGAAGTCCCACTGCATTCAACGGAATTTATTTCCTCATAAATCATTAACATCTGAGGTGTTGGTATAATACATTATGTCCTTTGGGACGTGATTTACCTTCAGTTGGAACTACAGTCAGGTATTTCTGGAATTAGCAAGGCGAAAATGAATATAGTATAATGATTTATTTGCTATGAGAATTAAGAAAAAAACAGCAAACTTTGAGCTGGCTAGATTGAAAGCAAGCACGACAGCTGTGTCTTGTTGGGTCTGTTGTTAATTGCTTTCTCAAACTGCTGTTTATCACCAGTGTGTGTGAGTGTATGTGTGTGACAACTGACGATAGGGTGGATTCCATTTAAATCAAATCAATTGAAATCACTAGTCAGTAAGACTAGATTTAAATCGTGGTTTTATACATAAAGACTTGTTCTTGCTGGTGTAATCCTAATATTTACAACCAGATGAAGGTTTCATTTTTAGAATAACAACTCTTCAGATTAGTTTTACAGTTATAGCAAAAAATTACTGATTTGGTTATGCTGCGTGTCTAGACATAAGTCCATACACAAACTCCATATGCTGGCTTGTGGTGGAGATTTGGCATCTGCGTATTACGTTATGGCGAGCATTTGGCAGAGGTTTCACAGGTGTTATAGACTTTAGTGAATAAAATCTAAACTGTCTTGGATTTAGACAGTCCCAGAGAAGGGGTGGGGGAGAGAACTTCGTGGTTTAAGACAAAGAGTTGTGGATTTTTAAAAGGTGACAAGATGACTGGGGTCCCTCCTGATTCCTGCTTTTTTGACTGTGCTGTGTAGGGTGGCCAGCACTGCCTCAGCATATATTGGGAGATTTTAAGGGTGATGCGCAGAGAGCTTGGAGTTTGAGGGAAATTTGAACATAAGAAGAGCCCTGCTGGATCAGACCAATAGTCCATCTAGTCTAGGATCCTGTCATACACAGTGGCCAACCAGTTCCTCTGGAGGGCCAACAGTGGAGCATAGAGGCTGAGGTCTTCTCTTGATGTTGCCTTCTGGCTCTGAGGGGATTCAGAGGTTTAGTGCCTCTGAATGTGGAGGTTTCCCTCAGTCACCATGGGTAGTAGCCATTGATAGACTTATTCTCCATGCATCTATCTAATCTCCCTCTAAAGCTGTTTGTTCCTGTGGCCGTCACTACATCCTCTGGCAATGAATTCCACATCTTAAGCACTCTCTGTGTAAAGTAGTATTTCCTTTTGTCTTTCCTGAAGCTACTGCCCATCAGCTTCATTAGATGCCCTCAAATTCTAGTTGTTTGGGGGAGAGAGAAAAATTTCTCTTTGTCCAGTCTTTTCACACCATGCGTAATTTTATAAATCTCTATCATCCCCCCCTTAGTTGTCTCTTTTCTAGATTGAAAAGTCCCAGACTCTCCAGCCTTTCCTTATATGGAAGATGCTCCAACTCCCTAATCATCTTGGTTGCCCTCCTTTGTACTTTTTCCAGCTGTGCAATGTCCTTTTGGAGATATGGTGATCAGGACTGTACACAGTATTCCAAATGAGGCCAGACCATAGGGGCATTACAAAACTGGCTGTTTTATTTTATACAAATCAGGGGCATTGCAATACTGGCTGTTTCATTCTCAATCCCTTTCCTAATAATCGCTAACATAAAGTTTGACTTTTTCACCGCTGCAGCACACTGGGTTCACACTTTCATTGAGCTATCCACTATGACCCCAAGATCTTTTTCCCTCTTAGTCTCAGCAAGTTCAGACCCCATTAGTAGGGCGGCCAGGTTCTCCGAGGGGATGGGGTTTGCCCGCTGTAGGGTCCCCCAACCCACTGGCCCAGATCCAGCCCCCAGGGGGAACTCCGCCCCCAAAGTTCCTGAATCAGGCCGATGTGCCCGGCATAATGACGTCACCTGGAGGCTGAGCTTTAGAGTTTTAAGTTTGAACAGTAGAGCATCCCCCGACGCCGTGCCTGGTGTGATAACATCACTTCTGGGTGATGTCATTGTGGCACACATGCACATAATGCGCACTTGAGACTCCTGGACACAGAGCTCCCCCCCCCCACTGGCAACCCTGCCCATTAGCCTATACTTGGGATTTTTTTGTCCCAATGTGCATCACCTTACACTTATCAACATAGGACTTCGTTTACCACAATGTGACCCACTTTCCCAGTTTGTGGAGGTCCTTTTGGAGCTCTGCACAGTCAGCCTTGGTTTTCACCATCCTGAATAATTTGGTGTCATCTGCAAACATGGCCACTACACTACTCACCCATAATTCCAGATCCTTTATAAATAAATTAAATAGTACCAGCCCCAATACCAATATTTGTGGGACCCCACTGCTTCCCTCCATTGTGAGAACCTGTACTTTTGCTTCCTGTCATTTAACCAGTTTTTAATCCATAGGAAAACCTGTCCTCTTATCGCATGACTGCTAAGTTTACTCAGAAGTCTTTGGTAAGGTACCTTGTCAAAAGCCTTTTGAAAGTCCAAGTATATAATGTCTACTGGTTCACTGTTGTCTACATGCTTGTCCAGTTTCTCAAAGAACTCCAAAAGGCTGGTGAGGTAAGACTTCCCTTTGCAGAAGCCATGCTGAATTTCCCTCAGCAGGCTTTGTCCCTCTGTCTGCCTAACAATTCTATCTTTGATAGCAGTTTTACTAATTTTCCTGCTACAAATATCCTTGGATATTGTCAGGGCTATTTTGGGGCAGGAACGCACAGGAACGAAGTTCTGGCTGGCTCCCAAGTTGGCCACGCCCAGCAGGAACTCATTAGCATAATAGGCCACACCCAACAGCAGAAACGCTTTAGGATTGGCTACATTAGGGGTGTGTGGCCTAACATACAAAGGAGTTCCTGCTACAAAAAAAGCCCTGGGTTTTGACAACTAAGAAGGTAAACAGAATAAGAAGTAAAAGGTGGGTGTGGCTGGATAACCACGCTTCTGGCAACATGGGGGTGTGGCCTAATATGCCAATGAGCTGTGCTGTCAGGGGTGTGGTCTAATATGCTAATGAGTTCCTGCTGGGCTTTTTCTACAAAAAAAGCCCTGGATATCGTTATCTTATTATTTGGGACAGATGTTAAGCTGACTGGCCTGTAATTTCCTGGTTCCCTTCTGGATCACTTTTTAAAAATTGGTGTAACATTTGCTACTCTCCAGTCTTCTGGTACAGTGGCTGAATTCAGTGATAATTGGTGTAGTGGTTAAGTGTGTGGACTCTAATCTGGGAGAACCAGGTTTGATTCCCCACTCCTCCACTTCCACCTGCTGGATAACTTTGGGAAACCATAGTTCTGTCAGAGCTTGAAAGAGCAGTTTCTGTCAGAGCTCTCTCAGCCCCACCTGCCTCACAGGGTGTCTGTTGTGGGAAGGGGAAGGGAAAGGAGTTTGTAAGTTGTTCTGAGACTCCGAGTGAAGGGTGAGGTATAAATCCAATCTCTTCTTCATCTTTATGTAACCTGTCTCATATCTGAGTTCCTTAAGAACTCTTGGATGTATGCCATCAATGTGATGTGATTTCCAGGTGATGATTAGGGTTGCCAACCACCAGATATGGCCTGTAGATTTCCAAGAATTACATCTGATCACCAGACAGCAGAGATCAGTTCCCCTGGAGAAAATGGCTGCTCTGGAGGCTGAACTCTGTGGTATTATACCCTGCTGAAGTCCCTCCCCTTCCCAAATCCTGCCCTCCCCAAATCTCCTGAAATTTCCCAACACACAGTTGACAACCCTATGCTCTAGGAATTCACCCAGTTTTTATAGTGAATACCATGGAAACACAGGGAAATTCCTAGAACTTCACTCTGGTGGCCACTTTCTGGCTATTTCGCCCCCCTTTTCTTCCTCAGTTTCTTAAGGGCAGGAGTTTTCTCATGGGCTTGTAAATGGCAAGCCCAATGCGTACTCATGACTCATGAGTAATTCTGCCAAGTACAGTAAGAGGTATTTCCAAGGATGTGACATCAGGCTTGGTTTACACATGGTAATGACATGGCAGTGTGCAGAATTGGAGGTTGGCATGTACCACTGCAAACTGCAAGTGGGGCTTTATTTTATTTATTTATTTAGACTTGTATCCCACCCTCCCCACATTGTAGGCTCAGGGCGGGTACCAACATACAGAACTGCAATTAGTGCCAATTTACAGTTAAAACATATAACAATCCATTAAAATCAGTAAAATCACCAACATACTAAAACAACAACGTACCTCAACAGATAATATTGTGATCCCAGTCCGACGTCTAGAATCTGCGGTCACTGGAAGGGAGGTCAGATCAAAGTGGATGTCGCTGCCTCAACTAAAGGCCCGCCAGAAGAGCTCCATCTTGCAGGCCCTGTGGAACTGTAGCAGGTACCGCAGGGCCCTGATCTCATAAGGCGGCTCATTCCACCAGGCAGGGGCCAGGCCCTGGCCCTAGTGGAGGCAAGTCAGACATCCGTAGGGCCAGGGACTACCAGGAGGTGCTTGTTCATAGAATGCAATGTTCTACGGGGCTCATTTTTCAAAATTCCCCATCCTTAATAACTTGCTGTTAAGTGAAAAATAACTCAGCCTTAGTTTTGCCAACAACCTGGAGAAAAACCTAATCCTTGATGGGATTGTTATCTACTGTATGACGTTATTTACGCCACAAAACACTTCAGCTGTCCATTTCCACAAATTAAAGGGCAAGGCCTCCCCCTCCCTTCATGTTATTAACAAGTCTACACAGCATACGAAGGGCTAACCTTCTCCTCAGTGTGCTCATATTTTACATACAGAAAGGGTTTTTTTTAAAACATGGGGGAGCAATAAAAATTAGATGTCTAGGGTTGCTAGGTCCCCCTTGGCCACTGTTGGGAATGGGGCGTAGAGTTGTCAAATCCAGGTTGGGAAACTCCTGGAGATCTGGGGATGGAGCCTGGGGAGGACAGGGACCTCAGTGGGGTGCAATACCACAGAGTCCACCCTCCAAAGCATCCATTTTCCCCAGGGGACCTGACCTTTGTAGTCTGGAGACAAGATTCTGAGGGATGCCCAGGTCCTACCTGAAGGCTGGCATCCCTAGTTATGTTTCACCTGCAGTCCAAAGTGATATGGCCCATTCTGCTACCTCTTTCTGTGGCCTGTCTTGACCCAGCATGAGGCTGTAGCCTTGCAAGTGTTTGCTCACATGATATTGAAAGCATATTTTGATCAGCGCTTTATAGTGTCAGCATAATGCATACACTGGCCAGAACATTGACTTTTAAAAATAGGCTACAAAGTAAAGCTCAGCCAGGATGGACTCCCTGGTAGAATGTGGTTCACTTTTGTTTTTTATTCCCCGGAATTAATTATGTAGGTGCTAATTAAAGCAGTAATTAAAAACCAACCAACCAACGAAACAAACAAACAAAAAGACCTCAAAGGGGAAAAGTTTATCTTTTTGTTGCATATATTTCCTATTGTCAAATGTTTATTTTAAAGTTAGAGGCTAGCATTATGATTTGTCATGAGTTTGACAATGAAAGCAGATGTGGAGGGGGAAGGAACAGGGCCAGATCATGTTAGAAGATTTAACTATGATTTGCATGAGTTAATTGGGCAAATCTAATTAAAAATAATGAGTACCAAATAAAGCATCTTTAGTCCACTGGAGTGTTAAAGTTAGGCAAAGATATAAATACCTTGCACTGAAATCTATGAGACTTACAGTGTCATTCTTAGCCATGCCTGGATTTGCTGGAGCAGGGTGGAATCCAGACCTGTCTTCAGACAGAAGGGATAATGAGATAAGTCTGTACACAGGAGTGCTTTAGAACAGGCGTAGGTAAGCTTTTTGGCCCAAGTACCCCGCCACCCCTAGTATCTATATGTGAAGGTATTAATAGACCAGCAAGTATCATGTGCAAGAATCCAACACTCCACTCTTCCCAAGATTTTCAACTGCAGTGTCACTCCTGTTGCTTCTGGTAATCTGTATGGTGAGATCTGGGGAAAGGGCAAGTCACTGGATGCTGTTATCTTGGTTTTTTAGGGTAAAGGAAGGGCAGCCCACAAACACAGTTTGTGCCATTAGATACCAGAGTTCGTTTTTTAAATCCGTTTGCTGTGGTTATAACATGCATCACAACATGGTGGCTCTTCCAAGATGGGAAACCCACTGACCCAAAATGACTACCTTCTCTGGAAGATATTCTCCACTCTCATTGGTTAAAACAATAACTATCTAACCAAGAGATTTGCTAATTTCTTGGAATGTTCTTTGGATGAAACCTATTCCTTGATTCAAACAACAGAAGCATGGTAGGTGTCCCTCTGGTGGCTTATGAGGACTACAGTTTGGGTTAGTTCCCTGCATTTAGAATAACCACGGCCCAGGCTAACAATGGCCTCAGCAGAGCATGTGCAACAGTACACCCAACTAGAAGAAAAGGAGGATAGAATAATTCCTGCTGGATTCCTTCTGCATTCTGTTCTCTGTGTGCAAAAAGAGGCAGAATTAGTGGAAAAGATTGAATGCGTAATAGTGCCCCAATTAATTTGAATCTTTTCTTCTGATGAACCCAAGGAGTAGCATGCAAATACATAAATCAGGGGATGCCAAGCAAGTGGAGCTGTGCTACCTTCCTGCCTGTCCTTTCCCCCACTACAGTCATTGATACCACCAGATATTGTGCCCTCATGAGTCAGTGGACTCTGAGGAACAACATGGGGGTCTAAGAAGGAGGCTACAGTTGAGGGGGAAATTTACTAAAATCAGTCTCTTCCACAAGTGTCACCTTGAAACAGGAGGAAAGGTGGGATATAAATGTTTTAATAAATAGAATAAAATAAATAAGTGAAAGTGGCTACCATAAATGGAAAGGGAGTTTAGGATCTAAGCCCAGGTATGCCTATGGGAGGATATGTCTCATAGTTATAAACAGCTTGAAAACACTTGTTTCACGTCTGCTCTGTAACTGCAACCCTGTGATTTGTACCATACATTTCAAGCTAGGCAGGTCCAAAAAACAAAACTGGGTTGTGTGAATGGTTTCCAGCTCTGTGTAGTTTCATGGACTGTGACTAAATTTATTGTTCTAATAAATAATAGCACAGTCATGAAGTAAACTATGGTATTGCCCCGTCTCTTTCTCTGGCAAACCCCAGTTGTGGTTTAATTTCTTCCATCTGTCTTTTGCTTTTGAGATTTTATTTCTAGCAAGGACCAAAGAGTCTGGAGGTTCTTTTGTTAGGAACACAAAGGACTAATCCATCCTTCTCCCCCCCCAATCATGTTTTTAATTCCTTCCCCTTTAGAAATAGGGGACTGCACATTTCCCCCATATAGTATAATCATCACTGATCTTAATACCCTTTGCAACCCTGTTGGCATTTTGTGGTCTGTCAGCCAAATGAATGCTAAGGTGATATTGGATTGTGTGGCTTTTGAATTATAACTGCACATTTAGTGCTCTGCTTTCTAAAAATACAGTCAGATTATTTTGTTTGTTAGCTGGCATCGATGATATGCCCTCAGTAGCATGATGTGTGAAAGGTTAGGAAGCAGCCTTGCTTGTCCTTAGAAATGAAAGATTTCCTCACAGGGCAGAGGTGTGAAACAAGCCCTAGCAAAGTTTCATGGTTCCCTCCCTCAGAGCATAGGTGGCTGGGTTAAATCCTAGAAGCTTCTTGTTGTTAGAAAAGATAGGAGAATCCTAGTTAGCTGAGGACCAGTTTGTATGTTTTCAAAATGGTGAGGCTATAATGCTGTGGTGTTTTCACAGGTCTTGCACAGGTTAGCTTACTCAGTTTTATTACTTTGCAATTACTTTATTTTTATTAACTAGAAGCAGGAGGGCACATTTCTGACACTTTGAGATATTGCTGCTTGCAACCCGGCCCATGAGAGCATCGTCTCACACATTGTCTCACCTATCACCTACATATAATCTCATGAGACAAGGTAGAAAAAAAAAATCTCGATCAAATTTCATAAATAGACTTGGGGGTGGGGGTGGTTCTGGAATCCTAGGACCCAATAAAGTGTACCCATTCTCCCCCCCCCATGTTTTTGCACTAGTTATCTGTTGTACCTCTAAAGTCTTTCAACCGTCCAGTATAGTTCCTAGGACTTTCAGAGAACCAGTTGACTTAAAAGTACATGCGGACTAGTAGAATAGTGCCCACCAAATCATTTAGTGTAATGTATGAAGAGACAAACTGTACACACTTTGGCTCTGTATGTGTGTTGAGGTGCCCTGCTTTTTGCAGAGTTCATGACTACAGAGGCACAGGCTATGCCTGAGGCTTTGTTCAGAAGCTATGCTCATGGGAGAATGGGCCAATGAATATTGTCTTGCTTACTCAGAAGTTATGCTCATGGGGGAATGAGCCATGTGTATTAAAGTCAACATATGGCCAAACCAGATGTGATGCTTAGAGTTCTGTCAATGCAGTTCCCAGAGTTGTTGTTGTTGCTGTTGTTTTTAACTATTATTCAGTTTTCAGGCACCTAGGGGCCCAATCCCAACTGGGATTGCAGCACAAATGTTTAAATATCCCCAGTGCCATTTTCTTGACCTGAAATGCCCCAGAGAGCCACTGTCTGCCACTGATGGAGAAACACATGGCTTCCGATAAGTGTACCATATGTTTTCTCCAAAAGAACCGAATAGCAGCTGCCTACAGCTGTTTCTGTTCAGGAAAATGGTGCAGGGAGGTGCATTCATGGGATTTGCAAGGTCACATTTAGTTTGACTCTACAGATCAGGTGTCTTAAAAAAACTCCTGTGCAGCCTTGTTCACAAACTTCACAAACTTTGCTTTATTTCCAGTGTATTCCATGGGGTCTTAAACTTGGAAGAATAGAGCCTTGAGTTCCTCTGATCCTTAACAGGCCCTCCAGTAATATCCCTGCAGCTCTTGTGCAGTCAGAAGAAAGGCACAGTCTGCTACTTGGAGTGCACTGTGCAATTATGAATTATTGGCTTAAATTTAAAGTAATGGGTAACGTCACAGATTGATGACGACAACATTTCTGTTCTAGTTTCTCCCTTATAATAGAACATATTTGACAAATTCCTTTCCTAGTCATCCAAAGTGAGTGTGCTTGCTGCGATTTGGGTTTCTTTGAAATCTATCTGGATCTACCAGATCTCACCATGTGCCAGACTTCTGATTAGATCTTGCTTACAGAAGTGGGTAGCCCAACAGCATGTGAAGGAAATGAAAAGTTCTAATTTTGCATCATAATATTGATTCTTTCTATCAGTAAACAATCTGGAAAACTGCCAAAACAAACATGAGATCTCTAGTTTCCAAAGGGCGGTTACATCCCTTTACCACCTCTAGTCAGTGCCCACAATGATATTGGGTAGCCGCAACAGCAAAATTTCTGGCTACCATAGTTGACTGGGACCCAGTAGTAAGGCCTACTCGACTACCACCACCCCAGTTGTGAAACTCCTTCTCTCAGGAGTTGAGTGATTCCATCTTTGAAGGCATTCTAAGCTGCTTTGAAGAATTTCTTTGTCAAAGGGATGAGTTAGCCTGATGCATGGTACAGTGGAGGTTTCAGCGGTGACACTGCTGTGTCATGTGATTGTTTTTGTTTTTTTAATATATGATTTTGTTTCTGCGTATTATTTTGTAAGCCACCTTGAGGACCCCTTTTTCCTTGAAAGGCTGTCTAAATACGCCCCACATTATTCACTGTCCTTTCTTCTTGAACTCCAAAGAGAAGTCATCTCCTTCCACTTTAGTTAAAGTTTCTGCATTAAATGGTCAAGATTTTATGCTTAGAGGCACTAGTAACTTTGTGAGCAATAGTTACTTCATTCAGTATGTCATCCTCGAAAGTTGGATGGAACTTTATTAAAGGTAGTCTGGTAAATAATGGTTAAGGAACTATTTGTGAGGATGGCAGTGTTTTAATTTCTTAACTGCTGAGTTACTCCATTGTTTATGTGCATTCTTTCTATTGGGAATGTCTTTCCCTACTTAGATAATAGCTTGTTTCCTAGCATTTGTGCCACTTGGTTTACTTTTAATAATAAAAATGAGCAAAATTGAGCACATTATTCCTGTAATGGCTTTAACAGTAGACCAATTTAAGGGAACTAATAGTTCTGTAAATCTTCCAAAATAAACAAAATAGCTGTTAGCCATATCTATCTTGGCCACTGATATTTACTCATTATTAGTAATATCCTAATAAATAACTATTATAGTTGAGGGCATCTCAAGAGTCTTGTTTTGAGAATCTCAGGTAACATCAAAAAAAGAGAGAGGCCCAGTTGCCTACTATGTATGTCCTGTACTGTTTCTGTCTGTAGTTGTTTCTGTCTGTAGCTGGCATCAAAACTGGCCCTGTTCTCTTTTCAGTGCTAGTAAATTGGCCAATAAACCAGGGATTCCTGGAAAATAGGCTATTAGAGAAGTGGCAGGATCTCGACATCTCTTTGCTTTGCTACGTATTTCATTCTGTAAATGGATTTTGAAGATCTATGGCCATTTACCCTTCCTTGATTCCCCTCATCGTCAAGTCCAGTTTCCAGATCAACCTTGAACCCCACTCTAACCCCCGCCCCCCCTGCCCATTTTATTGAAGAGAACTGCAAATTATGTGGGGAAAGCAAAAGTCTACAAAGAATTTGAGGATGTGGCTCATTTTGCAGTTCCTCACAATGAAGACTACTGACTGCATCCTGATGCCTTCGGGAGCTGCCTGTGTTGATTCCATGTAAGTGTGATTATTTTTCTGTGGGGGTGTGACAGGATATGGTTTGTTTACAGCTTCCCTGTCACCAATGAGGGGTAGCTTTGGGCACTTCGTTATGTTAAAGAATTGTGCAACATCCATTGTATTGCAATGGAATAGTGTGTTGAAGTTTCTTCTTTTTATAGGAAAGTTAATAAATCACATCACCAGTAATTTCTAGCTACATTATTCTTTATTATTTTTTCCTCTCTCTTTGTCTGACAAGAGCTCTCCAGTGTGAAGTGGAGATGGTGTGGTTCATTGCGAAATGCTGAGCAGATTGTTTCAGTACAGAGATGTGTGAAAACCCAAGAGAAATTTTGCTAACCTTCTCTAAGCCTTTCCTCTCAAATCTCTCAGATCTGTATTCCCTAACTGGGAATCCCCAAAATTTGCCTCCAGTTTCCATGATAAGCGAAATTTTTAGTCCCAGGTCTCATCAGCATTAACCAGTAGATGGAAAGCCTCTTGATACCAAATTTCCTACTGGACATCTAGAGAAGGTGGGAAGGAGACAGAACTCACAACATGGCTGAATTAGCAACTTGTGTTTAATGTCTTCTGTTGGTCCCAGGTAGAGAATTTCAAAAGCCCCTTGAAAAATTCTGCTCTGTCTCTTCCCTCCACGTTTCTCAGATAGCTTGTCCAAGCAGAAATCTCTGCAGAAACTTTTCTTTAGGCAAAATTGGGTGGCAACTCAGATCTAAAACATTAGCTTGAGTGAGGCTAGGCAAGGACAGATGAGTAAAACAAAATGCCTTAGAACCTTTGTGTTTAGATTCATGCAGTTACAAAATGCTTGGCTTTATTTCCCTGGTGGAACATTTCTGGGGAATCTCTTTTCAAATTTGTAGGATGAGGGCAGCATTCAAGATCTGAAGGTCTTTACAGCCTTAACATAGGTCCATGAAGTAGCAATAAAACCACGACTCAGAAAAATACAAAAATACCACCAAACTCCATCACAAGTTAGCAGAACCAGCCAGCAGAAAGGCCTCCACAGCAAGCCCTGGTTGTCAGTATAGTGTACCCAGGCCCCAGTCACACAGAGAAGTTGCCGTGCTGAAGGCACAAATGTCAGGTGGATTTTCGGGGCGCAATCATACTGCAACATCTGGGAAACGTAGTGCTCCCATGGCCAACCCGTAGCGTCCCGCCGAAGATGCGGAGTAAAAAGCTACCAAGGAAGGAGCACTAGTTTCCGGAAACTGCGGGGCAAAGGCGGGTGTCTGATCGTAGGAGCGCTAGTATCCCGTGGCATCTGGCGCCCACCCACGTCCCGTTGCAACCCAGATGTTGTAAGTCTCCATAACATGTGCATCAACGTGGAACTGCGCCTGCGCACAAACACAACACTCACAGCAGCTCCACCCCCCAGAACGGTGCATGCACACAAACAAGAGACCGAAAACAGTGCAGCTTGTGTGAGCATGCTGCACCGCTTCTTTGCCACGCTTCAGCATTGCTGTGTGATCGGCAGCTAACAGCTGAGGGGACCGTGTGATCAGGCTACCACGCTTTATTTTGCTCCAGGGCGAACAGCCATGTCTTCCCCCCACATTATCTGGTCTGTGTGACCGGGGCCTCAGTCAACTAAGCCCTTTGAAGCAGTCACTTTTCACAATCAATGACAAGGAATGACAGGTTTCTCTAGGGAGGGTATTCCATGCTGTCACACTTGGTGTCATAGAATCCTAGATTCCTCCTTGATGCAGGGAATCTAAAGCACTCTCTTCAGATAGCTACACAAACCTCTGCTTGAAGACCTCCAGTAAGGGAGAGTCTACTGCCTTCTTCTAGATTATTGGTTCCACTGTTGCTCCACTCTTAACATTGGGAAGTTTCTCATAATCTTCAGGTGAAATCTACCCTTCTGTAGTTTTAACCCATTAAATCTAGTTTTCCTCTCTGGCACAGCAGAGAGAATAATTCCTTCAGGTCTTTGAAGAGTATAACCTTGTCTCCCATCAGTCTTCTCTTCTCCAGGCTAAGCATACTCAATTACTTCAGCCTTTTCCCTGTAGGACTTTCCCCCCAGACTCCTGGCCACTTTTGTGTCGCCCTCCTCTGAACCTGTTCTAATTGGTCTTGAAGTACCTTGCTCAGAACTGGTTCACAGGCTAGGTAAGGTCTGACTAAAGCAGAATAGTCTGGAGCTGTTACAACTAGTGGTTTGGATATTTATGCTTCTGTTAATGCAGCCTAAAATTGCATTAGCCCCCCCCCTTTTTTTTTGCTACTGCACCATGTGGCCATCTCCTGTTCACTTTGTAAATGCCTATAATCCCATTATCCTTTTCTCATGTACTGCAGCCAAGTTAGGTATTCCCCGTACTATACCATTAGATTATTTTTGCCTAAGTACAGAACCTGATATTTGTTTCTGCTGAATTCCATTTTACTACTTTCAGCCCAGCTTCCCAGTCTAAGGGCTCTTTTGAATGTTATTTCTGTCTTCTCAGGTGTTCGGTATCTTTCCCAGTTTGTATCACCTGTATGGGTATTGGGTAAACTGGAGACACAGGGAGTAGCTCACTGAAGGTAACATAAGCATTTGAGTCCTGTTGGAGGAGCTGGTCCTACTGGAGGTATTCCAGTTGCCAGCCGTTTAGGTATTTATCATTTAATACCAGTACTTAAGGAGCTGCGGTGGCTCAAGTGGTTAAGACACTGAACTGCAGGCTGTGGAAGGTCAGTAGTTCAGCAGTTCGAGACCCGTGAGTGCCGCATGACGGAGTGAGCTCCCGTCTCTAGTTCCAGCTCCTACCAACCTAGCAGTTCGAAAGCAAGAAATTGCAAGTAGATAAATAGGTACCACTTCGGTGGGAAGGTAACAGCATTCCTTGCACCTTGGTGTTTAGTCATGCCGGCCACATGACCACGGAAACGTCTTCAGACAGCGCTGGCTCTTCGGCTTTGAAACGGAGATGAGCACCGCAACCCTAGAGTCGGATTCGACTGGCTTTCGAGCAAGGGAACCTTTACCTTTACTTTTACCAGTACTTAAAAATTTGGAGATTTGGAATTTCCCCCCATAATTTACAATTTGTATATACTCCATTGTGAGAAGGTCATTTGTATCATTTGTACCACTTCTTAGTTTGCAGTGTTGATATTATTAGTGGCTAATGTATCCTGCATTTGCCAACATGCTTTGGTAATTTCACTCTTGTGTAGTTCATCTTTATGATTCCATAGTACTACGTTATCTTGAGCTGCATATTCCAGATATGGTTTCTTATTATTCTGCCTCTCATATGTACTAAGTCTTGGCTGTCCCTCTGTTGTCTTGCTTAGTGGAGGTACCCAGTTGCCAGCAAATAAACAAGTACTGCACAAATAACACAGACCACAAGTGCTCAAAAAGTTATGCACAAAAATCAATTTATATAAGAGGACCACATATATCAGTGAAACCAAATTACATCATGTACCATTTATGGACTTGTACTATTCATTTTGTTTGTATACCATTTATGGACTTGTACTATTTATAGACCTGCACACTATATGATGTAATTTGGCTTCACTGATATATGTGGTCCTCTTATATAAATTGATTTTTGTGCATAACTTTTTGAGCACTTGTGGTCTGCGTTATTTGTGCAGTGCTTGTTTATTTGCTGTATACTGTATACTGTGATATCGCATTTGTTAATGGTACCCAGTTGCCAGCCATTTAGATCTTTAACATTTAAAGCTGGTACTTCCAATTGGGCAGTCCCCTCCACCCCAGTATCAGAGTAATGTGTTCCATACCAGCCTGCCCTGTTAACAAACTGATAGCTATGTTTTGGACCAGATGAAGTTTCTGAAAACATTTCGAAGCCAGCTCCATATAAAAAGTTCAGTTGTGGAGCTAGGCATTAACTAATCAGCTGCCTTGGTGGCCCCAGCTGAGCAGAAAGGTGGGATATCGATGTTGTAAATTAATCAACCAATCAAGAATCTGTCTGAAAACAACCCATTTTTAAATATTGTTGCTATGACTAATCCAAACTGGAAAATTAGCAATTGGAAAAGTTTGCCCTTATCATTCTGACACCTTGCGGATATTGTTCCACAGTTCAACCAGTGCCATGTGAATGAGGGAGGAAAAGTAAGCAGATAATGTAAGTGGTGGGGGATGTTTTGTCATCAGAAAGGATTGTACGTTTTGACAAAAATCAGCATGGAAATTTAGCATTGTAGCAACTCAGTGGACTGGTAGCACTGCCAGTACCCTGGCACATCCCTGCTCTTGTTGAATACTTCCTCATTGGACAACTGAATTAAGATTAAAAAAACAAGTGCATTTAGGTAGAATCCCAGTCTGCTACCAAAGAGTTGTGTCAGCAAGGCAGAGCATGAGCGTGGCCGGACTAGGCAGCGGCCCATTCTGCATCTAGCATTTGCTCTGCTGTTTTACCAAACCCATGCTGGGAACAGAAATTCCCCTCTACATTGCATGCCACTTTCACTTTCTTTCAATGTCAGATTTTATGGTAGCCTCCACACCGCATGCCAGTTTCACTTCCTTTGATCTCTCAGTTTTATGGTACCATCTGCATAGATTTATGGCCATTCAGGGGTGACTCTGCAGTCAGTATGGAAGTCACTTCCACACTGCCATTTTTGTCACTCATTTATTCGTATTGCTTAGGCCCCCCCCCCACCTTTCAACATATGTTTTGCTCCCTCTGGGACTACTAGAGAAAGCAAAACACATTTGGGAAAAAGAAACCTTGAAGCAATAGGGACAGGGTATTTGAATGTGGTTTTGAAGCTGCATCTTTTTCTGTTCCATTGTGAATTTGGTAAAACTATGGAGCAAATGCTAGATGCAGAATGAGCCAGAGCTTCCCACAGAAGGATCATGAGCAGGAAGGAATGGCATGTTGAGTCTCTTCTGCTCATCTTGGCATTCCTTTGAGCATAACCAATCTGATGGGAGAATATGGCATGCAGTGTTAGTAGGAATAAGGGGGAAATGGTAAAGTAGCCAGTTCCCCTTGGCCACTGGTGGGGAGGATGGAGGCAGGGTTGCCAGCCCCAGGCTGAGAAACTCAAGCAGATTTGGAGGTGGACCTGGGAAGGATGGGGACCTCAGTGGGGGTACAGTGCCAGACTCCACCCTCCAAAGCATCCATTAGAAAATGGAAGTGATCTTTGTAGTCTGGAGATCTAGGGGAACTGGTCTTTGTAGTTTGGGGATGAGCTGTAATTCTAGGGGATACCCAGGTCCCACCTGGAGGCTGGCATCCCTAGGAAATGGGCATTAGAATATCAGTGAAAAATGTTTGAATCTGGGTGTTTAGAAGAAGGCTAATGTAATTAAGAAAGCGTGATCTTTTCTTTAGCTTTGATGGAGTTACATTGTTCCATTCTTTGAATGCTGAGAATGCATGATGGTTTTGTGTGGGCTGAGTCTTCATTGAAATGTACGAAAATTCTGCTCCAATAGAATTTGACTCCTAGGCTACGTTTTAGTGCTATCTGGTAAAGCAGAGCAGAAAGTGTATCCAAAGCATTTCTATGCAGATTTGCACAGCGTAAATGTCATCCAATTCCTCCTGCTTATTGTTTCTATTCAACTAGCTAAAACAACTTTGCTTTTGGCATTCTATTAAACACTGTTTTCATGCAGTGGGGTCCCCCTGGGGTTTCCTTTTGATGGGAAATCTAAATAAAATTAACATCTGTGGCTGTTTTCACTAGCATCACCAGGACTGTAATTCTGGATCAAGTAGTTATGCCGCTTTGTTGGAATCATACATCTCTTATATTAGCAATAAAGTAACACTGTATTAAATTTCTTCTTAAGAGCAGATCCATTCTTTAGATACAATTTTCACCTCGCTTTGCAGTTTTAAAGACATTTGCAACTGGTAAAATAAAATGCTACTGAACACATTAAGTGTATTTGTGCTGTTAACAATCTTTTATGAAGAATTAGGCATGCTTAAAACTGATTGGTTTCAATTATTGTTAGTGTCAAAAGCGTTTTGCAGTAATCCTATTGTTCACCTAGCATCTGAAGAAATAATTTCAAATGTTTAAGATGTTTCCCATATGTGACTGCAGTAACACTTCTAACAGCCTTTTATAAGGTTGCCAGCCTCCAGGTGGGGCCTGGAGATCTCCCACTTTTACAACTGGTCTCCAGCTGACAAAGATCAGTTCCCCTGAAGAAAATGGCTGCTTCGAAGGGTGGACTCTCTGGCATTGTACGATGATGAGGCCCCACCCCTCCCCAAACCCCGCCCTCTCCTGGATCCACTCCCAAAGTCTCCAGGTATTTTCCAACCCAGACCTGACAACCCTAGCCTTTTATGATAGGTTAAGATTATGTTCCTCATTAGATCGCTCATGAAACAAACCTTAGATCACTTTGCCTCATTGCTGTCCAACTTGAGCAACTTCTCAACAGCATTGTGATAGCACAATAGTGACAATAGGCTTGAGGGAAGGAGAAGTGTTGATATTAGGACTTGCATTGGTCTGTGTGAGAGCACCATGCTGATTGTGCTGTACTGTTTGATCGCCTGGAAGACAGTTCTCTGAAAAGGCTCAGACTTTCACAAAGAGCTGAACTGCTCAATAGAAAACCAGCTCCTGATGAGCAGAACTTAAGCTGGACCAGCAGATGTTTGAGCACCTCTGTTTGTCATGTTGCAAATGGGAACTGGAGAAGTTGAGGCAGAGAGCAATGGGGTTTCCCAAGGCCATCCACTGAGTTTGTAGCTGAAGTGAGATTCCAGCCAGGTACATTCTGACTCAGAGAAGGAGGAAAAATTTCCCTTCCAAGGTGCCATTCTCAGAAATGTTGCCTGTTTCCAAAGGAGGGCTAACTGGAAAAGAGGTTTTTAGAGGCTGGCGTAAATGAGACAGAAAGGTTTGTTAGGCACTGAGGAACATTTCTGGGCAAACCAAGATGGCATTTTAAAGGTTCAGAGAGAAGCTTGTAGACTAACTTTTGGGGAAAAGCCAAAAGGAATCAGAGGGTGATCCAGTTTGGGATAATTCATCCCTAAAAGATGATAGGCTAAATGTTCCAGGCTAGAATTTTACAATTATTGTTTGTCAGTAGACCATAAAGGAACATGTGTCCACAACTCACATAGCTCCAGGGAGATTTTCAGCTTGCAAAAACAGTGCAAGGGGAGGGCTAACTTCCCTAACTTTGTGTCTGCAGTTTAGAGTTTCGAAAATAGTAGAGGATCCCTTCATGGATCTCCCACTATCTCACCTTGCTCAGCTATGAGAGATGAGTTAAGTAAGGTCACTTAGTGAGTTCATAGCTTTGAAGGATTTGAATTCAGTTCTAAATCTAATGCAGGTCTTATACCAAGTTGAGACATTGGTCTATCCAGCTGTGTATTGCCTACTCTGTTTTCCAGGATCTCATGAAAGATCCTTCTTTGCCTAGCAAAGTTCCCCTTCTTAAAATTGAGATGCCAGGGATTACACATGGGATCTTTTGCATGTATAGTATGTGTCCTATCAGTGAGCAATGACTCTGTTCCTCTTTTGGTTGATGTATGATGCAATGACCCTGACATGGAAGGCTCAGGCTAGCCTGATATTGTCAGATCTCATAAGCTAAGCTGGGTTGGCCCTGGTTAGTATTTGCATGGGAGACCACCATGGAATTCCAGGGTCAAAATGCAGAAGAAGGCAATAGCAAATGATCTTTGTTAGTCTCTTGTCTTGAAAGCCCTTGGGGTCACCATAAGTCAGCTGCGACTTGACGGCATTTTACACACACTCACACACATGATACAGTGAAGCCACAGAGAAAGATTAGGGACTCCAGCATGTTCTCCCTAAGTAAGAATTCCACACACTAAGCAACACTATGTTTTAATATTCTTTCCTTTTCCTGGATGGAAAGTGATGTGAAAAGTTGCTCAGAATTGGAGATGCTTGAACACCCACTGGTTTGATTCATGGCCTGCTCGTTGGTTGAGAAGAGGGAACAATTTTTTTGTTGTTGATCAGGATGGCTGTTTGTGAACAATTTGAGCCTGTTTGGGTTACCTTACTGGTATTCAGACAGCACAATACAGTACAGTGCAATTGCATATGCATATGCATTCTCACACAGCTAATGGGAGTTCTCCTCTCCCACCTTCCCCTGTTAGACCTGTTGTTGCTGCATACTTCTCAGTGGCCAACTGTGTGAGCAAACCAATCAGCCAGTGATTATAAACAACGTGTGTTTAAACAAGTCATACCATTTGGTGTTTGTTTAATTTATCTATTTATTTGTTGGTTTAATTTGTACCCCGCCCTCCTAATGTTATGGACATTAGTTCATCCACATGCATTTTGGGGGGTATTTTTCTGTATTATTTATATGTGTGTGTGTGTGTGCACCTGGAAGTCATGGCGACTTCTGGTGACTGACCCCTCTTGGGGGACTGGAGGATATTCAGAGAGGTGGCTGAATAAAGCCTGCCCCCGCTTCCTGCCTCCGGTATTTCAAGGAGGTCTCCCATCCAAGTTCTTGCCAGAGTCGACCCTGCTTAGCTTCCGAGATCTGATGAGATCAGGCTTGCCTAGGCTATCCAGGTCAGAGCTATCCACATGCATTTTTGTAGCTTCTGCCTCATGTTATGTAACTACCTGACCCAACCACCCACAAGTCTGTCCCTCACAAGACAAGGAAATGAAATCTACCATCACAGCTGTTGTACAGCTACAATGCTGTCCAACTACCTTTCGAGGTGGATGGTAGACAGGTGTACAGAGCAGAGGTTTACTTTGCAGCTAACATGGGATGTTTGCCTATCAATTCTGTATACTATAAGGTTCAAAACATCCCTACTCAGAATCAGAGAGCTAGCAAACTGTAAAGCTGGAAGTTATTGCAAATGTTGATCTCTATTCCAGTCCCTTATACTGGCTAGAACTAACTGAACCAAACCCGTTCCTTAGTTGTTGGTTCAGATTCTTCTCAAAAACTTGGAATTCGACAGTGATTTTGTAGCTTCTCCAAGGCATCTGTTCGCCTGCTGATTTATCTTATTTTAGCTAGATGTTCTCCCCGTTTTTTTAAATACTACTCTAAATAAAACCACTCTTATCACACCATACTATGCCCAAAATATTTTGTGAGATAAAACACTTTAATATCTCCAAGCATATGTGATAGATCTTAACTGGAGTTAGAGTGTTTTCCCCCAGTTCTGATCTTGATATGTGTGTCAGTTATCACTTTGTCAGTTATGGACTAATGGGGGGGACCTCTAAGGATACATAGGGTTCTCTCATTCCCCCCCCTTTCCTGTTTCTCTTCCCTGGCAGGCCACACACTCTTCCCCCTTTTTGATGCTTCCTTCCCACCCACCAGCTAACCTATCTTTATCTGCCTTTCTGTCTTTAGCTTTCCCTCCTCGAGCAGGATCTCCCCAGGGAAAGATTATCCAAGTTCCTCAGTGGCCACCAAAGCTGGGCTGGGTCAAGCTGCACCCTTAGTGAGTCTTTGGCGGTTGCTGCAGTGCCAGGCCTGTTCCTGAAGCATCTTCTCAATCAAAGGTCATGAGAAGGAAGGAGGGGAAGTGGGACTTTTGCGAGTGCTATTTTGGCTTCCAAGGTTTCCCTCCCATAGCTTAGCTTTAAAAAAAGACAAGGCTCAAAAGATTCTGGAATATTATTGTAGTTACAACTTCCCAAATGGACACTGAGTGCTCAGTGGGCATTCTTTTCTTAAAGCTACAGCTCTTTTTATTATTTGTGGGGTGGGATTAATTCATATATCTATCACATATACTTTCTCTCTCTCAGATTTCAGATTTTTCTTGACTTCCTACAGGTTTGTTGAGAAATACCACTTTAATTTCATGTATTGGATTTATAACCTGCTCTCCCCGGTAGCCAGGCTCAGAGCAGGCAACATCATTTATAAAAACATTCAGCCATCTAAAACATAATTATAATACATAATTACAATAAATACAATAAAATAGATAATAAAATTTGTGGATCTATTGATCCATACTCTGCTGCCTGGTTTGGAATTACATATCTGATAGTCATAAAACAAAGTTTGAGTCCAGTGGCACCTTTAAGACCAACAAAGTCTAGTGGTTTGGCAGCGTCCCAGTACAATGGCAAGGTATGGATCCTGAGACTTCAGCTAGGATATTAGGACCCATGAAAACCATATTTTCTTTATATCCTTATCCTGACATACTGAAAGCACTGCTGTGGCCATGCCAAAGATCAGATTTTTTAATTAAAAATACTTTTAAATTAGATTTCTAAACTAGATTTCAGGTTGGTGGAGGTCACATAATGACGCCTCCTTAGTATATATCCAGTAAACATTGGCGAGGAATGTAGAAGCTAGGCCAGGAGAGTCTGGTGCTCGGCCTTTCCTTTGAGAAGTTGGACCTGAAATTTAGATGAGTTTTGGGGCTCCTGTTATCAAGTCCCCCACAGAGCATCCCCTTTTCCAGCAAGAGGTCCCAGGTTCAATCCCCAGCATCTCTAGTTGAAAGGATCATGTGAAGGATGTCTGCCTAAGAGATCCCGGACAATACTGACTTTGATGGTCCAATAGTGTGATTCAGTATACGGCAGCTTCACGTATTCATACTGTCTCACCATGTGCTCTTGCTGATGGCTTGTATGTAACTTTGGAGCTTACCTCTTGTACTTTTGCCTTGCTGAGGAACCAAATTGCAAACAGGACTCCTCAAATTGTGGATATTTTGAGAGGGTGATCTTGCATGATAATCAAAGGATACACAGGGCCAACATGCTAGTATGAAGATGCATTGTCTAGAATGTCCATTAGTATGTGTTTTCAGGTGGAATTTTCCGAAACACTTTTGAGATTTGCCAACAGACATCCATAGAGGAGTCTGAATTGTCTGACCTGCTTGCTGTCATTACAACAAATTTCCTTGTGGACTGAATGCCAGACATGTGTACCTACTTTCTTCTGTGGATTGAAAGTTATGCTAATAAGGTGCCAGAGTAATATACGATAAACTCAGCGTCCCACTTTCACTTCTTCGTTGACTAGAGAATTACAGCAAGCCAAATGAAAGCAGGAAAGGGTAGCCAGCAGGGAGCATTCTACACAGCCAGGAATAAGGCGCCCTGGGATATCATTTGTGGATGAAAGTGGGCTTTGGATACAAAAGTACCAGCTCACTGCACATCCCTCAGTAGATGAATCATGTAGGTAAGCCCCCTGATACTTAATTGCTTGCTGTATGATGAACTGCCCCTTGCTGTGTTGCTAATTAGCAGTGCAGTCCTACACCAAGTTGGACCCTTTAAAGTCTATCGAAGTCAATGGGATTAGAAGGGTATGGCTTGGTTTAGGACTGCACCACAAAGCACCTCATGTCCACAAGCCTTTACACAGTGACGAATATGACCCTTTTCATATGCCGTTCCCTAAAAATGCATTTTTCTCTGTACTGTTACCACCTGCCATGGTATGACAAAGATCTTCTGTTGCAGGGTGGCCTTTGCTGTCTTTCAGTTCTGTCGGACTGTGGGAGTCAGCATGGTGTGGTGGTTAGTGGGTCAGACAAAGGCTGCACAGACATGTTGGTGCACTGTAGCAATTGACTGTGACTGGATTGCCTTGTTCACACAGAAATCCTTTCCGCATTTCCTGCCAGTCTGGATTTTCTCAGTGTTCGAGTTGAGGCAATTTAATTCCACGGCAAAACAATGGCCACTCCCACACTGTCACTTTTTGTCACTCGTTTGTCCCTATTGCTTTGGGTTCTCCCCCCCTATTCCACATGTGTGGAACTACTAGAGAGGACTACTAGAGAGAGCAAAACAGATTGTGGAGGGGGGGGGAACCCTGAAGCAAATAACCCGGAGCAACAGCAGGCTGAAACTGGACTGACCGCTGAAGGGAGATAATGTAATGCAACTTGGGGAAAAAACCTGAAATAAAATGAAGGTTGAGCTCGATTTTAGTGCAGAATGGGAGTGGGGGGGACTGGATTAAAAAGAAGGTTGAATTTGATTTCAGTGCAGAATTGCTTGGAGGACACTGCGGTGAGCATGGATTAAAAGGAGGGTGCAGAAAGGGCCAGGAAAGCCTAGCTGTAAACTATTGGAGTAGCACAACACTAATACATTATCCAGTGATGTGTGGCTATAAGGTCTAGATCTCCATTCAGCTGTGAAGCTCAGTGGCTGACCATGGGCAGGTTACAGTCTCTTTCTCAACCATAACCTACAGTTGTGATGAGAAAAGAATGGAGAAAAGGAGATCTTCCTTAGGCCAAGGGCAGGATAAAAATGAAGAACATTGGATGTGAACTAGCCAAGCAAGGCCATTTCTGAACATATTGGCAGTTAGAATCCAGGCGGGAAGTCCTTGCTTGCTGTTATGTTCCTCCCTATCTGGTCATCACCATGTTTTTTTGTATTATCAAAGAAGAGAGTGAGGTTAGATGGTGGTCTGGCATGAAGGTAATTTCCTTCCCCACTGCTGCGTGTGATGCAGTTCGCCTATCACCCGAGTGATCTCAGACCTTTTGCTGTGGATGTGTGCAAAGAGGACTGAAAGCTACTGATTGAACTGCCAGGTTACATTAGGGAGATATGACCCCCGTGACACAAAGATAATCTGTGGGCCGTCACCTCTGGTTGGCTATTTACTCTGGCAATTCACAGAGGCAGTATGGAGCTTGCTTTCTATTTTCAAAGTAGTGTCTGTGATTTGCTCCCCCAGAACTTGTTTTCTGTACTAGGGTTCAGCTTCTAGAAACAAAACAGAAGTGGAATTGGATATGGACAGGCTATGCAACAACTGCTTCCAGCTGGTCAAGGATCTCCCAAGGCTCCGTTAATGCAGCCCAGTGTTTTTGCAGTCAGTGTGCTATTATGCAACTTGTAGACAACAGAGGTTATGGGAGGCAAAGGAGAAAGCCTGCTTATACCTGCCAACCATAGTCAACATATTATTAACAAGAACTGGTGGCAAAAAGGACTGTTTACAGACCACAGCAGCTGCAGTGCTGGTGCTTACATGTCCTCTGATTTGTCTTGCCTGTAAAAACATTGCTTCATCTATAATTCTGTGCACACTTACTTAGGAATAAGTCCCTTTGGAACAGGGGCATTGCTATGCCAGTTTACTAACAAGGTTTGGGTAGCAAGACTGTCGACACAAGGAAATAATCTGCTGGGGAGGGTCTGAGGAATGCCTGTAAAACACAGATCTCAGCCACAGTCCAGTGGCAAGCAGTCCCAAATGTTGTTTTTTTAATTATTGCTGCCTGTGGAGATTGTTGTTCTCAACTTAACAAATCAGACATAAGAATCTGGTTTCAATTTGTTGTATACAGATAGACAAGGAAATTGATGCTATTATACTATGGCTTCCAGATTACTCATCCCGGGTCTCGCCAAGTTTGAGAAGCATTGCTATGAATTGCGGGAGGTTTGGGGACACACAGATGTCTTTGTCCTCATGGACCATCTTTCATGGCTGTTCTTTACCTGAAATAATAATCCCTAAGCAGAGATGATGATATCAGTATTGCATTCCTTTAACACTGTTCTCTGCCGTGCCCCAAAGCAGAAATCTCTCTCTCAGCAGGCTGATCACATGACAACAAGGAAGCGAGGCCTTTGGTACCTTTCATAGGAATGTCAGCAGGTTCAGCTCTTTGGACTTCTGCTTCAGCACCAGCCAACATTTTTTCCTCTTTGAAGTTGGGATCTTTAGCGGCAGTCGAAGAGACCAAAGAGCAGGATAGGAGTCCTGACTGCATATAACGAGTTGAATTACAGGTTAAAGAAAAGCCCAGTCTTGAAAAGCAAGCAGACAGCAAATGGAACTTCAGAGCTGGCAAGAAAAACGTTTGAGATGAATACCCACTTTATTGATATTGCACCCACTTTATTGATATTCCACAACAAGCTGATCATTTGGAGCAAAGTCTGACTGTAGCTAAATTTGACTATAGCTTCCCCCTTGCAGTGTAATTATGCTTTGGAGATCCCCAGTGGTTCTCAGGTTGTCATAGTGACAATGTCTGTTTTAAGGAAATCTGTTTTAACTCTGGGGGAAAGTGATCTGATGAAGGGAGCTTTGACTTTTAAAAGCTTTTCCCCTGAAAATCAGTCTGTTCTACTGCTGACCAACACTGCTACCCTCTGAAACAGATACATAACTGTCACCTATCTACTGTACATTGTGGAGTACTCCTTTCCCAACTTTGCTGAGATGTCTCAGCTGCAGAGGTTGCTTATGATAAACCAGTAAAGTCGAAGGGAAACTGAACTCGTCCACAGCATGACCTTGTAGAGTTTTTCCCCCTTGTTGAATGTGAAGATCTCTGTAGTGTCTCACTGGCAGATTCAAATGACAGACTTTGGACACTCTACTATTTGCTAGTCCATTAACAAGCCAATGCTAAACATGGCTGAGACTCACCTGAATAGGGCTGGGTTGCACCGAGGGCTCAGGAGGAGGCCTTCCCCTGCCCTTTGCTTAATAGTTGGCAAAGGCAGGAGCCTCAAGCGAACATGCTGGCTGGCCCCAGGTCATTCAGAGGGCTGGCTTGGGTTGTATGTTGGAAGTGTTGGTGGGCTCCATGCTGTGGTTACAGAGAGCCCGACTGGAGATATTTAAATCTCACTGCCTGGCGGGATCGGCAGTGTGGTTTTCTTTGGATCGACACCACCCACCTACCCCTTTTGTGGGTTCTCTGTGTTCAATTTTGCTGGTGCAGCTGGTGGTTTTGGGCATCTGGGTGGATCCTTTTGGGAGAGACAGGCCTGTGTGTCCACCTCCCCCCATTTGGGGAGTCCCTTAAGGAGTCTGGGGGTTTGAGCTCAGGTGTCGAATTGGTACCACTCAGCGACAGCCACCCTTGTGATACCAATAATATTTGTCACTCATGGGTTTTTTCCCCAGCAGGGTTGTTATGAAGCAGCAGATGGGCTGCTTGATTCACTAGGATCAGCCCCCGTGCTTCACTAATGCCCCTTGGTCTGTAACCAATAACGGCTGTGGCCTGGTTTTTATTCCAAAATGTTGTGTGGTGTGTTTTGTGTCTCTCCACAAGATCACTCCTTACTAAGCCTTGCACCTGCAAACAAAACTTCTCTGTGTGTGTCTGTGTTTCGCAACAATTCTGTTAGAATTGCTTTTAACAAAGGTGCCCATCTGCTGGATGGGAAGTGACATTTTGAATCGTTTTCTGAATTCTGATCCACAATTTTGGTCATTCCTTGAATTGTCCATGCTGGCTTAAAAGCTATGAGATGCCAGGAGATCTTGGATTGGATCCTCCCGGCATTTAAAGATGTGAATTGAAGCTTGGGCTGCGATTGTGTGGGGAGGAAGGCATGGTTTTGTGGGGGGTTTTTAGGGTTATTACCAGTTTAGAGGGAAGGAAGCAGTTTTGACTCTTAAAATGTTATGATGAAATTGAAGTTTCGATTAGCATTAGGAAGATCTGGTTGTGACTAGCCTTGCCTAGTTTGATCCTAAATAACTGAGCCAGTGTAGGTAGTGGTTGGAGTGTTGAGCTATGACTGAGAGACCTGTGTTTATTATGAAGTTGACTGGGTGACCTTGGGCCAGTTGTTTTCTCTCAGACTAGCCTGCCTCGCAGGGGCATTTTGATGATAAATGGAGGCGAGGGGGAGAACCTTCTATGACGTTTTCCACCGGGACAATTCTCCCAGCACCTGCACATGTATTCCTCCACTGCTTTCCCTCATTTCCACAGATGATTTCTCCCTCCCAGGTGCAAAAACACAGTTTGCCCCCTCTTGCAACACAGCATGGGAATTCCCAGGAACAGGGAAGTCTAATGCTGCAGAGCAACAGGGAACAAACTGCATTTTTGCACCTGGGACTGCGAAAACATTCTGCGGAAATGAGGGAAAGCAATGGAGGAATACAAATGCAGTTGCAGGAAGAGCTGTCCCTGCAGAAAATGTCTACGTTGCCCTAAATAAATACAACATTAAAACTAAATAAATGCAAGGTAGTGCAATCACAATGGTTGGTGGGAAAGGTGGTATGGAAGTATAAAATAAAATAGAACTGGAAATGTACTTCAATTTGGAAGCTGGGTCAGAAGAGTCTGGTGCTGTTTCTTTTTTGTAACTGATGGCTGTATGCTGCAATGCTAAGCAAGGTTCTTCAGAAGGAAGCTGCACTGAACATGATAGGGCTTACTTCGAAGTGACTGTCACAGGATTTGGCTGGAAACTGAAGGCTCACAATAGAACTGGGCTATGTAGAAAGGATGGAGAACTTGAAATGACTTTGAAGTTTAATCTTTCATTATTTGCAAAGGGGGCTTCCTTTGATGGCAGGTAATGTGTCTGCAGAAGTGAAAGGGACATGTTTGACAATCTTCAGGTTGTTCAATTTACTCTGAAGTTCAGCAATTGGCAGCAAGCCTCCAAAAAAAGACTGGTGAAAATTTGGCTTTTCTCTTTATCCTGTGGCTGCCCCTTCTGTTGACATTTTATATGTATGTTTGACTGGGTCGGGCTAGAAGCTGTTTACAGACCCACAGAAGAAAATAAAATGTGGTCTGTTTTTGAGAGCATTTGTCATGGAATAAGACTGACAAATGTAGAAATGCCAAGAAAGACGTAAACCCACATGAAAGCTAGCTCAAAACGTTTACTGCCATTGTTTGATATTCAGTTACATAAGGTTTGATCCAATGAGGGAGCTTTTGCTAGGCTGTCCTCTGATGCAGAGTGACTCCCTTAGACAGGCCTCTTGTTTCTCTGTCACAGGAAGACTTGGGTCATGTCTAGATGAGACAGTCCTCGTGGGGAGATTTCTGTTTCTACATGGCATCTCTTTTCATTTGTAACAGTTACCAAGTGCATTTGGTATGTTAAGCTGGTACCTCATCACCTTTGGGATTCCATGATGATTTGATGCAGTCTTTTTGACCTGTGGCAATTAGAATTGTGTGCATTATGCCACTAGGAATGAGGATTTTAGAACCCACTGGCTATAGAGCTCTGATTCTACCCCCCCCCCAAAAAAAGAGACTATCTAGCTGTCTCTACTTCTCATTTGTAATAATGGCTTCTGCAACATCCTTCGCACCCCTTTTCCATTGTCCATTCAGAGGGGGTGTAAAAGTGGGGAAAATATTTGCAATGCCCACCACACATTCAGACATTAAATTCTTTCTTCCAGGTACCTTTCCTCAGCATCACAGGCCTCCCCCAGTACTATTTGCTGCAGCCACAATCCCATCAGGAAGCAGCAGTGCCACCTAATGGCCACAGTCACCTGCTCTGTTGGTACCATTTTGTCTCTTTCCTCTTCCTGGAGATGGTGACATTATCATTGCAAACTTCAGAGCTAGCCTGGATTGATTTCTTGGTCAAATGCAAACCCTGTGCACTGAATAATAGGTTAATATCAGTTTCATCAACTTGTGAACACTCATTTGTTTAGCTCTCTGCCAGCATCACGGCATGCCTTTTTTATTTTGCAGTATTATACAATACTTAACAGAGGTCCAGAATTGTAGAAATTAAATTTCTTTGCCCCTTTATGCTTTAAGCATTACAATAGTCTGGGTATATGCACAATTGCTGAACAGATTATCTTTCAAAACTCCAACCCACATGAGTGAGAGGATACAGATGGCCTAGAAAAAAAATTGTTTAGGTTTATTTTCTTTTAACAATTTATATCCCATCTAACAGCTGAATTGCCCTAGGCAACATTTGCATACAACTAGTATACAAAAACAGTGGTATAGCACAATGAAAATGATTTAACAAGCCAAATATTATGAAACAATCCATAATTTCAAGAGAAAATACCATCTGATGCAATGAAAGGGAGCAACTGGGGTGATTCAGTTGTTCAAAATAAATTAGAAACCTGTGTAAATAAAAACAGATTGTATCGTTTTTCCTTAATCTCTATAGAAATGGACTTCAGTATTCTCTTTTGCAGCACAAAAAATTCAGTGCTTGCCACTTAAAAGGCCCTCTACTAATTGCTGCCAAATCATCATTAACGTCTTGTAATTAGTAATATTAAGTAAAAACCCACCAATAGGATGTAGTTGTCAGGGCCTAGAACTCAAGCTTTGATCATTTTGTAACAGAAGAGGAATCCAGGGATATCAAGAGTTTGATAATGGGGACCATCACAGGAATCAACAGGCAATCTTTCTTGCAGAGAGTTCTTAGAATGAAGAGAAGAAAGAAACCCAAGTAACTGTGTTTATAACTGCTCCCTAAAATGTTTATTTGCCAACAGGAGCCCTGGGTAGAGAGTTCCCAGCCCCCCACCATCAGGCCCTCTCCTCTTGCTCTCCTTCCCACCCACCTGCATGCCCCACACCTGCCTGTATGTCTTTCCCCTGCCCATTTGCAAACCCTCCCACCACCCCTGCTCACCGCTGCCTGACCTCCTGCAGCTCTTTCCCTAATGGCAGCGGCAGTGTATGGAGCTGGGAGCATGGGCCACTAACAAGAGAGTGGGCATGGGGATCACCAGATCTTAGGCTAATTGATTATTGTAATCAGGGCTTTTTTTGTAGAAAAAGCCCAGCAGGAACTCATTAGCATAATAGGCCACACCCAACAGCAGAAAATCATTAGCATATTAGACTACAGCCTGGCAGCACAGCTCATTAGCATATTAGGCCACACCCCCATGTAACCAGAAGTGTGGTCATCCAGCCACACCCACCTTTTGCTTCTTATTCTGTTTACCTTGTTTGTTGTCAAAACCCAAGGCCTTTTCTGTACCAGGAACTCCTTTGCATGTTAGGCCACACACCCCTAATGTAGCCAATCCTAATGAGTTTCTGCTGTTGGGTGTGGCCTGTTATGCTAATGAGTTCCTGCTGGGCATGGCCAACTCAGGAGCCAGCTGGAATTCCATTCCTGTGCGTTCCTGCCCCAAAATAGCCCTGATTGTAATATGTTTTTAATATTGTAAATCTGCATTAATTGCAGATACATATATGTTATTACCCACCCTGAGCCTACAATGTGGGGAGGGCAGGCTATAAATCTAGTGAAATAAAAATAAATAAATAAAATAACTGGCCTTTTAATTTCATGGCTCCCCTCCGGACCGCTTTTTAAACACAGGAGTGATGACATTTGCTGTTTTCCAGATATCCAGCACAGAGACTGATTTTGGCAACAAGTCGCGTATATTTGTTAGCAACTCAACATTGATATTTAGCGACTAAAAAAATCCAACTTGCGTTAGCAGTAGATGCTCAGCCTCCCATTGTGTTTTCTCACTTAGTATTGAGCTGAGATGAATTAATAAACCTTGTTCTGTCACACATCAGATGACTTAATTGCCTTCCAGTGTGATTCCCGCTTATAAGTTTATACTTCAAACAGCTGGTTAGATGGTAACGAGTCCTTTTGAATTGTTGGGAATGTGTATTTTTCCATTTACACGGTTTGCACTTTGTTCTAAGACCTTCTAGCCTGCCGTCTGACTACATTAACTGTGATAGGAGATCTTCCCAGCATTCACCATTATGCAACGGGCCATTCTTTTCATCTTGCTTTGTTGCTGGATTTATGGAGACTGCTCATTTGAGAAGACCCTCTTCCCTCTTTTCCATAGATGTCATTTTAAATAATCATCCCTGATTGTTGCTTGAGTTGCACAAATAGCAGTGCTGGAGCAAGATAAATTAATTTTTCATGGCATTGGCTTTTTCTGTGGAGAGATCCAGCTGACCTCTTGGCTTTTCTTAATAAGTGATAATATATATTCCATTTAATGCTGACAGTTTACATTTTGTCCTCATTAACTGAGATAATTTTAATAGTTGGCAGCGTTTTTTATATCACCGTAGCAATTGATCAGAGCTGGCCTTTCAAGAACACATTTCCAGCTCCCTTTATATGGTTCTTTTAGATAGTTTGTGTTAGAAGAGCAGAGGTTGTGATTTCTGGTTCTGTTCTCTATTCCAATAATACACTTTTTGTGTTTTGGCTGAGATCCCTGATGTTAAATGGATATAAAAGGGTTATATATGCATGAGCATGACCAGCTAAAGTATTGAAGAACCCTTAGGGAATATTTTAATAGAAGTCAGATAGGAGCAGAAGGTCTAGAGAAGGTGGAGGAAATGAATGATAACTCTAGTCAGTGTGCTCAATGAAACTTAGGGCGGAAATGTATGTTGAAACACTAAATGTGTACTTCCTAACCCCATGTTTGCCAAATGACAGGAGTGCAGATAGAGGAAGTCTTCAGGAGGTAACAGGCATGTATGCGCACTTACCTCTTACATTAGCCACCCACTACTCCTTGTGCAGCCCTTTTTCTTTTGACTTTTTTATTTAACATTTTATAAACAAAACATATATTACACACTAACCCAAAATAATTCTATTTACAAATTATCAGAATGAGTCATCAAACACCAGATCTATAGAAACAAAACAATACATTTATCACCTCTTATAAATTATACACAATTATATTAAAATTAAAGATTTTAAGTTCTTTGGAACCACTTCAAACTGTACCAACTACTCTAATACAATGGGCCAAACTTCAACAAAATCAGAACAAGATGGATGAGATTTGCATTGATTCACTTGATAAGTAATCTTGTCCATTATATACATTTCCCATAACTTTCAATGCCACAGTGCAAGTGTAAGTGCATCTGAACATTTCCAAGTTGTGGCTATTGATGTTTTAGCCACTATTAACCCTTTTCAATAAGACATTACTTCCCCAACCTGGCTTATTTCTGGAGAAAGGAGGAGCAAAATGGTTAGGGAGAGTAGTTGATGGGACTACTCTACAACAAGGAAAGGGTCAAGCCATTTAGTGCTTTTCCTTTGACAGTGGTCCTTTCTGCATTTGTCTGCCTCTCCGGATTTTCTCTGTTTGAGTCGAGGCAATTTAAATCCACGGCAAAACAGCATCCAAATAACCTGGGGCAACAGCAGGCTGAAACTGGACTGACCACTGAAGGGACATAATGTAATGCAGAATGGGGGAAACCCAAAATAAAAAGAAGGTTGAACTCACTTTTAGTGTAGGATGGGGAAAAAATCCTGGATTAAAAAGAAGATTGAATTTGATTTTAGTGCAGAATTGGTTGGAGGACACCGTGGTGAAAATGGATTAAAAGGAGAGTGCGGAAAGGGCCAGGGGGTTTCCCTGCCATGTTCTCCTTGTTTAGAAACCTGTGCTCAGTGATGTCAAGTACTGTTGTGCCTTCAGGGATCCCTGGGCTGCAATAGAGAAACCTTGGAGCTGGCCATGGTGCTGAAGTAACTGACTCAACGTTTGCTACACTGCTGCAGAACTTCCCAACATGGGTTGTGATAAATGCAGATTTACATAATACACAAAAAACCCTCTACTGTGCATACCTCACTGAAATGGGTGGAACTTGTAGAAGAGCACGCTGAAGCAATCAGAAAAATTCCTTCATTATGCAGCCAGCTGCAATGTTATTGTACTAATCTCAGCATGCTGGTTTGATTGGGTGAATCAGTCAATTGTCTTTCAGCCTAGTGAACAACTGCTGTATTGCATTGTCTTACTGGGTCTTTACTAGGGGAAAGCAGGTGGCTGAGGGTTTTCTCCAAGGTTGGAGTCCCTTGTAAAAAACTGGGTGCCTGAGGAGCCAATGCCGTTGGGTTGAAATCCACCAGTTCTGAGTTCAAGCCTATACATCAGTCTCTCAAACAGAATAAATTAATTTTAATCTAAGTCCTTGAAGCTTATAACTAGTATGTCCTCAAGTGATCTCTAAAATATACAAAAAGAGAGAGTAAAGCTCTTTGGTCTTTGAATAAATTGCTTAACCCCTGTGATTCGCCATCTGTAAAATGAGTTGACAGGAAAGTCATAAAAATTAACACTGGAAACTATTTGGGGATCATCAGAAAGAAGTTGCTTGCAAACCATTGTTGTGTTATAATTACACTGAGAAAGAACACCAAGTACATTGAGACGAACATTTGCTTCAGTGGATTTCACTCATTAATATGCATGGAAATTTTGTGGCCTTTCTTTGTGACTGATGATCTGGAGTCATTGCTGCATACTCAGAAAAGTAGTGAAGCAATGTTCTCAAAGATTACTTAGTGTATAGTATGCTTTTGGAGTTCAGGTAGGCATTGCATCGACTTACCCATCTTTATTAATACACTCTCATGCTTCCCCATCTTTACTAATACACTCTCATTCTTCCTCTTGCCCCACTCTATAAACTTAGAGGTAATTTATTTAAGACCTCTATAATTAAAATGGGCCAAAGTGGCTCAGACGCTGAGCTGTATGACGGAGTGAGCTCCCGTCTCTGGCCCCAGCTCCTGCCAACCTAGCAGTACAAAAGCAAGAAATTGTGAGCAGATAAATAGGTACCACTTTGGTGGGAAGGTAGCAGCATTCCATGCCCCTCAGTGTTCAGTCATACCAGCCACATGACCACAGAAATGTCTTCGGACAGTGCTGGCTCTTTGGATTGGAAAGAGATGAACACTGCCCCCCTAGAGTCAGATTTGACTGACTTTTGAGCAAAGGAAACCTTATAATTAAAATATTTATACCCCAATTTTTCCCTTTTGGCTCAAGGTAACTTTGTCCCTGGGCAGATCAAAAAGTGCAGAGAATGAGGCCAGGTACAAATAAGGGGTATTTTTCTATAGATCCAGGGGACCCCTCCCCCATTTGCAGACAAATATGAAAAAAGGAAGACAAAAGGGTCTAGGAAAACCCCAAGATTGTGTGATGCTATGGCGTGACATCTTGGTTGCCATTCTAAAAATGAGAAGAGTAGCTGCCTGCTGAGTGAGCCATATGGGCAGAGAGGCTGAACAAGAGCTGTCACCATAAAAGGCAGCCCAGAGGGCCAGGCGAGGAGGAGCGGGAACCACCACTGGTGCTGCAGGGGCCTGAGGAGGAACCAGAGTTGCCACAGGCAGGTGAGGAGCAGGAGCAGGCGCCAACACCATGACACTCAAGCCGGCAGGCAGGCAGAGGCTATGACGCTGCAAGTGGGCATGCCATTGGGGGAGTGGGAGCCACCCCTCTCTTCCACAGCAGGCAGGCAAGAAGGGGTAGCAGCACCATGGGCAGAGAGCATGATGGCACTCTTCCCCCTTTGGATCTCAGAGGCTCCCCACTGGTTCATGCTCTCTGCCTTGAAATGGCACTAAAATGAGATGAGCCAATAGGGCATTTCCACATCCTTTTGTGTTTTATTCCTGATTTGTCTGTGGGTTTTTACACAATTTTTGTGTCACAGAAGCCCTTTTCAGACATTATGTCCATGCATATTGACAGGCTGACAACCACACATAGATCCTCCCGTGATATGTATTGTGCGTGAATGTACAGCCACGGGATTTTGCAGGGTTCAGCTTCAGACACAGAGATATGGCTTTTGTTCTCAAGCAAGAATTAGGCTGCTTAGCCATGTAAATAACTATCCTGTCAAGAGCCTAGGAAAGAGGGAGTGGCAGACAGGTGAGCGAGGCAAAAAGGGAGGAAGAAAAATCATCTTGAGGAACAGGGGGGAAGTCAGTGGCTATGCTGGGGGAATGAAGCTAGTCTTGGGATGCAGTGGCAGGGGGCTGGCTGGCTAATGGGCATCACCTGGAACCTTACCAGGGCCAGCAGGATTTTGGCAGGGAGGTGCATTTGGACATTAGTTCATCAAAACCAAATTAAAAATGCATCCCAAGTCTGAACGGAAACATAAACAGTGGACATATTTTAAAATCTTTGTGTCTCAAACGTATAGGCAGGCAAGTGCCACCACTGGAAGTATGGCCAATGTCACCCTCCCCACCACCACCACCAGGCATCAGTCAGTAATACTAGAAACAGAGCTGCAGGCAGTCACAAGCTTCACAGAGGGCCCAACATGGAAAGTACGGGTGTGCATCAACTGTACGTGTTGGGTTTGCTGTCCAGCATTGTGTGGAAGGCTGTCCAGCATTGTGTGTAGCTCTTCAATCTTGGGATTTTAGAATCAGTCAGTTACAAACCGACCATAGTATTTATTTGCTTCATTTATACCCTGCTTTCCCCCTCTTTGGGGACCCAAAATGGCTTGCAGCATCCTCCTCCATTGTATCCTCACAAAAAATCCTGGGAGATAGGTTAGGCTGAGAGAGGTGTGACTGGCCCAAGGTCATGCAGCGAGTTTCCGTGGCAGTGAGATTTGAACCTGGGTCTCCCAGATCCTAGTCCGACACTCTAGAGGGATTTCCCCCAGAAAATGAATGACAGCCTGCGTCTCTGTTTCTTATATTACTGCACTGTGCTGGCTCACAATATATGCAAGATATAGGAGCCCAGTGTACATGACAGCCCCCTGTGTTCTCTGAATGTGCGGGAAGGGAGAGCAGGAACAAGCATGCTCCCCTGCCTCTGTGCAGTCATCCACCCATGTGCAGTGGGGGATGCATGGAGGCAATGGCCGTGTAAACTCTCTTTCCCCATCATCAGTGACATTCTAAAACCAGCGTAGCTGATCATGGGAAGGGGCAGTTTGCCTGGCCACTTCCTCCTTGTGGTCACTCCTGCAGCCAACCAGTCAATTGCAAAGAGGCAGGAGACAGGGCCAGGACAATCACTTCCAGCCTCCTTTCCTGCACATTCAGTGACCGCATGGGGCTGTCGTGTGCACTGGCTAGGTTTTCCCCCCAAGCTCAGTGATTTATGAATTGCCAAGTAATGAAGCTGTTTTTTTCTCCTTCCTTCAGTAATTCGGTCATGTAGAACCATCCTCCTTTCATCTCACCTGTAAGCCTTGACTTTTATTGCAGTTATTCTTTGAAGGGCTGTTATTCTTTGAAGGGCTGCTTGAATGACAGCTCTTCACTGCCACCTTCTTCAGTCCCCTTAAATCATGGGTTCCTTCAGTTCTCTTGTTCCAGGGACTTACTTCCCAGAGGGATTTCCCCCCAGAAATTCTACCTCAGTTGTTCCTCACAGACTTCCCAGCCTTATAACTGTTGTCAAGTCTGTCTCCTCCAGCTCTTCCTCATCTTCTTGGCTTACCCTTCACCTCCCACAGCCTTTTTCTGTGCCTACAATTATACCTACAGCTTGTCTAGCTGCCTATTCCAGGTGGCATACCTTTTCCTGGGTAGGATGTGGCTCTGGACTCTGAATATCCAGGTTTCAACACCACCTCTCATGCCAAGTGAGGATTCCAGTTATCTTGCTTCACATTGCTGCATAAGCTGTGTGTTTCACTATCAAGAGGTGACTCAGTGTGATATGTTTCGGGGGAGGGGTAGCTGTGTTAACTTTATGCCACGTGTCTCACAAAGTAAGCTTTGAACCACAAAAGCCATGATAAAGTGGAAGGTCTGGAAGATCATAGAGTCACAGAGCTGGAAGGGGCCATGCAGGCCGTCGAGTCCAACCCCCTGCTCAGTGCAGGATCAGCCTAGAGCATCCCTGTCCTACCGCTGCTCAAAGACTGCCAGTGAGGGGAAGCTCACCACCTCCCTAGGCAGCAGATTCCACTGTTGCAAAACTCTTCCTGTAAAAGAAGTTTTTTCTCTATCCAGCCGGAACCTTCCCACCCTTAATTTAAACCCGTGATTGCACGTCCTACCCTCTGCTGCCAACAGGAACAGCTCCCTGCCCTCCCCTAAGTGACAGCCCTTCAAATACTTAAAGAGAGCAATCATGTCCCTTCATGCAACAAAAGACTCTTCTTATCATTACTCATGATATTTTCCGGGAAGGAAATACATCTATTGTTTGGTATTAGCCTATAAATAAAAGCCAGTTCTTGCTTTAGATATATTTATTCAATTGCTTCGTTTATATCTCCCACCTTTCTCTCCAGTGGGGACCCAAAGTGGCTCACTTTGTTCTTGACTCCATTCGATCTTCATGACCCCCCTCTGGGGTTGGTTAGGCTGAGAGTGTGTGACTGGCCGCAGGCCATCCAGCAAGTTTCAATGGCAGAGTAGACATTTGAACATGAGTCTCCTGGATGACAGCCTGACACACTAACCGCTGTTCCCCACTGGCTCTCTGCTCGTGTAGATTCTGAATGTGTGTGCATCCTGTAAAGCGTGAAGGCCTTTTATAGGATGTGATGCATGTAAGAGAGCTCCTTTGATTGTGTCCCCCTTTCTCAGGAAGGAAGGCACTTCCCTTGTCTTACTTGCTGCCTTTGTGCTTGTGTCCGTATTTCCCACCATAAAGTGTGTTACTGGTTAATTAGAAATGACTGTGTGGGGGATTCCCTGGGTGGCACGATGCACATTTTTCTGTGCTAAAAAGAAATGGAATCTGTGTGGCAGGGAACAAAACATGTATTACGGCTTGACCTGGCACGAACTCTCCCTTCTCCCGCTGAAGCCCGTCATCTCTCTCTACTTCCACTTTCTCGGGAATTGTAGCTGCTCATCAGCAAAGGACTGAATAAGGGAATAATAAAATACTTGTGTGTTAATGAGATACTAAGAAACAAATCACTGCAGACTATCATAATGAATGCTTGAACATATTCCTACATCTCAGATGTGGCTGAATATTTGATTACCGTCTTTTTACATAGCCTGACTTTGGGGAGACCTTTTTGTTTCAATTACCAACACTGTATGTTCAGAAAGATTTTATTTTCTTCCAATTTCTGTGCCAACTAACATCCCTGGGGAATCTCAAATTAGGGACATACCAAGGGGGAGGAGCTTCCAGGTTACTGGGGCGCTCTGGGGACAAGTAATGTAGGAATGGAGCCATCTTCATATGAGAGAATTGTACTGAAAGAACTATGTTCCCAGCCTGGCCTCGGCTGCTGTTACAATTTCCCCTGTGATTCTGCCCTTCACATCGTTCCTGTGTTGCTGTTATAGCACAGGTAACACATCTTTCCTATGATGTAGGAACTGGCTGTACGAGGAGAGAAAATAAGGGCATGATCTGATATTTTTGAAATGATAGAGAGAAAATATGATTTTATAGTTAGCCTGGCAGTCAAAGAGAGGGAGAAGGCACTTGTTAGATCAGGAGACAAAGGTAAAATTCTATTATTTTGGATTTTCACTTTCCTGCCACTGCTGAAGTTATCCTGTTTTAATCATCACCAGCCCTGCTACTGTACATTCCAAATTGGGAGTCGTAAGAGATTGGAATGATGTCAATGTTAACGTGCTGTCTAACCTGTTTTGAAAACCAGAACAGTGCATGGTTTTAAATAGCTGGATATCTGGCTTTTTTCTGTCACTGTGTTTGGATTAAAAGAGCATGGAGCCCTCCAACAATTATGTACTCTGAAACCTGGATCATCTATCTCCTAGCTAAATTACACTCCCCAAAGCTCCTACCTACATTGCACATGCCACGGAAGATCTTTGGACCTAATAAGAAAAATCATCATACGGGCCCCCAAAAACCATATGATTCCATTGATGCACAAGATGCTTATTTGTAATTGTTTGATTGTACTCATTATCATGAAAGGGTATTAAAATGCCAGGCAAGAAAGGGACCAGTTGTTCTTGAAGGACACCAGAATAATTGCAACACAGAACACAGCACAACATTTTTTTAAGAAATGTGATTTTAATATATGATTTATTTTATGTTGATATTTCTCTGATTTTTTAAATTACAGAAAAGGTGCAAGCACCTTTGATAGTGAGTGCAGTAAACATGATAAAATATTCAGGGAGGAATGCATTTCTATCGGGGGAGCACTGAAAAGGACAGAGATGTCTTGCCAGACGTGGCTATAAACATGATCAGCTTTTGCTAGATCCTAAATTGTGCTTGGTGCACTTTCAGTAAGACTTGTAATAGACTCTAAGTGGTCATCATCGCCTTTCCCCACATGTTCCCCAGAGAGCACTGAGGTCAGGGTCTCAAAACTGTCTGACTCTCCCCAGTCTGAAAGATGCCAGATTGGCCTCTACCAGGGCAAGGGCCTTCTCAGTGGTGGCTCCATACTGGTGGGATGAGCTCCCGGAAGACGTCAGGGCCCTGTGGGACCTCCTACAATTCCACAGGGCCTGTAAAACAGAGCTCTTCCACCAGGCCTTCGATTAGGAACCACCACTGACCACTGACTACATACTGATAACATCTGAACAGTTAACATCTGAACTGTTAAGGCCCTCTTTGTTAACTTGAATAACAACAGCCAGCGTAATTCAACCCGATGGGACGCTACTGCCATCAGCATTTAATCTTTTTATATGCATTTATATGTAGTTATGATTGGCATTTGTTGCATACTACATTATTGCATTGTTTCAATGCATCTCTGTGTTAACGTATTTTAACCTACTGTAAGCCACCCTGAGCCTGCTACTCAAGGAGGGCGGGATATAAATCAAATTAACAATAAATTAAATAAATAAATTACTGAGCTGAGACTTGATTTGTGGACTTTCCGCTCATTATAAATATAAGCTATACCACCTCTCAATATACTAATACATAATCTTGGTAAAATGTTGCTAACCTTCAGCCTTTCCGTAGCTGGGGCTCACTGTACTGCAGGTACATGATAGGGCAGTAGACCAAGAGAACTGGAGTTAGAAGCCCAAGCTGAGCACCTGGAGATGTGCCATAGTGAAAAACAATCCAAGGATCAAAGCCATGGAGTAAACCTTTCCACCTAAGGCTGTCAGCCCACCACTGGTGACCCTGGGGAGATTTCAAAGGGTAGAGTCCTGAAAACAGCATTGCTGATGCTGTGATACCATTTCTGGATAAAATGAATTTCCATGAAGTTCAAGGAATTCCAAAAATCTCTATGGTACAGACTACAGAGATCGCCGGAATTCCTAGACCATCACATGGGGGGGTAGGCCTGTGACATTACTGCAGGCATTTTCCTGGAAACAACATCATGGCATTGCCAAGAATGTTCGCCTCTTTTCCCTTGGTGGGGGAATTGCCTGACAATCAGCACCTTATCTCTGCTTCACCTTGCCATCCTGTTGCTGCCCTCCGTGTGCGCGCAATATACACACCACCAGCAGGCCCTTCAAAAAGGCAGCATAAATAGCAGCTATATTGGGGTTAGGTCTGCAGCTATACTGGGGCTCTGAGATCCATCTGGGGGTGCTGATCCACAGGTTGAAGGACCCTGCTATAAGTGACCAGTCTTATTTCCATAGGATGGAGATGAAAAACAAAATATGCTTATTATTGCTGATGTGTATTAAGATTGCTGTGAATGTGACATGATCTGAATTATCTGAGTTCTTACTCTGTCCCTAGAGTGCCAGTGGCTGGAGCAGTTTCCTTCTAAATGCAAGATTACTTTTGTGTTTAAGATGTTTTGCCATTGAACACTTTCTGTCTTTGCAGAGTATGAAGAAAATGAGCAACATCTATGAATCAGCAGCTAATACCCTGGGAATCTTTAGCAGCCCATGCCTGACAAAGGTGGAATTGAGAGTTGCATGCAAAGGCATATCGGACCGGGATGCCCTCTCTAAGCCAGATCCCTGTGTCATCCTAAAAATGCAGTCCCATGGGCAATGGTTCGAGGTAGGTCTCCCATTTAAATGCATATTAGGGGTTTTTTTGGGTGGTGGTGGTTTGATGTCCTGCTGCAATCGTGTTGCTGTTGTGAGGTATGTTCTAGTTGAATAGCCAAAGGCCTTGCCTCTGTCCAGGGGCATATCAAAGCTGTGTTCTACCCATCATTAATACCATTCCACCCACAGCATAGGACTGTAAACCATTTTTGAAGATTGTTCAGTTAAACAGCAACCAATGACAATTGTGAAGTAGGTGTACCAATAGATAAGAGCACTGTTACTTTCTATGCACCTTGATTTGGAAAACTCTTTTTGGAAAATATCCTCAGAGCATTTCTGGCTGTGATCCACCTGAAGGGCAACACTTCAAGATCCTTCCTGTTGATTCAGTAAAAGAATTCAGCACAGACTGAACTCTCTCGCTCTGTAATCAAGGGACGCAGAAGTCTGAATGATGCCCGGATTGTTCCCTCTATAAACATTATTTTATTAACTATGTAGGATGTCATTAGGGTGAAGAACCAAAAAGAGAATTCTTATTGGAGGTTAAGAAGTCACATAGTTGCTGATACATAGCTGCTGATGCTGACAAAGGGGTAGATTTCCTTAATGTACCCCTGAACTGAAAACATGTATATTCACGGCATTCAGAATTTGTATACAGAGAACCCATTTGAAGGAGGGTCTGTTCTAGCAGTACTGACTATATAACTTTGATTTCACTAATGATTGCTGTATAGTGATATGATTTTATGTTTCTTTCCAGTACATGACTGTAAGTACATTGCTGTCATGCATGCAAATCTGAAAATATTTTTTGTGCATTTTGAAGGCTATCGAATAGATAGACACTGGTAATGTGCTGCAGTAATCATCCTAACAGTATTTTTGTATGCACTTTATTGATTTTTTTTAGTGTTGGGGCTTTAAACAAGTCTTTTGGATTAGCATTGGCCAGAGTTTTAATAAAAGGTCAAACACATTATTTTCCAAGTAAATCTTTGCCATCCAGGTTTGCCTATCAAAATTCACTTGAGGGCTTGCAAACATTTGCATACTCCAAAAGTCAGACTGCTATTTGCACTTAAGGAGATATTGGAAAAGCACAGGGAGGAGGGGGAGTTTACAGGAAAGAGGTTAAGAAATCTGGTTAATCGAAATGCAAAGAATGGCATTTGCAATGCAGATATTGCAGCAGAAGACAGTCTACCTGCTGAGGTATGTCCATACCTACCAGTCTAGCCACAAGCCAGTGCCGGTAAATGCCTGCAGAAGAAACAGGTGGGAATAAAGAGGCTGTGAGGCAGCAGAATGGACTTCAGATTATAGATCAGGGGGTCTCCAACCTTTTTGAACCTTTAGGCACCTTTGGAATGGCTGCTGCAGAAGGTGGAGCAAACAGCAAAATGGCAGCCATGGGTGGCAGAGCCAACCGCGTAATATCAGGGAGTGTGGCTATGCATAACTCTAAGAGCAACACATCAGCATTTCAGGCAGAAGCCCTGTTTAATAGGATGCCTTTTAAATTGAACATATTGTTTTAAAATATGTTCTTGCATACACACAGCTTACCTTTGGTCACATAGCGGGGATCCTTGTGCTTGTGCTGTGGCAGCAGCAGCTGCCAAAGCAATATTTTTTAAAAAATTTGCAGTGTCAGTCCAAAGCCCTGTCAGGGAAAAGTCCCACCTGGCCCTGTCCACTTTCTCAAAACAGTAGGCAGGCAGGAGGAAAGATGCTGTCAGGTACCAAGGTGCCTGTAGGACACCACATTGGAGATCCCTGCTGTGATAGGGTTGCCAGTTCTGGGCTGGGAAATACCTTAAGATTTTGGGGGTGGAGCCTGGGAAGGGCGGGGTCTGTGGAAGGGCGGTACATCAGCAGGGTATAATGCCATAGAGTCCACCCTCCAAAGCAACCATTATCTCCAGGGGAACTAATCTTAGTCATCTGGAGATCAATTGTAATAACAGGCGATCTCCGGGTGCCACCTTGAAGTTGGCATCCCTATTGCTGTAAGCAGATGGCTCCATGTGCAGACTTTGTCCTTCCCCATTGCTTGCTGGGCTTTCTGTCTGGAGGCAGTTTTTGACATATGGAGACATTCCAAAGGGTGTTTCTCTCCACAATCTTTCAACTACAGTCTGAAGTAGTGCGATTCATCATACAGTTTCAGGGCTTGGCCATCTCCTTCTCCTGCATGCAAGGATCAGGCCTATGGCTGCACAGGTATGCCAGCCTCCAGGTGGGGGCATGGGTCTCTCCTGGAGTTGCACCTGGTCTCCAGATTACAGAGATCACTTCAGGTGGAGAAAACAGCATCTTTAGAGGACACTATGTAGTATACCATATAGTATACCATACATTCTAGGTGAAATCCCTCTCAAAATTGTCAACAGACACTACCTGGAAATCTCCAGCAATTTCTCAGGCTGATGTTGGCAACCATAACACTGAACACTCTTATTTATTTATTTATTTATTTATTTATTTATTTATTTATTTATTTCAAATATTTATACCTTTACAAAATCAAGGCAGTTGACAGCACATTAAAGCATAAAACATTATGCTAAAACAAAAACATTGTTAATAAGATAGTAACACAGAAAAATCTTCAGCCCCAGGAAATCTGACAGCATGTCCCCTGCTTGAATAAGCCCTTGCCCCTTTTTCAAAGGAGTTTCATTGATCTGGGTTGAAAAGGGGAGAGGAGACTGGGCAGGGAAGGGCAGGTAGTAGCACAGGAGTGAATCCTGCTATGAGCTGGAGGAGCAAGGGACCTGGGTGGTAATGGATGGAGCTTCATGAATTGAAAGCAACTGTTTGCCAAAATGGCCCGCTTTGGAATTTGTCCCACTGCTGCTTTGCAGTGCAGTCCTAACCCGAGTTACACTTAGAGTTGCCATCCTCCAGATAGGACCTGGAGTTCTCCTGGGATTGCAGCTGCTCTCCAGACTACAGTTCCTCTGGAGGAAATGGCAGCCTCAGAAGGTGAACTCTATCGTCTCGCATCCCTGATGAGCTTCCTCCCCTCTTCAAACTCTGCTGTACCCCAGCCACTGCCCCCAAATCTCTAGGAATTTCCCAAGAGAGAGCTAGTTACACCCTAGTTACACCTTCCTTATTTTACTTATTTATTTTAAAATGCTTGTAGCCTGTCCTCCTTCTGCAGATGAGGACCTGAGGCAGCTCACAGTAAGTCACTGCTTATCAAACAACACAGTGTAATGTTTAAAGAAAGACCAAACTTTTCAAATACAAGAAGTCTGAATTCTTTCCCCATTCACTTCAATGAATTTAGAAGGGTGTAACTCTGTTTAGGAGTGCCCCATTGGCCCAGTAGTTTCCAAGAGCAACTTCAAGTCTATTCAGAAGCCATCTGGCACTCTCCAGTACCTCACCCAGTCCTTTTGTGTATTCTTTGTTTTTCCTGCTCTGTCCCTCAAGAATACCAGGATAAACCACTCAATCATTCAAATGTTTAGCAATCCTTCCTGATGCTACTCAGGGACATCTCCCACCTTTTGTCTACCCTGGCCAGGACCATTAGTAAGTCAGATAATCTGTTTAACTAGCTACCCAACACCTGGCTTCTATTGTTAAATCTAGACCCTGCCTCTCTGGAAGCTCATTGGTCATACCTAAGGTCTGCCCCTACTGGCATCACACACCCCTGGGACTCATCATTGGTCCAGGTAATCCATTGTTCTCACCTGAGACCAGCCCCCAGGGCTGCCCATTGGTCTGCATTCTTTGCCAATGCCTATATCCCAGCACACATATGGCCTCAGACCGTGTGTTTTCTGCCATGATCCAAAATGGCAGTCCACCCCTGAATTCTCTGAGTTTAGGCCACAATCCATGGACCTCTGCATATCTAGACAGGTTGTATCACTCCTCTATAAGCCATCAATCACTTCTGCTTCCTTAGTTCTGTATTGTGTGAATATTGTTTGTATGCTTGAGAATAATTAGTAAAGAAATAATCATTTTAGCCACCCAGTTTCTGTGTCTGTTCCTGGGTTCTTGGGAATTCTAACTCTGGTATACACAGGTCAGATCCTATTGATAAGCCAATTGTATATTATGTAATTCCCCATATTTATTAAATAATAGAGCAATTTGGCTAACGTGATGCTAGGGGGTCATATAATCGTAGTAATGGCACTTGGAAGTTTATTATTCCATGACGTTCAATAAGAAGAAAAGGAATTGTTTTAAAGATTTTGAAATTAATTTATCACAAGGTGTGTGATTTCTACCTATGTAAAAAGAATTGTGCAGGTGGGCAGGTGGATAGAATTGCCTCACCAAGAGGTGAGCAGTGACTCACGAAAGCTCCTACCCTGCCACATATTTTGTTAGTCTTGAAGGTGCTACGGGACTCTTGCTCTTTTCTATTGCTACAGACAGACTAACACGGTTACCCATCCTGATCTATTCTATTAGGAAATGATGAGTTGTTACTCAGTAGAATTTATAATCAAATCTTCTCATTTCTCACAAGACAAAAAGAATCAACAGCATATGTGAGACTACAAAAAAGTGTAAAATGACCTTTTTTTAGGTTGGCAATATTTTTAGGATAGCATGCTTTAAAAATAAAACCAACAAAACAGATTAATCACCAACAGTAATTAAAGCTTCTTCTCTTGTTATATAAGGTCATTCACATCAAATTGCATTAATTATGGAAGCAAATTTCACTGCAGAATTTGCCTTTTTCAGGAAAAGGCAGCACTGAAATTAACAATCTGCTTCATAAACATAAACATTCACACATGCCTGCGTTTTAAACAGTGACGTAGCATACACACGCACACGCACACACACGTATATAGTTTAACTAGCGACTGCAATTTGAACCTCTTGAAGTACTTTGATCTTTGGATGTCTTACCCCTTTTTTAAAAAGGGAATTTAATCACGGCATACAATGGAACATGGCCAGGACAGTGTAACTGTTGTTTGTACAAAGCAAGCTGCTGTCCTGAATTATGTGCATTAACTAGTGGTCTAACTGTGAGGTCCTGGGCAGAATCAAACCCTTGCAGGCCCATCAACATCGATGAACTCTGCTTGGGATTGCCCTGTAAACTGGATTCCTGCCCGGTGAACAGCTCCGCCTAATTTATGCACCTTGTTCAGCATCAGAATTGAAGGGTACCTAAAGGCTCTCTAAGGCAGCAGGCTTTTTGTGCCTGCTTTGATTCTCATAAGGGTGACACAGGGTATAAGCACTCAGGATTATTTCATGTGTTCCAGCTGCCCTGTTGAGGCATCTTTGGACAAGGAGTTGTGCCTGCGCATACTGCCTCAGTGCACAGATCATCCCCTGCCATGGTGCATCTCAATGCTGGCAGGTGGCTCAGAGCACCACAAGTTGTGTAGGCCATGTAACACCAAAACCACAACAACTCAGAGTAGAGTGTGCTGAACAGACTTTCATCCCTAGTTCTTTTTTCTTCTCTGACTATGCTGAGCAGAGTTATAGCCTTCTAGGTCCATTCATACACATTCCTTGGACAGCAAAGATGACAAACAAGCAAGTATTGGAGTACCTAAAACTAGACATGTCATTGGAAGGAAAAATCATAAAACTGTGACTGACTTATTTCAGCCATGTCATGTGGAAGAACTCTCAAGAAAAAGCAATTATGCTTGGATTGGTTAGCGGCAAAAGGAAATCAGGCTGCCAAAAAACACAGTGGCCAGATGCCATAAGAGTTGACAACAGCCTGAGCATGGAACAACTCAAAGAAACAGTACATGATCAGAAAACGTGGAGAGAACTGGCCCATAGAATTGCCAAGAGTCAGACACGACTGAATGGCTAACAACAGCAGGTCCATGGAAACTGATGACTTTAGAAAGGTGTAGCTCAGCTTTGAATGGCACTACTGGTTCTGCAACGCTAACTGTTCACTAGTGCATATTTGCAAACAACCTAATTTGTCATATCTATCTTCTGGGATGCGTACTTTGAGCAGATTCCACACTGCTGTCCTTAATAGACCAGAAAATACACTTTCCATTTTAGAAGGCAGTAATTATGATTTGTGAAGGAGGCCTTTCTTTCCTTTAGAAACATTACCTGTCAGGAAAGAGGTTTTCTTTCCATTGGTTCACAGCTTGCAGATGCTGCCACACTTAAATCAAATGTCTGCTCGAAATAAGTCTTTTAATGCAGCCTCCCCCCAGGAAGCCTTTCATACGGTGTCTGATTGAAATTGCAAATTTTTGAAAGGCCAGGGGAATAGTCCTGAAGCTGTCAGCCCTGCTGCTCTTCTCCTTCTGCAAAGTTTTAGAAGGTCTGTGGCTAGAGGGCTAAAGCTCAGTGGGTACAGCACATATTTTACACATGGAAATCCCATGTTCAGTCCCAGGCACCACCAGAAAGATCTCTGGTGGCAGACTGGGATCAGCAAAGACCAAGGACCTAGAGACATTGTTAGCTTGAGTAGGAAGTACTGATCTAGAATGGCCAGTGGTCTTTTTTTTTTTTTAAGAGAAAACAGTCGGTTGGAATGTTGCCCATGTTTAGGGTATTTTGTGTTCTAGTGGGAGCATTGGTCTTTTGAGCCCCAAACAGTTTTATTGATTTCCATTGGCAGGTCAGTTGTGAGCCATGTCAGATTCAATAAATCCATAGGTTCAAAAGATTAGCTCCAAAAAAGGTTACTTACAAAGCTTTCAAGTTAAAGTGAGCAAAACTAATGAATCAGTGCTTTCTGTCTGAACCAAGACAAAGTGCCATGAACCATATTCCTGTCGTTAGTGGGGAAAATGCAGTGGTTTTCATGAAAGGTTTTTGCAAAGGGGGAGGCATGTTAGTCTGGCAAAGCAAAATAAAAATAAAAACCAACTTATTCAGATATGTGAGCTGTGGGTTGTGAAAGCCCATACTGAAATAAATCTTGTTACTACTTCTACTTGTTACTACTAAAGATGCTATTAGACTTTTGTTTTATTTTGAAGCATGTTGACAGGGTTCAGTCGTAAAGGTGATATATGTAAGTATGCCCCTGTTCCCATGGAACATTTTCTGGTACAGCAGGAAACCGTGAAGTCCTTTAAAGTCCTTCCAGAACAGTCTTGTGGCACCTTAAAGATTAACATATTTATTATTGAGAGCCAGTGTAGTGTAGTGGTTAAGAGCAGTGGACTCTAATGTGGAGAACCAGGTTTGATTCCCCAGTCCTCCCACATGGAGCCAGCTTGGCGACCTTGGGTCAGTCACAGTTCTCTCAGAATTCTCTCAGCCCCACCTGCCTCACAAGGTGACAGTTGTGGGGATAGGAAGGGAAGGCGATTGTAAAATACTCCAAGACTCTTTTGGGTAGTGAAGAACGGGGTATAAAACAAGTCTTCTTCTTCTATTGTGGTATAAAGTTTCATGGGCTAGAGTACCAGTTCATCAGATGCATGAGGTGTGTCATCATTTGGCAGATACACATATATTGGACAGAGAGAATAAAATTGTGAGCAGAGGTACAGCTAGGGTTGCCAGTCTCCAGGTGGTACTGGAGATCGCCTGGAATTACAGCCTGATCTCCAGATTCCAGAGATCGGTTCTCCTAGAGAGAATGGCTGCTTTAGAAGGTGAACACTATGGCATTATACCCCACCGAGGTCCCTCCCCTCCCCAGGCACCACCTCCCCAATCTCCAGGTGTTTTCCAACCCAGAGCTGACATTACTATGGAAAGTCTCATTGTATACGAGCTAAATAAGGGCCTATCCACAACAATGATCGACGAATATAGTCCCTGAGCTTATCCTCTATACACTACAGAAATGTCCCATGCTGTGCTTCTTGGGCTTAATTTTTCTTTGGGGCTCACTGTCTTTTTCTTTATCTCTTTATTTGGCCAACGACCAGTACATGTCAGAGTTAAAACAATGCAATGAAATCTTACAAAAATAAAATTGGTCTGATCTATGGGCAGCAATCAGTTAAAATCTGAACATACAGTTTCTCTGCAAATTCTACAGGCTATTGAGAAAAATTTGGCACAGCTGATGGTAACCTGTCGATTAGCACCCGTTAACAATTTCTTTAAGATGAATTCATCCGAGCATCCCGTAAAATTATTGAGAGGAGGGGAAATTATATTTAAACGAGCTTCCTGATAGAAGCGACAATAAAACATTACATGCTCAGCTGAGTATTTTGCCGTTTAATTCAGGTTGGGCCTGGCCTGCTTAGTTACTTTAAACTTGGTCTGTCCAACTTACCTAGTTGTTGTTCTTATCTAGGAATCTCATTTAATCTTTTGCTTGTGCTAGGTTAACATAAAACAGTGGAAATACTTAGACAAAATAATTTCAGGTTTTAAAAAATTATCTGAAGTGAGCAGTGACTCACGAAAGCTCATGCTTTACCACAAATTTTTGTTAATCATTAATTAATTAATTAGATTTCTACCCCACCCTCCCAGCCGAGGCCTGCTCAGGGCAGCTTACATAAAAACCTGAAATTACATAGAATAAGTAAGGCGCAATTGGACTCTTGCTCTTTTCTACTGCTACAGACAGACTAACATGGCTAGGCTACCCATCTTGATCTATGTTTATCAAAGTTTTTTCTATGTGATTCTGACACAGTGTACTAGTCTGGATTATGGTAAACTGAGAGCAGTGCCTCTGGAGGCTGCCTTTTCTCTTCTATTAGAATTCAGTCCCTAGATCTGAGGATGAAGTTGCTTCTTGTCTATGAAAACCTGGGCCAGAATCAAATGGGCTGATCTTTTACTCCTTTTGTTTTTGCCACAACATACTAGTGGTGCAATTCTAAACAGAGTTTATTTTTCTAAACCCATTGAACTCAATGAGTTTAGAAGGGTCTGATTCTGTTTAAGACTGCACCGTAAGATGGCTTCCCCTCAGGAATCTCTTGGCGCTTGGCTCTCAGTGTTAATCATGGCCTTTGTCGCCCAATGGCAACTCCTTGCTTTTTTGGATTAGGCATTAAACTTGCCAACCTACAGGTGGGGCCCAGAATTACAACTGATCTCCACACTACAGAGATCAGTTCCCTGACAGCATGAGAGGATAGACACTGTGGCATCACATCTCTGTTGAATGCCCTCCCTTCCCCAAACTCCACCCTCCTCAGGCTGTGACCCCAAACTCCAGGAATTTGCCATCCTGGTGTTGGCAACCCTAATTATTAGGGTTGCATTTTCCTCCTAGGCATTAGGGATGCCAAACCCCAATCCAGACAGGGGTTCCCCCAATTTTTGGGGCTGTGATCCACTGCCAGCCAGCTGCCCAGTGGGGGAAGCCCAACCCCCAAACAGGGACATCACCTGGATGACATCCCATTGCATTGCTGATGTTGGGGGGTGATGCTCTAGTTTTTGGGCAAACTCTGTGGTTTTGAAGGCAAAAAAACATAGAGTTTTGCTCAAAAACTAGAGTGTCACCTCCGATATCTGCAACACGATTACATCACTTCTGGGTGATGTCATTGTGTCAGGGATGTCGCCCAGTGACTGTCCCTATTCAGGGGTGGAGCTTCCCCCACCGGCCATCTGGCAGGTGGTGGAACACAGCCCCAGAAATTGTGGCAGGACCCAGGAGCCCCACACTGTATTGCAGGTAGGACCTGTCAACCCTACTAGGGATGCTAATGGTACTTTTTTTAAGGAGGAGGGAAAGGATGTGAAGTGCCTTTCTCTCAGTTATCCAAGTTGCCAAAGTGAATTATAACCTGCGTCACAAGATTTTATGCTGCAGATGTTATTGGAACCCATCCATTTTTCTAATGCCACCAAGCCATGCAAAAATCCATCATATTGTTCATCTGAAACAGGTATGCTATTTTGCCTCTTGAAAAACAGCCTGTGAGCCGAGACTGTATTATTAAGGAGATGGAACGTGGGTTAGATAAAAGGATGGGCTTTGTGTGAATCTAAATTTAGCCACCGTGTTGTCAGAGCTTTTTATTTGATGGCGTTCATGTGCAGATATGACAAATCCCCATCCCTGCCCCACGGTACAAGAATATAATAGAAATCGTGGAATGTGCTCAGTCATCAAATGTTATTAGAATCTGTTTGCCGATTTCTTTGCTGTAATTCAAGCATGCATGTGTAGAAAGCACAGCAAGCTCTCTAACTGAAGTATCTGTGAGCATGGCAACACATTGTATTTCCCTCATAAGAGCTCTACATGTTGAGAATTTGGAAGGCACTGTAAGGCGAACTGAGCTTGATGGCGGGGAGGATGGATATATCTAGCACAGAGAGGGATAGGGCCTAGAGTCTCTGCTGACCTTTCTCCGTCTAGCTCCTCTCACTTATCTTCTTCAGCAGCTGGAAGTTGGGAGGGAGAGGCGCAGATTTGGCTGAGAGCGTGGCCCATTCTGCATCTAGTATTCACTCCATTGTTTTACCGAACTCTCACACTGGAAGCAAAAAAATGTGGCTCAAAACCACATTCAAATACCCTGGGCCAACACTGTACTGACTGTAAAGTCACCCCCAAATGGCCGTAAAACAGCCGTAAATCTATGCAGATGGCACCAATAAAACCAAGAGATCAAACGAAGTGACAGCTGCATGCAGTCTGGACACTGCCATAAAGTCTGACAGTCAACGACAGTGAAAGTGGCATGCAATGTAGAGGGGAATTTCTGTTCCAGCGTGGGTTTGGTAGAACAGTGGAGCGAATGCTTGATGCAGAATGGGCCAGTCACTGGCCCGAGGGGAGTGTCAAAGCACAAGGGGGATTTAAACTGAGGTCATAGTCCAATCCTCTAACCATCCTACTGGCAGACAAACTTTCCTAGGATCTGGACAAGGGAGAAACAAGAAAAGTTAATTGCCAAAGGACAAAATGAGAGGAAATAAACCATGGATAGAGAAGACCATCTTTGGACAAAGGACAGGACAAAAATGGACTAGTCTAACTGTGTCAAATTTGTTCTGGGCTGTTTATATCTCCATCACCTATCTGAGTAAGATGAACACAAATTAAGAAATCTACTAGTTGTCCAATAATTGCAGAGAATAATCTTCGTTTTTTTGGTATGAATTGTAATCTAAATTCTAACGGTGTTTATTTAACATTATGCAGTATTTTTGACATATTGCACCCTGAATCTGGATATTGAGTTGCATATTCCAGTTCTGCTGTAGTTCCTAAACTGTAGGTTCACAATCAGTATTTTAAATATGCACATAAAGATTTGTGTGCTTTTGATGATGAGTCTGTGGAAGCCAAAAAAGGCAATGAGTCAGGGTCGGAGGTCTGAAGCTGCAAGCACATCTGGACCAGATTTTGGACAAAGTCAATGGGTTAATTGCAGATACTGCCAATGCTGAGTGGTGGGGGAGATTGTGTTCCTGTTATAAGTCTCTGTAAGGTTTAATAAACACTTCATTAACTGTGGTAGTGAAATGATACCAGATTTGGCTCATGTCAGCCAGCCGTATGAAAGATTTTCCTACAGTTGTACATGTATGAATGGGGCAGATGAATATTTAACTTGGGTTGGGAATTTCAAAAATAGTCCAGCTGGCATGAAGTCAAATGGAAAGTTATGCTGCCACCCACCCTAATTCCCCTTTGTTTAAAAATCTTGCCCTTTGTATGTGTGGGCCAGGGATGGGATGTTAAATGCTGGGTTGTAGAAACAATAGCTTCCTTACCTGCTGCTCTGGGCTGTTTCAGTCTAATGGTCAGCCTTGTTGCCTACCAGGATGGAATGTCTCTTGAAAAACATCTGGTGAGGATGAAGAGCAGTGCAAGCAATGATTTCCAGCTCCTTCTTGATATGCTCTAGTCAACCCAAGCCCACAGGAGAGGGATGCACCTGAAACACATCATTTGCTAACAAACATTCATATTAAATATGTAAATATGCCTCTACCTGTGCTGTTCAAGTTTCTTTTTGTTACTTTGTTTTTTGCTGCCTGCAGATGAGATGGGCAATGGTGTAATATGTGAGCACAGAACTTCAGAAGTATGATTGATTTGGACAGAAACGTCTATCTTGACTCTTTTTTTGCTTTCATATATAGGCTGAGTCCAGACTGGCAGTTTGCCCTGGGAAGGGACCCGGACTGACAATGATTAAATACCGGAGTAAATGGGACGTTCACACAGGCACATCTGCCTGGTGTCCCCCGCCCGTAACCTACCGGTGCTGTTGCGCTTCACTGCCGGATTAAAAAAACACCTGATAAAAGCCATTGCAAATCCGAAAGCCCGTGTTCGTCGCGCGTTTCTCCGCTTCCGGGGAGTCTGAACGCGCAGGCGAAAAGCCGGGCGGAAGCCGTGCTGGGCACGAGGCAGCAGCGGTGTGATTGGCTGCGCTCCGCTCCACTGCCCAATGCGGTGCCAGCATTGCAGGCCCCCCCCAAAAAAATCGGCAAAATGCGCTTATGTGCATGAGCGCTCATGCGCACATACACCCATACACCCACAGCAAAATTAATGGGGAAACGGTGAATATAGCACGCCTCCGGCGCGGCAGTCTGAATGCTCCCGCGTGCCTCCGTCCCATATCTTCCAGCAGCGGCCCCCGCTGTGTGGACGGGAAAACCCGGTATAGTTTAATCCAGGTTTTTTTTGCTACGATTGGCTACCGGAGCAAACTGCCAGTCTGTACTCAGCCACAGTCTGAGTTTTTGTACTGTTTTTGTCACCCGAAGATGGGATAGCCGCAAGGGGGTTGGGAATATGCCTCTTATTGGGGAATGTGGCTTGAAGAGATGAGATTGGCCAGCTTCTTAATGCAGGGCTAGCATCAGAGGCTTAGAATGGTTGGACACATGCCAAGGCCCTTGAAAGAGCAGAAAGTGCATGGCTGGCTGGTAATGGTTGGTCCACTTTCCAGTGGGGAAAGCACCTGGCAGCAGACAACAAGGCTGTGTTCTGCTTCCTCCTCCAGGTGCTCCTCTACATATAAATGAATGAATAATTATTCCTGTTGGGTTACCATTAGGGCAGCAATTAGGATGGGTAGGTTATTAAGAAACAAATTGGTCTGGGACCTTTCTTTAACAGGGAGTAATGAAGGATACCTTTTCATTGCTGCCCCAAGAAGAGAATTATAGGAAATACGTTATTGCCTTGCAGGATGGCCTTTGAGCTGGAGATTTTATCCTTTCTCAAACCAAACACAGTCAGGGTTTCTGCCTTATAACTGTCCCCACTCCTGTGTCTTTACACAAAGCCTGAATCACAGAGCCTTAGCAGGTGAAGCTATTTCTGGAAGGGGGATGTAGCAATGGAGAAAGCTTCACCTGTTAAATCTCCATGTGGAGTTGCTGTTGAAGGTACAAGGAAGGTTGCCAGCCTATGACAGGAGATGGGGGGGGGATTTTTTTGCAATGCATCAACCCTACAGCATTGTTTCTGGCCTGACCTGGAAGTGATGTCATCATGCCAGGGTGATTCTCAAACATTCAGCATGAACTCTATGGTTTAACTATGATTTTGGCCAATGGTTAGACCATTGCCTGAAGCAATGGTGTCAACTTCCGAGTTGCTACAGAAGTGATGTCAGGTCATTGGCACAGTGCTAATTGCTCCCCCCATTTTCCCTGTCACTTCTCCCCCCCACCCCCGTCTCATTGAGTGGTGGCAGTGACAAACAGAGCAGGTAGAGGGCGGGAGGTTTCCCATTAAAGTGGGAGACCTGGCTTCCTGAGGCCTTAGTTAAAGAGGGAGGAGGCAACTCAGAGCTCATCCGTCAGTTCTTCAAAATACCCTTTTGCTCCATTAATGAGAGTTCCTAAAGAGTTAATTTCTTTCCCTTCTCTAGTGAAACCGGCTTCCGAGCAAAGAGTTCCTATTTGTCTCTAAAGAATTTCAACACAGTCTTTGTCTAAAACTGTGAATATTTATTGGAATATTATCTTTTTTAGGGGGAATTAAAACTGGTTGGGTTTTTTAATGAACACCAAATAATAAAGTAATTGTCTCTTTATCAGCTTGCAGCCTTTCCTTGTTTCGCAACTGAATGCTTTGTATTTTTCAAGTAGCCTAATCAGCCCCTTGAATAGATAGAAATGAATTTTGCAGATATAGAAATATTGGATTCATTTAGGCTGCGAGGTCCCCTGACTGTACTCTTGTTTTAAGTTATCAAGCCCTATTACTTGCATTGTTAGGACTATATTTCCCCCCTTCTGGCTTTTTTGGTTTGCACTACCTATTCCTTCCATTATGATCTGTATTGCAAGATTATCAATTTGGAATTCTCTTGCTAGAGACTCAGAATTCTCAAGTAAATACACTTGTTACTCATGTTGACAGAGTGAATACCAGCCAATAACGACAAGATATGAGATCACTGAAAAGTCACAATGTCATCAGTGTAATGAACTTCAGAATCATGTTCACCAAAGTCTTAGAACAGCTGGAGACCACATGAATATTTTCCCTGTGGATCTCATATATATATAATACCAGAAAAGAATTAGGCCAGTGGTGTCAAACTCATTTGTTATGTGGGTTGGATCCAACATAAATGTCACTTTGTTGGGCTGGGCTGCGTGCCATAAAATGTAACACAAGATATCGGAGACAAACTTTATAAAGATGATTTCAGATGATGAATGGCAATAGCAGGTTCGATTTGATTAGGTGTGATATGCCGAGGTGTAGTAGGCGTGGAGATATCAGCATTGGTAATGAGACACGTTCTCAGTTTGGTCCAGGAGGATTCAGGATGCAAAGAATAAATGGACATAAGTCTGAAGAAGTGAGCAGTGACTCACAAAAACTCATACGCTACCACAAATTTTGTGTTATAAGGTTCTACTGGACTCTTACTCTTTCTACTGCTAATGGAAAACACAACATTCAAAAACAAGTGGGGAGGACATTTTAACCTCCCAGGACATTCAGTTGCTGACCTAAGAGTAACAGTGGACTAACAGTACAAAGGAATTTCAAAGAGAGATTAGAGAGACTGCTGAATTGCAACTGATAATGATGCTCAAGACAATGTAGCCTCCTGGACTGAATTGAGTCCTAGGTTTCTTCTCTCATTACCAGTGCCTGCTGTTGTCATTTGGGCATCTGAAATCACTTCACTCTCCAAGAGATAAGGACAGATGGACACATATTCTAGCTGTATCTGAAGAACTGATCAGTGACTCATGAAAGCTTATGCCCTGCTACAAATATTGTTAGTCATTAAGGTGCTAATGTACTCTTGCTCCCTTCCACTAATAAAGAATGCAAGCTGTGCTGTTAGGTTTCTTCCCACCCCCCATCCATTAGAACTGGAAATGGGGATCTCTTCAAGCACCATGGGATTCCATCTCTCTCTCTCTCTCTCTCTCTCTCTCTCTCTCTCTCTCTCTCTCTCTCTCTTTCTGGCTCTTTCCCTCCCTCCCTCCCTCCCTCTGAAGAAGTGTACACGCACACAAAAGCTTATACCTGGAATAAAATGTTATTACCATGGGACTCTCTCTCTCTCTCTCCCTGGCTCTTTCCCTTCCCCCCTCCTCCCCAAAGGAGGGGGAGGAGGAGGAGCCCTCAGCCAATTGAGAGAAAGGATGCTTGGCTTTCTCTCTCTCTCCTGAAAGCAGGAAGCTGGAGAGAGCTGGGCAAAAGTGAGCTGCGATGCAGGAAGCAGGAGAGCCAGTTGCTTGTGGGCTGGATAGGAGCCTGTTTGACACCCCTGAATTAGGCAATGTTGAGCAGTGACACAAGATTTTCGAATTAGAGGTTCATTGGGAGCTTTGTGCCTGCCAGATTCATTCATGCCCCATTCTCCTCACAACCAGGGCATGTGGGCAGAAGTGCACACTGTTTTCTCTCCTTAAAGCACTCCATGGAGCTGCTGTTGGCTCCATTGTGAAATCAGATTATTTAGGGTTGCGGAGAACCAGCTTTATTTTCAGATCAGTGGTATGGCTTTGGGGGATGCAGTTGCTTCTGATGTCATTTCTAATGTAGATTATTCTTCTGTGGCTCCCTGTGGACAATGCCTATAGTGTTTTGAGATTACTTTGTATTTGCAAGATTTGGCGATATTGTGATGACTTGTTGTCACCTTCCATGGGCAGTTTGTTTGTAAAGGAAGGAACAATATATTTAAAATAAGGCAGCTATGTCTAGAATAGGAGCAAACTTCTTGACAAGGCCAAGCATCTGTCTAAAAGAAACCAGTCTGAGCTGTTAGAAGTGTGCCGTTTACTGTGTCATTTCTGGATCATGGGTCACCATTGGTTTTAATAAGCATTTAATGCCCCAAGGCTGCATATCAGCTTGTATAAAACCTTCTGTTGTGAGCCAGCCCTTGGTTTATTAAGTTCTTTACACTGACAGAAAGTGGGAAACTGTACCAGATCAGTGAACTTAGCAGCCTGAAATATTTCACAGGATGCAGTTATTAACTTTGAGGCATCTTATGTGGAAGGAACTTCTGCTCACACAAAGGGGTGTGTGTTTCTCTGATTCATGTTGATTCTTCCCCATGCTGCATCAAATGCTATTCCAGGGCATCCCTTGTTCCTGCAGAAGAGTTACTTTTCAGGGGGGATTAACTACCACCCTTAGATCCAAGTCTTTGTATTTGTTTTTAACATACACTTGTGATGATAAGAACAAAGAAGTCTTCAAAATGTATTAATTAATTTAGCTTATTTATAACCTGCCTTTCATACTGAAACTCAAGGCAGATTATGGAGTTAAGAGACAGAGAGGGGAAAATGTGAGCATACAACACAAGGCATCCAGTAAATTTAGGAAAAGACTAAGGGTGTGTTCAGACGGATCTTTTGATCTGCCATAGGAACGACTCCCTTGCGGATCAAAAATGCACGACCAGACAGAAACATCTGGGAAATATTCCGGTCCCATAGGCATCCCGTTCTGCTGCGCCTCCAATCCTGATTTAAAAAGCAGCAGTTTCAATGTAGGGTTTTCGCTTACCTGCGCAACAACTGCAGACTTTCTTCCGTCTGGTCACTCCATTAGCGCACGATGCTCCCATCGGCTCGGTCTGACGTCAGACCGAGCCGACGGGGGCGCGATTTTTAAAAAATTGAAACCCCATGTGCGCTTTAACGAGGAAACGCATTCAGCGATAAGCGCTACGAGGAATGTAATATTCATGCTTATTTCTTTTAGGGACAAGATGTTACCACGATGGGAGATGGAGGGGGGAAGGACTGTTCTAACTTGCAAAATAGTCCCTCCATTTATCATGATGGCAATGGCAAGGGGGAGGACCGGGACTTTGCTGAAAACCCTCCGCGATCGCCTCAGTTCTCCAAGGAGGCGCAGCCTTGCCTATGCGAATGTACAAAAATTCGAGAAAGGTATTATATCAAGATTCCTAAATGGGTGTCACCATTAGAAGCATTTGTAAAACCAACATTGATGACAGAGAGTAATATAGGAGCGTATGACACTCTGTTAGATGAAGCTAATAATTTAAGAACAAAGGAAAATCTAAAGTCAAACAATATAAATCTCTCTTGGTGGGAGACTACCCAGTTGCAATCAAGATTTACGAAAGATAAAAAAACTGGTTTCTACACAGAGAAAACAGACTTAGACAAATTATGGTTGTCAACTAGTGATAAGTTGATACAGAAATTATATAGTTATTTTTTAGATGATTATATGCAAGATGAGTTAGTAAAAACCACTATGATATCGTGGATGAGAGATATAGGTTATAATATCCAAATTGATGACTGGCTAAGAATCTGGAAAGTGATGAAGTATGTAAAGGCAGTTCCATATAAAGAAAATATTTACAAATTATTCTATAGATGGTATTGGACGCCTGACAAGATTGCTAAAAGTTATAAGGTTATATCTAGAAATTGTTGGAGGTGTAATACTAATGTTGGTACATTTTTCCATATGTGGTGGAAGTGTGGAAAAATACAAAAGTTTTGGCATACTATTAATAAGATGATAAGAGAAATTACGAATATTGACTTAGAATTGTTACCAGAAACATACCTGTTGAATATTATACCTGAAGGTTTTGAGCAAAAAGATGTATGTCTAATAACCCATATACTTACTGTGGCCAGAATATTAGTAGCTAAATATTGGAAGTCAGATGGATTACCAGTAAGAGATGAACTAATTAAGAAATTAATAGAGACTGCAGAAATGGACAAATTAAGTATGATATTGCAAGGGAGAGATGGAAAGTGGTTCCAGGAACGTTGGGATAGAGTTTATAAATGGTTAGAGTCAAAATGTGTATAGTTGACTCCGAAACTAGACTACGTATCATTGTGTAAACAGAAGATATTGTTATATTCTTAAAAATATAAATAAAATGGTAAAAAAAAAAAAAAACTTTTTTTTAAAAAAATCCTCGGTGGATGCCGTGTAGACAAATCACGGCGGGAACAACGCGCGGTGAGGCTATTTCATGGGGGGGGGCATCTGGTCGTGCTAGGCTGGATTAAAAAAATCGGGATAAAATTTTAGGAGGGCTCATGGCGCGATTGACTGGCCGTCTGAACGCAGCCTAAGAATATGAAATTCAAAGACAATGCAAGCAACAGTGAGAACAGCAAACTGCCTAAGGCAGATGGTATCTATAATAATAGATGATAACATTCATTGCAATGAAGAAGAAGAGGAGGAGGAGATTGGATTTATACCCCGCCCTTCACTCAGCATCTCAGAGCAGCTCACAAACTCCTTTCCCTTCCCGTCCCAACAACAGACACCCTGTGAAGTAGGTGGGACTGAGAGGGCTCTTTCAGGAACTGTCCTTGAGAGAACAGCTTTGACAGAACAATGGCTTGCCCAAGGTCATCCAGCAGCTGCAATTGGAGGAGTGGGGAATCAGACCTGGTTCTCCCAGATTAGAATTGGCACACCTAACCACTATACCAAACTGGTGTGAACTACAGATGTATTTCCATTTGAAGGCATCCTTCTGACTGTTCCATCTTAGTACAGTTCTGATTCCATTGTAAGAATGCTCTCTTGAATACTTGTTTGCTCATTTTGAGGAATGCTTTTACTGTGGGAGCCCTCCTAACCTCCTTGGGCAGGCCATTCCACAAGGACAGAGCCATCACAAAGAATGTGCAGGCACGGGGAGTTGTTGATCTTAGCCATTTGCAGGGAAGAACCTTCAGAAGGTGTTGCTCAGATGAATGAAGTTGTCATGGCAGAGCATAGTGTGGGAGGTGATCCTTCAGGTATGTGGGTCTGAGGCTTTGAGGGGTTTTAGTATCCTGCGTCACTTCAACCCATATCCTGCCATTATGGCACCAGTGTTATGTTGGTAATAATACTGGTAAAAATATAAACACTCCCATAGAAATCAGTAGGAATGAAAAGCAAAGTCCCCAAAGCTGCCTCCCACTGCACCTACATAGCCTCAGCTTAGATGAGGATACTAAGTCTGCAGCCAATCATAGCTCTCTAAGCATTATATAAACCCCAATAAGGATGCCTGTATGTCAGATGCTAGGGTGTAGGGTGATCTCTCTGGTCTCACGGTGTGCATCTTTTGAACACATATGGGTGTGCAACTTGAGAGAGAGGCCATTTTGAACAAATAGCCAAGAACAATAATATTTTTATCACTGCTCACCCAAAGGGTCTTGCAGAGACTTCCAACATTAAAACCATATAAATAAGGCAAAAACACCATAACAACAAGTAACATTTTAATGTTAAGATTTTATATTTGTTAAGCTATTAAAATACATGGCTAGCATCCTACCATTAATAAAAACAACCCAGGCATGTGGATTACCCTCCAAAGGCCAACCTAAACAATTTGGCCTTGCATGCTCTGCAGAAACGAAACAAGTCCAGCAGGTTGTCATCTGAGGCTGTGATCATACACATTAAACAATCCACTTTCAGCCCACTTTCCAACTGGATTTTACTATGTGAAATGGCAAAATCCAATTGGAAAGTGCATTGAAAGTGGATTATTTAGTATGATCGCAGCCTGAGAGTACATTCCACAACTGCATTCCACAACAGTACATTCCACAACTGAAAAGACCCTTCTCCTGGTGATAGCTAACCAAGCTGGGCACCTGCAAGAGGCTCCTAGAACACGACCGAAGGGAGCACAGGGGGTTGTAAACATTGTTACAGCATATCATTAATATTGCTTTGCTCAGAACCCTGACAGGCTCACCAGGAGCCTCTACTCCTCCAGTTGAGGATGCAATGACAATGCACCCTACATACGTAAGGGAGGGGTTCTGCAAATGTATCCCCCCCAAATATGTACCTACTTCTTAGCAACACATTTTCCCTCAGTGTGTGCTGCACAAAGTATGTACAGTGCAGAAAGGGGATGGGTTTTGGAGCTATGCTGGCAGAAAATCACTCCCATGTTGGCACTATGTCATGTGGTAGTACCCCACATATGGTTGAGGGAAAACAGGGAACAGATTCCTGGGTGTCCAGCAGTCACTTCAGACATTGCTATTGCTAGCCAAACTCTCATGGCCCTTTATGTCTTGCCAGATCAGAGTCCCATGGAACAGCTCAGACAGAAACTACAGACAGAGTTCCACACACCTAGTGAATCCCATGTGTTAGAGGGGACAGATGTAGGAACTGGAAGAGTACTTAGGTGGTGCCACTCTCTCAAATATGTAGCTCTCCCTATATGCGAAATGCTTGAGCTCATTGCTTGGAGATACTGCTAAACATTACTCATCACTGACCCTGTGTTCCTTTTGGCTCTTTCCAAGCAGCCCTCCAATGGAGTAGACAACAGGATAAGACCCCATTCATCGTCCAGTGCCAACCATTTGCTGAGCCTACAACATGATCAACTATTACAGTGACCAGAGTACATCTGGTGCTCTGCTGTCTGATTGTCAGTTCTCTTGAGCTAACAAGGCACTGTTTTTGAAAAGTATATTGATGTATAGCAGAATCACAGGTAGATCTGCCCCTATATATTACTGTATCCCCAAGATATGCTACGCTAATCAAACAGCCATTCATTTGATTTCTATTCAGAGCTCCTGGTACTGTTCAATGAATGATTGATTTTTCGTAACTCTGTCTTCGCTTTTACGGGATTTGGAAGGTAGAAATCTATTCATATAAGCCACTCAATTAGAAACATCAGCTGCCTTCAGCTTCAGACTCACACAGGAAGGGGGAACAAAGTTTGAGTCCAGTGGCACTTTTAATACCAACAAGTGTAATTCATTGTGCTTTAATCACATGTGCTTTAATTCCACGTGCTTTCGTGTGCAAGCACACTTCTTCAGATTCTTCAGGGAGGGGGATTAGGGGAAAGGGACAGGCTCCTCTGGGTTTACAGGCTTCCACGGCCATTGTTGGTGTGTGGTTAACCATTCAGGGACATGATGGGGAGGAGATGTGGAGAGTAAGGTTTGCTTGATGAATAGCAGCAGGCAGCACTAATCAGCTTCATGAATGCTGTGGAAGGATGGCTACCTGAGCAGGTGCTAAGCAAAATCATTTGGGTCTAGGGCACCTAGTTAGCATGAGCAGTCCCTCCCTAGTGATTGTGTCTGATGGTGCAGAATTTACAGGTTAGTTAGTTTCATTAACTGCATGTAGGGATTGAACCAGAGGCCTCATGCCTGCTAAGCCTATGCTGTTCCACAGTGCCATGACTCTGTATTCTTTCCTGCCCTGGTATATATGGCTGGTTTTGACATCCAGATCAGTAGAGAGTTCCATATGCTCCATGAGTATCTCTTTTCCTGCATGCTCAGTTGGGTGTATGGTTAAGAGAATGCTCTGCAGCCTGTATGGCGCGGAATCTAGTCCTGCCCCTTCCTTCTGTTTTGATGCAGGCCAGTAGATGAGCTTGGCCTTATTTGCCAGCTCATCTTTGGTTGTACTCAAACCCTTTCTTTATCTCACGTGTGCTTTCCCCCACTGAGTTGTTAGGGAAATTACTCCTTTTGTGAGTGCTCCGTTGTTTGATTTGTTGCTCCTGCCCTTGTTATCCTGTCCTCATTCTTGCAAAAAGCTGCTTCTCAGGGCATTCTTCTCTCCCTGGGACTTGAATCCTCTTTTTTTTTTTTTTTTGGGGGGGGGAGTCCTGTAGAGGTAACTGAATAATATGGGTGCAGTGTTCATGTTTCCTTCCCTGTGTGTCCACTTCTCAAGAGCATATGCTTTTGGAGGAGGAGATTTAAATCCCTCATCTGAAGAGCTCCTGGGAGTGTGCTATTGAGCACTCCACAGACTGTGCTACAGCAGAGAATGCTCTAGTTCCTTTGTTCATTTCCTTGGTGTGTTCTGTGGGTGGGTGGTGGCAAGTAAGTCCAAATGCATTGGCTGGTTGCTTCCATATATGGCAGATACAGGGGTGTTAACAGCATACTGCTGCATGATTGGTGGATGTTCGGGGTGGACTCCAGTGCAGTTGCTGTGATCTTAGATCTCTGAGCTGCCACTTTGTTTCTCTGCTGAGAAAGCAAAGAATGCTGATTAGCTATGCCAGGGTAGGGTTGAGTGTTCCATGTGCTTGCAAATTCTGAACAGATGTTAAGTCAGAGATCACTGGAAATTATGCCAATTGTCATGCAAGCAGTGTGGGGGCTGGACTCCGTGACCTTTTGTCCCTTCCAGTTCTAAAGGTTGTAGCACACTTCACAGTGGCCAGAGGAAAGCTGCCAAGAATGATCTCCTTGTGGTGAGCCTTTCCTCTATAGGCTCTAATGTCTGCAAGCATTTTTTCAAGTGTATCAGTACTCTCCTATAGAAAAAAGTCTGAGTCCTGGCAGTGGCACATTTAAGACCACCAAATTTTAATTCTGGGTGTAAGCGTTCATGTGCTGTATCTGAAGAAGTGTGCATGCATGCGAAAGCTTATACCCAGAATTAAACTTTGTTGGTCTTCAAGGTGCCACTGCGCTCGAACTTTGTTCTGTTGCTTCAGACCAACATGGCTACCCCACTTGAAAGTGCTCTCTTGTGTGAGTCTCCACATCCTCCTGTGTACTCACAAGGATTGCATCTGTATACCAGGATATCCATATTACAGGCCCTGTGCGGCATCTGTAGTTTCAGTTAGCAAATCACCGTGCAGTCCCCTATACTTTTAATTACAAGACAGTCAGCATACTGGTGTAATCATTTTTCAGTTTTAAAAAATCTGGCCATTCTCTCTTTGAAAGCTGTTTTGAAATAGGCAAAATGTTTTCCAGTTGCCTTTTTTTTTTTTTTTTTGCTGTCAAGTCACAGTCAACTCATGGCAACCCCTTAGGATTTTAAGAGAACATAAGAGAAGCCAATGATGGATCAGGCCAATGGCCCATCCAGTCCAACACTCTGTCACACAGTGGCCAAAAACACCAGGTGCCATCAGGAGGTCCACCAGTGGGGCCAAGGCAAGAGACATTCAGATGGGGTTTTCCATTGCCTCGCTCTGCATAGCAACCCTGGATGGAGCCTTATGCTCCATTTGAAGGAGGAGGTGGAGGGAAAAAACATCCTGCACACTATTAAGGGCAGGAAGCAAGCAGGTAGATATAGTTTAGACTGCAAAGATAAGACACAGAAGACAGAAATCACCACATTTCAAAGCGAGGTTCTTCTAAATCACAAATTCTAACATCAAACACTAATATTGCAGTTAGGTTTCTAACAGTGCAGTCCTAAATCAATAAGCTTAGAAGGGTCTAACTCTGTTCCAGATTGCACTGTAAGTAGGGTTGCCAGCTCTGGGTTGGGAAATACCTGGAGTATTGGGGAAGGTGGATCCTGAGGAAGGCAGGGTTTGGGGAGTGGAGGGACTTCAACAGAGTATAATGCCATAGAGTCCACCTTCCAAAGTGGCCATTCTCTCTCCCCCCCCCAGTTTTATTAAGGTGTTATACAAGAAATAAAAAAGAGGGAAGGAAAAAAGTAAAAGAGAATAACACAAGAAAAGAGAAACTAAATAACAGATGAACTAACACATTAAGAACAGGGGGAAAAAGGAATAAGATCTGATTTTTCTCTGCTACAGGAATCCATATATTTACTTAGCCCAGACTCAGACCAAGGGAAATATATCACCTTTCTTATAAGCTGATTATCGGAAAGGTGATATATTTCCCTTGGTCTGACTACAGGCCATTTTCTGCAAGTGAACTGATCTCTGTTGCCTGGAGATCAGTTATAATAGCGGGAGCTCTCCAGCCACCACCTGGAAGGTGCCAAAGACAATAGGGGAACCCTTAGTGTAGAAGTATAGCCACAAACAATACCCACCAAGGGAAGACCATCTACAATTCACAACTATGTTCAAAACTATATATAGTATATTCATTGAGATACCAAGAAGAACCCTAGGATTCTATTGAAGCTTTTGAGCTGTGCCTATGTTACTTTGGAAATGGGGTTCCGTCTTACCAGCCACTGTTGAAGATCACTGAAACGCTTGATTTATACCTTGGAGAGGCGTTCGGCTGTTATTCTTTCCACAATGGGAGACTTCTGTTGCAGTTGCTTTCTGTTTGGAGGTCTATGGACACCATTTATGTATGGGATTACAGAAGAGCCTATTGTTGGTTTTGAATATGTTCTTTGTTTAAACTATGTTTAATTGTTATGAGTAATCTGTTGGATCTATGCCTATATACTCTATTGAGTTGTGACCACTAACCCTTCTTTGTATTTCAATGAATATAATTTTTAGTTTTGAACATAGTTGTGAATTGTAGATGGTCTTCCCTTGGTGGATATTGTTTGTGACCATCTGGAGGGTCCAGCCCTCTGACTACTCAAAAAGTCTATGCTGGGGAACATGGGATCTTCATGCACAAAAGTCATGTAGAACAAGAGTTGTAGTAAGGATAGGAATCAGCGGAGATTAAGGGAGGAAACTGGCTGGGTCCAGCCCATTATTCCACTTGATACTGTTTTCACTGTTTAATGGCCATAGAATCTATGCTTTTAATATCAGTTTGAGTGGCAGAAAATGAAAAGATGCAACATTTCTCAGGCTTGCCAGGAAAAATGCATGTTGGTAAGAAAATGGCAACCTTTGCTGTTGCTCATGGTTTCTAAATACAATATTTTAAAAATTATCTAATCACATCAGTTGATACTTGGAGAGCTTTACAAAATTCTCTTAGTGCTCTAGTAGCTTATAATATTTCCACCTACCACAGCAAAATAAAGGTGTGTGCCTGTGGGCAGACCAGAGCCTCTTAATTATGATGTCATCTTAGAAATCCCTTCTTTTCACCAGACAGAGAGTGCTTATTCTTTTTGATTTTCTGTGTTGTGTTTCTACAAGCCATCTGAAATATATGGGGAGGATGGGAAGCAAAGTCCACTCCCTCCTTAAAATGTTAACATTATGAATTACAGATTTTAAAGCCAATGCTAAATTGATTTAGAATTAATTCAGAGCCATTAAGAGAAGTACTTTGAAATATTTTCATAATGTTGGGAACATAAATGAAAATCTATTTTGTCTGTTGCCTCTCCCCCACCTCCCTTAGTGAATATTGTGGCCATTTCCCCTTCTTCTGTGCACTAATGGCAAACTTACTGAAAGGAAAAACAAATGTTATAAAATTACTTGTGTAAATGCCTTCAGTGCAGTTTCATTACTGGAAACATGACTAGGATTGGGAAGCTTGTCTACTAGCATCAAAAAGAATAGATTATAATGTCAATACAGCTATCTTGTGCTTTAAGAAAAGTAACTTGTAGAGACTGGATTGTAGTTTTCTAAATTTGAATCTGTGCAAGTCTACAAGCCTATTTTAATAAATAGAGGATAATTCCATATAAACTGTAGTATTTCACTGTTAAATAATGTGAGGGCATGTAATGTAAAAAGTAAGGCACACAGTAGTCTTCAGAACTCCACTTGTTTAGCACATTGTAAACTCAGACTGTATAGAGATGTCTCTGAGGTAACCTACTATTTTGTTTGGCAGCCATTTTGTTTGCCTGAGGATGTGTACGGATGTACAAGTATCTCTCAGTGGTTCACATGGGATATGTACAACATTGCTTTTCAGGCAAAGCTGAATAAATCACCTGAGATCTGATGAACTGCTGGCCCCAGTACAATCCTAGCCAAGTCTTACTGAAAAAGCCCCAAAGGTGTAGGCAAGCAGAGTGTAGCTTCAGGCTCACACAAGGAAAAAAGATAAGCCTGCCAGAAGTCCAAGACTTTCAATCTATATGCAGAACATATCATAAAGAAACTAGATTAGATTTAGGTGAAGATGGAGAGAAAATTGTTGGAAGGAACATTAACAATTTGAGATATGCAGATGACACCACATTACTGGCAGAAAATAGTGAAGACTTGAAACAACTACTGATGAAGCTTAAATCAGAAAGCGCCAAAGCAGGATTACAGCTGAATATCAAGAAGACCAAAGTAATGACTTCTGGAGAATTATAACTTTAAGGGTGAAAATGAAGAAACTTAACTTTGTTAAAGATTTTTCTATTCCTTGGCTCCATCAACCAAAATGAAGACTGGAACCAAGAAAACAGATGGGGATTGAGAGTGGAAAGGACAGTCATGGAGTGACTTGAAAAGATCCTTAAGCGTAAGGATGTGTCACTGGCGAACAAGATCAAGTTAACTCATGCCATAGTATTCCCCATTACTATGTATGGGTGTGAAAGCTGGACAATGTCTTCCAAACAACTGACTGATTTTTTTAAACATAATTTTGATTTGTTGTCGAAGGCTTTCACAGCTGGAGTTCATTAGTTGTTGTAGATTTTTTGGGCTTTATGGCCGTGATCTTGGCATTGTAGGACCTGATGTTTTGCCAGCAGCTGTGACTGGCATCCCCAGAGGTATAAGACAGAAAGATGGAGTACTCTCTGTGTCAAGATTAGAATTTCAACAGCCAATCCATATGCAAAAGAACCTCCTCAGGAAAGCTCCTTCATTAGCATGTCGTAGCCTGGGGAACTCCTACAAGATAATGACTCAGCCCTACCCCACCTTCCTGAGTAGATATAAATTACCTGCCTACCATTTTTCTTCTTACCTTGACACAGAGAGTACTCCATCTTTCTGAGGATGCCAGTCACAGCTGCTGGTGAAACATCAGGTCCTACAATGCCAAGATCACGTCCATACAGCCCGAAAAACCTACAACAAGTAATAGTCTTGATTGCGTTATGATACTGATTGAGTGTCATGAGCAGTGAGGTTTAATGTAGCTTTCTCCGTGGAATTACCTGTCCATGAAGTTCCTTTCCTTTAATTTTTTTGTGGGTAGGTTTTGTTGCATCACACTTGTAGTTTCTTCATTCTCCCCCCCTTCTCTTCCCCTATAGCTCCTGGTTTGTTTTTGATGACAATTCAGTCTTTTTAAAGTTGAAAATAATGGAATTATGTAGTTGATTTGATAATCATGGTAACTCAGCATGTGCATTTAGTGTGCTTCATAACTATGGAATAATTATTAGCGTGCTTTATAATTATTGGATAACAGTGTTATGAATTTATGTATCCAGACTGATGATTGCGAACGGAATACTGTTATCATTAGGATAATAAATGCCCTGACCTGGATGGCCCAGGCAAGCCCAATCTTATCAGATCTGGGAAGCTACGCAGAGCCGGCCCTGGCTAGTATTTGGATGGGAGACCTCCAAAGAATACCAGGGCCAGGAGGCAGAGGCAAGGCTATCAAGCCACTTCTCTGAACATCCTCTGTGCCCCAGTAGGAGTCACCAGAGGCTATCATGACTTCCAGGCATGGGCACACACACACGCATGCAAAGATGAAACGCAAAAATACCAAAAATAAACCAATGGCCTTTTGCGGAAGGGGTGCTGCAAAGTTGGAACATCAGCTGGGGACTCAACTCACTGGGAAGCAGTGGCAGCACTGAGGTGCGGAAAAGGTCTAAATGAGGCTATCATATTCTGGTCACATTATGAGAAGACAAAAGTCACTGGAAAAGACAATAATGCTAGGGAAAGTTGAAGGCAGCAGGAAAAGAGGAAGACTCGATATGAGATGGATTGACTCAATAAAAGAAGCCATTACCCTAAATTTGCAAGCTCTGAGTAAGGCTGTTAATGACAGAATATTTTGGAGGACATTAATTCATAGGGTCACCATAAGTTGGAAGCAACTCGACAGCACATAACAGATGCATTGTACTGAGCTAATGCTGCAATAATTTCAGGTCTTCATAAAGCCTGTGCTGTATAATCCAGAGGAGCAATGGGATCTTCTTCCCTGCTCAGGTGAATACTGTTAGTACAAGTGGAGTACTCCCTGGTTGTGTTTCCAGCCATATCCTCTTTAGGTCTCCTCCAACTGAACTCTTGATCTTATACATGATGGGGGTGATAGTGGCTGTCTGTTCCTATCCTCCATTTGCTTTTGACAGTATGACAAGTTTGGTGTAGTGGTTAAGTGCGCAGACTCTAATCTGGGAGAACCGGGTGTGATTCCCCACTCCTCCACTTGCACCTGGCTGGATGACGTTGGGCAAGCCATAGTTCTGATAAGAGCTGCTCTTGAAAAAGAGCCGTTTCTGTCAAGAGCTCTCTCTGCCTCGCCTACCTCACAGGGTGTCTGTTGTGGGGAGGGGAAGGGAAAGGAGTTTGTAAGCCGCTCTGAGACACCTTTGGGTAGTGAAGGGCGGGGTATAAATCCATTCTCTTTTTCTTCTTCTTTCTTCAGGGCCCTTTGATTATCTGCAGCAGGAGATAACCTAGGCCTTGAAACAAGCTAGGCAATCTACATAGGACTGGAAGTGCCATGCTTGACAGGCAAACCAGCTCCATAGTATTTCAAGCTTGGATGTTGATGGATATAGGCCATAAGGCTCATGGAAATATGCTTAGGACAGGGAATGTGTATGCGGAAAATGAGCTATATAAATCCAGAGAACAAGGTAGTTACATAAGGAGAAAATAATGGTTCATAACTTACATAATCCCCAAATAAATCATTCGAAATGATAATCAATCATTTTATGAAATAATGAAAACGAAGCCTTTGAGGCTTGGGACATATTTACCATCCACTGAAACAAATCTAAAATGCCTTCCCAGTGATAAATGAGGGAGAACTTACACTTCCCTAAGGGGAGAGGTTTTAAGAATAGAAGTAAACATCTATCTTCTCTCTCACAGACATGGCTCAATTATATAGTGAGCAAAGAAAGCTTCAGAAGACCTTTGGATTCTTCCATGTTTACAGCTACTATGAGTTCCTTCTCAAGCCTGGTCTATACACGCAGCAGAATAAGTTGATTAATGAGTTGGTAGAGCACTGAGATCATAGAATGAAATGCACTACTTTAGTCTGCAGGGAGGGATTGCATAAGAACAGGCTTGTTGGGTCAGTCCCATGGTTCATCCAGTCCAGCATCCTGTTTCACACGATGTCCAACAGGTTTTCCTGGAGAACCAACAACAGGGCATAGAGGCCAAGGCAGACCCCCAATGCTGCTTGTTAGCATTGGGTTTCAGAGGTTTACTGCCTCTTTATGCAGAGGTTCCCTTTACTTGCCATGGCTAGTATCCATTGGTGGACCTTTCCTCCATGCATCAATAACCCCGGTGCTTCTGGTCATCAGTATTACTGCTGGCTGTGAATTCTACCATTTAGTTACTCATTGACTAAAATAGTATTTCTTTTTGTCTGTCCTGAGTCTGTTGCCCATCATCTTCATTGAGTGCTCCCAAATCCAGTCTTGTGGGAGATAAAATTCTCTCTGTCCAGTTTTCTACCCCATGTATAATTTTATAAACCCCCATCATGTCCCCCTTAGTTGTCTGTTCTCTAAAGTGAAAATCCCAGCACTTTTAACCATTCCTCATAGGAAAATGTGTTCCCAGTGCCTTACACTGTTCCAAGTTCCCCTATATTAATGATTCTCTGTATGTTGAAAATTGGTATAGCACACAAAAGCTCAAACTAGAGCCTCCCCCCTGGTGTATTAATTTAGTTGCAGAGAGTTTCTTTTACATGGGAATCTAGGAACAGAGAAAGATGGGGTAGGTCCTCCTTGGGCTGGGTCCCTAGCCTTTATGAAATGGGCCCGACTGGCTACAACCATCCCCTCACCTTTTACTGCTTCCTGTGAGATGAGCCCTGCCCACAGGAGGTAAAGGGGGAGCATGGCTGCTAGTTAGGTACAGCCTTTATTGTGGGTTGCCAAGCCTCTGGTCAGGGTGGGGAATCCCCTTCCATGAGCTCCTGTTGCCTGCTGCAGCTCCAAGCAGAAATGGGGAGGGGACTTTAAAGGCAGCCTTGCCAGCATGATGACACCACTTCTGGGAACTGAGTAGCTCTAAGATTCACCAGAAGCTCCCACCAGTTGCCCACCCTCCCCTGCCCCCAGCCCTCCCACCAGTTGCTCAACTTGGCCTGAGAACCTTGATGGAAACTCAGCATCAAAGCAGAGCGTGGGCAAAATTGCAAAAGCCTGGGACCACTTTCATAGGCTTCATGACCCACTTTTGTGCTGAGATCCATAGGTTGGGAAATGCTCTTGTAGCTTTTTATTGTATGTGTCAGTTTTTATTCTTTATGAATATACAGCTGTGCTATCCTGCTCCTAGCTTCTCTGTTGTTTTAAATAAGGTCAGGATTAAAGAATGGACATGATTTTGGTTGGTTTTGATTAGCTGTTGCTTGACAACACTGTGCTAGTTGTGGTTCATGTGTCAAACTAGGATAAGTGAGATCCAGGATCAAAGCTCTACTGTTAGCCAAACTGCCTTTGTTATTAATAAATGTGGGGATTTATGATTATTAAAATGGCAATAGGCTTATAAGGGAGTGATAACCTTTGTATGCAGGAATCCCGCCCTTTCCAGTAACCGCAGAAATAAACGCAGAGACCAGATCTTAGTGAAATGGTTTCTATACTGGGGAGTATGCACACATACAAATAAACACAATCACACACTCAATCAATATAGTACTAGGAAAAATAGACTGAAAGTGTACAGAGACTTTTGCATTAGCAGGAGTTCATTGGTTGGGCAATACTGACCTGTCCTGACATGATGAAGCAATTCTTACAGTGAAAAAGAGGAAGGGAGACTATAACGGGAAAAGGGTCATATTCTGAACTGGCAGAACACGTGGAGAGGCTCTGGGGAGCGCTACACCGAGAGCCAGCAGATAGGATGGAGAGAGCGAGAGAGCATGGCTGGTCCTGCTCCTTTTATGCACTATCTGGACTTGGGGGTGGGCTACACTGGCCACTTCCCCTGTCCCTAGTCCCCAGGAAGTTGCTAGGTGAAAACTAGTTGCAGAAGGATGGTGGGGCTATTGGTTGGGCAATATTGAGTTCATTACTACAGACAATGGCACCTTTAGAGGACAGTAGCAGCAGCAATCAGAGGCGTTAATATTGAGGGGCGGAGGGGCTTGGCAGGTACAGTGAGTCAGTGGCTAATCCCTTTATGCAAACAGATCTTTTGTCATCCTGAGCAGCATATGTGCAGTATCCGGAGAAGGGTGTGTGTGTGCCTGCATGCTAGCAGAGGTTTCTGTCCATGGAATCTCAGCATAGATTCTCAGGTCTTCTCACATGGCATGGCATCCTTCTACAGCATGCTAGAACTGGCGTCTGTGCGCTATCTGCGGCCAGGGTGCTTGGCTCATCTCCACTGCATTGCAGGTGAGGTGGCAGGTAACCTGTGGAGCCATCCTGGGTCTGGCACATCACCTCAGGAGGCGTGTTCACAGTCCAGGAAGTTGGCATCAGCTTGTGGTCACCCTATAGTCCATTTCTCTGGCACACTCATTGCACAGTCCAGCTATTGGTTATGGCTCATAGGAGAGTTATAAGCTCCTTGCAGGGCAACACTGCTTTGCCATGAAGTTCATTGGGAGACCTTTGCCAAGTCATTCATGCCACAGAATTTTTGTGAGGTTAAAATGAGAGGGGAAAGTACCATGTATTGGACCTGAGTTTCTCGGAAGAGAGGTGGGATACAATTCTAATAAATGAACAATGTAAAACAGCCTGCAGCCCCCACAGCTCCCAAAGTATCTGGGGATTTAATCAAAAAGAATACTGAGCCCAAGGAAAGGTGAGGGGTACTTCTTCCATTAATGTTTAAGAAAAACCCACATATCCTTAGGTGATTTTTCAGGGATTCCTCTGAAAGAGAGCGAATTGGTAAAAGAAAGGCCCATTCCGAATGAAAGAATGGTGGCACAGCTGCCTTTCTTTCTCGTTCTGGTAGATGTGGAAAACAGGATGCTGTTTATATGGGTCATCAGTCTGATTCTCAGTCCGATCCAGCAAGGCTTCAATGACATCGTCACATAGCCAAATCTGATTGGCTGTGTAACATTGCTGTAGCTTAACGATCACTGTATGACCCCCCTTTTCTGGCATCACCCATGTAACCAGTCCCAACAAGAAATCCTGGGGGCAAATGACCCAAAGCAACATCATGGAGATGAAACAAGAGAAGCAAATAAGAATGAAAAAGATGACGTTTCATATAATTTGTCGGCTGGGATTCAGGAGAGTCATAATTTTGGCTTCTCCCTAGAAAAATAAATCTACTTTTTGGCATTAAAAATGAATAGGGCAACCGTTCAGCACAATCATAATTACAAGATTAAAATTATTTAGGCCAAAATCATAATGTTTTCTAATCTCCTGTTAAGACAAGTACGCAGAGCCGTCCCAGTGTTGTAGAAGTCACTAGGCTATTTGAACTTTCTCGCAGTGAGTTGCTGTTGCTTCGCTAAGCATATGCCTGAGCATTCTGACAACTTAACTTCTATTGTCTTTATCTAAAAATAATTCTAGCCTGCTTTTGAAATTTTGGAAAATGTGCAAATGTAATAATTTAAAAATAGGCTTTGAAATTTCATTTTCTCTTTTGGCAATGCTGGTTGCTATGGTGTTCAAGTAATAGGTTGTGATTTTTAACACTGAATTAATTACTACTTCTCACTCACAGAGAACATCTAATTATACATATTCATGAAAAACACTGTTTGGTATTCCTGGGGGAGAAAGAAACTATTTTTTGTACTGTGTGTACTGCATTTAGTTTAATGCATTTCTCTCCTTTTGCAGACCTTGTTTCAAAGTTTCAAACTGTCCAACATTTAGGAAAACTTTATAAAACAGACTTAACGGTACAATCCTGTCCTCATGGTTATGTATGTTAGAGCAGGATAGGATCAGAACTAAACCAGTTAAGATGCTGTTAATTCCCAGATTATAGCACCAGAAGGTGAGTTATGGCATCGGAATATGCAGCACTATAACTGTAAGTCTGAATTAGTTATGATGCCGTTGGATATCTTGCTAATGAAGACAAAGTGAGGCAGAAATGGGGCATACTGAGAAAATACTGAGATAGTAGAGGAATGGCCAACTTATTCTTGTATTTTCATATTTTTTATGTTTATGTGCATGTGTGTGCACCTGGAAGTCATGGCAACCGCTGGTGACTGACCCTTACTGGGAACCTGGAGGATATTCAGAGAGGTGGCTGAATAAAGCCTGCCCCCACCCCTCCCACCTCTGGTATTCCAGGGAGGTCTCCCATCCAAGTACTTGTCAGATTTGACCCTCCTTAGCTTTTGTGACTGGGTTTGCCTGGGCTATCCAGGTTAGGGTAACTTACTCTTAAAAGGTACTGTTGCTGGAACAAGAAATTTGCAACATCTGTCCTCATTTCTTTCAAAACCTCCTCTGTTACTGCTGAATAAAAACTTTAACTGGCTGTAGTGTTATTTGGACGTTGTGTAGCTTAGCATTTGAAGTTTCCCTAATCCTGTTTTTTTGTTTGCTTGTACAAGCTTCCTGGTGGGAGTTGATTGGAGAGCCCCCCCCCTTCTGTTTAACACCATACCTGCAGGTTCTCCAGCCTATGACCACCTCAGTACAAAAGTGGGGGGGAATTCTACCTATTCACAAGTCCCATGGTATTGGTCAGCTAAACACTGTAGCTGAAACTGAATGAAGTGGAAAGAGAAGGAGATGGATGATGTGTCATCTGGTGTAATGAGCATGGCTCAATCAACATGCAGCTATGTGGAGACTAGGTGAAACTGTGCCGGGCTTAAGGGAGGTATAGGCTGTTGAGTGAGGCTATCACGTACTTTCCCTAAACACCAGGGATGCTTAGTTACCTGTTAGTTTAGCTCATGTCTTGCTCTCAGATTGCCGTCACTGAGAGAGCCAATCAGTTGATCGTGTATTAATTCCAGTGGTCCAGATGTGTCCATTTGTGCAATTACAGACTTGCTTTTTCACAACTGCTTCCCTCCATCACCTATTTGCTGCTGTCACTTCCCCTTAAAAAGCGCATAGTTAAAAAAGGAAAAAACTGAATGCTTTTTTGTTGAGGTTTACTACTTGATATCTCCATGTGCCTTCTTTCTCCGTCATTCAGTTCTACCCATGAACATAGCTGATGAGTCTTGCAACCAGTTCTTGTGAACACGTCCAAGTAGGTGCAACGGTTGCAAAAATCAAGCAACATATCCTCTGTAGGGTTATTTAAATGGAATATATAGAAATTGCACTGTATTTGACCTGATATATTTTAAACTGTTACATCTGAATGCCCATGCACAAAAAGGGAGTGGATTACAACCAGTTCTGTGCCTGACAGACCACTGTAATGTCAGCCATGATCCCAGTGGATACGTGCTGCTTGTCCAGTGATCAAGGCGATTTTAGTTAGCAGACTGCAAGTGCAAAAGCAACTGCAAGTGGCAACACAAATTTGTCACTTTTTACAAACCACCATGTGGCCAGCACTCTGTAGCACTAGTGGCACTTGTCATTATGGCACTCAAGATAAATTTTGATTTCAAAGCATCAGAGCAATCCAATCAGGAGCTCATCTCTCATGTAAACAAAGGAGTTCAATCATGGTAAATTCACCTGGCAATCACGTTCATGTTGAAATTTGCAGCATCCCTGCTAAATGCTGTTTTCTAGGAAATTCGTGTCCAGGAATGAATACGGAGCCTCTTCTATGCTAAGCTAGTGCTCTTTCCACTGTGCTGCAGCATCGTTTTTTGGTACTGGCTATATGGTTTCCACTTCAAAGGCTCTGTAGTGAGCTTTACATTGGTCAGCTCTTGTGATTAATGTTGATCTCTGGAGTAGATGGTGGGCATTCTCCTATACCCTTCTCCTTTCCCCCTTCTCAAAATACTAATGCAACTAACCGGTCCCCCAGAGAGTAAGATTTGTCTTGCTCAATCTGGGGCTGCAGTCACACACACTAAATAATCCACTTTCAATCCACTTTCAATGCACTTTCCAACTAGTTTTTGTCAGTTCACACAGTAAAAATCCAGTTTGAAAGTGGATTGAAAGTGAATTATTTAGTGTGTGTGACCACAGCCTGGATTACTGGCTGAGTTCAGACTGGCAGTTTGCCCTGCTATAGCCACGTTCCAGCCACATTTTACAAGCGGATTAAAGGGGGTGTTCACACAGGCACATCTGCCTGGCGTTCCCCACCTGTAGTCAACCCGTGCTGTTCCGCTTCGCTCCTGCATTTAAAAGATACCTGGTAAAAGCAGTAGCAAATCCCTGAGAGCCCATTTATCCCGCTTCATTCCGCTTCCGGGAAGTGTGAGCGCCAACCCGAAAATCTGAGAGCAACCCACGTCGCGCATAAGGCAGCAGCGATATGATTGGCTGTGCTCCACTCTACTGCCCAATGTGGTGCCAGCGCAATGGGATCCAAATCGGCTATGTGTGCATGTGTGTATGTGTGTATAAGTGCATGAGCACATATGCGCTCATACACTCATACCCAATTTGCCAGGAAAAATCCGTTTACAGCCACACCTCCAGGCCAGCAGTCTGAATGCTCCCGCACACCTCCTCCTGGTATGCTTCCGCATCAGTCGGCGCAGTGTGACCGGGAAAAACCGGATCAGTTTGTTCTGGGGTTTTTTTGCCACAACTGGCTCCCGCTTCAAACTGCCAGTCTGAACTCAGCCATTCTTTCCCCAAAGGGTACCAATCCTATGTTTCATTTCCTTCTGCCGTTTGTCTCTTCAGATTGCTACCAGACTACTTCTGCAGCTCTTGCTTTTTTATAGACACCCATTCTTGCTTGTTTGTGCTCCCCCTCATTAGACTTGTACTATATCCCTGCTGGGGGCAGAAGTGAAGGTGTGAGTTCTCCTTGCCTGCCTCCTCGCCATACAATTTGGAGAGATGAATGGAATGTCATTCCTTTCATCCCTCTGCATCCCTGCTTTCTCCTCTGGCAAAATGATTGTTCTTATAATGTGGAATGCGGGAGGTTAACTAGGCTTGCCAACCTCCAGGTGGGGCCTGGAGATCTCCTGGAGTCATGACCAATCTCCAGAGTGCAGAGATCAGTTCCCTTGGAGAAAATGCTGCTTTGGAAGGTGGGACTCTATGTCATTATACCCTGCTGAGGTCCCTCCCTTCCCCAAACTCTGCCCTCACCAGGCTCCACTCTCAAAATTTCCAGTTATTTCCCAACCCAGAGTTGGCAACCCTCATTTGAAGCCCAGCCTGCCAGGCACTGGCTGCTTCTGCCCTGCCTTACGGCATGAGTGGGTACTGTGAGATAGTGAGGTCATGTTTGGAAGGATCTGTACTGGATGGATAAGTCGTAGTTAATTCCCTCCTTGAATTCCCCTGGTCAAAGGTATTGCTTTCTTCAGATTGCCAGGGCATTCAAAACCCTGGCTACAGGCTGTTTCCCACTGATCTTCCTGAGGTGTTCTACTTTGTATACACCTGAAAGCACTGTGTTGTCTTTCTGAGAGGCAAGGTAAGGATAGTCTGCCATTTCCAGAGTGTCACTGCTTGTCAATAGGTGCCTCTCATATATGGGCAGTGTGTGAGTCGTGAGCTACGTTGCTGTGAGCGGTGGATGGCAGTGGAATTGCTAGGAATCCTGTGGGTGTGCCCATTGCTGCTGCTGTGTGAGTTCTTCCTTGTGTTGCAGCTCTTCTTTCAATTCTGATGCTGGGAGAACGCAGGATCCTCCTTACACACTGCATTGGTGTAAATTCAGATGTAGAGCTGGGAGTTTTAAACCAGGAGGCACCAACCTTTTCTTTAATAAGAACTACTTCTGAGTAATAATAATTAAAAAAATCCAAGTTATTCCCCCCCATTCCCCAGCATGTTCTAAAGTTTTGTTCTGTCCTAGAAGAAGAATGGGAACTAGGAAGAGCACCAGAAATGAAGCTGGGGGTAATATAAATAGAATATGCACACTCCATACAGCTCCCCATAATAGCCGAGTTGCAACATTCTGCACTAAATGGGGCAGGGTTGCCAGGTCCGATGATCATGCCAGCGGGGGAGGGAGAGGGACTTTCCGGGACTGAAGGCAGAGCGCCACAATGTGTTGACATCATGCGGAAGTAACATCATCGTGTCAGTGATGCTCTGGTTTTTGGGCAAAACTCTATGATAAAATTGCCGTCAAACCATAGAGTTTTGCCCAAAAACCAGAGTGTTGCTGTGCAGCGTTGCTGACGTGATGATGTCACTTCTGGGTGACATCAGCACATTGTGTATGGGGGCAGGATTCCCACCCCCCCTGGCTGGCTGGAGGTGGGCAGGAGCCTGAAAAACCAGGGGATCCCCTGCCCCCAACTAGTTAATGGCATCCCTAGAATGGAGGTTTTGAACTAATTTTGAGGGGGAGACCAAAGCATTACAGTAGTCTAGTTGTGATATCACCAGATGTCCAAATCAGCCATATCAAGATAAGGGGCCATTTTTCAAGCTAGGCTGAGTTGGAAGATTTGGGACTTGGCCTTGTTGCTCACTAATGTGCTTTACTTAATCCTAACTCCACCCATGCCAGTTGTTTAACAATAGCTAAATAAAGCTAGCTAACTCTAAGAAGAATGTTCTGTCAAGTCGCAACTGACTCACAGCGACCCCAACCATGGGGTGTTCAAGGCAAGACATAGCCAGAGGCAGTTTGCCATTGCCTTCCTCGGTGTAGCAACCCCAGTCTTCCCTGGTGGTCTCCTATACAAGTACTGGCTGTGGCTGACCCTACAACTCCAAGAGAAAAAAACTACTTCCTCAATGCATTGCTGAGTAGGGGGGAAAAGCCCTCCCATGAAGAATAAAGTCCTGCACTGCCCCTGTTGGCAACCTGTTAATCCAACACTGTAGTATAGGAAGGGTAGAAGAACACTACTATTCAAGCACTCATTTTCTGTACAGGGAGGGAAGGGACTAAAGATGTTACATACTAATGAATGGATGTATGTTACACACTAGCCTAAGAGCATCATAACACTTCTTTTTTAACACTTCTTTTTTTAAAGCAAACTTGAAGTGAGGATGTGTAGGTTTGCCAACCTCCAAGTAGTGGCTGGAATCTCCTGGGGTTACAACTGGTTTCCAGGAGGCAGAGATCAGTTCCCCTGGACCAAAAGACTGCTTTGGAAGGTGGACTCTATGGCATTATACCCTGCTGAAGTCCCTCCCCTCCCCAAACCCTGCCCCTTCTAGATTCTGCCCTCCCAAAGCACACATTCATACATAGCAGGCTTAGCAGCTTCTCTAGTAACCATAGTTTGGATTCCTGTATTCTAACATCATGTTTTGTTGACGCAAAAGAAAACTTGGACCTCAGCACTGATTACTATGACAGATGGACCAGAAGAGACAAGACCATTAAATCTGCTTTTTGAGACTTGTCTTATGTTTTTTTATTACCCAGTTTGTCAAAATATCTGACAATTCAGAGCTCTTGGAAGTAGATTGGACAAGATGAGACTTCAAGAACTGGCTGAGCCTGATAGCTTAGCAAATGTCAAAAAAAGCAAAGATTTTTTTCTTAATAGGTGTTGAATCTGCATTCAAGACATTACAAAATGCTTTCTGCTCTGAAATTATGAAGAAAGTTATTTACCGAACTGACTAACCCACAGGTAACCTGATCTCCATGTCAGTCAGAATGACATGCTTTAGCTTAAGTTATATTTAACATATTTGTTGGACACAGATGAAATGCTACCACCTAACAGATTTTAAATCTGATTCGAGAGTGGTGCCAACTCAATACTAGGCAGCCTGAACATCTGCCTATAGTTCCAGCACTGCCAGAGATCCCATACTGGCATCCAAATGATAGGACTCTTCCATTGCCAGGGGATGAGCCAGTGAGCAAGAGCAGCAGGTGCCCTGGGCCCCGTGCAGGGAGGGGCCACTATAGCCCATAACCCTCCCCTCCCCCAAAGATGCAAAGAAGAAGGCTCTTGCTGCCACTCGTGCCCATCCTGCCTGCAGCTTATGATCTCTGGCCGAAGAGATATCCAGCTGACCTTGACCTGTCCTCGACCCAGGACCTTTAGTGCCCTGGCCCCAACCTGGTGGAACTCTCTGTCGAGTAACACCCATCCCCTACGGGACTTGATGCAGTTCTGCAGGACATGTAAGACAGAGATGTTCTGCCATGCCTTCGACTGAGAACAGCAACAGTGTCCATCTGGCTGGCACCCCCTGCAAGGTGATAGCTTATAGTAGCATAACTGGAAATATTGATTGCCATCTGATTTAATTTGTTGTGAACTTAAAATGAGAGGGGAATTTTGTAATTTTAAATGTTTTCACTGATATGATACGTTACTTTATCCACTGTTGTCACCACCCTGAGCCCTGTTTACAGGGAATGAGTGGTATAAAAATCAAATTTGATAAATAAATAAAGGTCACGGAATACTCAAATCATATATTGATAGCAGGGCATAGTTTTCAGTTTTTGAAATTAAAAAAAAGAAAAATCTGGAAAGAGGCCAGGAGTTGAATCTATCATTTTTGGTGTGTCCTGGAACAAAAAGTGGTTTCTTCACTGATGATGTGCCCAAAATGTAACACACATCATTCTTGACTTGTAACTCTGCCTCTCTCATGCACAGCTTCCATCAGTCCCTCTAATGTACCCAAATTGTAAAAAATGTTGTTTTCTGATTAATATTTCAAAGCGATGTTAAGTGTCAAATTTGATCTCACTTGAATGTACTCAAAAATGTGGAAGCTAGCTGCAATAAAGATAGTCATTAGTTTCTAAAATGCTTTCAGGAAGGAAAAATATGCTAAGAGAAGGAATGAAGATGTTTAATTATGTGAAAAGCCTATGTTGTGTTTAATATTTAAACCAATAAGTGGTTACGCAGTTTGTGCTGCCAAATACATGATTTTTGCTGCATATTAATACAAATAAAATTGCATCAGATTTTGCTAATTTATTGTCACATTTGGTTAAAATTAGGGAGCAGTTCTGAACTGTTCTTAGTAACAGATTTGCAGATTTTTAGGGGATGGTTTAGGGCAGGTCCCTGTAATAATAAACACACTGTGACTATGTAACACTTTATCAAATGATTGAACCTTCAATAAACTGGAACAAGACTAAAAATTTCATTTGAAAATCTCTCCCCTAATCACAAATGTTATTTTTTGCAAGATCTGGATGAGCAGAAAAGCCATGGAGCTTAGTGATGCCAGCCTCCAGGTGGGACCTGGGGATCCCCCAGAATTACAGCTGATCTCCAAGCTACAGAGATCAGTTCCTGCTTGAAAAACATGGCTGCTTTGGATGTGGACTCTGTGACATTGTACGCCACTGAGATTCCTGTCCGCCACAGGCTCTATTCCCAAATCTCCAGGAGTTTCCCAAACTATATTTGGCAACCCTACCCTCCATCCCCTGCCGTTGACCGGGGGGACCTGGCGACCCTAATGTGGAGCTGGATGGACAAAAGGGAAGGAAGAGGGAAACAGATTACTGGAAACAACAAGAGTTCATAGCTATTACAGTCATTGCCAGGCTGCTGCTTCCTAACAAGGTCGTTGCTCCAATACTGGCTTGGTTGATCCATTTAGCAGAATAGGCAAGTGTTTGACTCTTTGCAGTAAACTTTGCAGGATGGCACAGGCAGCAGATAGTCAAAGCTACATACTGGTGGTTACTGTGGCTGCAGTGCAGTGCAGAACTGAATTAGAATAAATTGCAATGCAAACTGAATGCAGCATGACACTGACTTCAGGGGCCTTCCAGATGACCTGGGTCCTGGAAATTTTGTCCCCCCCAGACTGCTCCCCTTGGTGGCACTGGTTACATGGCCTCAGCCAATGACAGCCAATGATGTAATTCAGGAGCAGGGAAGTACAGAATCTTATGAAGAATTACTCCAGTCTAAGAGCACTGAAATGAATGAATTACTCTGCATAGGATTGCACTATTATTGTAATCCAGATGATGAATTTTATGTTTTGTGGTCTGTTGTCTTTGCAGTGCTTTATCTATCTCTGACAGGACTGGATTTGTTAAAGCTGATCAATATTTTTCATAGGGAAATGTTGCAAATGGTAATATATTATTGATTCTTAGGTCATTTGTTGAATATCAAATACACTCAACAGCCTTAGGAAGAGGTTGAAGAAATTCTTCAGTCTCTTGCATATTAAAAAGAAATACAGTCTGCAGCTCTGTTCTTCGAAATGGTCAGCTTTGGTGTGTTGATGAGAAGGGTGGAGTCCATAAAATCTTAAACTTGCTGCTAGCACTGACCCCTGTTCCAACCCTGAGCATCTGCAAAGGTTAAATCTATCTGTCTGTCTGTCTGTCTCTCTGTCTCTATCTATTGTCTGTCTGTCTGTCCATCTGTCTGTCTATTGCATTTGTATCACACCCTTCCTGCAAGCAGGCTCAGGGCAGGTAACATCACAATTTCACCAACATTGAGTTGTCAAATATTAAAACATTAAATTTAAAACAATTTTAGATTAAAATGAAGTTAACTAAAAATGGTGACATACATTTCTATATTAGCCTCAGCAACTGGATAGATGGTAATCATGGGCAAATATAGTAAGAGGCCATGTGGGTGGATGTCCATTGCTTCACCCGAAGGCCTGGTGGAACAGCTCCATTTTACAGGCCCTGTGGAAGTGTAATAAGCCCCGCAGGGCACTGATCTCAAGTGGGAGGTTGTTCCACCAGGTGGGGGCCAGGACTGAAAAAGCTCTGGCCCTGGTTGAGGCTAAACAAATGTCCTTTGGGCCAGGGATAACCAGTAGACATTGATCAGTGGAGTTCAGGACTCTCCAGAGGGTATATGGGGAGAGGTGGTCCCTTAGATATGTTGGTCCCAGGCCGCTTAAGGCTTTAAAGGTTAAAACCATCACCTTGAAGGAGATCCAGTACTCAATTGGAAGCCAGCGCTTTTGAGATTCCCACCCCAGTATTTTCTAACCATTCTCTTGGAAATTCTTCTTAAAGGGGATCTCTTTGAGAACCATGCAACTCCACTAAGGATGCCAGTTCCCTGGGAGAAAATGGCTGCTTTGGAGGATGGAGTCCAAGGCATTGTAACCCACTGATGTCCCTGTCCTCCTCAGCTTTCACCCCCAAATCTTCAGGAGTTTCCCAACCTGGATCTGGCAACCTTAACCCCCACATCCCCTGCTGGTGACCAGGGGGACCTGGCAACCCTATGTGGTACTACTTTGCCACATTTTAGGTTAGTGGTTACCAATGATTTATCACAATATCATCAGATCCTAATAAATATAGGATTGCTGATTCCAACTTTGGAAATTTCTGGAGATTTCAGGGCAATACCTGGTTAGGGCAGAGTTTGGAAAGAGGGAGCTCAGCAGGAATCTGATGTCAGTCTAAGGGTGTGATCAGGTGGGCAGGTTGCCATGGCAGTATCTCAGCTTTGAATAAGCTGCTTGAGTTTGGGGTGGCTTCTGTCAATCAGACAGCACCTCCAAAGCCAGCATCATTGTGCCGTGGGCCCATTGTTCTATCTGTTAATGGACAGTCACCTGTTCTCTGTTCCTGGAAATCTGGCTGAGGCTTTGGATTCTGTGGCTGGATGGTTGTGGCAGAGTCGATTGAAGTTAAATCCATCGAAGACAGAGGTCCTGTACCTGAGTTGAGGTACTCTTAAACATCTTTGTCTTCTTTACTTCTTGCTGCTTAAACTTCCTTTTCTTGGTCCAATATTCACTTATTGGTTATCTTATTGTAATATGTACCTCAATATTGTTTGACCTCTGAAGAAGCACATCAGGTTATGTGTATTGGCCCTTGTGTTTAGGCCACCTTTACTTTTTTACGAGGCTTTTGTTAAAAAAACCCTGTCTTTCTAATAAATACATGTATTTTTGTATATTATAAGTTTCAACTAGGTTTTTAATATTGGCCCTTTATTAGACTTCTTTCTTACCCATGCAGTCAGTGAAGAGCCTGGGAGTAACACTGGATGCCTCCTTATCTATGGAGGCCCGGGTTGCTGCAGTCGCCAGATCTGCATTCTTCTTTCTTAGGCAGATGAGGCTACTGACGACCTATCTCTCCCCCCAGGACTTAGCTACGGTGACCCATGCAATGGTCACTTCCAGGCTGAGTACTGCAATTCGCTCTATGCAGGCTTACCCCTGAAGCTGATCCAGAAATTACAGCTGGTACAAATGTAATAGCGCACCTGCTGATGTCGATGCCTGTGCAGACTCACGTTTGGCTTGTGGTTTGTCAGCTGCATTGGTTGCTGGTTGAGTATTGGATCCACTTCAAGGTGTTGGTAATCATCTTCAAAGCCTTATATGGCCTGGGACCAACATACCTAAGGGACCACCTCTTCCCATATACGCCTCGAAGAGCGTTATGCTCTGGTAGTCAACATCTGGTGATCCCTGGCCCAAAGGATGTCCACCTAGCATCAACCAGGGCCAGGATTTTTTCTGCCCTGGCCACCACCTGGTAGAACATGCTCCCTATTGAAATCAAGACCCTGCAGGATCTTATTCAATTCCACAGGGCCTGCAGGTTCAACCAGGTTTTTGGCTGAGGCAGCGGGTGTCCACACATTCCCCCCTCCCAGTTGCTGTCTCCCACCCACTGATAACTGGCCATATCTATCTACATCAATTGGTCGGTTTCTCCCTACAGCAAGCTGTGATTATTAATTTTATATGTTTATAGTGGATTTTAAATTTTATTGTATTTATTGAAATGTTGTAACCCTCCCTAAGCCCATTTATGGGATGGGCGGGATATAAATGCAATAAATAAATAAATTGTTGGTCATTCACATTACTAACACACCACAACCACGGACCTGTGGCTGGGTTGGTTGTTTTTTTCCTAAGTCCTGCTGTGTGTGTACAGAAGCAGACAAATGCACATGCATTCCTAGCCATGTTCTGTGGGGGCACTGAAGTGCACATCAGAGTGGGGTTAAAAAAAAAAAAGGATACGCCAGAAACAGAGTGGAACGATCACACCGCTCATATGTTTCCATGGCGTGCCCGGGTGATCAGATGCCTGGAAACCCACCATGGAAGTGCTTCGCTGAGGTAGCCACTGGAATTTTCCAGTGGCTATTTAATCCATTTGGAAGTTGTTTTAGCTCAAGGTAGGGATGACTGGGGCACAGGAGCCAGCTGTGTGTATTTGTGTCCTGGCCCAGCGGTCTCGGGATGTGGGCCACCCCCCCCCGAGCAACTCACCAGGTCATCCCCAACCCTTCCGCTCACCAGCAGAGCCTCCGGTCCAAGGGGAGGCAACAGGTCAGGTGGCTGAGACGGGGTGCAGCAGCCGGGCTGAAGTGGAGGCAGCCAACGCCAGCCCCCAAGGAGGGGGCGGTGGTGGCCAGGCATGACAGTGGGCCCAGGCCCCCTGAGAGACAGCTGGGATCGGCGGCACAAGCAGAGCCTTGGGCTGGCCTGGAGGGGCCTTCCCGGGCTGGCACAGCTGCATGTTGGCACCAGCGGTATGGCCCTGAGACCGCCAGAGCTGCCACCAGCGCAACATCTGTCCCACCCGACATGCCGATTTGGCATCCCAGCTGATAAAGAGAGGCGGGGCCAAGGTGGGGGCAGACACAGTGGGAGCGACAGGGGTGCCAGGAGCAGGGCAGGAAGATAAAAGGTGGGGAGGAGGAGGGGCCGGGGAGGATTAGCATGCGGGAAAGAATTATCAGAAAAGAGAGAGAAGGGGCGAGGGAGATTCTTACGCACACTGGCAGAGGGACCTGTGGGGTGGTGTTAACCCCGTCCCCTGCCGGTCTGAGGCTCCTCATTCCTCCCCCCTTTTTGAGTCCCTTCTGCTTCCAGAACCACTTCTCCTGCTGGGTCACCAGGCGCCATGGCCACCGGTGGACCAGGGCAAGGGTCATAGGCCGAGCGTGACAGTTTGATCATGCCCATTTGGTCCAGAGGGGAGGAGTAGCTATGTTGGGCCAAACTGCTTGTGTGATCACACCCTAGGACTTCTGTTTCTCATCTGCTTTATGATATGGCATAGCATTCATCCACTGAAGCTGCCATTTCCTCCAGGGAACTTATCTCTGTACTCCGGAGATAGTTGTGATTGCAGGAGAGTTGTAGGACCTACCTTCTCGTATATGAGTCCTATCTTCCAGGTCTTTCATAAAACAGGAAGCTGGATAGAGCAAGCATGGGCAGTTATGATGCTGGACATCTACAAGTTGATTGAAAACAGAATACCTTTGGCTTTATATGAACAAGTGATTCTGAGCACAATAGGTGGTTAACTACACCTATGCTTGGTTGATTCTCTGTATTTTCACAAAGATTAATGCATGAATACCAAGATCAAGAAAAGAAAAACATGCAGTACTGTTTACTTTCTATCTTGGGCACGGAATTGAAATAGTTTGGAGCTACTGGACTGCTGTGGAGAAGAGGGCAAGAAGGCTTTCGAATAGATAGACTAGAAATGGTGTGGCTAATCTTTCTTTATAAAAATGCAAATACAAATATAGGGAGGTGAATATATGAATATGAAATCTCCTAAAGCCTATCTTACTAGAAGAGCTGGAGGTTATTATTATTATTTAAACCTCTGAATAAACAAGGCAAGTGAAAAATGAATGGTGTAACTTAGTTGGAGATAGTTTTATCCACTTTTATATGCTAGTCTATTTTAGAGTCACATTATCTCTTTCCTGAAAAATCCACACTTGCTTTGTGTGGTTTAGAAAGAGAGCAGATTAGGGATTGGTGGACCTGAAAATGATTATTTGCAAGTAACTAAAACTTCCTTTACTACTTACTAGAATTCGTCATGTTATTCTTATTTATCACTAAAATAGATAGCTAAAGTGTGGGTGGGGAAGAACAGAAACATTATGTAAGACACTGGTGTTATAAACCTGGATCTTCTGCCAGTGGAACTAAGCACTTCAATTTGTAAGTTTATGGTAGCATGACAGAGAATGTAGCTTCTGCGTGATTCTCTGCTGTACATCAGCGGTACTACTGCAAACGGCCAGGAGGTGGTATTGCAGAAGTCAAGTGATGCAAGGAGACTGTAGTGTTCCTCTCGATGCCCAATGTGGTGCCCATGGGCACCATGACGCCTGCCAACATCTTTTCTGGTGCTTGCCAAGGGGTTTTAGGAAGTGGGTGGGGCCAGTTAGGGCTTTTGCTCAGCAAGACTTCTGATTGACTATAGAATATTTGATCATCCCTGGAGATTTTTTAAAAAATGTTGCTTTGGCAGTGGCTGCCACCACAGCGCAAGGATCTACACTGTGTTATTGAAGTTAAGCTATGGCAATCATTTTGTGGCTGAATCCACTTATTGTGGCAGCCATTTTGTGACAGCCATTTTGTTGCTGTGTTCACCATGCTGTGTCGGAATGCCAAATATGCCTGCAGGCTCAAAATGGTTGGGGATCCCTGCTATAAAGCATCTGACTCCAGACCGGTTTCTTAATCTGAACTACTTATCAGGCTAAACTGCTATCATATGGCCCATACCCAATCACCTGCTTTCCTGTTTTCTAGCTTCTCAGGACAACTACATGCTTGGTAAGCGCTGGCTTGTCTCCAGACCACCTGTCTTGGTCAAGCTAATAAAGCACAATGTACTTTGTTGGAAATATGTCCCATTCATTCCTTTGAACTTATTTTTATTTAAACACGGTCTGATTTAGTTATAGTTTTAAGTTAGAGAATTTTAGATGTTCTGGATACAGGTCTGAATTTTGTGATTTTCTGTATAAGACTTAACCAGAATTGCTGTTATCTGTGGCATGTTGATGCCATTTTTTGTTTGGCGTATACAATTTTTTTGTTGTATTAAAGAATTTTATATAAATGCAGTGTTCTCTGATAATTTCTTAATTCCTATTCGGATTGTCTTCTGGGCTATATATCCAAATTCAGTGTCTTCATGGCACATCCATTTTTCAAGAACAGACTTTTATGTATGAGGAAGTTAATGTGATAGAGAAATGGATCATCTTTCATAGGTGAAGGGTTTTGATTCTGAAATGGAAATAAGGCAAATAAAGTATCTAAAATAATTTCAAAAGGAATCAATGCACACTTTATTGAATAAGATTCAGGAGGTTGCCAGCCTCTAGGTGGGGCCTGGAGATCGCCAGGAATTACAATTGATTTCCAGATGACAGGGATCAGTTCCCCTGGAGAAAATCACTGCTGTAGAGGGTGGACTCGATGATGATGAAGAGGAGGAGGAGGAGGAGGAAGAAGAGGTTTTTGTAACCCACTTTTCTCTACCCTGCTTTTCTCTACCCAAAGGAGTCTCAAAGCTGCCTACAATCACCTTCCTTTCCTCTCCCCACAACAAACACCTTGTGAGGTAGGTGGGGCTGAGAGAGCTCTGAGAGACCTGTCACTGGCCTGAGGTCATCCAGCAGGCTTCATGTGGAGGAGGAGTGGGGAATCAAACCCAGTTCTCCAGATTAGAGTCCGCTGCTCTTAACCAGTACACCATGCTGGCTCTGACTACATCATGCCAGCTCTATGGCATTGTGACCCACTGAGGTTCCTCCCCAAACCCTGCCTCCTCCAGGCGCCACCCTCAAATCTCCAGGAATCTCTCAATCCAGAGTTGGCAACCTAAATTGCTGATTTACAAAACCCATAGTTAGTGGGGTCACCAGGCTATTAGCATTTGGGTACTGAGGAACCAAGGGACTGATGAAAGTTTTTTTTTTAAATAATTTTTTTTATTATTTTTCAACGATAAACAGATTTCAAAAACATTACATACAAGGTTTCATGCAGCAACGTGGAAGTAACTTACATAATGATTAGAAAGCAGTGAGAATGCATACAATCAAGCTAACAATAACAGTGAGCATGTAATCAGATGAATGAATTACTATTTTAGTAAAAGAAATAAGATTACAGTGGGCTTATGTTTCTCTTATTCAATCAGAGTCAGGTTGCATCATAGAATATCTAGCATTTTGTACACTTTGATGTGGGGCCAGTTAGTGTTTCAAAACGTTCAGATATGTGTAGTTGTGTGGTTGAAGATCTGAGGCAATTAATGAAAGTTTTTAATACTTATTGGTTCTGGAAAGTACTTCATGAAGACCGCATTCCATTAGTATAGGTAATAAAAAGTTTTAGAATCTCAGATCCAAAAATGTCCCTTTTCTCCGTTTAGTAATGATTAAGTGCCTTAAAGAAACCTTGAATGTGTCTGCTTCTTCTTTGACAAACATGTTCATCTGACTAAAAGGACATTATCAAAAGCCTTTAGAGTTTTTAAAAGTCTGAATAGCTAAGCTGTTTAGGCACTCAAGCAGTGTGACGTCCTTTGGAATGTCAACTGGAAGAAATCTCTAGCTGTGCTTGAAATGTACACAGAATTATTGGCCTGATTTAAAAGCAGAGAGATGGGCAGTTCGACAGTAGCCACTTGTGACTTCTCAACTAGAAAGCACAAAAAATAATCTTTAATCACATTTGCATGTTTCCTCAGGATATTGGTAGATTTAGACGGAAACCTCAGTGCGTCAAATGTGTGTATTGTGCAACTGGTTTTCATAGTTTCTATCTTCAGGGGATGTTTTCCACAATGAATCTGTCTGCCAGAAAACCCTACTCATTGCTAAAGATTCTGAGGCATGTTTTAGGATATAGTACAAGTGAATGTGGCACTGGTCAAACCCTGCTGGGCATCACCATCATTTTGTATGAAGGGTACACATTAAACCATGCCTCAAACTCTCTAGCAGTTGCATACTTCCAGGGATGAAAAATGGCCTCTCAGAAAAGTTTGTCTGCAGTCACTGAAACCCCGTTAAGCTTCCAAGGTTCCCTAGGGCACAGCTGGAAAGCACTGCTTTAAGTGAACTGAGCTATTCAGAAAAATTATGGACTCTCAAGGGGAACTGATTTGGTGGGGGAAATTGTCTTCTTTCAAGAATTCATGTTTATAGTTATCAAAACTTTTTACATACTTCATTGTGGACAGATATAAGGCATGCCGAATCAGCACCAGAGATCCTTCAAGGAGTGGTGTACTCTACCAAAGTCAGTAAAGCTCATTTCTGGCCCCATTCACATGGAGCATTTGCCCCACTGAAGGCACGGGAGCCCCGTGGACTTTCCGTGCGTGATCATACGAGCACATCTGGGAGGCGTAGCACTCCCGTGGCCAACCCGGGGCTTCCCTCCAAAAACACGGAGTAAAAAACTACTAGGGTCGAAGTACTAGTTTCCGGAAACCCCGGGGCAAAGGCCGGCGTCTGATCGCGGGAGCGCCAGTATCCCACGGTTTCCGATGCCGGCCCATGTCCCGGGGTTTCCGGATGTTGTAAGTTTCCATGGGATGCGCACCAACGCTGAATGAGGCATGCGCATATGCAAGACACCAGCAGCGGCCCCCCCCCCCAACGGCACATACGCACTTCGCAACAGTGCGGCTTGTGTGGTCTGCTGCGCCACTTTTTTGTTGCTCTGCAGCAGCATGGTGTGATCGACACATGGAGCTGGAGCGTGGCAACCCGGTGGCCCGTGTGATCAGGCTCCCGCACCTTATTTTGCTCCGGGGTGAACTGCCACACCTCCCCCACCCCCGCGTTTTCTGGCCCGTATGGCTGGGGCCTCTGTTTTTCAAATTTCAGGTCATACTTGGCCTAATGGTGTTGGTGGGATCTAATGGAGAGGGTAGGATGGTTCACCAAGAAGACTGTCTTGGGCTGAGCTTTTTTCCCAAGTATCCTTTCAGTATTCTTACCCCTTTCCCAGCCACCATGTCTTTTTTTAAGGAGGAAGCAAATGAAACAGAATAACACCCTGTGTAGCACGCTTAAGTTCCTTGAAGGAAAGAAACTGGCAAATAGATGCCCTGGGTGGAACATATAGCTAACATATGATTGACACTAACACAAAAATATAATTTGCAGTGAATAGAGAGAATTACATCAGTGCTTTCTAAATGAAAGGGAGAAAATCAATTGCTGTGACAAAATCTATTCTTTGATGCCCGCCTACTGAGAGGAGATGCTCCCACTGTGGACATCTGAACAACAGCAGAGAGAAAGTTTCCATCAATAGCCATTACCTGTTAGTAAATTTTGTGGTGGTATTATCTATGTCTCTAGTGCTGCAAATTGTAACTCTGATTTCTCTTGAACTAGCTGATATGTTGGATATAAAGAAAAAACTAGGTAGATACCTTATGATGAAAAGCATATTTTGCATTTTCACAATTGAAAATAGTTTGGGTATTATATGTGAAAAGAGGCAATAAAAGAGCAGGAGAGCAGCTAATAATTCTGTGTGAATACCTGCTAAAGAAACAACAAACTCAACTACATATACTTACCATTAAGGCTTCCCTTTCTCCCCACTCCCCTGGGCTATGTAGCAGAATGGTTGCTGTTATGTCTTCAGAGACATAAGGCTAGCATAAGTTGAGCAGGTGCTCATTATGCGGATTCAAGAACTGTCTTGTATTGCCCAATCAAAGGGCTTATGGAAGGAACATCTTTGATTGGCTATTGTTATGGAATATGATTGGTCCTTATCACTGCATTATGATTGGCTGCCTTGTTCAAATGTTATTGGCGCGTTTACATTCTGTGGGTGTGGTTGCTACAACCTGAAGTGTATATAAACTGCTGTTTTTGGACTGTATTTTGTCTAGCTGGTCTAGTCCTTAGCTGGTCTAACTTGGAGCTGAAATAAAGCTGAAATCACTTTTGAATTTACCTCCGGTGTGTTGTCTCATACTTATCAGTTGCTGAGGTTATTACCTCCTGTTTCCATTTCACAGTTACAGTACTTATGGATGCACGGAAGTCTTAAAAGAGGCATCAAATGTGCAGGCTAGCTAACAGCCTTGAAATGTCCATCCCTGGCTCAGAGAACGAACCTCAAAACCTGGTTCTAAAACCCCAAACCTGCCAACATGACTCAGAGATCTTTGATCTTTGTTTCCTGAGAAATTTGATTTTGCTTTGTTTTTTTTAAAGCACATTTCCATCAATATGTGGTGGTGTGCTTTTATAACTGGCAACTGCTTTCTGTATTAGACCTCACTGTTCATGATGCTTCTTATGTATAACTTCTAGGGACATTTCTGTACCTTAGCACACGATCCTTCTCTTATGGGTTCCCAAGTCTGGTTCTGACACCCGTAGATCATACCGTTCCAGATTTCTGTGGATAGTGCACAGGATTTCTATTCAGAAAATTCCATATTTTACAAAAATTCAGATAATTTGATATGATCTGGGCACATAAAGCTAGTTTTCACACATTGCATTCTCTTAAGTAATCACAGCAATTCATATGTTGTATGTGTACAGATGGCTTTCATTTTGGATTCCACTTTGTAAGATTAAAATAGGGGGGATATTATAGGATATTACTTCACATGAGCAAAACAATCTGTGTAAATAGGGACGTGCACTCCTCTAGACCTTGTACTGGAGGAAGCATAACCAAATGCTACCCTAACAACTTAGCAGGATAGAGGAGAATGCACCTTCCGACCCATCTCCTTGCGAATACATACCCACAATTTCTGTACTTCTCAGTGTAAGCCCTCCTCCCATACACCACTAGTCATAATGCCCTTTTGCACGTAGACATCTCTACATTAGGCCAGCATCATGAATATACATTTTCCTGTTTTAATAATAAAACATTAGGCTAGAAAGGAAATAGCCTGTGGTTTACTTTTGTCACTGGTGGCTGCTTTTCTGCCCACTTAAAGATGTGATGACATTTTGAGCTTTTTGTATAGTAAACAGAAGCACCCTAGGAAGCTCCTGGCAGAATGATTTCTTCCTAGGGAGGATTAAATGAGGCTAAATCAATTTCCTTTTGCACCAGGCAAATGTATTATTCTGATTGGCTTCCTGTAGGAGGGGGGGGAGGAATCACTTTATTTGCATATCTTTCTCTTCCACACACAATTTACTGGAACCATTAGCTCTTTCTTTAAAGTTTGAATTGGCAATAGTTAAACATTTTGAATGTCTTTTGGAATTCAAGATCCTGATTTCAAGAAAAATCGAATAAATAGTGAAGACAGACTATACTTATAGAGTGCAGGTAATGTGAATGAATAATTTTGAAATACTTTGGACTAATGAACCTCTGGTCAGCTTCTCCTTAGCTGTCTAGAATCCCCAGCTCTCCCAGCAGACCAAGTTGCTTGTCCATTGGCTTGAACAGCCTGCCTATCAACTGAAATACATACATCGATTCAAAGTGTCTGTTTAGCACTGAGAGTGCCGATACTCTGAAGTTGGTCTGGTTAGAAAGCAGCTGCTTGATGATAATAGCCCTCTCTTGCCATCATTTCAGGTGGGTGGGAGGGGGCATACATGGTCATGACATTTTGTTTAAGATTGGACTGACCTGAGGTGTTTGTCTCTTTACTATACTGATGTGTAATACAGCCATCTCTGAATGTTCCAATGGGTGATGTTACCTTTGAAGTACCAACAAGTGCTTTAGAGAACTGGAAGGACAAGGTGACTCTCAGTGCAGTCCTAAGCAGAGTTATCCCTTTCTCTGTACATTGAATTGGAAGGGTGTAATTCGGTTGAGAATTGCGGAGTTAGTGACCCATACGTCTAGCTCTGAATCTTTAACAGAAGAGTTTACTGAGAAAACATGAAACATAATTTACTACAGTATTAACTGAGAGGGTGAAAACAAATTATAACTGTGGTCTTAGCAAAGATTCCCATCACCCATGTTTAGTGCTGTCATGGTTCAATAATGCATGCTGCTGACCACCATGGACACATTTCCTCCCACCATCTCAGCTCTAGGGGTGGTTCAGTAGAGCAGCTTCCTCTAGACTTTGAGAAGACTGGTGGGATGGGTCCCCTCCCCAGTCCTGCCAAAGGTAATGCTAAGATATCCATGTCATGCTATGGTCTTTTGAAAGCCTTTGCATGTGGAGCGTGATCACGAGTTAGGTACTTTACTCTGAAAAAAAAATTTCAGGCCCCGGTCATATGGGCCAGAAAACACGGGGGAGAGGCGTGGCAGTTTGCCCTGGAGCTAAATAAGGCACGGTAGCCCGATCTCACAGTGCTGCTGTAGCGCGGCAAAACAGCAGCACAGCAGACCATGCAAGTGCGAAGTGTGCATGTGCCGTTGGGGGGGGGCCGCTGTTGGTGACTTGTGTGTGCGCATGCGCTGTCCAGTGTTGGTGTGCATCCCAGGGAAACTTACAACATCCGGAAACCCCGGGACATGGGCGGGCGTCGGAAGCCGCGGGATACCGGCACTCCCACGATCAGACGCCAGCCTTTGCCCCGGGATTTCCAGAAACTAGTACCTCGGACCTACTAGTTTTTTACTCCGCATTTTCGGAGGGAAGCCATGGGTTGGCTACGGGAGCACTATGCCTCCCAGATGTGCTCGTATGAACGTGCACGGAAAGTCCGCAGGGCTCCCATGCCTTCAGCAGGGCAAATGCTCAGTGTGGACGGGGCCTCAGTTTTGCAATTTTAGCATCAGTGGTCCCTTTCACATGACTTATTCCAATGGCTAAATATTGTTCATTCTGCAGTCTCTGCTCTTAGGGTTGCTGCCAGCCTCCTGGTGGAGCCTGGTGATCTCCTGGAAATGCAACTGATCTCCAGACTGCCAAGATTAGTTCCCTAGAAAAAAATGGCAGCTTCAGAGGGTGGACTCTATGACGTCCAGTCCCTGCTGAGCTCCCTTCCCTGCCTCAAACTCTACTCTCCCCAGCATTTACCTCCAAATTTCCAGGAAATTTCCCACCTCATAGTTGAGCCCCTAACCTTCTGCTCTACGTGCTCAACCTGTGGACGACCATTCAGATTATTGTTGCACGGTAACCACAGAGAGGGTGGTCGGGTGGCATCTTCTTCTTTTTTTGTCTTTCACTCATGTATCCAAAGCTCTGGCTCCTTTTTGACCTCAGCTCCACAATCCCTCAGAACATTGGTTCCTATACAACTGTATTTCTCTGCCAGAAATCACTCCCTTCCTACCTGATCTTACTCCCTTTCTCACTCATTTCATAGGACTCCATATATTTCTGTGGCACTGCCCAAGTGCATCCTGCACTTTTCTCTCCCCATAGAGCTTTCCTGCCAGAGCAATATTATGAAGTGGTTTGGAGTAAAGTCCCAAGGGCAGAATCCAGATATGGGAGCTTAAATAAGGGCTATTTCCAGCACCATCTCACCCCAAGAAACAGCAGAAAGGGTAGTTTTTCTTGAATTTGTCACTCTAAAACAACCCCTATGATGGTAGCAGATCCCATTACTATATTCTCCATTGTAGGAAATTGTTCATTTGCTCAGAAATTAAAGAAAAAGGTTGCTTTGCTCTCCACCACAGTGGAGAACCTAATATGGCTAAGACATTCTGTACTACTTAGGTATTACTGGATAATAAGCCTTATGAAACCAGATCTGCCCATATGCCATCATACGTGACCCTTCTCTCTGCTCAGAGATTATGCCGTCTTGAACATTATAGTCAGATGATAGGATCCACATGTGCCCTGTTTTGTGGTGACTCAATGCAAAGTATTGGCTCTTTCTTTTATGGAAACATTTCTTCCCTTTAAATACTGGCCAACATTTTTTATCCTGCCCTTTTCCCTAGAAGTCAGGGTGGAATTCATATTCTCACCAGAACGCCATCGCTTTTTGCTTTCCTCCTGACAGCCCTGGGAGGCAAGTTAGACTGCGAGTGACTAGGCCAAGGTAACCCACTGGATTTGAACTTGGGTGATGTTCCCACTACAGCATGCTGTTGGCATGAGATAAAGGAAATGCTGGTAATGAGAATTGCTTTTTAACCTTCCTTGTTTCTTGCAATATAAAGAAGGAATTAGTCTGAGAAAAAGAAGACCAATTAACATAGCATCTCACAGGCTGAGAGATGTGATAAGAATTTTTTTGAAAGCGTGAAGTTGTAAATAGATGTGCCAAAGTTAAGGCTACCAATGACAGATGCACTTAGCAGAAGGTATACCGTGAGTTGTTATTAGGAGAGCTTTCAGACTATATCAGAGTTTGAGAGAGTGGGGAAAATATCCTGAGCCTAGGGTTGCCAGCTCTCTATTGGGCAATATCTGGAGATTTTGGGGGTGGAGCCTGGAGTGGGGTGTAATGCCCTCAGCAGGGTGTAATGCCATACAGTTCATCCTCCAAAGTGGCCATTTTCTCTGGGGGAATGGATCGTGGTCATCTGAAGATCAGCTATAATAGCCAGAGATCTCCAGCCACAATCAGGAGGGGGCAACCCTACCTGAGCCCCAGAGCATATGCCCAAAGATCTCTTTGTTCCTTGAGCTAGTAATGTTGTATCGCATGCAAAATGAATGCTAGATAGCACAGTTAAGGGGGGGGGGAATCTGTATTTCTGCAGACACATGTTTGATTACAGGACAAAATTTCGAAATACACTATGGAGTAACTTTGTTTTTTTTCTTTGCTTGCTTTATTCCATGCAAGAATAAAGTGGTGTGGGTATTTTTGTTTCCTTGTTATTTGTGTTCAATTTGATTTTCCTCATTTTCATTGTTATCTTTTTACTGCTATCGATAGGCCATTTGTAAGCCGTTTATTTGTACATGCTATTTATGTGCCACTTATGTCCCATTGATGATTAAATAGTGATGAAAGGGGATTCATTTAATTTTTTTCAGGAAAATTTTGCACATGAAAGTAAAAATTCACATATGCAAAAGTAAAGAGTCACATGTTTATTTTTCACAAGGGGGGAAATGAAATGAGGACATTTGAACTGAACCAAACAGCTTTTGACATCTCTCATCTACTAGTTCTGTGGAGCAGTACCCTTCAGAAGTAGGGTTGCCAGGTCTCACCTCAATCCCAGTGGGGGGCTCCAGCATGGCTCCTGGGGTCTTCTGGTACATGCCACAATGACATCACACAGAAGTGACATCATCACGCTGAGCACATCATTCAGGGGATGCTCTAGCATTTGGGTAAAATCTCTATGATGCTCTAGCATTCGGGTAAAAATGGTCACTATATTTACCCGAATGCTAGAGTGTCTCCCACACAACATGCCTGGCATGATGACATCATAATGCCAGGCACATTGGATATGCCAGGACTCTTATTCAAGAAATCAAGGGTTAGACTGGCTACCTTATAAAAATCTCTTAAAATCTGAAGGGAAAAATTTTGTGTTAAAAGATAGATTTGATGTTAAATTTGAATATGATTGGTTGAAGTATAGACAGATTTATGATTTGTTTAAGACCGATAAAAGAGAACATGGTTTTAGAGAAAAGAACATTGAAATTGAAACTGTATGGCTTGAGAAAGACAAAAAAATGATTTCTAAACTGTACAAGGTGTTATTGAAATGGTATACTGAGGATGAAATTGTAAAAGAGCAAATGATAAAATGGGCTGTAAATGTTAATAATGAGATATTAATGACATCTTGGGAATACTTGTGGAAAAAGTCAATGAAAATTTCAACTTGTGTAAATGTTAAAGAGAACTGTTATAAAATGATGTACAGATGGTATATGACGCCTAAAAAAATTGCTATCATAAATGAAAGTATGTCTAACAAATGTTGGAAATGTAAGAAACATGAAGGGTCTTTTTACCATATGTGGTGGACATGTGACAAAGCAGTAAAATATTGGACTGAGATCCACAATGAGATACAAAAGATTTTGAAATGTACTTTTAAGAAAGACCCACAGATGTTACTGTTAGGTCTTAAAATGGAAGAAATAAATGTAGCCAAGAGAACACTACTATGGTACTTGACTACAGCAGCTAGACTGACTTTTGCTCAATGTTGGAAACAAGATAGAGTACCTGAAACATGGGAATGGATTAAAAAGACGTTGTTTTTGGCTGAAATGGACAAGTTAACAAGAAAGCTAAACAACGAAGAAGATGAAACTTTTTTTAAAGATTGGAAAGACTTTCAAAAATATTTGTTGAAAAACTGGGACATTAAACGTGGTTTGATTTGTTTTGATAGTTATTAAGAAGAAACGGAAAGAGAATTAGACCTTTGAATTGTTACCGTTAGTAAAAGAAATTAAGTTTAGAAGTAATAGTAACAAAATAAGAGAGATATTAATGGGGTTGGAGCAGTGCTGGAAGCCTGGGCTGGAGGGGGAGAAGGGAAAAAAGAAAAAAGGATATGTATTGTTATGATTAAATTGTATGAGCATGTGATATATCCAATAATAAATTGTATTTACATAAAGGATATGCCAGGACTCTTTGGGAGCAGAGCTCCCTCACTGGCCCACTGGCCGGTAGCAGATTGGAGCCCCTGAAACCAGGAGAAAGCCTGCCCCCATTAGGGGGTTGGCAACCCTATTCTGAAGTTAGCGACATCCATTTAGTATATTCATTGAAAATATGAACCTCAAGTAAGGGGCAAATACATCCTTTAAAATTCTGGGGAGTAGTAAAATGGAAACAAGTCCTTGGGAAGGAAGTAGCCATTATAAAATGCTGGATTTGGAAAACAGTACCTAAAAATTGATTTCATCTGAGTCTAAAGGAAATTTCTTTAAAAATTATTTGTTTGGTATCTAACTATGCAAAACTGAATTACCCAGGAGGGTTTTTTGCATTGAACATTGAGTTATACTGTAACAAAATGATTCATTAAAGAAGCTTGGGGTGAAGGTTTAGGGACTGTAGACGGCTGCTGTAAGTAGGTTCCCACTATGTAATGTTTGCATTGTTTAGCATGTCATGTTAATATTTGTGCTTTGCTTCATCATTGCTTCTGGCTGGTTCCAGATTTCTACAGGTCAAATCCAGTTGCATCGTGTATTGGATGTTCCATCCTGTTGATTGTATTGCTCTAATCTGTGTAATCGACCTTGAGTCCCAAGCAAGAAGAATCGACTATAAATAACATGCATAGATAAATAACGCCATGTAAATTAGTACATATATGTAATAATCCAACTGATATTAATCGGCAGCATCAGTCTCTAAAAGGAGACAAATTCCATCTTTCCTGGGAGTGTGTAGATATATAAGAAACTTGCCCTGAGCTGGATGGCCCTGGCTAGTCTTGTCTCATTAGACCTCGGAAGCTGAGTAGGGTCAGCTCTGGTTAGTATTTGGAGGGGAGGACACCCAGGAAGGCCAGGGTCACTGCAGGGGAAGGCAATGGCAAACGACCTCTGTTCATCTCTTGCCTTGAGAACCCTACGGGGTCACCATCAGTTGGCTGTCACCTGACAGCACTTTCTGCCACCACACAGGAAATTTAATCCTCAGTACGAGAGTTAATATAGGAAATTGTTGCATACAGGATTCCTCTGGATCCAAAAGTTATTTCATGTGTTATCTTAAAGATGAGGTACAAGAAACCAGTCTAGAAATTCTCTTAAATCTGATAGCATGCAAATATGCATTGCAACTCATTGGAAATCTACAGATATCCCTGCAATTCTGAACAGTTATATAAAGTTTAGAAGGTACTATTTTTGACCAAATTAACTCATTATAAACAGTCTTTATGTAGTAACAGCTTATATGTGGATAGATTTGTGGAGCTGTGGACTTTCTTTATAACATTTTGGAATAGCAAATGACAAGATGACATTCATGCTTGTGTTTTCTTTGAATCATTGTAATTTTTTTTTACTTTATGCAATTCTTTGTAAGATATTTTAGAAAACTTCTGAATAAAAACTTTTTTTAAAAATACTAGGGATTCTAGCATCACTAAGTTACATATTTTTGTCACTAGGACCAGCTTTCCAAGAAATCTCAGGTACTTTGGAATTAACAAAAGGGAGGCAGAGATCAAAGGTGCCAGGAAGGATCTGCTTCATCCCTAAACTGTAATTATCTCCCAGCAGTTTGCAATGGACTGTGCTAATGTTACCTTTCATGTAGCTAAATGGTTTAACATACACATGGTTCTTCTTCTTGCTGTTTTTTACATTAACACCTGGTGTGGCCTTCGAATATCCTAGCCAATCCATTCCTAGCCAATCCATTAGAAATGTATAGACCGTTGGTGTGTGTCTCCTAGGAGACAGGGTGGGTAATGAGCTTTTAAAAGGCTTTCTGGGTTGGCAATACTTTGAGTATTTGATTGGGGCATCTGTCACATTGTGATGGCCTAAATTTCTACCTGGCAGGATTGAATGTGTTAAACTGGGAGTTTCCTATGCCAGCTCTAGAGGCATCTTCCAACAATAGTAACCAGTCACTATGTCTAAAGCCAAGATCTGGTCCATGCATGAATAAGCAAGCCACAGCCACTATTTAGGATTCCGCAAACCCAAGGAAAAACTCCAGATTTCCAGAACCATCTTAACGCCCCTCCCCTCGTGGGACTTAACTCCCTTCAAAGGCAATAGCAATCTCTGTGCATACACAGATGTTGCAAAAAAGCCCATAACCTGCTGGAGTTTGAGCATTATTATGGAGGCAACTAGAAGGCCAATAAGGAGATGAGGAGAGCCGGAACCAGGCAGGGCAAGCCAATGTCAGCAAAACAAAGCTGGGAAAGGTGAGGTCGGGCAGAGAACTAGTTGGGGAAAACTGAATTTCCCTTTCTCCATGAATCCTCACCGGTCCTCTTCTTGTATTAAGTTCTAAAGCTTTTGTAATTCTAACATATGTGAACATTGAAAACATTACATACACATTAAGGCAGAGCTCAACAAATTAGAGTTGCCAGGTCTCCCATGGCCGCAGACCGAGGATGGGAGGCAGGGTTTGTTGGCAGAGTTTAAATATGCAAAGGAAGTGGAGCACTGGCAGTTTACAGAAAAATAAGTAGGTTTATTAAAGAAGAACAAACTGTTATATAACATAGAAGTGAGAGAGCCTTAAGTGTCTAGCCTAACTGCTGTGAGAGGAACAATAAACAAGGAAGCTCTGCAGGAGCAGAAAGTCTCCAGAAGAGACAGCAAGGACACAATTTGAAAAAGTGGGAAGTCCCTAGTTTGGCTATGTTAACTTCTACTCTTTCAGCTGTCCCCCTTTAGCTGTCCTCAGATCTTCTTCATAAGGCTGCACTATAAACCTTGCATATTCCAACAGGGTTGCCAAATCCAGGCTGGGAAACTCCTGGAGATTTGGGGATGGAGCCTGGGGAGAGCAGGGACCAAAGTGGGGTACAAGGCCATGAAGTCCACCCTCCATTTTCTCCAGTGGAACTGATCTCTGTAGCCTGGAGATGAGCTGTAATTTCAGGGGATCCCAGGTCCTACCTGGAGGGATGGTATCCCTACAACAAATCCCAGGTGTCAGATTCCCATGGTACTGAGAAATTTCATTGCAGTGCCTAATATTTTCAGCAGGGAGTTTATTATTTATTATTATTCAGCAGGTTTTTTATTGAAAAGACAGACAGGGTTACCCCCATATTTATTTACATTGTCAGAGATCTTTATTACAGTTCATAACCAGCACAAACAGTCCAACCAAGCATACATACATCCGTCTCAAAATAATTCAAATCATTTTCGAGATAATACACTGCATTAGCCTAGGAGTCTTTAAGTTATACTTTTAAGAGATCTTTCCTAATTCTGTAGGCTGCTGCCAGAAATTTGGCACATGCTAATGTCACCTGTGGATTGGCATCTATCATAAGCAAAATACTAATATCAGAATCCGAAGGGTCTGAAAGCCTTTCCTGTATGGGTTGGATAAATGTAGCTCGTATGTTTTGACAGAACCCACACGCAAGCAAAATATGATTGATAGTGTCAGCCTCACATACTACAACACTTCTGTCATATGATAACTTGAATAAAGTTACGAGAAACTATGACGTGCTTAATAATAGGTTTTGTGGTAGTAATAATTAGAAAATATGGGCATTGAAATACAAAACCCTAAAGGATGGTTGGGGGAAATGAGTATGGTCTCTAATTTTGCGCTGGCTCCTAAAATAAATGAAAATTTGTCAAGACCTGTGCTAAGGATTATTATTTAATAAAATAATAAACAGTGTTTGGCCAAAAAATTGCTAATATGAATGAGAATATGTCTAACAAATGTTGGAAATGTAAAAAGAAAGAGGGCTCGTTTTACCATATGTGATAGACTTGTGAAAAAGCAAATGTTTTTTGGACAGAGATTCATAGTGAAATTCAGAAAATCTTGAAATGTACATTGAAAAAAGAACCAGAAATGTTGCTTTTAGTACTAAAGCTAGAAGAAGTCAAAATGACAAAAAGAACCTAGTTATGGTATCTCATTTCAACTGCAAGAATGACTTATGCTCAGTTCTGGAAACAAGAGCAGATACCTGATAAGTGGGAATGGATTAAAAAAACGATTTTTATGGCTGAAATAGACAAACTAACAAGAAAACTTCATGGAGCAGAAGATGAAGAATTTTTAACAGACTGGAAAGATTTTAAAGACTATTTAGAGCTTAACTGGGATGTGAAAAATAGATTACTTTGTTTTGACATTTACTAATAATAGAAGTGTTGTAACAAGAGAGACTGTATTTCAAAAAGTTACCTAATTGTTAAAGCTAAAAAGCAAAATATTGAAATTTAAGATTTGAATATTAAGAAAGAGTTGAATGTACGAGAATATTGGTTGAAAATGTTAATGGGGGCAGAGCATCGTGGGAAGCCGGGGGGGGGGAGATAAAAATTTGAAAAGGATATGATAGAATTGTAAACAAAAGATGGAACATGCTTTTATATATCCGATAATAAATTTTCTTTTTTAAACAACAACAACAGTGTTTGGCCAGAAGTAATGAAACCATCCACAAAACAGCAGCAATAAAACCATCCACAAGAACATCAGTAATGCTATATAAAAGAGAATTTTATTCCAGAAGGGTAAATTGACTGGTTTTGCCTAGAAAAGCTATTGAAGCAAGTATCATGCAATTGCCAGCTGCAAGGGAACACAAGACCCCATTCAACCAAGTAATGAATATAGAAAATTTCAGCTTTGAACTGTATAGGACTGGTCTTTTACTAGCACTTTACCTACTTATCTGGTTTAGGATTGCCAAATCTGGGTTCAGAAATAGCTGGAGATTTGAAGGTGGAGCCTGAGAGAGAGAAGGAGGGAGGGGAGGGACCTCGTTAGGGTATAATGCCACACAACCCACCTTCCAAAGTGGCCATTTTCCCTAGAAGTGAAATAGATGTTTAAAATGAATAAATAATATACAAATAAGGGTGTATGTAGTCTGAAAATCAGTTGTGATTCTAGGAGATCTCCAACCCACACCTGGAGGTTGGCAGCCCTAATAGTTCCATCACTTAAAATCTCAGAAACTGTTGTCTGGGTTTACTTTTCCTTTTTTTAAAAACACCCCTTTTCCACGTGTTATACTGAGAAAATGAGTTACCACAATTTCATATAGTGGATTGTTATTAATCTTTCTAAAATATCTTTACGGAAAGGGCCTCACTGGCTTTTATACTATCGCCAAACTGGATTAGCAAAATTCTTTTATCCTTTTCTAAAATGGTTTTGAAATGCAGATGAACCATCCAAATGCCAGAAGGTGCATTACATCTTAGCCTTTGATAGATTATGTGACTGAAAGCGTCCAGAGGATTGTGTGGTGTTTTCAGCAATGTGATTATTAAGAGAGCATTTAAAATCCATTTGAATGGTAATAGAAAGACATTCGGTTATAATATCCTTTAAATGCAGATATTGGATGGTGAAATAAATGTCAACATTTGTCTTAAAGTTGGCTTTGTAAGACTAAGGGTGTCATTCTCATAATCAAGTGTAATGGACTTAGGCTGGGTTATAAGAGTTCTTGGTTCATTCTCTCAAGTGATGGAGTTACTAATGGTTTTATGCCTACAAATACATAAGGTGAGAAAACTGATGAGGAGAGTGGAAGCCACTGATCATTGCTTTTTTTTAATATGAAGCATTTTTTTCACATGCTCCCTGTAGTTTAGGTGTTGCACGGATGTTAATACGTGAATGTGTGGAGTGCCCTGTAGTTAACGAAAGTTATCATCCACCAGTATCATTCATTCCTCTGGGTATAATTTATGGGTTTTGTTTTTATGGGTTTTGTTTTTCAGGATGCAAATGAGGTATGCAGAAAAACATGGAGTTAGATTCAGGCAGCTTTTCACTTGGTCTCACCTGTACTACAGCCACCATCCCTCAGGGCTTTTGTATGTTGTTGTTGTTGTTTGTTGTTATTAAAAATGTTTTAATGATGCCTTTCCACCCAATCAGGGTCCACAAGAAGGTGAGCATAAAAACGTTAAAACATTCGAGCAATTAAAATACAGTTCAAATCCTGTCCTTATAATAATTGAGTTTTCGCTTCACAACGATCGATGTACGCCAACAGTGGTAGGCTGCAAGAACTGGCAGTCAGAGGATGCTGGCTGGGCTGACTGGCTGCTTGGCGGAGTCCCGTCCACGTCAGCCCCGGCCAGCAGTGTCTTCAGCTCAATCTGCTCTGGTCCTCTGACAGGAGAGGACCATCTACAGAGTGAGCGCAGGGAAAGGCCTGGGGCTTCTCTGGCTGGGCAGCTGAAGCAGCCCAGCCGGAGAAGTCCTGTTCAGTGTTCCCTCTAAACTGAGTTAGTGTGATATAGCTCAGAGTTTTTTAGCCTCTGGCTCACACATTTTTGTCTTAGCTCAGGAAGGATGGTTCCAGAGCAAACTAATTGATGCAGCAGCCAAACTGCTTGCCCACAACTTTAATGCCAGTAGCTCACAAAGTAGAATTTTTGCTCACAAGGCTCCACAGCTTAGAGGGAGAATTGGTCCTGTTTCCCTCCCCCCTCCCCCCCAACTGTCCCCACGGATTCCCTGGGCACTGCTATAGATTTCAGTGCCCCCGCCCAACTAAGCAGGCCTTTGGGGGAGCTGCTGCGGGCCTGATTTCAGCGCCCCCCGCCAGACTAAGCAGGCCTTCAGGGAAGTGGGGGGGGGCACGGCAGCGGTGCTGAGCCGTCTGCTGCAGGCCCGATTTCAGCGCACCCCCCACCCGACTAAGCAGGCCTTCGGGGGAGCCGTTGGAGGGCCATGGCAGTGGTGCTGAGCCGTCCACCACAGGCCCGATTTCAGCACCCCCCTGCCTGACTAAGCAGGCCTTCAGGGGAGCCATTGGAAGGCTGCGGTAGTGCTGAGCTGCCAGCGCAGGCCTGATTTCAGCACCCCCTGCCTGACTAAGCAGGCCTTCAGGGGAGCCGTGGAGGGCAGCGGCAGCAGCGCTGATCCACCTGCCACGGGCCCAATTTCAGTGCCCCCGTCTGACTAAGCCGCTCCAGGCCCCCCACCCCAGGTGACGCTTCTCCTGCCTGCCCAACTGGACGGCCGGGAGACGCTTTTCAAGACCCCCCCCGCCGCTGCTTCTCCCACCTGCCCATCAAAGCAGACGGCAGGGAGAAGCTTCTCCAGGCCCCACTCCTGGCACCGTTCTCCCTCTCGCATGACAAAACGGATGCCCGGGAGAAGCTTCTCCAGCCCCCCGCCACTTCTCCTGCTGGCCCGCTGAGCAGCCCAGCAGGAGAAGACCAACCCCCCCCCCCCGTGGCCACTTCTCGCGTTTCCCTGCTGGCCCGCCAACGGGCCAGCAGGAGAAGACAGACAGAGCCCCCCTAACTCCTGAGATTCTCTTCTCTCGCTCTCTCTACCCACCCTCCCTTCTCCCGTCCTTCCTTCCTTCCTCCCTTACTTTCATTCTTTCTCCCTCCCTCCTTTCCTTTCTTTCTTTCTTTCTTTCTCCCTTACTTTCTTTCTTTCTTTCTCTCTCTCTTTCTTTCTTTCTTTCTTCCTTTCTTTCTTTCCTTCTTTCTTTCTCTCTCTCTCTCTCTCTCTCTCTCTCTCTCTCTCTCTCTCTCTCTTTCTTTCTTTCTTTCTTTCTTTCTTTCTAATATCTGTCTCCCCCTCCCTCTCTGTCTCCCCCTCTTTTTCTCTCTCTCTCACTTCCCCCTCTGTTTCTCTCTCTCTCTCACTCACTTCCTCCCTCCCTCCCTCCCTTCCTTCCTTTCTAGGGCCCATTGTCTTGCACCACATTGGGCTTTGCTCCCTAGTTATAAAATAATTCAATTGAAACAAAAAAACAAACAATACCAGAAGGTTCGGTAACCATTAGTAGAGATATGCCAGACAAAACAAAAAGTCTTCACCTGCAGGTGAAAGACACTGATAGAAGGAGACAGACACATCTCCCTGGGGAGGGAGTTCCAAAGTTTTGTTGCGATGACTAAGAAGGCCCTTTCTTGGGCTGTCACCTGTCTAGCTTCAGATAACAGGGGCAACTGAAGCGGGGCCTCCAAAAATGACTTGAGTGTATGGGTAGGTTCATATGGGGAAAGGTATTTTGGTCCTTAAGGTATTTTGGTCCCAGTCTATATAGGGCTTTAAAAGTCAATACCAACATCTTGAATTGAGCCCAGAAGCAAATTGGAAGCCAGTGTAGATGGAATAAGACTGGAGTGATTTGGTCTCTGTGACCCACTCCAGTCATTCAGACATGCAGGTCCCAAGATTCTCAGCAAAGCCTTTTTGGTTGGCCAAAGAAGGGGACCCCTCCTTTCTTTCTAGCAGCGGTTGGGTCCATCCATCTTCGTTTATACAGTGTATGATTAGCTTTCTGCATGTGGTGTCAGGAGTAAGGGGAATTTGAGGTGCAATAGGAGCCACAACTTGATTAGCTACAGGATTTGCAACAAATTATATATTGTTCTATTATAACTTTCTTAATTTCCATCTTCAATGTAAGTACTGTCACCATGGAGGATGAGATGGTGAATATACAGTCTCCATCCACCTGATTCCCATGTCTGGATACCTTTGTTCTGACTCCAAGATCAGAAGCAAGCAAGCTGTAAGAAATGGTTCTTTCCCCTCACAGCCTGGATACACTGTGAATCAATTAAGTGAGACATTCAGCACCCCAAGGGAATTTTGATGACTGTACCCTTTAAACCAGGTAACCCTAAGAGGCAGGATTAGGGAAGAGGAAGACCCACTCACTCTCAGGTTTTTACCAGAGCTCCCTGTTCTTCCTAGAGATGTGTAATTGGACATTAAGTAATCAAGAGACAAAGTAAAACCAACTTAATGGTAGTGGTGGTGGAGTGGTGGTGGTGAATTGTCACAGTCCAATGTTCTGCAATTCAAGATCTAGCCAAGTTCTTGGGAATTGCAGATATATCTTTGCAGGATTCTTGGTGGTCCAAGCAACATTGTCTTCTGGAGCTGAGCTGGTGTTATTTGCTCAATGACCAGAATTTTAGGTGCTTCTTGAGACTTCTGGGCACTTCTCCAAGGGCTCCAGTGATGCACTAATTCTGTTCATAGGTCTTGGTATGTTGTGATCTTGTACTGTTCTTTCTTTTCTATTCTGCTGTCTTCTGGGATTGCAGTGTCAATGATCCAAACCTATTTATCTATCCTTTTTTTTTTTTACAAATGTGATATCAGGGGTGTTATGCTCCATGTGTTTACCTGTTTGCAGTTGGAAGTCCCAAAGAATCCTTGTTTCATCATTCTCCATCATCTTGTCTATTTTGTGCTCCCATCATCATCGTCATCATCATTGTCATTCTGAATATTCTGAATAAAAAGATAATGCCTGTGATAAATGGACAGATTGGGATCTGGATTTTATTCTTATGCATGGTTGTCTGGTTCAAGAAGATCAGCAGGACAGAGAAGAATGAGTAACTCAGCAGATAACTAACTGGGAAAAGTTATCCAGTAAGTTTTCCAGTAAAGTTATGTTACTGGGGAAAAAGGACTGTGCTTATAGATTGGTCTTTCAAAATTCTTATTTACATGATCTCCAGAGGCATCTGAATCAAGACGGATCAGCGGTGCTATTGCTGTTGGACCTGTCGGTTGCGTTCGACATGGTTGACCATCAGCTACTGACCCACTGCCTTGCCAGCGTGGGGATTCAGGGCTTGCAATGGCTTGCCTCTTTTCTCCAAGGTCAGAGACAAAGGGTGGTGCTTGGGGAACAGCTATCCCAGAGACACCCACTGGATTGTGGTGTGCCTCAAGTGGTGGTGCTGTCCCCAATGCTTTTTAACATCTATATGTGCCCCCTTGCCCAGATTGCCTGGAGCATGGGCTGGGTTGTCACCAATATGCAGATGACACCCAGCTTTATCTACTGTTGGGCAGTCAGTCCGATTCCAAACTGGAAGATCTGGATCGAGCATTACAGGCCATGGCTGGTTGTCTTAGACTGAGGTGACTGAAGCTAAATCCGACAAAGATGGAGGTCCTTGCCTGAGTTGGAGTGGGCTGGGGTTAGGGATCCCACTCCCGACCTTCGATGGGGCACAATTGATGCCAGCACCGGAGGTTAAGAGTTTGGGAGTGCTCCTGGATGCCACCTTAACTATGGAAGCCCAGGTAGCAGCCACTACCAAATCAGCCTTCTATCATCTTTGGCTGATCAGGCAGTTAGTTCCCTTCCTTGAACGCAATGACCTGGCAACAGTGATCCATGCGATGGTCACCTCGATACTGGACTATTGTAATGCTCTCTACATGGGTCTGCCCTGGTCTCAAATCAGAAGCTGTAGCAGGTGCAAAATGCCGTGGCCGGGCTGTTGATGGGGCCCTCTAGGCAGGAGCACATACAGCCTGTGCTGAAAGCATTGCACTACATGGTCAGGGACCTATATACCTAAGGGACCACCTTTCCCTGTATGCTCCCTAGAGAGCACTGAGGTCGGGGGCCCAGAATCGGCTGGCCCTCCCAGGTCCTAAGGCACTAGGCTGTGAACAACCAGGACCAGGGCCTTTTCAGTGGCAGCCCCAGCCTGGTGGAATGAGCTCCCAGAGGAGATCAGGGCTCTGCGGGACCTTCTGCAGTTCCACAGGGCCTGTAAAACGGAGCTCCTCTGCCAGGCTTTTGGGAGCCGCTGCCACCAATGAAGAACATCGGTTATTAAAAGGGAGAGGGCCCTGGACCTTGAAAACTGCCATCAAAAGCCTTAAAGAACAGCAAACCCTGCAGGGACATCCAACTAACACCGAGAGCTGACTGCGAGCGGAGAACATTCTACACTGGCTGCTACCACTGTATGATTATTAAGAACCACTAGCACTTTATTATGATTTTATATTTGTTTTAACCACAACTATGTTTTAATGTAATTATCTGTTTTTATATGAGCGGTCCTGAGCCATCTTTGGCTGGGAAGGCAGGATAAAAATCTGAATAACAACAACAACAACGTCACACTGCCTTAGAGATGGGAAGAGATTTGATTTAATTCTATATAAGCAGCTATTATCTCTGGTGTTGAATCCTCTAGGCATAGTGGCAAACATTTTGCTTATGTCTGTTGGCATATAGCTAGATGAGACACAAGAAATCCGTGATGAGGATAGATCTGAAATTTCTTATTTTTCTTACAAATAACCATAGGGATGGACGGGAGGAACTGGGAGACGGATTAAACCTTTTCCCCACATTGTTCCTCTGATATAGATCTATGAAATTCTAGCATCCTCCTGTTTATATATAAAGAGAGCAGTTATGGTTGGGAAGCTACATGGAGATTTTGGGGCCATGCCTGGTAGGGATGCCAGCCTCCAGGTGGGACCTGGGAATCCCCTGGAATTTTAGCTTATCTCCAGACTACAGAGATCAGTTCCCCTGGAGAAAATGGTTGCTTTGGAGGGTGGACTCCATTATAACCTGCTGAGGTCCCTCCCCGGGCTCCACCCCCAAATCTCCAGGAGTTTCCCAACCTTGTTCTGGCAACCCTTCCCCCCACCCCCTGCTGATGGCCAGGGGAGACCTGTCAGCCGTGGTGCCTGGACTGGGTGGAGTTTTGAGGACAGGAGGAAGCTCAGTGGAGATGTGATATCTTGTCCTGTAATGTAACTCTGACAGAACCCTAGGACCCCCCCTTGAGCCTGGTAACCCTACTTCTGACAGCAGTTTTCTGTTTTGTTTGTCTCAGGCATTATAAGGCCCCAGCCTCAGACACAGCCTATTTTTGGCATAGGTTTGTCAACTCCAGGTTGGCAATTTCCTGGAGATTTGGGGTTAGAGCCTAGGGAGTGTGGAATTTGGGGAGGGGATGAACCTCTGAGGGATATAATGGCACAGGGTCCACCCTCTAAAGCTGCCACTGAAGCCAGGGGAACTGACCTCTGTAGTGTGGAGATGGGTTGTAATTCTGGGTGATCTCCAATCCTCACCTGGAGGTAGGCAATCCTGTCAGGGGTACCAAACAGCTAAACATGATCTCTTCCAGTTCCTGTCCTTAAAGTGTTAGCTGACAAAAAAAGTAACCAAAGATTAGCAGTTTAATTACTTTTATTTGTATTCAGTCTAGTTTTTCGCTTGTGTGACTGAGTACATTTCCCCACTAATCTGGTTTGCTGCGTTATCTGATTTCTATTGATGAGGGAAAAAAGGCTATACTATAAAGAAATAACAGAAAGAAGCTAATAGAAGAGATGGTTCTGTTATTAATAACAAGTGTAAAAGGATTCGGGGCAGGGGAGATAAAATATTGTTTGAAGTCCAAATATATATATATTTTTGGTATTGCATTTTCTTTCCTCTGCATTAGCAAGGGGATATCTCTGATGGGATCTCGTGCATTAGGTTTCTCTCCATTTGAAAGCAGATAGCGCGGTTTTGTTTGTGTTAATTATTCTGTCATTCCCAGGGGTTTTATTCAGGATGACTGGCAATAAGATACTAAACTGAACAATGTGCCACATAGACTCTATCACAGATATTCTCTGCCCACTTCTGTCATGGTTCTGCAGCCTTTGTTCTTTGCCAGTCCTGGCAATGCATTAGCCTGCTCTCCTTTTCTCAGGTAATGTCACACCACAGAATAATTAGCACCACTTCCTGACACAGGCAATGAACAACCTAGATCTTTTCAAGTGATATTGTCAATAGTATTGGGGGCCTGGGAAATGCTGGGCGTCTGTCAGAAGCCTTAGCCCAAAAAAAAAAAAATGGCTTTTGTGACTGGATTATCTATATTGAAACCTGGGTGGAAGTTTGGGAGTATTTTTAAAGAGAATAATGGCAAAGCTTTTGATATTACAGGAGATTGCTCCTGAAGCAATTTTAACTCATATCCTGGAACACCCACACCTAATGAAGGCTCCATCAGTGCCGTGAGGATCTGTTCCAGAAGTTCTGCCAGGTATAAACTTCTTAGGAATCGGTGCTGCTGATGTGGGAAATACCACAGGATGGTCCCACTCCCAACCCACATGAGTGCTAGCTAAGGAGGCTTGTTTCTGCAGCATGGAGCCCTGCAACCATACCACAGTCAGACATAGCAGAGATGGAAATACTTGAATGCCGGGGTGATGTGATTTCCCTGCATCACAAGCACTGCCTTTTATACATATTTAGGGCAGGTGCATGGAAGCCTTTGTATGTTTCAGAATAGAGGTAGAATCACTTCTTAATATAGAAATGTATTAGCAAGGGGATTTTCATGATGTTCCTGGAACTAAGCTTAAGTTTGAAGTAATGGGGCTGCTTATTCTGCAAGCCACTTTCAGTTTGCAGAACGCTGTCCTTAATGATTACACACATGGACCATGGAAACACTCTGAAGGCTTGTCCTACCTGTCAAGCAGGATTTGATTTTAGTCTTCTGTGTCTGAATCTATACTTGTGTAAACAGGATTTCACACAAGATCTTCTGCCAGGATTGAGATGTCCACAAGGGACAGAATTCCAATTCAGATCCTGTTTTTGCTCTTTGGGGTCTGTGACTGCTAAACTAATAATTTATGTAGTTTATACAAATGATACCTGTTTGCTTGCAGTAAAGCACCTGACTGGGATTCAAACCAGAGCTTCTGTTAAGGCAGGCCTCAGTGTTGTGCAGCTTGTGCCATAGGGGGAGGGGTAGGAAGGGGTAGGAAGATCTATTGCTTGTGCAGACCAACAGCATCAGCAGGGCTGCACTCTTCCCTCTCAGTTCAGCCACCGCTTGACTAGGCCATTTGATACCTGGGACTAAGGCTGACAGTTGCCTGTCCATGGGGGGCAAGATGTTCAAGGAATTCCTGGGGGAGAGAGTAGCTGTGATGTCACTTCTGGGTGTTCAGCTAGAACTGACTTCACAGAGTCAGTAGCACTCCCCCTCCTTCACTCTGTACATACCATAAATGATCTTATTCTAAGCCATAGCTGATCTAAATTCTAACTTAGAAGTTACAATTTTCTAAAAGCTTGCAATTACCTTGGTGTCTTTGTTCCAGGAAGTAAGCCTTCACCACATGGCAATAGTAGCCTTCAGTAGAAGCCCAGATGTGAGAGTGCCTTCTGCTTAGATGAAAGCAGCTGGTTAAATCAGCCATGCCAAATGATTTCATTATCTCTGTTTATGCCCACCCACACACACACGCTGTGGGTTAAAGAAGCCTTTCCTGAAATCTCCAGGAAGAGACTTTCTAATTTCTTTAGCTAGATTTGCATCTAGTAGCACTTTAGAGCCCAACAAATTTTCAGGGTGTAAGTTTTGAGAGTCAAAGCTTCCTTTGTCTAGTTTCGTTAGCCTTCCAAATCTCTGTTCCCTACTAAGTGTTATTGTCTCAATCCAGAGATGCAGGACCGGCTCGCTCACTAGGCGAACTAGGTGTTCACCTAGAGCGCGCCGGCCCTTAGGGGCGCCACAGCCCCCCGGCCCCTCAAAAAAAACCCCGCCCCTTCCCTGCAGCTGCGGGGCATGCAGGCAACCCGGTGCTCAGTGGAAGAGATGTGGGTTTAAACACCCTCCCCTTCCCTGGCTTGCTGGCATGCTCCGCAGCTGTGAGGTGCACAGGCAAGCCAGCACTCTTCGGAAGAGATGGGGGTTTAAATCCCTGTCCCTTCCCTGGCTTGCTGGCACAGGCAAGCCGGCGCTCAGCGGAAGAGACCAGCTTGTGGCACCCTCCCCCCATCTCCAGGCCCCACTGGGAGGTTGGCATCACCGGGGGGGCACGGGCGCCACAAGCTGGCCTCGCCTAAGGTGCCCAGACACTTCAGGCTGGCCCTGCAGAGACGCCAGTACCATTTCTAAAGCCTGGGTGGATGTGGTTGGAGAGCCCCCCCACCTGTTCTCTGCTAAGAGAGAAACTAATGGTGAAAGTTTTGGTACAGTCCAAACCTCCCAAAATAAAACACACTTCTCCACAGTCCCCCTTAGAACGTTCCAAGGGAGGCACAGATTTGCCCCTCTCAAGACTTTCAATGGGCCGTAGCCTGGATCTGTATTTCTTTGGCTATGTGCCCAGCTGAGGAGAGCATTCTGGTCTCCAGATTTGCATTGCTTTTTTATGCTTGTTTAAATTCTGATGTTACAACCCAATTATCCAGCTGGCTGACTGCCTACCCTTCACCCATCTCCCCATTGTATGGTTTCATCAGGTACTTTCTCCTGTCAGTCAGAACCTCTTGCCACTCCCCACCCCCCAGAATCCCAGCTGCCTCTGAGGCCATTTCTGCAGTACATTTTTACCCCTCACAAATGTTGCTTTGAACTCCTACACAGTGCTGCGAGTCTGTGACGCTAGCTCTGCAGTAGGGCTTTCCTCAAGGTGTTTCCTGTGTTTAGGGCAAGGCTTTGACCTGTTGTGTCCTGGGATCAGAAGGCAGAGCTAGGCGAAATACAGCCAAGCTTCGCTCTCTGAGAACAATAGGGACTAGGTTCCTGAGCTCGCCAGTAGTGAACCAATGGCAGCCTTGGCGGGCGATTCAAACCCGCCAATAGGAATATAGGGCCGTCCCCCCCTAACTGTATATAGTTGGCCTCCGGCCGTTACTGTGTGTTCTTTGTCTTATGTGAAGTACGAATAAACGCGTCTTCTCTTATGTCGTCGTCCGAGTCATGAGGCCTGAAACCCAGTACTTTACAGTGGCGACGAAGGTGGGATTCTAACGCCTTCTGTGACTCCATGAACGACGAAACGGACACCGCCGAGCAACGCATCGCTGACCCCGAGAGCAGCACCGCACCGCTCGCCGAGCATCGCATCGCTGACCCCGAGAGCAGCACCGCACCGCTCGCCCCGGCGCGCGCCGTTCCTGACAGAACCATGGCCGCTTCCCACGTAACACTGGAGCACTTTGACCAGTCGCAGCCAGAAACCTGGGACGCATGGGTCGACCAGCTCATCAGCTACTTGGAGCTCAACGAAATCCGCCACCCCGACCAGAAACGAGCGATCCTCCTGAACGCCTGCGGCACCCAAACCGTCCGCCTCGCCAAGAGCCTCTTGGTGCCCCGCACGGCCTTGGAGAGCTCGTTTGGGGAAATCCTGGACGTCCTAAATGGCTACTTCAGCCCCCGGCCGACCTTCCTGGCCAAGAGGATGGATTTCCAGAGGCGAGTCCAGACCCGAGGGGAATCCATCGCCAACTTCCTAGCCGCGCTAAGGGCGCTAGCCGTGGACTGCGGGTTTCCGAAGGTGGAGGACAACCTGCTGACACAGTTCGTGTGGGGCCTGGCGGACTCCAAGCTGCGGCGCAAGTTGGTGGGACACCGGAAGCTCACCTTGGACGAGGCCCTCGACGCCGCCACTGCCCACGAGGCCGCAGAAGGGGATCGCCCGGTCGCGGCCGCGCAGGTGGTGGGAAGGAGCCCAAGCCCCGGAAACGAAGAGACGGACGAGGTCTTCGCCCTCAAACCCCAACAACGCCGGCCGGCGCCGTTCCAGCAGGCCAACAGGGAGCAAGCCAAGTACTCCGGCAACCGAGCCGTCTGTGCCAGCTGCGGGGAGGGCCACGGACGGAAATCCTGCAGGTTCCGGGATGCTGTCTGTCACGGGTGCGGAAAGCAGGGACACCTCGCCCGGGTCTGCCGGTCCAAGGGCCCCCGGAATTCGAGATCGTCGGTCCCCCAGTACCGCGCATCGTCCACCGCACACGAGACAACGGAAGAGGTCGCCGAGTTGTACCACCTCACCGACCAACCACTACAGGTACTTCGCCTCCCCAACCCCAACCTCTCCTCTGCCCCGAAGATCCAAGTAACCGTGCGGATCGAGGGGTCCCCCTGTTGCATGGAAGTGGACTCGGGATCGGCGGCGTCCATCATTTCCCTGGACACTTTAAAAAGACTTTGCCCAATAGGGGGACCCCTCTACGTCCATCGCCACTAAGCTTGGTGGACTTTCAAAAGAACCCTGTCCCCATCCGGGGAGTCGGCACTTTCCGAGTGCAGTACCGAGGCTTTGAGGGGAACTTGGACTTGGTGGTGGTAGAGGGAAATCTCGCGAGTCTCCTGGGGCGGGCGTGGTTCGAGGCCCTAGGCATATCGATTGGGGGAGTAAATAAATGTGGGGTGCGGGACTGGGGGGCGGTGTGCAAGGAATTCCCGGAGGTCTTTGACGGGAAACTGGGATGTTACAAAGGGCCACCGGTGTCGCTCCACTTAGACCCCACCGTGACGCCCATCCGGCGGCGCTTCCGCACCGTGCCCCTGGCCCTCCGCCCTAAAATAGAGACCGAATTAGACCGGCTGGTGGCCCAGGGAGTCTTAGAGCCCGTCCCGAACGCTAGATGGGAGACACCGATAGTGACACCCGTCAAGCCAAACGGGGAGATCCGCATCTGCGCGGATTATAAGTGCACTATTAACCAGGCACTTCAGGCGCACGCATACCCCGTACCAGTGGTCAGCCATGTCCTAGCAACACTGGCAGGGGCGCGCATATTTGGAAAGCTGGATCTCGCGCAGGCGTACCAGCAACTCCCGGTAGATGAGGCCACGGCCGAGGCACAGACCATAGTGACCCACCGGGAGCCTTCCGGGTGAAGAGGCTGCAGTTCGGGGTCAGTGTGGCCCCAGGGATCTTCCAAAATCTAATGGACGATCTGTTAAAAGGGATCCCTGGAGTGACGCCGTTCTTCGATGACGTCCTCATCGCCGCGACCACCCCGGAAAGCTTCGCCGCCCGCCTCCGAACTGTATTGGAACGCTTCCAAGCCGCGGGGCTGAAAGTGAAGCGGGAAAAGTGCCTCCTCGGGGTGCCGGAGGTAGAGTTCTTGGGATACCGAGTAGACGCATCAGGCCTGCATCCGGCGAGGGACAAAGTGAAGGCCATCGTGGAGGCCCCCGCCCCGAAGTCCAAGGCCGAGCTCCAGGCGTTCTTAGGCCTCCTGAACTTTTACCATTCCTTTCTCCCCCACAAAGCCGCCGTGGCCGAACCCCTACACAGGCTGCTGGATAAGGCGACACCTTGGGCATGGGGAGCGAGGGAGGAGGCGGCGTTCCGGGGGGTTAAAGTCCTCTTGATTTCAAACGCGGTACTCGCGCACTTTGATGAAAAGCTCCCGGTCATCCTGGCGTGCGACGCATCACCGTATGGGGTCGGGGCAGTCTTGGCACACAAGCTACCGGATGGGAGGGAGGTCCCGGTGGCTTACTACTCCCGCACGCTGTCCCCCGCGGAGCGGAACTACGCCCAAATCGACAGGGAGGGCTTGGCACTGGTGGCGGGGGTAAAAAAATTCCACAATTTTGTGTACGGGCGGCCCTTCACGCTCGTAACAGATCATAAGCCGCTCCTGGGACTGTTCGCGGCGGACAAACAAACGCCGCAAGTTTTGTCGCCCGGGTGTTGCGCTGGTCCTTATTTTTAGCGGGTTACCAATACCGACTGGAGCATCGGCCGGGCAAGGCGCTGGGTCATGCCGACGCCTTGAGCTGCCTACCGCTGCCGCAGACAGGGGAAGATCCGGACCCAGCCCCCGCTGTCTTGCTGATGGAGGAACTGCCAAACCCCCCCCTTCAGGCTGCAGATGTGGCCGCCCGCACGTCCCGAGATCCCATTCTCTCCCGGGTCCTAAACTGGGTGGTGAGGGGGTGGCCAGCGGAACAGACAGGGCCAGAGTTCACAGCATACAAGGCCAGGCGGGAAGAGCTGTCCGCATTGAAAGGGTGTTTACTATGGGGAGACAGGGTGATCATTCCGGGGCCCATGAGACAAGGGGTGCTAGAAACGCTGCACGAGGCCCACCCGGGCATCGTACGAATGAAAGCTCTGGCAAGGAGCTACGTGTGGTGGCCCGGGGTGGACGCAGAAATTGAATCCTGGGTCAGAGGGTGCACACGATGTCAGGAGGTCCGCCCCAATCCACCGAGAGCGCCAACCCAAAGCTGGGAGTCTACCCACAAGCCGTGGTCACGCCTGCACATAGACTTTGCGGGGCCGTTCCAGGGGCTCCAGTTCATGGTAACGGTAGACTCTTATTCAAAATGGGTGGAAATAAGCCCAGTGTCTACCACCTCTACCAAGGCGGCAATAAGGGCCCTGCGGAAGATATTTGCAACGCACGGGTTACCCGACACAATCGTGTCGGACAACGGGGCAGCATTCACATCTGCGGAGTTTCAAGCGTTCCTCGAAAGGAACCTCATCAGGCACATACGATCCGCGCCTTTCCACCCGGCAACTAATGGACAGGCGGAGAGGACGGTACGCACCGCCAAAGAGGCCCTGAGCCGCATAACGGGGGGGACTGGGAGTTCCGGCTGGCCCGCTTCCTTCTCACATACCGCACCACCCCAAACCCCATCTCCGGACACTGCCCCGCAGAACTATTAATGGGCCGCCGCCCTACCACTTTATTAGACAGACTCCACCCGGATCGAGCCCCCGAGAGAAAGCTGGTCGAGAACAGGGAGGCGCCCCGGAGCTTCCTACCGGGAGACCCTGTCTACTTCCGGAACTACGGAGCGGGGCCGCAGTGGGTGGCAGGGCGCATCCTAAAACCCACCGGGCCGGTGTCATACGAGGTCCTAACCGATGGGGACCGGGTCCTCCGCAAACACATCGACCAGCTCCGGAGGCGACAAGACCCCGATAGAGAGATCGAGTTACCGGGAAATGCCGCCCCTGCCCCATCATCCGATCGACCGCAAGCACCGACAGCGGAGCCAGCGCCAGAGAGTCCACGGAATCCGGAGGGGGCCCCGGTAGCAGCTGAACAGCCGCCGCCGCTGCCGCCACCGTTACAGCCGCCACCGTCACCGCCTCGGCTACTTCCAGAGGCCCAAGCTCCGTGTGCGGGCGGAACAACCGATAGGGGCCCCGCCAGTCCGGTACCGGCCCCCCGACGTTCGCTAAGAGAACGGAGGGCACCAGCATACTTAAAAGACTACGTCACCTGATAGGGGACGAACCATGGGGGGAGGGGTGTTGTGTCCTGGGATCAGAAGGCAGAGCTAGGCGAAATACAGCCAAGCTTCGCTCTCTGAGAACAATAGGGACTAGGTTCCTGAGCTCGCCAGTAGTGAACCAATGGCAGCCTTGGCGGGCGATTCAAACCCGCCAATAGGAATATAGGGCCGTCCCCCCCTAACTGTATATAGTTGGCCTCCGGCCGTTACTGTGTGTTCTTTGTCTTATGTGAAGTACGAATAAACGCGTCTTCTCTTATGTCGTCGTCCGAGTCATGAGGCCTGAAACCCAGTACTTTACATGACCCACCCTATGATTTCCCCAGTAACTTTGAATATTTGTTTTCCCAGCATGCAGTGCCCACTAACGTGGCAATTCCCCTTTTTGGTTCACACATGTGCGTTAGCGTTGTAATGCAGTTGTGACACAGAAGCACCATTTTGATTTGCCTCATATGTTCCTGCCGTGAGGTAGTCCTTTTAAGTTGTCAATGCCTTCCCACATCACCCCAACTAGCCACAGGAGAATCCATGAAATTTAACACAAAAGACTTCGACTTCCATGACTGTGGCACCGAAACAACAGACATAAGTGATAGAATCATAGCATCATAGAATCATAGGCTGATTTCCTCACTACAGCTGCCTCGGTGTGGCACTGCCGTTTGCCCCGATACTACTGGTCAATTTCACACCCGAAGCCACGGGGCTGCATTTTGACCCGCGGCTTCGCCCGATTTCCTGCGCAGTTCCGTGATCCTGTTTTTTGAGGATCACGAAACTGCGGGGGAAATCGGGCGAAGCCGCGGGTCAAATGCAGCCCCGCGGCTTCGGGTATGAAATTGACCAGTAGTATCAGGGCAAACGGTGGCACAACACCGAGGCAGCTGTAGTGGGAAATCAGCCATAGAATTGGAAGGGTCTTCCAGGGTCATCTAGTCCAACCCCATGCACAATGCAGGAAATTCACAACTACCCCCCAATGCACCCCCCACTGCACCCGCTCCATGCCCAGGAAATGACAAAAAGGAACCTCCAGGATTCCAGGCCAAATTACAAAGCCTAAACTTCATCACAAACTCCAGTGCACCAAAGAACCCTATATGTGTACTGAAATAATATGTCATGGCTGCAGTTTTGTAGACATCGAAATGTAAGGTATAACTTTTTCCACAGTGCTGGATTGTTGAGGGCAGTAGATCACCAGCCCAACCTGCCCATACTGACAGCTGAGCAATGCAATAACACAACAAGTTTAATTTTTTTAAAAAATGGCTGGTGCCTTGGAAAAACAAGGGTGGTGACATGAACAAGGTGGGTGGAGTGAGCATGCAAAAGTGAAGCAGGAAATGGTGGTGCAGCAGGAAAATAATTTTGGAGGCCCAGGGATTTCCCCACTAGAAAGATGCGAGTTCAGACCCAAGGGTTTAAAAACAAAATTGGTGAAACTGGAGATTCGGAAACCATGGGGTAAGAAGATGAAAACTTTGGGTCTGTGCCTGGGGGGGCAAAATCTACTGCGGAAATTTTGACATAATTTGCAGATTTAAAAATGTCAATGTGTGGAATTTCACTACTGCAGAAATGGTCTGAGTCGACTATGTACAGTGGCTGAGGGAGTTTTCTTGTCAAGTGGAAAGTGCCTCACAAACTGCTTTAAATATTTTCTTCTATCTGAAGTAATGCCAGTGGCCTAAAGAACCCTGGTTGTCCCTGTCAGCAGCAGTGCACATTCTTGAACTCTGGCAGGGGAATGTGGAGGAGAGGGTCAGAGAAGTCAAATGGTCATAGGCTTGCCAACTCTGGCTTGGGAAATTCCTGGAGATTTGAGTGGTGCCTGGGAAAGATGAAGGTTGGGGAGGGGAGGGAGATCAGAGGGAACTGGATGTCATTCTAGAACTTCCACTTCTCCTAGACTCTATGGTATACCATACTGTCCATGCTGGGAAGTTGCCATTGCCTCCATTGGAACTGATCTCTTCAGTCTGGAAATCAGTTGTAATTCATAAAAAACATTTCAATAAATTGAATCAGGAGGTAGTTCTTTATACTTTTCGAAGTCAGAACTGAGGAGGCCATAACATTTCCAAATGCTTTGCTTGTTGTTGGGCAAATACCATCTGAAACCTAGCTCATAATAACCCCAGTATCTCTACTGCACTTCCAAGCAGTTTCTTTGTATTTTTGTCTTTTATTTGTAGGGGGAAAATAATGTTTCACCACCAAAAAGAAACTGAGACAGTTTCTTCTCCTTCACGACATTCTCTGTTCATGTTCCCTTGCTATAGAAGTGATGCTTGTGAAAGTAAGCTCACTTCCAAAGCGCACCATGTGATTCTTCAGCTACTCCAGAATGGAAGAGATAGATCTGAGTCCACTAGAATCTTAGAGACTACAGGATTTTCCAGGTGTGAGCTTTCAAGAGTCAAAGCTCCCTTCATCCCTGTCTGACGAGCTTTGATTCTCAAAAGTTCACACCTCCCAAATCTTGTTGGTTTCTAAGCTACCACTGGACTCGAATCTAATTCTACTGCAGAGTAACACAGCTACCCTCTGAAAGTGTTTCCATAATGGAATGTATTCTGTATAAGAAAAAAAAATTAAACATCTTGTCAAAACAGAACTGGGATGTACACGTTACTTGGGAAGGGCTAGAATTGAGGAGAGTCAAGGAGTGGGGCTTATTGGTTCCATTAAATCTCCTCCACACCCTTTCTCCATAATTTAAGCCCTGACCCAGGATCTGTAAAGCCTCTTCCATCTGGACAGTTTGTCAGGGTATGGACAAATCTGGCCAGGACCAAGCTCAAAGCTGTCCAGTTTGCTCCTTCCTTTCTGCTGTGCCTGTTGCCTCCCTGGATGCTGTCTGGAACATGTACTTCATTTTCACTCTTGGATTACATATGTTGCTTTGACTCTCAGAATCTCCTTTGATTTGTCCGAAAACTAATCCCTCCAATTTTTGACTTTACCTTTCACTACTCACCCCTTGCACTCCTGAACTGTGCACTGATAGCTTGACATAATAAACATATGAAGTTGTCAGAGAATGAATTAGTTAGCAATTCAGTTCCTCTTTTCAAAATAGCCAAGGTGTTACTGTGGTGGTGAGGAGCTTTATTTATTTGGATGTTTATACCCTGCTTTTCTTTTCAATCTAGACTAGGAATGGGCACAAACAGGCTCACAAAACAAAATTTGGCATGAACCTTGGCTGCTTCTAAGTGAAGGGAAGCGAAACGGACTGATAAAGTGGCTGCACCTGCCCCACTGTTAGATTGAAATGGCTGCAAGCCATTTCACAGGTTGGTTTTGCTTCTCCTTGCTTCCTGGCAATTCCCCCCCCATTTAACCCTTCCTGGGCAATCCCCTCTTTCTCACAACTGTTGCTCACTGTGGCCGGGAGATGGCATGGTTCGGTTCAGGGGCCGCCCCAAACCAAACTGGATTTTTTGGGTTCATGCCCATCCCTAGTCTAGACCCAAAGCAGATTACATTGTTCTTCCCTCCTCCATTTTATCATCACAGCCCTGTGAAATATGTGAGGCTGCAAGAGTGATGGATCCAAGATAACCCAGCAAGCTTCTCCCAGAAACCTGACACTCTGCCCACTATACAACACTTTCAGTTGCTTCTCACACTGGAAGCAACTTTTTCCTTTTTCTGTGCATTAGGGATAGCCACTTCTTCATCAACGTGGGCACACAAAATATTGCTTAGAATCCTTTTGTGTGAGGCATTGCCCTGTTTTTCTTTGCCCCCCCCACTGCACTTGAGATGTGCAAGTCCCATCTCACGCTTACAGCAGACGTTAAAATGAAATGGTGTGATTGGCTCAAACTTCTTTCCCTGTTTCGAGGAGCTGAGTGTAGTCCTTTTCTGCAGCAGCCTCATAACTACCCAATTAGTAATTATGAGGCTAAGTGTAGTGAGTAGTTTTGTAGCTTTTGAACTGTAAAATTGGATTGCATAAGTAATACTTGGCACGGATTTAAAGCCAGGGCTTAATTAGGGTGCCAGTAAACTGGGAAAGCTGTAGTACTGCAATGTTTCTGTTTATATCCCTTCAAATGCATGTTCCTTTGCTTCTAGTGCTTGCACACCTGCTTGTGTGTAAAAAATCCACAGCCAACTGTTTAGGAAGACTTTTGGCAGTAAGAAATCCTTTATTCATCCCTTCCAGTCTCACCACCACCATTATTTCCAGGTTAGTTTCAGGCAGGGTATTTGGCAGCCCAGAATTTACTACTCAGTGGGATCTGATATTGTCATGAAGTCTGAAAAGGACATCTGGTTCCAACTAGGATCTATACAGTGTGTTAAAGACAAAGTCTGCTGAGTGGATTGGTCGATATATGGTTAATCCTTGTTTAAAGGCTCCACTGCTCTTTGCAAACTTACATTTATCTGTGACCACCTCCTAATATTGTATGATTTCTGCTGTGTAGTAAAATTTTGAATAGCAGACTGTAAAAATTTATTTTAAATATTACTACCCCATGCTTCTACTTGCAAAGTAGCATTCTGAACTGCTTACAATAAAGTTAGAAACAGAACACAAAATGGGACATTACATTTTAAAAAGCAGCAAAAACAGCATTAAACAATAGAAGCAACAATAAAGTTGTCCAAGCCAATAAACACAATGAAATCTTCAAATTCATGCACTCAGGCAGCAGAATGACAGAAAGAATAAAGCCAACAATAAGCAGGAAAAAATGTAAATAATCAGCAGAGAACCCCAAAAGCCCCCTGGGGAAAAACATGGTCTTCAGAGATCTCTGAGATGCCAGGAATCATGGCACAAGATAAGCTCCCTGGAGTAAGGGATGTTTGAAAGCTTGGAGGCCCCCACCAAGAAAGCCCTGTCCTGCATTCTTGCCAATTTCACCTCATTTAATTAGCATTTGAACAGTTTATTAACACCATATAGGAATTAAATTTGAAATGAATTTTGACAGAAGAAGTATTAATTTTTTTGGATGTGGAAATCAAAAGGGTGGGCAATAAGATTGAATCAAATACCTACAAAAAACCAACTGATACAAATTCATTCCTCACAAGTGACAGCTTCCACCACAACATTTTAAAAAGAACCTACTTTATTCTCAAATGCTTAGGATCAGGAGTCAATGTTCAGATTTTATAAAACAAGCCAGACTGCTAATGAGACAATTTAGAGACAGCGGATGTTCCTCTAAGATAGTCAAACAGGACTTTCATAAAGGAAAAAGCACCCCAAACACAACACACCTATGTCACCCATAAGTGACGCAGAAGAGAAGAAGAAGGGATTGAACTGATACCCCGCCCTTCACTACCTGAAGGAGTCTAAGAGTGGCTTACCATCCCTTTCCCTTCCCCTCCCCACAACAGACACCCTGTGAGGTAGGTGGGGCTGAGAGAGCTCTCTCGAGAACTGTCCCTGAAAGAACAGCTCTGAAAGAAGTTCTGACTGACCCAAGGTCAGACCAGCAGACCGGTTCTCCCAGATTAGAGTCCGTGCTCTTAACCACTACATCAAACTGGTTCTCATCAGGGTGACTCTGGTTTTTTGGACAAAACTCTATGGTAGAATTAGCTTCAAACAATAGAGTTTTGCCCAAAAACTAGAGTGTCACCCCTGACGTCACCAACATTCATACATCACTTGAAGGTGACATAGGCACAGCATGCGTCTTCCTTCCCCTCTCCTGGAGTGTCCCAGTAAGTCCCCCACCAGCTTGTTGTTCAGACCTGGCAACCCTTCTTGGGAAGTCTGCCCTCAGTTCTCACCTGTGGGCTTTCACCTGTACCTTTACTTATCATCAAGGTGTATCCCGCATTTGCCTGTGAAATTGCTGCAGCTTGCATAGCACCACATCACCATCAAGATCACTGTGAAGTAGTTGAAAATGAAGTCCACTTTAAAAAGTACTGTCTTTGCCTGAAGGTGTTTCTTGATTTTACAGGCCATGCCTATCTTCAACATCCCTATACAAATTTTATATGTGAAGGAGAAAATTGTTCAATTAGACTGAATGCACAAATTTCAATAACTGCTATTTTGGGATGAAGGTCTTCCTTCTTTATTATTGTCCTCTTTGAGAGCCCTTCTCAGAAAAAAGGATCAAAGAAAGGGATTTTGCTTCATTGTGTGTTCCTTTGTATGGATCTCTTTATCATTAAAACATACATGGTAGGAGAGAGGGAGACATAAAAATTAACCAGCCGAGAGCTTTGGGCTTAAATAAATGTTCTATTCATTCTTGCAAGCTATATAGAAATGCATCGATCCTACTATAAAATCTTAATCCAAAATCCAGGCACAGTGCTTTCATGGCTCCCCCCTTTCATTTTCAGCATTCACGAGTTCTTTCCTACAAGCTTGGGGGTCAAACAGTAACTTCAGAATAGTTAGATACATATCTTTTTGGGGGGAAGATGGATTTTTTTAATATATATATATATATATATCTTTAACTCTGGCAAGGCTTCTTTTTAATCTTTTTTCCTTTGTGCCTCTCCTGCTATTTACCCATTTTGGGGGAAAGACAGGCACCCATGTTGTTGTTGTTTTAACTTTTTAAAATTTCAGTTTACAAACACAAAAAATAAAACATAAACTACAATTGACTACAGTCATCTAAATCATACATAAAACATGGACAGTCATTTACAACTACATTCATCTGTGATATCTAGATCATACACAAAACATAAACTACAATCATCTGTCGCATGCAATTATCAATCATATCATATATTTATATAGAATTTATACTCTTGATTTGTCACTATTTAAATATCTTCTATTCTATCTTTCCAGGTATCTTCATATGTAATAATTTATTATTACATACATATGTTGCCTGACTCTTTTTATCATTTTCTATTTTAATTTTAATTTATTCCTGATTTTCAATTACATAATTAAAAATGCTTTCCATTTTTCTTGAAATTCTGAGATTGGTCATTTATATAATAAGTTAATTTTGCCATTGTCGCATATTGATTTAATTTAGTATTCCATTCCTTCAAATCTGATCACCTTTCTGCCTTCCATTTTCCTGCAAATATTTCTCTTGCCTCTGTCACCATATACTTAAATAATTCACTATGCGTTCTTGTAATATTGCTTGGTAAAATATTTAATAACAAATTTTTGGGATCCATCACAAACTTGAGTTTTAATATCTTTTGCATTTCTTTGTGTATCTCTATCCAATATTTTCTTGCTTTCTTGCATGTCCCCCATATATGATCAAATGTTGTGTCTGTGTTCTGACATTTCCAGCACTTCCCATTATGGTCTTTATTAGTTTTTACAATGTCTTTGGGAGTAATATACCATCTAAAAACACCTTATACCAATTATCCCTTAATATGTGACATTCAGTATATTTAATTTCTTTAGTTCGTAAGTCTTCCCACTGTCTTATGCATATATTTTCTCCAAATTTTTGCATCCATTTTATCATACAGCTTTTTACTTGCTCTGTCTCTGTATCATATTGCAATAGCATTTTACAAATTTTCCCTAATAGGTGCTTTGAATCTCCAGTAACTAATTGCTCAAAAGCTGTTTTCTCTCTTAACTGACCCCCTTTTTTGACTATTTGTTCTTTGAATGTAGATACCATTTGATAATATAACAACCACAGAATATTTTTCCTTGTCTATCCATCATATACTCATAAGTTATATGGTCCGTTTTCTTTCTTGTACTGATGTCATAATAAACATCAACTGGGGATGTTGATGGCGAGGTTGATGAACTTATTCTACGTTTGCATTAAAACCATATTCTTAATAGTCCATCCCTCAAACAGGCCTCTTTTTTCTTTACTTTACTATGGATAACACATAACAGACACTGTATGTAACAATTTCTTTCAGAAAAATAATGAAGAGGGAAAGGGTAATTCACACTCCTCTGTACTATGGTCACAAGCCAAACTGGGATCTGTACCATTGCTGTTTAACTTTTAAAAATGTTAGGAGATCTGATTGATGGATCTCCCACCTAACATGTAGTTTAGCGGGCTGTAATCTTTACAATAACCTTTGAAGTAAGTTAATAATATTGTTAGTGTCATATTGCAGATATAATAGGTCCAATGTTAAGACACAGTTGTTTGCATAAGGCCACCTAAGTAGGTTCAAGATTGTGATGAGATCTGAAATGGATTTTCCAGCTCACAGATTTACAATGCAGTCCTAAACAGAGCCTATTCAAAATCCATTGAAGCAAATGGGCTTAGAAGGGTGTAGGTCCTCCCAGCCAGGTCCCTCCTGGCCACCAGCGGGGGATGGGGAGGTAGGGTTACCAGATCCAGGTTAGAAAATCCTACTTCTGGAGATTTGGGGATGGAGCCTGGGGAGGACGGGGACCTCAGTGGGGTACAATGGCATAGAGTCCACCCTCCAAGACATCCATTTTCTCCATGGGAACTGATCTCTGTAGTCTGGAAATTAGTTGTAATTCCTGGAGATCCCAGGTCCCACCTGGAGGCCAGCATTCCTAGCAAGGGTGTAACTCTGCATTGTTAGACTCCTACTCTATACCAGTTCTTGGTGTAACAGTGTCTCATGTACAATCCCATTAAAAATAATAACTGGTAGCCAGTGTTCCCTTTAAGCTGAGTTAGTGTGAGCTAGCTCACAGTTTTTTAGCTTCTGGCTCACACATTTTTGTCATAGTTCAGGAAGGATGGCTCCAAAGCTCACAACTTTAATGCCAGTAACTCACAAAGTAGAATTTTTGCTCACAAGACTCCACAGTTTAGACGAAGTATTGCTAGCCCACGGTCAATATAACATCTGGAATGAAGAGCTATGAATTGAACAGTTCTGTATTTGAACTATTATTTGAGATTTACTTCTGCAGACTAGATTTTAAAAGCCCAAGCAATAGCTTCTAAAAATATTTGAGTGGTCTCTCACTTCACTGTTTGGCTTTTGCTGCTCATTTGGTGGATGGGTTCTCTGACAATATTAACAAGTACATGTTTGACCTGAGCTTTTAAGGAGTGGCCTGTTCAAGCACAATACCTTCTAGTACTGCACTTGAAAATATTGCTAGATTGTGTTAAGCTGAGAGGTTTCAAAGGAGCCAAATGTATTTAGGAATCCCAGTGCCCATTGTCATTCAAGAGGACTTGGAACACCTAACTCCGTGAGCTTCCTTTTAACTGAATTGACTGCCTTGCCCAGAAATGCATAGGTATTGAATAGGGAATGCAATATTCAAGTTATCCAATATAACAAGGCTGAAGCATTGTTTGATAGCATGAAAAATGGGGATAAAATAGTCTCTGTAGAATGGAACATACTGTGGTTCTATCAACTTGTAGGGGGAAACTAGTTTCTCAGATAATCACTCCAGAGTAATTGATGGCAAACACTGAATTTTAAGGTCAGTTCTATCAAGAACTAATTAACCTTTTCAGTTTTTGTTTTTGGAACATGATTTTTCAGGCAAAATTATGTTCTGTTAATAAAGCACATTATAAGAATATTCAAGTAGGCTTAATTCCAATATTCAATGGTGAAATTCATATTCTTTCTCATGAATACCAACCCTACTATCCTTGCACTAGGGTGGTGGTAGAAAAAAAATGTTCTTTGGCTACTTCTCACTTTTATTCTTGATGGCTCCTCCTTAATGGACTCCTTTTAATGCTTTTGTGGCTGACACATCTGGCCTTGACCCGTTTCGGTCTGGCTATCTGCTTTGGTGAATGGTTTTGCAACTGGGTAAGGGGAATAACTCCCTACTGGTCCTCTTGATGGTGGTTTGAATCGTCCCCCCCCTTTTGATGTAGAAGGTTATGGCAGGAGAAGAGGAATGGGGTTTGCTGGGGGGAGTGCCGGAGGGTTCCACGCTATTCTTACTCACTGTCTCTCTCTTGGCTGTCATCAGTATGCAGATGACTCCTAGCGTTATATATCATTAAGTAAGTCACCAACTATATTTGACTCTCTGTTCAGGGTCTGAAGAACTGGCCACCCTGATTCATGCAACAGTAACCTCTTGGCTTGGCTACTATAATCTGCTATTTGTGGGACTGCCCTTGAAGATGATTTGGAAACTGCAGTTGGTGCAACATGCAGCCAGTGTTCCCTCTAAGCTGAGTTAGTGTGAGCTAGCTCACAGTTTTTTAGCCTCCAGCTCACACTATTTTGTCTTAGCTCAGGAAGGATGGCTCCAGAGCAAACTAATTTATGCGGTAGCCAAATCACTCACTTACAACTTTAATGCCATTCCCCCACAAAATAGAATGTTTGCTCACAAGACTCCACAGCTTAGAGGAAGCATTGCATGTAGCATCTAGTCTGTTATTGCAGTGGGATCCTCAGGGATCATATCACACTTATTTTTGCATTGACTGCCAATTGGTTTCCAAGTCCAATTCAAGGTGTTGATGCTTAGCTTTACAGCCCGTCATGACTCGGGCCCACACAATTGAAGGCCACCTTTTCCAGTGTCCAACCATATAGCAGTTTTGGTCAGTGGAGCAATGCCTTTGAGTAATTCAAACCTGTCAAGTATATGCTCCACTGCTTTCTGTCTGTGGACTTTTTCTAGGTCAATCCCCATGTTGTAGAAGAGCCTCTCAAAGGAAATTAGAACCTCTGTGTCTCTCTTGCAGTTTTGAAGGACTTGTAAAAAACAACTATTTAGGGGATCTTTTGTCTCTTTGAAATGATTGTTCTTTGGGGGGGGCTGAAAGATGTTGATCTCTATTGAATGCTATTTTCAAGTGTTTTTCCCCTGTTTTATTTGTGTGATTTTTATAATCATGTTATCTTGTATTAATTCTATTGCTGTCACCTGAGTTGGGTCTGTGAGAAAGGCAGGCTTTATAAATGCATAAACATCTGAAGAAGTGTTCATGCACATGAAAGCTTATACCCAGAATTAAAGGTCATAAAGGTGCCACTGGACTCATTGTTCTATAAACATCTTGGATTAGGGTTGCCAGGTCGGGATTGGAAAATACCTGGAGACTTTGGGGGTGGATCCAGGAGAGGTCAGGGTTTGGGGAGGAGAAAGACCTCAGCATGGTACAATGCCATATGATAGAGCCCACCCTTCAAAGCAGCCCTTTTCTCCAGGAGAGCTGATCTCTGCCAGCTGGAGATCAGTCGTAGAAGCGGGAGATCTCCAGGCCCCACCTGGAGGCTGGCAACCTACAGGACAGGGCCTACAGACAAAGCTTCCCTCTGGCAACTTCTAATTATATTTGGGCCTTGCTCACATTCAGGAGAACCTACATAAACTGTTTGATTAGAACAGATAGGTTGCTACCATCCCACAGTTGCACTTTCCTGGCAATCCAGGCCTCCTCAGTGACCCAGGCCCTGGAAGTGGCTATTCTCTCCCTGGCTGGCCACGGAGTATAAATACTGTAAGGTAGGTTGTAAGGGTCAGCAATGCCATGTCATCCTCATTAGACAAATGGTAAGAGGTCTTCCAGGCCTGGAGGTCTTCCAGAATTACAACTGATCTCCAGACTACAGGCGTCAGTTCCCCGGGAGAAAATGGCTGCTTTGGAGAATGAACTCTGTGGCATTATATCCAACGAGTTCCCTCCCCAAACCCTGCCTTCTCCAGTCTTTACCCCCAAATTTCCAGAAATTTCTCAACCTGGAATTGGCAGCTCTAAGCCACGAAAGCCACAGTTCAGATTTTGAGCAAGGAGAACTGGAAACTATAGCTGTTTGGGGAGGAAGTGGGAAAGATCCCACTAGCTGGCAAGCAGCAGCTGAATAAGACTTGGCTGAGTTTGTTTCCCCTCAGCTCACCGGTGAGCAGAAGCTCTTTGGCACAGAGCTGGGAGGTAGGAAGATCTTCTAGCAGAAGAAGACCTGCTCTGTATTCAGTAGTCTTCCCTCCAGTTTGGCTGTATTGTGTACATGGGGCGGTGATGGTGGTGTTATAAGCCATTTTGGTAGGTTCCCCATTGAGGAGAAAAGTGGCATCTAAAAAACCTTGTAACAAACAATGGCAGCTATGTTACAATGCCACATGTGGAGTCTTGATGCTGAGAATGGGAGGTCATGTCAGGGGCTGATCCAATGGGAACATTTTCATTCTGCACTGTGGACTTTGTCTGAAAGCTTTCACTTGGGTGGCATGGGCCAGTGCAACACACATTACATAACTGCGCACTCTGTCACTCCCAAATTTTAATGCCTCAGTGACATAATTGATTTGCCATTTGAGTTCTACCGTTGAAAGTGAATTAATAAATCTTTCCATTATGGGCATGTCATTAGCAGATAGTTTTCTTAAACTGACAGCCTCACTGGACCTGTATCAATTGACATGATTCATAAGCCCACCTCTGAGAATGAGTTTTAGTAATGCTTTGGTTACTCAAGTGTGTACATTAGGAGATCTTTTGGCAGCATTGATGCATTACTGGATAACTATTTATAGGCAATTCATTAAGCTGCAAATCACATGAACAATGTAATGAGGTTTCCCCCATTTTTATCACACTGATGTCTAAGGATCAGATAATGATCTTCATAACAACATCACTATATTTAAATGAACATTAAAAAGTGGATTATTTCCAGTAACTGTGCGAGAGGCTGGCACTTTCTTCCATTAGTTGCTTGTCTAGGTACAGTAGAAATTCTAACATGGTTGAAGATGAACACCACATTTGGTAATTTGTTGTTAGCAATTACCGAATGCAGTATCATCTTCCTGTGATCCAGGACCTCCGTTGTGGCCTGATCGGACCTAGGGCTCCATCGAACTGCCGTTTCCTCCTAGCTGGCTTGATTCTTGTTCTGCCTTGCAACTTGTTGCTATAATTTTTGTAGGCGGTAGCATAACTTTTGTCTCAGTTTAAGGAACTGGACTCGTTGGCAACCATCACTAGCCCCTGAGTCAAAGTTCCAAACAGGAAGTTACCCGGTGGAACCTTCAGAAGTACTACAGTTATTTTAATGATGTTCAGACAACTCGAGTATTCACTGTTTGTGATATGGGGCATGTGTACCCCTAACTCATGTCTGTCTGTATATGGTCCCTTTTCTAACTGAGGAGCACACAAAAACTGCAGTGGAAACACTCCTCTCCATAGACTCCTGTTCCTTGGCTAGAGATCTGTTGACTTGGATTTTAACACTGTTCTTAAAGAAGGAGTATATAAGACGACTGCTCTGAACAGCTAGATTTCAAATAAAATGATATTTGAAAATACAGAGCCTATGAGACCCAGCTTCCTTGAATGTAGGGTTGCCAGGTTCCTTTCGCCTGCTGGCAGGGGGATGGGGAGGACATTCCAGGAGTGGGAAGTGACGTCACTTCCCATCCCCTCTGAAACTGTGACATTGCAGGTCACATGCCTGTGTCGCCCAGAAGTGAAGTCGGCAACGTTGGGGGCAGCGCTTTGGATTTTGAACAAAACTCTATGGTGAAATCGGCTTCAAACCATAGAGTTTTGCCCAAAAGCTAGAGTGGCTACAGTGGCTACAGTGATGAGGTGGCTACAGGGATGGACTATGATAGGGAAGGCCAGGGTTCAAATCTGCAATTTGTGAGGAAGTTCAGTGGATGACGTTGGACCAAGGACCCAAGAAGTGACCCAAGTTACTTGGAGGAAAAGTGGAATAGAAGAAACTCACCTCACCTTTTATTGTCCATATTTTCACTTGATTCTGATGCTGTTATGCTCCCTTCTTTTTCTTTGTCTTCCAGCTATGTGTAGAAAAGCAGTTGGGTGAAATTTTGGGTTTCAGTAAAATCAAAAGCAAAATGTCCATTACAGGTTCTTTTGCACTCATCAGCTTGATTGTAAGTGCTATCTCTCCTTACATATATTTGAGTATTGGTGTCCCTTCTGGACATGTTTCCACATCCACTGAGATGCCACTCTCACAGTCTCCCAATCCCATGGCTGCATTGGCTCACTGCGTTGGCTTGGCCTCACCCACCGAGCCCTCAGTCTGGAGGGAGCTGGCTAAGGGGATGGATGCTCCCCTGAGAGAGTGGCAACCCCTCCGTGCGGGAGAAGGAGGCAGACCTAGCGAGCAGTGGCAAGTAGGACAGGTGGGACCTCAGACAGGTACAATGCCATAGACTCCACCCTCCAAACCAGCCATTCCCTCATGGGGAACCATTGTTGCCAGTCTCCAGGAGAGGGATGGAGATCATGCAGAATTACAACTGCTCTTCAGATGGCAGAGATCAGTTCCCCTGGAGAAAATGGTGGACTCTGTGTCATTATACCCTGCTGAGGTAGCCACAGTGAATTGGCGCTGAGTGCCCAAGGCCGGGGCACTCTCCCAGAGCCTCTTTCTAGAGCTCATTGTATTTATTTCCACAACAGGCCTTATTCCTAGTAAGTGAATAAAGCTAAAATCATTCATCAAATGTGTTTTCCTATCTGTAGTCTTGATTGCGAGAATAAAATGTTGTTTAAGGAATGGGCATGCCACACCTACACCATTCTTGTTTAAGCTTGACAGTTGATTGACTGTTTTAAAGCTCTCCTGTGCTGCTTCAGTCAGAAAGACTCCTGTTCTAAAAAGATCAAATCTTATTTTGTATTGCAGATCACTTTCCGTGACTGCATCCTCCGTTAGATGATTCTTTCCTTTATTTGTCAATGTTTATACTGTAACTGTGGAGAAATACCTTTTACGTTTGGATTTGGGCTTGACAAAGCCCCCACATTTTAAAATGTTTTTCTTTCTCCTAGCAGAAGACAGGTAGGAGTGGGAAAGTCAGTTGCTCCCAAGTCTTGCTCTAGCACAAAGCTTTGGAAATGCCACTTTGAGGTGGTGGTTAAGAGCAGCAGAATCTAATCTGGAGAACTGGGTTTGATTCCCCACTTCTCCACGTAAGGCCAGCTGGGTGGCCTTTGGTTACTCACAGCTCTCTCAGAGCTGTTCTCTCAAAAGCAATTCTCTCAGTCCTCTCAGCCCCATTTGCTTCACAGGGCATCTGTTGTGGGGAGACAAAGGGAAGGAGATTGTAAGCCACCCTAATACTCCCCATGAGCAATCTTTAAAAGAATATTTACAGTGCCATTCTAATCAGAGTTACACTATTCTGAGCACATTGATTCCACTAGACTTAGAAGAGTATAACTGTTTGGGATTCAGCATAAATATGGAGGAAATACAGCAATCCAAAGAGGACCCATCTTAATCTCTTTTGTACCACCCAGAGTAAAAATTTAGCACATGCCTCCCTTCCCTTTCAGTTTACCTGAAGCATGCACCTGGTAAATCAACTTCCTTCTAGCAGCGGTGCATAAGAGAGCAGTACACTAATGATGGCTGTTAGCAGGGGTCATTTTGAGCAGGAGCGTGGGGGAGCACAGCTCCGGGAGTTGGTGCCAGCCCCCCCACCGGGGACGGAGAATGCCTGCTTTTACGAACCCTCCCCCAATTTGCAAGAATTGGGTGGGGGGGAATGGCAGCACCAGGTGCCACACTACAAATTCCTCAATAGAAGAAGAGAGCTAGAGTGGAAGCTGCTGGAGGACTTGGCACTCGTCGGAGGACTTCGAGCTTGCCCTTCCTCCTAAATGCCTGTGCTAGCGCACCAATTCCCCCCACTCCACCAGTGCACAGCTCAGTGGAAGCCATGGAGTGGGGAGGGGATGCAGCAGCAGGCTTCTCCTTGCTACCTGCCATTGCCAGGCTGTCCTGCACTGGCCCCAGGCCAGGCCCAGGCGGGTGGCAAGTCAGTGCAGCCGGCCATCCATGCTTTGAAGTGGTGGATGACCCTCCCTTTCTTCCCCTGGCTGCTGCTACTTTGGAGGATCAGTCAGAGCTGGGGGGGGGAGGAATGGCAGCAGCCTCTTCTTTGCCAGCCTGGTGCCACCAGGAAGCAGTATTGGGCTGGCTGCTGGCCCTGGGGGCCATACGGGTGAGGGTCAGGACAGCTGGCACCACCACCAGCCATCCAGGCAAGCTAGAGGGTGGGGGGGCCTGGCTGCTGGGGTGGTTTTGCTCCCTGGGCCCCAGCTCACGCTGCAGAGACTTGGAACTGTGGGATGGGGGGATGCACGCCTCTTCACTCTCAGTCGCCGCAGCCAGGAAGCTAGCCTGCCTGAACCCCCGGCGGGCCATGCATGTTCTGAAGTGGGCATGTATTTTTTTTGCCATGCTTCAGAGCCAGGGTGTGTTTGCAGGCCCCTCACCGCTGCCCAGGCTGGCCAAAGCACTCCAGAGGCCTTCCCAGCCTGCGGCTCCATCCCTGACTCTCATCCAACGAAGCACACACTCACCCCCCTCAGTGACAGAGCAGGAAGGAGTTTCTGCAGCCTGGGACTGATTTGGTGGATCTTCAATCAGTTAGTGTAAGAGACTCATTTCTTGTATTTGATCATTGTCCTCTTGCGCTTTTCTCCCACAGTTGATTAACTTTTTTCTTTCCTTCTTAGGGCTGACAAACAATTGGTGCTAAACAATGTCCTTGCAAAGGAAATGTTTTACATATTTATTTCCAGCCCTGAAGGCTGGAACATACATCATCCCCCCCCAAAAAAAATCTCTAGCTTACACAGTGAAGTGTTTTGAATTAATTATACTAAAGTATTAATAACTTATTATCCGACATGGCGTCGTATCACGTCTGATACAGCCTGCAGATGAACCCTCCCGAGCAGCTACAGTGTGTGATTAAAATAATTGTATGTTATCTCCCTATCCCCCCAAAAATTGTTAGTCCGTGTCTCTGAGTAACTGTAAATCGCTCTGAGCCTGCGTGAGTGGGAAAAGCTACTAGTAAATTGAAAGTATTATTATTGTTGTTGTTATTATTATTATTATTATTACTATGTGAAACCTTTACAGTAGTCTTTTCAATAATGTTTTATAAAGCAGCAGCATCTGATAATTTTGTGGTTTTGATCCTTTGGAATACTCAGTCACTTGTAAGGAAAAACAGATGAGTACACTCTACAGGTATTAGATTGAGTTTATGCTGTAATCTGTGTAAAATGAATTCTTTGATTGATTGAACAAAGTTTGAATCCAGTGGCAGCTTTAAGACCAACAAAGTTTTATTTCCGGTATGGGCACTACTGGGGCACGGAGGACATTCAGAGAAGGGGCTTGATAGTATTCTCTGAAGGTCTCCCATCCAAATACTTGCCAGGCTCAGCCCTGCTTAGCTTCTGAGATCTGACGAGATGGCTATCCAGGTCAGGGCCTATAATATCTTTTTTGAGGTACAGTATTCCAAATGAGGCCACATCATAGATTTATATGGGAGCATTATAACACTGCATGATTTGTTTTCAATCCCCTTCCTAATAATCTCCAGCATAGCATTTGCCTGCCATTGCACATACTGAGTCAACACATTTAATGAGTTATCTACCACAGCTCCAAGACTGAGTAGCTCTAAGTCTACATGACCCATGATGCAGGTGCAAGAAGCATGCACAAGGTGCAGGCTGTCTTCCAAGCACATGGAACTCACTTCTACAAGATGGCGTCTAGCTTAAATGCTGTGCTAAACAAAATCATGTTAAATAAACTCCTTTGTGTGTCTCTTAGCCGTGTTGGTAGGAGAAAGTGCTGTCAAATTGCAGCCAACTTGTGGTGACCCTTCATGGGGTTTCCAAGGCAAGAGATGTTCAGAGGGAGTTTGCCGTTGCCTGCCTTTGTGTAGTGACCCTGGACTTCTGCGGAGGGCTTCCACCCAAGTACTAACCAAGGCTGACCCTACTTGGCTTCTGAGATCTGACAAGGTCAGGCTAGGCCAGTCTCTGTATTTCAGGGAACGATAATGGGAACAGCTGATGGACTTTGCTCTGTCCCAGCAGGAGTGCTTCAGTCTTCTCATCAAGAAGTACCACTGCATCAAGTGGAGCTTAACGCTGAGCAAACGTGCGTATAATCAGGAAATCTGATCCACCTGTGTCTGTTTTGCTTGATAGCTCACTAGGATGGAGGAAAAGGGAAGAACCATTTCCTCCTTGAGAGAGCGGATAGCGGCAGGCTGACTATTCACGAACTAGGTGCTTAGATATTCTGAAATAGCAGGTTAAATTGTTTCTTGAGAATTCTTAAATACAGGGCTTTTTGGGTAGAAAGAGCCCAGCAGGAACTCATTAGCATAATAGGCCACACCCAACATCAGAAACTCGTTAGCATATTAGGCCCCACCCCTGACAACACAGCTCATTAGCATATTAGGCTGCCGCTCATGCTTGCCTGGGCACTCCGTGGCTGCAGGGACCCCGAGTTTAAACTGCCTTCCCTTGGCTTGCCAGGGCACCCCACAGCTGCAGGGAGCCTGGGCAAGCCGGCCCTTGGAGTCACAGAGGGGGGGGTTGCTCTCCATGCCTTCCCTCTGTAGCCATGCATGCAGAGGTTTTGGCTGTAGTGGGCATGGCCAGTTCCTGTGCATTCCTGCACAAAAATAGCCCTGCTTAAATATATAGGAAAATATTGTTTGCAAATTAAAAGACCCCTCCTCACATGCTGATGAGGGAACATAGTCATTCATTGCCCTGACATATGGGGTAAAGCTGAGAGGGGAGGTTGCTCTGTTCAAGCACCTATGAATTTATAGCTTGATTGCGGTGATTTGGGGAGGGATTTCTCAAACATTTATGCTTTGTGTTTTTGAAGCAGTTTTTCTCCAGGTAAGCTCACCAACTCTGAATTGGGAAATACCTGGAGATTTTTGGTGTGGAGCCTGAGCGGTGAGTGTTGCCTTCTGACACACTTCTGGTGATGTCAGGGGGTGGCATATGCAAATAAGTTATGTTAATGAGCTCCTGCACCTCTTTTTCTTTGAAATGGCGCCTGGCTGTTAGTGTTACCAGCCCTGCCAACCCCTGGGAGCTTTAGGGGGAGGAAGCATCGCTGAAGTAGCAGTCACTGCCCCCTGTGCCACTCTAGGAATGCACTGATTTCTATGATAAAGACAGCATCTATGACATCACCCCCCCCCATTTTCTCCTGCTGTGTGAGGGGGTGAAGCTGGCGGTAAGCCTAATTACTACAAATAGAAAACCAGCACCTCTGGGGGAGGGAGTTCTACCTTCTTTGTTGGCTTTATTATTTGCAGGGAAGTTTTTGCATAGGGAGCAATCTAAAATGATGCGCTCCACTCTACCACCTCCGGGCTCTGCCACCTCATGTCCCTGCATGTGTGAACAAGGATGCATGTATACATGAACTTCTGCTGCTGATAGGAAAACTGAAAACAGATCCACCAAATATATATTCCTAAACTTACTTTTATTGCTAGAAAATAGAACTTTGGACTATGTCGTGAACATCTATGAGAGCCATCCTTCATGAACAGATTAGCCTATAGGCACTGGTGATATAAACCTTTTATGGAACATCTTTCCCTGTTTTAAAGATGATTTCCAGATTGTTTTGCTACCTACCTTCAAAGACTTTCTCCACAAAGTAAATGTAAAGGTTTCCCTTGCTCGAAAGCTAGTTGAATCTGACTTTAGGGGGCAATGCCCGTCTCTGTTTCCAAGCCAAAAAGCCAGCACTGTCCAAAGATGTTTCAGTGGTCATGAGGCCGGCATGACTAAATGCCGAGGCACACGGAATGCTAAGTGAGGCATTTAATCAAAAAAAAAAAATCTAAGATCGTCATTACATAATACATGAACCAATCTTCAAGTCCCACAGAGTGCAATATTGACTGACAGCTCATCTTGCAAACCGCTGTGATTGATTCATTTCCTACATAGATTGCTCAGCATGCTGATAAGGTTTGGGCCCTGGAAGGAAATGCTGTAGGAAGTAAATAGGATTGCGCTTGTGGCTGAGATGAGATATGAACTGGCAGCCTCCCACAGCGCAGCTCATTCTCTTGGCTGCTGTGTTATACCAGCTCCCATTGCCATCGACCCTCAAGCCATGTGGTCAAAATGTAAGAATGTGGATAGGCGGAACTGTCCAGAAGCTTCACTTCAGTCAGTCCAAAACATGTTGACCTGCTTGCTGTCGGGGGCTGGAGACAGGGGTCATATCATTCTTGTGCTGAAAGATCTGTACTGGCAGCCTCTTTCTTTCTGAGTGCTGTTCTCTAAATGGCTTGGGGCTGGGTCCCCGAAGGACTGCCTGCAGCTCTACCCATTAAGGTCTTCATCTGCAGCCCTGCTCTCTGAGCCTTCTCCGCCCATGGAGGGGAGGCAGCCAGCAGTTGGAGACAGCTCTCGTGGTGGTGGTGGGGGGGAGGTTCCCATCTCTGAAATTCTCTGCATCAGGCATCTCTTCATTACTGGGGATATTAGGTTGATTGTGTTGTTTTAATAAAGTTGTTTATTTAAAATGTGGTTTTTAAGTCCCTAGCCGTCTTGAACAGGTCTCTGGAGGGGTAGTTTATAAATTCATGAGACAAAAAAGAGGAATCTACTTTTTGCATGGGCCAGGACCAGATCCAATTCCCATAAATGTGTGACAAATATTGGGGTTATTCTTCTTGCCTATATAACTAAATTATCCTCCATAGACATATGACTGAATTAGTAGAAATGGGGGGAGGCATGACAACTTGTGGAGGAGGGGAAATCCCATTTTCCCCTTGCTTGTGTTAAGATAGGCCTCCCCATCCCAGAGGATGGAGAATGCTGGGCATGAAGCAGAAAGCCCTCAGTGGTTTCCTCTGCAAGCTCCCCCCAACACACACATATACACACATGCTGCATGAGCTGGCTGGTGGTAGCAGAGTTGCTGAAAGCAAGCTGCAGCAGTTGGACATGCTTTTTGCTCCAATCCCAGTGCATGGGGGTAGGGGAAGCAGAAGGTATACAGGACAGGCTTTCTGCTCCAGATCTTCCCTGTTCCCACCAACTGGCTGATGGGGGGAGGCTTGGAGAAGAAAGCTTACCAGGCCTGCTGTTCCCCACTTCCTCTCTGTACCGCCTCCCAATACTATCCAGCCTCCTCCCCTCCACCTCCACACCCTTTGGCTTCCCTTCCTGTTATTGTCACCACAGGCCCTCCTTTCCATTCCATCCCCTCAGTCTCCTCCCATTGTTTTCTCTCCCTTTCCTCGGCCATTCCTGGCTTTTGTTTTAAGTGTCCATTACAGGGTCCCTGGGCAACACCACAGTGCTGGACTCTGGCTTTGTGAGACCTTGGTTGCCATTATTTTTGTTTCAGGCACACATATTGCTTCTTTGCTTTGTTTTTCTCCGCCCCCCCCCCCCAAAGAACACCTCCTGGATTTTTCTGTAAACCTGGGGGATCCCTTGGTTTGTACAAACATCCTCCTTTACAGTTGTGTGATTTTTTAAATCTGCATTCTGGTTCCAGGTTCAGAATTAGATGTCTCAATCAGTTAAAAGGATATTAATGATAAGACTGGGAGAAAATGTGATTCCGTGAAGTTAAGATTCTTCATGTATCTTTTCATATATTTCCTCTTCAACAGAACTGTCTAGCTTCAAATTTTCTTCCTCTGCTCATCTCATATTTTAATGGACCCCCACCCTTCTTATAAGCAGCTGGATCAGCCTCAGAATTATGAACCCCTCTGAAGCGATACATTTGAATAAACGTGAAAGGCACTTCTCCCAAGAGTATTGGATACCTAATGATTATGTTCAAGCAGCAGCTCAGGGAAAGTTAGTCTTCCTTGCAAAAAATGGATCAGACAGACTAGAGAGTGGGAAATGAATGTGTATAAGAGTGAGAAATAGCTACAGGCTATGTGGGGCACTTTGCTATGTTGATAGTAGCATCATGCTTGTGTTTTTGGTTTTTTTTTTGAAACAAAATTTTTATTGGGATACATTCAACATTTCCAATCACGTTACCAATACAATTTCAGAAAAGAAGATCCCCGTCCCAATCCCCCCACCCCCCTAATAGGCTTCCAACACTGCTAATAACAAACAGAAAAATTATAAGGCAATCAAGCTTAGACTTAAGTACATCGACAAACCAGGTAACACATTTGAATTATATATAACCTCTACAATTTCAGCATATTGTATATAACAGTACATACAGTTCAAAATTTATTTCATTTCTCGTTCAATATCCATACGTATCCAAGTTATATATTTTCCCCTTCATTCTATATTCAGTTTCTAGATACAATTTCAATCCTTCCCAGTCTTTTAGGTATTGTTCTGCCATTTGTCCATTTAATTTCTTTGTCATTTTGTCCATTTCCGCTAAAAATAACAGTTTTCTCAACCAGTCATGTACATCTGGCACCTTCTCCATTTTCCAATGCTGAGCAAAGGCCATTCTCGCCGACGTAATCATGTACCATAACAATGTCCTTTTTTCTTGTGGAATTTTTTCCATTGTCAAACCGAGGAGAAGAAGTTCTGGCTTTCTCTCAATTGGGATTTTCAGTATTTTCTGCATCACACAATGTATATTAGACCAGTATGCTTTCACTTTATCACATGACCACCACATATGGTAAAAAGAACCCTCTACTTTTTTACATTTCCAGCATTTATTACTCAAGTTCTTATCCATACTAATATTGGCAATCTTTTTTGGTGTCATGTACCATCTATACATCATCTTATAACAATTTTCTTTTACATTGATACAGGTAGACATTTTAAAAGATCTTTTCCACAAAAATTCCCATGATTCCATAGAAATTTCTTTGTTCATATTTATGGCCCACTTTATCATTGGTTCTTTAACAGTTTCATCCAAAGTATATACAGTCAACAAAGTTTTATACATTTTTGATATCATTTTCCGTTCTTTTTTCAACCATATATTTTCAATATCATCATTCATAGCTCTAAAACCAAACTCTTTACAGTCTTTTTTATAGATGTCCCTTATTTGACAATATTGTAGCCAACCATACTCAAATTCTAATTCGTTATTTGGTTTTAAAACATATTTTTTCCCTTCTTTTTGCAACAATTCCTGATACTTCAACCAGTCATTACCTTTATATTCTGAAAACAAATGTATAACTGCAGCTGGAACAATCCACAGAGGCCTTTCATCCGAAATTGTATCCTTATACCTGATCCATGCATCAAACAGTGTCCTCCTTACATAATGATGCTTAAACATAGAGTCAGCTTTGTTTTTCCCATACCAAAGATAGGCATGCCAGCCAAATCTGCAATCGTGCCCCTCAAGAGCTAAAAGTTTTCTATTTTCCAAATTTACCCATTCAGATAACCAAGACATACATACTGCTTCATGATACAAACGCAAATTCGGGACTTGGAAGCCACCTCTGTCTTTAGTATCATACATTATCTTCATTTTAATTCTTGGCTTCTTCCCTGCCCAGATAAACTTAAAGATTTCTCTTTGCCATTTTACCAACACTTTTCCATCTTTCACAATTGGTATTGTCTGAAACAGAAACATTAACCTGGGCAGTACATTCATTTTAATAACGGCAATTTTTCCAAGAAGAGATAACCTTAGTTTTTCCCATTTTTCTAAATCACTCTTTATCGAACCCCACAGTTTTTCATAATTATTCTTAAACAAATCTATATTTTTCATTGTAATTTCAACTCCCAAGTACTTAACCCTTTTAACCACTTCACATTCTGTCACATTTTGTAACATTTGTTGCTTTGTACCAATCATATTTTTACATAGTATCTTAGATTTATTTTTGTTGACATAAAACCCTGCAAGATCACCAAACTCTCTTACTTTTTCAAATATCTTAGGCATATTATTAACAGGATCTTCAACAATAAACATAATATCATCCGCAAATGCTCTTAATTTAAATGAAAAACCTCCAATATTCAAACCTTTTATATTATCATCATCTCTGACCGCTTGTAGCAAAATCTCCAAAATCCAAATAAATAACAATGGTGACAGGGGACAACCTTGTCTAGTACCTTTTCTTACCCGGAACATATCTGTTGATTCTGCATTGACAATCACCGAAGCTTTTTGTTCTTTATATATCGATTGAATCATTCTTGTAAATTCTACGCCCATCAAAGATTTCTCAAGCACTTTAAACATAAATTCCCAATTCAAATTATCAAAGGCCTTCTCTGCATCCAAAAATAAAAAAGCAACTTCTTTTTCAGGGTGTTTATCATAATACTCAATTGCGTCCAAAACAACCCTCATATTGTCTTTAATTTGTCTATTTGGTAAAAAACCAGCTTGATCTTCAACAATAGTATCTTTCAAAAACTTTTTAAGGCGCTCTGCCAATATTTTTGCAAATATTTTATAATCGTTGTTCAATAATGAAATGGGCCGGTAGTTTTTAACATTTGTTAAATCTTGCATTTCTTTAGGGATTAAGGTGATTGCAGCTTCATTCCAGGAGTCTGGGATCTTTCCTGTCTTTCTAATTTCATTTAGAAGAATCTCCAACACCGGGACCAAATCTTCATGAAATTTTTTATAAAATTTAGCTGAAAAGCCATCCGGGCCTGGGACTTTAGAGATTTTTGCCTCAGCTATTGCTTTACTGATTTCGTCTTTAGTTATTGCAGCATTTAAAAATGTTTTCATTTCGGGGTTTGGTTGTATCAAGTTAGCTTTGGATAAGTAATCCAACATTTTTTGAGGATCCGCTTGCTTCGATTGAAAGAGAGTCGCGTAATATTTAAAAAATTCCCTTTTAATTCCTCCTGGGTCTAAAATCTCTTTATTTCCATCTTTCAAACAGGTGATTGTTTTATTCTCTCTTCTTTTCTTTAATTGCCATGCTAAATATTTGCCAGGTTTATTTGCACCTTCAAAGGATTTCTGTTGCAATTTTTTCAAGTTCCAAAATACTTCTTTGTTCAACCTTGCCTCATATTGCTCCCTTAGAATCCTCAATTCTCTCAAAATCTTCTTTTTACCAGGCCTTTTCTTAAGTTCTGTTTCTTTTTTCCGAATATTTTCCATAATTTCTTTGTCTATCTTCATTTGTTGTTTCTTTTCATTATTATTAATTGCAATCAGATGTCCTCTCATCACAGCCTTGTAGGCTTCCCATACCGTTTGCGTCTGTACACTTTTATTTAAGTTCAATTGAAAGTATGTTTGGGTTTCTGACCTTATTTTATCCACGATATTTTGCTTGTCCAGCAAATCTTCGTTAAGTCGCCATCGAAATTTTTTCCTCTTAACATACGTTGACCATTTTATCGGACTGTGGTCAGAAAGAATCCTAGGCAATATCTCAATTTTGCGTGTTTGCAAGATTAAATTCTCTGTCATCCACATCATATCTATCCTGGAAAAAGATTCGTGTCTTGATGAATAAAAAGAGTACTCTCTATCTCTGGGATGTTTGATTCTCCAAACGTCTACCAAGTGTTCATGTTTAGTCAATTGGAAAAAGACTTTAGGAAGTTTGCCCATGGCCTCAATTCCTTTTTTTGATTTTCTATCAACAACATTGTCAACAGTACCATTAAAATCGCCCATTAAAATCGTTTGCTCATAGGTCAACTGTCGTAGTTGTTCCCACAGATCCTGAAAAAGTTTTCTTTTGCCCCATTGGGAGCATAGAGATTAACAATTAATGTCTTTTTGTTCTGCAGCACAACTTCTACCGCCAAAAATTTCCCTTCATCGTCTTTAAAAATTTCTTTTGGTTCCAGCTCTTTTTTAATATATGTAACAACTCCTTTTTTCTTTTGAGAGGAGAGTGAATAAAATTCCTCTCCTAATCTTTTTTGAATCAAAAATTTGGCATCTGATTTTTTAATATGTGTTTCTTGCAAACAAACAATATCACATTTCTGTTTTTCCAACCAGAGTCTGATATTTTTCCTTTTTTGGGGTGAATTCAGTCCATTAACATTCCATGAAATTATTTGACTCTCCATGTTGATTCTGTAATTATTTATCAGAGTCTTTAAAATTATCATTGATGAATCTGGTCATTTGGTCAACTGACTTGATGGTGACTCTCTTCTGCTTGAACGAAAAACTGACACCTTTAGGAATTTCCCATCTATATCTTATGCCCTCTGTTTTCAGCTTGTCAATCAGGTCTTTAAAAAGTCGTCTGTCCTGAAGCATCGCTCTGGGTAGTTCCTTTAGGACCATGATTTTCTTGTTGTCAATTATGAAGTCATCCTGAAATTGTTGCTTGAACAAATCCTCCTTCAGCTTCTTAGATATAAACTGGACAATTACATCTCTAGGTAATTTTTTCCTTTGCGCAATCGCAGAATTGACTCTGTATACCACATCAATCTGTGCCGCCACTCTCTCCTCTTCCATTTTCAAAAAATCTGCAACAGCATCTACCATGACTGAATGGATGTCCTCATTCTTGTCTTCAGGGATCCCCCTGAATCTCATGTGGTTAATCATTGCATTATATTGGACCATCACATTCACTTTATCTGTTTCTAAAGTGACCTCAGCTATATTAGATGCTACTCCCTTCACCCTTACATCCATCTCATCTGCTCTTTTGGTCAGCGTCTGTATCTCTTTTGTAATTCCAGACATTTCTTTTTTCAACTCTGTTACTTCTGTTATTACAGTCTTTTCCAGCTTCAGAATCGCGTCCATCACTCGTTTCTCCATAGCTTCCATCATGCCCTGTAGTTTTTTTTCCTCTTTCCCAGCCATTTTCAGGGAGGACCAGGTATTTGCCCTCTGTCGTTGCCGCAGGTCGTAAGCCGTTGTTCAGAATTTTCCCTCCAACTCACTCTAAATCAAAGTCCTTCTTGTGCCCACCTAAATCGCATTAATTTCACTTTTTTATATTAAGTCTTTCGTTTAAAATCAAAGAAAATTTTTCTGACCTTCCCAAAATGGCGGGCGCAATTTCTCTATGGTAAATGGTTCTTCCGGGTACTCACTTCCTGTCCGGCAATCTTAATGGTCCCCCTTGTTCCTGATTTCTTCCCTTCTTCCGGCCTCCTTGGTCTTCTCTAGGATGATTACTTGTCTGTTCTGAAGTCACTTCCTGTTTTGCCGATTTCTGCTGCAGCAGCTACAGTACTTTTCCACTGCAGTTCTCGCAGAGTTACTGTTAGTTTCTATTTTAAAGTCAATAATCTAACCGCAGGAATGATCAACAATTCGGCTTTTTGGCCTTTTTTAGCTGTTTAACTGCACTTTTTCCGCTCCAATGTTAGTACAACAGATACAGCACGATCATGCGCTTCATCGGATGTTGTTTATTTTCGGCTGAAACGCGTCTCCAGTGAGCAATTTTAAAAAGTTACCTTCAAAGTCCGTGTCTTGTTATAGCAGTGTTTCCTTGATATCAGTTTCCGTAGAATGTCTTGGAGGTCTGGGTCATGCGTTCTTATGTTGAGAATCCAACTCGGTGGGGTCTTGTAGAGATTTTCCCGAAGTGCCTTCTCTGGGGGAGGGGATCAAGGCTGGTCGCGGCGCTCTTTAAAGCCCCGCTATCAGCCGATATCAACTCCTCTCTCGGGCCAGGCTCTCTGCCAGTCACCCCCCTGCCTGGGGGGATCTGCGGTGGGCTATTTGAAGCCCACCCTGTCGTCAAGACCCTCCGTTTGCTCTGGGAGCTCTAACGAGCAAGCCAGAACACCTTAGGACGCCATGAATCCCAGACCGGAAGCCCCGCATCATGCTTGTGTGAGTGTGTGTGTACAGTGCAAAAAACATGGCCTCATGAGAACAAGAAGGGCTCCACATCTGAGACATTTTAGTGAGTTTTAACTCCATCTATAAATATGCCGAGGCTTGGAGTCCTTGGACTAGACACGGTCTTCAAACAGCGTCCTATTCTTCTGGGGGAAGAGACTCAACATGGTCTCTAGTTGCTGAGTGTATCTCCCAACAGCAAACAGAATCAGCAGACTAGCCACTTAGCTGAGCATTGCCATTGCCATTGGAGAGAAGGCTTTCAAGATCAGCAAAAAAGTCCACCTCTTGTGCATACATAGTACCTGGTTGTACAGTTCTAAAATATTTGGACTTTGCCTACCCAAAGGACTGCCTCCTCCAGTTTGTCCCTCTGTAGCCTCTGACGGAGTGAGGTCCCATCTCTGTTTCCAGCTCCAGCCAACCTAGCAGTTCGAAAGCAAGAAATTGCAAGTAGATAAATAGGTACCACTTCGGTGGGAAGGTAACAGCGTTCCGTGCGCCTTGGTGTTTAGTCATGCTGGCCACATGACCACGGAAACGTCTTCGGACAGCGCTGGCTCTTCGGCTTTGAAATGGAGATGAGCACCGCAACCCTAGAGTCGGATCCGACTGGCTTTCGAGCAAGAGAACCTTTACCTTGCCTCTGAAATCTACAGAGATGGGACCATACATTAGATTTCCTCTGAGTCCTCATGATCAAATATGTACTGCAAGTCCCACGCTGGGGACTTTAATCACAGGCCCATGTGGGCCCAGTCTGGACTAGGTCAGGATCACTTTGACATCGTCTTGGGGTGAGTGTTATTTGCTTCACTGGTAGCTCTACGTGCAGTGATGGGGTACACCTAGTTTCCCCAAAAGAGCAAATAATATGCTCCTAGGGTCATGTAAGTTTAGGAAAATGGCATGGGGGGGAGGCTTAAGCCTGCAAGTCACAGTCCCATCCCATGACCATAACACATGGGTAGAGAGAGTTTAAGCAACCCCCTCCCACATGCCATTTTCTCAAAATGAAACAGCCCCAGGGACATATTATTCGCTGTTTTGGAGAAACCTAGGGGTTCCCCATAACTGCATACGAGGCCCCTAGTGAGGCGAATTACACCACCCGAAGCCATTTCAGTTTGATCCCAATCCAGGTGAAATTGGGCCCACACGTGCCTGGAATTAGTTTCCAGCATGGAATTCAAAAAACATGTTTGTGTGTGCTCAAGGGAACATGCAGTGGAAAAAGGAAGGTGTAGTTAGGAACTTGTAAGGGCTACTTATTTGTCATGCTCCATCTGTGGCCCGGGGGCAGACCCACCAGTAGCCGTGGCATCTGCCCCCCAATGGGGTCGGTGGCACTCGGAGTTGGGGAGGGTTTGTTAAAGAGGAGTCGTGGTGGGACGTCAGACCAGCAGGGGACAGGGTTAAGGTCCCCCTTTAGCCCCTCAGCCCATACACCCCTCATTCGTCCCTCTCTCTTGTTCTCAGGTTCTCTCTCTGCTCCGTTTCGCCGCATGCTCTTCCTCCCCCAGCCCCTCTGAATCTCCCTCCTTTTATTTCCCCCATCCCATTTCTAGTGCCGCCCATGCTCCCCGCCCTCTCCACTCCTGGTCTGGCCCCGCCCCCTGTGATAAGCCTGAATGCCTTCTGGGCATTCCGGGCATGGTCGTGGGTGTGCTGGCGGTGGTCCTGTCGGCCCAAGGGCCACACCGCAAGCCCTGACAGCTGGGTCACCTGTCGTGTCCACTGTCAGCCCTCTCCCAGAGACATTTGTGCCACTGCTTCTTGGGGTAGGGTTCCACGGTGCCTGCCTCTGCAGCTGTGCTCTGCCGGCACCCTTGTAGCCTCCTGGGCTGCTAACAGTCATCCCTCTTGGGGCATGCTGCAGCGAGTTGCCATGCCACCATGGGGAATTCGTGGTTCCACCCCTCAGCTGGTTCCCAGGTGAGTCATGTGGTTGGGGTGCTTCCTTGGGGTGGGGTTCTCATCCCGGGGCCTCCGGACCGGGACATTGTTATACCATAAGTGCATCACCATCAGGGTAAGGCCATGTGAGAAAGAAATATTTCTAGTGGTACTTCACAGTTTATGAAACTTCTTCCTCTTGGCACTTTACTTGCACAATATTCCAGAGGCAACTGTAAAAAACTTTTGGGCTATTTTGTGACTGGTAATGAAGGAGGTAGAATTTGGTCCTTTTATGTTTTGTAAGCTATATATTGGTTTTATTGAGACTGGGATGAATTGTGGTTTGGTTTTATATAGAGATATTCTGTTTCTTGTGCACCATCTTGAGTCACTGAAGGGACAGTATAAAGATCTACTAGGTAAACAAGAAGTGGTAGCCGGCAAGTACAGCACTGGAAGTGAATAGCAAATTCTTCTTGCTAAATTGCTGCTGACTTTTTGCAACTTGACTGGGGGCTGGGGCTATGTATATTGAATTCACAGGTGTCCATAAAGCCAGGAAATGGTAGATCAGGGACACAGGAAGAGCAGCAAGACTTGTTAACCAAAGCTGATTCACACATACCTCTGTATCACACAGTGTTTTACCATTCATATTTTAATAGAATGTCTGAATTGTCCTCACTAAAAAAGAGATGTTTTTGAAGTTATGAGTGGTGGTGCATGCAGGAATTTATCCAACTCTTGCTGGATGACACATCTCTGTACCAACATAAATTTGGGGATTAATGGGTGCATGTTTGATTTGTGCTACAATCCAGTTTTGTATTGAAAAAGGGATTAACTCCACATCAGCTACTGTTCAATATTTTCAAACATCCCTTAATGTGAAAACAATGCCTATAAAGTATGATGACCTTTTTTGATGGCTTTTCATTTGTGGAATGCAGATGAAATGGTGTGAAAGCAGAGTTAATAAAAACTTACTCATGAGCTACCAAGTGAAGTGTAAATTGCTTTGTGCTTGCGTTGGAATCTCATATAAGTTATTACTGCCTGGAAAATTTCATTTTGTTAATTTCCATTTGTCCTAAAAATAACACAGCTCTGCTTTGCCACACACTGCAATAAAGGCTTCCTTGGATTTAATCAATATTCAGGAACTGGCATAAAATAACTGTGTTCACATTTTCTTTATCATCTGTTACATACGCAGAGAAAGAAAGCATATGTGTTATTTTACTAATGGGGGAGGTATTGTCGGCCATTCACTAGTTCATTAATGCCATTTTTGTGTTTAGGTATTACTGTTGCTATTTTCTCTTAACATTTGAACAAAAGTTGAAGCTTGCAGAAAGCTTCCATCTTAAACGTACTTAAGATATGAGATCCCACACCTTTGAGAAATCTCTCACTGTGGAAAGTTGTCATGATATGACTTTTCAACCACAACAACACTTTGTACGTAGAGTGGAGTGGAGTGACAGCGTAATATTCCTTCAGAGCACACTGATCTTCCTTTCCACAGTGCATTGACACCAAAACCAGCAACCCCATGCTGGATTTTCTCTTATCTCTCTGTAACATTAGCAGTGGGTCTGAGTCATCATGTTCATCATTTTCCTGCTCCTAATAGTAGCTAATGATGTAAAGGTAAAGAAAACACCGCTTTCAGGGCCATCCTGAGGAGAGTTATGCTCTCCTAAGCCCATTGACTTCAATGGAATCAGAAGGGTGTAACTGTTTTTAGGATGGCACTGTATGTCGAGTATTATAGCATATGTTTCTGTTGCTGTATGTACAGGAAAGAGGGTGGGAGTCTCAACATGGGGGTCCTTTCCGCACTTGGATCTCATCCCTGGTTTTATCAGAGTTCAACTAGCAACACAATACCTTGCATTTATCCTTGGTTATAATAACAGCATCTGTTTATCCTGGGACAAGTATGGGGCAAAACTGGGGTGACCTCAATGTAATGTGGAAACAAAAAATACCCTGAGATAATCACAGGGGTGAACTTGAGTGTAGTGTAGAATGTAAGTTCGGGGACAGAGTTAAACCAGGATTTAAGGTCCAGTGCAGAATCACCCGGGGTTGCCATTTTTGGCAGCAGCCCCCTGTTCGTCATTGCATCTAGTTCTGCTTTAATTGCCTTTGCAATCTATTGAATTAGAATTAGTTGCAAACAAATCCTGTCCTGTTACTGTAATTACAACTATCTTTTGTCCATAGTACCTTTCATTGGAAACAGTTCACATGTTCATCAGCAAGTGAGCCAGAAACAATCTGTCAAGGGATGCATGTATAAATCAATCCTCAACCTGACATTTTTCACACATCCCAAATGTTCAGATAATTGTTGATGCTTATATCCTTTTCTGTCCACACATCAGTTCAACTGATTCTCTTTATTATATAGTCAACTGACCTCTTACAGTAATAAAATACAGTCATTGTATGCACGAACCTCATATGGATGTGAGTTTCACCTCTAATATAATCGCCTGTTTCCTTTGAAAGATGTGAATATTCTACCCTTCTAAAGCCATTAAAATGATTTTCACCTGGTAGCTTATTTTAAAAGGAATTTTTAAAAAACTGTAATAATATTAAATAACCATTTATATCTCTCATTGTATTGGCTGTGGAAGTTTTAAAAATTCATTTTGCTTTAAGTAGAATGGAAGCTCATTGCTGTAAATTCTCTCAATTGACAGGTTGACAGGACAGAAGTGATTCGGACTTGCATAAATCCCATCTTCTCAAAGCTTTTCACAGTGGACTTTTACTTTGAAGAGGTTCAGCGGCTACGATTTGAAGTGCATGACATCAGCAGCAATCACAATGGGCTGAAAGATGCAGACTTTCTTGGTGGTATGGAGTGCACTCTTGGGCAGGTAAAAATCTCAGCTCTCTTTTCTGCATCCTTTGCTTGGGTAAATCAGGCACTCATGGCAACATATGAATATGTTTTCTTTCTCTTTTTCTTTATGACATATGGGTGAGATATGGTCTACTATATATAAATTAATGACTAAAGGGCTTTGACCTTTTCTACATGCTTGACTTACTCCTCATTTTCTTGACAATTGATCCACAAGCATTGGAATCAGTTTGGGCATGGCTGTTCATTGCATTTGTCCTCCCTGTGCATTTTTACAATTGTGGAGTCAGTTTATTTTTTTAAGTAAGTCTTTATCCTGTCCCCTCATGGAGATATGGTTTTTCCTTATATCTTGAGGAGGGAAAAAATGAGAGACTTACTTTATTTAAAAAATAAGAGCTGGAAATTCAGGGAACCCACATAAACTATCATTACAACACTACATCAGTATATTGATATTTTAGGGCAGTTTTTAATGTTTTTAAACATTAAAATGCTCATCTTCAGGGCAGGGGGAGAGGGAGTGGTTTGAGGATGACAACAGCCCAGTCATTGAAAAGTGGGCTGGAGGTGGGTGGGGATGGGTGGAACAAAGCCTACAGAAAAGACTGAGGTAAAATTGGTTCCAAAAGGACCAGAAAAAAAAATCAGGGAATAACCAAAAATACCTAAGTGAAAACTAAAGAAACAAAATGTGGAAATTGGAAGATAAAAAGAAACAATATGGGGCTACAACCGACAGAAAAAAAAACATGTGGAAAAGTCCTTGTTCACAGAGCTGTCTGAGTCTGTGATGACCTCAGTTCTGAGTGTAGAAGCACTCAGTCTGGCAAACAGTGTTGTTATATGCAGTCTAAGAACACAGGTGCCTCAGATGTGTATCACTGTGAATTTGTCCCACCTTCCAATCTAAACCCAGTCCATACTGAAATAGTTAAGCGTAAAGATAAAAACCTGCCTTCTACCACTTACCTCTCCTACATGGGCTTAGATGCTGCACTCAGCTTAGAGGAATGCTCTCTGAGATGGTGGCTCATAAAGTGGCAATCTTTGACAAAGTAGTAAGGTGTTTTTATGAGCATGGCAGTAATGCTGAAGATCTAAGTAGACTGAAAACAGAAAAAAATAATATAAATATTTGAGCGGGGGGATCAGCAAATTCAAGCAGTCAAAATAATACCAAACATTTCATATAAAACCCAACACTAGGAAGGCAACTGAATGAGTATCTCACTCTTAAGTACCTGAACACTGAGTGAATTTCTCCAGTTATGGGGAATACAAGAACTGAGAGAGCTGGCTGTAGCTCCTGATCTATGCTGCACATCAAAGCAGAGGTCCAAACTAAGCCATGGGTCTAAAATGTCAACAGAATCTACAATCCAGCCATCTGCCAAATTTTGTTGATCTTGCATGAAGCAAACTTATTTACGAGCAAATTCATTGACCAGTCTTGGGTTATTAAAGACACGGTTGAGCCTAGTTTTAAACTTAGTTTGTCCAACTAAGGCTGCAATCATACGCACAATTAGACCCAACATAAGCACAAATGCCGGGTGGATTTGAAGGAAGTGATCAGACAGCAACGTCTGGGAAGCATTCCACAGCCATCGACAACCCGTTCTGCTCCTCCACAGAAGCGGAGTTAAAAGATACCAGGGGAAATCCAGTAGTAAACAGGTTGTGATGGGCAACGGACAGACTTTCCCCCATCTGATTGCTCCAGCATGCTTTCATGCCGCCAGGATGGTCTGATCAGGCCATACCAACTCTGTGCCATTATCCCCCCCTCCTTTCTCAGTATTCGTGTCCTCGCAAACTTAATAGGGAGCCCTCAGTGTGGAGGTGCAATTCATTGATTCCTCGTTTAAGCGCATGGGAAACAAATGGCAAAAAAAAAAGACTCATGCACAGTTGCATCTGATCACACACTGATGGGCTGCACCCACAGCTTCAAAAGGAGGTGTGATCTCGCAACTGCGAGTCAAATTCCTCACTTTATCTGGTGCATGTGACCACAACCTAAGGGATGATTCTGATTTTTTTTTTTTTTTGCAAATATAACATTTCAATGTGAAAACTGCACTTTTTGACATGGGTTTTCCTGGCTTGAAGTAAAACTGCAGCCGTCTTTTCCCCAATTATACCAACAAAATTCAATATTACCATTAAAATCGGCTGCTGTATTTGAGTATGCATAGTATTATATTTAAAAAATGGAAAAACTACCAAAGAAAATAGATGGACAAAAATGTTCACAATGTATCCATATGAAAATGAAATAGTTGCATAGCCATAGACAAAATCACCTTTAAACCAAGAATTCTAATTCAGCTGGTTTGTAAAATAAATGTGTGAAGCTCTGCATTGACTACAAAATGCAGGGAAGATTGCCAGTGCTTAGCCCAACCATGGCTTTAAATTGATTCTGCCTCTATAATAACACACAGCTGGGTGGTCTAAAGGGCAATTTTATATATACTCATAGCCAAGAATAAATTAATAATAACAATGATAATAATGGCAATGGAATGGAATGGAATGTAGGCATTAAAATACAACCCTGGGAATCTGCTCATTTAAAACTTTTCTCCAAAATGTAATGGGAATGCAGTGGAATTCCTTACAGAAGGCAGTGTCCACATGTCAGTATTTTTCAAAATTACTGCATTAAGTAGAATAGAAGTTTGTCTAATTTCATATATTTGTTATGAATTAACTACAAGAGTGAAATGAGATGACTGTCTGCAGCCGATCAGCTAGGAGAACAGTATAACAAAAGCTGTCTTTTCATACAGACAAAACTGATGTGCTGGAAAGCATGATATTACAAAGCCAGGAACATATTACTGTAATTTCTCAGTAATGTGATTGCTTAGTTCAGACATAATATGAAACCATGGTTTAATTAAGCTAACCATGGGGCACTTTCACACATGCTGAATAACACAGTTTCAGTCTACGTCAATGACTGTTTGGAAGTCAGTTTTGCCATTTCACAGTAAAATTCAGTTGCAAAGTGGATTGAAAGTGCATTATTTAGTGTGTGTGAACCATATGGTTAACCTGATTATCTGAATGCAGCCAGTCCACTAGCTATAATCTGATAGGGTCTGTGGAGCCATGATTTGAAGTTGGTTCATTAATTGCAGTTAGTCTGACTATAGTTTTGAGTAACATAGAAGCACAGACATCCTGTCTTAATCTTGTTTTTATACAGGCGTGCAAAATTGGGGGGGAATGCTGCTCTGAGCAGTGCAGGCCCATAGCTACAGTAGGGCATCTCGGGGCAAGGCCCCCTGACTTCCCATCCAGCCCAGGGGCGCCGAGTGGTGGCGGGTGTGGGGATGGAGCTGGGCCCCAAGGGGCTGCAATGAGGTGGCATTGGCAACTTGGTAGAGGACCAGGTGGCACAAGCTGCAGAGTAGCTCAGGGCTGTGCCAGGTACTGCTGGCATGGCTGCCCCGTATGTCATTGTCCCTTCTCTTTCCTGTTCTCTTCCCCCAGTTCGGCTGGGTTGCTGCTTGGCGTGATGCTAGGGCCAAGCTCAGAGGGTGGGTGGCGATTAGCCAGTGCCCCCTAAGAAATTTAAATGCCCCCTGACTTAAAAAATCCTGGCTATAGGCCTGGAGCAGCATGTTTCTGGTTATTTGCAATATGGTTTCAGCAATTCAGGGATCACCTAATGAATGTGATGGCTTCATGTGGCTGATAAGGGCAGATTAAACCATTTGATCTTGATGCAAATGGGTTGAGGAAGGGTTTGCATCAACCTGTTGATAAAGCAACCAGGCCAACACCTTCCCTGCTCCCCTTCGGTGAGAATGAGGGCCCTGGGCTGGCTTTCTTTGCTGTCACCAGCATTTGAGTGTATGTATTGTAACCAGATTTGAGTGGCCTTGTAGCACCGTGATATCATTACAATTATGACATGATCCCTGCTTGGCTGCATTCATAAATAGTGCAGGTAATGACCCAAATGGCAGTAGTAACAGCATTAAGGAGGGAACTAATTGGCTAGAAACAGGTACCACCACAAGCTGGGCCAGGAATGGCACAGGGCACACTGTCAGAGCACAGAGTGAGTAAGACAAGAGCACCAACTCAAGATCTGATTCAAGGCTAAACACAGAGTCAGGCATCTAGTCCAAGAGTCAATCCGTCCAGCAAGGTCTGATAATCCAAGAGTTACTCACAAGCAGGTTCAGGAGCAAGATGAAGGCAGAGTCAGGAAATGGTCTGAAGAGTCACAGGGTTGAGGCAGGACCCAATGCAAGTGGTTGCAGAGTCAGCAGGATTTCAACTTGTTGCTTCCAAACCAAACAGCCTCCCTTGGTGGGTTTTTATAGCCATGCTTAAGGGTCATGCTTGCAGCCAGCTGCTCAGGAGTAATCCTGCAACTACTCAAGCAGCTGGTATTGGGCCAGGAGGCATGCACTTTGTTGTCTCTCCTGTAGTTCTGTTCATAGCCTCTTTCTGCAGTGCTCTAAGGGTGTGTGTGATACTGGAGGGCTGGAAACAATCAACTGAGTTTCACCCATTGAATCTGGGCTTGAGGGTGTCGGTGGTTCTGCACCTAAAAACAGAATAGAACCAGAGAGAATCACAGTAATGAACTAGAATAATGGTAACAAAAGACCATGACTGTAATATATTAAACCACAATTTTACTAATATGGAAAAAACTGTAATAATAAATCATTTAGACAATAAATCATTTAGACAATATGAACCAATATGCTGGGAGCATCCTCAACCGTGTGATGCTCTAGAACAATTTTCCTCATTGCGCCCAACTCACTGTATGAGTGTGTGGGGAGGGATGTAGCAAGCTATGAACTAAATCAGGATTTTAGAAGAAGAGTTGGTTTTTATACTTCACTTTACTGTAAAGAGTGGAGTACAATGTCCTTCTCTTCCTCTCCCCACAACAGACATCCTGTGAGATAGGTGGGGCTGAGAGAGTTCTGAGAGAACTGTGACTGACCCAAAGTCACCCCGTTCTCCTGAGTAGAGTCTGCCACTCTTAACCACTACACCACACTGCCTGTCAAGTGTGGCTCTCTTAAGCCACCAAAACAGTTCACCTCATTCTGAAATCAGAAAATGTAGGAAGCATCCACATAGTCAGTATTTATTTTTAGTTCTGTTAAGTCCATTTTTCTCTTGCATGCTGGCAAGATGGGTGACAAACTTGGATATCCTGATGGGCCCATTTAAAGAGTCCTGCCATGTTCCCTTACCTCTGACCTTCTGACATTTGAATGATTGCATATTTGATATATCAGTGGTTTCTAATATTTGTCTGTTTGCCTGGGTTGCAACTTGCTTGCTTGGAAGCCAGCAGTCTTTATGATCTTTCTTGGTAGGGGATTTTATTTCCATAAATAAACAATAAACATTATCTATAATTGATGGTGGTTTCCAAAAGGTGGCTAGTTAAGAGGCACATCTTAGCATGCATATTCAAAGGGCAGTTTAATGCCAGTTAAAATTGATTTTCTCTCAATTATATAAATGATGCCTTACATCCTCTAATTATTAATTACTGATGAAGGCAGTTGACTGCCAAATGGATCTGTTTTACTGTTTGTTTGACAGCCATTGACTGGGAGAACATAAAAGCAGCGTATTCATACCAGGAGTGTTCACTGTGACAAAATTACATTCAATAGCTTAGAGAGCATCACTACTTTATAATGAATGAATTAGTAATTGAGAGAATCACCAAAATAATTGCAGTCCTTTTATTTTAGAAAATGTAGCTGGTATAAATCAAGATCCTCCAAATCCCAAGCTCTATTAGGATATTTTCAGTGTTTCTTGTTCAGAAGGTCTCTACTGAGCTCACATTATGACATGATTAAAGTGAGAGCAAAGAGTCAGAGTGCTGGTTTTGGACAAGGGAGACTGAGGAGGGATCCTTCATATGTCATTTCAAGCAAAGGTTTGTCTATGACAGCCACAAACATAGCTTGTTGTGATAGTGAGTTCCCATCAGTCTTCCCCTCCCCACGTCCTGGTTTGAGGAGCTTTGGTTCAAGCTTAAATTTGTTGTGACATCTGAATCCAGGTCCTGAGTGAATGGGAAAAAAAGAACCCCAAGGGTACTAAACTTGAGTATATAGTGAATTGGAGCTTGATCGCCAAACTTGGATCGCCTTCAGTCATGTGTCACAGATCAAGAGGAGGAAGAAGTGGGAGGAACACAATCAGTGAATAAGGATGGCAAAAAGCTGTGTTTGTGCCCTTCATGGACACAGCTCTGTTTGTTGTGACACTGAATACAGCCCTGGGTGTACGCTCAGCTCTAAGCCATATCTGTCAGCCTAGCCTCCCTGCCAGGGCTGTTGTGAGAATAAAAAGATGAGGTGGGACCCACAGATCTTCTTAGAGGAAAAGAGAGTATTTTTTTTTTAATCATCTTCTCTGGAGCCTAAACTTTCATTCTGCTAACATATGCTGGAGAAAGAAAGAAATGCTCCCAATCATGACATAAAGTACAAGGTAAGATCTAGGAATGCGGGGTTGTGTGCCCTAGAAAAAGACCCACATGCCCAAGGGGGCACGTGATTCTTGCCAGCTTCCCTGCTCTAGCAATAGGGATGCCAGGTACCCTTGTTGCACCGGCAGGGGGATTTGGGGGGCATTCCAGGGGTGGGTGGGACATCGTGCTATGCGCTGACATCACCCAGAAGTGATGTCATCACATTAGTGACATTGGGGGCAATGCTCTGGTTTTTGGGCAAAACTATATGGTAAAACCAGCTTCAAAACATAAGAGTTTTGCCCAAAAACCAGAGATTCACTGTCCGGGTGACACCATCACATTGAAGACATCATATAATGATATTGCTGTCTGAGGGTGGGTTTTCTCCTGCCGACCAGCTGGCTGGTGGTGGACAGAAGCCCCCAAAACCAGGAGATACCCCGCCCGGACTTGGGGTCTGGAAACTCTGTTTGGCAACCCTCCAGCTCCCCCTCCCAATGCTGCTTCTGGGAGTCTCTCATCCCCAAGAAACAACATGGGGGGCTTTTTGGGCTGCAGCAGGTAAATGAGGAAAGCCGTGCCTCCATGCATGGAATTTAGACAGTATGCAACCTATTGAAAGCAAACAATTTGCAAAGTTCACAATATACAGCTTTTACAGATAAGTACATAGAATTTTTGCCCATTCTATTTATGTATTTGTTGAGCTTTTCATTATTTTGGCAAAAAGAAAACCCAAAAAACAAACCTGGAAAGCAGCAGCAGTTCTTCTTATTACTAGTGGATTGATGGATGGATGACACATTGTACAAAACCCTTTAGTATCTCCCTTTTTTAAAACCAAGCATGATTTTTCTGGTTTGTCTTGCATTGACAGTGCTTCTAGATAATAAACCTTTGCTTTTTAAGCTTCCTTTTTCAGAGCTCCTTTTTTCAGTCATAGGAGCTCTGACATGTTTTGATTTATTGCATTGCTACCCGACAAGAAAATAGGTGTCAGTCATAGTTTCTCTAGGAAGTAAGTATGACAGTTAATTGTTACAGCTGGCAGAATGACAGGTTATATCAATTTTTCAGCCATATGAGGGGCACTGGATTCAGAGAGCTGGCTTCAGCCAGGAAGAAAAAGCTGACATTATAAAGGAAACTGTGATTTGAAGTATGGGTCAAATGTATTCCTCCTACTGGCTGATCTCCACAATTAGGAGGAGAAGAGGAGGAGATACCCCACCCTTCACTACCCGAAGGAGTTTCAGAGCTGCTTACAATCCCTTTCCCTTCCCCTCCCCACAATAGACACCCTGTGAGGTAGGTGAGGCTGAGAGAGCTCTCTTGAGAACTGCCCTTGAGAGAACAGCTCTGAAGAACTTAGGTCACACTAGCAGCTGCATGTGGAGGAGTGGGAAATCAAACCTGATTCTCCCAGATTAGAGTCCACACTCCTAACCAATACACCAAACCAAATTAGAGGTACTGAGGATTCTGTTGGGTGTGATATCCTCAACTTCATCCCCAAAGCCCAGCCCTTACAGTACAACGGACCTGGTTCCCTTTTCAGAATTAGCATTTATAGCCTCTTGACTTCGAAGAAAGTCCTGCTCCCATGGTACCTGTTGACTGTGTATTATTTTCTGGATAGGGTGTGGCTCCTTGCTGTTTGTCTGATTTGTCCAGAATGATGCCACATGGCTGTCCTGCGCCTGTTTCCTGATAGGACTGAATATATATAAAATAGGACAATAGAATAGTGATTTTTGTTGTTGTTGTTCAGTCGCACAATCAAGTCTGACTCTTCACGACCCCATGGACCACCTCACGCCAGGCCCTCCATGCTCCAGAGTTTGCTTAATTTCGTGTTCATTGCATCGATAACACTGTCTGACCATCTCATCCTTTGCCATCCCCTTCTTCTTTGACCTTTAGTCTTTCCCAGTATTGTCTGCATATCTGAGTTGATGTTTTTCGTGGCAATCTTAATTCCGACTTGTGATTCATCCAGGCCAGCATTTCTCATGATGTACTCTGCATATGAATTAAATAAGCAGGGTGACAATATACATCCTTGTCATACTCCTTTTCCAGTGCTAAACCAATCAGTTGTTCCATATCCGGTTCTAAATGTCGCTTTTTGACCCTTATGCAGGTTTCTCAGGAGACATGTGAGGTGGTCTGGTTCTCCCATCTCTTTAAGGACTTGCCATAGTTTGTTGTGATCCACACAATCAAAAGCTTTAGCATAGTCAATGAAGCAGAAGTAGATGTTTTCTGCTACTTTCTTGCTTTCTCCAGAATCCAGTGAATGTTTGCAATTTGATCTCTGGTTCCTCTACCTCTTCGAAACCCAGCTTGTACTTCTGGCAGTTCATGTACTGCTGAAGCCTAGTTTGTAGAATCTTTAGCATGATCTTGCTAGCATGTGAAATGAGTGCAATTGTGCGATAGTTTGGCATTACCCTTCTTTGGGATTGGAATGTAAACTGACCTTTTCAAATTCTGTGGCCACTGTTTCATTTTCCAAATTTGCTGGCATATGGAGTGCAGCAGTTTAACAGCATCTTCTTTTAAAACTTTGAATAGTTCAGCTGAGATACCATCACCTCCACTAGCTTTGTTGTTAGTAATGCTTCCTAAGGCCCATCTGACTTCACATTCCAGGATGTCTGGCTCGAGGTCAGTGATTACACTTCATTTGAGGTCCTTCTTGTATAGTTCTGTGTATTCTTGCTGTCTTTTCCTAATCTCTTCTGCATCTGTTAGGTCCCTACTATTTTTATCCTTTATCATGGCCAGCTTTGCATGGAATGTTTCCTTGATTTCTCCAATTTTCTTGAAGAGATCTCTAGTCCTTACCATTCTATTTTTTCCTCTATTACTTTGCATTGTTCATTCAGGAAAGCCTCCCTATCTGTCCTTGCTGGTCTCTGGAAATCTGCATTCACTTGGGTAAATCTTTCCTTTTCACCTTTGCCTTTGGCTTTCCTTCTTTCCTCTGGTATTTATAAAGCTGCATCAGACAGCCACTTTGCTTTCTTGCATTTCTTTTTCTTTGGGATGGTGGTGATTGCTGTCTCCTGTACAATGTCAAGAACATCCATACATAATTCTTCAGGCACTCTATCTACCAAATCTAGTCTCTTAAACCTATTCTTCACCTCCACTGTGTATTCATCAGGGATGTGATCTAGGTCAAACCTCAATGGCCTAGTGGTTTTCCCAACTGTCTTCAGTTTAAGTCTGAATTTTGCAATGAGTAGCTCATGATCTGAGCCACAGTCAGCTCCAGGTCTTGTTTTTACTGACTGGATAGAGCTTCTCCATCCTTGACTGCAAATGATATAGTCAATCTGATTTCAGTGTTGCCCATCTGGTGATGTCCATGTGTGGAGTCGCCTCTTAGGTTGTTGGAAGAGGGTGTTTGCTATGACCAGCCTGTTCTATTGGCCTTTGCCTGGCTTCATTTTGTTCTCCAAGGCCAAACATCTGTAATTCCAGTTACCTTTTGACTTCCTACTTTAGCATTCAAGTCCCCTATGATGATCAGGACATCTTTTTTGGTGTTAGTTCTAGGAGGTGTTGTAGTTCTTCATAGAACCGGTCCACTTCAGCCTCTTCTGTGTCAGTGGTTGGGGCATACACTTGGATTACTGTGATGTTGAATGGTTTGCCTTGGATTTGGACCGAGATAATTCTGTCATTTTTGAGACTGTATCCCATTACTGCTTTTCGCACTCTCTTGTTGACTATAAAGGCCACACCATTTTTTCTATGGGATTCTTGGCCACAATAGTAGATATAATGATCTTCTGAGTTAAATTCACCCATTCCTGTCCACTTTAGTTCACTGATTCCCAAGATGTTGGTGTTCATTCTTGCCATCTCATTTTTGACCACGTCAAGCTTACCTTGATTCATAGATCTCACGTTCCAGGTTCCTGTGCAGTATTGTTCTTTGCAGCATTGGACTTTCCTTTCACCATCAGACACATCCACAAATGAGCGTCCTTTCGGCTTTGGCCCAGCCGCTTCACTCTTTCTGGGGTTACTTGTACTTGCCCTCTGCTCTTCCCCAGTAGCATATTGGACACCTTCGGACCTGAGGGGCTCATCTTCCAGCATCATATCTTTTAGCCTGTTGTTACTGTCCATGGGGTTTTCTTGGCAAAGATACTGGAATGGGTTGCCATTTCCTTCTCCAGTGGATCATGCTTTGTCTGAGTTCTCTGATGTGGCCTGTCTGTCCTGGGTGGCCCTCCATGGCTTAGCCCACATCCTCATCGAACCACACAAGCCCCTCACCATGTCAAGGCAGTGATCCATGAGGGAGAGAATAGTCATTACTGTTTAATAAAATTTAATTTGCGTAAGTTCAGTTGTATTACACTGTAGTCTTGAGAGTTACATTCTTCTGAGTTCATCCATTTCAATGGACCCAGAAGGCTATAACTCTCCTTAGGACATTGCAGTATAACTCTCCTTAGGACTGCACTAAGAGCACTTCCCTGGGAGTAAGACACATTGAATACAACTGAACAGGAGTCTCAGTAGACCCAATTAGAACTGCTGTCTTAACCTGTTGAATCAGAATAGTCTTTTATGGCTAGGCTGTGCCCACTTTATATTTTAAGTCTCTTTTAAGTACCTTGTACTTTAAGTCTCTTTTTATTTCCGAAGGGCATTTGTAAGCAATTATTCAGATGCTTTTACTGCAGCTTGTTAAATGCTACACCCAGTACCTTTGGCAAGTTAAACATGCTCTTTCCAAAAAGTGAGACCATTAGGGTTTGAGCCTTTTACTTTACCTAGAAGCAGCAGCATCAACAGTTAGCTTGTGAAGTGGCAGGAACACTCAGCACTGCCCAGGAAAAGAGTTCTATTTTGAGATCAGTCAGTGATGCCTCTTTCTGGAAACAGATTGTGATATCATGCGGTGTGGAATTATTTTATCTCAGTTTCAATTAATTATCTGGTATTCTATGTGCATAAATTTCTTTGATAAAAAAAAAAGTCACGCTGCAAAACCTGGAAATGACTTTGTCTTCTCGCATTCTTTGTTTTCATTTTGTGCAGATTGTTTCACAGAGAAAGCTCTCAAAATCTTTATTGAAACATGGCAACACAGCAGGGAAATCGTCCATAACGGTGAGTCCATCTGATATATTATTCCTTCCCTATTTGCCCTGCAAGAAAAAATGTGTCTAATTCTCAGCAACATTATTCTTATCAAATGTTGGAATTCCAAGAGTTTTGCAGTATTCTTGCATACAGTCCGGTGGTAAATAAAAAGGAAAGAAATACAATTTCATACTAATAATTAATAGTGATGATAATTATCATAATGTTTAACCTGCTTAATCGGTCTAATGATGGCTTTCAAAGCGCCTTGTGCAATAATAAATTTACCATAAAATGAAACTTAATCTCCAAATTCCAGTTAGTTTAAGACAAAAAAATGCAATGAAGGGGCCATTATAAACAGCAGCAGCATTCATTTGTGGCTGTTAGTTTTCTTTAACCGCTAGGGTTGCCAGGTTCCCCCTGTGGCCACCAGTGGGGGATAGGGGGGTAGGGTCTCCAGAACTAGGCTGGGAAACTCCTGGAGATTTTGGGATGAAACCTGGGGGATACAGGGGCGTCAATGGGACCTCAGTGTGGTTCCATGCCACAGAATCCACTCTCCAAAGCAGCCATTTTCCCCATGGGAACTGATCTCTGTAGCCTGAAGATGAGCTGTAGTTCCAGGGGATCTCCAGGTCCCACCTGGAAGCTGGCATCCCTACTAACTGCTCATTTGAATAGGAGACCACCATTTCCCTCAAACTCAAGACAGAGCCGGCCAGGGAATCCTCTTTCAGAAACGGTTTAAGAGGTGGGGTGCCACCACAGATGATGCCTTCATTCTTGCCCCCTCTGGTGGAATCTCCACAGAAGAGACAAAAATGGGAATCAAGACCACCCTGCATTGGGAAGGGGATACATGAGAGGAGCTACTCCTTCAGATCTTGGGACCTAAACTCTTTTGGCCTCAAAACTTCTATAATACATGTTACTGATTGTCCACTGAGAATGTTTCAGAGATTGGAAGAGTCTGCACAAGCAACAAAGGCCCTCTGTTCCCCAAATATATCACAAATGTGCTGCATCATCCAGGGTTCAAGATCCTATTGACATAAACAGAGCTGTCTTTGCTGTATCCTCACCCTCTACCCTGTGTTGATTACTGTGAAGGCAGCAGGAGAGCACCATTCACAGCAAGGTTAGAGCAGGGATGACATCATCACTATGCAGCAAGGTTTAGGGTCCAATCCAAACTCTGGATTAATAGTTGATGTGTTCTGCAGATGTCCAGGAATTAAACGTTTACTCTAGGATGTCTCTGAAGTGGATGTAGCTCCATTCCTATTTACCAGAGCTTAAAAATGGTTGGCTGGTGCTCAATTTCCTCTCCTCTCCTTCTCTTAACCTGACAGTGCTAACACAGAGGACAAAAACATTCCATTTTTGGTTTTGTTTTAAAGTTTTTACTGAAATTAACATAAAATTAGCATTTACAAGAACCTTCTATTCTTGCACCCTTTAAATTGCAGTTTAAAAAATTCTGAAATTTCCATGAGAGGTTATGAATTGTTCCCTACCCCACCCCATGCCTGGTTATTTATTAGAATGTGATGTCTCAGGTAAAACCATAACAGTGCCTTCCTTTTTTTTGATAATCATACTTTTCAACCCTGGAAAGATGGCTGTTATGGTTAGCCTGGATTTGAGGTCCCCTGCCACACTTTTAAAATGAAATAGATCTTTAAAAAATTAAAAATGTTAAGTTCACAGGGTTTGTTTGTTTTTAATCAGTAAACCACCCTTGAGTAAGGTCTTGGCTCAAATTATTGGTAATGTTTCCATCCAAGAGTAAAATGCTGTTTTCTTTAGTTTGTGATTACTGGAGGAATTATCTACAGTGCAATCCTTATACCTCTCTAAATCCATTGACTTCAACCAATTTAGAAGAGCATAATTCTGTTTAGGACTGCACTGTGATGACTCATGGAATTTTTTACAGTGCAATCCTAAATGGAATTGTTGCTATTGTTCAGTCACACAGTCGAGTCCGATTCTTCACGACCCCATGGATCACATAATGTCAGGCCCTCCTGTCTTCCACCATCCTCTGGAGTTTGCTCAATTTCATGTTTGTTGCATCGGTAACACTGTTACCTTCAATCTTTCCCAGCATCAGGGTCTTCTCCAGTGAGTGCGCCCTTCTCATTTGGTGACCAAAGAATTTGAGCTTCAGCTTCAGTATCTGGCCTTCCAGGGAACAGTCAGCGTTGATTTCCTTTAGGAGTGACTGCTTTTATCTCCTTGCAGTCCAAGGGGCTCTCAAAAGACTTCTCCAGCACCATAATTTGAAAACATCTATTCTTTGGCACTCAGTCTTCCTTACAGTTCATCTCTCACAGCCATACATTACTAGTGGGAATATCATCACTTTGACTATGTGGACTTTTGTTGGCAGGGTGATGTCTCTACTTTTTATTATGCTGCCTAGGTTTGCCATCGCTTTCCTCCCAAGGAGCAGGCATCTTTTAATTTCATGGCTGCAGTCACCATCTGCAGTGATCTTGGATCCCAGGAATGTGAATTCTGTCACTGCTTCCATTACTTCCCCTTCTATTTGCCAAGGAGTAATGGGGCCAGATGCTATGATCTTAGTTTTTTTGATGTTGAGTTTCAAGCCAGCTTTTGCACTGTCCTCTTTGACCCTTAGCAAGAGGCTCTTTAGGTCCTCTTCACTTTCTGCTGTTAGAGTGGTATTGTCTGCATATCTGAGGTTGTTGATCTTTTTCCCAGCAATCTTAATTCCGGCTTGTGATTCATCCAGGCCGGCATTTTGCATGATGTACTCTTCATATAAATTAAATAAGCAGGGTGACAAGATGCATCCTAGTCATACTCCTTTTCCTATTCTAAACCAATCAGTTGTTCCATGTCCTGTTCTGTCACTTTTTGACCCTTATACAGGTTTCTCAGGAGACATGTGAGGTAGTCTGGTACTTCCAACCCCTTAAAGGCTTGCCGCAGTTTGTTGTGGTCCACACAATCAAAGGCTTTAGCATAGTCAGTGAAGCAGAAGTAGATTTTTTTTCTGGTACTCCCTTGCTTTCTCCATAATCCAGCAAATTTTGGCAATTTGATCTCTCATTCCTCTACCTCTTTGAAACCCTGCTTGTACTTCTGGCTGTTTTCTATCCATGTACTGCTGAAGTCTAGCTTGTAGGATCTTGAGCATGACCTTCCTAGTGTGTGAAATGAGTACAATTATGTAATAGCTTGAACATTTCTTGGCATTGCCCTTCTTTGGGATTGGAATGTAAACTAACCTTTTCCAATTCTGTGGCCACGGTGGCGTTTTCCAAATTTGCTGGCATATGGAGTGCAGCACTTTAACAGCATCATCTTTTAGGACTTTGAATAGCTCAGCGGGGATACCGTCATCTCCACTAGCTTTGACTTCGCACTCCAGGATGTCTGGCTCGAGGTCAGCAATCACACCATCATGGCTGTCAAGGACACTGAGATCCTTCTTGCATAGTTCTTCTTTGTATTCTTGCCACCTCTTCCTAATCTGGCATATGGAGTATAAATGGAGTTACATCCTTCTAAATCTATTGGCTTCCAATATGCTTGGGCATAATTCAATTCAGGATTACACTGTTAACTAGTTTTATAAGATAATATAGGTACAAAACTCATTATAATGGAAAAGACATTTGTGTTTAGGGATTTATGATTTATTTAGATGTGGTCCTTGAATCTGAAAATGATCATACCCAAGAGATTTGCAGGCAACATCTAGCCACTAAACCTGGAGCAGTAATTTGTCTAGACCAGGGGTGCCAAACTCATTTGATACAAGGGCTAGATCTGACATAAATGTCACTTTGTTGGGCCGGGCCATGTATGCCATGAAATGTAATGCTGGGTACCGGAGGTATAAATAACTTTATAAAGCATACAAGCAAACCCAATTAATGATATTATTATTTTTTTACTCCAAATACAAACATGATTAAAACATTAGCTATTTTACAGTATTTCCTTTATCTAACAGTCTTGGATAACTGGCACCTCTTGCTCTGAGTTATTGCATCAAAATCCCCCTTGGAAGTGATGCATGTGGTTTCACTCTCCTCCTGGACACAATCCCTAGGATTTCCAGCCTGCTCGGCTCCTAAACTCATGACTCAAAGTGAATCTCATATTTTATATTCTATTTCCTTCTAACTTCTCCAATTTAAATTGGAGTAACTCTGCATACTATTGTGCTATATCTAACATCAGCTGGAAGGTGTCTTGTGGTCTTCTACAACAGCATCACCGTTACTCAGCAGTAAGCACCACTGAGTTCAATGGCACTTATGCCTAGGTAGATGGGCATGGGTCTTCAGCCTTCCATTAAAACCTAGTGGGTTTCCTTGTGAGTTTTATCAAATCACTAAGCCACACAGCAGTCCTGCCTGCACTTGCTTTGGAGTAAGCCCAGTTGGGATCAGTGGAGCTTACTTCTGACAGCCATGGGATCAGATTGAATTGCTTCCTATATACACACAGAACAGGGGAGGTATTCACACACCCACGAGTCTTCCAGATCTGTCTCCCCCCCTCCTTTCACTCATCACTCACAAAGGGTAGCCAATTGGCATGTTCCCCTTGTTTTTTTTTCAAAAGGTGGTTGTTCCTTTTAATGAGAAAATGCATGTTTAGGATGGTTAACATTTGATTTATCGGAATTTTTGCATCAAAGCATGAAATCTGTTGGAAGCATTAGAGTGAAGGGCGGGGGCTTTGTACTTGAGGAAAACCATTGGATGTTTGATTGAACTGCAGGTGTTTCTGTGTATAGTTAAGGGGATAATTTAAAAGAGAAGCAAAGTGCCCCCAGGGAGGTGGGGACCAAATTGTCTGATCTCAATGATGGGGGGGGGCTGCTACAGATGAAGATCTGACAATTGAGAGCCCAGGAGGGGGAAGCCCAGCCCCTGCAAGCATGCAAAGTGCTCAGGGCAGCGCTACTCAAGGGAACGAGGAGGAAGCAGAGTCCCAGCTGGCCCTAAACATTAGCTGTGGGAATCAACGGGGTTTGGTTTGGAAAGCAGACTGCCAGCCTCACTTCAGCTCCTGGGAGAATGAAGAGGGAAGGCAAATTGCCTTATTACTAGAGTGAGAAAAAGTCTCCTAATGTAGAGGGAAGTAGAAAAGCCCCAGCAAAATAATAAGAGATTGCCTTCCAACTCTGTTGCTGGGCTAGTCATCGGCCACTGGATCCCTTGCGCTGACTCCCCCCCCACACTTTAGGCTGGGGAGTGGCTTGCCTTTGCTCTGCTGCCTTAATCTTCAAACCCATCTCTCCAGTTGTGTGTGAAACACACTAAACCCAGTTGGCTGGTGGTCACGGGTAGTCTACAAGGCTTCCCCTTCCTCAGGCTGGTAAAGAGCGTGGCAAGTACCCATTGGATAGGTGGGTGAGTGAGCTCAACAGCTAAGATCTTAGAGCCAGTTTGGTGTAGTGGTTAAGTGCGCGGACTCTAATCTGGGAGAACCAGGTTTGATTCCTCACTCCTCCATTTGCACCTGCTGGATGACCTTGGTTCTGGCACAGCTGTTCTTGAAAAAGAGCAGTTCTCAGCCAGAGCTCTCTCAACACCACCTACCTCACAGGGTGTCTGTTGTGCGGAGGAGAGGGGAAAGGAGTTTGTAAGCCACTCTGAGACACCTTTGGGTAGTGAAGGGTGGGGTATAAATCCAATCTCCTCCTCCTCCTCCTCTTTCTTCTTTGTTTGCTCTGGCTACCTGTTGCAGCACTTGGCTGAGACACTACAAAGGCCTGGCCTGGCAGGCGGTGCCCTGCTGGGGCAGTTGGAGATGAGGTGTGTGGAAGGATGTTGCTGGGTGCTGGTGGCAAGGAAGGCAAGGCTCATCCAGTGCAGGGAGAGAAAAGAGCTGCATCGCCATGTGCTGTGAGAAGGAGGGAAGGGAGGCCGAGGCTGGAGTGGTTGCTGTTGCAGCGCCCCCCAACTTACGAATGAACTGCTAGAGAGGAAGTTATTCCACCAAGCTGAAGCCACAATTTGAGTGGCTGCACCTGCTCGCTCCTCCAAGCAGCTTCCTGTTCCTCCTCCACACTTTCTGTTCCCTCCTTTGTACGGGTGGGTCTGCGGGCCAGATAAAAGCCCTGGATGGTCTGGTCCCAGCCCGTGAGCCATAAGAGTGACTCCTCGGGCCTGGACTGAGCCCTCCTCTTTCTTTCTTGGCATGGAAGGAGAGGGGAAGGCCCCTTCCACCTGACCAAGACTGCTAGTAAAGTTGGACACGTATATGATTAAGGGAGCAATCCTAAGCAGGTGTACCCAGGATCATAGGCCTATTCAGCAGGACATACTCCCAGGAAAGTATTTTTAGGATTGCCCTGTACCTATGCTTGTCATTTCCACTTCTTTCTTTTGTTTCAAATTGATTTTCCTGAATTAATGTGAACAAGTAGCTGTTATCATTATTATATAGTTGTGAATTTTGTGTGTGTGTGTACACATCTGCCTTGCTTCAACCAGGGCCACCAGCCTGGTGGAATTGGCTTCCAATGGAGATCAGAGCCCTGAGAGATTTATTATAGTATGTATGTATATAGTTTTAGGTAACAATTTATATTCAAACACAATGTCAAGTTTCTACTCTTTGCAAGTCACACTGTCTTTAAAAATTGGTTTCCCACAAAGTGCAAGGGAAAATATATGCCAGTGCGGGGCAAGCTTACATATCACACAACGGAACCACAGTCAGGATCTCTCACTTTTTTAAAAAAAATAAAAAATTGGTGAAAGATCACTGGGAAAGGGACTGTTTGACCTTTTCTTCCCATGCTTCTTCTGTGATTTAAGTTGCATACATACTATCAGATAAATATTAGCAGTTGTCAGCTGAAAGACTGTATATGCCTCCAATTTTCCGCAGCATGATAACTTTACCAAGTTTTAATCATTGTGGTAAAAGAATTTTGGTCAATTTCACCAGTAATAGGAAGGTTCCAAAGCTGTGTGTGCATCCTTTAATGTTAGTGGTACTGTGTTTCTATTTGGTTATTGTATAAAGTGCCTGGTAAGAAGTATGCTCCATGACCATGAAGTCCTTACTGCTCGATAATGCCAGATCTATTAAGAAACAATTATAGCACTAACCTATGAGGAGATCAGTTTGTGCCAAAAGACATTTCTTGTCTCTGGACCACTGTCTGGAAAACAGAGTAGATCCTGGTGATGCTGAAGTTGCACATTGCTACTTTGAATCACAAATGTAGGTAGAATTCATTCTTTGGAACTTGGTAGCCCATCAAGGCTCACAATGCAAGCTACTCACCAGCTTGTATGTAGCACCGTTGCCGATGTCATTCAGGGAAGGGTCCGTGGCTCAGTAGTAGAGCATCTGCTTGGCATGTAGAATGTCCCAAGTTCAATCCCCAGCATTTCCAGTTGAAAGGATCAAGTAGTGGGTGATTGGAAAGACCTCAGCTTGAGATACTGGAGAGCTGCTGCCAGTGTGAGTAGACAGTACTGATCTCAGTGGACCAAGGCTGATTCAGTATAAGGCAGCTTCATGTGTTCAGTGTGTGTGTGTGTTTCCTCTACTTGAAGCTAAATGTGACTTTCCACTTAGGTAATTGCTGAAGAATTGTCTGGCAACGATGACTATGTTGAACTTTCCTTCAGCGCACGGAAATTAGATGACAAGGTAAGCTAGCAATTTGATGTTAACCTTACCAAAAGACATAAGAATACAGACAAATGTGATTGAATGAGACGTTCCCCCTTGCAGCTATTCTTGGAGTGCTGATGTTATTAAACATATCAGAGATCTCAGATCGATGCTCATAATTAGGCTTTCCTCCAGTTGCATAGTAATTAGACAAAATCCCAATGGAATGTAATTAAGACCAAGATAATTTAATTATACTGGGACCTCATGTATTTAAAATGCCACCAATCAGATATGTTGGCTTTTTTAAAAAGCCATCAAAGACATAATACTTAAGGCTGGAGTCTTAAAATATAAATTTGGGAACACTAGTGAGTGTGTTTGTGTGTGTGGTGTTTGAAGGAGGCTTTCCCCTAGCTAAATGTAGTTGGGGATTTCATTCTTTGGGTGTTCACGCCACCATTTTTTTGCCCATTCAACCAAAAGTGTGGTTGCTAACTAAGAAAATGTTCTTCAGGCTAGAGACATTATTATTAATGACTGTTCAGCACTAGCACAAGTTCTGTCATTGTTAAGGTACAATGGAGGAAAGCTTGGATGTTACAGGTTCTCCACCATGGAATCCCAGCCCACACGGAGTCATGGATGAAGAACATTCTGCCCTCACTGCAACAGTGTCCCCAGATATAGTCCCTGTCTTTTCCTTGTAGGAATGAGTGGTAGTCATTACCTTTATGAAGTACAGGGCCAGTTCTCTAGTCAAGCCACTCAAGCAACAGCTTGCAGTGACACAGTGAGGAAGGTTTTGACACACTGCAAGGATCTGGCTCACTTCTGACCATTGGGGGTGTTGGGATGATGAACATACCACTGGCATCTAAGTCCAGGCCAGGGGTCCTTGGGTCAGATGTGGATAGCAACAGTGTGAGAGGAATTAATCAGTTGCTTGGGGTGACAAAATATCTTCAACAGACTCTGATGAAAGAGAATACAGAGAGGACATTTGGGGACATCACTGAGATGGTGGCCAAACCTATTCTTTGTCTGACCTCCAGGTGGGCTTGGAGGCCTCCCAGAATTTCAACTGATCTCCAGATTACAGAGACCAGTTCCCTGAGAGGAAATGGCTGCCTTAGAGGGTGAACTCTATGGCATTATGCACCACTGAGGTCCTTCCTTTTCCCCAACCTCTCCTGTATTTATTATTTATTTATTTGTTCAATTAATACCCCACCCTCCCTGCTGAAGCAGGCTCAGGGCGGCTCTCCGGGCTTCACCTCCAAATCTCCAGGAATTTCCCAACCTGGAGCTGGCAAACCTACCTTGGGTAATGATCCCAATGACTCCCTCTTGTGAATCAAAATTTATTTTACCAATACAGCTACTGCTGTAGCCCTGCCTATTTAATTTGCACACAACCCAATCTTCTTCCCTGGCCACACGAGTGGTATTAGTGTGATGAGATGTTGAAGACTGTGTTATATAGACAATTCATACTCCATAGGGCTCCTTTTGCTCTCATTAATTTTAATAGACTCTCTATGCACAATAGCCAGTAAGTACTTATTTAAAGTAATGTAGGAATATTGCCTTTGTAATTGAGATATCATAGGGGGATGAATTTTCAGATTTTGCAAGTAGATGGCAGTCAGATAATCAGGGCTGTAGTTATAATCAAACCAACACTTGAATGCAAGTACCTGTCGACCTTTGTTTCTTAACCTAAGGAGAGTCACCATTGGCAACACGATATTAAAAGTTTTGATAACAGTGTATTCTGCAGGGAAACCCTCAATGACTTCCTTTTATCCAGACCAGCAGGCAGAGCTGTGCATCAGCTTTTGCTGTTATCGTGCAACCAGTAGAATAGTTGTGCAACCGATACCCAGCATCAGGGCTCTTTTTGTAGCAGGAACTCCTTTGCATATTAGGTGACACACCCCTAATGTAGCCAATCCTCCAAGAACTTACAGTAGTTAGTTGCTGTAGATTTTTTGGGTTGTGTGCCATGGTCTTGACACTGTAGGACCTGATGTTTGTAGGCTGAACCCTACCCCACCTTCCAGGGTAGATATAAATTACCTGCCTACCATTTTTCTGCTCACCTTGACATAGAGAGTACTCCATCTTTCTGTGTTATACTTCTGAGAATGCTAGTCACAGCTACTGGTGAAACATCAGGTCCTACAATGCCAAGACCACAGCCACACAACCCAGAAAATCTACAGCAACTAGTGAACTCCAGCCGTGAAAGCCTTCGACAACTTACAGTAGCCCCTGTAAGAAGAGCTCTTTAAGCTCTTGGAGGATTGGCTACATTAGGGGTGTGTCGCCTAATATGCAAAGGAGTTCCTGCTACAAAAAGAGCCCTGCCCAGCATAGTTTAGTGGTTAGAATGTCAACCTAGGATCTGAGCTACTAAGAGGGTCAGGCCAATCACTGAAGCCAGTGGAATTATACTGGATTGGCTTGAAGGTCAAGAATGCTGGCTTCAGTGGTACGTGCCTTGATCATGCAAGTAGAACCATGGGGGGGGTGGGGAGAGAGGAGTTCTACTCACACAGGAGGAATTATGAATGTGTGTAGCATATACCAGTATAGACTGAATGTGATTAGTAACAGCAAATCTAATTAAAACTGCCAGGAATATTTAGGTAGGCAAACCATAATGAATTTGTAATTTGACTAAGATACAAAGGTTAATAGCATCCCTAAGCTGGGGATCTTTAATTGCTCTAAACATTCAGGACCTCAGTTGTGTGTCTCAACTAACAGGTGAATTATCCCTGATGGGGAAGAGAACTGCTGCTTCTTATTACGAAAAAACAAAAAACCTGCCCATTATATTTAACTGGCTGGCCGTAGGCTGAAGCCCCAAAAATCAGAGGTAACCCCACCCAGACCGGGGGTCTGGCAACCTTACTTACAAAGTAACTACCCACTACTTTCCCCATCCCCAACATAAAATGCAGGAATATCATATCAGTTAATACTGAATGAGTTTATTTTGCCTGTTTAGTACTTAGGAAAATGTAGCATTCATGAGGTATGTACTTCATGGCCATTTTGCACTTTATGCAGAGGCAAACCTAAATTTGCCAACAAGCCTCCAGAGCCTCTTGTCCCAGTTCACCCTCCTCCTCCTCCTTTTTCCTGGACTCATGATCTCTGTGAAAGAGCCATGATCCATTTTGGAGTCTTGAGTCACAAATTGAGAAATATGAGTCTTTTTATGAGTTGTATAATCATAAGGAGAGCTCTGTTGGATCCAAATCCATGGCCCATCGAGACTAGACTCTGGCTTCCAGCAGTGACTTGCCAGGTGCCTCCTGGAAGGCCACGATGAAGGCACTAGATGAGCATAGTTTGAACAGGCTACATTTTGACATTTTATCTACTGCCTCTTCAGAGAACTTGCTCTTAATTTCTGTTCTGTGTTATGTGCTATCTGACTTATGGCAAGCCTATGAATTAATGACCTCCAAAATGCTGTTTTTGTTCTAACACTACAACAAAGTCCTTCATGAACAAGCAGGGAGGTACTGGTTCCCTCTCCCTCTGTTTGGAAGCTTCTCCCCTTTGGTACTGGGCTGTCCAGCACACTATCTCCTTGGAGATTACCCATATCCATATTGCCAGGTCAGCAAATCTGACAGCAGAAATTCTCAGCAGAGGAACACGTCTACACACGAATGGTCACTCAAGTATGATTACCTGCTTCCTGTGTTCCACCAGTGAGTGCAGCCTTGGGTGGATCTGTTTGCCTCTTCCTCAAATGCCAAGCACCCCCAGTTCATCCTTAGGAGATGCTTTCCAACTGGCATGGCAAAGAACTCTGTTCTATGCCTTTCCACTGATCCCCCTGCTAGGGAGGGTCTCTGCCAAGATTCAGAAGGATGAGTCCAGTTGCATTCTAATTGCACTGTTCTGGCCAAAAAGGGTATGGTTTCCACCACCTTGGTTTCTGTCCTGAGACTACTATCTGCCTCGTCCTGTGATGTCAGACCTGCTCCATGTAGGGCCTTTCCTGCACTACGATGTCCAGTCCCTGCACCTAATGTTCTGGCTGTTACTGTCCTCCAGACGCTCCTAGCAAGGTAGTAGTATGCTGCAAAATAGTCCAGATTTTCCTCCTGGGTGGCTGCCTGTGGCCTGCCCCCTGAATCCTGCCAGCTGAATTATATTTTTGAATGCCTACTGCACCTGAAAGATAATGGCCTGGCTATTACCTCAATCAAGGTCCATCTGTTAGCCATTTCTGCTTTCCATAACACTGTTGCAGGGTTTTACATTTTTTCAGCACTGATTTCCAAAAAATTCCTCACAGGTTTATTTAACTTACACCCTCTAGTGCCCCTTCCTGTTCCCTGGTGGAGTCTTTCACTGATGCTCTCTGGTTTAATGTCCAAGCCCTTTGAGTCCCTTGCCACATGCAACTTGTCCCTCTCCTATAAGGTAGCCTTTCTTCTGGCAATCACCTCCACCTGAAGGGTAGGAAAACTCAAGGCTTTGTGGTCTTCCCTGCCCTTTACCAGGTTTCACTCCACCCTAGTCTGGAATTCCTCCCAATGGTCTTGCCCACCTTGTACATTTCCCAGGACATAGTTCTGCCAGTGTTTTTTCCCTCCGCTATATCAGACAAGGAATGAACCTGTTATGTATTGAACTGTGAATCAAGTCTATTCTTTTCCATGTTAAGCTTGATTCTGAATTTGGATTCTAATCTGTCGCATTCCTATTGGTCGGTTTCTGTGAAACCAGTGTAAATAGCCAATCACTGTGTGATAATGTTGCAAAGAGGGAACAGTCCTGATTGGTCTTTATCCCTGCAATGCCATTGGTCTTTAACTTGTTATGGGTGTGGCTTTGACAGCCCAGGAGAGTTTAAAAAGGAGCTGTGCTCCACTGTTTGTGTTGTGTGTTCCTGAGTTGGTGTTGTCGTTGAATAAAACTGAAATCACTTTTTGCTGAATCCTGTTGTTGAGTCTCATACTTAACAGAACCCTACACATATTAGATGTTGGTAGTTCATTACTTTTTTATTTGGACCATACTGCATCATTGTGGAAGGAGGACAACCGGCTGGTCTGTTTTGCTGGCCCCCGCAAGGGCTAAGCTGCCTTCTCTCAAACCATATCACACTGGGGTCTCAAAGCCATCCAATTGGCGCACTCTGCCTCCAAGGTCAATTGCCCACTCCGTCTCAAGGCTCACTTGGTTAGGTCTCAGTCCTGCTTTGCGGCCATCCTCAGCAATGTCCCCTTGGGCAGCACCTGCAAGGCAGCCACCTGAACCTCCCTGTTGACATTCATCAAGCACTATGCAACTGACGTCGATTCCAGACAGAATGCAGCTGTGGGGAAAGCAGTTCTTCTGTTCTTATTTCCCCGAGGATCCCATTCCCACCTCCTACTGGTAAGTCAGCTTGCACAAAAGCCATGAAGATGAAAACAAGGTTGCACTTACTTGTAACTGTCATTTATCGAGTAGTCTGTGCAGACACACATCCCTCCCTCCTTTCCCCGCTGTGGGATCCTCGTGTTCTTGAGGTTCTTTTTCATGGTGGCAAGAAAGGACTGAGGGAAGGAGCGCTCACCTCGCCCCATCACATGTCAGCTGGCGGGAAGGAGCCGGCCCGTGAGGATTGGGGGCTGAGCACTCTAGAGTGCTTTAGAGAAGAGATCTCCATGGCAGGCCTGAGCAAGCATGGTCCCATGGGTGCCTGCCCAGAAGTCTACTCAATGAACAACAGTTACCGTTAAGTGCAACCTTGTTTTCCCCCTAAAGAACCCTCTGCAGCTTACAATTCGTAAGCTGCAGCCACACATAATTGGATATTATGCTATTGTTATGCTGCAGTAATCATTTGCAATTGGGCTGTCTTTTCCATACAGGAAAATCCAAGTGCCAGTGACCATGAAAGGGCAAAGAAATAGCACAATAGCCAAGGATACGTTGACGCAGCCGTAGTTTCAGTGGTGCTTTGTAACAAAGGTTGTACTTCGTTCTTCATCCTTCCTTATATGAAACAAACATGCCCAGTGTTGAACAGACTACCCGACTAGGCAGGACTCTGAGAATGCACCACAGGCCCTGTGCATTCACTTTAGCCCTCTCTCTGCTCTGAAAGCTGGAATGGCTGTTAATTCACACCATCTTTTACTTTCCGAGTCATATAACTGGCTCTCATTTCTCAGTGAGCAAACATTGTGCTGTCTGGGCCTTCCATTTTCATGTCACCCTTGCTTTAACACTGGCAGGGACTATTCAGCAGGCCATGAACTTTAAACATGCTAGAGATGGAATAAACGTTGGGTAGTACATTTGTCGGATAGCAGGATGAAGAGTCGTGAAGAGTCGGACTCGACTGTGCAACTGAACAACAGGATGAACGCGTGAGGTTTTTTGTACAACCTGAATAGAAATATATACCACATCTCAGTACCATCTCTGCCACAAATTATGTTAACTTCCCAAATAGAAAAATGTCACTGTTTACAAATTATTCAGTTAAGGAACAACTTCCCCCCACCTTTTGGAAATGTCACATGCTGTGGCAAAGATGAGCTGACTTGTCTGAAATGAAAGATTAAGAAATAAATAAGGAATAAATAATATATCTTCAGCAACACAAACAGTTATTAGTTTGCTGAGCAGAGCTGGTGCATCCAGATCAGCTTCCATGACAACTGAGGATATCAGGCAGAGTATAGTCAAATTGTCAGTGTCTGTCATATCTGGGATATTATGCCTGGAGACTGGTGTTCGGGATTACCATATTGAACCTTCATATGCTCTGTAGATTGGTCCATATTGAGAGACTCTTTGGCAAGCTGAGGATTCAAAGGGCTGCAGGTTACTCTGCCATTCTTTGAGGCAGAGCATGCTGGGAGGTGACAGACACAAGCCACGCCCATTGCCCCCTCCCCCATGGTGCCCCTGTAAGCTTGCAATTTCTCCACTTCAGGTAGGCAGTCACCCACCAGTCAGACCCTCCCACCTGTGGGGGGGAAATGGGTGGGGGCAGAAGCGATATTGCACCATGTATCAACATCACATCTGGTGAAAACCATAGAGTTTCCAGACACGGCGATGTCACATCTGGGTTTTCACATAGACCTGACATCAGTGTGTCATGTGATGTCATATCTGCTGCTTCCCCTACCCCTAAAGCTTCTGGGGGTGCCACACAATGGCCTGGCAACCTTTTATGCCTTCCAGTTAGGCTCCCCAATTAACTACTTTGGCAGTAAACTGGACCCTGTGGCAAACACAGTGAAAAAGAGCTTGACCAAGTGAGCGTTCATATTTCTGTTCATATGGCAAACCTAAAATTGACAATAAAGGTACTTTGGTTACCAGAAGGTATTTTTATCATTACCGAAGGCATTTTTTAAAAAACCAGTGCTATGTAGCAAATTCTGTGGAGAGCTGTAGAATGCTTGCCAGGTTTTAATTTGGGATCTCTCAACAACAAATATTATTAATTTTATAAAATCTGTAAGCATGCATTTCTGTTCATTTAGCTCTGGAATAAACGTGATCAAAATAAATATTCCACAAAAATGTACATTAGATATATAAACTCATTTTATTATTGATACTAAGTTATGAAAATATCCTGAACACATGGTTTATTTCTGTGAAGAGAATTTTTCCAATTTTGGTACCATGAAATCAATGCTGAATATGCCATTAGATGCAGTTTTGCTAGTGTAAATATTTTGAGAACATCTTTAGCTCTGAACTGAGATCTTCTGAGTGGGAACAAGCAGAAAAAAAATTCTTTCGGCAAGAATTATGTGGATAGTTCCTAAGCGGTAATAACGTTGGTAGTTGTGCTTATAATATTACTTTAGAAATAATTATACTTCACAGTATGCATTTTTAGAGCTTCTGGGAAAAAAACTATATAACATAGTCCTCTATCCTTTCCTATGGCAAAGTCTAATTATCAAAGCTGAACATATTATTCAGATTGCCTAGGGTCAGTCTGACTACATTCTGTCATTTTAATTATGGCTCGATATATTGGTTTATAATATATTCTGTCACTCTTGAGTAGGCCAAACATATTTGAATTTTTTCTATTACATAGAGTAGTCATTTTTTAAAAGAAAGAAAGAAATATAACTGTAATTACTTTATGAAGATATTCGTAAATGTATATTCTATCAAATAAATTCCACAGGGGTAACTGGTTTGTCTTCTGACTGAACTTACAGTGTTTCTACAGAAGCAATATGTTACTAAAAGGAAGATAATAATTCTGCCTAAAACACTGCAGAGTTACAGTGCAGTCCAAAATACATCCAGGGCCAGCTCCAGGTGTCTGGGCGCCCTAGGCAGGACAGCCTGGGGCACCCCGACTGGGGATGCCAACCTCCCAGTGGGGCCTGGAGACCAGGGGACGGGGCGGAGCGCTGGCTTTCCTGGAGGCTCTGCGGCTGCGGGGTCCCCAGGAAAGCCGGGAAGGGGGCGGGGGGTCTAGCCGCTGCCCCCTCCCTCCCAGCGCCAGCTTTCCCGGGGCTCCGCAGCTGCAGGGTCCCCAGGAAAGCCGGGAAGGGGGCAGGGGGTCTAGCTGCCACCCCCTCCCTCCCAGCACCAGCTTTCCTGGGGGCTCCGCAGCTGCGGGGCCCCCAGGAAAGCCAGGAAGGGGGCAGGGGTCTAGCAGCGGCGGGCACCCAGTTAGGGCGGCGGGGGGGTGCTTTTCGGGGGGGAGTGGGGTGCCATTTGGCCCCCCTGAGGCCAGCACGCCCTAGGCGAGCACCTAATTTGCCCAATGGGCAATCCGGCCCTGCATACATCAATTAATTTAGAAGGGTGTAACGCTGTTTAGGACTTCTCTATCAGGGAGCGATAAGCGAGGAGGAGGAGGAGATTAGATTTATACCTCACCCTTCACTCAAAGTCTCAGAGTGGCTTACAGTCTCCATTCCCTTTCCCTTTCCCTTCCCTTCCCCACAACAGACACCCTGTGAGGTAGGTGGGGCTGAGAGAGTTCTTTTGAGGACTGCTCTTGAGACACCAGATCTGAGAGAACTAGTGACTGACCCATGGTCACACCAGCATCTACATGGGGAGGAGTGGGGAATCAAACCCAGTTCTCCCAGATTAGAGTCTGCGCTCTTAACCACTACACCAAACTAAAAGACCAGGCTTGAAATTAGACAATTAGCCATCTCAGCTGTGTTGAGATTGTTCAGCATAGGAACGCTGTTACAGTTTATAGTCAAGACCTGTAGTGGCTAAATCATAATAGTTACCAGATCATTATGTACCTAGCCTTGTAATTGTAATTGTGTTTCCTTTCACCCCCTTGACTCCACCACACAGAACATCCCGTGTGATGAGGGCACTATGATCATCCCATAATACAGCTGACTAGCATTCCCCCATCTTGTTATGCAAATTGGGCGTCCGCATCTTCATGATTTGGTGCTCAATAATACAAAATTATACCTCCTTACTTAGAATGGAAAGGAAACAAGATAGAAGTTTGCTGTGTTCAGATCTGGAATGTGAATGGGATATAGTAACACAAGAATATGGGGCTCCACCTCAGCTAATGGACACTATTTATTCATATATTTATTTACAAAATTTACATCTTGCCTTTCTGCCTCATCAGGGTCATCACTGACATAATTGAACTGCCAAAGGTTGAACGTGCATATCAGGGTTCCGTAACTTATGCCCTCCAGAGGCAAATATGGCTCAGTGTGAAAATCAATATAGCCCTTTAAAAAAAGAAAGTGTAATCATTAAACGAAGGTATAGTGATGGTGGAGGTGATGGTTTAATGGAATGCTAGAATAACTAGTATGTGAAGATAGATTAAGATGGGTAGCCATGTTAGTCTGTCTGTAGCAAGGAGAGATGAGGAGGCTTTCCTAAATGAACAATGCAAAGTAATAGAGGAAAACAGTAGAATGGGGAGGACAAGAGCAGGGGTGGCCAAACTTGCTCAGCGTAAGAGCCACATAGAATAAATGTCAGATGTTTGAGAGCTGCAAAACATGAACAAATATTACACACACATTTTTATTTAAAAATATGCAAATTTGCTTTTTGATTAACATTAAATGAGACTGCCAAAAATAAAAAGAAAAGGAGTTAAAACTGATTTTGATAATGATATTTATTCATCCAATTATATTTGTTTGCTAATGATATTTATTTGTAAAAGAGAGAGGTGGAAAGAAAAAATGAAAGAGGTGGAAAGAAAGAGAGAGAAACAAAGCAAATAGATGGGAGGGAGGGAGAAAATGTATTCCCCCCCTTCACTTCCCCAGCTGCCCTGCTGGCAGCCACACAATATGTGTGAAAGAGACACATGTGGCCCCCAAGCTGCAGTTTGGCCACCCCGGACTAGAGATCTCTTCAAGAAAATTGGAGAAAGCAAGGGAGTACCAGAAAAACATCTGCTTCATTGACTGCACTAAAGCCTTTGATTGTGTGGATCACAAAAACTGTGGCAAGTCCTCAAAGAGATGGGAATACCAGACCACCTCACATGTCTCCTGAAAAACCTTTATAAGGGTCAAGAAATGACAGTTAAAACTGGACATGGAACAACTGATTAGTTTAGCATAGGAAAAGGAGTATGATAAGGATGTATATTGTCACCCTGCTTTATTTAATTTACTAGGAAGAAGGCCCATTGCAGCCATAAAGGCAATAGGCGCTAGCTTGGCCAGGTGGTGGCAGGCCCCACCCCCCTGCTGCTTGAATGTCCCACCCATGAAGATGGCCATCCCCCCACCAGGTGCACGTGGAGGGCGAGGCAGCCGAGCATGACTGGGCTGAGGAGGTGGTGAAAATTGCCTGTTGCCCCACGGGCTCACTCACCTTCCCCGCGGGGCAACAGGGAGGGCAAGCAAGCCGGCTCTGAGAAGGAAGGGGAGGGGGTTTAAATTGCCTCTCCCTCCAGTGGCTTGCTGAGGTTCCTTGGAGCCATGAAGAGGGCGAGCAAGCCAGCGCTAACAGCGCTGACAGGGAAGGTTCCAACCATCTCTCTTCACATGGGCTTGGTCGGCTTCCCCGTGGGTGTTTCCCCCCCCGCTCATTCTGGGGGCAGCGCCGGGGCAGCGAGGGTGGGGGTGGTGCAGGGAAGTGTGCCAGAGGCTGAACCCTTCCCAAGGACTCGCAGCCTCCCGGAGCCAGGCCGTGGCGGCCCAGGGAAGCATGGTGCGGCTCTCTGCCCCTGTCAGTGAGGCCTGCTTCTCGGTGATCTAATGGCTCAACGGTCGCTCAGCTTGAGGTAAAGGGAATGTTGGGATTGTTGGTCTGTGGGCGGGACCCAGGCACAGCTTCTGATGGGCAGTTCATGTGGCCAACCTATTTTGGTGCACATAGAATGTTGTGGGATGAAAATTCAATTATATATAAGGACAAGATATGCAGAGTACATCATGAAAAATGCGGGCCTGGATGAATCACAAACCAGAATTAAGATTGCCAGGAAAAAATCAACAACCTCAGATATGCAGACGATGATACCACTCTAATGGCAGAATGTGAGGAGGACTTAAAGAGCCTCTTCCTGAGAGTGAAAGAGGACAGTGCAAAAGTTGGCTTGAAACTCAACATCAAAAAAACTAAGATCATGGCATCTGGCCCCATCACTCCTTGGCAAATAGAAGGGGATGTTATGAAAGCAGTGACAGAATTCCTGTTCCTGGGATCCAAGATCATTGCAGACAGTGACTGCAGCCATGAAATTAAAAGATGCCAGCTCCTTGGGAGGAAAGCGATAGCAAACCTAGACAGCATAATAAAATGTAGAGACATCACCCTGCCAACAAAAGTCCATATGGTCAAAGTGATGGTATTCCCAGTAGTAATGTATGGCTGCGAAAGTTTGGGCCATAAGGAAGGCCAAGTGCCAAAGAACAGATGCTTTTGAATTATGGTGCTGGAGATGACCCTTGAGAGTCCCTTGGACTGCAAGGAGATCAAATCAGTCAATCCTAAAAGAAATCTACTCTAACTGTTCCCTGGAAGGCCAGATAATGAAGCTGAAGGTCAAATTCTTTGGCCACCAAATGAGAAGGGAGCACTCACAGGAGAAGAAGAAGGGGACGGCAAAGAATGAGATGGTTAGGCAGTGTTATCGATGCAGCGGACATGAAATTAAACAAACTCCAGAGGATAGCGGAAGACAAGAGGGCCTGGTGAGATGTGGTCCGTGGGGTCACAAAGAGTCAGACTCAACTGTGACTGAACAACAACAAGCAGTAGAAAAGAGCAAGAGTCCAGTAGCACCTTAAAGACTAACAAAATATGTGGCAGCTTTCGTGAGTCACTGATCACTTCTTCAGATACCATAATAATAATAGTTGCCAGACCATTAAGAACCTTACCATGTAATTGTATATGAAGAAATGAGCAGTGAACTCACAAAAGCTCGTACCCTGCCACATATTTTGTTAGTCTTTAAGGTGCTACTGGACTCTCGATCTTTTCTAGTACGTGAAGGATATGGCAACTGAAGATTTGTATAGAGCTAAGGGCTTCTCAGTACTCCAAGTGTGAACCATGCACAGATTTATGCCTCTGCACGAAAACAGTTGTACTCCTCTGTATATTTATTACTCATGGTGAGATCTTGTGTATGTGCTACTTCCTATGAAAGACTCATAATGACCAGTATTTGGGCAGCAGAAAATTTATGGATTATTCATTACCATGTCAATTATCAGTAATGTTAAGTTATATCATTTCAGTAATGTGCATGGCTTTCTTATACTGGCTGTTTATTGATCTCTTGCTCTGAGTTTTAACATATTTTTCCTCTTTATCTATGAAAGTTAGTTGACCCCTGATGGCTATCCTAGAGGTGCAGCTCTCCTCCAAAAGGGAGTGTTTGTTCATTTATTTGTTTTAAATTTCTACCAGTTTTGACATGATCTTCACAAACGATTCATAATTACTGGAGAGAACTCAACCCCAGGCACAATCTGCTCATTGGGCAATGTCAGGTGGAAGTTTGACAGGGTGGTATGACAGTATATCCTACAACTAGTAAGCAAAAAAAAAAAAGGCTTAGAGTTAATGCTGGCAAACTTTTATTTCCATCAGCGTGAGAGCCTGGGATTATGTGGATAAAAATCTATAGAACTTGAAAATAAAGATCCTCACATCTTGATTTCAGGATTTCTTCAGCAAATCAGATCCATTTCTGGAAATCTTTCGAATGAATGACGATGCAACACAGCAACTGGTCCATAGGACTGAGGTAAGTACTAAACCAAATGGGTAAAGTTTTCCTCAGTGTGGAAGAGTTTTAGGGGCAGGATTTGAATTTGTATTTGGTAGAATTGATAGAATTTTCCTGAGTAGCCTATAATTACTGGAGGGGAGGAGGTCAACTCCTATGCTTGGATTGCATTACTCAAGAAGTACCTCAAAGGGCCTTCAGCTGCTATGGAGAGTAAATTTATCGCCTTTACTAGTGGTTAGAAGATCCCCATTTTAAAAAATATTTTATTATTCTAGAACTCTTCACCTCCGATAGCATGCTCTTTTCTCCCATACAGTGGAAGAAAGAGCAGCCTGGCAGAATAGAGGAAAAGTTGTACATCCATATTGGTTCATCCAAAATCCAAAAGCAATAATGAAATCCATGTGATGCCTTTATTAGGACCAAGCAAATTGACTCAAAATATTGTGCAAACTTTTGTGCTCACCCCAGAACTCTTCATCAGGCTGGATGCTTCAACACTGAATGAGACCGAAGGGCAGCATGCAGATTGTTTAAGCCAGGATGTTAGGGTCCCGATCTAAGGCAATTAGCTTAACTGTATTTTTGGGGAGTTAAGTTACAGAAAAGCCTGGCTGTAGGATTAGCTGTATTCCTTTTAAATGCTTTTTAGAAAATTAGATTCTCTCACTGGTAAAACATCAGGGATGGAATTGCCAGCCTCCAGGTGGGACCTGGGGATCCCCTGGAATTACAGCTCATCTCTAGACTACAGAGATCAGTTCCCCTGGAGAAAATGGATGCTCTGGAAGGTAGATTCTATGGCATTGTGCCCCACTGAGGTCCCTGTCCTCCCCAGGTTCTACCTCCAGATCTTCAGGAGTTTCCTAACCTGGAGTTGACAACCCTATGCCTCCTATGTACTGTCCCCCACCGGAATAGTTATGTATTTATTTGATTTATATCCCACCCTCCCTGCCTGGGCAGGCTCAGGGCAGCTTACATAGAATATATAAAACAGTTAAAACAGAGAAATTAGTTAAAATCACAAGGATATGGTTATAAAACATCATAGTCAATTTGTGCTGTTTTATATGAGCAGTCCTGTGCTTACGTGGCATAATGGATGAGTGCCCCGCCTCTGAAGAAGAAAATAGAATAAAACAAATACCATATGTCTTTGAAAGTTCCACATAAGGGCAGGAGTGCTATGCGGAATGTAGTTATGCAAGTGTCACAGATGCCTGTTAAATAGGGCTTATGACATCACATGTGACTGTGGAATCAACTCTTCCCTCCATTTCTCTGCACACATGGTCGCTTGAGGAAAATTATCCTGGGATTCCTGTTATGCTGCTCAGTGTCTAGCCTGCAAGTGATGAGAGGATTTTTTCCTCTTTCCAATCTACCTTCTTTGGCATGTCAATTCATACTACTCTTGCTTCTCCAACAGGGTGGTATTATGGTGTCCACAATGCTCTGAAATCATTATTCTTAGCATGCAAGCTGCTTTGGTAACATAGCAACCAAAATGTTCCTGCATGGTCAGCAGTGAGTGTCTAGGCTTAAAACGGGCAGAGGGCCATTAATAGCCATTATACAGTGGGTCACCAGTCTCATTCAGTTATCCAGAAGAACCAGAAATGTCAACTCTAGGGTCACATATTATATCTGTATCCTCATCAGATAAACATTAGTCCTCCTCACAAATCTCACTATATAGCACTAATGCTGGCTTCCTCATGTTAGCTCAAGAGGAACATTAATTTTAGTTTACACGGGGGATGGGCACAAACCAGAAAATGGGGATTCATTGAGAGGTTCTCATGATTCATGGTTTTCACAAACCATGAACCTCCAATGAACTCCTCCATTGAATGAACCAGTTCGTGGGACAGGGAATTTGATCCACCTGGAAGTGAGCTCCAAAGGCATTTAGATGCCTTTGGAGGTTACTTCTAAGTCAGGCCACCCAACCAAAACTGAGCTATGAAGGCATTTAAAGGCCTTCAGAGCTCACTCTGGGAGTTCAGTCAGGCCAGCCCAACCTGGAGGTGGGCTCTGAAGGCATTTAGATACCTTCACAGCTCACTTGGGTGGAGCCATAGGCTGGTGGTGGGCTTCAGTGGCATTAAAATCACTTCTGGATGGGCCACCAGACCTGGAAGTAAGCTCCAGAGGCATTCAATTGCCTTCAGAGCCAAAGAATGTGTTTACCATGAACTTCATGAACCTCCATAAAAAACATGAAGGTTTGTGGGCAGATCATGGAAGACATGTTCTCCTGAACCCCTGGTTTGTGAACCTGAACTAGCGTGGTTCATGCTCGAACCAGGGTTTGTTTGTGGGTTCGTGCCCATCCCTACTTTACACTAATCTTAGTTTACACTCCCTTATCAGAAAAATTTATGTACTACCCATTGTAGGATCTGTGCCTTCTTTCAGTCTCTCTGGCAACCAGTGACTTCCTGTTTGCTCTCATGTAAATCCTCTTCAGATGTTTGTATGTGTAGTCACTGAAGGGAGTAGGATCACAACTGCATTCCCAGTCCTGAGTTGTCTGCACATTCAGCTCAAATGTCCAAGCAAGCTCCCATGTACATACATACATGTGTACATGGACAGGCACCTCAGTGCAATAGGATTCCTGCTTCCTGGGGTGTTTGTGAGGAAATGGAGAGGAAAAAGTCATGTCCCTTTAATTGAGGCTTAATGCAATGATATCATTATTATTATTCTGCCACCCATTTTCACATGTTAAGCCTCTATTAAAGGGACAAGATTTTCTCAAGGCCTGTTGGCAACCCTTAGACTGCCTCTGCACTATTCACTGGGTATGGACATGGTGCGACAGGCCAGGAAGCATGCTCCTGCTCTCCTCTATGGGTATTCACTGAATCTATCAATGAACTTCTGAAGAGGGCTGCAGTTTCTGCTCTTATGTTACCAAAGCAGCTTAGTTACCATTCCTCCATACCTTCAGCAGTGTCCATGTGACATGAAATCTTGCAACAGGGGTAGACCATGTGGGAAATTCCCAGGTCTGCGCTTCCTTGAGATCCAGCAGAATAGAGAACTTCCCATTAAGGGATACTTCCAGAACTTCTCCTATTTTAGGTTGCTCCCATATTTCAGAGTTCCAAAGTTCCTGGTCTTGTTTACAAAGTTTTCTCAGTCCACATCAGTAATGTAGAGGAGGGGAAAACGCAAATGAATTCAAGGAGATAGAATCTGTGGCAAACTATGTGTGCCCCATTTCTGGAATTAACTTCATAAATTCTCATAATTAAAATGGAATTAAGGAAAAGTGGAGCAGAGCACATAAAGATAAAATAATGGAACAGGGGAAATCCGCTCATCCTGTTCTCATGTGATCCAAAGTGGGGCAGTCATTCAGTTAACATATGCTTTGATCTGTGTACCCACCTAATAAGAAGAACAATGGGCTTTGTTCCTGTTACTACTAAACATGCTGATAAAAGTAAATGTGCTTTCTGTACCCATATTGTCATTTCAGATTTATTCACTCTCTTTAACTTCAATGAACAGTAGCCTCTATTTGCCCATTCTGTGTTGTGTTCTTTTTTGTTTTGACTGACCCAGTTCTAAGCCAAAGAAAATCGATCAAAAGATCCTCACTGGCTCCACCGAGGTTTGGAAAGGAGCCCAATTGCAAAATAAATTCTCAAATATCAAAGCCATAGCCTATTGAGTGGTGTGCTCAATATTATGTTAAACCAACTTAATTACGTTAAATCAATCGACCCAGCATTTAACCACACACAAAAAATACTATCAAAATATATTGTACCTAATTATTGCCATTCCTTCTCCTTTTGTAGTAGTTCTTGGTGTATCCTGGAATCCATTTTGTACCCTTTACCACATAGTTCAGTTCAGTCTTCAAGACAGCCTGTAATCCAAACCATACACTAAGGGCTTCCCTACCATGACCTGAAACATCTTTTCTGTCTCCCCTGTTTTTTGTTTTGTATTGAATATTCAACTTGATTAAAAATTCTAATGAACTCACAAGATTGCCTTTCTATGATATTTTGGTTAGTCCTAATACAAAGGGATCAGGAGTCTCATGAGCAAAAATTCTACTTTATGAGCTACTGGTATTAAAGTTGTGAGTGAGTGATTTGGCTACTGCATAAATTAGTTTGCTCTGGAGTCATCCTTCCTGAGTGAAGATAAAAATGTATGAGCCAGAGGCTAAAAAGCTGTGAGCTAACTCACATTAACTCAGCTTAGAGAGAACACTGGTTACATGGCTGTGGTTTTGGAATTTTTCTGTGAACCAATATGCCTACCTACTGTCTTTAATTATTTCTAAATGCAACCTTGCCTTTTTTTGGGGGGGGAATCAGCCTGATTATTTGCAAGTCATGTCTGTGGCTTTGTTTTTATTTTTGAAACTTCTAAGTGTTTGTAATTTTTGTGTTTGTTTCTGCTCTTTCATTCTTAGGTGGTGATGAATAATTTAAACCCAGCCTGGAAGTCCTTTAAGGTGTCCGTAAATTCTCTGTGCAGTGGAGACCAGGATCGCAGGCTAAAGGTCAGTGATCTGTTTAAATGACGGAACAAGAAATTCTGCATTTATTGCACACTTTTAAAAAAGATGAAATCGAAGACTGCATCTTCAAAACAAAACAAAACAAAACAAAACAAAACACTACACCTTTCCTTTGACTTAAAGGCACCATCTTGCTGATTTATTTATTTATAGCTGATTCAAATTAAAATTCACTCAGCAGTATGTTTCCCTAATGATGGTGCTTAATATTGTAAAGGTGTCTCAGTGTAACACCACTTAAGCCAACAAAATTGAACTAAAAATAAGGTTCCTGCATGTTTCAATGAGATTTGCAAAGATGCTGCTGGAAAACTGATAGCTAAAACCAGGAAGCTAGTAGGGACAACATTATCACAATCTGCTCTATCTCTCACCTCTTCATATGAAAAGGTTGATCTGCAGACCAGGTGAATTTTTTTTTTAAAAAAAAGCTCAACTGGAAACTACCTTGACCCTTGAGAGGAATTAGAGGCCAGCTTTAGAATCCTATCCCATGCTGTTATTTGGCCTTTTAAGCAGATGCCAAAGAGTAAAATGGTTTAACTGATTTTCAGCACAGCCCTAAGCAGAGTTGGACCCTTCTGGGTCCATTGAAGTCAGCAATGGCCTTGAAGTAGCGTAACTCTTCTTAGGATTATACTGTTATTAGCTCAGATGTTCAGCATTGTCTCATTGCTGGATTGTGAATCTGCGATGCCTCACTTACAAATGACAAAAGCTCTGCTGGATCAGACCAAAAGTTCATCTGCCCAACTAGGAACCTCTGCAAAGCCCACAAGCAGGGAATGAAAGTCTCATGTAGCCATCATGGATAATACGATGAGGATCCTGGATATAGCACTATCGCTTCTGTTAGATATTGATGGATATTTATCATCCTGAGAATATAGATTTGCTTCTTGGAGAGGTGAGGCTAACATACTTGAACCTTGCCCTTCCTGGCTGGTACAAACATCCAGGAGAGATTGGCTAGCTGAATGGTAGAAGTGGTTACTCATGGAGGAGCATGGTCCCTACAGCACTTAAGAAGGACATGCAATGACTACTTTGAAAATAGTATTCCTCTGCACTTCACATATTAGTAACTGTTAGTCCTGTCTTCAGTGTTTCCTTCTTGGGCAAGGTGATAACTTGGTGAACTTGAGTAAGGTCCACTTACAAGTGAATTAAAAGAAGTAAAAGAATACCACCACCTGCTGGGGTGCTTTCAGCCTACCACTTGAGCCTCCTAGGTAGTTGTGCTTAGATTGCTTGGAGATACTTACACTTTCTGTTTTCCACTGTTCCATAATATCCCAAAGCATACTGAGGTGGCTGCTCCAGTAGTTCATTTTGAATGCAGTGAACAGATGATAAATGATCAGTCATGGAGGGCACCATTTGTCATGTGCCAAAATATCTTGGGGCTGTCTGCCTACTGTAACATCTACCCAGACTGAGATTGTCCAAAGCTTTGCCAGTTGAATTTCAGCTAGTAAGGGGGCTATTAAAAGAACAGAAGCCCTGTTGATATAAGGAGACTGTCCTGGCTTAGGCCATGACAGTATTATCTGACAGTGACTATCAGGTTATGAATTGTAAAAACTGGGAGTGGAGGTGGATACCAGAAAGAACAGGGAGACTCTGCATCTTGTACTGGCAATCAAAGTCTTCACCAAACTGCAATACCCATAGAGGTCACCCATAGAGGATTTGACTCTATGTGATGAGAAGTATAAGGCTGCCACCAAAGATGGCTTCCTTATGTTTGAGTTTCACCCCATTCACATAATGCAGTTATAAAAATGGATGGCAGGATGTCATCACATTATAATGCCTCCCTATCTCACACCACTATGTTATTGATTTTCATGTTGGAGTTCACACAGTGTAGTGGTTAAGAGTGGCAGACTCTAATCTGGAGAACTGGGTTCGATTCCCTGCTTCCACACTTGAAACCAGCTGGGTGACCTTGGGCAAGTCACAGCACTCAGCCTAAAAATAAGCATAGCTCACCACCTAGTGGTGCCAAAAGGGAGCTACAGCTTCAGGCAGCCAAACAATCCTTTGGGATGTCCTCACTATTCCACACACAATGCCATATGATTTTTTAAAAAATGTAACATGATGGATGGCTACATCTAGTTCTGTCATTCCTTCAGAACTCTACAGGTCTGCCCTGGCCCTCTGAACTGGGCCCTTGTGTAGCACAATATGAGAAACCTCCATCCTACCCTTTCTTCAACTCTGGAGAAGGGAGGAAGGTTCTTTTTATAGCATTGATTTTGTTTTGCTTCTGCCTGCTTCAAAGTTCAGCCAAAGTTCAGCTTTACCCCTTGTAAGTCAGAATACGAAAGAATAGTTCTGCTCTGCCTTCCAAAACGAGCTATTGGTAGGGTGCCAGCTCTGGGTTAGAAAATAAGTGGAGATTTGGGTGTGGAGCCTGGAGAGGGCAGGGTTCAGGGTGGGGAGGGACTTCAGGGATATAATGCTATACAGTCCAGCCTCTGAAGCTGCCATTTCCTCAAGTAGCCTGGAGATCAACTGGAACAGCGAAAGATCTCCAGGTGCCAGCTGGAAGTTAGTAAACTAAGCTATTGGTAATGGTGGGACTTGTAACAACAAACAGCCTTCCTCCTTTTATACGTCCCCTTCCCAGATTATATTTATGAAGAAGGGAACATCTTCAAAGGAAGAAAATTCATGACACACAGAATTTCTGCTACCTCTGGTGATGGTCTTTACTGAAATTTCTGCCAGTTCCTGAGGGGAACAGGCTCGTGTGTTTTTATATCATGAAAATTGTTGTTTTAACTGCACTATGATTTGGGTTAATTAAGTTAATAAACCCTTTGAAGATGAAAGGAGTGTGTAAGTGGGGACTATTAGTTCTAATAACTGGGATTGCTCAGGAGAGGAGCTATCAAAGAGACACCATATCTGCAAAACAACTCACTACTCGGTTTCTCCAAGGACTCATGACTCGGAAAGATGGCAGTTTGAAGGTGAAGGGTGCCGATGAATATCTACTACCCGTGGCAGGATTAGGGCAGTCTTAGACAACAGTCTTGCTCTCTTCACTTGGATGGCTTTTATAGGCTAACGTGTACTTTCTGCCTGACAGAAGCTTCTCTTCAGATCACTGCCAGAGCCCTACTGTGTTTCAAAAACATAACAACAACATCCTCTTGACATGCTGAAGAAGTTACAAAACATGGGCACATAAACAAATATGGGTAATACCAGCCTTCTTGTGCCTTGGTATATCTTGGAAACAATAGTGGGGTTCCAAATGTTATTTCTTCACCTGACACTTTTTGGACACTGGAAAAAAGGAACAAATAAAAAGTTTGCATGATAGTATCGAAGCAGAGTGCATCCTTATTGTTGCTGGTAGCTAAGGGAAGTATTTTAAGAGTCTGTTATTAGTTGTTCTTGTCCTCTGAATCCTGTTATTAGATATAGATGGACATGGAGAGCCCCATGTTGATGGGTCTTGTCCCAAATCAGTTCTTAAGCACATGGAATTGAGCAGACTCCGGAGGGTGGCAGAGGACAGGAGGGCCTGGTGTGCAGTGTTCCCTCTAAGCCGAGTTAGTGTGAGCTAGCTCACAGTTTTTTAGCCTTTGGCTCACACATTTTTGTCTTAGCTCAGGAAGGATGGCTCTGGAGCAAACTAATTTATGCAGTAGCCAAATCGCTCACTCACAACTTTAATGCCAGTAGCTCACAAAGTAGAATTTTTGCTCACAAGACTCCACAGCTTAGCGGGAGCATTGCTGGTGTGATGAGGTCCATGGGGTCGCCAAGAGTCAGACTCAACTGTGGAACTGAACAACAAAAAACCAATAAATGCCTACTTTCTCTGGGGTTCCCCTCAAAATTGTTATAAAATGCAACTCAACGGCTAGAATTAAAAGCTCCCATGGGCCAAATGTATTTGGTAAGCTGTAGTTTGCCCACCTCTGTATTAAGACAGACTGGGCAAGAAATAAAAACACCTTTTTTTTTTGGCCAAGAACCTATCTACTTCAAGAGAAAAGACTTCCTCCCCCACCCCTTCACAGGTCACTATCATTCCATAGTTTCCAGTAATCATTCTATAGATAGATTTAGGTGGGTAGCTGTGAAGAAACGTGCTTGCCTACGAAAGCTTATACCCAGAATAAAACTTAGTTGGTTTTAAAAGTGCCACTGGACTCAAGAATTCTACAGCTAGACCGTCTCTGTACTTCAGTATTAAGCCATCTTGAGAAGAGAAAAAATAGCCCTGGGGATGAATTTAGTAACTTGATGGGTACTAATATAAAATACTTAAAAAGATGAATTTTCAGATATTAAAAAAGGAAAGGAAAGGAAAAAAACCCTGGACAGAATCTAAATCCTTTATCCCAATAAACCCTAGATCTTAATAAAGGCCAGGGGCAGGTATGACTAAGGAGAAAAAACAAAGTGGGGATTTAGGCACTAGAAGTTCTTAATGTTTGGACTGAGTGAGTTTTACTTGTTTGTTTGGAAAATTTGTATGCTACCTGTCTAGACATGCTTGAACTGGTAAATGCATGCCCTTTGCAGACCAGTTTCTTTTCTGTCTTTGTGTCTTTTATTGGAAAAGAATGTCCATCAATAGCACACATCTAGCATTAGTTATTAAATATTGGAATCAAAGAGGCATTGGTTACTTTGAAATTAATGGAGCCTGGAATTTCTGAGAACTGCTGGATAGCAGGCTATTCTGGTCCTTTTTAATTAATCAGAGCCCAAACTAGTAAAGCCCCTCCTCCTTTTACATGCTGTGCTGGTACATTTGTGCTTACTGCTATTTTCAGTGACTTAATCTTTAAACAGACATGATAAATATAACATCTGCCCCAAAATTACCTTTTAAAATCCATGCTGAGATCTGTATTTGTTTCTTCCTATTAAAAAAAACCCTGAAAATGTTGTACTCCCTTTTCTCTCATGTGTTATAATGATTTTGAAAGTATCATGTGCAATTCAGAGTGTGTTGAGGATGCTATCTTGGTTCAGTGCTCCATTTCTAGGGTTGCGTGTTCCAGGTTGGGAAATACATGAAGTAAGGTTCCTAAGTACTTACCGCATGGGGGCGGGGAAAACGTGCTCCTCAGCCGGACTATTCCTCCTTGTAACGCACGATGCTGTCGCCAGGAAGTGACGCCAGGCGATGCTCTGGCAATGGGGCTGAAAACTTGATGGTACCATCGAGTTTCCAGCTGTGTTGCCAGAGCGTCGCCTAGCGTCACTTCCTGGCGATGGCATCGTGCGGCGCATCTTTCCTTCCCCCAGGGATGGGCCTGCCAGGATGTATCCATCCCCCACCGCCACAAGGTAAGTATTTGGGAAGCCTAACATGAAGATTTCTGGAAGTAGAGCCCAAGGAGAGTGAAGTGCGGTGTGGGATTTCATTGGGGTATAATGCCATAGAGTCCACCTTCCAAAGTGGCCGCTATCTCCAGGGGAACGGATTTCAGTCACCTGGAGATCAGTTGTAATCCCAGGAGATCTCCAGCCACCACCTGAAGGTAGTAGCCAAAAATCATTCATAGACTATTACACTGTATGTTACAGGCCTGTTTTGAAAACGATTGAGCTTTTGGTGTGAGTTGTGGCTGTAGACATCTCAGCCCAGTACAATTGAATGCAGGAAGCCACAGAGCCGAGTTAAGATGTAGACCTTATGGTCAGTTTTGAAAATGATTGAGCTTTTGGGCTCCTGTATTTGAGGAGACAGTCCATAACAGTGGGAACTTGTTCAGAAGCCAGTTGGACTATACCAGAACCAGTGGAATAGATCATTTAATGTGCTTCTGGGCACCTGACAGATTGCAACTTGATGAAGCTGAGGGAAATGAGTACCAACCGGGGTCCGTCATGGGACTATATATTACTGTGCTGCCTTAATGTGCTGTTTTAATGTGAATAAAAGATTGTCCTCAAACTAGATAATTTTTGCGAGTCTTGAATAAACAACTCCTTTTTTTAAGAATAATGGTGAGTAATTTTTACTCCTGAGTAAAATATATACAGTGTAACAGTCTATGAACTGCTTTTTTGGCTACAATTTATAAATCACTGTTTTCCCATTGTTTGTTACTTACCACCTGGAGGTTGGCAACCCAGTCCATTGCTCACAAACTACATGTAAACGGGGAATGCAAGAAATGGTGAAGCAGCAGCTTGCTTGCATCCCTTACCCCTCTCTGTCTCCCTCACATGTGGTGGCTGAACAACAGGTTTGTGCAGCTTAGAATCAGGTTCCAATTTGTGAAATGGAGAGATGGATAGAAATTAGGTGAGCTAGAAAATTAACGAATCGTATGAAGTCACCTGACCTTTTATTTATTTCTTTGCTTCAACACTCCCTCTGTTCTGAGCCCCTCCATGTTCTGACTTTTGCTAGGGTCCACATCTAGAACAGTTTTTCAAAGTAGCTGTAATCTGTCTTGTGTTCAGACATTTCTTTGTTTGCCAGGTGATGGGAGGGGGTTTGAAGGACCTTCCTTGTCTTTAGTGATATCATCCTAAAGACTCTCCTCTCACTAAAAGTTCAGGAACTTTCTTTTCTCCAGCTCACAGATTTAAGAAAAGGAGATAAGGTGTGGTGGGGCAGAAAAGGAAGTGAGGGGGAGGCCAATGACTCTTGCTCCCCCTCCCCTTGCCCCATTTCTTCTCCGCAGTGATCTCTCAATTATATATTCTACTGCCAACTTAATTTTATACCTTTTATTGTACAATGTTCTTCTGACAAAAGGGTTGGAACTTGTGAGGTCCATTTACATATCCATCCAGGTGTGTTCATTATTACCTGTATTACTTAAGTGCACATGGCTGTTTCTATTGTATTGCTGAGGAAACTGCATATTAAGTAGCAAAATGTTTGCACTGGGAGCCAGTCTTAACCAAGGCTTTGATAGCACACCTGCAATTATTATGAACATAATTAGGGCCTATTGAGCAACCTAGGTACCTGGTGGGATATTCAAGAAACAGCAGTTAAATATTTAAAGAGGCTCACCTACTTCCAGCTACTGTAATTAAGGGTGCAAATTTAAACCTTGGTGATTGGAACCCTGGCCCTATACTTTCCCTTTTGAAAAAGATTCTTTTCCTTTTTTCCCCCTACCCTTTATAGTCAGTGCCAAAATGGTAATTTACAAACCATAAATGCTTTTCTTCAAACTCCATTAGCTTGTCTATGACATAGTATCATAAAAATCATTCCAGCCATAAATATGTACAATCTTTCATCCCCTACTATATACTGCAGACTGTTATATTACCAACAACGTTTATTCTGATAAGCAAACATATCAACATAACAATTTGGGCATATTTTCACAGATATATCCCAGACAGCCCAATCTGTTGCCTCAGATTCCAGTAGTTAATATTTTCTACTGACTGAATTAAATTCCAGAGTAAAGGACTGTGAAGATACATCAAAGATCTCCGATCTGTTTAAAAATTGCTTTCATTAAGCATCCTTAATTTGCCATTTTGTACTTTTTTTTTTTTTTTACTTTTAATCCACTTGAATAGCCAAATGCTATGCTGGGGATTATTAGGAAGGGTATTGAAAACAAATCAGCCAATATCATAATGTCCCTATATAAATCAATGGTGCGACCTCATTTGGAGTACTGTGTACAGTTCTGGTCACCACACCTTAAAAAGGATATTATAGCTTTGGAAAAAGTGCAGAAAAGGGCAACTAGAATGATAAAAGGGTTGGAACACTTTCCCTATGAAGAAAGGTTGAGGCGTTTGGGGCTCTTTAGCTTGGAGAAATGACAGCTGAGAGGTGACATGATCGAGATTTATAAGATTATGCATGGGATAGAACAGGTAGAGAAAGAGGTACTTTTCTCCCTTTCTCACAATACAAGAACTAGTGGGCACTCAATGAAATTGCTGAGCGGTCAGGTTAAAATGGATTAAAGGAAGTACTTCTTCACCCAAAGAATGATTAACACATGGAATTCACTGCCACAGGAGGTGGTGGCAGCTACAAGCATGGACAGCTTCAAGAGGGAATTAGATAAATATATGGAGCAGAGGTCCATCAGTGGCTGCCACAAAGTATAGAGCATCTGGGGCAAGTGATGCTCTGTATTCTTGGTACTTGGGCAGTCAACAGTGGGAGGACTTCTAGTGTCCTGGCCCGACTGGTGGACCTCCTGATGGCACCTGGTATTTTTGGCCACTGTGTGACAGAGTGTTGGACTGGATGGGCCACTGGCCTGATCCAACATTGGCTTCTCTTATGTTCTTATGTTCAAAGTTGAGAAGAAGAAACTGAGTGAGATCCATGGTAAACAATAAACCAGAACATCTTAGACTTTATTGTAATGTTCGTTCAATCAGCTTCAAATGATTTTTTGAAGTCAACAATTGATACATAGAAACATAGAGCTGGAATGGATCCCAAGGGTCATCTCATCCCAGTCCCTGCACAACCCAGGAAATTCACAGCTGCCTTCTCCCACTGCCAGCCCCCCCCGATGATCCATGCTCTATGCCCAGAGGAAGGCAAAAAACCTCCAAGATATCACTGTGAAAATATGGCCAAATCATTATGTCAGTATGTTTACGGCATTGCTTGGGAAGGGCACATACAGATATTATTCACCACATTTCTAAATACACAGAAGTAGAGGCATGATCTTTTCCGTCTGGCAACATGGTGGCCTAGGAAGAAGTTTGTGGTTGCCTGTTGTGACCAGGTAGAGCATCATCTCAGTATGCCGAATTTTATTTTCATTAATATTGGAGACACTAGTTTACTGGTACTCAGTGATGGGTACCAGGTCATCACATGGCAGCATAAACCACCTGCAGGTTTTTCATATGCTCTTTAATGGTTATGGCAGTCATATGAACAACTTTGAGAAATTGGCTCATTCCCCAACATAGTGACGAGCTTTCTGGTAAGAGAACCGAATCTGATCTTTCATGGGGAGAAAAGTGGAGAAATGTTGGTCTGTAACTAAAGAGGAAGATGCCTCTGTCAGGAAAAGTTCCTACAGAAGTACCTGATGTCTCTTTGCCTTTGTTCATGTGAAGACAACAGAGTGGCAAAACAAGGGAGATAAATGGTTGGAAGAGCACTGAGTATTATGGAAGAATAGCAGTAGAGGAATAGTTCTATTGTAGAATAAATACATTAAGCGGAGGATGGTCAATTCAGAAAAAGTGTTACTAAAGTTGTCAGTCTTCAGGAGGTCTTAAAAGAGGACAGGATGTTGTACACAACTCCAACTCTAGGTGTAATTTTAGTAGCAATTCTCAAATTTAGAATCAGACCAATAATCAGCATTAATATTATGGTAAGACACTGAACTGCAGACCGGAAGGTCTGTAGTTCGGCAGTTCGAAACCCAAGTGCCGCGTGACGGAGTGAGCTCCCAGCTCTGGTTCCAGCTCCTGCCAATCTAGCAGTTCAAAAGCAAGAAATTGCAAGTAGATAAATAGGTATTGCTTCGGTGGGAAGGTAACAGCGTTCTGTGCACCTCGGCATCTAGTCATGCTGGCCACATGACCATGGAAACATCTTCGGACAGCTCTGGCTCTTCGGCTTGGAAACGGAGATGAGCACCACATCCTTAGGGTTGGATTCGACTGGCTTTCAAGCAATAGAAACCTTTACCTTTACCAAACAACAGTTAGCATTTCTGCATATTTTTATAAAGCACTTTATTTTGTGATTGTATTACATAAATAATACTAATTACCATTCATATAGCTTCTAGGCAACATGTATACCTAGTTTTTTTGGCAGCATTTCATTTTCCATAATGCAGAAAGCCCCTTGGAACTAAGTAGAAACTTCACTCCAGCCCAAAGTAGACATTGTAGCAGACCAGATATGATATAACACTGCAGTTTTGCTGCTGAGTTTGGCAGAAAATAATATCTGTGGCAAGCAGGATCGGCATCAGGTTGTTGGTGTGCCCGGCAAAGCAACTTGCAGTGTGGTGTAGCAGTTAGTGGGTTCAAATTCCCACACAGCAATGAAGCTCACTGAGTGACTATGGGCCAGTCATCCTCTCTCTTAGGCTAATCCACTTCTCAGAGTTGCTGAGAGAACAAAACAGAGAGAGAGTTGGGTGTGGAATGGTGTTCCCTCTAAGCTGAGTTAGTGTGAGCTAGCTCACAGTTTTTTAGCCTGTGGCTCATACATTTTTGTCATAGCTCAGGAAAGATGGCTCTAGAGCAAACTAATTTATGAAGCAGCCAAATTGCTCACTCACAACTTTAATGCCAGTAGCTCACCAAGTAGAATTTTTGCTCACAAGACTCCACAGCTTAGAGGCAGCATTGGTGTGGAACCATGTATGCTATCTTTGTAGTTTGGTGTAGTGGTTAAGAGCACGGATTCTAATCTGGGAGAACCAAGTTTGATTCCCCACTCCCCCACATGCAGCTGCTGGTGTGACCTTGGGTCAATCACAAGTTCTCTCAGAGCTGTTCTCTCACTAGTAGTGCTTGTAAGAGCTCTCTCAGCCTCACCTACCTCACAGGGTGTCTTTTGTGGGGAGGGGAAGGGAAAGGAGATTGTGAGCCGCTCTGAGACTGAGTGAAGGGTGGGGTATCAATCTAATCTCTTCTTCTCCTTCTTTTGCTCTTTGGATATAAGGTAGATAAAAATGCATAGGTAGACCCTTCTAGCACTCCTTTTCACACATCATGCACACACAGCTTGACATAAGTTAGAGATGGTTACCACTGGGCAGATGGCTCGGAATCTGCCAATCTTTTAACTATGCTAGCAGAGGTGGGAGCTGCTGCCACTCTCTGCCTTTCCATGCTGCTGGCCACCCCTTTCCCTAAACCCCAGCACGTTTGGGCCCCCGCTCTCCCACTGATCTTCTGCTCTATCCAGTCCCTAATATTCAATTGGAGGAGCATCATTTTGGGCAGTCTTGATGGCTGGGTTACCTTTTCAGCTTGCTGGAACTGCTGGTCTGAAGGGCAGCATAGCTGTGACAGGCAAAGATGAAACATGTCCCTTCCAGCTAGATTCTAGTCTGGTAGCATTTTAGAGACCGACACAATTTTCAGGTGTCAGAGAGTGTCAGGGGAAGAAGAAACAGTGGGCAGTAGAAGGGATGGTCAGCCCCTCTCTGATGGAGGGATCTTTGACTCTCAAAAGCTTGTACCCTGAAAAATGTGTTGGTCTCTAAGGTGCTACTGAGCTCGAATCTCGCTGTTCTACAGCAGACCAGCCTCTGAAAATGTCCTTTCCGGTGTGTTCTCTGCCCAGGGAGTGACCTCCAGAAGGTGTCCAGCTATGCCAGACAGCAAGTTTGATTAACACGGATGACAATCTTAGCCTTCACCATATGTGTGTATTTCTTTGTGGATACAAAACATATGGACCTCTATTAGTACTCAAGATCATTAATCTTCCCACACTTTATTTGGGCAAACTATTGATGTATTAAATATACATCTGTCTTCTACCAGTTTGAAAGATGGTTTCTGACTATGATCCATTTATAGCCTAGGCTCTCGGAGCTAGTTTCTTTCCCTGCTTCCTATTAACCTCCCTATTCCTGGGTTTTATTGACTATTACCATTTATCTTTCATGAGTCTCTTATCAAGAGCTTTGTCGAAATCAGCTTCTCTGCCAAATTTCTCTTATCTGTTATGACAGTTAATATCAGGAAAAATTCCCGGTAAGAGTTAAATTAGAATCTCTAGCTCCTCAGACCTCTTAGAAAAGATTACATACCAATTAAATGATAGTGACAGCCCAGTGTCTTGGAAGTCTTCAAACCAACACTGTGCATGGTGGAACCACACAGGGACTTGATGATTTCAAGTGTGTGGGTCTTGGATTTGAGGATTCTCACTCATCCACTCTGTTCTTCTCCACATATAGAACCTTCTGCCTTTGGGGGGTGGGGCAGTTTCCAAGCACATTTGAATAAATGCTTGGATCTCAAGTAACACTGAGCTGTTTCTGTATGCTCAGGGGCACTTTTCTGCCCCCCTTTCTGGTGGCAACCTCCTGTGCTCCCCTAAAGCCCCTCGTGAAAGTTTGTGGACCATTTGTTGCAGCTTTGCAGAGGTAAGAAACTAATAACAATCCACGTGCAAGGCATAAGTGTCTTCTTCTCTTGCACAGTGCTGGGTTGGATCCAAGTGTTTTCTCTTGAACATAATGCTTGAGTACTGTCTGGGATTTTTTTTTTTCCTGTTGCCTTTGGCAAAAGAGGTCACATACATTAAACATGGTTTTAACACCATGATCTATTTCTTTTTTGCTCAATACTTTTCCTTTCCCCATTGCATTCTTTATGTCCTAGTAAGTGATTTCAGTGTTCATAAAAGTGAACTCTTCTGACTTTATAATGTGAAAGGCAACGGGGAGCCAGGTTAGGAAGGAAATAGAATAGGATACTAAATTTCTCTTTTAGAGGACTCTGTGATCTCCCTCCCTCCCTCTCTCTCTCTCTCTCCCCCCACCCTCCACTCAGCTCTGATTTTCTTTTTTCCCATCCAAACACAAGCAGTGGATTTAAGATAAAGAGCTGTCTAGTTTTATGCAAGGGACTTGTACTTTCCCAGGAGGATATTGCCCTTTCTCCACCCCATCCCATGCCATATAACTAATGATGCCCCTTTTCACAGTCTTCCAACCATGCTGTCCTCAACCTGACTTATTTTTATTTAATTAATTCATTCATACCCCACCTTTCTCCCCAATGGAGGCCCAAACTGGCTTTCCTCATTCTCCTCTCCTCCTTTTATCCTAACAACAACCCTGTCAGGTAGGTCAGGCTGAGAGCTGTGACTAGCCCAGGGTCACTCAGTGAGCTTCCATGGCATGAGTAGTGGTTTGAACCTGGGTCTCCCAGATACTAATCCAATACTCTTAACCACTACACCAGACTGGCACTGCTGAGTGCCCTTGGGTAGAGATCAGGAACATGGAAAGGAATGCATGTCCCATTCCTTCTTCATGCATTCAGCCAGCATGGTTGGAAGCCTGTGTGAAAAGGGCTCGTGCTTCATCCTTGTTTGATGTCCTGGCTGCTAGAAGAGAAGATGGCATAATTGCAGTCACCTGGAAGAGAAGTATGGAAGAGAGGATGGCATAATTCCAGTCACCATGAGGAAAGAGATGCTGGCAAAGTGAAAACAGGATTGCTGTGCTAACTGACTTATGTGTCCTTGGCACTGCCATTTTTACACTTGTCTTTGAAATCTAAGAAACTTTAAAGGAGCAATCATGCAAAACTTGCCATGGCTTGAATGATAATAATCCAAATGCATTAATTATATGACAACTTGCTACCAAAAGCATGACCACTTGGCAGGTTCTTTGGGTACATCAGAATCTTGAAAAAAATGTGTGCATGAGTAGAAAGAGAATAAGGCATATAGCATCTGCAGTTTGTAACTGATACAGTGATACACAGAGCCAAGAGCATGGGGCTTGAAGGGTCTACTCTTAGAACTGATGCCTCCCCCAGTGGTAGAGCTGTGCCAGTTTCCTAGAGTGTGAAAAGACTGACAAAAGGTTTTCAAAAGGGACTCTCCCCCCCCCTCAGTTCTCTTCAATATACTGTGTGCAGCCTATGCAGAACAGCCTGGGAGCAACAAAAGAAGGAATTAAAGAGGGAATATTTATTGTAAAACCTGATGAGACAGTTTGGCAGTGTTACAAGCTGGGTGAGAGAGAATCGGAGAGCAGTGTTCGCAGAAATGGCAATCATACATATGTTGCTTTTGTTATATTTTAGAAACAGTGACTTGTTTTGCGGAAAGCTAGGCAAGAAAACATTGATTCACAGGGCCAGATTCTCGTTTGATGTAATTAGTTTTATATCATGTTGTATCTGGGACTGGCAGTCCATTCAAAAGTAATATCACTGATGCTTCGCCATTTCTTATGAGGTTTTTGTCTTGTATTTGTTCAGAGTATGAATGGGGGGAAATAATACCCAAAATACAGTTTTTATTGTTGGCTTATGTTAAGAGGTGGTTTATAAGGATATTGCTAATACAGTGTTCGAAACAGGAATTTATGTACTGTTTATGCAAAACGAAAGGGGTATTTATTTATTTATTTAGATTTATATCCCACCCTCCCCGAAGGCTCAGTATAGTATGTCAGACTCCTGCATAACAAAATATCTGCTTCCTACCTCATTTCCTAGGGTTGTCAGCTCTGCGTTGGGAAATAGAGGTTTTAAGGGTGGAGCCTGAGGAGAGTAGGGTTTGGGGAGAGGAGGGGACAACTCTCAAAAGTGCCATTTTCTCCAGGGAACAGATCTTGGTCATCTGGAGATGAATTGTAATAGCAGGAGATCTCCAGGTGCACCTGGTTGTTGGCAACCCTGCCTCTCTCCCATCAATTTCTAGGCAAGAATGAATCAGTTGGCACTGCTGTTTGCAATGTACTGATGTGTAAGGGCAAGGCTCCAGATGGTTATGAGGATGTGTATGTCATCTTGAGCAGTGCATTCTGTGGTGTTCCTGAATCATTCAAGCTCTGTTCACGTCTCCACATGTATTATAAAGATTTCATGGAAGGTATGCAACTTAATTCAGACCAAGATGGTAATTTTTACTGGCTATTTGCCCCCTCTACAAAATGGCGCAGGAACTGGTTCAGACCAGTCCATTTTGATAATTTCCCTTCTTCTAAGAAAAATAGTTAACTTGGGGCAGAAGCACTATTATTACCACAGACAACACCATCACTGCCCATCAAAGCTTCCCTAACGACTAGAGTCGTTTTTGGATTGTTAGGTGTCCTAACTGACTATGGCAGCAATCCTAAGCATGCCTTCACAGAACCCTTCTCAGGTCTATTCAATGGGACATTCCCAAAAAGGTGTGCTTAGGATTGCAGTATATGTGTCATGAGTTTGTACTGACTTGTCCCTTAGCGCAATAAAGAAGTTAATGAAGCAGTGTGGGGGGGGGATGTTTTTGAGAAACTGAAGCATCTTACTCATATTTGCTTAACAAGTATGTTACGTCTAATGTGTCTGTTACTGCTTTCCAGCAGTGAAGCATGGCAGTCTTAAAGCAAGTCTTGAAGAGTGCATGAGGGGGAAATGTTAGGAAAAAAATGACTCAAAGAATAAGTAAGCATAAGTTTAACCTCACCTCATTAATGATAAGGGGTTTGGGAGGCAGTCATGTGAGGGAAGGATGATAGAGCTGAGGAGGTTTTAAGACAGAGAAAATATTATGTGGGGGTGATCTGTGTTGACAGTTCTTAAATGTTTGGAAGGTTGTCAAAAATAATTGTGGAACCATTCTCTTCTTTTGTTCAGCGGGTTCATTGGAGATATGGCTAAATACAGTGAGGTTTTTAGTTTAATCCTTAGGTTAAAATTTTCTGAATTGACAGGACTTGTTCAGTAAACTGACAGATGCCAAAAGAGATTGTGTAGCGTTTAATTTCTTAAAGGATTTCAGGGGAAATCTTCTAAAAGGAAAGTTTCAGTCCTATATTTCACATAACAGCCTACCCAGAATTCCAACAGTTGACCTGGGGACATGACAAACCAGTTGTAGATCAGGCAGAATTGGAGAAGTGCTCTGTGGTGGGTAGGCAAAGGTCCTGCCCTTTCTGGAGGCGGGAGCAGATCTCCCTTACTCCTGTTTGGTGTGTGAGCAGAGCAGCTAGCAACCAGTCAACCATGAAAGAACGGGAGGAGCCACATTGGAGGGTGGAGGGAGTAAGAGAAAAAGTAAACTCTCCCAGTTTTTAGTTATGTTTTGCAATTCCAGAGTGACAGGTTGCAGAGGTCCTCCTGTTTTAGGTGACTTCAGAAATCTCAGAGTCTGCCTTTTGAGCACGAAGAGGCAAAAATTATAAATTGTTAGAGGATTTTGCTTCCAGAAGAATGGGCTGAAAGAAATAATTTGCAAGGAGACTGTGGTGTATTACAATATAACTTTGGGGAAAACATGGCTGCTTAACAGCTGTCTGCAGACTCCTAAATTATCTACTGTAACTTTACAAATGAACGGGCCCAGCAATATTGTGTTAGACCTATAAATAGTTTCTTGTCCTCTTTTCTGAACTACCTTACTCCCCTGTCCCTGTTAGTGTCCTTTTCTTGTTTCCCTCACAGGTGCTGGACTTATCACATTCAGAAGCCACTTGAGTTAAATCTTTCAGGTAGAGGGCTAGGGTAGAAACCACGCTGCTCAAGCTTCACATCACACTATCTCTATTTCCATGTCCATTAGACCCTGAACTTCACAAGGTCCTATACATACAATTCCTTGATTCAAACCGAAAGCAAATTTCCATGCTGTTTTTGTTGTTAAATGTTTTTCCATTTTATATACCTGACACTCAGCCATTTAATTTCAGTATGTAAGACCTGACAGTTTATATTTTCCTCTTTGAGGACCGCTTTAATTCCTGCTCTTGCATCTGTGGATAGCTCTAGCTCTTCAATATCCCTGATGTCTACCTGTAACCTTTGTGCCTCTGTGTCTGGTGGGACAGTCAGCTTGACTGGAAGGGTGGAGGGAGAGCAAGGACTACATCACTGTATCAACAATGAATCAGATTCAATACAGGAATGGCATTTGTTTTGGTAATCTTGTGAGCATCAGCATGGGGCTTCTTGGGAAGAGACAGAGAGAGATTCAGGTGTGGAACAGCTTATGACCTTAGAAGAGGGTTTCATAAAATCATAGAATCATAGAATTGGAAGGGGCCTCTAGGGTCATCCAGTCCAACCCCCTGCACAGTGCAGGAAATTCGCAACTACCCCCCCCCCGCACCACCAGTGACCCCCACCTCATAGCCAGAAGATGGCAAAAAACCCTCCAGGATCCCTGGCCAAACTGGCCTGGAGAAAATTGCTTCCTGACCCCAAAGTGGCAATCAGCATTTCATTTGATGTGTAAGAAAGGGCCATGAGAACTAAGCACTGATGCAACCCTTCCTGCCCTCCCTCTCAGTTTGTGTCTTGGCAAGGATTTCCGTAGACTGGTAGAATTTTCTTAGAGCTTTCTGCTGCAAATCAGATTGTGGCCGATTTCTCACACGGCACTTACCACTGGTTTTCCTTGGAGTTTTCTGCCCCAGATCGTTTTTGTCAATTTCACACTGTAGCCGTCTGCCCCGGATCCGCTCTGGGGGTTTCATTTTCCCATTACAGCCTTGGCGTGGCTTCCTGCAACATTCCTATGCTTCTGTTGTGTGGTTTGCTTTGCATTTGAGTACAGTGATTTAAAGGGCAAAAGTACACAGTTCGCCTTCAGGCTCCTTCAAGTAAATGTACAGCTCCCAACTGCAGCTTAGCAGAACAAGGTGAATTGTTTGTGAAGATGCATCTGAAATAAATTTCTTGTATTTGTGAAACTGTTGTCTTCCTCATTCAATGGTGCAGGAGAAAATAAACCGGAACAGGGACCACAGAAAAATAACTGGGGGTGGGTTTGAATTGTTGCACATGTTTCTGCAGGTTGGGTTGGGAAAGGGTTAAGGAACGTGGGTGGAGATCAAGAAATCCTGCAGTTAACATAGAGGGGGAAGGTGGGCAGGTTTGATTTGATGCGGGGCAACAGGAAACTCCTGGGAATCAAGGATCACGCTGATCTGGAGTAAATGGGGGAAGCTCCAGACCAAAAGCCAGCCCCGGGACAAATGGTGTGAAATTGACAAAATGCAACGGATGAAACAGAGGATTGACCCCGGCACAAGACTTTGTGTGAAATCGCCCACAGGGTTGCTGATGCATAACTAGTAGACTTCATTTTGGCCATCTGTAGCAGGCTTAATTGTGGTTTTAAGTGTTTAATTGTTTTTATTAATAGTTGTATTATGGGTTTTATAATTATTGAACACTGCCTCGGGTGCATACCATATCAAAGCTATTTGATTTTTAAAGAGCAAAGGAATTGTCTAGTGCAAAGGAATAGTAAAACATGCTGTATACATGGATAATGTGTTGTTTTAAATGGGTGCGTGGAAGCCATTGTTTGTTTTTATCTTCTGACATTATGTTCTTTAGAAGCATGTTGCTTTTTAATCTAGAGTGGCAAACGCATGTTTGTAGCCAAATGTAAATCTTTTGCATAATAGGCAATTACAGTGGGCAAGCTTACAAGCACCCTTACCCTCACCCTAATTATAGCTGTGCCAACAACACTGAGATAATAGTGCTTTCTTTTGTTCGGGAACTCAGTGGTACCAAGAACTATCTGGTTTCCCAAAAGCTAAAGTTAGAAGTCTACAGGAATGAACCACACAGCCAGCCTGATCTGTCTTAACCTTGACCTTGTTAAATGTAATTTGACTTTAATGATCTCCAATTAAAATTCAAACCTCAAATAATTCCAAACAGTCCTTTTCTCTTCTTAACAACTTCTGGCATTACAATGAACTACGGATAATGAATGAATCATTAGTGCAATCATGATTCTGTGTTCTTTTCCCTTGCTTGGATCAACAGCCTGCAATTGTGTGTGTTTGGTATTTTAAGTGGTAGAAAAAAGATAGGAGCATTTGTACATAGGTGCTCTGCATACGATAGCTCCTTGAAGAAATGAATGGGCATGTGTTTAAAGGCTGTGCGTGCTGATGTTCTCTTTGGTATAAAGAGGGTGGTGTCATAGGGGAGAGAGGCTGTTCACATGATGCTGAAGCATACAAAGAGACCCAACCACCTCATCTCTAAGTGGCATTATCAGGACTCTAAAACCTCCCTAGGTTGAGACTTATTCTTATATACCACATATAAAAACGATTGAGGCTACCCACAATTCCTTTCCAAAAATCAGGAAGGAGGTGAAAAATTATTCTTATGTCCATGGTGCTTTTGAACACACAGAACTCAGTCCAAGGCCAAGTTCAGACTGGCAGTTTGGCCTGATATAGGCACGTTTCACAAACAGATTAAAGGGGCCAGTTCACACAGGCACAGCTGTCAGGCGTTCCCCAGCTGTACTCAACCCGTCTTGTCATGCTTCCCTCCCGTTTTTAAAAAGTGCCAGGTGAAAGTGGTAGCAAACCCTGGAGAGCGCGTTGATCCCGCTTCCCGAACGTGTGCATGCTAAAAGCCACACGAACAAGCTGCATTGATAATATAGTACATAGGCGCACGTCGCACTCGCTGGAGTGAGAAAAAGCCATTTACAGCCATGCCTCCGCCAGGGGTGGGCCAACAGTGCAAATGCTCCCTTGCGCCTCCTCCCCAGTATGCTCCCACAATCAGTTGGTGCAGTGTGATTGGGAATACCCAGAACACATTGTTCCAGGTCTTTTTGCCACGACTCCCTCATGCTTCATACTGCCAGTCTGACCTCAGCCCTAGTTCTTTCATTCATCTGGTGGTGTGGAGATTGGTACAATGCCATACTGGCCTACATTACCCAGTTTCAGAATGGTTTTTCCTGGTGTCAGAAGGCATAGTACAGGTTCCTTCCTTGTGACTTCTTACAGAGATGTAATGTAACAGCACTGCATTCATTCCCATGGCATTAGTGTTTTGTGAATATCTTAATCTTCTGTTTGTGTATGGGAGGGAGGAACTATTTTTTATTAACTGATTTTTAGTGCAGTCCTAAATAGAGTTTACACACTTCTAAGTCTACTGTAGTCAGTGGGCTTAGAAGGGTGTAACTCTGCTTCAGATTGTACTGTTAGGGGTATATGTTCTTGGAGGAAGAAGAAAAGGCTGTAGGAACTCAGAAAGGTTATTCTGTATTAGAATCAGGCTAAAACTGAAAAAAGTTTTATGTCGCTAGAACTTTACTATAATATGTGGTCTAAATGGTTTCAGAATTGTTTTAATTTAATTTATATTTTATGTTTTATTGTAAACTATGGGTCAATCGTATGTAAGACACCCTGAGCCGGCTTGGCTGGGAGGGTGGGGTAGAAATTTAACAAATAAATAAATAAATTTAAGAGCTATATATGTCATGTAAATGCATCGTTTTCAATATGAGTGGAAAAATTCCCTCAGGTACTGGGTAGGTAGTTCATCAAGGGCCAATTGGTGAACTGATGTCGCATGCAGGGTTTATTTTCATGATACTCCCAGATGCTAATGAGGAAGATGCCATCAATGAGGAGAGGCACTAGTAAGAATTTACGTGAATATTAATGAGAGAACCTTGGTCCCAGAGTATGAAGGAATAAGACACATCGACCTTGCTGAAACTAAGTGCTGGGTCAGGTCAGTGCCTTGTGGGGCACTGCCTGGGAACTCTGTGTAGGCCTTCTCGAGTTCCATGATGGAAGCAACACATGATATAAATGAAACGATGTAACATTGACAAAACAGTCTCATAATGTATGATTGCATCAGGATTCTTATGGTGAGGTGTTTTGCTGGTATAAAACTCTACACCAAATATTATTTTCTTTTTTCTTTGTTTGCCTAATGGGGCTTGAAGGCAAGGGACGTTCAGATGTGACTTGCCATTGCTTGCTTCTGCTTCATGACACTGGTATTCCTTGGAGGTCTCCCATCCAAATACTAGCCAGGATTGGCCCTGCTTAGCTTTTGAGACCTGATGAAATCAGGGGTGCCTGGGCTATCCAGGTCAGGGCTACACCAAACAGCTTTTGATGCTGTTATGCATATGATACATCAACTACATCTGCACACAGTGTTGCCTGATTCCTCTCCTCGCTGTGGTGGTTCCCATCTCACATGGCTTTTGTCAGCATGGGTACCAATCCCTGGCATAGTCTTTTTAGAAGTCAAAAGGGGTCCCATCCTCCCAGTTTTGACTATAAACAGCTGGTAGGATCTGATCCTAAGAATGGAAAGACATCAGGCATTCAGAGTTCTTTGTAAAAAAATATTGGATGTACACAGTGAAGTGGTAAAGCATTTCTAGTGCATTGATTTTAGTTTGAGAGCAAGATAAAGTAATTCAGAACTCCAAAGTATGGGGAGAAATTTAAAGAATTTCAGGGGGGAAGAACAGTTCTTCTGTGTCAGTATTCTCAGAGGCATCCCTTCTGCCCACGCTGGAAAGGCAATGCAGAAGTTTAAGGCACTCAAATTCACAGTGGTGTAGGATATAGTTACAGAAGATTAGAAAAAAGCTGGACATGATCCAGCTTTCTTGCAAGGCAATGCTGGTGGGATGGCCAGAGATTCAAAAACTTTGCTGACATCACCCTGAGTTGATATTCAAATGAACTCTGTCACCTGAACAGAAGATCTAATGGCATACATATTATGTGATGTATCTCTATGGAAAGTGGTGATATCACAGCCTGTTCATTGCACTGGTTTCCACAGGAATGAAAATGCAAAGGGGCTAGATACTAAATACTGAGGTTTGTTATCCCTCAAACAATCTTGAGGGCCACCGTTCTCTATAAGAGATAGAGAATTGTGTCTCATATAGACAGAGAACTATCTGAGACATCTCAATGCCCTCATAAAGCTACAACTACCAGATTTGCTTGGAGGCAACAAAGATCATTAAGACTTGATTAACACTATAGTATAGGGTTCTAGCTCCGGGCTGGAAAATACCTGCAGATTCTGGGGGTGGAACCTGATGAGGGCAAGGTTTGGGGAATGCAGGGACTTTGTTAGGGTATAATGCCATAGAATCCACCTCCCAAAGTGTCCATTTTCTCCAGGTGAACTGATCTCTATTGCCCCTAGAGATCAACTGTAATCCCAGGAGATCTCCAGCCATCACCTGAAGAATTGCAACCCTATATAGTATTAGGGTTGCCATTCCCCTAGTGGTGGCAGGGAAACCCCTGATTTTGGGGGCTTCAGCCCACTGCCAGCCACCTGGCCAGTGGGGGAAACCCCACCCCCAAACAGGTACATCACCATGTGACATCGCCAATGCAATGACATCACTTGGAAGTGATGTCATCGTGCTAGGGATGTCCCACAGGGATGCTCCGGTATTTGAGCAAATGCTATGGTTTTGAGCATCCCCCGCACAATGATGTCACTTCCAGGTGACATCATTATGTTGGGGATATTATGTGATGTCTCAGCCCACTCCAGAATGCCCCCCAGTCCCCCGCTCCAGGCAAAGTAAAACCTAGCAACCCTATATAGTATACACTCACATCACTATGCTAGAATTGACTCCAGGTGTTTGGTGGGGGGGTCAAAATATCATAACCAACCAAAATTAAGCCAGTTTAATTATCCTGAATTTCTGCATATAGTTTGAAATTCTGGCAATAATGACTATTATACTAACTAGACTTTTGGATTTCTTCAGTGTAAGGAAACTCTCGCTCATTATTTTGGTATGCAAAGAATGTTTGTATTTGTAAAGCTGCAAAACTGCTTAACAGTTTGTGTTGTCACTAGAATGTAAACAGATTGAGACCCTAAATATGAGGGTCTATAAAGGCCAAACAAAATGTGATTGGTTCTTTTTTTCCAAACTTCAAGGCAACTACATAGAGTTACTAATTTGATCAAAGAAGGCCTTCTTTGTGGTGGCACTCTTGAATGATGTCCCCACAATAGCTTGTCCTGTGCCTAGTTTTTAAGCTTTACGTGCCAGGTAAAAACAACTTTTTAATGTGTTCAAGATTATAAAAAATACATCAATAAAATGCATCAATCAAAAGTGGTCCTGCCCATCTAATAGCTGGTTTTCTTTTCTTTTTACTGTATGCCACAGACATTTTTGTAATGGGGAGGCAGACACTAAATATTTTTAGTGAATAAATAGGATTTGAAAAGCAGTTCTAAGGAGAATCCCCCATTGCATTTCCCCCCTTGTGTTTAGATTACCCAGTTAAAACTGCCCGTAGCCCCAGGAGGTTAAAGTCAGATACAGCATCCATAATCAAATTAGCAGCTGCTTTAGTATAGATAAAAAGTGTACACCATGTAGTCCATTTTGGTAATCTTTGCTGGAATTTATTAGCATCTGTCATTTTACAGTGGAGATTTAATTAGAACAGGGGACTTGCTTTCTCCATATGTTTGGAGAGAAAACCTTGTTATCAGATTGGGGGAACTGTGCAGCATTTTCACTCACTTTTAAACTGTATCTCTAAAATATATAAACACAGACACAGAGGGACATATTTTTCTTTTCTCTGTCAGACTTGTCACCAAACAACTCTGCTTTGCAAAGAGAAATGTGCTTCATATGCCTGATTCAAACATATTTTATCCCTCTGGGATATAAAGGTCAAAGAAAAGTAGAGAAAAATGACAAAATACTTCAGCGCCAAGTTCTTCCTCCTCAATCAGCGAAGGATTCCTTGTGTCTGAAAAGGTACCAGAATATCCTCCTCAGCAGCCTTTACCAAAGCAGTGCTTATTAATGTGCGCCAGGTTGTACTTCCAAATGAACTCCTATATATAAAAATTGGAGACCAAAACTGAGTTAAAAGGTACAATAAAATGGCAGGGATGAGTAGATTCCTCTGGCTGTGTATCTGTGTGCAGCCATTTCATTTTCTGGCTTTTTGCTCCTCAATTTTTTTTAATTGAGTAATTTGCACCAAAAATAGCTATTTTTGTATGAATCTCACTGCACTATTTGGTAGGACATTTCATATCTATTTCACTGAAATGAGGTTTACAGTCCTATACTGTCCCCTCATCCCCTTCCCACCCCCAACCCAACAAATGAATATTTTACTTCATAGTTTTGGTGCAGTGAAGGGAGGGGGGAAGCACAGTCGTGTTTGATTTGAAAAGCTGTGCAGGTGAACGAACAGATCAAATTCAGCAATAGAGGAAGAAAACGTTGTGAGTCTTTTTACAAAATGAGGCCTCAATGTAATAAACAGAGCCAAGAAAAAAGTTTAGAAGACAAAGTTCTTCTTGGAGTCTCAGCTCTATATTTAGTTAAAGAAAATCCCAACAAATTTATCTCTACCCCAGTCAGTTAATAACCAATGCAAATCAGTCCCTAGCAACATGTATTCAAAAAGCGGCACTCTTACCCTTAATATACCTCAGGGTCCCCGACATGGTACTTCTGGATGCCATGGAGGCCTCCAATAACTTTCCTGGCATCCACCAAGTCTTTTTAGAAAGTGGATAGGTCCAGCTGGGCCTTGTGCCTAACAGAGCTTCTGACTGGCCACTAAAGATCTGATTGTCTGTGCAAATGAAAAGCCATCTTGTTAAACAGAGCTTCTGCCTTAAATGTTGAAGAATTGACAGTTATGCATAACCTCACTCCTGGACATTTTGTTGTTGGCTCCACCTCCTATGGTAGCCATTTTGTGGTTGGCTCCTCCCTCTGCAGCAGCCATTTTGTTATTGTGCCCACCACCCTGTGTCAGAATTCCAAAGATTACCTGCAGGGTCAAAAGTCTTGGGGACCACTGAAATAACTTGTGTTAAGGAAGCTGTTTCTACAATGAGTAAAATAATACTATGACATGTTACTCTATACATGGGTTAGCTATGCCTAGGCTTGCCAGTCCCCAAGTCGGGGTGGGGGTTCCCCTAGTTTTCAGGGTTTCTCCTCCCCCCACCCCCAAACAGCCATGTCCCCATGTGACTTCCCTGTTGTGATGATGTCACCCTGAAGTGACATCATCATGCTGAGGATGTCACATGGGGGTGCCCTGGTTTATGGTTTTAACTGGTTTTAAGCCAGTTTTACCATAGAGTTTTTCCCTTAAACCAGAGTCTACTCATGCAACGTCCTTGGCATGATGACATCACTGCCGGGTGACATCATCACATCAGGGTCATCCAAGAACTCCCCCCACATCCCCCCACAGGAGTGAGAACGGGACCTGGCAACCTAGCTATGCCCCACTGATATGAATAAGACATTCCCAGTAAGCATGTATATAATGGTAGATTTAAAGGAGATAAATACATGGATGTCCCAAATTAAGGTGACAAGTCTTTTCTAAAGCTTTGGTTTTAATAATAACAGTCAGGAAATGTCTCCATTACAGTTAGCAATTTAACTCATTACACAGGAAAAAACCTGGATTTGCCAATGAGGGTTAGAGTGAATGCCAGCATGGTGTAGTAGTTAGAGCACTGGACTAGGATCTAGGAGATTCTGCCATGGAAACTTGCTGGGTGACCTTAGCTTAGTCACTCTCTCTCAGCCTAACCTACCTCACAAGGTGGCTGTTGTAAGAATAAAACAGAGGATGAAGGAGTGGTATCGTAAGGTGCTTTGGATCCCCATTGGAGAGAAAAACAGGGTACAAAAATAAAACAAATAGATTAGACATGGATTTCCCACCATTTTTTAAAGGCAGCTTTCAGATTCAAGCCTTCCGAAGAAATGAATGTGTGTGAGTATTCTTTTCATTCTTGAAACTCCCCAAGTTGCTGTTAGTTCTGACTCCTTTTTTAAACTTCTAAGGCTAATAGGAATGTGGTAGGGAGCAGAGATTGATAGGTCAGGGTAAAAGGATTAAAGTCCCTGTCCCCTCCCCGCACAATCCTTACTCCAATTCAGGCTTGGCACACCTCTAATTTGCTTTTTTAACAGGCTGGGAGGCTCTGATTATGGGTCTCCCAGTATTTTTGACCCTCAGCAGGGAACTATAGCCTCTTACTGCTACCCAATGAGTATAATTGTGTGGGCCATGCATTTCATACGCTTCCTGCTACTCCTCTTTAAGGGGCAGTGCCTTTATTTTTAGTACCATCAGGGTTATTTTGGGGCAGGAATGCACAGGAACAGAGTTCTGGCTGGATCCCGAGTTGGCCATGCCCAGCAGGAACTCATTAGCATAATGGGCCACACCCAACAGCAGAAACTCATTAGGATTGGCTACATTAGGGGTGTGCAGCCTAACATGCAAAAGAGTTCCTGCTACAAAAAAAAGCCCTGGGTTTTGACAACAAACAGGGTAAACAATTAGAAGCAAAAGGTGGGTGTGGCTGGGTGACCACACTTCTGGTGATGTGGGGGTGTGGCCTGACATGCTAATGAGCTGTGCTGTCAGGGTGTGGCCTATTATGCTAATGAGTTCCTGCTGGGCTTTTTCTACAAAAAAAAAGCCCTGAGTACCATTGTACATCACTGCCTCTAATTTGTCCCTGTTCTGCCTGGAGGGACCTTTTAAAGATTTATTTTAAAAATATGAGCCCTCTCTGGTATACACTAGAGTTGTCATTCTTCATGCTTCCATTCTTTCCTGTGGGTCTCAAGAAATTATATCTCTGAGGCAGTTTGACCCTAATGCACAAGCATGAACATTAGTGTGTCTTGTAATGAGTGGTGACTTTACTCACTGCAGTTAGTAAAGCTTATTTTGAATTATTAAGTATGATAGTACTGCTAATAAATCAGTTCAATGTAGAGCAGACAATATCCTTCACAAGCATGTAACAATTAGGGAAAGGGATCCTTAGTAAGAGGTATCCCAAGAATACCGGGCCTATTGCCCCGTTTCCATCTGTGAAATGTTGGACTGTTTAATGTTTGCACCCACATGTTTAATACAGTTATTCTTTACAATTTCTGGTATACATCAATAAAATTTAATGTGTGAAGGGTCTGTTATTGTAAGGTTCCTATGTTATTTTTTCTTTTAAATTAGTGGAATGGATGGGTTATTTTCTGTGTGCTGGATTTCTTCACAGATAGGATGTGTTTTCATAGCTTGCTTTTGTACATCATTAAGTCTGAAGAATCAAGGAAAAAGCAACAAATACATTGCTCCTGTGGATGGGCACTTCACTGAGAGAGTGTCAGGGATCAGGTGCTTTTAGTGATGTAAGTCTACGGCTCATCACCAATAGGCTTTGCAAGGGGCACAGCTTGACCTGACCTGTTTGTTGGGCATAAGGTGTTTTCATTAAGCTATGGAAGCTGTTTATATATCTGCAGCTAAAGCAGGCTTTGTAGGGCATGGCTGCCAGTGATAATCAATGGAAAAATGCACCTTGCTTTTAACACTCCTATAGTGGAAATGGACAATTATTCTCTGTAGCAGCGAAAATATCACTTAAGATTATTATACTCCATTAGGTCATGTTTACCAGTATGAATTTATCATTGTAGTGTTGCAGTAAAAAGTCTGTTCTGTCATTGTGTACAGGTTAGTTGATGGGAAGTGTTAAGTTGCTGCCTAATTATCTTCCTGGCACTTTCCACACTGATGAAATGTGTTTCATGCTCCTACCCAGAGGCAATTTCATTAGGTGTGATTTTAGTCAAGATCCTTGAGTTGGGGAAGAGAAGGAGGGGAAATGTTTGCTCTCCATTCTGCACCTGTTATAGCCTTGTGTCAGCACAGCCTACTGAAACTAGGTAGGAATGGAACAGCAAGGATCTAGAAGCTGCGGCTACCTTTCTCACCTGGACCTGGCTAATTCACTAAACTCAGCAGGTTGGCTAAGCACTGCTGGATTTTTAGAGCACTCTCAGATTCCCCATTTCTGCTGAAGACCACTGATTCACTTATCATGCTATTCTTGAGGGTTCCCTGTTCCCTAGAAAAAGCATTATGGAGGGATCATTTGGCTCCAGCTGGTGATGGGGATGCAGAAAAGCTCTGTTCCAGTGACAGAGGTGCCTTCCATGGGCAGAAAACTTAGTATGGATCTAACCCCCTTGGAATTAGTATAATGCATATGCATGGTGGGGCATGTCTTGCAGCATCCTTGTTGTGTTAGTGTGGGATTCATTGTCCTTCAAATCTTTGGCCTGTATTCAATTGTGTGTGCCTGGAACAGTGGTCTTCTGTGTTCCTGCAGCCCCTTCTGGCCTGCAGAAAGATCATTGCCGAGATCAAGGCACCCGTGCAGAGGAAGAGTCAAAGTGCTGCTCCTTTTTAAGGAAAAATAACAGTCTTCTTTCTGTCTTTCAGTGCATAGTTTGGGATTGGGATTCCAATGGCAAGCATGACTTTATCGGAGAATTTAGTTCAACATTCAAGGAAATGCGAGGAGCAATGGAAGGGCGGCAGGTATGTCCTATGAATGTTGTGTGAACTGAAGACAGCAGCAGAATTAAGATGTTAAGCTGATTTCCCACTTGTGTAGTCACATTTTATTTATGTGGTATAAATATTCAAGCCACCATTTCTTTAGGTTTCTAAGAAGGGCTCACCATCCCATCAAAGGTACATGGATCTCGACTTACAAATCGCTGGTGTGGAAACAAGTTCTAAATGCCTACAGGAAGGCTAATCATTTGGTTGTAGTAAGGTTGGAATTAACATTAAGACAGCAGAACGTCCACATTCAGAAGTGTAGAAACCCTTTAAGGGGTCTAAACTTCATACACTTCCTGCCCATGGAGAGCAACATGGAGCTGCCATCCTAGTTCTTTGTTGCCCTAGCAACAGTTGGTGGCCTAGTCAGGTGTCCTGCTGACTCTGCACATGAAGGGGCTGATTAATGTGTTGGGTGTGCTAATACATGACAGGATGTACATAAAAAACTTATATGGACAAGCATTTTAACAGTGGCTTCTGTCGTGCCTGTTTCAGCCCTAACCGAATTCTCTACAAGCTGTAAAGTATTCTGTTTCTTAGACGTGTGTGTGTGTGTGTGTGTGTGTGTGTGTGTGTGTGTGTGTGTGTGTGTGTGTGTAAAGAATGTATACAGTTGTTTGCTTTCCCTCCTGCCCCCTTCTTTTTTGTTTGGCATTTATGCCGTGCTAAAATGTCACTCTCAGTTTCAATAGGAACTGGAGCTGAGCAAAATTTTAATTGGAATTTTTGAGCGAGCTTCTTATTCCTCCCTGGGTAGCTGACCTCCTACTTCTGAGGGCCAACTTATTAGCAACCTTTAGATCCACAAAAACCGTGGGTTTGCTTCTGGGAAGGATACTAAAACTTCTGACATGGTGTGCCATTGTACTATTGTTCTCGACAGCACTGACACTTAAAGCCTTGTGGGAGAAGAGAGTATTCCCTTTTTCTCTGCTCTTCCTCCCCCTCCCCCCCAGTCCTCTTGAAGGAAAGATTGGAGAGGGGGATCCAAAGTGAGTAGGATACCGATGTTCTCCAGCTCTGGCTGTGTTGATTATATGCTGACTGAGGCCATGTTTCTATCCATGCTCCACTTACTAACTAGCGCTAGGGTGAGCATTTGTAAGGATTCTGCTGTGAAGCTCATTGGGTGATCTTGGGCCAGTCACTCTCTTTCATCCTAACAGGGTTGTTGTAATGATAAAATAGGGAGAGAAACATTTCTGCCACCCAGAGTCCTTACAGAAAAGGCTGGATAAAAACTGAATGATAACCATAATCAAGGATGCTTATGCTAATAAAGGCTGATACCTCTCTCATACACTTAATGCTATTCCCCCAACTTCCAAAGGTCACCCTGGCATTCTTGATATCTACTTCTGCGCTCTCTCCTTATACACAGTTGATGAGAACATCTTCAAAGGTCCACAAATAACAAGTGGTTTGGAGGGTTGATAGTGGTATGATATAAGTTGTCCAGCTGATTTTTGCCCCCTCCACTGCTTTCATCTGTGGTCACACAGGAGAAATAATTGGGCAAAAGAGACCAGTGGGTAGACCACAGGCAACAGAGCTTCCCTATCATGCTGCTTTCAACTCTCCTAAACTTTTAAGTCTTTAAAAAGTCTTCAAGGTGCCACAAGATCCCTTTTTATTTTTACTGCAGCAGTTTGTGGATTTTACTATGTAACCATTACGAGTTTGCTTTCCTTTTTTCACTTTCTCAGTTGCAGCCTTCCCTCCAGTTTACCATCCTGGGGCCATACTGAGGGCTCCCTATGCAGTGTGCGATGATGCGCATGCCAAGATTGAGGGGGAAAACAACAGCACAGAGTCGGGATGGCCTGATTCCCTTTCTCATGAAGCACGTTACAATTAACGCGCCGTCTGATCCAAGCTGTGCGCTGGCCTTTTCCAAGGAGGGTGGGCTGCTTGCTGTGTAACAGCCGTGCACAATGCATACCGACCTGCATACTCTGCCTCCTTGGAGATGAAAAAAGAGGAGAATACGTCTTTGCGACTCTCTGCCCCTCCCTAGATCACCCCTTCCATTGTCTGCCCAGCTATCTGATCAAGGTGCCAGGCCTGGGTCTCTAGACAGAGGTGACAGTCTCATCCAAAAAGTTATAGTTGAAAGTAGGAATGCTCAAACTCCTATCAGCTCAATTCATGTCCTGTTCACCACTTGCAAACATGGAGCTGGTTTCTGAAGACAGGCTTGACTGATTCATCAACCTGTTTGTGGCTGTTCAGTGGGTTGCTTCACTGTACTCCCTCCTAACCCTGCAGTACAGCCTTACTGGATTTTGCACGTGTGCATTCTCACACACTCCACCTGAGTTCTTCTACCCCCTCTCCTTGCTGCATAACTGGTTCAACAGGCAGCTCTTTAAATAGACAAAACAATCATATAAATCAGTCATAAATAGATGCTGTGTTTTAATAAAACCCTTCACTTCAGCATCTGTCCTCGTAGTCTCTATTTATGCTTGTGGCTACTGATTTGTTTCAAAAGTGCTATGCCCCTTTTCAGACATTCTTCGTAATCCATTTTGGTAGCTGGTTGCTAATGGATTTTTTGTGTCATTTCAGACACAACTGTGTTAGCCACTGTTTTAACAATGAATTTTATTTACCTTTTCATACAAAGCTTCTTGTGTCCAGCTAGCAAAGCGTGATTCAGTCGTTCTTGTGGGAAATGACTTTCTTCCATTTTCACCTCTTCTTTGCACTTCTGAATCGCTGTAGTGTGCTGTTTAAAATGTCTACTGCCCTTCCGGTAGTGCTGCACTTCCCCCCTGCCCTTTTTCACCATGGAATTTTCCTTGAACATTTTTGAATGTTCTAAGTTGTGTGCTATAGCACTAGACCAGTATAGTAGTTCAGTGCTACAGTGGCACCCTTGAGATGTCTTGGCACCATTGAGATACAATGAGATTGTGGCTGTTGCTACATGGATACAGAAGGAAAGAAGTAGCTCAGTGGGCAGTGGGTGCTCAGGGCATCAGTGGTGGCAGTCACACGCGCAAGACAAAGCAGGGGGGGAAGCGAGGCTATTTGCTCTGTAGGAATTTGGCCTGCAGTTGCACGATCACAACGTCCTTGGAAGCTGCGGCCACCGGTGAGTCAGGTTTGGGTTTTTTTGCTGTGGTTTCTGGTGCGCTTCAGTGAGGAATCGATGATTCACATCTGCACACTGAGGGCTCCTTATGCAGTGTGCGATGATGCGCATACCAAGACTGAGGGGGAAAACAACAGCACAGAGTCGGGATGGCCTGATCAGACCATCCCGACACCATGAGAGTGCACTGGAGCAATCACATGGGAAAGTCCATCCGTGGCCCGTAGCAACCCATTTGCTACCGGACTTTCCCCAGTGTCTTTTTACTCTGCTTCTGCAGCAGAGCAAAACAGGTTGCCGACGGGTGCGGGGCACTGGCCAGATGTTTCTGTCTGATCGCGCCCTTTAAATCCGCCCGGCATTTGTGCCTGTAGAGCAGCTAATTGTACGTGTGTATTGCAACCAGTGATTGGTGTTCTGTAACAACAAGTTGCTAACAACAGCCGCAATCTCATAATTCCAAGGTCTGCGGCACAGGAATATTAAAAAGCACCTATCTCAATTCAAGACACAGAAGATAAACAAGGATAACCTTTACAAAGAAAAGTATTTGTGGTTCTTCGGCAGTTTCTCTGCTTTCACAGCGGTCAGCTGTGACAGATCCCATTCCATCATAATGAACCAAATTGGCTTCTAAAATCAATCACTGATTAAAGGCCTTAGTAAATGGAATTAACAGCTCATTAATAATTCCATTTCTGGATATTAGATTTATCCTCTCCAATCTGGATTGTGGAAAGTTGTTGAACTTGATAAATGATTGGGCCTGTTTCAGGCTAGGAATGCCCGAGAGTGTACAATAGTGGAGCCACTAGCTTTCATCAGTTCTCTAAAGACAAATCAGAACTTCAGCACTTCTATGCTGTCTTTCTGTTGCTGTGATGTAGGTTAAGAGAGCAGCAAAGTCTTGCCAAAGATGGCTAACTATAAACTTCATAGCTATGTACAAATTTGAACTCGGGACTTCCCCTGGTCTACTCTACCCAGTACATGACACTACATTTAAAGAAGAATAGGCTTTTGATTGTGGCAACTATGTTGTTTATTCCTTTTCTGTGCATCTATGTTGTTTATTCCTTTTCTCCAAAGTTATCTCTCTTATTGGTGCCTTCCTGCAAGGAACTTCAGGAAGTGTACAGGACAAGGAACTCCAGGAAGTGTACAGGAGTCTCCCTTTCTCATTTTATCCTCACAACAATGCTGTGAGTCTGAGGCAGAGAGACAGAGCGAATGGCACAAGGGCAAGCTTCATGGGAAAGTGGAGATTTGAACCCAGGTCTCTGAGATCTTAGTTCGAGACTCTTAACTGCTGGACGATACTGGCCTTTGACAACTTAAACAAAAACTTACCTGCCTATAAGTTTGCAGCCATTTGCATTCATCATTCTGAAAGAGGGAAATATCTGATGTGTTGTACCAATTTGAGTTCCCATACTGCCGGCATTGCACTGTTCTTGAGAGAATATGCATCGTGAACAGATTTTGTTAAGAGATTTTCATAAAGCCAATGAAAGGTCCCAGGGATATTCCTTGGCTGAAGCAAACTAGAGGGATTTCAAAAATAGTCTTAAAATAAAGACACACCTGGACACCTATTAGCAAAGGGAATATTATGCAATAGAAAAATCTGTCTCTGTAGTAGGAAAAAATAGTTAAGTGCATGTTCAGAAACCCTCTTACATATGGTCTCCATGGAAATTTCCAGAAGATGACGTTATTTTATGTGGCTAGCTTGTAATTTGTTTATTAAAATGTAGTCATGCGAACATTGTTTGATCTCTGGGGTACAGAGAAATCTGACTGAGGTGCTGAAATGAGTTATTAATACTGTATTGAACAGCTTATGGCTTGCTGTGTTTTATTGTTTCTTAACTATAGAAAACAGCCAGAGGCGGGAATAATGTCAAAGTTTATCATGTCTGAGTCCAATGAGTTAGATGTTTTATATGCAATGAACATTTAAAATAGCGTTCTGGCATTGCTTCCATATTTGCCATTTAGTTTGGAATTAGCATCATGTATTTACTCTGTTCAAAAGAGAATCTAGGTGCCATTATTCACTGCTCAAGAAGAGGCCATAGCTCAGTGGTAGAGCATCAGCTTGCACACAAAAGGATCACAGGTTCTCTCTTGTTGAAAGAATCATGCAGTAGGTGATGTGAAAGACCTCCACCTGAGATCTTGGGAAGCCACTGCCAGTCAGAATAGACCATATTGATCTTGATAGGTATGGTGTAGTGGTTAGGAGCACAGACTCTTATCTGGGAGAACTGGGTTTGATTCCCCATTCCTCCACATGCAGCTGCTGATGTGACCTTGGGTCAGTTACAAGTTTTTTCAGAGCTGTTCTCTCATGAGCAGTTCTTGAAAGAGCTCTCTCAGCCTCACCTCCCTCACAGGGTGTCTGTTGTGAGGAGGGGAAGGGAAAGGAGATTATAAACCACTCTGAGACTTCTTCAGGTAGTGAAGGGCAAGGTGTAAATTCAATCTCTTCTTCTTATTTGTCTGTTCAAAGTTATTTTTATGACAGTTATTTTGTAAACATAAAATGCAACTGCAGCTTTTGGCTGTGCAGTGTGAAGAGTCAAAGTCCTATTGAAGTTTCGAAGGGTCACTGACCCTTTACATTTTTCTTTTTTTCTTTTGCTTCCTGTTTAATAGTTACTTCCTATTCTCTCTGACTGGCCGGTCACAGTGTTTTCTGAATTACTGTTAATTACCAGTTATTGTTTGGGGACGGAGGAATTGTCCATTTACTTTGCATCCAAAGCCACTCTCATTGGGTTTTTCTTAAGATTTTATTATTGTTATAGTGCCAATTTTAAATTACAAAAAAAAATAAAAAATGAGCAATTGATTTGACAACAAAGTCAAAAACAGCAGTTGAATTTCTCCTTTCACTCTGGAGACAAAAATATTAATTAACCATTGATTCAAGAATGCATCAGCCACTGAAAACAATAAGGTTGTAAACAAAGGAACAAAGGGAACATTACAGGGGCATGCAAACCTTTGCTGAAATAAGGTTGCTGGCATAGCTGGATGTTTATAGGGAATATAGTGCTACTAGGAATAAGGCCCGTTGTGGAAATAAATACAACGAGCTCTAGAAAGAGGATCTGGGAGAGTGCCCCAGTCTTGGGCACTCAGCGTCAATTTGCTGTGGTGACCTCAGCAGGGTATAATGACACAGAGACCACCATTTTCTCCAGAGGAACTGATCTCTATTACCTGAAGAGGAGTTGTAATTTTGAGTGATCTCCACCCCTCACCTGGAGATTGGCAACAATGGTTCCTCAGATTGGCAACAATGGTTCCCCAAGAGGAAATGGCTGGTTTGGAGGGTGGAGTCTATGGCATTGTACCTGTCTGAGGTCCCATCCCTCCTCAAACCCCACCATCTCCAGGCTCCCACCCCTCAAGTCTCCAGAAATTTCTCAACCTGGAGCTGGCAACTCTATCTCCTTCCCAGCCAAGCATCAACCTGCTGTTATCTGCCCCTCACTCTTCAGCTTTCTGTCTCCCCCACACACACACCTGCAGCTTCTACCATGCTCTGAAGCCCTGACTGCTATGTCACATTGGCTGTCATAGGAAGGCCATCTCATCAGGGTATAAGGACACAGTGTCCACCATTTTCTCCAGGGGAACTGATCTCTGCCATCTGGAGAACAGTTGTAATTCTGAGTGATCTCCAGCCCTCACCTGGAAATAGGCAACTGTGGTTCCTCAGGATGAAAAGTACAGTTTTTCTCTGCAATGGGGACCAAAGTAGCTTACATCATTCTCCTCTCCCCCTTTTGACTTGCACAACAACCCTGTGAGGTAGGTTAGGCTGGTCCAAAATCCTGCATTCAGCTTCCACAGCAAGAACCTGGGTCCAGCAGACTGTGCTCTGAAGTGCTGACTGCTATGCTTAGGGTAACCAACCTCCAGGTGGAGCCTGAAGATTGCCAGATATCGTAAATTCTAACATAAAATCTCCAGGAATTTCCCTACCTGGAGCTGGCAACCATAGTCAGGACTGGACCCAATGAGTTTTCTCCCAAAGGCGAAAATAGGTGAGGAAAAGGCCTTTTACTGACAGAGCCAAGCTTGGTTGCCTAGCAACATGCACTGAGGGAAAAGTAGGGTTGCCAGCTCTGAGTAGGGAAATACCTGGAGAGTTGGGGGGTGCATCCTGTGGAGGGCAGCGTTTGGGGAGGGGAAGGACTCAGCAGGGTATAATGCCATAGGGGAACTGATCTCTGCCTGGCAGACCCTGCTTTGAAGTGCTAACTGCTACACCTAGAGTAGCCAACCTCCAGGTGCAAGCATGCCACAGTGCCACACAGAAACCCCAAAAGACCAGAAGGAACAACATTTATACATGTATAAATTGATGGTGCAACCTCATTAGACCACTCACACCACACACACCTCAAAAAGAATATTTATAGCACTGGGAAAAATGCAGAAAAGGGCAACTGCAGATGAAAGGAAGTACTTCTTCACCCAAACAGTGATTAACACGTGGAATTCACTGCTACAGGAGGTGGTGGTGGTGGCTGGCATGAATAGGTTCCAGATGGAATTTGACAAACATATGGAGGCTGGAGCAGACAGGAAAAAAACAAAGTGACCCCCCCTCCCACCAAGCAACAGCAACCAGCAGAACTTTTTAAAGTTGTAAACCTCTAAGAACCAAAAAAACCTTTCATCTGTTCTAACTTCTAACCTGACTGCTCAGCAATTTCATTAAGTGCCCATGAGTTCTTGTCTTGTGAGAAAGGGTCAAAAGTATTTCTTTCTCTGCCTGCTCTATCCCATGCATAGTCTTGTAAACCTCTTATCATGTCACCCCTCAGTCATTGTTTCTCAAAGCTAAGATCCTCAAACGTGATAACCTTTCTTCAGAGGGAAAGTGTCCTCCTCTTATTATTGCAGTAGCCCTTTTCTGCATTTTTTCCAGTGCTATAAATATTCTTTTTGAGGTGTGTGTGTGGTGTGAGTGGTCCAAAGGGGTTGCATCATAAATTTATACATGTATAAATGATGTTCCTTTTGGTCTTTTGGAGTTTCTATGTGGCACTGTGGCATGCTTGCACTGCCACAGTGCCACTTGTTCTGGAGTGTGCCACTTGTTCTCATGGCAAACAAGCACCTCCCAAGACAGTTCACTTTCCCTGAGATTCTCTGGGAGCGTCTGACTGCTGGGTGGCTGCCTGCTTGCCTGCCTTAAGTGACTGCTAGCTGGGTTTCCCCATTGGAAATAATGGAGGTAATGGGGGTAACCTGTTTGAGTGCCCATAGAATTAGGCCCATTGGTCCAATTGCTTTGAGACATGGGGGTGTATATGGGGAGAGGCTCCTGAAGCTACCCTGAAAATTTGGAGCCTCTCCCTCAAACCCCCTCCCCTCCAGAGCTACTAACAGCACCGTGGAAAAAAGTAACTTTTTCCCCACCATAGAGAACAATGGAATGGGGGCAACCTGTTTGGAGGCCCATAGAATTGGACCCCCTGGTCCAATGTTCTTAAAACTTGGTGGGTATCTTGGGAAGAAGCTCCAACAGCTACCCTGTGAGTTTGGAGCCTCTTCCTCAAACTCCTTCCCCTTCAGCCCCCAGAATATACCCTATGTTTTCGCCATTGACTTCAATGGCCAATAGGATATAATGGGGCTGAAATTGACATTCGGCTGGCCCAAAGACTCCCAATCCCCTTGTACGGCCAAAACTGACATGCAGGAGCCTTTCTGCCCTCCTGAGCTGCCAGAGCTGCACTCCGGTGCGCTCCCCCCAAAAAGACCCCTGCCAGTTAGTATAAAAAAGTCTAATGAAATCAGAGAGGCTGTATTTCTAGAACATATTCTGCACTAACCAGAGAGCAAGTGCTCTGGGAACACTTCCAAAATTCCCAGTCATTAAAATGACAATAGAAGTGTGGAAACCTTTTTTTTTCCCCATTTCTTGCATGTTACCTTAAGAGCCCTGCTTTTCCAACAAAATTCTGGCAGACATACATTTAGTAATAGCACATTAACCAATATCTAATGGAGTTTCCAACTCCAAAATTGTGTGTTTTCCTAAGGTTGTCACTGGGCAGTCTGTTCCCAGGGCCTGACAGTATCAGAGCTCCCTTGGCTATGAAGAATCTCTAGTTCAGAGTGCTAGGAGGCTGGACAAGAGTGCTTGAAAAATCTGAGAGACCATCAGTCTGCTCCAAAAATTAGTGTTGAACCTTGGCAATGAAGCCAGGTTCAGCCCTGGAGTCCCCCAGTAGAAATTAGCTCCACATTCAGAGAGGTGTGCGTTATTGGTAGTACAGTCTCTATACAGTGTTACTGCAGTCTAAGCCCATGGAAATGAATGAGCTTAGGATGGAGTATATCTACATAAGACTACACTGTGCATTTATATGTCTCCATGGGATTTGTGTTCAACTTTAATTGGGGGAAACCATCATTTAGATTTTAGGGGGCAGAGTATGATCTTGGACCAGTCTTCTACAGATCATGGGGGGAAAGAGTCATTGGAACGATTCACAGGAAAACGTGGTCTTGTCTGTCTGTTACCTCCACTGGTAATAATTGAGTTCCAGGATAAATAATTGAGTTCCAGGGCAAACAGGGGAACATTCATCTGTCTGGGCTACATACAGCTTGGAAATATGTCTTGTTAAATTTGTCTAGTTATTAGTCTGTTCACCATGTTCCAAGATGACAGTACTGAAAATGCTGCTTAGAGAACAGGTTTTAACCTTTTAATGGGTGTTAGGCATGCAAACAGCAACAAGTTTGGCTGTCATCAGAATTGCTGAAAGAAGAAAGAAGCCAAGAAAACACAATGAGCATTTGCAGAAGTATATGAGGGATTTAACAATATTCATTTGTAGCATAAATCCCTCTGTGTGATGTTCTGGTGCTTACAAATTGCAGATGAACCCCTGATTCTTGGCCATACTAAGTTCAGGCTGCACATGAGAGAATTCTTGGCTTCATTAGAAAGAAACTTTGCACATAGAAATCTAGCATGTTAAGGCAAAGGTATGTAGCCAAGCCTTCTCTCTGACTAGTTTTCTATAGTAGGGTTTGGGGGGCGGGTTTAAGCATGCGGGACCATTTAGTCACAAATCCCCATCTGCAATCTGAAGTGGTACACAGAAGATACAGATCAACCACTTTAGGTGCTGCCTGTGAGCATGAAGCATAGGTATTGCTGGGACTGAGAAAAACAGAGTACATTTTTTTCTGTGTAAGTAAATATCACTTCCACATGATGCCCTCTTAATTCAGTATATATTTTGAAATGCGTCCTTGAGACCTATCCAAATTATTAACTTGAAATATAAATACAAATCCAGATTGTACACCATGTGTAAGCTGAAATAATGGATATCTTTACAAGAAAAGTCAAAGTATACACCCTCCAGTGGCCACATTATTGGACTCACACATTATTACAGTTGCCTAACTAATATGTCACAGGCTTCCTAAAAAGTGGATTTTAGTATTTTTTAGTACTGTGGTACTTCATCAAAGTACTTTTTGAAGAGAGGGCCCATGAAGCGGTTTTTGTACAATGCTACAGGACAGCTTTGCTTTTATGCTCCTGTCTCTAAACTGCACATAATCAAGCTCATGGATCTTTGGGATGGTAGACCCATCACAAACTTCAGTTCACAAACCACAAACAGGACAACATGTGTGAAGAATTTTGCTTCATGGCTCAGTTTGTACCCATTCCTACACATAATGATAAATTGTTACTTTTAAGCATGTTCACATGTGGTTTGTTTTATTCCATTTTTTTTAACCTCATACACCTTGTTGAAGATATTTAAGTGTTTCTGATCCTCAACATGTTACATGAAATAACACTGCAATCTTAAGCAAAGTTACGCCCTTCTAAATCAACTGAAGTGAATGGGTTTAGAAAGGCACAACCCTGGCCCGTAGCCAGGATTTTTTAAGTTGGGGGACATTTTAATTTCCCAGGGGGCACTGGCTAGTTTAATTAAAGGCAATCTAAGTAACTCCCTCTGCCTCCCCCCCTAAATGGAGGCTGAAAAGTTTCGAGTGCAGTTATTTCCGTGTGTATGTGTGTATGTGTTTTGTTTTGCTTTTTGCGACAGAGGGATTAGACAACTGGTGCTCAAGATCTCCCAAGATCATTCCTTGCCATGACTCCCCCCACCGCACGAGGCTGGCACCAGACACCTCTGTGCCCCTTCAAAACAGCCGGAGCCAGTGCTGGCCTTCTCCAAGGAACTCTCCATGGCCAGAGATTCCTTAGGCGGCTGCAGTGGCTCAAGGTTTCCCTGCCGTCCTCTCAGAGCGCTTCCGCCTTCATCCCAGCCAGCTGCATACTGGCTGCACTGACGGAAGTACCAGGCAGCTGAAGGAGGAGGAGTTTCAGACTTTCATTTAGGAGACTGGAGAAGTCGAGGCCGTTGTGACCTTCCCAGCTCACCCCGAAAGGAGCAGAAGAATGTACCAAAATGCACAGTGTGGGGTGTGTCTGTGAGAGACAAAGTTTTGAGTCCAGGCCAGGGGCACCTTTAAGACCAACAAAGATTTAGGGTTGATAGGAAAGATTTAAAATAGCAGATGGTGTGTCTTTCAAAGGGCAGCTGCAGTTGATTCTCTGACCTTCCCCCCCTTTCTTAGAAATGCAATGTTCCCAAGGTGCAGGAGGCATGGAGGGAGAGTGAGACACAACGGCAGAGAAGCAATACAGAGCTGAGAGGAGGGGGGTACGAGGCTTGCAGCGGTGGCCAGCGGGAGGAATAAGTTGGGGGGCCTGCCCAGGGTAGCATGTTGGGGGGCCCTGGCAGAAAGTCGGGGGGGCAGGCCCCGAAATGATTCAATGTAGCTACAGGCCTGGCACAACCTGTACTGCAAGTCCTGCTTTTGTGTCCCTTGGTTTATTTCTGTGCTGTAAATGAAATTCACAGTTCCTTGGGGTTCTCAGGCATTTGTGTGGTGCCTTCTCACAGAGCATTATACAAAGAGAGCTGAGGCACCCTCTCCAGAATTATATTAGCTTAATAGGGTTCCCATGAGGAGCATTTCCAAGTATTAAAGAGAATGCATAGCAGCTAGGCATGTGCAGTTCTGTATGGAGACACTGGGATCTCCATGTCACTAATGAAGCAATAGGATGTATTTGAATGAAAAATAGACTTTCAAGAGCCTATAGAACTGGTGTTTTTGACTTTAGGCTGCAAAATATTGTTTATAGATGCACATTTCTTGCTCTAAACAGGTTTCATTCCTTAACTTCTTTAACATCAGTGGGAGTCAGCTGATTAAGCGTAAATTGTCATTTTCAGGCAATTTGAGAATCCAGCATTAATGGGCCTTCCTTGGTGTAAGCAGTTGATTATTTACCCTCCAAGGAACATTTTCCAGCTTCTTAAACAGCATAACACAGATTAATAGCTTGTAAAAATCAGTTGAATTCACTAATGGATTACAAGCACTGATGTGTGATAATATCAATGAAATGTACACTTCATACAGTTGGGTAATCTACTGAAAAACAAACTTATATTGACACTGAGATGATAACATCTTTTAAAAAATTAAGCATTCTGAATTAACCAGCTTGAGGAGTGAAGCCTAAATTGCTTTCACAGAAGTGGCGATAAACACTACCTTAAAGAGCGATCACCCTGTTTTAAGAGCATATTTTGAATAGCTTCTGTATCCAAACCTTGTGACATTTCAATATAATTTTGTTTCTTGGTAGCCTAACTACAGGGCTATTTTTGGGCAGGAACGCACAGGAACGGAGTTCCGGCTGGCTACCAAGTTGGCCACGCCCAGAAGGAACTCATTAGCATAATAGGCCACACCCACCAGAAGAAACTCATTAGGATTGGCTACATTAGGGCTGTGTAGCGTAACATGCAAAGGAGTTCCTGCTACAAAAAAAGCCCTGGGTTTTGACAAGAAACAAGGTAAACAGAATAAGAAGCAAAAGGTGGGTGTGGCTGGATGACCACACTTCTGGTAACATGGGAGTGTGGCCTAATATGCTAATGAGCTTGCTGTTCAGGGTGTGGACTAATATGCTAATGAGTTCCTGCTGATGGGTGTGGCCTATTATGCTGATGAGTTCCTGCTGGACTTTTTCTACAAAAAAAGCCCTGCCTAACTATATGCATAAACCTGATATTTCAGTAATATTCTCTCACTTAAGGCTTGTGATCGATAGTCTTGATCGCTTTGGTTTAAACAGTGGAGTGCCAGGGATCTTGAACCAGGGACTCTAGCAGCCAATCCTTAATACCCTTAATACCTCTGCACCCACTATAGCTTCTTGCCAAAAGAAGGCGCCTCTGGCAAATTGAGAATCTCCAAGGAGATTGTCAGTGGTTCATCAGGGACCACCAAGGCTTCACCTGGCCCAACAAATAATCTAATCAGTGGTGTAGTGGTTAAGTGTGCAGACTCTAATCTGGGAGAACTGGGTTTGATTCTCCATTCCTCCACTTGCAGCAGCTGGATGACCTTGGGCAAGCCATAGTTCTGACAAGAACTGTCCTTGAAAGAGCAGTTCTTGAAAGAGCTCTCTCAGCCCCACCTACCTCACAGGGTGTCTGTTGTTGGGAGGGGAAGGGAAAGGAGTTTGTAAGCCACTCTGAGACTCCGAGTGAAGGGCGGGATATAAATCCAGTCTTTTCTCTTCTTCTTCTCTTCTTCTTCTAAAGAACAAGCTGCTGCCAGAGGGCCTCTCAGCCCACATCCCCTGTGACAGCCACTGCCCATCTCAGATGCCGTTATGCTTCTGAGATAGCAAATTTCTGATTACCAGATGGTGGGGCTGAGGATGATAGTGGAGGGTTCATGGCGCTTTCATTCATGCCCTGCTGTTGAGCATTCCCAAGCATTTGCTTGGTGACAGAATACTCGGCTAAATGGACCTTTCCTCTTTTCCAGCAAAACAGCAGTTGTCTTCTGATATACTTCAAATAACTTTGCTAAGAGGAGAATGTTTACATATTGAGACAGAGTTGTTTGCAGAAGGACATAAACTAGGTCTAATTCTTTCCCAATAGATGTCTTTACGCTGGGATTATTTTGAATTATTCTTGTTTTGCTTTCATTTGCTGAGGACATGCTATGCCACCGAATGAATTATTCAGTTTTGTAGAAGAAATGGCTTTCACTCTGGGGCTTGTGTTTTCACAGGTGCAGTGGGAATGCATAAACCCCAAATACAAAGTCAAGAAGAAGAATTACAAGAACTCCGGCATCGTCATTCTTAACCTGTGCAAGGTGCTGTCATTGAAACAATTTTCTATAATTAAGACTGGAAAGTGTTGAGGAAAGGAAGCTGGAGTCAGCAATCCACATTTTGCAGACATTCCTGTGTAAAAATAAATACGTTGAAGCATATCGCAGAAGGGTAACTATGGTGAGAGACTCCCCAAAGTAGCATAACAGATGATGTTGCTAATTCAGGGTAGAGCAACATTTTTATAGGGCTGACAGCTGCTATGCAAAAATGGGGCTGTTGACCCTTCCAACAGCTCAGCTCCATTCCCTATGTGTATTGAAAGACAAATATTTGCTTACTGAAAGTAATACTGGTATTCTGTTAGCTCTCTTGATTCATGACAAAGGAACAAAACCTGCATCACTTGTGCATTTCATTGTGTGTTCATAATTAATTCTATGGATCGGTATTCCCTGGGGTGATTCCTTGTTTTGCTCTCATTGCTTTCCTTGTGCTTTCCCCTCACACCCATCATTTCCCCCTTTGTCGCCGGCAGACCTATTGTCAGTTTTTTCTTTCTATCAGTACTAGGAATATTGACATAGTGTTAGGACACCATAGTGCTATATTTACTGGGGAGGGGTGCAAGGAGAAATTACACCAGGTGAGGGTGGAAAGGTGCAGATATCCTCACGTTCCCACCCACATTTCCCACAAACCGACGTAGGATTCAATGTTTCAGGAAAGAACATACCCAAGACTGGAGAAACACTCACTGGAGATCTGTGACCAGATCTTTCTCATGGTTTGAATGGGCTGATAGTTGTTGTGCAGGGCCATGTTTCACATCAGAACTCTGGCATAGTGGGAAAAGGAGTTGAACTTTTCTATCTCTCAGTCGCTTAAACTATCAAAATTCAACCACATCATATTGTGATTAGTTGTGGAAAGGGACAGATAAAGAGAGGTTGCCCCCCGCCCTCATTCTTTCCAGACAGACTTTTGATTAACAAAAACTACTACAGCTTTACTCTGAATCCAGACCCTTTACAACATTTTGAAACATTAGGAAAATCTGATCTGCAAGGAATGGTAAGAAGATTTGAAACAAAATCTGCCATCAAGTTCTTCCATACATGCCCTTCACTGAAATAAATGGGAATCACACAATGGTAGCTGCTCCCATATGTTTAACAAGGGCTTGTGCAGGAGACCTTCCCAGTGCATTTTGGGTTTGAATATTTTGGATTCTAGTTATAAAACTATAAAAAGAACACAGCTTCATTTATGAGTCACGGTGTAATCCATGGCAGAATCACACCCTTTTTTGCCCATTGATTTCAATGCACTTAGAAGGCTATAATTCTGTTAAGGATTGCACTATCAGTTGGTAGGGATGGGCATGAACTGGCTGACAAGCTAAAGTTCGTCACAAATTTTGGCCTGTTCCGGGTTTGTAAACTGAAGTTCATGAACTGAAGAACTGGGATGAACTACCATGAATTTTGATGCAATTTGTGGTGGCTTCTGAGGGTTCATGAAGAGCAGAAAGCAGGGGTTTACCTGCTCTTCATGAGAAACAGTAGAGCAGCTGGGAGCTCCCCATCGCTCAGCTATTTGGTTCAAATGGCTCTGAGCCATTTAACCTCTGCTTTCAGTTCATTATGGCTTTTTGTGGGAGCAGAAAACAGGGTTTAAATGGCTTGGAGCAATTTAAACCACTGCTACTTTCTGTTCCCTATGGCCTTCTGCCAGCAGCAGAAAACAGGGGTTTAAAAGGCCCTGCCTTCTGCTCCCTGGGAAAAGATGCAGGGAGCAGAAAGGAGGGTTTAAATGGAAGGGGTGAAGTGACTTCCTGGGGCACTTCACCCCCCTCTTTCTGCTAGCTGCAACTTGCCACCACCAGCAGAAAGGTGGAAAGGAAGTCCCTTCCCAGGAAATTTCCCCCATTTCTGCTGGCTGTGGCTCGCCACCACCAGGAGAAAGGTGGTAGTCCCTTCCCAGGAGATCACAGGCTTGCCACGGCTTGCTGCAACCAGCAGAAAAGTGGAAGGGAAGTTTCTTCCTAGGGGATCTTCCCCCCCTTCTTTTGGCTGCTGTTTTTTGGGCTGTTTTGCAATCCTTTTAAAGTTTAAAGGGACTGCAGAAGACAGCCCAAAACAGCTGAGCAGCATGGAACAAGCTGCTCCCTGCTGATCAGCTCTTTGGGGGGCTTTCTGCAATCCTCATTTAAAGGGACTACAGTCCCTTTCAATGAGGTTTGCAGGGCCACAAACCACATGAACTGGTTTGGTTCATAAACAAGCCTCCCAGTCCAGGGCTTGGTTCATGGTCCAGGCACAAACCACAAACTGAATCTCATTTTACTTGTTTGTGCCCATCCCTATCAGTCTGTGAGATTAGGTACTGGCAAAATGGATTATGATTGTTAAGGAAAACATTAACGTCCAGTGGCACCTTTAAGACCAACAAAGTTTTATTCAAGGTGTGAGCTTCCGTGTGCAGGGCACACTTCATCAAACAATGAAATGGAATTACAGAACATAGTTATATAGAGAGAGATTGGCTTGTTTAATTAGCATGCAAAATAGTGGAGCTGTTTTTTAACAGATAAAAAGAATGACAAGCTTGATTTCTGGTTATCATCTGTTTGAGTTCAATGGGGAGGGGAACAACATAGGTAGTAAATGTGTTAGAATTGGAAAACATTGTGAGTGAATAAATTGGAAACTGAACAATATCATGTCAGTATGCTTTTGCATGGCGGGTAAATGGCAAGAGAAATTTTGCTGTGAAAGCACAAGAGAGAACACTTCCCAATGACCTTTGACTTTAGTACCACTTTATATGTGTTGGAAAGGGAAGGATGCCAAATAAAGAATGTTTCTGGCCATTCTCCACTGCTATCTCAATCCCTTCCACTTTTTATAATGCTCTCTAACCAGCACCATGGAGGAATTCGGGACTAATGCATTGCACATAACATACTGATGACAGTCTTTCTTTTACACATGGGCATGTTTGAATCCCATAAACTTGCATTAAATAGAAGAAGTGAGAGAATCCTGGTATGCCAGTGGAAATATTGTGGTAGGGCTTGAGCTTGTGGTGGTTCTCTGCAGTGGCATGAATAAGTATGAATCCCTTGTGCTATTACTGGGAATTGCAAGCCTGTTCCTGTGATGAGCAGCTTATAGAATGGTGTTGTCTTCCATCTCTCTGTACAACCAGTTCCATTATCCTTAGTAATCATAAGGGGGGGGGAATGCTATCCTCTCTCCAGTAAAGGTTTGGGGGTGGGGTGGGAGAGAGAGCATGAATGCTTTCTTTGTTTTTACTTGCAATGTTCTTTATAGAAGTACTTTCTTCAAAGAAGCATTTCACCCTGTACTACAGAAAGAAGTACTTAAGAGCATTCCATTTTAATCTGAGTTTCTCTCTCTCTCTCTCTTATTTCCAGATTCACAAGATGCATTCGTTCTTAGACTACATCATGGGGGGCTGCCAAATACAGTTTACAGTAAGCAATTTTTAACTGGAGATAGAATTATTTCATGGTGCCAGATAATGTATTTATTCAAATCCAAGACTAGGGTGTTTTTCCCCCCAGATATTCAAAAAGGAGGAGGGTGTCTTACATTTGCAATCATGTCCAGAAATAATTTGTGTGTGTATACAGCATTTTTAGAGGGGGTCCTCTAATATTTAGGGATGTCTTCCATTTGAGTATATAAGTCCATGTTAGTTCACATGTAGGATAAATGAGAAATCAAGTAGCTTTTTTTTCCACGCAGACCCAGCTTTTTGTTCAATCAGGAATTTTTTTTATTTAAAACGAGTTTTGGCTGTCATGTTTCAGAACAGCTTGGGGAAGCTTATAGTTTTTCCACAAGGGTTATAGCTTTCCTGTATTATAGCTTTTTCTTGGAGATTTGTGTCCCCACCAACAATAAAAAATGGTTATTTGTATGCAGGGTTCCCCCCGCCCCGAAAAAGAGGTGCTGGAATTCTCAAGAGGGAAATGAAGTTTTCAATCTGTATACTGAAAACTCATGAACTTTTAAAACATTTTTTATAAAAAATTGTCAAAGAAGTTCCGGAACTCTGTTCTGGTATGTTCCCCTAGAAAAAAGGCCCTGTTTGTATGGGTCATTACAGGTGGCCCTGCCAAAAGTTCCTTTGATGATATTGGCTGGAAACAGTGAATCAGATTTCCAGACACGCTCCAAAATATATAACATATCTTCTGAAAAATCAGGGACAATCAAATAGAATCATCCTAAGACACTTAAATGGCTGCAGTCCATCCAGAGTTAGTCACTGCTAAGAATACAATTCTCACCATACAATCTGAAATTTAGGGACATTTATTCCCAAGTGAATACACGTAGAGACGGCAAAAAGTCTAGGGCTAAAGCAAAGAATGTAGAAAAATTGTGGATGCAAGTTACCAGATTCATCAATGTATTACAGGGCAGTCAGACTTCAGATGATTTCAGAGTGGGCAAGGTATGATATTATAATATAATGATATCATCAATAGAATAGGAATATAGAAATGTGCCTTTATATACTTTCCTGTGGATTACTAAAAGCGATTAAAAACTGTTTTCTGAGTTTGACAATATGAACATTAATGCTTTGATAGAGGTTTAGAACAGATGTAGTAAGTACTTGTCCCATGCCAGTTCTTTGTTAGGCTCCACTATTAGGGATGGGGAATTTACCCAAAACATTCAGATTTTAAAAAATTTAAGAATTGGGAAAATGCAAAATTCGAAAGGTATTTAGATTTATTATGCAGTAATAGGGTTATTGGAGGGAAGGCAGCATGGTACAGTCTGATCTCATCAGATCTCAGAGTCTAAGCGGGCTCAGCCCTGGTTAGTACTTGGATGGGAGACTTCCAAGGAAGACTGCAGAGGAAGGCAATGGCAAACCATGTCTGCTTCTCACTTGCCTTCAAAGCCCTTTGCAGGAGTCACCATATTATTTTCAAATTCACAGTTTTGAATCCTTACAAATAAGAAAAAATAAAGCAAGACTTATACTGAGTAAATTTCTACTGAGTAAATTTGGGTGTTATTTGTTGGTGTGATGGACTGCATTTTTAAAAGCTCAGAAGTGTTGTATAAACAGATCTAGGACTGTGAAGGGTTAATTTGTCACAGAACCAAAAAGCCTTGAGTGACAGGCCGCTCCAAGGAATCTGATTGGTTAGCATCAGTTGAGCAGATAAAGACTTGAGAGCTGAACGCTGAGGAGAAATTCAGTCTGAATTCAGCCCTGACTGAGAGCAGTTAAATAACTCAGTTGGAGTACTAGGGAGGTTGGCAAGGAAGAATGGGTAGTTAGGTGAATACACCCATTTGGGTCAAGAAAAGGGGATAGATCTTCTGGAAAGAGAAGAATTTCCCTACTCAGTTAAAACAGAAAGATAGCTCTGTTGGATATTTAGTAGAGTAAATGAAGCATAGTGGAATAATGCAGCACAGACATGTGTGTTTAACCTATACAAAAGTTTAATTTAAAATTAGGAAAAGAATTACGTGGAAAGAAAACAACAACAGTCTAACTGACTCATCTTTCTAGTTCTGATCTACACCATCTTGTTTCTTTGTTCCCTCTGACCCTAAGAAGGACGGAATGGAAGTCCCCCCCCCTCAAGTTTCACCCTTCATGTACGTGCAGAATAGCACGAACTATCGCCAATATATTGATTAGCCAGTAGTCAATCTTAAAGTCACCTCATTGAGAATAAAACCTCCCACTTTTTGGTGGAATAATCTACTCTACACCTAAATGGTTCTATGCTAAACTTGCTATTATTAGCTTACAGAAACTTCAGCTTAACCCTTTCATGACTGAAGGGATGATACTTGCAAAACCCAACAAGCTCCGAAGAGTGGAGAGATTCCTGGTCTGGTGTGGTTAGAGACTGCCTTTTGAAACCTGAAGGGTCAGTAAAGCTCAAGAAGAGTACTGGTATGTTTAGTGAAGGAATTTGGGTACTGGATAGAGAGTCCCAGCCTTCTGGAAACCAAGAGAGTCAGTGAATACTTAAAGAAAGTGTGCTGGAATGTTCAAGAAACACTGGAACAAAAGCCGTCATCATAAAGATTTTTAGTCACTGTGAATAGCTTAAAAAACTCTCATTAGCCTGAAACACATGTACTCTAGTCTGTGCTAGGGGTCTGCATTCGGCATAGAGCTGAATGAATACTCAAAAAATACCCTATAGGTATTTTTCGGGTATAGTGTAAACCAAATACAGATCAGAGGTCTCTATTTGGCTACCAATATAGCTGAGCCCCCTCAAAACTGATTTTATTCAGCTTTTATTCAGGTCTATCCTTTCCCAGCTGCCCTGCCACTTCCACTGGTCAGTTTCACTCCCCCCCCCCCATCAGCTGTTAGGTTTAGGCCATTTAAACCTAACAGCTGACAGTTGGGGGGGTGAAACTGACCAGTAGAAGCAGCAGGAAACTAGGGGAGGGAAGGAAGAGAGAATGGATGTTTAAATGCCTTCTCTTCCATCCCACAAATGTCCACTGGCTGGATGAGGGAAGGCAAGGCAAGGCATTTAAACATGCCTTCTCACTGTCTCTTTCAGGAAGGAAAGGGAAAGCATTTAAAATGCCTTCTCTCTCTCTCTCTTTCCTTCCATAGCTACCCCGTGGCAGTGGGGAGGCTGGAGGAGGAAAGGGAGGACATGTTTAATTGCCTTCTCACTGTTTCTTTCCTTCCCCAGCCCCCTACTGGTTCCTAAAGTTATACTTCCAAGCGGAGGGGAGGGAAACTGACCAGTTTAATGGTTGGAAGGAAAGGGAAAGCATTTAAACATGCATTCTCTCTCTTCTTTCCCTCTCCCAGCTGCCCCACCACTTCCACTGGTCAGTTTCACTCCCCACTGCAGATCAGCTGTTATGTTTAAATGGCCTAAACCTAAACAGCTGACTGGGCGGGAGTGAAACTGACCAGTGGAAGTAGCTGCCAGATGGGGGAGGGAAGGGAAGACATTAAAACATGCCTTCTCACTCTCCCTTCCCTCCCAGTGGATATATCAGACCCAAATATATTTGAAAATACCAAATATTTCCCAAATCTCAATATTATACCTGTAGTGATACTCGTGAAATTCAGCCTTTACTGATATTTTTCAGGTCTGATATACCCAAATTGGAAAAATACCATTTTTTTTTCTTGCACACTCCT